>CM077304.1:49580156-50830156 GCA_039655065.1 Glossophaga mutica
GAAGAATCCCAAGGAAACACCACCACAGCGGCTTTGCCAACAGTGACAGCAGCATTAGCACAGCCTCTTAGTTCTTTGAGGAACTGGGAACTATTTCCCCAAGTCTTAAACCTCTGTTAGCAGATATTCCACCACCTAGCTCACTTTCTCTCTCCAAAACGTCATTTTCATAGCAGGGCACACCTAGAAAATACTATTTGTACAGTATATGGGATGTGATGGAAACCAGAGGGGACCAATCAGGGACCTCAGCTATCCCTAGGGATGAGGGGATCAGCATCTTAGCATGTCATCAGGGAAGTCCTGGATTAGGGCACTGGGCTCAGTCAGGGCTCTTGGGATCAATGTCCTGAACAAATCACCTCAGGGCCCCAGACCTGGAGCTTTCCAACCTCAGCCGGCAGGCAGGCCGTGGGTCAGAGATCATGTGTCTGCATCAGAAAGCTGGGAACAGGCCTGTGGTCTTGACTCAGCAATGATACAACTTCCCCAACCAGGGTGCTTTTCGGGGGGGTTTCCATAGATACACTGGGCCTGGGGCAGCCTTCCTTCTGACACCAGCAGACTTATCCTGTGAGACTGGCTTCATCAGATTTCTAAACTTAAATCCCATTTTGGGAACTACAAGTGGTCTCAGATCTGAGTCACTGCTAAGAGCTACATATTTAAAAGCTACTAGTTACTGAGCATATAGTAGATGCAGACTCTGCTAAGTACTTGACTTTCAGTTTCATTAAATCCACACCACAGTCTCATGGGGCAAATACTATCTCTATTTATAAGGGGAAGCTGGGACTCAAAGGGATCAAGTCACTTGCTTGAGGTCAGACGCTTTTTTAACTGAAGACTGGAGAGCCACCACTTGGGCCCACTTTGACTTGAAAGTCCAGATGCTTAACCAGGACACCAGTACCTCACCCAACAAACCCCCCAAATGCTGGCTTTTCCTGAAAGAAAATCAATCACAGTGAAACTGACAACCTGAGAAAGGAAAGGGTGAAAAGGAGCAGCCTGTCTGACACTTTCACACAATCAAGAAAAACAGCTAAGCTGTATCGAGTACCTCCTGGGTACATACACGGCTCACCTATCTCTCACAGTCCTATCAGGATGGGTGTTATTAGCTCCAATTTACAAGTAAGTAAACTGTAAAATTATAGATGAGGCTCAGACTGGTTAAGACAGGACCCTGGCTTTTTCTACTACACTTTGTTTCTTCTGACTATTCAAGAAATACACCTGGGCCTATTCCAGGGTCACTCATCCAACAGCCAGCATTGTTCCTGAAGGATATTGTATAGGGCACGTTTCAGTGGCAGAGGAAAAGAGATCTTCAAGAGCCCTCGCAGAACTCGAGCCTGCAAGAGAGCATGATTTCCCTGTGTTGAAAAAGTGAGGTAAAATCCGCTTCTCTCTTAAGGCAGCTAACTAGCCCTGGCCTGCCCTGTTCCAACCCCCCATCAGCAGCAGCTCAGGCACACAGAAACAAGACCAAAACAAAAGCCACAAGGAAACGCATCTAAACTTTATACAGAAAGGAAGGCTTGCGAGTGGGTGGTCCAGTCCTCTGCTTAACCTGGGCTCTCTGGGTGCTCTGGCTAGTAACCAGGACATCACATGCATTTGGTAGATATTAAGCTATCAATTTGCCAACTAAATAAATTTATCAACCATGCTCCAATGAGGACATGGTTGACTCTGGTTCTGACTCTCACAACAAATGGCCTGGCAGCCCCTACCTAAGGCAGCCCTCCACCCAGTCCACCTCTTTCTCTTTCTTTCTCTCCAATTCCTGAGGCTACCTCATGCCAGCTCACTGGGGGGTTTTCACACCCCCACTAGAGTGTAGATTCCCTCCCACTCTTTTCCCCAACAGTTGAGCTCTTGTTCTCTTGGGCACCAAGTCCCAGGCTCTCCTCCTCAGCCTCCGAGATGGCCACAGAACATTAGTAATCACTGACTCACCCATCCCTGAGGAGGCTAGGGGAAATGCAGAGAGCCACAGGATGTGTGATCCAGATCCCTTTGGCCCTTTGCAAAGCTGGTGGGCAGATAGGTTCGGAGAGGTACCAGTAATACTGCTTCCCCGTGGATGCTCTCTGATCTGGCTGTGGTGCCAGCAGGCCAATGTCAGGCTCTCCACCATCAGAGAGACCAGGATCTTCAGACAGCTCCACTGATGCCAGCAGATCTAATCTCCCTATTCCAAGGCAGATGAAATCCAATAAGGCTGCTAAGTCCACAACTTATCCCTCTCCTCATGGGCAAAGACAAAGTCAGCGCTTCAGGCCATACCAACAATAATAACAGCAGCATTAACACAGCCTCTTAGTTCTTTGAGGAACTGGGAACTATTTCCCCAAGTCTTATACCTCTGTTAGCAGATATTCCATCACCTAGTTCACTTTCTCTCTCCAAAACTTCATTTTTAGCTCCAACATATTTCTGACTCCATCTCAGTGATACCACCTCAGATACTCTCAATCCACAGAGCCACCAGCATCAATGTCCAATTCCCATACCACAGAAGAATCCTATGATATTCTCCTAAAGTCAACTCTAAAAACTCATCTGTATCGATCATTTGGAAACCTACAGAAAGACTTTTAAAAAGAAACACAGGCAAAGAACACAATTCAGCCACGCTAGGACTTAACATAAAAAGGTGGAGCGGGATGGTTTGTGCATTGTTTCAATTGGAAAAGTACACTAGTGAAATGGCTTATCCACATGTTCAGCCCTTTTAGGCAAATCCACTACGACTTTGCAGGATGCCTGCAGGCCATTCTGAAAATAAGTAGAATGGCATCACTCTTTATTCCACCTCCTTCAAGAGCTGCCAGCCCCCTCCCCATTCTCCCTAACCTCCCCCAAACATCTGGTCCGGGCTGGGAGTGGGACCCATTCCCTGGAAAACGTCCATGTTAACACGAGAGGCGGTCTCCCCAGTCAGAGAGCCCTGACTTAGGCTGAAGAGTGGGCCGGCCCCAAGCTTCTGAATTCCCCCGCACCAGCCAGGGGCTTAGGAATGAGAATTCTAGGGATCTGGGGAAACTGTCCGGGAAGTGGGGAGAAGCGAGAAGGGCGGCAGGAAGGTGGGAATAAGAAAGAAGTCTGGATCCTAGGACAGTCCCAAGCTGGGGATCCCTCCTCCTAAGCGTCCAGCGGTTGAAGCGTCAGTCGGGAGGTCCCCGACCGGCCCGTCCGGGCTGGCCAGAGGCTGCTCAGAGGTTGCCGGAAAGGCACTGGAGGCCGGGGTCTGTCGGAAGCCCTGACTGAAGGGGTGGGCCGGAGGGGGAACGGCGGCCAAATCCCACCCTGGGCCCTGGGCCCTGGGTGGGAGGCGGTAGAAGGGGGAAGGGACTGGGCTCGGCTCTCACCAGCACCAGGGCGAATCTCTCTTCCAGCTCACAGGGTTCGGGCATCGGCATCTTGCCGGGCGGCGGCAGCAGCGAGACAGAGGGCGGTTCGCCCGGACCCCCCTCGGCGCTCTCCAGGTTGCCCATCGCGGCGGGGCCCCCTTGGGGGCCTCAGCCCCCCACCTCCACCCCCGGGGGGCCTTGGGCTCGGCCGCTTGGACCCGGCTCCTTTCTCAGCGCCGATTCCCCAGTCCTGATTCCTCGGCCCGGTCGGGGGCTCCTCGGGGTTCCGCAGTCGACGAGGAGGGCGGAGGCGGCGCAGCAGACAGCGGCACAGGAACGACGGGCACAGCGGCCAAGGCTCTCGCTCACACCCGCGCCTTGCCTCTCCGCGCACCACCCCGGCGCTGCCCCTCCCCGCCCCCCGCGCTCTTTCCCTTCCTCCCCCGCCCCCCCCACTTCGCTTCCTCCCACCCACTCCCGGCCAGGACTCCGGCTTCCCCCGCGAGCGCCGACTGCAGCCCGCTCGCCGCGCGCCCCATTCATGCAGGCCCCTCCTCCCGCCCTACTCCCGCCAGAGCGCGATTGACGGTCGCATCTGCCAATCTCAGTGCCTCTCGACCCCGCTGCCTCGCGTCTGGCGCCTAGCGCGCCCTGGCGGCTCTGGTGCGCATCTAATCGATGCGGTTGCAGAGGGTGTGAAGTGCGCGTTTGGACAGTGGGGAAGGGGACCTGGCCCGTTTCTACAAGGAGCCCACAATGTATACAAATAAGTAAAATATAGGGCAAGTTGTGAAAAGATAACTACAAAATAAGTAGAAATAACTAGGATGCTCAGAAGAGGGAAAGAGACTACATCTGTATGGAGTCATTATAAGGGAGATCATATTTGAAGCTGACATTGCAGGATGAGGACGACTTTCACAGAAACAGGTGAAAAAGCGTTTAGAAGAGGAACTTACCAAAGTTCTGAGGTTGATCTGGCTAGATGTGAAAATGGAGGGGCAAGAAAAGAATGCTCTTCTAGGATAGATCTGCTGGTGGGTCATCACTGATGATGTGATGGATATCTGTTGTGACTGTCAGCCTAGCTGCCATCCCTCTTCCTCAAGTGATAGCGCTCCATTTCCTTTAAGGGAATCACCACTCCCATATTCTCAGTCCAGGTAGAGCTGAACTTAACCCAGGCCTGGCCAATCACAGGATTTTCATCCTCTACCTTCAGAGGTTGTTTTAGGGATCAACAATTGACCCAAGCCCAGCATACCACTCATTTCTAAGGCTTTCACCAGAGCCATCTTTGTGTTCTCTTTCCATTAAGGCTGCTGAATTGTTAGAATGTAAATCTGGAGCTGCTGGTGGCCATCATGCCATCACTCATCACACCTCAAGCCTGCTTAAGAATGAAGCCAATACAGGGGAAAGCAAAGCAGCTAAGAGATAAAGACAGAGTTCTAGTAACATGCTGAGAATCTAAATCCTACCATGCCTGAAGTTTTCAAGTATGAAAACTTTCACCACGTCTTTTCATTCATTTATTCAACAAATATTTACTGAAAAGCTAATTATATGTCAAATACTGTTTTGGGCACTGAAGATACATCTGTGAACAAAAAAGGTGCATATCTTGCTTCTTGGAATTTACATTCTGGATAGGAGGAGAGGTGGACAATGAATAAGTAAAATGTACAAATGTTGGTGATTGGTGTTAGTAAAAATAAAACTGAAAGGGGATAGGGGTAGTAGAGGGTTGAAATTTTAAATAAAACAATCAAAAAAGGCCTCATAATAAGATAACATTTGAATAAAAAAAACTGAAAGTGAAGGAGTAAGACATGTAGATACCTGGGGAATAAAGATCCAGACAGAGGAAATGGCAAGTGTATATACTATGTCTGATGTGTTAAGAGGAACAGCAAGGAGGCCACCGTGGCAGGGATGTAATCAGCAAGGGGAAGAGTAGTAACAGATGAGATCAGAAAGGCAACCAGAATCCATATTGTGCAGGGCACTGTAAGATATTGTAAGGACTTTGTCTTTTCTCTAAGTCGGTTAGGTAGCCATTGGGGGATTTTGAGCAGAGAAGTGACATGATCTAATTTATGTTTTAAACAATCATTCTGGCTCTCGCATTGAAAATACACTGAATAGAGACATGGGCAGGGAGACCAGTTAGGAGGCCATTAAAATAATACAGGTGAAGCCCTGGCTGGTGTGGTTCAGTGGATTGAGTGCCAGCCGGTGAATCAAAAGGTTGCAGGTTCGATTCCCAGTTTAGGGCACAAGCCTGGGTTGTGAGCCAGGTCCCCAGTAGGGGGTGTGCAAGAAGTAACCACACATTGATGTTTCTTCTCCCTCTTTCTCCCTCCTTTCCCCTCTCTCTAAAAATAAATAAATAAAATCTTTTAAAAAATAAAAATAATACAGGTGAAAGATGATGATGATTTGGAGCAGGATAGTAGCTATACAGGCAGAGAGAAATGCTCAGATTTTTTTAAACCTCTACATACTTCCTTGTGTTTTTCTTAAAAATCAAGAACATTCTCTTATATAACCACAATACAAATGAGTCAAAAATCAGGAAATTAACACTGATAAAATGCTGTTTTTCAACCTACAGTTTTTATTCAGATTTCACCCATTGTCCTACCGGCCCTCTGTGGGAAGAACTTTTCAGGTCCAGGATCCAATCCAGGGTCACCCATTGGGTTTCACTGGTCATCTCTTGTCAGCCTCCCTGCGTGTGGATCAGTCTTAACCCTTCTTTCTTTGTTCTTCTCAACTCTGACATTTTGAAGAGATAGAACCAATTATTTTGTAGAATGTCCCTCAATTTGGATTTGTCTGATAGTTCATTAGATTCAGGTTATGCATTGGTGGCAGGAATCCCCCAGAAGTGAGATAATACTCTTCTCATTGATCCTATCAGGTGGCAGGTGATTGTGATTTGTCCCCATATGGATGATGTTAACTTTGATCACCAAGTCCTGGACAAGTCCTCCCAATTTCCCTGCTTGGGTACTATTTTTCCCTTTGTAATTAATAACTAACCTGAGGGGAAATTATTTGAAATTATGTGAATATCCTATTCCTTATAGTACATTGATGACTTTTGCCAGAATCAAATTATTATGACTGTCAAATAGTGGTTTTAAAACTCTATCATCCCTTCTGCATTTATTAGTTAACATTTTACCATAAGGGTCTTCCCTTCTCCCTTGTTTATTTATTTACTTCTGTCAAAGTAGATCCATGATTCTGATTTTATTCAATGGGTTACAATCCATTTCTATCATTACTTATTTTGATGCTCAGATCGTCCCAGATTTGGCCAGTAAGAGCTCCTTCAAGCTGGTTGCTGTGCCTGTCATTCTTTGAGTGCGTCTTAACTTGTGGCACAGTGTGATCTAAGCTTACTCTTCCAGCCCCATCCCTAGTCTCAGACACTTTGCTAAGGACCCCTGGTTCTTTCTAGGGGGAGCGATAATAGAATTCAAGATCTGGAACTAGCTGTGTTCATTGCCACTGAGGCGTCATTGCTCATGTTCTTGCAGTGAACAGACTAGAGAAAATAGCCATTTTATGTAATTCTTGCCTTTCACCACTCTATGTTTGCAGCTCCTTTCTCTCAGCATGAGAAACTTGGCTCCCAAAAAGATCAATATATTTACTCCTTTGCTCAATTCTACAATACGCATAAATTTGTTTCAAAGTTACTATACCCACATCACTATTAATGATAAACCAACTAGCCAATTAAGTCAAATTTAAATTTTCTTTGCACTTCTTTTGATCCTTTTATCTTCAGACTGAGGATAGTGAAAGTACTGTAGCTGAAAGATAAGTTTATTTGTTTTGTTTCCAAATTAAGTTAAAAAACCCTTATTGGTTTAATTTTTGGCATTTAAATGAGGATGTGTCTTCGTGTGGGCCTCTTTGGGTTCACCTTATTTGGGACTTTCTGTGCTTCCTGCACCTGGATATCTGTTTGCTTCACCAGTTTCAGGAATTTTTCAGTCATTATTTCTTTATATAGGTTTTCTGTCCCTTTCTCTCTCTTTGCCTTCTGGGACCCCTGTGATTTGAATGTTGATACACTTGATGTTGCCCAGAGGACCCTTAAACTATCTTCATTTTTTGAAATTCTATTTTTGTTTTTGCTATTCTGTTTGGATGACTTCCACTTCCTTGTCTTCTAGCTTGCCAACTCCTTCTACATCAACCAATCCGATGTTGATTCCCTCTAGTGTATTTTGTTTGTTTGTTTGTTTCAGTTGTATTCTTCAGTTTCGATAGGTTCTTTTTTTATTCATTCTCTTTGTCGTACTCACTGAGCTCATCTATCTGTTCTTCCCCTACACTCATTGAGCAACCTTATAACTGCCAATGTCTCTAACTCTTTATCTGAGAGTATGTGTCTCTGTTTCATTTAGTTCTTTTTCGGGAGTTTTGTCCTGGTCTTTTGTTTGGAATATTTTTCTCTGTCTCCACATTTTGGCTGTCTCTCTGTGTTTGTGCCTAAGAATTACACAAAACAGCAGCCTCTTGGTCTTGAAGTTGCCTTGTAGAGGACCTTCCCCTTTATAGCCTGCGTGTGGTAGGTGTCTTTAGCAGGCCGGTTGGAGCTGAAGCTAGAGTGGGCACAGGACAAGGGAAATCCCAGGGGGCAAGCTGTGCCAGGACTGCTTTGGAAGGCCGGTTCGACTTGTAGATGTAGCAGGCTTAGGCCTTGAGTAGTCCCAGGCACAAGCCACACTGGGCCTGAAACTGATGCTGGAGCAGTTGCAAGCTTCAGGGATTCTCTAGAGTAAGCCCCTGGGGCTGCAGGATATCTCAGGGACCAGCCATACCCAGGCAGGAGCTGTAGCTAGGGTGGGTGAGAGCCAAGGGGACTCCCAGAGGCAAGTCACACCTGTGCCACATTGGCAGGCTGGCTGGAAGCTGGAGCTGGAGCAGGCCACAGGCAGATCTAGGGACAAGCTGCATTGGCCGGAGTTGTGAATGGAACAGGCAGGGGCCTCAGGGAGTCCAAGGGACAAGCAGCAGAGCTGCTGTAGGCCTGAGGTGTGAGGGGCACTGGAATGGCTTTGGCCTGCAGTTAAAGTGCCTGAATTGAGCTCCTGCCATTGCAATCAAAGGGTCGGGGAGGGTCACACGTGGCGCTCAGTGCATCCCAGCTGGAAGAGAGTTCCCACAGCTCTCCTCCTCCTTGGCAGATGCTCTAGGCTTAGTAAATGAATTTCCTTCTCATATAGCCTGGGTGTCCCTTAAACCACTGTTGTTGACCTGTGCTTCAGGGAGGGTGAGCCTGCACAGGCCCTCCAGTGACCCCTCCCGACTGCAAGGCAGTGCATCGGGTAGGAGCGCCCACAGTGCTGTGTCTCTGACTCTCCTGCCATCTCTACGTGGTCTCTCATTTGTTGTACAGAAGCTGTTCCGTCAGCCCCAAATTCTTCAAGGGGAATTGCTCTGTCCATAGGTGTAAATTTGAAGTGTTCATGGGAGGAAGTGTTCAGTATCTTCCTACACCGCCATCTTGGACAGCAGCCCTGAAGCGGTCCCAACGGCTTTGAAAGTGCAGCCAATAGAATTGCTTCACAGTTTGAATGTGGAGGGTGAATGAAAGAACACCCAAAAGGATTCGACCTGAGCAACTTGTGGTAAGAGTAGATTTGGTGAGGGAGCAATGGAAAGGGAAGATCAGGAACAGGGTTTTGGCTCTGTCGAGTTTGATTTGCTGATTGGACATCCAAGTAAAGGTAGCCAGTAGGTACTTGGATATAATCCAAGCCCAAGGAATTCAAGCTGGCAATATCAGTTTGGAAATCATCAGCATTATTGATGCTTTAAAAAAAAAAAGTTTATTGATTTCAGAGAAAGAGAAAGGGAGAGAAAAAGTAAAAGAAACGTATCTATGTGAGAAAGAGACACGTACTGGCCATTTTCCATGCACATCCCTGCTGGGGAGCAAACTCGCAACCTAGGCATGTGTCCTGCCTGACCAGGAATTGAACCCTCAACATTTTGGTGTATGGGACGATGCTCCAACCAACTGAGTCACACTGGCTGGGGCCATAAATCATGCTTTTTAAAGCTGGTAGATTCTGCTTTTTTGTAAGCCAGTCAGAGTTGAATTTCTATTGCTTACAACCCAAAAGTGGAGTTCTTGTCTTTCCAGACCATTTAAAACTCTCTCCCAAGAAGCTCAGCCTCTTCCACTCAGTTGGACGAACCAATTACCTCACATAGTAACCTCTCTTTTCTTTTTTGTTGTCCACTAGGGTTTTTTGGTTTTTTTTTTTAAGATTTTATTTATTTATTTTAGGCAGAAGAGAAGGGAGGGAGAAAGAGAGGGAGAGAAACATCCATGTATGGTTGCCTCTCGCATGCCCCTTACTGGAGACCTGACCTGGCCTGCAACCCAGGCATGTGCCCTGACTGGGAATCGAACCCAATCGACACTTTGGTTTGCAGGCCAGCACTCAGTTCACTGAGCCAAACCAGCCAGTAACCCCTCTTTTCTTATCACTCCACCCAAATACACACTTTCCCCAACTGCTGTATCAAACTCTTCTAGGACAGAGGAGTTATAACATGACTAAACACTTCTACTAGGCAAAAAATGAAGGACCCATGAGGGGAAATAATTCATCAGTCATTTATTATGTATGTTCAAGGAACGTCCAGCAGAGAGAATAGCTTTGACAAGACAGTAAACAGCAGTGCATTCGCCCCTGTGTAGTCTCTTGGTCTCAAACCTTCTGTTTTTCATTTTGCTTGACGACCGGATTTAGATACCCTAGGGTCTGCTGGAGTCTGCTAGATTACTGCTTTCATTGTTAACTCCCTGCTCACCCATCTTCAAAGCTTTCTTATTTTATGCAGGATAAAGCCAAGACTGAATCTGGTGTTCAATGGTCTGTGTTGTCTCCAAACACCAGTGCCCCTTTAATCGACTTTCGCTATCTTACCTGGCTTTAATATTTCCCGAACATTTTGCTTCAGCTGAGAAAGTCCATCCCCAGACATTAGTTGTACATTCTTATGTCTTCAGCTTTGCTCCTTGGGGTGGACAGAATAATGAATGTCTCTCCAAAGTACCCTTGTCCTAATCCCCAGAACCTGAGAATGTGTTATTTTACATGCCAAAAGGAACTTTGCAGATGCAATTAGCCTGAGGATTTTGAGATTGGGAGATTATCCTGGGTGATCTTGGTGGGCTCAGTGTCATCACCAGGGTTCTTGCAGGAGGGAGGCAGAAGAGTCAGAACAAGAGGAGATGTATACAGATGCAGAGGTCAGAATAACGCGGGGCCACAAGCCAGGGGATGTGGCACCCTCTAGAAACTGGGAAAGGCAAGGAAACAAATTCTCCCCCAGAACCTCTGGAAGGAACACAACCCTGGTAAGACCTATTTTCCGACTTCTAACCTATAGAACAGTAAGATAATAAATCTCTGCTGCTTTAAACCACCAAGTCTGTGGTGATATGTTAGAGCAGTACTAGGAAATGAATACACTTCTGCTGGGTCCCTGATCTGGATTTCTGTTTTCTTCTACAGACCTATTCAAATCCTATCCAAGATCAGCATAATCTAGTTTTTAACAGAATCTAGGTTGCAACAAATACTTACTCGATGCTTATCATGTGCAAAGCATCTGGCTAGATAGCAGTAGATAAAGAATGCAAGATATACAAATGAATAAGAGACCCCCTGACTTCAAAAGAGCTCACAATATGGAGCCAGCGAGGCAAGACAGAGATTTGGAGGAGTATGAACCTCGTTTGAAGGCACCAGATGGGATCATTGATGTTATATCGGTGGGTACCAGCTTTATACCCTACCGCAGAGTTCTCCCTGGATTTAAATGATTATGACTCTTATTTTCTCTACTTTTCATTTAGAACTTAATTCAACAACAGTTACTGAAAGTCTACTACATGCAAGACACTGTGCCAAGGGCCGTGGAGGATACCCAGAAACATAACTTGTGTTTTTTTTCTACTGCCTTTTGTTTAATTATTTTGTGTGTGTATGTCTTGTCTGGACTGTGGGATTTTTGTTTGTCTATTTGTTTAAGACATATGTATCTAGTACCTCCTTCGTTTCAGGTACAAAGGAAGATTCAATGATGAATAGGTATCTTTTTTTCTGGTGCTCACAGTCTAGTAGGAAAGATTCTTGAAATAATGTTTACAAAACAGTGTGGTAAGTGTCGTAACAGAGGGGTATACAAAGTGCTTCTGAGAGAACCGAGGATGGGGTTGGGAGGAAGGAAGGCTTCACGAGGTACGACACCTGAGCCAGGGTGCAAGAGGAGGAAGTGAGGCAGTGAGATGAGAAGGTGACGGAAGGAGGGGTGATCAGGAAGGGGGAAAGGCATTCTGGGTAGGAGGAACAGTGCTGGCCAGAATGAAGATCAGGGAAAGAGCACAGAATGAGCACCGGTAAGAATTTCAGTAAGGCTGAAGTACAGAATGTGTAGTGGAAGGACAGGGAACAACACTGGAAAGGCAGGTCAAGTCAAGTTCAAGAGGAGTCCTGTGCAAAGCTGAGAAGTTTGCCTTTTATTCTGTAAATAGTTCTGTGTCCTAGACAGTTTTTAACTAAGTTCTTCAGAAGATTCTTTTAGGATCATTTGAGCACACGGAGAGGACTGCAGCGATGATAATGGAGAAGATAAGGGCCTGAACCAAATCATGACAAGGGAACAAAGAAACGGAAAGCTGAGGGAGGATTACGTTAGTCTGCTGGAGCTGCTGCAATAAAACACCACAGGCTGGATGTCTTACACACCAGAAATTTATTTTCTGACAGTTCTGGAGGCGAGAAGTCCATGACCAGGGTGCCACCGGGGGTGGTTCTGGTGAGGCCTCCCTTCCGGCCTTGTAGATGGCCACCTCTCTCTGTGCCCTCACCGGGCCTTTCCTTTGTGCACACTCAGAGAGCAAGAGGGTGATAGTGTCTCTTCCTCTTCTTTATAAGGACACCAGTCCTATCTGATTATGGCCCCACAGTATGACTTCCTTTATCCATAATTACCTCCTTAAAGGCCCTGTCACCAAACACAGTCACACTGCGTTGTTAGGTCTTCAACAACTCCCATCTCCACCTTTGCCCCACCAAGGAAGCTCCTGCATTATCTCTAGCCTTCTCCTCTAAGGTCTTTACACACCTCCCCTTCCCTTCTTTTTCCTGAGGATGTATGGAGGAGAAATATGAACACAGATATTTCAAAGGTTTTGTTAATAATTTACCCTTTTACAGCTAGAATGTTCTTCCTCTTTGCTGACTATTTTCTGCTCATCCATTAAAAACAACAAGAACAAAACCATAAACTCACAAGTCACCTATTTTATGACTTCTCCAAATCTGATTCAGAACTTGTCTGTGAGTACATCAAGTCCTAACATATCTCTGTCATCACACCACGGCAACATCAGACTGGGTAAGGTCCTTCGGGGCAAGTAGATATTCCTAGTGTCTAGCAATAGCACCCACTTTGTGTCTGTTACATGCTCATTAAACAAATGAATGACTTCATACGTTGTTACCTCCTTCCCACACCGTGGGAGTCCTTCCAAGTTCTTTATCATTCTTCCCAAATACATTCTGACTGCTCTTATCACTCAGGACTCAATGCAAGAAAAAACCCCCCCCCACAAGAAATTTAAGGCAACGAGGATGTAGGGGTTTACAAAATCAATTGGAAAGTCTAGAGAGGTCCACTCTGGGTTGAAACTCCAGGAATGACCTCCAGACACCGGAAGAGTGCTGTGCTGGGGAAGCTGCTACCACTGCCACAATCAAGGAAGGTGGGGCACCTGGAAGTCTCCCCTGATGACTGGGTTTAAGAACAAGTAGCTACAGCTCTGATCTGGGGATCTGGAAACTATAATCAGTACATTGCCACTGCTACACTCTGATGCAACTACCTCTCAATATTTGCAAAGCTAGAGACATCACTGGATCACAGCTGTAAAAATACATCACATCTCCATGACCTTGCTTGCCAGGAGAAATAGCCAAAGTAGCAGTATAATGGCCTTTGTCTCACTTCTGCCTTTTAAATCTCACCTGAGTACATATGACTGGCTGCAAGGTATTCTGAGAAAAATAATCCTTGGCTTTTCAGCCTCTGCAGTATAGCAAAGCATGCTGGAAGGAGATGGGGATGTATGCTGAATGCTAATTAACCATATTTGCCACTCTGCTTATCTGAAATCCACGCAGTGTCTTGTCATCTGCAACTGGGTCTCTTCCTTCTTCCCCAGCCCCCTTGCCCAGTGCCCGGTGCCTAAAAGACAAGGGACAAGTCTTTGGTCTTGGGCCCTTTAGTCTACTCCTTCGGGCACACTTTGCCCTTTTCTTTTCTTTTTTCTTTTTTTTTTTAAGATTTTATTTATTTTTAGACAGAGGGGAGGGGAAGGAGGAGAGGAAGAGAAACATCACTGTGTGGTTGCCTCTCAGGTACCCTCTACTGGGTACCTGGCCCACATCCCAGGCATGTGCCCTGGCTGGGAATCAAACCAGCAACCCTTTGGTTCGAAGGTCAGTGCTCAATCCACTGAGCCACGCCAGCCAGGGCTGACAAAGGACTTGTATCCAGACATGTATATAACTCTCAAAATTCAATAATAGACACCAAGCAACCAGATAAAAAATAGGCAAAATATGTGAACAGAGAGTTCACCGAAGAAGATATAGAGATGATAAATAAACACATGAGGAGATATTCAATGTCATCAGTCATTAGGGAATTGCAAATTAAGACTACAATGAAATACCACTACACACCTAAATTGAAAAATGTCTGGTCTGGGTGTTGGTGAGGACATGGAGAAACTGGACCTCTCATATACTACTGGTGGGAGTGTAAAGATAAACTACTTTAGAAAACAGTTAGGCAATTTCTTTAAAAGTTAAATAGATACCCACCATATGATTCAGTCATTCTACTCCTAGATATTTACCCTGAAGAAAATATGGGCACACAAAGACTTGTACATGAATGTTCTTAGTACTTTATAATAGAAAAAAACTGGAAACAATCCCAAAGTTCATCACCAGGTTAATAGATAAACAAATATTAGTAATCTATACTATGGGATACGCTTCAGGAATAAAAAGGAATGAACTATGATACTACAACAATAAATAAATCTCAAATTTGTGCTGAGTGGCCAAACAAAAAGAACAAGCACGCATGCTGCCCTGGCTGGTGCGGCTCAGTGGACTGCATGCCGACCTGTGAACCGAAAGGTCTGCGGTTCTATTCCCACTTAGAGCACATGCCTGGGTTGCAGGCTGGGTCCCTGGTTGGGGGCGTGTAAGAGGCAACCAACTGATGTTTCTCTCCCTCTCTTTCTCCCTCCCTTCCCCTCTCTCTGAAAACATATTTTCTTTTGTAAAAAAGAGAGTATATACTGCACGATTCCACTTCATAAAATTCTAGAAAATTCAAACTCATCTATAGTGATGGCAATCAGGTCTACGTTTGCCTAGGGATAGGAGAGGGTGAGGGAAATTACAAGGGAGCATGAAGAAGTTTGAGGGGTTAATGATGTATTCATTATCTTGAATTTAATGATAGATTAATGACAAAACTCATGAAATTGTACATTTTACATATGTGCAGTTTATTATATATTTTTTTACAGATTTTATTTATTTTTAGAGTGAGGAGAAGGGAGGGAGAAAGAGAGGGACAGGAACATCCATGCGTGGTTGCCTCTCGCACCCCCTACTAGGGAGCTGGCCTGCAACCCAGGCATATGTCCTGACTGGGAATCGAACCAGTGAAGCTTTGGTTCGCAAGCCTGCACTCCATCCACTAAGCTATACCAGCTGGAGATATTATATGTTAATTATACTTAAATAAGGTTATTTGAAAATTAAAGTAAAGCAGAGACACTTGGACTGGGAAAGAGAAACAAACCATGTACTCTCTTTGTATATTGATGTTCACTTACATGCCTGCTTGATGTCTGTCTTCCTCACTAGAGTGAAACGTTCATAAAGCTGTGGCCATGCTTCTTTACACAAATGCATATCTAAGGTTTAACATAGACTCTTAGGGGCTTGCCAAATATATGTTGAAAAGAGAAAAGGGAGCCTTGGCTGGTGTGGGTCAGGCTCAGTCTATTGTTGCGGGCCTGTGAATCAAAGGAACACGGTTGGATTCCTAGTCAGGGCACATGCCTGGGTTGTGGGCCAGGTCCCCAGTAGGGCGCTCTCGAGAGGCAACCACCATCTCTGTCTCCTTCCCTTCCCCTCTCTAAAAATAAATAAATAAAAATCTTGAAAAATAAAGTAAATTAGAAAAGAAAAGAGAGAAGAGTGGAGAATAATTCCATGTTTAGATATGGAGGAATCTGGAGGAAAGGCAGAGACAGACCAGTCTGAGAGAGTGGAGAACCAGGTAGTGCTGAGTCAGCACAGCCAAAGAAAGTAGTAACAAGCATGAGCTCCTTTCCTTCATGTAAACTGGTTAGAACTCTTCAAATGTCTGATCCTGATAGAGGACTGATGACATTGCCTTTCCTACTTGCGACTCAAGAGGAGGAAGAACATCGATGTGTCCCCATGTTGAAATCTTTGTAAAGGGAAAAGAATTCAAGACTACTTGATGTAATAAAATGAAACTAAAGATATTCTAAAATAAGATTCCTTTATATAGATGATCACAATAAAATATGCAAATAAGCCTAGAAAGCCAATTACAACCAACAATTTAAAGTTACTATTACTTTAAGTCAGTTAGAGTGTTGTCCTAATAGATACGCCAAGGTTATGGGATTGAGCTCTAGTTGGGGCACATAAAAAAATCAACCAATAGTCCTGACCAGGTGGTCCCCTGGCTAGGTTGTTCAATTGCTTGGAGGGACGTCCTGTACACCTGGTGGATTGCGGGTTTCATTCCCAGTTGAGCCAGGAGGCAACTGAACGATGTTGCTCTCACATTGATATTTTCTCTTTGTTTTTCTCTCTTTCTCTTAAATCAATAAATATATTCTGTGTATTAAAAAAAAAAGAATCAATGCCCTGGCTGGTGTGGCTCAGTGGATTGTGTGCCAGCCCGCAAACCAAAGGGTCGCTGATTCAATTCCCAGTCTGGGTGCACGCCTGGGTTGCGGGCCAGGTCCCAGGTGTGGGGCGTGGGAGAGACAACCACACACTGATGTTTCTCTCCCTCTCCTCCATTCCCCTCTCTCTAAAAATAAATAGATAAAATCTTTTAAAAACATGCCCTTTTAAAAAAAAAGATTGCTGATTTGATTCTCAGTCAGGGTATATACTTAGATTGCAGGTTTGATCTCTGTCAGGGCACATACCAGAGGCCACTGATTGATGTTTCTCTCTGTCTCTCTGTCTTCCCCTCTTCCTCTCAAAAAAAAAAAAAAAAAATCAATAAACATATCCTTGGGTAAGGATACAAAAAAAGGTGTGTCTATGTTGATACATGTAACTCTATTACCTCTGCTGTATGGTTTTTCATTGTATACATCTGTTCCTCAATCTTTCTTTTATTATCTTCCTCAGGGAGAAAATATAATTAATTTCAAGTTCTTAAATGAATCACAATTTTAATTTCTCCCAACAAGAGAAATTAAAAACTAAGGAATAAGCTTTGGAGGGTCACTACTACAAACCACATCTAAATTTTTGGTACCTCTAAAAACCAACTTTCCTGTTGCCCCTGTTGACATTGCCCCTGTTGAGAAAACATGGTATAAATATATCATGCTTCTAATTTTTTATTTCCAAAAATGCTGCAACAAACAGCCTTGGGTATATATTTTCTGCCCTGACCAGGGATCAAACCAGCAACCTTTGTGTATCAGGACAATGCTCTAATCAACTGAGCTACTTAGCCAGGATTATATTTTCATACATATGTATGAAAATACATACCTATAAATTATGAGGGTAGGTTCATTTCAGCTTGTTAAATTGCTATGCAAGGTGTTTATGCCAGTTTTTCATTACACCAATAGTGTATGATTTCCTGTTTTTCCACTTCTTCACCAATACTGGAGTTGTCAGACTTTTTGATTTTGCCAATCCTGTGTGAAATGCTATACTGTTGTTTCAATTTGCATTTTTCTAATTACTAGTGAGAATTTCTTCATGTTTATTGGCCACTGGGTTTTCTTTTAGTGAATTGCCTGTTTATACCCTTTGGCCATATTTATGTTGATTTTGGTCTCTCTTTTTTTTGGGGGGGTCTCATTGATTTGTGGAAAGAACACTATTTCAGTTATCTATGAGACTACAAAGTTGATGGTATAAAACAACCACCATTTTATTAGGCCTATGGATTCAAAGATGCTCTGAAGTTGAAGCTCCATTAGATTCACAGCAAGTTGGCCTCTGTGAGAGCGCTTTTCTATGTGTTTTCGGAATCTCTTTCCTTCTTTAACATTTCATAAAAAGCCTGAAACTAGAATTCTGGGACTTCACAGCGCCATTCCATCACGGGTCATAGGGGTTCCATTATTTGGCCAGGTCTGTATCTTGGGTGGGGCTTGCCCTTCTCCACTTCCTCCACTACAGCCAGCTTTGGACAGCAATCCTTCCTTACTATAGGTGAAGAACGCGGAGACCTTTTCTACGACGCCGGTTGTTGGCCAGGGACTTGATTGACAAAGACGTTAGCGAATGGCTCTGAAGTGAGCTGCTCAAGTTGATGCATGTACGGTCAAAGGACGGGCAGACAAGCAGCCAACGGCCAATGAGGGCTGGCGTTAAAATGATCGGGGGCGGGGCTTCTTTGGAGGGGCGGACTCAGGATAAAGAGTCCGAAGCGGACCTTGGGAGAGTCAGAACCGTATCCGGTGTTTAAAGAGCATTGTGGGCTCAGGAGAGGCCGTTGAGAAGGTACGTGTGAAACTACGGTTGCGCAAGCCGACAGTGGAGAACGAAAGGGGGGGTTACTACTTATTGTATGAACGAGGATAGGAGTAGTCTCCGATTCCGGAGAGACTGGACACCGTGGGGAAAGCCCCTCTGCGACTGGACTCCGGAGGGCTAGGCGGGGAGGGGAAACGAGGAACTGGTAGCGCGCACGCGCAGCGATATAGCAGCAAGGGGCGGGGGAGCAAGTCAGCCAGGTTTTGTGGGGCGTCCAGGAGCCCACTCTTCGCCGGAGCGCTAGCGAAGACCCTTTTTAGCCTCTTTCCCCCCTTACTCCCAGTCTGCGTCCGTCTTGCTCCGGCCAGAATAGACGCAGGGGCCCCTTGCCCAGGCCCATCTGGAATTTAGGGCACGTCCCCCACCCCTTCCTTCCGAAGGGAATGAAAGCGAAACCTCCCGGGTTTGTGGTCACCACTGCGGGAGCCGACCGATCACTGCTCCACCTCGGGGCCTCTGGGTGAGCGCCTGAGGCCGGGTCTCGAGAAGGGCCTGGTCAGGCAGGCTGCCCTGTCACGGCGGGGCGGGTGATGTCACACTCTGTGACACGCGAGGCTCCTTAGTTACGTGCAAGCCAACAGCGGAAACGGGAGGTGTGGAGAGACGGGGCTTGGCTTGGCTATCCAGCCCTACAGGGCAGCCCCGCTCTGGTCTGATTGGTTACCTTCGGACAGGTGAGGTGGCTTGGTTTTATTTAGTCCTGAGCCTTGTGGGCGACTTTCTCAAAGTCCGACTGGGAAAGGCGGTGGCGTTCCGCGTTTTTTTTTTTCTGCAGCCTGCTTGCTGGAGCTGTGATAATTAGGCTGTGGTATTTTTGTGTATTAAGTGTGGAATTGGCTACCCCGTGCCAGCCCGGGTTGCGTTGCCCATCCCAAACAAGGGCAAAAACCTCTCTGAACTTGAGACTCTGTTTTAACAATAGTTAACTTGTGAATGTGTAACCCATTAGAAGAGCTGACTGTGCCCGAAACACAAAGATTTTTTTAAGGTTAAAGGTTAGTAGAGAATAGGCTTTTCTAGTTACTTATTTATTTCTATTTTATCTTTTGGTAGAACGTGCAGTTTAAGAAGTCAGTTCAAGACAGGTTTTTCTAGTCGCACCACCACATTTCTTATGGCTTCTGCGAACACACTTAACTTCTGTAATAATTAGATTTACTCTCTTTGATGTTTTCTTATTCCTCTGTTGAATATTACTATGTTGGCGTTTAGATTCTGCAGTTTTCCAGCAGGGGGACAGAATAGTTCCGGGACAGGATAGTCGAATTCTTGAGAAATGCAATTCGTAATTTAGATTCAGAGTTTCCTTCTTAAATTATTCATCTTGTTGTGGAAACAGGGCTTACTTAGTACCCGCTTTCTTTCCTTCTCTACTATTGATCTGACTGAAGTCTTGCTCCTAAATAATAGGAAAGATCAAATTAACCCATATAGCCAGCATTCTGTAGTTTTACCTGTTATGGATATAGTTCATGCTTATTGTAGAAATGCTAAAAAATACAGAAAGTGTAAAAGGAATCAGCATATGTTAATTTAAAAAAAGATTTCCCTTGATCTGTGGTGAAACTTCCTTAATGAAAACTTGCTTTTCTGTTGTAGGGTGTTCTAGTAGAAAGGGGACTGCACTTCAGAGGTCAGAAGACTCCTAACCTGGTTCTGGCTCTGCTGTTTTCATATTTTTGACTTCTGATGTTGGTCTAGCCAATACTAATGTCCATTTTTCACTTTAGAATGATTTCACACAGGTTCTTATTGGCATTCAATAAGCTTAATAGAGCAGTTACTACTTATCCTTATCTTACCAGTGAGGAAGCCTAGAGGACCATAGGTAAAATGATTTTCCCAAAGTTATGTGTTAGAAAATAGCAGGACTTGTGCCACTATTACACTACCTTTTTGAACTTCCTTTTTTTAATCTTTAGAGTGGGACTAAACATTCTTGCTCTTCCCTCATCTGTTGGTGTGAAGATCAAAGGGGATAATGTGTATAAAACATTGTATATGAAAGTTGTAAAATTTTATATAAATGTAGTCAGTGGTATTATAGGAGATGCTATTGCTGGCTTGTAGAGTTTCACTTTATTTCATAAACTACCACAGGAGTATTAATCTCTCCTGGGAAGACACTGAATATTCCCTCGGTACTCAATCTTCTAAATTATCCTTTGCTACTTTGACTTGGTTGTAGAAGCTGGTGGAAGTGTCGTCCACGCAACTGTGTTTTTTCCCCCCAGAGCTTCTAATCAGATTTCATGAATGGTTTTTATGCACATTTTTGTTTTCCAAAGACATTATTCAAACCAAGGAGAGGACTGTAGAGGTTAGGCTGGCTGCTAGGAACACTCAAGTGACCGCTCAAGGCAGGTCTCCCTCTCAGCCAGCTGGGGAATGTTGATTTGAAGTTACAACGTTCTTTTTTTAAAAAATTTAATCTTCATTGTATTTTTTTTCCTTTACCATTTAGTCCCCTTATACCCTCCTCCCCCTGAAGTTATAACATTCTTGATCAGATAGATAATGGGATCTATATTTGCTCTGGAGACTCTTGGTTGTGCCTTAAAGTGTGGGGGCTTGCAGGCTGATTCATATGTAGGCTCTGCTCTGAATGTGCTTAAAGCCAAATGTGTGAGAAGTTTTGTTACAATTAACTGGAATCTAAAACAATGGAAAAAAGAGCTTCAGGGGTGAGGATTGTGTGGATGTGCAGTTTGTCCTAATCTATGCCTGCTTTCATTTGGGCTAAATATGGTGTTAACTGGGGAGGGATTGCTAGTTTATATTGGAAGATGATTATGTCTTTAGGACATTGGAGCCTTCTTCGGATTCAGTGTTTGTCAACAGGTGTGGTCATAGAGAGGGAGATTTAGTAGTGTCAAAATTTGGTACAAAAAAATAATATATTGAAGGCAATAGGCATTTTATCTCTAGGTACTGGTATGGTTCTGAGGCAGTCCCCTAGAGAGACAAGATTCAATGTTAGCTAGTCCAGGGATTTTGGCTCAAATTGGGTGGGTTTGGTGGTGGGCAGTTGAGACATGTATGGTTAAGATCTACAGTAGTCAAAGTCTAGTCCTAGTTTAAATGGAATTTCTTAAAGCAAATAGACCAACTCTTTTTTTTTTTTAGATTTTGTTTATTTTTAGAAAGAGGGGAAGGGTGGGAGAAAGAGGGAGAGAAACATCAATGTGTGGTTGTCTATCACACGCCCCCCACTGGGGACCTGGCCCAAAACCCAGGCATGTGCCCTGACTGGAAATCGAACCATGATCCTTTGGTTCGCAGGCCCGCGTTCAATCCACTGAGCCACACCAGCCAGGGCTTGAATAATATTTTTAAAAGTAATTTACAGGGCATATGTAAATAAGGCCTGCGATAAATGTCTTCTAAAACTAGACTTTAGAAAGGGATAAGCATACGCTGAGGACTTGAGAGTGACGAGTACAGTCAAATCTCAGTTCTTGAACATTTTGGTCCTCGACCAAGTTATTCATGGAAAAAATGTCTTGGTTGTCTAAGAGAACTTTGGGTCTTGATTCTCTACCCGACAGCCCTTTCAGGGCTGATACCTGTCTGATCAGTCTGCTGAGCACTAGCCTGCGAACCAAAGGGCGCATGTCGATTCCCAGTCAGGGCACTGAGCCTGGGTTGTGGGCCAGGTCCCCAGTAGGGGGTGCGCGAGAGGCAACCACAATTGATGTTTCTCTCCCTCTCTTTCGCCCTCCCTTCCCCTCTCTCTAAAAAATAAGTAAATAAAATCTTTTTTTTTTTTTTAAGGAGATTTGGTTTTCAAACAAGTCACTTTTCAGACAGTTTTCCAGTGAATTTTCAAGAACTGAGGTTCCATTGTACTTACTTTAGTAACAGGAATGGTTACTATACTGAGTCAGTCTGATGTATGAACCTCTATCCCAAGCACTTTATTTGTGTTATCTCACTCAGTCCTCAACCCTGCGAAGTAGGTAATATACAGGGTCCGGCACAAATAACACCCCTTTTTTATTACAAAATCATAAGCATGTAATTCTGTGATATAACTATATCACACTCAAGCACATCATATGACATTTTAGGTGAAATATTCAAATTAAAACTATAAATTATCACACCCGTGTTATTATTACTCTACAAACCACACTCAGGCAGGCGTGACTTCTGCTGAACCCTGTATATTTACTCATTACATATGAGGTAACTGAAGCACAGTGAGACTAAGTGCCAGAAATTTTTTGCCTGTCATACAGCTAAGGAAGTAATTCTCAGATTTGAGTGCAGCAGGTCCTGCTTTTAACTACTATGCTTAAGGACATGGCTATACAGATTCTGAAAACTATTCAGTAGGAGGAACTGAAAAACTACAAATACTCCTGTCGCCTCTTTTTTTTTTTTTAACCACATGGGATTTCTTTTTTCTCTTTAAGTATCAATTTGGTCCCTTCCAGATGTGAGGGATCAGAATTCAAGATGGTCAAATTACTACAATAGGAATGAAGAACCACAGTTCACAGACTAAATGTTTAATTAGATGTGTGAGCAATGCTTCTTTGACTTGCTGGTGTGATGTTAAATTGTACCTACTCGAGGCAGCTGCTCTCCTGGCTCCAGCAGTCAGCAGGCTTTTTTCAAAGGCAAGGAATTTTTTTTTTTAATGCATGATTGTTTCTGTTTCGCAAAGCTTTCTTTTTAAGCTTTTGAAAGATCTTATTTATTTATTCTTAGAGAAAGGGAAAGGGAGGGAGAAAGAGGAGGAGAGAAACATCAATATGAGAGAGAAACATCAATTGGTTGCCTCTCCTATACACCCCCATCAGGGTAGCAGGCCCAGAATCCAGGCATGTGCCCTGACTGGAAATTGAACTGTGACCTTTCACTTTGCGGGACAATGCCCAGCAAACCGAGCCATATCGGTCAGGGCTGTTCTGCGTAGCTTTGACCATGATTCATAAGCACTGTACTTAATAGGTGTTGCAGTAAGATTGCAGAGAATATTTTTAATGTAAGGACTGGCCCTTTATAATAATCTTTTCATTTTAGGACAAGGGTAAGGAACTTACCTAGAACAAACCAATGGATTTAAGAAGACCCTAGACATAGATAAGAATATCTGTTTCCTCATACATAGTTGTTAATGCTCAGAATGGCAATAGAGTAGAATTATTAATGAAAGATCTATCTTTTATATCCTTCCTTCAGGGTTTAGTCTACTAAGTCAGATGGGTCTGATATTTATCAGAATTGTCTCTTCTGAGGAAGGCTGGTAAGGATTGACTTCCTATCCCTGAGGGACATCTAGGTGACTACAGACCTTTGCTTTAGTTTTCACTTCAATTAATGGTGCATTTTGGTTGGCGAATACTCACTTTTGCTACCTGTACATATGTCTTCCATTTGTGTTTCATTTCCTGATTAAAGCTGTGTTAACTAGGAGGGGTTTTGAAGGGAGAAGTCCTTTTTTTTGTTTGTTTGTTTTTTGTTGTTTTTTGGGGTGGCTCTGGCAGAGGCGGCTGACCTGGGGAACCACAGAATGGTGACACTTCCAACAGCTTTAGCAATATATACACGACAAATTTTGACAGATTCTAACAAGTTTGGGGATTCCTACTCTAAGGATGAAGGCTTAAAATGAGGCTCTGGACCAAATTAAAGGAATTTGGCTATGGTTAACACCTGAACATTTACCTGTTATTTACAAATGCAATACCGGCAAATTTCCCAGGAGTCTAGAAGGCACTGTCCTTCCTCATTGTGTTCCGTGTGAATAATCTCACCTCCCAGTTTTACAGTTAATTGAATATAGAATTTCTAGACTTCTGTAGCAGTTGAGATTCAGGGTAAGGCAGACCAGTGCTGGTGTGTTTTGTAATGGGCTTCAATGTGTGTTGGGACTGCTGCATTAAAGAACTTCTGAGCAACAAGTAATGTACATTTTTTCTTAATTGTGGTAAAATACATACAACATAATTTTAATATTTTACCATTTTAATATACTTTTTTTAAACAAAGATTTTCATTAACTATGGGGTCCCCTCTGGATGTTAGCTGAGCTACTTGGTTAATGGTTTTAAATACTCTTCCTGAGACTGAGAGTACTTTTGGTAAGAACACTTTGATCATGTTTCCTTGATTCTAAGATCAGCTTTTTCCCCTCATACTTTAACATTTTGGAAAAGATATATGTGTACATCATGTCGTCTTAAATCTGTATACTGTATTGCATTTCTTCCCCCCCCTTAAATCTACTAAAATTGTTGTGTGTCTTTACATCTAAAAATTTTGATAGTTACATTAAATTTTTAAAAATTTATTGACTGATTTTAGAGAGAGAAAACAACATTCCACTTATTTATGCATTCACTGGTTGGTTCTTGTATGGGGTCTGCACCCTTGGCGCACCGGGACGACGCTCTAACCAACTGAGCTACCCGACCAGGGCGGTAGTTATAGTTTTCACTTAAATGTTAAAATAGGTAGTAGTGTTGGAAAACTGGTTTTATTTTATTTTTTATGGTTTTAAACTACAAGCCACTATTAAATCATGGAGAAATTTCTATTCTCGACATCTCCCTCCTTCTTTTCCCTCACAACCTTTGATGGTTTTCCATCAGCAGTTGTAAGAGCCCCGGAAAGGCTGAAAGGCGCAGTCATTACCCCCTAGGGAATGTGAAAGAGTGACCTGGGACAGAGGGGTTGCTGCCATTCTCCCCTCCTGTTTCCGCATGGTGGGGTCTGGTTGCAGAGTGTCGCCCCTTTCTGACTAACAGTCCCCTAGGTGTCTGAGTATTTACTCCCACCCCCTCTTTTTTTAACTCTTGAAATTGGAAGCAAGAGATACTTCAGGTTGTTGTGAATACTTCAGAGAAACTTGGCTGTAAAGGTTGCTTCAGTACTGTTGCAAGTTCTGTCTAGGGATGTCATTAGGGGTGTTAATGGAAGCCTTAAAGACACTTTCCAGGTGCTGGATTCTGCCATCCTGTAAGCGTGCTCTCTGGGGGCTGTACTCATCACGGTTGTGGAAGGCTGTGGCTGGCAGCGCAACAGCCTGCAATGATTGCACCATCTAGGTCAAGAGGACCTGGAGCCCTGAGACTTGGAGATGAGAGCATCAGCGTTAGTAGGTTCTGCCCCTTCTCACCATATCTGTTCTTAAGGACAGAACTAGCAAAAGAATTACGGTGAGTGGGAATGGTGGGAAAGGAAAGAGGAAGTCACAGAAAGCAAGCTGGCCATTTTAATTGTTTCATTTGTGAGAGAGCCTCAGGAAACAAGTGATAAAATTTTGAACTCTAAGCATGGTATCTTTCCACTGGCCCAGGATCCCTCAGGAAATTGGTTTGCTTGCCCAGATGAATTCTGCTGAGTATTAGGTTAAGTGCCGATGAGAATGGATGTGAGTGGTTTTAGTCCCCTCCTCCCCCTCCCTTTTTTGATAAATTTGAAAAGGATCGGGCCTTATGCGTCTAACAAGAATCTGGAAGATTTGTATCTAGCAAAGGTGAAAGCGCTTGATTAGATGTTTAGTTCTATAGATTGAGCATGTTTGTTTAGGATTGCATGTGAGATAGAGGAGGGAGCAAAACTTAAGAGCCTGACTTTACGGTATTGATGTGTAATGTGATTTGGGTATAGTTTAGGGTTTTTTTTTAAATGCCCTTTGGGACAGTTGGCAAGAGCTGGTGAGGTCTGTACATCAGATGATAGAATTGTATCATTGTTAATTTCCTGAATTTGATCATCATTTTTAGGATGTGCACGCTAAAGTATTTATAGGGAAGGGGCATTGTATCTGCATGGCAAAAAAAGTCTACATATTGCTGTATGTAGAGAGAGGATAAAGCAAATACAGTGAAATGGTAACTTAGTCTCGGTGATTGGTGTACAGGAATTCTTGGTACTATACCAAGTCTTTTGTAGGAAAGATTCTGAAATTATGTTAAAAGTCTTTCTGCACAATTTTCCTTTTCATGGAGGTAGGAACTTTCATCTTTTTAAAATTATGAATCTTTTTGTAGTTTAGTTCTAAAATGCATTTGGAGGAAAGCCTTTACATGTATGTTTTTAAAGTGCAAGTCCTAGTGCAGACCTTTATAATTTTTCTTTTCTTTGTAATCTTTGAAGTTCCGTACCTTTGCTGAGGGAGTTCTGTAGCATCTTGAAACAACGACGTAAAATTGCTTTCTGTTCCAGTGACTGGGTTCCTTTAACTAGACTGCTAACTGAGAATTTCTCAATGAAAATGGTCTTTTATTTTACTTTTAAAGATGTTATTTATTTATTTTTAGACAGGGGAAGGGAGGGAGGAGAGAGAAGAGAAACATCTGTGTGTGGGGCTGCCTCTCACTTGCCCTCCACTGGGGACCCGGCCCACAACCCAGGCCTGTGCCCTGACTGGGAATCAAACCAGTGACCTTTGGTTTGCAGACCAGCACTCAGTCCACTGAGCCACACCGGCCAGGGCAGAAAACAGCCTTTTAAAGGGGCAAATTGCTTCTGAAAGAATAGAAATTAAATTCCAGTAATGAAATACCTTGGGGGAGAGGAAGATGGGTCATTTCTTCTGCCCCCTTTAAAATGGTTCGTTATGATTACAAGTGTATTCTAGAAAGAAATATGTAAAAATAAAAATGGTTGTGTTAGAACCATGGGATTGTAAATACTTTCATTTTTACCAACTTGTATTTTTTATAGGAAAGTTGTTTGTTGTCTGTGTTTGTACCTTTAAAATAACCTTTTTCTTTCTATTCTTTATTCCACAGTGTGGAGGCTGCGTCCCACAGACTCCGGCATCATGAACATATTTGATCGGAAGATCAACTTTGACATGCTCTTAAAATTTTCCCATATGTAAGTGTGTTGACCTTGACTACAGTTTCTTACTGCTCTTCCTTTCATGTCTGGTGTTCTTTTCCCAGTTTACTAAATTTTGTTAGAATTCTGAGGGTATGATAAGCACCAGATTCTAAGGACTGCTGTGTGATCACTGGGAAGTCATTTAATTACTTTAGTTTTGGTGCTGATTGTTCATAATTATGGATTTTGGGCTCTTCCCCAGCATTTAATATTCTCTGTTAGTTAACATATGTTCAAAATATTCCTTTTTAAATTGTAACATAACTTTTACGTATCCCCTGGGAAGGAGAAGAGAGGGAAATGATTCTTAGCTTAGAGATGAGGTTGGATTGGCCCTGGAGTGATGGCTGTTACTCACATTCTTTCCCAGATCCCCCTCGACACAGCAGCACCTGAAGAAGGTCTATGCCAGTTTTGCCCTGTGTATGTTTGTGGCAGCTGCGGGGGCCTATGTCCATGTGGTCACTCACTTCATTCAGGTAAGAGCAGTTTTTCTCCTAGTTGCTATTGTACAATTTATGATTGGAAGAAACCAGCTCAGCAGGGTGGTACAAGCCTATACCTCTCCTTAATCCTTTTCAGAAGTTTAGCGTCTGAACTCAGCCAAAGCCAGCCAATAAATATTGAGGACATGTAGAGCCCTTTAAATTTTCTGGTGACTCTGCCCTCTCTCGATGCTGAGATGTTCAGCTTCGGAATTCTTAACCCTGACACTGGACAATGTGTCACTGGTGTGCAGGACCCCCGCCCACTGAGTGGGGGCGTAACGTGCATGCTGGTGTTCTCCACAGTAGCCTTTTTCTCTTCTCCTACTTCTCTTTTTTTGTGTGAATGACCGTGGAGTACATGGATACGAAACACTGATTGTGTGATTAAGTTTTAGGAGGGGTAGGTTGAGGCCTTGCAGGATTTGACCCATTTGGTTCTCTGGTACACTTACATTGGCATGGTTGAGTGAAAACCCCTTTAATAACTTAATTTCCTGTGTGGAGTTTGGGTTTGGTCAGCAGGAATAGAAGGTACAATTAAGGAGTGATCAGTAAGTTTGAGGTTCTCACTAGTCAAGACTGGTCCCTAGTAGAGCATCCTTTTTAGTGTAAGTGCAGAGGTGTACCTGTGTTGGCATTGGCGCTGCGGAGAACTGTCCCTGTGCTCAGGTATTTCCTTGCAGGGATTGTGTGAAAAATTACTCTAGATACTCAAAGGATAGGACTTTGATCCCTTGAATTTAAGACTTTATTTACTTACTTTTAGAGAGAGGGAGAGAAACATCAGTGTGTTTAGAGAGATACACTGGTTGGATCAGTTGCTTCTCACACACCCCTACTTGGGGACCCAGCCCACAACCCAGGTGTGTGCCCTGAGTGGGAATGGAACTGGTAACCTTTTGGTTCGCAGTCTGGCGCTCAGTCCTCTGAGCCACACCAGCCAGGATGATCCCTTGAATTTAGATTAAAACATACTCTACCTTTTAGGTCAGAGGTCCCTTTTAAGTAATGTAAAATAAAGTCATCCTCATTATTTATGGATTTCATATTTGCGAATATACCTACTCGCTAAAATCTATTTGTAACTCCGAGGTCAGTACTTTTGCAGACGTTCACAGTTGTACCCAGAGCAGCAAACGCGAGTTGCCCATCACACCCGTGTTCCAGCTGAGGTTGAACAAGACAACATACAGCTGTATTTCAAGCTCTCAAGCTATAAACAGTAGTCCTTTTTGTGGTCCATTTAGTGCTGCATTTTTTTTGATAATTTTGCTGTTTAAAATGACTCCAAGCATAGTGCTCAAGTGTTCTTAGTGTTCCTAATTGTGAGAAGACTGATGTGCCTTATAGAGAGAATGTGCATTAGATAAACTTCTGGCGTGAGTTACAGTGCAGTGGCTGCGAGCTCACTGTTAATGAATTGACAAATACATCAAAGGTCATGTATTGATCAGTTGATGAAAATGTGATGGGGGTTCACAAGAACCTAATCACTGATGTCCCATAAGAATGGATTATGTAGCCCTGGCTGGTGTAGCTCAGTGGATTGAGCTCGGGCCTGCGAACCAGAGGATCGCGGTTCGATTCCCAGTCAGGGCACATGCCTGGGTTGCAGGCCAGTTCCCAGCAGGGGACACACAAGAGGCAACCGTACATTGATATTTCTCTCCCTCTCCCTCTCCCCTACCCCTCTAAAGACAAATAAAAAAAAATATAAAAAAAAAAAAAAAAAAAAAAAGAATGGATTATGTACCTTTAAAGGACGGAAGGAAATTTTGTGTCTTTGTTTGTCCTGAAGGGTTTCTTTCTTTTTAAATGCCTATAGCTTTTTCCCACTTACTTTATAAGAAAAGACTTACTTTTCTTTATAAAACTGAGGCATGTTCATTGTAGAGAATTCAGATAACAGACTAATGGTAAGTAAATATAAAACTGCAATCCTATTACTCAGACATAACTATATATGTTTTGATATAACCCTCTGTCTCAGTCCTTTCAGGCTGCTATAACAGAGTGTCCTAGACTGGGTGGCTTAAACCAGCGGTCCCCAACCCTCAAGGCTCACCTGAGCTTTGCCTCTTGTCACCCCGCCACCCCCATCAATCCACAGTGGTTCACCTGAGCTCATCACCACCCCCGTCTTCCACAAAACTGGTCCCTGGTGCCAAAAAGGTTGGAGACCACTGGCTTAAATAACAAATAATTTTTTTTTTTTTTTTTTTAAGATACTACTTATTTGTATTTTAGAGAGAGGGGAGGGAGAAAGAGAGGGAGAGAAACATCAATGTGAGAGAAATAACATTGATCAGGTGTCTCTTGTACGCACTCCAACTAAGAACTGAACCCACAGCCCAGGCATGCGCCCTGACTGGGAATTGAACTCATGACCTTTTGCTTTGTGGAATGATGCCCAACCAACTGAGCTACACTGGTCAGGGTAACAACAAACTGTTCTTACAGTTTTAGAAGCTAGGAAATCCAAGATCAAAGCACCAGGAGATTTGTTGTGTGGTGAGGGTCCACTTCCTGTTTCGCAAAGAGCCGTTTTCTTCCTGCGTCCTGACTTGGTGGAAGGGACAAGGGAGTTCTCAGGGTTCCTTTTTTACAAGATAAGGGCACTGATCCCCTTCCTGAAGGCTGCACCCTTATGACCTAATCACCTTCCGAAGACCCTCCCTCTGAATACCATCATATTGGGGGGTAGGATTTAAATGTGAATTTGGGATGGGGGATATAAACATTTCGTCTCCAGCACTCTGTCTTTTTTTTTTTTTAAATATATTTAATTGATTATGCTATTACAGTTGTCCCATTTCTCCACCATCATTCCCTTCCACCCTAGTCTTTTTTCTCTGTATATGTAGATGTATTTGCGTATATTTAAAAGTGATCACAAAGGGGTCATTTCTACTTGTTCTACCGGTTGTAATATATTTTCTAGCACTTGTCCCTGTCGTTCATTTTCGGCTATTTCTTGGGCAAGACCCATAGTTTGATTAGGGTAGTTGTGGTTCACGGACTGCCTAGGCCAGAACAGCCTCTGGCGTCCACCATGGCCCTGACCCTGGCCTTGAAGACCTCTTCAGGCCCACACTGCCTTTTCCACTGCCTCCAGGCTAGAAGCAAATACTAGGCAGTTCAGATGACTGCTTGATTCTAACGAAGTCTCCTGCAAGATGAATTTGATACTTCAGTTCTGATTCTGGATCTGACAGGCTGGCCTGCTGTCTGCCCTGGGCTCCCTTGGATTGATGATATGGCTGATGGCCACACCTCACAGCCGCGAGACCGAGCAGAAGAGACTGGGGCTTCTTGTTGGATTTGCTTTCCTTACAGGTGTGTTAAGGGATTGGTCTAATTGGGGGCTGGGGGTGGAAACTGTATTTTTTAGTATCGCTTCAGAGTAGGTTCTGAGATTTGTATTTATTCTGATTTATCCCAACTGGTACACTTATCATCCAACTTTATATTTAAATGTATTTTGCCTTGTACTGCTTTCTTATTTCATGTAGGCGCATCTTGCTTCCCTACATAGAGGATAAGCTCTTTGTGACTGGTGATTACTTTTGAGTCCAAAAATAAGCATTCGTGTGCTCGAATGAATGAGGTTTAAGAGCTCAGGTTGCACACAGGACTAAACAAGGCCTAAGGACCTGGCTTAGTTGGACTCACACTGCCAACTATTGTAGAAGCATCCATCCGTTCTGAACCCTACAGGCAATTCATTAAAGCCATACATTGAAACGCATCACACAGGGCCTTTTGCTGATTGTGAAGAACAGAATGAAAAGCACAGCACTTCTACAACAGTGTCTGCAGTATCCGAGATTTGGAAGCAGCCCAAGTGCCCATCAGTAGATGAGTAGATAAGAAAGCTGTGGTGCATTCACACAGTGGGCTGCTGTGTGACCATAAAGAAAGGAGGAAATCTTAACCTTTTGCTACAGCATGGGTGGGCCTGGTGATTATTGTGCTAAGTGAAATAAGTCAGAGAAAGACGAGTACTATATGATCTCACTTGTATGTGGAATCTAATGAACAAAATAGAAACAGAGATATGGATACATGGAACAGATCGACAGGAGAGGGAGCCAGATGAAAGCAGGCGAGGGGATTAGCAAAAAATCATTTATATGTGATACATTCACACAGACAACAGCGTGGTGACGGCCAGTGGGAAGGGGAGGCCACGGTGGGGAGAATATGAGAGCATCTGTAATAGTGTCAACAATAAAAATAAAGATTTTTTTAAAGCACTTCTAGAATTAAAGGAAACCAGACTAAAGCTACACAATAAAAATACTTGTAAAGCAACAATTGATTTAGTATAGCTCGATCGGAGTGAGTCTAATCTACACCATGTTGAGGAGATTGAAGAACAGTAGGGATTTAGAGATTAAGATTTTTAGATAAGGAAACGCTAGTTTCTCCCGGCGTTACGGGTGGGTCCACAGGAGAAAGGAGAGTAACCGGAGCGGAGGAAGTGCTGGAGCTGGAACGGGCTGATGCGGCCTCCCGCTGGCACGGACACCTGCAGAACTGGTCTGGCTTTTGTTTTGCTGCAGAGAGTCGGTCCTGTGTGACTTTGAGATTGCTGGCCACAGGCTCTGCTTTAGTCTTAACCATTTTTTCTAGTCTAGTTCCTGGGCTGGCCCACGTTACATCACTCCTCCTCCAAGTAATAATGGTTTAGCTCACACTGTTTGGCATGCCTGTGTCATTTGTCCTTCTGGGGTTGTCAGTGGTTTTCAGCTGACGGGACAGTTTTGCAGCTCTGTATAAATAAATAACTTAGTTGAAGTTTTGTTGAAGACAAGGAGAATGGAGAGAGAGATTTACTTACTTTAGTCCACGTTTGTGTGTTTTTAGGAGCAGGAGAGCATGCCTGTGCTATTAGTGATCAGCTTTTGGACAAGGGCTCTGTTCGAGCGTTGATGGTAGTAACGTGTTCTGGGGCTCTTTGTTTTCCAGGAGTTGGCCTGGGCCCTGCTCTGGAGTTGTGCGTTGACGTCAACCCCAGGTAACTATTTCAGTAGCATCTTAAGTCCCTCTACCTTTACGAATGTACCTTCTAAACACAGACTGTATTGCTGTGGCCCTCAGTCTAACGGCCTTTTCCTTAACAGCATCCTCCCCACGGCCTTCATAGGCACAGCAATGATCTTCACCTGCTTCACCCTCAGTGCACTCTATGCCAGGCGCCGCAGTTACCTCTTTTTGGGAGGTAAGTGGCCTGGAAAACCTGGAGAGGGTCTCCACTGCAGCCAGGATTCTCACTGTTCCCCCCTCACCCCAACTGCTTGTGGCTATGGGGTTGAAGTAGAAAGCCTTCCTTTGGGGGGAACACAAGGAATGGCTGTAGCAGGGTTGTTTTACTTTACTATGGCTTTTTGTCACCTGTTACAGGTACCTTGATGTCAGCCATGAGCCTGATGCTTTTGTCTTCCCTGGGGAATCTGTTCTTTGGATCCATTTGGCTTCTCCAGGTGAGACTTCGCTTATAACTTGCCAGCGGCCCTTTGCCTCACACTTCTTTTTCTTGCTTAACCCTGAAGCAAGGTAAACGAAGAACCCTCCAGAATGCTCGCCTTTGTTGGGCAGTGCTCTCGAAGCCTCCCACTAATCCTCCTGGGGCGGAGCCTTCTGTGGGTAAAAGTTCAGACTAAAGGAGAAGATGGTTTGCCCAAAGATCATTTTTCTAAGTCCAGTCCAGCAGCAGCTCCTTGTTAAAATGATAGAATCTCTTCTAGTAACCAAAAAAAAAAGAAAAAAAAATCAGAATTGTGCTAAGAGAGGTAAGGCGATCGTCACCATAGGCTTCATTTCCCATGAATGCTAGTGTCAGTGGGGTTAGCATTCGATGTACTTTCAAGTGGCCGAGAGCCAGGGAGAAGGGCGGCTTTTTTCTTTACGCTATGTGCCGTATGGTGACCTCATCTCGTTCTTCCAATAGGCAAACCTGTACTTGGGGTTGCTGGTCATGTGTGGCTTTGTCCTTTTTGATACTCAACTCATTATTGAAAAGGCTGAAAATGGAGATAAGGACTATATCTGGTGAGTGTGGAAACTGGTCTTCAATAAGAATGAAGAGTGAGGCTTACTACTCCATTCTGCTGCTCTTTTCTGAAGCCTAGGGACAGTCCGTTGCCTGGCCCACCTTTCTGTCGGCGTTGGTAGGGATAAGAGTAGCTCAGGTAGTGCTAGCTAAACTTAACGTGTTCAGGCTTCGGGGTGGGCGGTGTGGGAGGGTACCTATGGTTTTGGAACTAAGCACCAAATAGCAAAGTTTCTCCCAATTCCTGAAAAACAAGTGGGTTTTTGTTTTTTAAGTATTTATTCATTCATTCATTCATTCATTCATTCATTCATTTATTTATTTATTGAGAGGGAAAGGGAGGGAGAAAGATAGGGAGAGAAACACTGATATGCTAGAAATACATGGATCAATTGCCTCTCACACCCCGAACTGGGGACCTGGCTCACAATCCAGGCATGTGCCCTGATTGGGAATTGAACCAGTGACCCTTCAGTTCGCAGGCTGGCACTTAATCCACTGAGCTTCACCAGCCAGGGCGAAAAACATCAGATTTTTAGAAATGGAACTACTAATAAATATTTAAATACCGTATTTTGCCATGTATAATGTGCTCCTGTGTGTAATGTGTGCCCATGTTTTTGGCCTGAACTTTAGGAAGAAAAGAATATTTTGTTTAAATTTTTTAATTCAGTTATTTATTTATATTTAGGTACTTGTTTTTTTGTGTTATGAAGGAATTTTAGCACTTATTTCTGAACATGTTATGGTACAAAAAATTTTATGTAATAGATAATTATAAAACACAAAAACAGATACAAGATATTTTAGGTACTACTCACGTATAATGCGCATCCTTATTTTCCCTTAAGAATTTTGGCAAAAAAGTGTGTATTATACACAACAAAATATGGTATTCATACTTTTCATAATGGTTACCTCTAGGCAGAAGAGAAGGAAAAGGACTTTTCACCTTTTATTCTTCATACCTTTGTATTCTTTAAGTCTTTAACAATGAGAAGATATACATATGATTTTTTAAATATATGTATTTTTTCATGCTGAAATCCTCTGAAAGTTACTGGTAGGTAGTTCAGGCAGGGTTCAGAGTTGGGCCTCTGCAGAGTCTAAAGCCCAGTTTCTCTTTTCTCTGTGCTGCGGGTTGGCCAAAAAGCTCATTTAGTTTTTTCCGTGTGATGACTCTAGTGGGGCTTAGTTGTCTTTTCATTTGTAACAGTTTCGTTAGATTGTATAGTGACAGCTGTCATGTCAGCGTGCATTAAAAAAAAATCAAAATTGGTAAATTTTTGTGCAGCTGTTATAATATTGAAGATGGAAGAAAATACACAACATTTCTGGTATTATGCTTTATTATTTCAAGAAAGATAAAAATGATAGAACATATGAAAAGTGGTTTGTGAAATTTCTTGGTACTGTCCACATTTTGGCCAAAATAACTCTTTGCTGTGGGGCTGTCTTATGCATTGGAAGATGTTTAGCAGCACCCCTGGCCTCTACCCACTAGAAGCCAGTAGCAGGAGACAGCTGACATACTCAGAATATCCAAATTGATAAAGTTATTGGTGAAAATGAAAAATACGTCTTTTGTTTTTATGGAAAAAACATAACGGACTTTTTGGCCAACCCAATACATGGTTTCATTGAGTTGAAGGGATTTCCGACACAGCTTTACTTCCTTTAGTTGGTGAAGCCAGTTCATGGGGTTGGAGCTTTCTGGTTTGCACCTCTGTGCGGAGGAAAGCACGAAGGGCAGTCTGTCACCTGCTTCTCTTTCAGGCACTGCATTGACCTCTTCTTGGACTTCGTCACTCTCTTCAGAAAACTCATGATGATCCTGGCTTTGAATGAGAAGGTTAGTCAGCCCACGGCCCAAAGGTGGGGGAATGGCTCCTGAACTCAACACCTTGTGTACTTCAAATCTGAAAACTCGCTACACGCTGTGAGGGTGCAGGGGTCTGTGAGGCACTGAGTAAGAAGTAGTTGACCAGAGGTCTTTAGCTGATAGAGAAAAAGGAACAAGTAAAAACAGCCCGCCCCCGCCTTTTTTTTTTTTTTTTTTTTTTTTTTTTAAACTAATCCCGAAGATTAGTATCAAAGGGAAGACTTCAGGGGCAGTAAACAGTCTGCTAAATGAAGAATTTAAAGGCTATAGAGATAGTTATGATTAAGAAAAGGATATTCTAGATTTGTATAATATTGGCAACAAGCTTTTGTAAATTATTTCAGAAGTAGACCAATTTATCCATTTGTTGGGCTTTTTTTATTTTTTAAAGATTTTATTTCTTTTTAGAAAGGGGAAGGGAGGGAGAAAGACAGAAACATCAATGTGCAGTTGCCTCTTGAGCACCCTGCACTGGAGACCTGGCCTGCAACCCAGGCATGTGTCCTGACTGGGAATCCAACCAGTGACCCTTTGGTTCACAGGCCCGCACCCAGTCCACTGAGCCTCACTGGCCACGGCCCATTTGTTGGTCTTATTTTTTTTCCCTAGAGAAGCCTTTTGTATATATGGTTAGTGAGTGTCACACTTAGTGCACTCTGCAGCAGGGGAGCAGGTGAACCCACCAGCTTTTCTTACAGTCCTTACTATGGAGCAAGGCTCAGTGCAGTGGTGGTAGAAGCAGGTGACTAGGTGGGTTTGGTGGCTCTCTGGTCTGTGCCACACTGGACTGAGCACCAAACAGGTGTCCCAGTTTCAGTGAAAGCAACTCAACTTTCACTTGTTAGATACACTGGGCTTCCGCCTAAGATTGACTGAAGGATTCCCCTAGGCTGGAATGTTTCTGAATGTTGGTTTATGCGCAGCTATGCTTCCTTCTGAGGCCTGATGGCAAGTTAGTGGTCTTGGCCTTGGTCTCACCCTTTTGTTTAGTTCTTTTAAAAGGGTAGACTGCCAGACAAAAGCTTTCAGTGGCTGAGCTGCAGTGGTTATGAATAGCCAAGGGTGGTGACCGCAGCGGACCTAGGTGCTCTTGGAGTGGGGGTGGAACAGTTGCTTAAAGTTTATTCTCAGGTCTGTTAGCACCTTGGGGGCCACCCGTGGGAGGTGGTTAAGGTTCACTTCCTGCTGCATTAGAGGAGTGCTTCTCATTCCCTTTTACTGTCCTGATCCCTTCCCTTCCCTAATGAAAGGCAGCCAGGTGTCGGCTCACTTGAGTTTTAGTTGAATGTCTGATGCCAAAAATGAATTTTCCTCCATTTCCAGGACCAGAAGAAAGAGAAGAAGTGAAATGACCATCCAGCCTTTTTCCCAGTTTGGCTTCCTCTCCCTCCACCCCCTCATTTTCTCTCTGCACACATTACATGTGGTGTGATCTCTGATAATGAAAAGCATCAGAAAAGCTTTTGTACTTTGTGGTTTTCTCTATTTTGAATTTTTTGATCAAAAAACTGATTAGCAGAACATAGTTTGGAGTTTGGCTTCATATTCCTGGAGTTCTTCCCCACTTCCTTTTCTGTCATCCCCATCCCTAGCTCTTTCCTCTGCGTAGGCAGCCAGTCCATCGTGATGAGGAGTGAAACCGCAGAAGGGGACGACTCCAGGAGGCTGCTTTCCAACTGAGCTCTACCAGGTGGATCTGAACTGCTGGGCAGAGGCACCTCGGCCCTTCTTCAGCACTGTTCGGTTGGTGCACAGTTCCTGTGGCACAGGCAGTGTTTTCCTTTGTAAAGAAGTTTGCTGGTCCTGTTGTTACTCAGGCTCAGTATATCTGAGCTGTCAACCCCTACAAAGAAAATGAAGAGCCTCTTCTGGTGGATGCTTTGCTTCTGAGCTGCCCAAGTGGCTGCTAATCTGGTAAACATTTTCTGCCTTGCCATCACAAGAGGAATGTGGATTTGTACGTGTTCTCTTCCCTACTCTTTCCTGTCTCGTGTCTGACCCTCAGGGAATCTGCCTGCCTTCCATCCCTGGGGTGGGAGTGTTTCAGCCCAAAGGGAAGACTAATTCTTGTCGACACTTAAAAAAAAGGCTGATGGTGTATGGCAAGGTAGAGCCTAGAATTCCCAAATTTCCCCTGATCTTTATTTTTTACTGGTTAGTTACTGAGTGGCCCCCACCAGGTGGCTATGATTAAAGGTCCCAGGAGAGGAAGATCAGGGGAAGAGAATGGCTGAGCCTCTGGCGGGTAATTGTAACTAACTAATCCTGCCAGACAAACTTGTTGGGACAAAGTCGCTACGAGTGGTTCTTTGTTCGGATCAATGGAATGGGGCCGTGATGGCTTGGGAAGCAGCATTCACACTCGTCCTTTGATGCATTTTTGTTACCTCCCATCTGGTAGTGTCCTTCCTGATAATAGTTATTGTCAAGCCAGAAACTTGGGGTAGGAAATAAATGTTTATTTTAACACCTGCATTTTAGTTTGGGCTCTACACCTGTTCTCTCTAATTCTGCAGCCTTCCTGGCAGGGCCCAGGTGACTAAGCCTGCAGGATTCTGAATTCCCTGCAGCTTTGTGGTTGCAAATGGAGGGAGGGCAGTGCAGGTGGGGACCACCAGCTCCTCTGTGGGCTGCATAGTCAGCTGGCACAGATGGGTGGTGCTTGGGAGCATTTGTGGCTCTGGCTACTCACAGGGCTGCAATGAAAAGGGGGCTGAGCCGTGGAAAGTGTACTGCCCATAGGACACTGTTTTTTGGCTCTGTCTGTTCACACCCAGCACACGATTTGACCCAGTGGCTACTCATTTTTAGTACCCCATCCCGTGAAAAGATTGTTCCCAGGTTGTGTTTCCAGAGTGGAGTGCCACCCCAGATGCCTTGCTTCCACAGAGGATGCTGCCCTCTTGAGCTGCTGCCTCCAGCTTCTGGCTTGAAAACTTACTAGGACTTCCTTCCCAGTAACCCCGTTACAACTCCATGCATTCGTTGATTTCTTTGCTAGGCCTGTGACATCTCCGAGTTACATCTCTTGAAGCCAAACTCCACCTCTTGTGCTTTTTTTGCTTGGGTTAAAGGAGTTTTTCTTTAGAAACAGTGCCAAGAATGACGAGATATAAAAAACTACTTTTAAAGAAAATGTCTAACAGGTTTTTAAAACAGTAATCACTGTAATTATCACTTTCTTTTCTAGTTCCTTGCTTTTCGGCTCAGGCTGCATTCTCTAACATACTGTGAAGACAAAGGTGTTTTTGATCAGAAATATATGAAATCTACATAGTCTTAATTTGTAAAAAATAATAAAGAAATAAAGAAAATTCCTTAACCTTTCCTGGTGTTAAAGTATTTTAAATTCAAGGCTACAGCCAAACATGGTGGGGTTTGGGGGACTTCATAACGGGAGCTGAGTGGGATCAGATTCTTTGCTCTGGGTGTGAGTGAGTAGAAAGAAGCAGGCACCCCACTTAGGCACTCATTCTGTAGCCCCAGCTTGCCACAAAGGTTGGGAGTTTTTTTCTATCTGGTACATAGCCTGGGTCTTTTTCTGGTCCTCCCCCTTCGCAGCCTTTATTGTAGGTGGGTTGTGGTAACTGCATGTACTTGGTTCCAGTGTATAGGCAGGCTCTGGAGTTTGGGGGTGTGTAATGGGAAAAAGGCATAATCCACTCACTTGGTGAGTACTTTGGGTCCTGTTGTGGCCAGGCTCTATTCTAGGTGGTAGGAATCATCTGCGAAGAGCATCCTTTTCTTGTTTACGTATGAGATTATAAACCAGAGTTTGGGTTGCAACCTGGCTCTTCCGTTTTGGCACGATTGCCCTCCTTTTCATGTTCGTTGTGGCCATGGATTTTCCTGTTAGGGTTTGACTGTTACCTGACCTGTCCACCTAAGTTACTTCCAGTTGATAAAACTCTTTAGACTGCATACCCCCATCCCAGCTAAGGATCGCCACTCTCCCCAACTTAGCAGGTGCGCCTAAAGCATCTTTTCTCACTCTCCTGCTGCCTGAAAAACGTCAGTTTTTCTTCAGGTTCTTTAAAACCCAATTTTAGCCTCATACTGCCTTCTATTCGAGGTGACAGGTAAGACAAAGGTGCAGCGTAGTGCTCACAACAACCTGTCAGGCACTACACGAAGTGCTTTACAGGTTTTAATATTCTCAATAGCCTAAGAAGGTGGTGTTCGCTATTTAGGGTCAGAGCTTCCAGGGTTGTGGCAGCTGCACGTCTGGGAAGAACCCAGGCACCCTGTCCCGAGCTCCAGCTCATCATTTGGGCAACGCTGAGGTGGGTGCCACCCTGCCCTTCATTTTGGCTCCATTCCGGCTAGGGTGGAGAGGGAAGTGTGAGCTGGTTTGGGCAAAATCTCCCCACCACCAATCTGCAACCTTCTAGTGTTTTCCCCAATGAGCCCACCAATTGCAAATAAGCAGAAGGGGTTAACAAAACTCATTGGGCAGAGCAGACCTGCAGGCCTGAGCTAGAGTGAGGAAGCATTGGTGTTGACATGGAAAGACCTCTTGTGTTGGGTGAAGAGATAGTCCTGCCTCAGCAGGTTATCAGATGGGGCATCTCCACGCTGGGGATAAAGACAGGCATCTTAGTTACTCACAGCTGAGGGCGGGAGAGCTACAGGAAGGCGTTGGCGTGCTTACGTGGGTAAGCATAATGGGCCATGAGACAACAGGGCGAGACATTTAGCCTGATCTGGTGGTTCCAAGAAAAGAGTTTTGGAGATGACAGCTGCGCTAAGTGGGGTTCAATCTCAAAGACGGTCAAAGCGGAACAGGTGAATGGGTATCTCCAGGTCAAAGAATCGGTGTGAGAAAAGGCACAACAGCATGGTTCAGAGGGTGCTAGGGTGGCAAAAAAAGGTTTTGCTGGGTTGTCAAGTTTGAGAAGATGGGTAGGAAATGGGAGGGAGGGGTGAGCTGAGGGCCCAGCACAGGCACAGTCTGGGACACAGGGGTTTTTCCCAGACAACTGATCGGAATAAAGCAAATATCACGATAAAGTGAGTTGTAATCTTGTTGCTGATGGAGGCAACCTTGCCTTCAAATTGATATTTAAAAACAAACGAGAAACAGCTTTTGTGAAGCTCAATAAAACAAGCTGAGCCTATGTTCCGTGCTGGCTTTGTCCTGAGGGAAACTGCACTGAAGGGCACTGGGCGAGGAGTGGTCAGGTCTGCACTTCACATCAGGTGACTGGAGAATAACCTGGGAAAGGAGCCAGTAGGAAGGCAATTATACTCTTAATGCCCAAATAGTGGCCTCTCTCATTACCCACTAAAAGCAACCAGAGCTCCTTGGATAAATGGTGCTTAAAGGTCGGCACAGGAAACGGACAAGATGAACCTGGAACCTCTTACTCCAGAAAGAAGCTATGAAAGCGGACTCGATAATCCGCAAGGACTCAGAGGCTGACCTAAAGAGGTGCCCGCTGGCTAGACACCAGTTTTTTCAGCACTATAAGAATTCTAAGTGCAATGGATTGAAGTCAAATATTTTTAAATTCATGATGATATTTTAAAAATACCTTACTGGTCACCTCTGGAGCACACTATAAACCAGTCACTTCTGAATATTTGTCAACAAAGGGAAATAAGCTTTTAGCCTTCCTTTTCTGTATTAACTACTTCAGGATAATCAAAAAGTAGGTGAAAGTTTCTATAAAAACAGCCCAGCTGATAGATGAAACTATTTTGTAAACCTCAGATGACATAACAAAGGCAGGCAATGATCATCAGTAGCTACCAACATCATAGTAATAGAGGCAACTGGACGTGTGCCCGCTGATGGAAGTAAACACCACCGATGACGTTTTAAGTTACAGACTTAGGAACCAGTTTACGGGAAGGACAGGGACTGAAGGACAATGTTAAATCACATCACGAGGATGCAAACAGGGAAATCCAGTAAAACTCTAAGGACAAACACCTTGATTTCTTCAAAAAGAAAAAAAAAGTGGGGGAGGGACAAAGAAATAAGAACAAAATCAAAACAGGGAAGGGAATCCAGTTTCAGATTTAGGAGTGAGCCGTATCAACAAAATGCAATGATGCAGATCTTGTTTGGATCCTGATTCAAATAAACAAACTGGAGAGACAAAGACAGAGAGAGAGAAAGAAAGATGGAGATCTGGAGCCATTCGAATCTGTGGTAACCGTTCTCCAGCACGGGCCCCGGAAGGACTGGGTCCCCTGGCGGTCACACCCTCTCACATCGAAGCAGGCCGGCATCTAGGACTGAGGGAATACATACTGTGTGTGACTTAGGAAGCCAGGTCGGTCATGACAAGGGTGTTGCGGCTTCCTTCTTGGCTTCTTGGTTCACTTGCTCTGGGGGAAACCAGGCACAGGCTCTGAAGCCCTTCAGAGCCCTGTGGAGAGTGCTTGCAGAGAGGACCCGAGGCCCCTACTCCCCAAAAGCCAGCACAGACCTGCCAGCTGGGGTAAAATGAGCCACCTGGAAAGTAGATCAAGCTTTCAGGTGATTGCAGTCTCGTGAGACACTGAGCAGGACAGCCTAGCTAAAATGCTCCCGATTTCTGGGCCTGTGGAAACTGTGAGCCACAACACATGTTCATTGTTTTCCAAAACCACTAAGTTACACAGCAACAGAACCTAACGCAAGCACTGACTAGAGAGGTGATTTAAAGAGATACAGCTAATGCATAATGGTAATGATGTTATCTTGGTTGCGTTCTTAGAAGTTATCTTTTAGAGGCCTGGCTGGTGTGGATCAGTTGGTTGGAGCATCACAATCCTGTAGACCAAAGGGTCGCTGGTTCAATTCCTGGTCGGGGCACTTACCTGGTTTGTGGGTTCGATCTCCAGTTGGGGCGCATACGAGAAGCCAACTGATCCGTGTTTCTCTCTCACATCGATATATTTTCTCTCTCCTTCTTCCCCTCCCTTGCTCTCTCTCTAAAAGCAATGAAAAAATGTCCTTGGTGAGGATTTAAAAATAAATAAAAGTTACCTTTTAGAGATGCATACTGAATTATTTATAGATGTGTTGATATGCTGAGATTTGTTTCAAACTAATGCAGCTGGGTGGCTGCAAAGAGTAGGGGGTAAAGCTGCGGCGAGTGTGGCTCAGTTGTTTAGAGCACTGTCCCGTAAACCAAAAGGTTATGGGTTTGATTCCCAGTCAAGGCACATGCCTGGGTTGTGGGCTTGGTGCCCAGTTAGGGCACACATGAGAGGCAACTCATTTATGTTTCTATTCCTCTCTCCCTCCCTCCCTTGCTCTCTCTCTAAGCATGTCCACGGGTAAGGATGAAAAAAGGAGTGGAGGGTACAGATGAAGTGAATGGTCATGAGTTATACTGGTTACAGCTCGGCAATGGACACAATCACTGTACTATTCTACTTTTTTGTATGACTGAAATTTCTTGCTTCCTGTCAAGATGGTGGAGTAGGTAAAAGCAGTACTCATATCCCCCCACAACCACATCAAAAATACAACTAAACTACAGAACAAACGTCATGCAGAATCTCCTATAGTCTAGCTGAATGGAAGCCCTACAACTAAGAATGAGACACATCCAGAATGGTAGGCGGGGCAGAGACGCCACGGGCTGGCCTCACACCCCTGTGTGGCAGACCGAAGTCAGGAGGGATATCTGGGCTGCAAAGGTACAACCTGAGGAGCAAGAGGTCCCAGCCCCACACCACACCAGGCCTCCCAGCCCAGGGTTCCAGTGCCGGGAAGAGAAGCCCCCATGACTTCTGAACGTGAAAACCAGTGGGGACGGTGGCTGAGTGAGACAGGAAACTGCTGGAGTCTAAGGCAGTTCCTCTTAAAGGGCCCATGCACAGACTTACTTGGACTCACTCCCTCTGAGCTCCGGCACTGGAGCAGCAACTTGAAAGGCACCAGGGATGTACAGGGAGGAACTAAAGTGTCTGGCATCAAGGCAAGAACTGGAGGGGCAGCTTTCTCCCAGGCAGAAGTGCCGGTAGAAGCCATTGTTCCTTTTCTGAGCCCTCCCCTCCCCAGAGAGCCAGCAGGTGGGCCCCTATCTCAGTCTCCATCAACCTCACATTGTTCGCCCCATCCTGGGGATTCCCTGAGGCCTCTCCTCATCAACTTGCGGGCCTCACCCAAGTTGTTTCCAGTGGCTTTCCCATATGAATGGCATGTCTTGGCTCACACTTCAGATTTTCCTAAAAATCTCTCAAACAAGCACCATCTGCCTTAGTGTGCCCCATAGCTCTTACTTAATGGCCCCAGACCCAGTACTAGTTGCAGCTAGCCTTGGTTCACAGCTTGGCTTCTCCTGGGCACTTCCAAGCCCAGCACAAGTATCAGCCATATGTAGTTCACTTTGTAGCTCATTCCTGGTGGCCATGGGCAGAACACAGGCAGTAGCTGACCTTGGTCTGCACCTCTTGTGAGGCCCTAGAGCCAGGGCACCCAGTGGACAGCTTCAGACCATGTCAAAGCACCACCCAACCATCTCCACACGTGACACACTCAAGAAGTGAACTCAGCAGGTACCAGAGCTCCACTGAAGTAAGTCCTGCTCTGAAGGGGAGGTGTGCTGGGACAGCTGATCATGGTGGTCGCAGCCAGTCCTTGCAGGTGATGGGCCTTGGAGTAAATTGTCCCATTGACATGCCAACAGCAATCAAGGCTCAACTAAAACAGGAGGGTGTGCACAGCATACATGGGGGTCACACCGGGAACGTCCAGCCTGGGTGAATGGGCAGCCTGTGCCACCGCACCCTGCAGGACACCTACTGCATTAGGCCACTCTACCCAGACCAAGGGACATAGCAGCTCCACCTAATACATAGAAGCAAACACAGGGAGGCTGCCAAAATGAGGAGATAAAAAACATGTCCCAACTAAAGAACAGAACAAAACTAAAACAACAACAACAACAACAACAACAACAACAACAACTCCAAAACAGAGACAAGTAATCTAGATGCAAAGTTCAAAAACACTGGTTATAAGTATGCTTAGTGAACTTAGGGGAAGAGTAGTTGAACTTAGAGAGAACTTCAACAGCATAAAAAAGACATGAAAACCATAAAAAGAGCCAGTCAGGTTGTGAAGCTTTTGAATAAAGACTCCTTTCCTTTTTCACACACACAAAAAAACAACAAAACAAACAAACAAAAACCCAACCCCCAAAAAACAAACAAACAAAACCCCCAAAAACAAACCAGTCAGAAATGAAGGATACACTAACTGATATGAAGAATAATTTACAGGGAATCCACAGTAGAGTAGATGAAACCAAGAATCAAAACAGTGATTTGGAATATGAGGAAGCAAACAAACAAACACCCAATCAGAACAACAAAAAGAAAAAGAATTTAAAAAATGAAGATAGTGTAAGGAGCCTCTGGGACAACTTCAAGTATACCAACATTCGCATAATGGGGGTGCCAGGAGGAGAAGAGAGAGAGCAAGAAATAGAAAACCTATTTTTAAAAAATAACAACCAAAAACTTTCCTAACCTGGTGAAGAAAATAGACATACAAGTCCAGGAAGTGCAGCAAGTCCCAAAGAAGATGAACCCAAAGAGGCCCACACTAAGACACATCATAATTGTCCTGGCAGGGTGGTTTAATTAGTTGGAATGTCCTCCTGTACCTCAAACAATTGAGGGCTTGATTCCCAGTCAAGGCACATACCTAGGTTGCAGTTTCAATCCCCAGTTGGGGCATGTATGGGGGCCATCGATCGATATTTCCTTCTCACATCGATGTTTCTCTCTATCTCTCTTCCTTCCTCTCCCTCCAAAATCATTAAAGATATCTGTGGATGAAAATTAAAAAAAAAAAAAAGATGCTCTGACTGGTGTGGCTCAGTGGGTTGGGCGTCATCCCTCGAACCGAAAGGTCATTAGTTCTAGTCCCACTCAGGACACACGCCTGGGTTGCAGGCCAGGCCCCCAGTTGGGGGCGTGCGAGGGGCAACTGGTCAACGTTTCTCTCGCACATTGATGTTTTCTTTCCTCATTTTCTCCCTCCCTTCCCCTCTCTCTAAAAATGAATAAAATCTTTAAAAAAGACACATAATAATTAAAATTCCAAAGGTTAAAGACAAAGAGAATCTTAAAAGCAGAAAGAGAAAAGCTGTGAGTTATTTGCAAGGGAGGTCTCGTAAGACCGTCAGCTGATTTCTCAACAGAAACTTTGCAGGTCCAAAGGGATTGGTAAGAAATATTCAAAGTGATAAAAAGCAAAGACCTACAACCAAGATCACTCTATCCAGCAAACCTATCACTTAGAATCAAAGGACATATGAAGAGCTTCCCAGATAAGAAAAGGCTAAAGGAGTTCACCAAACCAATATTACATGAAACGTTAAATGGTCTTCTTTAAGAAGAAAGAGAAAAGAAAGGTTAAAAATATAAACAATAGCCCTGATGGTGTGGCTCAGTTGGCTGGGTGTCGTACTGCAAAGTGAAAGGTTGCCAGTTCGGTTCCTGGTCAGGGCATGTGCCAGGGTTGCAGGTTTGGTCCCAGTCAGAGCACGTACAAGAGGCAACCAATTGATGTTTCTCTCTCACAGTGGTTTCTCTCCCTCTCTCTCCTTCCTTTCTCCTCTCTCTAAAAATAAATAAAATCTTTAAAAAATATGAACAGTAAAATAGCAATAAATAGATATCTATCAACAATTGAATCTAAGATACAAGATGAATGAACAAGTAGAACAGAAACATTCATAGATACAGAGAACAATTTGATGGTTGCCAGATGGGAGGGGAGTTGGGGGGTTGGGTGAAATAAGATGGAGGGATTAAGGAACTGGTAGTAACAAAATAGTCATTGGCCTGCCTGGCCAGGTAGCTCAGTTGGTTAAATCATATTTTTAAAGATTTCATTTACTTATTTGTAAAGAGAGGGGAAGGAAGGGAGAAAGAGAGGGAGAGAAACATCAGTGTGTGGTTGCCTCTCTCACACCCCCAAATGGGGACCTGGCCCATTGCCTAGGCACGTGCCTTGATTGGAAATTGAACCAGTGACCCTTTGGTTCACAGGCCAGTGCTCGACCCACTGAGCCACACCAGCCAGAGCTATAATAGAAAGTTTTTAAAAAAGAAACTTACAATTGTCCAGGCGAGAGAAAAGTTGGTCTGAAATAGAGTCGTAGTTATAAAGATGGGAGTAAAGGCAGTGGAGTAATATATTCAGGAAGTAAAACGTCCAGGCGTTAGTGAGTGAACAGATGTGGGGCAGTGAGAAAGGCAGAAGACTCAAGGGTGGGTGACTGTCAGGGGTCTGCGTGCCTCCCATCAGCCACTGGCCAGCTTTGCACACTTGAACAGGTTACTCAGCCTTTCTGTGCCTCATTTTCCCCTGTGTAGAGTGGAGGTGAAAACTACCTGCTTCATACTATTATTATGAAGATTAAGTTAATAAAAATATATAAAGCACTTAGAACAGTGCTTAGTAAAATTTCTAAGTGTTCATTTTTCCACTGGAGAGGCCTGGACTGAGAGTGGGATGGTAGTTTTGACTTTGGACATGTTGAAAATACAACAGTGAGGGACTCCCATGCAGATGCCAGAATGTTTGCATATGAATCTGAAGCTGGGGGACAGGGGGTAGGCAGCAGGGAAGCAGATGACCTTGGAAGTGAGCCAGCTCCTTGAACAGACACTTCACCAAAGAGACACAGATGGCAAATAAGCACATGAAAAGTTGTTAAACAGTATTAGATATTAAGCAACTGCAAAGAAAAGCAACCATGAAATACCACTGTGCACCTATTAATACAGCTAAAACTTTTTTTTTAAAATAGTGGTAACGTTAATACTGGTGAGAATCTGAAGTAACTGGATCCCTCATACATTGCCATTGGTAAAATAAAGTGGTACAAACTCAAAATACCAGTTGGTAACTTCTTATAAAATAACATGTATTAACCAGAAACCCTGCATTTGCACTACTGGGTATTTATCTAGCTCAGCTCCACATCTCCTAGGTGCCAGACCAATGTCTTTTGTATAAGCAACAGCATGGGTGCGTGAGGAAATGAAGCAATGACGGGAGGCTCTGTGTGGGAAGGAGGGTCCCCGGCAGAATTTCCTGACTTCAGAAGGGTCAGGCGGAGAGAGGCAAACCAGACCAAATCCTCGCTTCCTTGCTGACGCTGCGTGCCTTGGGACTGGACGTAGGAACAGTGCCCACCACGATGCTGAGGTAGGAGGCCAGACCGGCGGGGTTGGTTCCAGGGGAAACACATGAGAATAGGGAAGAATTTATGTCCACCCAAGTCCATATATTTATATTTTCTGTTCTTTGTGCAACGCTCGTAGTGGGTATGGGGAGATGGGTAACCGGGATTTCCTGTGTTGGTCTCAAATGGAGGGAGGGCACTGTGTATTCCCTCTTTTCACCACAGGGTGGCAGTTCAAGCCTGCAAACCTCTGGATGGGGGCTGCGGCTATCGCACCACCTGGTGGTGATATATTTTTCAAGTGTTCTGTAGGTATTTTCTTTTCTTTTCTTTTTTTTTTTTGAGCACAAAGGATTGTAAAGAGCGTATGAGGCAAACTTAAGTTTGCGATTTTTAAATAACTCCTCGAAGTGCTTCTGCCTTAGAGAAAGCCCCCAGTGCTACTCTGTTGGTTTCTACAGGAGTCAACCACAGAAACCCGATTTTTTGATGTCTTCTGCTGCCCTGGATCCAGGCTGCCCTCTGCCCAGACTCCGCCCTGCCTCCTCACTCTCCTGCGGGATCACTCTGCATTATCAGAGGCCTCTCTCCAGCTTTCCTCTCCCTCCATGTTCACACCACTCTGGGACACTTCGGTGGTCCTGTGGATGACTCCACAGCACAGCTCTGAGGTTCCTTGATCTTCACACCTCTGGTGACTTTGACCTCCACTCATTTCAGCCAGCTGCATCGGATATGAAAGTCTAGACTTCTCCCCTCAGACTGCAACCCATATCCTTCCAGCTCTGACATCGTCTGCCCCCACCTTTACAAAAAACACTTTTATTTACTGGTTTTTCAGAGAGAGAGAGAGAGAGAGATCTATTTGTTGTTTCACTTATTTATGCATTCACTGCTTAACTCTCATATACTTGTCTGTGTCCTGACCAGCCATCAAACCTGCAACCTTGGTGTTTTGGGATGATGCCTGAACCAACTGAGCTACCCGACCAGGGCCTCTCTCCCCTTCTTACCTGCACTTTGGTTGCATTAAAACTCCAGACCTGCCCTTTAACACTCCCCACCCTTCACACACGACTTTATCCTGCCCCTTTTGTCACAGGTGGGCACAGGTAACCAGGTTCTTGGAGATCGGGACAAAGAATTGAATTGAACACAGAGTTTACAGCAGAGAACAGGGGGGCAGGTCAACTCCAGGCGGAGATTGACCTCATGGGCTAGAGGGATTCTATTCTTATAGGGTGGATCCTTCCTGGCTAGTTTTGGTGAGATTTTATTGCACAGGTTCAGTAGTTGTATTACTTTAAAGCTACTGCACATGAGGTCTCCCATGATTTTCCTTGATTGGCCACTGGAGATGGGATCCCACAATGTTACCGAATGGACCCCACCTTCTTCTTGGGGTCCCCCTGTACTAGGTTCGCCTTGCCCATCACCAGGGGATAGCTCTCAATGTCAGAGATTGGTGAAAAGGAAAGAAATTATTTATTCAAAAGTTCTATAGACTTAAGAGTAATGACTTAATGTGTTCATTAAAATCCTAAAGTCCCTTAAAACATCCACAAACACCCTTCCCCCCTTTGCCTGGTCCAGGGTACCGTGTCTCAGGAAAAGAAATAGACGTCCGTGGCTCAGGTAGCCCCTAGTTCTTCCCAGTAATCCGTGCTCAGCTGGCAGGCCTCCATCAGTTCCCGGCACCATCAGCTGTGTCGCTGGGCTCTCCAGTTCTTATTCCAAAACCACATGGCACCTTCTCGTGGCCCACCAGCAAGAGTCCTTTCACCCCTTTCCTTCCCACAGTGTCTCTCCTGCATTCTTCCAAACTGCTGAGAGAGCTCCGCATCGCTGCTACATCTTGCTTTCCGGCTTCCTAAGCTGCGTGGTTCTTCTCGGCATGGCTGCCGCGGCTGGGTTTAAATCCCAGCGCCAGTCTTCCTCTGCAGCTCCACTTCTGACTCCTCCCACAATTGGCTACGCCTGCCAGCATTCCCATATTTTTCCAGCTTTTCTGAGCGGACAGAGTAAGTCGGGGCAGGCCTGGCCCTGTGGCGTGGAGCCAGTCGTCTCCAAGCTCTTACACAAGCTCTGTAACCAGGGGGAGTCGCCTCCCAGGTACATCCTGGGGGAAGTCACTCCCGTCTGTCTCCCTGACTCAAAGCGTGGCCACAGCAATTTAACATGTCCATGAAACTGGTCAAAAGTCATAGATATATATTAAATGAATGTTCTTGAGGTTATTTGCAAAACTGTTGCTATGCAGAACATCTCTCAATGCCCTGCTCCATGCGTCCCATCCCCCAGCTCAGACTTGTGGGGGTGAGGACATCCCATATTTTTAATATTTCCTGGACACCCTGAGTTCTGGACCCCATTACAAATCCTTCTTTGGGGGATCCCCTGGCTGCACCCTCTTATACTTTCAATACCCTCCTAGCATCACCTCCACAGACTCTAGAGCTGAACCTCCTGGGTTCAAATCACAGCCCTTCCTCAGACAAACTTTAATATTAGTCAAGTTATGTAAACTCTCTGAGCTCACTCTCTCATATTAAAATGGGGATGACAATACTTAGCTAAAAAGAGTGTGGCGAGGACTAACTGAGTTAATACGTACAAGCATTTAGAACAGTGCCTGGCACACTGTAAATTTGTGCACGTGTTTGCTCTTTTATTATTATTATTATTATTATTATTACTCAGGCTGGAGCCTATGGCGGGTGACCTCACCTGCCAGCTGAACTCCATCAGAAAAGCCCGTCCTAGCACTAGCCCCACGATCTTCCTTCTCTCATCCTGGAACCAGGTCTCAGAAACACCAACCACAGAAATCCCTCTCTTCTGGGGATTGGCGCCACCCGCTGGCTATTGCTGCTCTTCAGCCTCCACCGAGCTCCAGGCTCCTTTGAAAATCCTTGACTTGTCCATAACCTGGTCCTTCTCCTCCATCTGCAGTGATCATTCGACATCTTCAACACTTTCTCCACCCGCATGGTACAAACGAATCCCACTGAGGTAAACTGGAAAACGTGGCCGCCATGATCTGCAGCTGTTCCCATCGGCACGTGCTGGCCATGCTGATCCTCACAGCCCCACACACACCCTCCTCAGTTCCCACGTCCTGCAACCCTTCTGCTGGGACCTGGAGCTCACGGCCCTGCATCAGCAAACTCCCTGTGGACAGAACCCCTTTGAAGGTCTCTTTGCCCCTTCCTCGCCCTCCCCCCACCCCACGCCCTGGCTCTCCTTGCAGCCCTCTCAAGTGGGCATTGTTTTCTCTCCCTCGGCCGTGTGCCACCCAGCCTATAGGTGTGTGGGCGCCCTCCTTGCTCCTCAGTGCTGCTTCCATACAGTTCTTCCCTGAAGTCCTGAAGTCCTTCAGCTTGGGACCTCAGGCCAACAGACTGAACCACACACTCCACCTCCTTTTCCGCTCATCTACCAGTTTCTCGTTTCTTGAAGGGCTTGGCTCCTGCCTCAATATCATTCCCTTTGATACCAATTCTGTCCTCATTCTTGGCAACTTCAATATCCACCCAGATAATCCTCTCAATACCCTGGCACCTCAGTTCCATGATCCTTCTCCTCCAATTACTTCGTCCTCTGCTCTCTCTGAGCCACTCACTCCCTGGTCACTCCCTGGTCCTTGTCATTACCAAGAACTGCAACCCCTCTGTTTCAGTGTCCTCAGGTCGCTTTAACAAAGACCAGGTGGCTTAAACAACAGAAATTTTTTGTCTCACAGTTTTGGAGGCTGAAAGTCCAAGATTGAGGTGTCGGCATGATAGGGGAACTCGAGAGTTAAAGATTTTAGCTTCAGTCACAGTTGATAGAGTTAAGTGACTAATGCATGTGGAAAGCTGTTGTTCCTGGAACTACAATGCATGACTCCAGGAGGTCGACAAACAATACATCCTTGTGCCCCAGGGAGTCTGCAAGCAACACAGATAGTCCCGGAGCCACCTGATATAGATAAAGAATTGTTGACCGACAGATAAAGAAGTACTAGGAAAATTGCCCCTGGACTGCAACTCTCATCCAATTAACCTTTTCCCCAACCTCTTACCTACCCTTTCCTCTCCTTATAAAAAGGTCAGCTTGAGATGAGATGTTAAGATGGTCTTTGAGGGTCCCTGACACATTTTCTCAGATCCCCGGCACCTGAATCAAGCGCCCGTAAAGATTTGGTCCTTGTCTCTACCTATGGGTTCTGGTAGTGACAAGCAATGCAAACACCAACTTTTCTGGTTTCCAGCAAGGCAGGTTCCCTCCAAGGGCTGGGAGGGAGAACCTCTTCCAGGCCCCTCTCCTAACCTTTGCTGCTTCACTGTCCATCTCTGGCATTCCCTGGCTTGTAGATGCGCCACCCGATCTGGGCTGTCGTTTCACACGGCATTCTCCCTGAGTGCATGTCTGTTCTGGGTCCAATTCTCTGCTTTTATAAGGACACCAGTCATATTGGATGAGGGCCCACCCAAATGACCTATTTTAAGTTGATTACCTCTGTAATGACCCTATTACCAAAGAAGGTCACATTCTGACCACTGGGGTTAGGGCTTCAACCTTTTTGAGGATGAGGGTGTTAAAAGGTACTGAGAGATGGAGGGCCTAAGCCACCACCTACACTGGAACAAAGAAGGTATGTGTCACCAGCTGAATACCTGACCACAAGGTTCCCTATTATTGCAAGCAACTGAGGCATAGCTGCTGGCATCCTGCTGAAAACCAGTCAAATCCTCACTGCGCCTCACCTCTTTCCCGAGTTTTTCCCAGAAACAAGGCCCATAAATCTCCTGGACTTTCTGTTGCTGAATCAGTCATCCCTGGCCAGAGGACATTGTCTTACAAACACCTATACCCTGGACACTTGGGACAGATCAGCAGGGTGACCCAGCCTCCCTGGGGGTCTGCTGCACACCCTTAAAAATCCTTCTACCCTTTCCTTGCTGCTGCAGTCTGCTCAGACTCAGCCTGCCTGATCGCAGCGTCCCGCCTTGAATAAAAGCCCTTAATTAGATCTTTTTTGCTCCTGGTCCTTTCCTAGCTACCTCACAGAGGGGACACAATTTAACCCCTAACACCCCCCGTAGTCTCAATTTCATGCATCCCATGCTCTGACCAGCACATTTCTTTTCAACATGTTTCCAACTCATTCCCCCACTGGTCTTACTTCCTGCATGCCCGTTTTCTATTGTTCTCTTTCCCTTCTCCGCCCAAGGCAAAGCCCACAGCCAATCAGTAGAACCACCCCCTTGCGTACATCTTTAATTCCCTTGTCTCCCCCTCCTCTGCCTCACTCACTTGGTAAACCAGCAGCCCTGACTCACCCAACTTGTTGCCCATTCTGTGCCTAGCGTGGCCGGAACCACTCCCCCACCCCAAAACATCCGTGTTAATAAGTCTCACTTTAAATTTTAATCACCCCAAGTAGAACCTCATTCTGCTTGGTACTCCTACATCCCCGAGTCTATTCGCCCTTCTGAGCTCCTACATGACTATCGCACAATCTTCCCTCTCCTCAAACCTCCAACACTTCTTTCTCCCAACCTTCCTCTTGGCTGATGACCTTGATTATTTCCTTGAGAACGTAAGAGCAATCAGAAGAATATTTCTTTCTGTAAGCATACACCCCCACAGACACCCAGCTGCCTGCCTAGTGCTTCCTCCTTCCTGCACCTGTGGGTGCTGCTGAGGGCCGCTTGTGTCTTAGAGCCCAGCAACCCCTCTTCTCTCTCCTGCATCATCAGATTTTCTCTGTGGCACCATTCCCATGAGTGTAAGAGAGCACTTTAATTTCTTCTGTCTGTAAGAAACCCTCTTTCAGGACCTGGAAGCAGTGACTCCCTGATAGCAATGAGCATACCCCATGCTCAAGATCCTAGTTTCTCAGTATAATTTCTCACGAAAAGAAAGAAACCAGGGGTCTTTGGAAAAATGGCTGATTCCTGGGCGGGGTTGGGGAAAGTCCAAGATGAGTCTCAAGCATGTTATTCCAGAGAGTATGTCCTCAGAGAATGATAGGATTTGTCAAAAAGACAGAAGTCACCTTGAAGGGATTTCTACTAGCCAAATCATGGACAATTTGAGCATCAAAGTAAATAATGATAGTAATAGATTATAAGCCATTGAATAAAATAGAAAACCATGAGTCCATACTGATAGAAATAAATGAATAAAAAGTTTGGTTAAAATAAAATATTTGTATAGTTTCAGAGTACCTACTTCCCCACTATGTTCTTATTAATTACAAAGGGGGAAATAGTAGATGTATAGCAAACACCAATTTAAGTAATGAAAATGAACATCCTTAGTCATTAGCAAATAGAAAACATGGCCTGTAAGGTACAAAAGTGCCAAGGTCATGCAAGTTAAAGACAGACTGAAGAACTGTTCCAGACTGAAAGGGACTAAAGAAATGCAACACTAGATGCAGTGTGTGACTTTGACTGGCTAACAAAGGACAGTATCTGGATGCCTGGTGGAACGTGCATGCAGTCTAAAGCTTGGGTTATAGTTATGCATTAATTCCTGATTTTGATGATGGGCTTGGGAATATATAAGAAAATGCCCCTTTTTTTGGTAGGAAATAAATATTGAAGTATTGGGGTGATGGATGATCAAGTTGGCAACTTACTCTCAAATAGTTTAAGGGAAAAAAGTGCTTTGTATTGTACTTGAAATATTTATGTAAATTTGAGTTTCAAAACTAAGGCTTAAAAAAGATTAAAAATCTAATTTCTCGACGCCACTTCCCTTTCTTGCTCTCTCCTCCCTTACTCCTTAGCCACTCCCATTTTCTCTCGGGCCACTCCACACAGCTTCCATTTCCACCAGGGCTTTCGCTAAGGTCACCGATGACCTCCACGTTGCTAAATGCAAAAACAGTCTTCAATCCTCCCCTTGCCAGACACATCAGCAGAATTGGACTCTGATTAAATCTTTCTTGAAACATTGCCTTTGCTTATATTCCAGGGCCTCACTGTCTCTGGGCAGCATCTCTTCAGTCCCCTGTGCTGTTCCCTCTTCATCTCCTCTGACCTCACTCTGACCTTCCCTCTCCTTACTCCGGCGGTGGTCTCCCCCAGTCCCCTGGCTTTAAGTAACATTCCTGTGCCGATGACTTACCCTAATTTATATCTCCATCCAGGCTTCTTTTCTGAATTCTGGACGTCCATAACCAACTGCCTTCTCTGAATTTTCCGTTGGATGTTGTCAAGGAAACAGCTCAGTTTTCACTCGTCCAACACCGAACTCCTGATCTTCCCGTTCCTGAGTCTGCTCCATCCACAGTCTTCCCGTATCAATTAATGGCAACTTCTCCCTACCAGTTGCTCCAGACACCTTGGAGTTGTCCTCAACTCTTCTCCTTTCCTCAGGGCCATCATATGAGGGATCTTGTCTCTAGTGTCCCCACCCTGGGACAAGCCACAGCCACCTCTCACTGGAGTTACCTGGAGGCCTCCTTGCCGGTTTGCTCCGTACTCGCCCAACCACGGCTCATTCTTGTTGCTCACTCATGGCTCCTCACTCACGAAGTCCCTTCATGGGCTACGAAACTCTACGGGATCACTTGTTTCAACCAAATTGGCTAAGAATAAAAAGGTTGATGGTACTCAACGATGTGTCTCTCTTATATACTGGTGAAGAAGTAAAATTTATTAACATGTATACTACATTTAAATTAAGCTCATGACCCAGCTGTGTGACCCAGCAACTCCATTTGTAGGACTTTATCTCAGGGAAATACCCAAGTGGCCAAAGGCACAAGGGCGGCGCGCCGCACGCTTGCCATGGCGAAAGGAACCAGCATGGCGCCTGCACGCAACGGAAGCCTGTGTGTGATGACGGGGGTCCCGGGCTTTGGAAAGACCCCCAGAGATATCAAGTGCTACCAGAAGACGCAGGTCAGTAACTATGGAAGAATCCCATTTTCTAATAAAAGGCCAACATTAACATGCTGTGTATATTAAAAAAAATTATTTGAAAGGGTTCCCAATCAACTCAGGTTATGTCTGAGGAGTGAGAGGGGAGGTGGGGTATGAAAGAGACTTCTCTTCCTTGTGTAACATTCCATTCAATTTTAATTACTTTTATTAAAAATAACCATGAACATGCACTTTTATAATTTGCATGTCTTTAATAATTACAAAAAGTATAAATAATTTAAAGATTTTTTAACTTAAAAAAACATTCCCACTCCAATATCATAGAAATGTTCAGTATTTGAAGTAAATACTCCAATTCACTTGCCTTTAAAAATGTGTGTGCTTGAAGGAACTCACACAGGATTACAGATAGGGGAATATATCTTAGAGTTTTCTGCAGAGCATGATGTTTTTCTTAAAACTTCTTTATTGATAAAGAAAACAAAACATACTCTTTGTAGGAAATCTAGAAAAGGATGAATAGAAACCTCTAGCAATGCAGAGCAAGCCTCGGGTGAACATTTTGGGGCATTCTTACAAAAGGCAGAGTTCCCAGTAAGGGGGAACAGGAAACATTTCCTTAGTCTCGCTGATACCTTGATGTCATTTGCAGGGGGTATAAGGTGGGGTGGGGGGTGGGGGTCTGGCAGGTTTGGCTTCCTTGGGGAAATTCAGAAGGGTCATACTGAATGGAGAGGCAAACTTTCACCCATTGTTCCAGGAGAAAACAGTGAGGCCCCCTTCACCCTTCAGGCAGAGCTTGCAAACCGAGATATGAAAGGCTCTGCCGTAGCGAGGATTACATGGTCTTTTAGCCAAACCTCTCCTTGAAGGACAAGGAGAAATCAGTTTCCAGGGAGTACTGTATCTTTAACTCATTGGAGTGTCCCCCTCCACAGAATTACCTCCGGTGGGGTGTTCGGCGTGTGGGGGGCACACAGTTAGGTGGGCTACAGGACAGCCTGTCTGGGCCCCGCACCCCTTTGCAGTCTGACGGGGGAACAAGAGCTGCCCACCTTGGAACAGTTGCAGGGGAAGGGCTGGCTCCCGTGTGGCTGATGCTTCCTTGCTTTGGTGACTGACAGTCATTCCCCCAGTCAGCCCACACTGCCCCAGGGACTGAGGTGCCACCTAGCATTTGCCAACAGTGGAGAACCGAGCCTGGCAGCAGACTGACCAGACCCTGGTGACACAAACATGAATGGACCCACTGGTCTCAGCTCGTGAGAGGAGCAGTCCAGAGTCAAACACACCAGGCCAAGCTCTTTCCCAAGAGGAAACAGGATAAATGTCCTGCGGGCAAACGACTCTGTCCTGGGAAGGAAATGAGGTACTCTACCAGTTCAAATAGAGAAAAGGGCTTGAAAAACTGAGAAATAAAGTTAAGTTAGGAGAAGGATAATGCAGACTTCTTTGAGCCTGCCTGGCAAGAAGCAGAGATTTGCAGCTTGGTAACATCACACTTAAGCCCATAAAAGCAGAAGGCACAGGCGGATAGGAACCTGGAAGGAAAGACGAAGTAAGAAAATGGGATTCTGACGTTTAAAGAACACTGACATTTGACTTGACCCTTCTCTTAGTCTTGCCTCCATGTCTTCAAACCAGATGACTGGCTCCCTCCAGCGGGGCTACGGTGGGGGTTCGGCACCAGGAGGCTGGCGATACAGCAGGTGTTCATTTTAACGGGGAGTTCTTTCAAGGCTTTCTGGAGCGCTAGGGGGCTGGACAGACACTGCTGGAAGGACGTAGTTCATGAAAGGTGCTGACACCCTCCCCACTCTGTCTTCCTTGGGCAGGTGGGAACCCAGGACAGCGTCCACAGTATAACTGAGTTCTGAATGTGCCCAGCACTACTTCCTGTCCAGGCCTCTGCCCTTGGCTGAGCAAGCCTGCGGTGTCCGCACACCACGTGTTACTGCAGCTGCCCCACGTCCACGACGAACTGTCCAGAGCCCCAGCCACAAGGCCAGGAGTGCCGAGCATGCGTGCTGGCCAGGTGGCCTCCAGACTGTGCCCCCGGGAGGCGGCTGGTGCAGGGTGTCAGTGGGCGTTCGGGAGGAGTCACCCTCCATCTTGCAGCCCAGGTGGCAGGAGGCTGGCTTGCCACCGGGTTCACCTCCACGTCATTGCTCAGCTCTGTGCCCAACGGGAAACCTAAGGGCTGGAGACCCACAACCACCCCTGCCTTCTCATGCCACGTGGAGAGCCCGAAGAAACTGCTAGAAGTCTAGACCCTCATTCCCGGCCTCCCTTTCCTGAAGTGAGAATTTGAGAGCCAGGGGACTTCTGGTTGAAATGAGGTAGAAATGGGAGCAGAATCTGGGCAAAACCCAAGACTGGAGGAGAAATTTAGAACGTGGCAAGTTTGAGACTTAGTTGTGCCTCCCCTTCATGATGACAAAGGCTACACTTAACTCCGCTTACCGTCCAGCCCCTGAATCTCTGAGTTTGCAGGTCCCACCCATCCGGTATGTACGGGGGTTTAAATACATGCCCACGGCTACCGTCCCCAAGGGGCAGCCGTGCCCAGGCGCTGGGCCAGGGGAATCTCTCCAACACAGCCTCCGTTCCAGGCCTAAGCGGACCCCAATCCTCCCAATCCTTAGTTACTTTCTAGGTAAGGCCGGCCAGCTCCCCTGGTAGGGGGTTGCTTCAGAAGGGTGCCCAGGACTGAGTCTCACTCCCACCCCCCACCCTGGTGCCCACATTCTCCCCCCACCTGTCCACCCCTGACTTCTCCCACAGAACAAACCGAGTCAGGGGCACAGAGGGGCCTCTACGTTTTATTGGGGACACCGCAGAAGCAGAGGCTGGAAGCAGAGCAGCCGCGTTTGTAACAACAGATAAATTAACCGCAGTGCGGGGATGGGGGGAGAAAGTGGGGAGTGGGCCAGGCGCTTTAATATAAAAAGAAAACAACAAAAAAGACAGACAAACGGACCCCGAAGACATGGGGCAGGGAAGGGCAGCACCATCCAGACAGCAGGGAGGACCAGGGCAGATGAGAGAGAAGGCAACTTGACCCCTCACCCCCTAACCCCGCGAGCACATGGCCTCCAGGCTGGCCCCGTGGGGGCTGGGGCAGGGAGCAGCCAGGTTGGGCGGAGATGGCACAGCTGGTGGGCAGGAAGCCCAGCACCACACGATGGCTCAGCCTGAAGTAGGAGCTACGGCTGGGACACAGAGGCCTGGAAACACGGTCCCTTGGAGGAAGAGCCTTACTCTGGGCGAGAGGAGGGACCAAAGGTGGGGTCTCTCCCTGAGCTGAGAGTGGTCATCCCCTCCACAGCAGCGGTAGGCAGTGGAGTGTGTCAGGGACCCCCTTCACTTTCTTATCCATCTGCCTCCTTGGTCCCTTGAGGGAGGAGCCCCAGGGGCCCCCGAGCAGAGCCGGGCTGGTCTGCGGTCTGAGAGGGGCCGTGGCGCAGCTCCTCAGCCCTGACTCCCACAGGAGGAGAGCGAGTCGTAGAGTGAGTCGCTGAGAGACTCCGAGGTCTCCAGCCCTGGAGGGCCCCCGCTGGCCACTCTGCCTTCCTCACCCATGTCTGATGTGCTGGGAGTGCGGCTGCCCCCAAACGCGGGGCCCTGGGGCGTTGTAGGGGCTGGGTGGCTGCGCTCCAGGCTCCGCTTCTGGTCCACCGGCAGAGCCTGAGAAAGGAAGGGAAGCTCAGGAGGCACCTCCTCTCACCTCCCGGCCCAGACCGAAAGGCCCTGAGCTCTGCTCTTGGGCTGGGGGCTCTGCAGGTGGGGCCCACCGAGGTGGGGCGTGCTCAGAGGAAGCAGGCTGGAGGTATGACGGAGCACAGTCCCGCCAGGGTTCTGTGGAGGGAGAGAAATACTTCCCCCAAGGGGGCAGGTGGGCTGCCCAGAGGGGCATCCAAGCGGTTTCCCCTCAATCCGCTGGGACAGGTCTGTATCTCACTGGAGAAACTGGCCTCCTACCTGTTCCCCCCACCCTCCAGTCCTATTCCCTTCCCCTTCAGCCGTGCTTACCATGGGGGTCCTGGGCAGCCCCTCCAATTGTCGGGGTGGACACAGGAAAGGGTCGGTGGAGCCACCAGCTGCCCTGGCGTTGGGGAAGGTCCAGTTTTTGGCCAGCTGAACAGGAGGGGAAGGTCCTGGGTCTTCACAGGGATCTATGCAGTGACAAGGAGAAGGTAGGTGGTGGTGGGTGGAGCCCCAGGGACAGCCCGCCCTCCCGCCTGGACACTCACCATCGGGACAGGTCTGGCGGCCCCGGTGGCCAGGAGCAGCAGTGAGCAGCGCGGGGAAGGCCGGCATGCTGGGGTGCCGCCCACTCACCAGCAGCTCTTCTATGCCTGGCACCTCCCGCTCCAGCGTGTGGGCGCGGCGGGGGACTTTGGTAAGGAGTGGCGGCCGAGCTGGGGGCCCCCCGGGTGGGGGCTCCAGCCGTGGTGGCTTGGTCTTGGGAGGATTCTTGCTGGGGGTACCACTGCTGCCATGGTCGGGGGGCGGGAAGGTCCCAATGCCACTGTCCAGGGTTCGAGTCAAGGAGCCACAGGCTGGGAAGGGGAACATAAGTCACGAACGTGAGGCTGCAGGGGCTCATCCACTCTGACCTCTTCTAGGTTCCTGCCCCAGCCCCAGCTCCAGCCCCGGTCCAGGCCCCTCCAGGCCCAACAGGCTTAGGGAATAGGGGGAGGTACCCCGAGGGCAGGAAGGGACAGATTTCTGTGCAGCCCCAGTGCCCACCTGGTGAATGGCACCAAGATGGCACTCAGGGCCTGGCACCTGCTGCAGTGACAGGAAGGAGTCAAGCAAGCAGCGGGTGAGGAGCTAGTCACATCCTTGGCCCTGGACCCTGCTGACCTGTGAAGTGTGAGGTGGGCACTGGGTCAGCCAGGCTGTCTTCTGAGGGCATCTCTTCCCGCCTCCCTGGCTCGCTGCTTGGCTGTGGGAAATAGAAGACCTCTGAGCCCACCCCTCTCCAAACCTCACCTTTAGGACCCCTGGAGTATGGATCTAAGAGTACCCAAACCCTACCTGCCCTCAAGGGGTCCTCTCCCCTCCTGAGCACCCTCTACCACCCCTCCCTCCTAATAGAAGTACATGCAGCAGCTTCCAGGCCTGGGGGAGGGGAGTCCTCCACCCCACCCCTGCCCCAAGAACTTACCTTCCCAGAAGGTTTTCCACAGCTCTGAAGAGGGCCCACCAGGCCATTTCGGGGCCCACAGGCTGGCCAAGCATTCTTGGGATCAGAGGACACTGGCTGGAAGCCACCATACTCAGGTTTGGGCTCCCTCCAGCTCTTGGGTGGCAGCTCCTTGCCATCCACCCTAGGGGCAGCAGTGCAGAAGGGGTGTGGGCTAGTGAGGTACCCCCACCACCCCTGGGGAAGGGGACATATCCCTGGTGGTTGCCCCTAGCAATCCCTTCTGACACTGGGAACAGGTGGAAACCCTAGGGAAAACCCCAGGGGACCAGCAGGGGCAGGGAAGATGGGGGACTCTCCCAAAGCTATCCGGAGTCAAGCCTAGAGACCACCAGGCAATGCCAACATGTAGATGGCAGACCTGGTCATGTCCTGGTGCACACAACACGCCCTGCCCGCCCCAGCTGAACCTGAGCGCATTTGCTGTCTAAACCACACCTTACCTGGGGCCCAATTCCCGCAGACAGTCTGCCTTGACCTGGCCCAGACAGAGCGACCCCCATTTGGGGCAGCCCCTTCTCTAAACCACAGCTCCCACTGCTGGGTCTGTCGCAGGTACCGAAGGGCAACATGGGAAGGAGACCCCCCCCTTGTTCTACAAGATGGGACACCCTAGTGTAAGACCTTCGGCAGGCCGCAGTTAGGAATGGGCATTCCCTTGACCACGGGGCACAGGCACTTAGGTGGCCTGCCTCATCTGCCACTGGACACGATCCAGTGAAGTGTGGTCTGCTCACTCGTCCCGAATGAGACACTGCGTCTCAGCAGGTCTGATGTCAGAGAGCCAGAGAGGCGGGGAGCTGGGACACACACACTCCACCCTTCCTCTTGGTCAGACCACTAACCCCCAGGTACTTTGGTGGCATTTGGCTTGACCTCTGATGCCTTTTCACCTCTGTGAAGCCCAACCTCCCAAGCCAGGCAGTCCCAGCAGTCTCTGGTGTGCCCATGGAGGGACAAGTGCCTCCAGTCACCAAGCACCTGCCAGCTGGTCCCAGGCCCTCACCTGTTGAGCAGCTGCTGCATAAAGGTGTCCGCGCCCTGGTACATGCCAGCCAGCTGGCCTTGGACCTGCCCCAGCCCTGCACTGGGCCCTGGCGCCGGTCCCCCGGGCCGTGGCCTGGCCCTGCTGCTCAAGTAGGCCTTCTCCTCCTCCAGTGCCCGGCGCAAATCTTCTGCCTTAGCCATCAACTTAGAGATGTTGAGGCTCTCTGCCTCCAGCTTCCGGGATTCCACCTTGACCTCCTTCCGGAGTGGGGAGCTCCCACTGGCCCCTTCCTTGCTCTTGGTGGCTTCTGTGCGGCGGTTCAGTGCGGGCAGCTTGCTTTTCTTAAGGCCAAACCAGCTGGCGATGCTGCTGGTGTTGCGGTGCTTGACCTCAGTGCCCGGTGCCCGCTCCTGGCCCTGGAGCCGCAGCACATTCTCCTCGATGCCCTTCATCACCTTCTCCTCAATGGCCGAGTGAGGGGCACGCCTCTCAGGGCCCTGGCTTGGGTCAGTGGGGCCAGGTGCTGAGGGTGTGGGCTGGGCCGTGGGGCTGCCGCAGTCTGTCCAAGGCGGGCCTCTCCCTTTGTCAGGCTTGGGGTGTTCCTTGGTGGTTGGTGGGGCTATAGGTCGGGGCACTACCTTGGTAGGTGACTTGGAAGGTAGCTTTGTCGGGCTGCCGTGGGGGCTCTTGTTGGGCTTGCCCTGGCTGGGGGCTGATGTTGGCACTTTGGCAGGGGTGCGGGGTACCTGGGGGCACAGGGCCCCTGCCAGCCGGCTCTTTGCCAGCTCCACTTTGGTGAGGCAGCTCCTTGGTGAGATAGGCTCCAGGTCCAGCCGTGACCCCATGGAGTGGGAGGAGTAGACTCGGGCCCCAGGGTCCCCCAGGAGCCCGGGTTCTTGCTGCTTCAGGCTGCTTGTGCCCAAAGCCACCGTCCCCTGCTGGGCCCCCTTGGCTTCTGGTTGCTCAGGGGGCCTGGGGGTGGAGAGCGTCACGTCTCCAGTGCTCTCCCTTGACCTTCCTGCTCCCCGCACCTTCTCAGTGCCAGGCCTGGCCGGCACCCCATTCTTCTCTGGGCCCTGGGACCCCTCGGGGCCCGTCTTCAGTTTCCCCAGGGCTGCCAGTCTGTCCCGCAGAGGTGTGTGGCCAGAATCTCCAGGTCGCCGCCCTGCCCCCTGGCTGGGCTTCTTGGCTGAGCCACCTGGGGTCCTGCGGCCAGGATGGGGAGACTCCAAGCCTGCCTTGTCCAAACTCTTCTCCTGGGGGCTCCCATAGGGGCAGGATTCTGGGAGGCAAGGGCTAGGGGGCGCTCCAGGGCTTCTCAGGACCTCAGGGGCCCGCTGCACCTCCAGAGTTAGCTGCGTGTAGGTGGATGCCTGCAATGGGGATGGAGGTGGCTCTGGAGAAGGCCCTCTGAAGGTGCCCCGGGAAAGGTCCAGGATATTCTCGTAGCAGGGAGATACCGCTGATCCAGGGGACAGCGTGGCGGACAAGGCTGGCTGGGGAGGTCGGAGCTGTGCAGAGTCCAGGGCTGTGGAGCAGGCTGAAGGGCTGGTGGGCAGGCCCTGTGCCCCTTCTGGGGACAGCTCTCCTCCACCCAGGCCCTTTCGGGCCAGCAGCGGAGAGGGGCTGCCATCTGAGCCACTGTTCCGGCAGGGGATTCGAGAGTTCCGGGGGAACTGAGGGCTGAGCTGAGGGCCTCCTGGGCTGGGGACCTTCTCCGAGGCTGGAGGCAGCTTTAAGAACTTGAGACCTCTTGCTGGAGAGGGCAAAAGGGGTCCCTGGGTTTCCCCAGGAGAAGGGGGGCCAATTTGGAGCTTGCTTTTCACCTGAGATGAGGAGTGGGGGTGACCAGGTCGTGAGCCCAGGGAGGCGTCCCCTGCATCAATGAACATGCTGAGGAAGGGGAGGGGCTCCTGGCCCTGTGAGGTAGCACCAAAGCCTGGCCTGTGAGCCTCTGGGGTACCCCCACCCCAAGCTGACTTGGGGAGGCCTTTGAACTTGGACAGCTGTGGAGGCCCCTGGTCCGGGGAGGATGGCTGCCCGGGCCCGGGGTGGTCCCCGTTGAGTGGGCCTGCAGCCCCGGCCAGGAAGGCCTGTAGGTAAGACTCTGTGTCCTCAAGGAGCTGACCCAGGTTCAACTGTTTGCGGGCCAGGGCCCCGAGCAGGGTGTCGGGGCTGGGTGCCTCACTGGGCTCACCTGCCTCATCAGAAGAAGAGGAGGAGCTGCTGCCCGGGGCACAGGGTGGGCCGGAGATAGCACCTTGGGCCTGGGGGGATCCTCTACTGGGGACCCAGGGCCGCCCAGCACCCTCTTCCTCCCCAGGGTTCCCCAAGAGGCGCTCCCAGTGGAGTAGGCCTCCTAGGCTACCAGGGCCGACTAGCAGGTAGGGGGCCCAGGGGGAGGGTTCAGGCTGGGGTGGGCCACAGAGCTCGCCGTTGATGGGCTCTGGGGAGCCAGGACCCTCGCTTGGAGGCCGCCAGGGGGTGGCAGGTGAGCAGAGAAGCAAGGGGTCAGTCTCCTCCAGGGCTCTCAGCACCTCCAGGATCTGGGCTTTCTTTTGAAGGAATGGGGATAAGGCATCCAGCGCTGGGGGTGGGGCGGCGGGGGGTCCTGGGCCTCCTCCTGGCCGTAGCTGCTGCTCCCAGCACACCTTGGGGGAGAAGCGGCATGAGGAGGAGACCATACGCAGACCCAGGACCTAAGCTGCACATGGCTGAATATGCCAGGAACACAGCTGGCCTGGTTCCTCTGCAGCCCCAAAGGGAATCTGACAGCCCCTGGGAGATATGACAGCTCATCTTCCTTAAGGGTCACCGAGCCCTGGTTAGTCCCACTATTTCTCCTGGCATGACGGGTTGGGTGGGCACCCTACCTCTCTTCCTGGTTATCCCACCCCACCTCCCCGCCACTTCCCACTGCTGTCTGGGTTGGCAGCGCCGACCACCTACAACCCTGACGGCTGTGCTTGCCCCAGGAAAGGGAGGCCCGTTCATTTCTCAGGCTCCAGAAAGAACGCCGAGACTCAGGAAGGGCTGTGATGTGGCCAAGTCCTAAGTCAGTCACTGCAGGCAAGCCCAGGCCTTGTCAGGTCAGACAGCAGCCTGCTGGCCTGAGCTCCATGGAGAAGGGGATCGGGAGTGACTCCACTGCAAGCCCTTCCTGGCCTTTGCCCGACCCCTTAACGTGCCCAATCCGGGCTAACACAGTGGTTAACTCCATGGGCTCTGGAGTCAGGCTGTGTAGGTTCAAGTACCAGATCTACTACAGAACTAGTTATACGACCTTTGGCAAGTTACCAAATCTCTAAGCTTCATCGTATCGTCTGTACAATGGATGGTGATTACGTTTAACCTCGTAACATAAGAGAGATGAGATCCAGGTGCCCAGCACGGTGCCTGGCACAGCGGAAGCTACTGCCCTTACTGCAGTATTAACACGTTTGCTTGCAAGGCCAGGGGCTGGGGGTGCAATCTGTTTTTTCTTGGTGTAAGGTGACAGCTGAGGGCTCACACCCAGCCTGGACAAGAATCTGCGTGGTGACAGTCCCTCCCCTGGGACTCATTAGGGAACAGCCATGGGGGTGACGGACAAGCCCACAGCCGGCGGAGCCACGGACCACGACGCCCAGCCCTCCTACCTCTCTCTGCCCAGCGCAGCGCCCCAGAGGCAGCGAGGTGGCCAGTCCTTCGGCAGAGCTCAGGGACGGGGAGGCTGGTGGCTCCAATGGCGGCTGCAGTGGGGTGAGCGGGATCTGCAGGGAGGGGCAGGGTTAGCACTGGTGCTCTGTCCCAGGTCCCTACTCCCTCATGAATTAGGTCTTCCCACCCTGGGGCAGGGACACCTCCTGGCCCAAGGAATGCTTTCACCACTGTCCCCACCACCTGGTTAGAGGAGCCTTAGGAGACGCAGGCACAGGCAGACTGAGACAGTGCACGCCCAGGTGGCAGAAAGGGGACACTGGTCCGGGAGCTCTGGAGAAAGAGGGGGGCCCCGGACCCGAGGGTGGTGGCAGCCCCAGGACCACTGCTTTTCTGCGGATCCTCTTCCCCGATTACAGGGAGGGCGAGCAGGGAGGCCCCTTCCTGTTCTGACTACTCGGGACCCTAGCCCTGCAGGCTGAGACTAAGGGAAGAGGCACTTGTTACTGGGTCCCAGGAAACAGATGGTGGTGGAAGTCATCACTTCCGTCTCTCCCAACTGGTCTCTTGTGACACTTGTGCTCTGAGGGTTATAAAAGTACTGTTTAATCATAGGTCACTTCTCTCTGTCCCCGACAACGTCATTTCCCTCACTTAGGCCTCTTGACTAGATACCAGCCAGCTCCAGCTCCTCCCTGTCTCTCGTCCTGCATCGCTTTTCAATCCTGCCCGGCAGCATCCCTCTGCCTCCCCTCTGGCCACCTGCAGCCGCTCCTTCAGCCCCGATCCTCACACCTCTGGCTGGACACTGCTCAGCATTTCAGACTCTCCGACCTGGGTGGCCTTTCAATCTCTCAGTCTCCGGTGTACAAGACAGCCTAAAGCATCTTTTACTTGTTTTTCTACAGCATCTTTGTGCTCCAAGCCTCCCATGCCTGCCTGCTGAAGACAAGTCTGAACTCCTCTGCCGGCATTCCAGACCCGGCCTGCCCGTTCTTCTACCGCCGTCGCCAGCTTCGCCTCACTCAAAGCTCCTTCACACACCCTTCGCTCCAGCTCCGCTGAACAGCCTGCTGTGCCCTAGACGTCCCTGCTCTGTTCCTTCCACAGGGAATCCCTTTTCTCTAACCCCTACTCCACTCTTTTTAAATCGCCCATCCCTCAAGGCCCAGGTTCAAAGGCACCTTATGAAGGGAGCCCTCCCCAGCCTGGGTCTGATGGTCTCTCTCCCCTCTTGCTCTTGGACAGCGCTGCTCTGCTCTCCTGCTAACTGCAGACCTGCCTTAGCTTCCACAGTCCCAGCCTCCGGGGCTCATGCACTTGCGCAGGCCACAGCCCTGTCCAGTTCCGTGTGTGTTGGCAAAGGCACTACTCACAAGAAGAGCTTAATTAGCATTTTATCAATGGAGCTTTCATTCTAGCAAAGCACAACTTGGGAATAACATTAATGATGATAAATCGCTGCTGAGTATTGACTATCAACTATAGGCCAAGCTCTACATATTATCTCATTTAATCCTCATGACAACCTGCAATTTAGGCATTCTTATCCCTATCTATAAGGAAGAACCGTGGCTTGTAAGATTATATAACTTGCCCAAGGTCACACAGCTAAGAATGAGCTAAGTTAGGGATCTGACCCAAGTTTATCTGAGGCAAAGGTTCATGTTTTTTCCATTACATCATGTTACCTCTGGGGAAGATAAATCTACTGCCCCAAACCCGAAAATTCATTTAAAAAACCCAAATTCAAGTCCCAGAACTCATTTCAGTAAAAAAGAAATGATTTAAGGGTGATCTACACCTCTTTTATCACCAGTTACTGAGAAGGGCATGGACAGGGTGAGGCTGGCCAGTCCAGGTGAGTCCTGTCACAGGACGAGACCCAGGAACAGGGAGCTGCACAGGCCCTGCTGCTGATTCACCCAGCTTGGCACAGCCTGGCAGACAGGGGCTCCAGAAAGGCCACGGTGACGGCAGGCTTCCTCTGCCAAGGGTCAGGCTTCCCAGGGAGCTGAGGGCTTCCTGCTCAGGGTCTAGGAGCCAAGAGCTGCCTGGTTTGTATCAGACAGACAGACACACACACCCACACAGACAGTACTTCTCTTCTTGTCCAGGTCAGAGGTGGGGTGGGGGGCGCACTGGCTGACTTCAGAACCTGCTGTTCACCTCAGGTACCTGGAGCTGCTCCTGAGCCCCCCACCCCGTGCCTCACCCCATCCTTGAGGCTTCCTGACAGAATGACCCCACATGACATCTTAACTGAGCCCACGATTCACTTCCAGCAGGCCGCTGCTTCTCCTGGGTGAGGCAGGTGTCAGGCAGGACTAGAAGCAGGCACCAGGGTCTGCGGCCAGGCCTGAGTCAGTGGGTGAGCACACAGGGTGAGACAAAACTAGGTTTACAATTGTTTGTATGGGCAAAGTGCCATTATTAATCGATAATAGTACAAGAATAAACTGTGTTTTGGATACTCACAACGGTAAACCTACTCTCACCCCACCCTGCATGCAATATGCGGTCACATGCCTTCCCTGACCTCTCTGTGACACCAAGCCCAGGGTGCCTTCCACCCAGTCCCACCCTTGCCCCTGGCCAAGAAGAGGCAATGCAGTGGCCAACGGGGCCCCCTGGGAGTGTGAAATAGTTAGTGCATTTTCAGCCTCCACCCTTCTCCCCATACAGGGTGAGAGCGAGTAAGAACCTTCTCTGTCAACAAGAAGGGATCCCCTCCAGCTGGGATGTGAGCACCTGCAAGGTAGGGACAGCCTAGCTGGAGGGGACTCGGGGGTTTCCCCCAACCCTAAGGCTCAGAGTTACCAGGCTCGACAGGCCTTCCCTGGGATGGGAGAGGCTGACAGCCAGTTCTGTAGGTGTTTAGGGAGAAAGGGCGGGGTAACAATGCTGGGGCTGGGGCGGGGGGCTGGAAACTGCGGTATGAGGAGAGAGGGAGAATGGCCCCTGCCCACCTGAGGGAGGGAGCCTGCTGTGAGCTGGAGTTTCTGCTGAAACAGCGCGCTCAGCATCTGGTTCTGCCGTTCCAGGTCGAACACCCTCTTCTTCAGCTTGATGCACTCCTCCCGAAGGTCCTGCCATGGCCAGGAGGAGGTGCGGGAAGGAGACAAGGCGGGAGGGGTGGAGGGGTATGAGCACAGCCCCCTTAACCAGAGCAGCGGGCACTACTCCCAGGCAAGCCCTCCCCTGCAACCTCCTGCAGCTATCTGATCTCCAGGGGACGGTAAATTCTCTCAAGTTAACCACCCCTGGTGGGAAGTAAATCCCATTTCCACTGGTACCTTCCCCAATTCTTGGAGCTGACCCCTGCCTCTTAGAAACCACGCATCAGAGCAGAGTGCGTACAAGGCAGGGGAAGACCGAGGGGTCAGAGTGGACCTAAGTCAAGAGGCCGCCCACGGCACTTGAGTAAACATTCCCGCGCCGCCTGGGCTCACAGCATCAACACGGCTCTCGGCACCGTCACAGCCCGGAGGGGCCGGCTGGAGCTGGTTACGGGAAGGGTTCCATTCAAATCGAAGGCACCCTAACTCGGGGATCTGGCCTTGCCTGTCTCACCGCTGCCTCCCGGTGGAAGAGAGGCAAGAGGTGGGGAGTGTTGTTGGGTCAATAGCCCTGATCAAATGCTTAGCTAAGCAGGCTCAGAGGTCCCCGGGGGCGGGGGGGGGGGGGGCTCCCCTGTGGTAGCCAGGGCCTCTCCCAGGAAGGCTGGGCTCGGGGTGAAAATGTCTCCCGTGGCCACTTACCTTTTGGTTCAGCAGTGCCTGTACCACATGGTTGGCAACCTGCGGACAGAAGCCCCAAGACAGAGCTGTCAGCCGACCAGCCTGTGTGTGGAGGAGGCAAGCTGTGCTTCCCCAACCCTCCTCCGAGCCAGCCCCACTGCAGACCCCACAGACCTCGTCCAGGCAGCGCTCATAGGTCTCCCGCTGGTTTTCGTTGGCCTGGGCCAGCGCTGAGTTCTCTGCCTGCAAGATGGAGGGAGAGTGCAGAAAGGAGGCTGTGGGATCATTCTTCCCTCCGGGCAAATTCCTTCGGGAGTGGGAAGGGGAGGCAACGAGTCTACAAACTACACCCCTGCCCGGCTCTTGGTTCTGGCTGGATTCTGCCAAGGGCATTACAAAGGCAGAGCTGCGATGCCTGGTTTTCTGTGAACCTCAGCCTTAGTCAGTGAGGCTGGAGTGGCAAGGGAGACACAGTGGCAAGAGGACCCAAGGTGGGAGGTGCCAAGAGTGACCTTTATTTCCCTGAGGAGAGGGCAAAGGAAGCTGGCGGGAGGAGGACAGGATCTTAGGAATGTGACAAAGGGCCTTAGTTTAAGAATCTATGTCCTTGTCCCTCAACTCCCGAGTGCCAGGTCACCTAAACTCTTCTTCCTGTGGCCTCTGTGACCACCCCTTTCCCAGAGCCAGCAGAGGCATGACAGTTGGGGAGAAGAGGGGTAGAGAAGGGAGACACTGAGGGGTCAGGACGGCCCTGCCCTGTGCATGCCTCTTGTCCCTGAGAACTACCAGCACAGAGGGGGCTTCTCAGAGGAGCTCTGCTAAGATGCGTTCGTCTCTGCTCCAGCCTGGCAAAGGGGGCTAAGAGGAAGGGGCAGCACACCCGAAACACCCCCAGCAAGCGCAGAGGAAAGCGCAGGCCTGACACTCCCACCCTGCCCCGTGTCCCACCTCCAGCTCCCGCAATCGGTGCAGGAGCTCCTGGCAGGCTCCCGGCTCCATGCTGCCGCCGGCACACTCTCCTGGCCTCGGGTCTTCAGGACGCCCAGCCGGCGGGTCCATGGCCTCCGACATCAGGCCCTGGGAACAAGTGAGAGAAGGCCAGGCAGGCTACTGCAGGGCCCAGGGAGGAGGTGAGCGGGGGAGGGGGACAGAGACAAGACTCATCAGTATTCCTGGAGTTTAGCTCAGTGTGACCGATGTGCCGTGGACATCATAACCGCTCAGGGTCAGGCTATGTCTCTCCTGGTCATGGGACAAAGACATTCTTCTCATCTTAAGAACAAAAACCATTGTTTTATAAACCCCTGTAACTGCACTCGCTCTACCACAGGTCACACAGACACTGGCTGAGAGCTGAGAAACCTGAATTCTCCAATGAGACCAGCGCCCAATGGCACACTGTACCCTCCTGGGGACATTGGGAGGTGGCTTGCGAGCCGCTCCCGTGAGGCCCAGCGGACCAGCCTCCTGGAGCACGCGGGGCCTCTGCGGGTGTCTCGACCTTTACCCGGCTCTCCATTTGACCAGCTCCTCCTCATTCCTCAGGGCCCCCAATCCAAGCCCAGTCAGGCTCTTCAACTCTGCCCAGACTGTCGATGTCATGGGGACAGGGACACAGTATTCACTTCACTGCGCAGGCTGACACTTTCTGGTGTGACACCTGGTGTGTCTGTCACTGACTGAACACAACTGAGCCAGGTGTCTGACCTGAGCTGTGGATGTGATCCCCCCCCGCCCCCCACACTGTTGCCGTGGTTACTGGCTGTCCTGACTGGGCCTCATCTTCCATTAGAGTTTCAATTTCTTTGCCAGAGGAAAGTGCTCATTTCCTTCTTCTGCAAATTACTGTGGAAATTTCCAGTAGATGGGAAACCCTTCCTAATGTAAAAGGGTGGAGGCCCTGATCCACAACCGACTACTTGCCTCCCCGCCGCATTGACGCTCCCACAAAAGGAGCTCAGCACTTTGGGACCAAGGAAGGGAGGACCTCAGCTGCTCATCACAGGCATCTGAATGCTCTCTCCTCCGCCCTCCCTGGTGGGGCACAGAGGCGCCTCTCCCACCCCCAGCCTCTCTCCTCCAGTCCCCACCCCCGGCCCACACAGGCCCCAGAGCCCCTCACCTGTGTCTGCCCCCTCAGCCAGGCTGGCACACTCACTCTAACAGCCAGAATGGTCACCTTGCCTGCGGAGGAACAGAGGGAGATGTCAGCTGTGCATACAAGCATGGATTGAGCCACTGCTGCGTGCTAGCCACTGGGCCACCGGGATGAACAAGTCAACGAAAGCCCTTCCTTTACGAAGCTTCCATTCTACTGGGGGAGGCAGATAATACACATAAACCAAGGAACGTATGTGGGGTCCTGCAAAGGCACTGGGAGGTGACAGTTAAGCAGAGACCTGAATGAAGTCCAGATGAAATCCCAGAATGGAAAAAGCATTCTGGGTAGAGGAACAGCCAGTGCAAAGGTCCCAGTTCTCAGCCAGGGATCACTCAGACACCAGGCGGAAATGAACAGCAGCACATGGTGCCTGATGGCCCTTCCACAGCCCAAGTCTTCTTTAAGCCTCACCACCACAAAGGGACTTAGATGCTACTATCGACACCTGCGTTTGAGATGAGGAAACCAAGGAACAGAGGGTTACGCTTGCATTCCCCAAGTGTACCCTGTGTCTTGGTACTTTCTCATGCACCACCCCATTTGAGTCCCCTGCCTACCCTGTCAGGGGGGCACTAGCCTGGGGAGGAAGCAGGCTCCAGAGGCAAAATATGGGGCCCAACTCGTACGGCTGGTTCACAGAGCACCCTGGACTGGCCTGGACCTCGCCCACCCCTGACGTGGCTGCTCTGGACTAAGTTGTACCGGAAGCTCCTTATATTCAGTGAGCTCTGTGCAGCCCTGGGGCTCCCCGAGCATCGAAGTTAAGCAGATCTGGGTTAGAATCCTGACTCTACAGGATGTGTTTCCTCATCTATATAATGGGGAGAAAAACACTATGCAGAGCCCTGGCTGGTGGCTCAGCATCGTCCCGTACACTGAAAGGTTTCGGGTTCAATCCTGAGTCAGGGCACGTGTGGGAGGCAACCGATCGATTTTTCTCTCTTATAACAATGTTTCTTCTTTCCTCCTCCTCCTCCTCCTTCTTCTTTTCTCTCTCTCTCTCTCCGCCCCCCCCTCCCTCCCTCTCCGTAAAATCAATAAGCATAGCATCAGGTAGAGATTAAAAAAACAAGGACTACTATGCAGAAACGGTTACTGGAGGATGAAATAACGCACAGAGCGTCATGCGTGAACTCAGAAAATGCAGGTTTCCATGTTATCGCATCCCGACGCAGGCACGGCGCAGAGTCCTGCAGTGGGGGCTGCTGCTACATCCCCCACTTCTGGTCTGCTCTCAGGCAGGCGGACCCTGAGTCCCAGGCTCCTCACCCTGGGGCACCCACTCAGGGGCACCTGAAGATCTGAGGGTGCTGCCCAAGCCGCCCTGTCCTTGGGGGGGCTCCTCCTCTCCAACCCTCTTCCTGCCAACCCAACCTTCACTGCTCTCTGCCCGATACCCTAGAAAGAGGGGCACCGGCAAATGGAAGGACACGTCTCCCTGAGTGAGAGGGTGAGTGTGTGCGGTGGTGCGAGGGGGGCTCCTGAAAACGAGAAAAGGGAAAAACCACGTAATATTTATTGCTAACACTCTACTACGATTAAAGTCCTTTGTTAATTTTAACATCATAAAGCTGTATTCAGTATAATGTCATTTGCTTATAACATTATCATGTTTGATATATTTAGAAATGGTCAGGCCTGGGAAAAAAATGGAAAAAAAAATCAGGACAAATCCTCCTTCCCACAGATACAAATAGGGGTTAAAACCAAAACAGGGTCCTGGCTGGTATGGCTCAGTGGACTGAGCAAACCGAAAAGTCGCTGGTTTGAGTCCCAGTCAGGGCACAGGCCTGGGTTGCGGGCCGGGTTTCCCAGGTGGGGACATGTAAGAGGCAACTGACTGATACATCTCTCATACGTGATGTTTCTCTCCCTCTCTCCCTCCCTCCCTTCCCCTCTCTCTAAAAATAAACAAACACAATCTTTAAAAAAAAAAGGCCTTGGGTTACCTCCATCATTGGGCCAGTTCCACCTGTCTCTGCGCTGTTGCCCACTGGCTCCCGCTGGCTGTCCCCTACTCCAGGAGACGCCTGCTGCCACAGATCACCAGCTTCCCCTCAATCCCCCCCCCCACCCCGTTTACTTCCCCAGTAGACACTCCCAGGGAACAGGTGGGTTGGGACAGGGGAAGCCGTGCTGGGGAGTGTGAATAATAAAGGCAGGTAGGCGAGGGACAGGGCTGGGATGAACAGCGCAGTGCCCAGCGGCCAGGAGAGAATAAAGCTGAAACTGTGGACGCCCAAGTCTTGTGTGCTTCACACAACAAAAAGCAAACTAAGGGTGGAGGTGGTTGAGGAGAATAACTTTTCCTAAAACATACACAGGGTTCAGTCTCAGGCTCTGAGCAGCCCCTGCCCTGAGCAGCGGTAGTACTAGGGGGAGACACCCTGGGCCCTGAACGTGTCTCCCTGCATCAGCCTGAGAAACTAGGGCCGCCTCAGGGCCCTACAGAAGGCACTGGGGACTGGAGCAGTGAGGAGCCCGAGGAAGAAGAGCAGGAGGAAACCGGTACAGGCCCAGCCAGCCACTCCTCCCAGTCCCTGAGCCAAGACCCGGGACGAGGGGAGGTGGAGCGGCACCGGTGGGGGATGGAGAAGACGCAGTTGCAGACGTCAGGATCAGGTCCAGGCCCTGGGGCTTCAGTGCTCAGGGGTTCCTGCCTGGGCTCAGGAGAGATCAGATGTCCAGCGGGAAGACCCTCCGAGCCCAGCAGGCATCCCCTGCGGAGAAGTGACTGTCTTGAGAGCTGCCTTATCTCCCTGCATTCCGCGTGGGAAGGAGCCCGGGACTGAACACAGCCCTGGTTGAAATGCCCATCCCCATCCTCCCCATCTCCCTTCCCACAGCAGGCAAACCGGACCTCTCAGAGACCCACTTTATTCATTCTGTACATGAGGGGTCATGGCCCAAGCCCAATCTACATTAGCATTATCACTCTGGAGAATAAAGCACCCTATTCACACAGCCAGCCAACAAACAAACAAACAAACAAACTGAGCAACCAGTACAGACTCAAGGCCCCTAATGTGAGGACTGGCTGTGGGTTATGTACAAGTGGTTTTGTGTGTCAAGAGGTGTGGGGACCCAACACACCCTGCAGAGCCAACCATGCCACCCTCTAATCTGACCCCCTGAGGGTCTCAGGGCAGGGAGGCCTGAGTCTCACTGTGACCTGGGAGATGACCTCCAAGCCACAAGCCGCCCAAGAGCAATGGCTCTGCCATGTGTGTCTCCGTTCCCCTGGCTGGGACGAGGAGAGGCTCTGAAAATGTCCACTGCAGGCAGGCTGTGACTCACCCTCACTTTGGGGAAGATGTTTGCTGCCGTTGGCCAAGGTGGTCTGGCCAACTCAGGATGAGTGTCCTTCTCTGTATTTGCAGCGCCACAAGGAGAGAGCAGGAAGCTTTTGGTCAGGGTTGTTAAGAGTCACAGGGAAGAGGCCTGCATTTGAACTTGGTGGTGGGGAGGGGCTCACGCTATGAGTCAGACCAGAATTTGAGTTCAAGATTTCTATGGTGTTAGGAAAACTTCCTGTATCTTTATACTCCTCTGGGAAATATTAAGATCCAGAGAGATACTTACTACCACCCTCGGCTCCCAATCAGCCTAATTAGGCCCTTCAGAGTCTGGGTTTTCAGCCTAAATCTCATGAGAAAACATCCCAACCCAGGTTAGTTCCCCAGTGGCTGTCCCTGCTGAGTAGCACTGGGGGCCCGTTGCCCCAGGGGCCGAGCACCCTCCCCCTTCTCCCAGGACCACAACTACTCACAGCTTGTGTTCATCCTGACCTGTGGCGAGGGAAACCCCCAGCCTGGGTTTTCAGGATGGCCCTGGTTTCAAACATTCCTCCAGTGCTCCCAGAATACACCCTGGATGCTGGATGTTGGGTCTGGAACACACGAGGCCAGCCGGGCTGGGTAGAGACGAAGCTGTAGGGGGTGGAAGCTCTAACTTGAATCTGTGGCTTCTCCCGCCAGAACCGCCAACCAATGGGCAGTCCTGCCTTCCACAAAGGCCTGATTCAGAGGAAGGTGACCTCAATGCTAAGAGGAGGGAGGGAGAGGAAGAGCGCCTCTCTGGGCAGTCCTTGCTGGGTGAGGGCAGTTTGCAAACAGCCAGGGACAGGGACGGGGGAACAGCTGCTTGTGTCGGGTGGGGGTGGATCATCCCTGGCCTGGGAACATGGCTGGGTGAGCCCAACTGCAGAGTGAATCTGGGTGACCACTCTCTCTTCAGCCTAGTCAGTTATGACCCTACTACCCACTACCCCTTTTTATTTATTTTCAGAGAGAGGGGGAGGGAGGAGAAAGAAAGGGAGAGAAACATGGATGTGCAATAGAAACATCAATCACTTGCACACACCCCCGAACTGGGGACCTGGCCCCCAACCCAGGCTTGCACCCTGAACAGGAATCAAACCTGCAATCCTTTGGTTTGCAGGCTGGCACTCAATCCACTGAGCCACACCAGCCAGGGCAGCCACTGCCCCTTTAAAGCCAGGAGGGGACAGGGGCTTCCAGGGCTTCCAGGGCTTCCAGAGAGAGATCCATCTTGGCTTTTCAGGCAGCCAGATCAAAGGAGTCAGGTCTGCAGCTCCCACTCCCTCCCCGCCAGGGCACAGGCTGAACCCAAGTCCAAGCACGGGAGGAAGGGGCCAGAGAAGTGGCAGCAAGCCTGTCCTCCATGCTCCCTAAGCTGGGCCCTTAGCCAAAGCCCTGGGGCCCTAGTGAGCCCCTCACTCACCAGCTGTTCCCCCCAGAGTCCTCTAGGGAGAGAAGCCAGGGGCAGGAGGTGGGGGAGGGGTGGGCAGCTGCAGGAAGGCAGAGATGGAGAAGCTCCCTTTAATAACAGAATCATCCATAATACCAACGGTTTCTGCGTCTGCTCCCCCCACCCCCCATCTGCTTTCTGGAATCCCTGTCACACCCAAGAGTCCACTTGTAAACAGCAACTTCTACACCCACAGCAAACTCTCCTCCCCAGCCAGGTCAGCGCCCCCGGCTGCCTTGGGGTGTGGGGAAGGGTATAAGGACAGAAGCCTGAAATCAGCCACCTGCATCTCTAGCCCAAAGCACCTTTTAACCCTAAGAATTCTAACGGGTCTCCTCCCCCCTCAGGGAAAGAAGACAAGCATTTACTTCCCTCCTCCTGACAACTGGTTCTCAGGCACAATAGCCTTTCTGAGCAGCATTTGTCCATGGGGCAAGAGTCCCCGGAGTCTCCCTTCTGATCTTCACGGCCGCTCCAAAGACCCCCCACGCTGCGATGGGGGGCGATGGGGGGCGATGGGGGTTCTTCGCACTGACGGTGGGAACGGATCAGTCACCTGCCCTTCCAGGCAGGGCACGAGGGAGGGCAGTCATGCTGGGGGCCCCAAGGCTGACCTCCTCCCCGGACCCTCATGTTCTCTGTCCAGAGCACAAGCCAACAACAGAAAAGCAGCTGCTAGGGGTGGGGAGAGGAAGGGGCTCCACAGACACAATGGGTTTATTTATAGGGCCACAGGCCAGGGGCTCTGCAGCCAAGAAGCCTGAAGCCCAGGGGGCCCGTGCCAGCCCAGCCAAGGGTACTGGAAAAAGCCTAAGACCAGGAGGCAGCAGATTTAGGGTCTGGTCCCAACACTGCAATTTACTTGCTGTGTGACTTTAGGCAAATCACACAGTTCCTCAGGGACACGCTCCTCAATGCCACGTAGGGGTCCTTCTAGAACAGTGGTTCTTGAAGTGTGGTCCGGAGACCCTGAAGCCCTTTCGAGGAATCCACAGGGTTGAAACTATTTCATGACACGACTAAGACGTTACTTACCTTTTTTACTCTCTCACAGAAGTACACAGTAGCATTTTCCAGAGACTATGTGACATGTGATATCACAAAAGATTGAATAAAGGATAGAGAACCCAGCTACCTTCTATTAAGTCAGATATGGTAGATTTGCAAAAATGAAGAATAATGCTGTTATTTTTACTAATTTTTTGTTTTGGAAAATATATAATTATTTTTCATAAAATACGTTACTTTTTAACAGTATAGAACAACAGTTTCTAACTAGTGTGCCTCAAGAATTTTTAAAAAACATGCAACACCTGACTGTTTAGTGAGGGGCACTGACCTTTTTTTCCTGTAGATTGTCAAATAAAAAAGGACAACAGCCAACATGACAGCTGCCCGGTGTGGATGACTCAAACGCGTACTTATTTTTTTGTTAGGTAAGCAACACAGGTTTTGGTGCACCACAGAATTTGAGTCATTAGCTTATGTGTGCGGGGAGATGGAAAGGCTGAAAACGGCTGGGGTGCAGGGGTCCTCAGGCCAAACAGCTGGAGAATGCTTTTCTAGAACAGTGTGGTCCAGTAGAACTTTTTGTGATGACGAAAATACTCATTCTGTGCTATTCAGTGTTGTAGCCACTAATCACGCGTGGCTACTGAGCACCTGAAATGTGGCCAGTCCAACGGAGGAGCTGAATTTTGAGTCCGATGGCCACACGCAGCCAGTGGTTACGGTGCACAACTGTGCTGAACGGTACAGCTGCAGAGGGTCTCTGGAGTCCAGAAGATTCTTCACTTTAGCATTCCAAGTCCATGCTTCCTTCCAGACTCTAGAGGCTGGGGTAGGAAGGGACAGGAGCTGGAATAAAAGCCAGGCTTTTATTCACACTATCTCTCCCTTTTTCCTCACCCAAGGAAAGCCGTCTCAGCCAGATGGCCAGTCCCGCCGGGCACTCTTACCAAGGCTTCCTGTTGGAGATGCTCTCTCACTCTCTGACATGACTGCCTCACCAGCTCCTGGCTTTCCACCTCTCCACTCTCCTCAGACCTCTGGCTTACCACCTCTCGTTTCCCTTCAGTGTATCCATCCATTCTTTGCGATGAAGCCAGCAGAGGGAAAACCCATCCAGTCTCCTGCCACCAGCCTCCCAGTGTCATCAAAATCTCCGAATCGCGTCCTATTGCAGCAGACGGGCTGCCCTCTTTCCAGGCAAGTGGCCCTTCCCGCCCCAGACCCTGCCCATGGGTGTGTCTTCAGTAACCACCTCCTGGAGCAGGGGTGTCAAACTCATTCTCACTGGGGGGCCACATCACCCTCGCAGTTGCCTTCAAAGGGCTGAATGTAATTTTAGGACTATGTAAATGTAACTATTCCTTAACAGTTAGGCGAGAGCTTGGCACTGCTGCTGGGTAGAAACAAGGTGCCAGGCCGGATAAAACCAGGTGTAGGGCTGGATTCGGCCTGCAGGCCTTGTGTTTGCCACCTGTGTCCTGGAGGGAACTTTTCCATCTACCGTTAAAACCTCTTGGGTGTCTTTCATCTTAATAATTCCCCCTGACATTTCTCCAGACTCTGCCCTCTTCTGTCTCTCGCAGCCAGACTTCTCAAAAACAAAAACAAAAGACAACAAAAAGACCCGTCCTCCTTTCTCACCCATCCTCAGCCTGGTCCATCTTCAGCAGCGACTGCCACAATGCTGAAAGAGCAGTAGTTTTCAGTCCCCCCCGCCTTTTTTTTTTATAGCGACACAGTTCCCATCCCATACAACTAAGTCATTTAAAGCGAACAGTTCAGGGGTTTGTAGTGTCCCCACAGGTAAATGCGATCATGACCAGCAGATTTCAGAACATTTTCACTGCCCTTTAGTCAGCGTCCTCTCCCCCAACCGCAGGCAACCACTAATCCATTTGCTGTCACTATAGTTCCCTATTCTGGAAATTTCATACAAATGGAATCGTAAGTGGTCTTTCATAACTGGCTTCCTTCACTTCATTCCTTTTTATGGTCAGATGATACCCCATCGTACGACCACGCCACAGTTGCCTTGTCCGTTGGGCTGTTTCCACTTTCTGGCTGTTATCGATAACGCTTTGAGTGTTCACGTCCTCGGTTTTTGTGTGGATGTGCATTTTTCACTTCTCTTGAGAATGTACCTAGGAGTGGAACTGCTGGGTCATATGGCAACTTTAGGTTTAACTTTGTGAGGAATTGTCAAACTATAGTCCAAATAGATATACCATTTTCCAATCCCACCAACAGTACATGAGAGCTCCAATTTCTCCACATCCTGATTACTGTCTGATTTTCTGACTCGCCATTCCAGTAAGTGCAAAGTGGTATCTCATCATGGTTTTGATTTCCATGTCCCTGATGTGGAGCATCTTTTCATGTGCTGATTGGCTATTTGTATATCTTTCCTAGAGAAATGTCTATTTAGATCCTCTGCTCATTTTTAAATTGGATTATGTATCTTTTTATTATGGACTTGTAAGAATACATTCTATATTCTCAATGTAAGTCCCTTATCAGATATATAATTTGCAAATATGTTCTCCACTCTGTAGGTTGTCCTCTCACTTTTTTAAAAAATGTTTTATTGATTATGCTATTACAGTTGTCCCATTTCTCCCCCATCATTCCCCTCCACCCTGCACACCCCCTCCCACCCACATTCCCCCCTTTAGTTCATGTCCATGGGTCATAAGTTCTTTAGCTTCTACTTTTCCCACATTATTCTTGCCCTTCCCCTGTCTATTTTCTACCCACCATCTGTGCTACTTATTCTCTGTACCTTTCCCCCCTCTCTCCTCCTCCCACTCCCCTGGTGCTATCCCTCCATGTGATCTCCATTTCTGTGTTTCTGTTCCTGTTCTAGTTGTTTGCTTTTGTTTTAGGTGTGGTTGTTAATAGCTGTGAGTTTGCTGTCTTTTCACTGTCATATTTTTTATCTTCTTTTTCTTAGATAAGTCCCTTTAACATTTCATATAATAATGGCTTGGTGATGATGAACTCCTTGAACTTGACCTTTTCTGGGAAGCACTTTGTCTGCCCTTCCATTCTAAATGACAGCTTTGCTGGATAGAGCAATCTTGGATGTAGGTCCTTGCCTTTGAAGACTTCAAACACTTCTTTCCAGCCCCTTCTTGCCTGGAAGGTCTCTTCTGAGAAATCAGCTGACAGTCTGATGGGAACTCCTTTGTAGGTGACTGTCCCCTGATCCCTTGCTGCTTCTAGAATTCTCGCCTTCATCTGAATCTTGGCTAACGTAATGATGATGTGCCTTGGTGTGTTCCTCCTTGGGTCCAACTTCTTTGGGACTCTCTGAGCTTCCTGGACTTCCCGGTAGTCTATTTCCTTTGCCAGATTGGGGAAGTTCTCCTTTATTATTTGTTCAAGTAAGTTTCCCACTTGTTGCTCTTCTTCTTCCCCTTCTGGTACCCCTATAATTCGGATGTTGGGACGTTTAAAGACGTCCTGGAGGTTCCTAAGCCTCTCCTCATTTTTGTGAATTCTTGTTTCTTCTTTTGTTTGGTTGTTTCTTCCTTCCTTCTGGTCCACTCCATTGATTTGAGTCCCAGTTTTCCTCCCATTTCTATTGGTTCCCTGTGCGTTTTCCTTCATTTCACTTATTGTGGCCTTCATTTGTTCATCTAATTTGTGAGCAAAATCAATCAATTCTATGAGCATCCTGATCACCAGTGCTTTGAACTGTGTATATGATAGGTTGGCTATCTCTTGGTTGCTTAGATGAATTGGCTCTGGGGCTTTGATTTGTTCTCCTGTTTGAGCCATTTTTGGTATTTTTTTTTGGGGGGGGGGCGGTCTGGTCGCAGCTGTTATGTAGTGAGGGGCAGAGCCTTAGGTGTTCCCTAAGGCAGGGCAGCCCAGTTGCTGGGTTGTGACACTTTATGTGGGGGCGGGGTCTGAGAGGGAACAATGGCGCTTGTTCCGCTCTCTCTCAGATTCCAGTCACTTCCACCACTTCTCTTTCGCCTGGATTATCTGAGCGCGAATGTGGGACCGCCTGGTCAATCAGCTGCCTTGCACGGCCTCACTGGGTCTGCACCATTGCCACCCTGTGCCCAGGTCCACTAGCTGCCACCTGCACACCTGGGATCTGTCATCCGCTACTGCCTGCATGCCTGGGTCTGCCAGCCTCCACTTTTTCCTGCTGAGACTCCACCCCTCTTACCAGTCAGAATGAATGGTTGTTGGACTTCTGTACAGTTCAATTTTCTATCAGTTCCGGCTGTTTTGTTTCTAAATCTTTGTTGTCCTTAATTTTGGTTGTGCGAGGAGGCACAGTGTGTCCACCTAAGCCTCCATCTTGGCCGGAAGTCCTCTTCTCACTTTCTTCATGACTTCCCCCTTGTCTACTACAGTCCTTCCCCCCGCCCTGCTTATCTTCTACCTCTATTTCTGTGTGTGTTATCAGTGTGGGTGTACATGTTTTATTTTTTTAAACAGACATAGCAGCATGTTCTCACTCTTCTACATCTTTCTTTAGCAGAACAATTATTAAAAATGAAACCACAGACTTTATTTTGGAGAACGTTCCCTAATTTGGGTTTATCTGATGTGTTTTTCCAATTAGACTGAGGTTATGACTGTTTGAAAAGAATACCATAGAGACAATATGCCCTTCTCAGTGCGTTACATCAGGGGTTACGCGTGACGTTAACCTTGATCACTTGGTTAGTAGTGTCTACTACGGGTTTCTCCACCGTGAAGTTACTATTTTTTCTTTTACAATTAATACATATTTGGGGAGCAATGTTTGGTGACCATGCATACAGCCATTTCTGCTTAAATTTTCAGTGGATCTTACTTGCAACATTTGCTAAGGTGTTCTAACAATAATTTTCCATTTCTCTCCTTCCTTGTACATTTACTAACTGGAAGTTTTCTGTAAGGAAGAGCTGTCCCTTCGCTCCCATTTATTTACTTAATTACATATTTATACTAGTGTGATCTCATGGACATTAACTATAACCTTCGGATTAAAAGTCAATAGGACCATCACTTACTTCACTGCTTCAGTTTCAGCTTTGGCCAATGAGGATTCTTTCAGGTTAGCTCCTACATCCTCCTTTCAACACTTCTCCAATCTCCATTTCAAAAAAGTTATTTTTTACCATTTGCTGTCTTTCTGGCACAGTAAGCTGTTCCAGACTGATCCTGTATTTTCCCTGCCACAATTGCTTCTTTTTAAATTTATTTTTAGAGAGAGAAAGGGAGGGACAGAGTAAAAGAGAGAGAGAGAGAGAAACATCGATTTGTTGTTCCACTTATTGATGCATTCACTGGTTGATTCTTGTATGTGCCCTGACCGGGGATTGAACCTGCAGCCTTAATGTATGGGGACAACGCTCCAATGAACTGAGCTCCATGGCCAGGGCCACAATCACTTTACTGGGGCTCTACCAGAGCAATCTTCTTTCTAAAACTGTAAATCTGATTGTGTCCCTCCCTCTTCAAATCTTCCCATGACCTCCTACTGTGCTGGTGACAGACCAGAGCCCTCCGCAGGACTCTGGCAGCCCTGCCCTGGTTCGGCAAGCTGAAGAGCTGACCTGGACTGACACGGCCCACATCCATCTTTCTTCTTAAAGTGCCTCCTGCAGCTCAGTATTTCACACTGCAGCGCGTCCTGTTCTCTAGCACTCCCCTGAGGGGAAGAGGGGATTTGCCAGGCTGTCAGAAGCAGGGCTCCCTGAGGAGGGATCCTGACTGTATCTCTGTTCTCCCTCCGCACTCTCTGCCGGTACCCCGCTCCTGTCAGGGAGGCCCTGAACCCGGGGATCTGTTTCATTCCAGACAGAAAAAGACCAGAAAGAAAAGACAGGTGAGAATGTACAACGGGCTCATCGGGTTCCCCCCAAACCCCCAACTGTCTCCTACCCAAATGGCTTTGAGGGCCCACTGACAGACCATACTGAAAAGTGAACACATGGGACATCTTCGGATTTGTTCCTGACATTAATGTGATGTTTTCCAAGCTCTCAACCCATTCCCAGGCCTCAGTGACTCCCTCTGGCAAATGAGACTAACTTAGTCAATCTCGAGATGTTTCCGGACAGATCTCTCGGTATGAGGCATACGCTGGGGACTAGGGTGCAGTTCAGAGATGGGTCAGCTCTTAGACTCCTTGGAGCTTTGAGTCAGCAGGGAACATAAGCCAGGCAGGGTAAATAGCTGGACTGTGAAAGAAGTTCCACGTGGTAAGTCTTGGAGAACTTTAAAAATGAGGAGACAAATATTAAGCTGAAGCTTTAAGAGTTTTTCAGAATTTGAGGCATCAAGTAAACTGAGCCTTTATAGATGTGGGTGGGACTTATGCACAAGGAAAAGGGAAGGGGGCCATCCAGTCAGAAGAAAGGGCATAAACAGAAATAGGAGGCCGAAACCTCTGGATGTATATGGAAGCAGAATGACTCGGTGCAGCCGGATCAAAGGGCATCTGAAGGTGAGTGCTTCCTGGTCCCCTGGCCCAGGAAACTCCTCTCCTATCCCCTGACTGAATAGGAAAGATGCTGAAAGTCAGCATCTTTGCAACATCCGGGTGTAACCAGAGACATAAACCGGGTCCCACAGGAGGACCAGAGGCAGAGAGGCTCCTGGAGGCAGCAGCAAAGCTGACTACTGGAATGTCAGCTATCTGCTTTCAGATCCAAGAGAAAAAGGGTCTGGGAGGCCACACAGCCGGTTGGCTCCCAGGTGGTACCGGCAGGCCCAGGGGAGCTGGGCACAAGTCCCCCAACCCCCATGCTCAGCCCCCAGAGCTCCCTCCCTCAAGCTTCATATCCTGGCCTCTTTCTTCAAAGGAAACAGGCTGCGGCTGGCCAACAGCCTCCTGTGTCCGGGCGGCTCAGGGTTGACTTGTGGGCATCATTTGGCCAGAGCCCAGAAGCAACCTCCTGTGCCGCCAGCTCTGCTCTGGGAGGAGAAAGTAGCTCTAGTTCGCCCACAAGCCTCCACTGGGCTCTCCTCTTGTTTGTGTCCACAAATGGGAATAGGCTTCCTGGTTCCAGTTCAGGCTCAGCCATACGCATGACCCTAGGCGAAGCCTAGAAACTCTCTAGGACTCAGTGTTCCTATCTGTAAGACGGGGTGAGCTCTGATTCCTCTCTCCCTGCAGGGCACAGAAGAAAAGGATGAGATCATGTCTGGAAAAGAATTGCAGCTGCAAAGGCAGGTCTCCTTGTGTGTGGTAGGGGTGGGAGTGAGGACCTCAGCAGGGCCTTCGGGGAGCAGTCATTGGCTTTGATGTCGCCTTCCTCCTACGGGGCCTACAGTCTTCCCAGGAAAGCAGGGGGTGGGGTAGTGGAGAGGAAGGGACCGCAAAGCCAAGAGCTTTAACCTTCTCCTAGCTCCTGGGACAGGAAGTGAGGTGCCGTCTACAGAGGAAGTAAGAAGCAAACAGCCCCCAACTTCCCCTCAGCCTACAGTGGAAAGGAAGGCCCATGGCTGGGAAGAGAGAAAGCTGGGGCAGGGGTGGGGAGGAGGCATTATCAACACCATCTGGCAGAGAAGGGGGTTTCACGACTTGGACACAATAAAACGCATGGGCACAGACCAGGGGAGGCGGGAGAAGAGAAGCCACTGAAGTTGAGAAACCCAGCATTCCAGGTCACATGGTATCCTGTCTGCAGTTCTGGCTCCAGGCTCCTGCCCTGCTTCACCCCCAACACCCCCCCCCCACACCAAGGGGGGCCAGGTTTGATTACTCACTCTTACAGTGTACGTCCTTTCTTTGCAGCCTTCATCGCAGTTGTAATTCTGTAACTGTTTAATTATTTGATTAATGTGGGCCTTTGTTGATGAACATTTTTCCTCCAGTGTCTAGCATAGCACCTAGCACACAGCTAAGTGCTGACTGAATGCATGTGCTGACCACCGCTGGAGAATTTCTCAGGCTGCTTTTGGCTTAACCCCTGCATCTGAATGAAATTCAGCGTGTGAAGATGAATGAACACTGCTCATGGCCTGGGGTCATGACTGGGGACCACAGGGTGAGCGATAAAGGTCAGAAACTGACAGAGGTTCCAGGAGAAATCTATGCAAGCCCGGATATTGCCAGCAGGTAAGATGACAGAAGAAGACAGTATACGTTATAGGCTATCTTTTGGGAAAAAGGAAAAAAAGAATACGTATTTGTTTGTGTGTAAAGAAACTCTTGAGGGAGAGAGATGTAAGGAACTAGTAAGTGACTATCTATGGTGGGAGAACAGAGGGAGGTGGCAGCAAGATTTCTCAGGGTATGGCTTGTTGTCTCATTCTGATTTTTGCACTAGGTAAAAAAAAGTACTTAAATAATAATATCGAACTTTTTAAAAACATTAGAAGGAATAACCATGTGAGCAGGTGATTTCTAAAGCCCTCCCAGCTGGGGCCATCTATTCTCTTCCCCTTTTAGAAAGTAGGAACCAGGCCCCTGGAACAGGAGCGGGTAAGAAGGTCTGGCCAGGTCAGCAGGGGGCTTTGGTCAAGGGATGTCACTGTCTCCACTCCCTTTCTTCCCAGAAATTTCTCCTTGGGCTAGAAAAGAGGGCCTCCCACCCCAGACTGTGGTGTGGCACCAAACTATTCACAAGTTGATGAGGGCTACTTCTGATTGGATAAAAGTTCATTCTAGCCCTGGCTGGTGTAGCTCAGTGGATTGAGCATAGATTGCAAACCACAGGGTCGCAGGTTCAATTCCCAGTCAGGGCACATGCCTGGGTTGTGGGCCAGGTCCCCAGTGGGGCCACGTGAGAGGCAACCACACACTGATGTTTCTCTCCCTATCTGTCTTCCTCCCTTCCCCTCTCTCACTCTAAAAAAGAGTTCATTCTAGATTCTTGGGAAAAGGGGGCTAATAGGGTCTGGCCAAGGGCAGGGGCAGAGTGGGAGGTTGGGCAAGGTGAGAGTTTGGGGCAGGTGGGGGTAAGGTTGGGTAAAGTGACTCCTGAATAGGCCTGGGGCTGTTACAGGCAGGTTCTGGGGGTGTCTCAACAGATCCTCTCACACAAAAAGGCCAATTACAGCCCCTACTCAAGCTAGCTGGGGGTCAACTGAATAGCCCCTGGGAACTACAGCTGCTGAGAACCCCAGGGCCACACCCCAGGAGTTCCAGGGACCTTCACAGTCTTGTTTAGGAAAAGCCTCATTATTCCCCTACCCGGAGGGCCTTTGGGGAGGGACAACTGAGAATGGCAGACCCATGCCCCCAGCTTCACCTACCTACCACACAAGCCTTGTAGGCAGAGCATGAGCTGCAGAATAGGGCAATCTCTCCTTTAAAAATATCTATACATTCAAAAACAAAGCAAAACAAAACAAAACCAACCTTCTTGAAGACTGAAGACTTCCCAGAGTTAAAGGACCAAATATAAGGTTTAGAGAGCTGTGCCTGACTTGGCTCTTCTTGGAGGCTGGTGGATTTTTAGAAATCAGTAATAACAGCAATGATAATTCACCTTAATAACAGCCTGGCCTTCTCGGGCCTCTTTCATCTGTGTAACTCCCAGAGCTGGGAAAACGGTAATTATCGAGCAGGTGCCACACCCCAATGATGATGTGTTATTAATCCATCAGCACAGCCTGGGAAACTGAGGCCCAGGGAGAAGGATTTCCCCTCACATGGAGCTGAGGCTGCAAGCATCAGGGCCCCTGGGCAGCGAAGAAATGAAGGTGCCAGCCCCTCAGCTGTTGTGTTTTGAGAGCATACTGAAGATAAGGGTACTCCTTCCAGAGTCAGCCAGATCTGGGTTTGGGAAGGTGAGGGAAGATCCCAAATGTGTGTCTCAAGCCACCAACCCCCCAATCCCAGGCTGCAGCAGGGCTTGGTGGCAGCCCTGGCTGGGAGCCAGGGCCTCTGATCTTGAGCCCATGCACCCCACTCTCCCAAAATTCTGCAAAGCAGACCGACAGCTGCTTGGAGCATCTCTGCCATCTGCAACGCAGCAGACACCATAGGGTGAGTGAGGGCTTAGCCCTCCAAACCACCCAGGCCACAGGCACAATAAAGCGGGACTGGGGGGCATCCTGCAGCTGGGTGGCTGGATCAGATCTAGAACCCATCAAGAAGTAGGGAGACTGCTTCTTGGGAACCTGAACCCATCTCTGCAGCCCCCTTCCATCTTTGGCACTGATCTCAGAATAATGAGATCCCTGCTACAGCAGGGCCTATTTGGGCTGGTCACGCTGCAGAAAACTGCAGAGGAGGCCCAGCTGGCCTGTGCCCTCCAAGAGGGTAAGGGAGGGTGGGCAAAGAGTCATAAAAGACCGAAGACCTTTTCCCGTGGTGGCCACAGACTCAAATGAGCATGTAAGGGTAGGCACTGCCTAGTCAGATCTATCCACAGCCCGTATGTGCCTGGTCCTGGGAGAGATGCTGGGGACAGATGCAATCTCAGCTCCAGGAAAACCGTAAGGGCCAAGCCTGGTAGCAACCAATGACCTTGTCCTTTGACTTTCCAGGGCAGGGCCTGGGGAACAGCATTAAGGATGCTGTTAGAAGGGATTTGGAATTGTTTTACTTCTACATTTTAGACAGCTGATCAGAGCCCCTGGGGGAGGTTCCAGAAATAATACTCCGGCCCTCCTAGGGCCCCGCTTTCCACAATCTCAGGTTTAAGAACTGCCCTCTCTGCTTTAAATTCAGCTGGGCCTCCTCCTGCACGAAAACTAAGGCAGAATGGCTCTGTGGAGAAGAACACTTGACCCGAGTCAGGAGCCCTGCCTGACACTCACCACTGTATGAATCACTTTCCCCTCTGGACTCCAGTTTCCCCATTTTAAACACGAGGGCGTTGGACCAGCCTGTCTCTAGGATTCTTTCCAGCCTATGATTCGATGTTGTTTTGATGTGGTAGCAAATCCCAGATTGATCTACATAAATTTGCATGTTCAATCAGAAACCCCAAACTCTGAGTGTAGAAAATCCAATCAGTCCATTAGTGCAGCTGGAGGAGCCTGCCAAGTTCGGGCGAGGACTGTCACAGCAGACAGTGGTGGTGAATTGGGGGAGGAGCCAGAGGAAGCCAGGGCGGGAAGCAGCATTTGTTCTCAGAGATACCGTTCTGGTGACCCAGGACTGATGGGGCCCGGGACCCCACTTCAGCTACCAAACAAGGGTCCTTTCTCCTCCTGCTTCTAAAGAGGTCTCTGGCTGGCCAGCGTCAGCCACACCCCAAGAGGGAATAGCAGCTTCTGCCTAGCAACAGCTGCACCCTTCACTCTGACAGGGACTCCACCATTACCCACTTGCTGGGAAACTGACCTCCCTGGGAGCTTCCATTCTCCCTTCCAGGGCCTCCTAGCAGTCAGACAGATTTCCTTGGGATGTAACTTAAATACCTCCTGCTGCAGCTTCACTCCCAGGGGCAGCAGGGCCCACAGGGGCTACCAGAGGGAAGAGCAATGCAGGAGAACGAGTCCCACATCCAACCAATCCCAGGGCCTCTCTAACTGCTACCTCTCCTTCAACATCCCACTCAGCACCTGGGAGACCAAGGATGAAAACAAACAAGGAGGACGTGGAGGCCTTTGGCTCTTGGGCTACAGAGCAAGTCCTAACCTGGGGAGCCTGACTCCTGAGAAAGCCCTAATCCCTGAGGGAAGGAGGCTGGGAAAGGTGGGGTACGGGCAGCCTGTCTCTGCAGCTGCTGGGCTAGCATGTCAGGGACTGGAAGGCTGGTTGGGCTGGGTGAGGGCAGCAGGGACAATTCCTTAGCTCCTTGACTGGAGCTGGGGTGTGAGTGCAGAGGTGAGGTGAGTAGGGCAAGAACTGGAATGGGCACCAACAGTGGGCCCTCCTTGTCCTCTTCCCATAAGAGGGCAGATGAGTGTGCTGTGTTCTCTGGCCCTGATCCTAAAACAAGTCCCAACAGCTGAGATGCAAACTGTCTCCTGGGAATCTGCTTACCTTGCTGGCCTTCGGCTGCCTCCTTTCTCAACCCCTCCCCACAGGCCCCCAGGCCAGGATGTCTCACCAGAGGCCTTGATGGGTGGGCCAAACCCCAGGCTGCAAGAGTTCACAGCCCAAGGCCCCAGGGGTAAGGAGGACAAGGGCTACTCTTAGGTGGGATAAGGGTGTCTATTCCCTTCCAGCCAAGGTTCTAATCTCAAGTAACTGAGATTTAGAACCACATCACCCAACACCTACCTCTCCAAACTGAGCCACCCTGCCAGAGGACCTTTCTCCCTCATCAGTGGAACCACACAGTATCAAAAGTGGAAGGAAATGATAGAGCTCTCTAATCCAACTGGTGAATTTTACAGATGGGGTAAATTACCCAGAGAGGCAAACTGTCTTGGCCAAGGTCACACAGCAAGCTAGGAAGCTCAGGGACCAGAGCTTCTGACAATACACAGTGACAACAGCCTGTCCTCATGCATGTTGGGTTTCACCTGCCTATTATGAAGAGCCTTTTCCCCTCCAGCCAAGGCCACCTGCCTCTGTAAGTTCTCTCTCCCAAAGGCCTGAGTGGGAGAAAAGATGATGGAGGGCCCCTCACACAGACCACAGACTTTGAAAACAAAGTTGGGCCCTGGCTGGTGTGGCTCAGTGGACTAGGAGCCAGCTGGCGAACTAGGTCACCAGTTGATTCCTAGTCAGGGCACATGCCTGTGTGGCGGGGTGTGCAAGAGGCAACTGATCGATGTTTCTACTGCACATCGATGTTTCTCTCCTCTCTTTCTCCTTCCTTTCCCTCTCTCTCAAAATAAAGAAATAAAATCTTTTAAAAAAACAAATAACAACAACAAACCCAGAGTTGAAGTATGTGTGAATTTCCCTAGATAGGAATACTTGTATTCTCTGAGGCAGGAAGTACAATAACCCAGGTTGTTCTAAGAAAGACAAGGGGCCAGTTTGAAAAGTGACTTTGTCTCCCTTCTTGTCAGACAAGGAGTCTCAGAGTCAGCTGGCATAATGTCTTGCAAGAGAGGGTCTGCAACAAAACAACTGGGCTAGGTCCATTATCCTCAAAAGTATGACCACAGGATGGTTAGACACTAGCGCCCTCTTTACTGCCCCTCAGGACCGTCCCTGTCCCAGGTACCTGCTTCCAACCACTAACTCTGGCAGACAATTGTGCTTAGAGACAGGAAGACCTGTTGGAAACAGATTAGAGTAGAGAGGGAATAAGAGGTGTTGCCTTTACAGCCAGGGAATTCATCAGCTTAAGAACCCTGGCTCCTCAGGAAAGAGAGCATTCAAAAAGGATAGCTGGACAGGCTGAGTGGATAGCGCTGACACACCTGGAAAACCAGGCCTGTGGGAAGTGAGAGCCCTCTGTACCCTTGGGGCAGTGCCAGGGCTGTATCCCACCTTGGGCCCAGGATAAGGAGATGGTGACTGGGGTTCGGACAGCCGTTTTCCTAGTCGGGCTAGGCCAGGGGAGTGTCGGGCACAGATAAATTCTCGGCATTCTTCTGGCACCGCAGCCAGGACCCAGAGTCTTTTCTGCAGGAGCTGCCCTGGACCCATTCTCTTGCCAGCCCTTCTTCCTCCCTCAGCCTCTCTTTAGTGTTCAGCCCACCGAGCTGCCCTCCTCCTAACCGCAGACCCTCAAAACCCCGACGGGTCTTTCCTGCAGGCCCAGATCTCTCCGCCTCTCCCGACCTCCCCCACGCCCTACCACCCCAGGCCACGGGAACTACTAAGTGCGAAGAGGAGCCCGGGGCTCTGCTCCGCGCCTGCGCTTAGGGAAGAGCCTCCCCTACCGTAACAACCGGGCACCGCTAAGCGGCACCCGGACAGTGGGATGCGGGTAGGGTGGAGTGTGCAGCTGGGGCAAGGTCAGTGCTTTCAAAGAGGGAGGGAGACCGGCCCCCGGAACATCCCCTCTCCCGAAAGTTTCCCTTCCGGGGCCACGGAGTGTGCGCGAGGATGGCGCGGGGGGCGGGAGGGGGTGGGGTAGGGGTGGACAGAGTCCCGGCCGGACCCCTGGGGGAGAGCGCGACGGGGAGGGGCAGGCAGCGAGGTCCCGACTGGTAGCCGCGCCGCCCCTTCCGAACCAAGGCTTACACGACAGCCTTACCCTTTACAACCCGCACCCCCAGCCCGAGGCTTACAGACCCCAACCACCCGCCTCCCTTTAAATCCCAAGTAGGCTACAACTCACCGAAATCAGGCGTTGAGCTGGGCCAGGGCAGGCTGGATCCGCCGGGTCCATGGTCGAGGATCAGGGGCGAGGGGCAGAGAAGGGGGTGCTGGGGCCGCCTCTTGATGTCAAGGCTTTAAAGGGGCCAGGGAGCTCCGCCCCTCACTCAGGTCCCGCCTCCCTTCTCCCGAGCATCCAATCCACGTTCACTCTGGATGCACGCCCCTCCCAGCTCCTCCAGATGTTCCCAGGACGAGAGCTAAGTCTGCCCCGCCGGCGCGCGCCGCTTCCGCCCCGGAGGGAAGGAGTGCCCCTCCCCCCGACTTAGAAACACTCTCTGCAGGCTGGGCCGGGTCGGGCCTGGAAAACCTCCCTAGAGGCAGGGTACAAGACCTTAGCCCAGGCCGAGCTGGGATGAAATTGGGGGCATATATAGCACAGAAAACTTAAGTAGGTGCTCGCGGACCCACAGGCACGTGCGTCTGCTTCTGTGAGGCTGGCTGTGCACGTGTCTTTGTGGTTGTGAGCGTCGGTGTTTGTAATTTGCCTTCCTGCATACGTGTTAGGAGTAAATCTATGGGAAGAGTCTTTAGTGCCTCCTTGGCCTTAAATGCTCCCGCCTCCCTTTTCTTCCTTCTGGATGGGGTCCTCCCATAATATGGAGAACTGGGCACTGGAAACGGACTCCATTCCTCTCCAGAGAAATGCTGGCCCGGTTCCTCACTGGTTTAGGAGGAGGGAAACCTGAGCAGAAAAAGCATAAAACCGTGTTCTCAATCACTTGCTATCTCAGTGAGGATGAGTTTCTTCCCTGTTGAACTAACTAGCCACATGCTTAAAAGAGGAAAAGCAAACAGCCCACCTAGGCCCTTGAGGGCCTCAGAGCTCCCATCAATCCTGTTCTCAGTGGTCCTTGGATAAACATCTATTTGCTTTCCATCCGGATACCGTAATCTTCAGAATCTCCATTGTCCTGACTCGCTGGGAAACTCAGGTTCTGAACTGGGTTCTGCAAGGAAATACAAAGGGATCCCTAGCCACAGTCTGGGTCCATTTTACTTAAATTGCTTCTGTTTTGGGATGTATTGCAGGGGTGTCCAAGCTGCCTCCCTACCAGCTTTGTGGGGCCCAGGATGGTAATCAATGTGGCCTAACACAAAATTGTAAATTTACTTAAAACCTTTTTTTCGCTCATCAGTTTTTATTAGTGTTTGTGTATTTAATGTGTGGCCTAGAGACGCCAAAAGGTTGGACACTTACAGCATCATGTTATTGGTCAAATAAAGGAACAGAAAAGCTGAGGGAATATAGGGTGTACAGACTGGCTAGGATTAATCAAGAGTTCCTCTGGAAAAGAGCTCCTTAATTTAAAGTGGGATTTCAAGGGCAGAGAAAAAATTTGCGTAGGATACAGGCAGGGTAAGGACATAAGGAGACTCAGAGAGGAAAGAGCAAATTACCTGTGTGGGATAGTGAGCAGATCACATTGGTGGGGTGAGAAGTGGGAGTTCATGGAGGAGGGCTTGTATGGAGGAAATCAGAACCAGGATACAGATTTGACAGCACAGGTGATGTCATTGTGGGGTCTTGAACATAAGGGGTAGCCTGACTTTTTCAAATGACTGATGACAGTTATTGTCAGAGCCTAAAAGATGTCATGATGTTTACTCCCACCAGCTTTCTCACCTTTAAATGTTTTTTTTTTTAATTGATTTGTGCTTAACATACAATTAAATACAAAGATCTTAAGTGTTCTGTTTGGTGCATTTCAACAATAATATACACCTATGTAACTCCCCAAATAAGATACTGAAACATCGCCCCAGAAAGTTCCCTTCAGTCCCTTTACTGTTGATTACCCTGCACGTACCACCACCAGCCGCTGCAGCTTCTTGAATCCTGTCACCGTAGTTTTGTCTGCACTTGGGCTTTGTGTAAGTGGAATCATACATCATGTACTCTTGCATGTATGTTTTAAAAATATTTTATTGATTGATTTTGAGAGAGAGAGGGAGAGAAACATCTATTTTGTTGTTCCACTTATTTATGCATTCTATGGTTGATTCATTGATCAATGAATTCATTCATTGATACTGCCCTGACCAGGGATCGAACCTGGAAACTTGGTTATCAGGACGACATTCTAACCAACTGCACTACTGGGCCATAGCTTGCATCTATATTCTTTAGCTGAGTAATGTTTTTGAGATCCAGCCATGTGTAGTGCATTCTTTTTTTTATTGCTGAGTAATAGTCCATTGTATGAATTACATCACAGTCTGTTTATCCATTCTCCAGCTGATGGATATTTGGGTATTTCTATTTTGGTCTATTATCAATAAGGCTGGTACAAACATTCTTTTCCAAATATTTTTGTGAACATGTTTTCATTCCTCTCACCTTATTTCTTTTTAAAAAATTTATTGATTTTACAGAGAGGGAGAGAGAGATGGATTTGTTGTTCCATTTATTTATGCATTCACTGGTTGTTTCTTGTATGTGTCCTGACCTGGGATAGAACCTTCAATGTTGGCATATTAGGACAATGCTCTAACCAACTGAGATACCCAGCCAGGATCTCTCACCTTCTTTCTTTCTTTTTTTTTTAAAGATGTTATTTTTTATTTTTAGAGAGAGGGGAAGGGAGGGAGAAAGAGAGGGAGAGAAACATCAATGTGTGGTTGCCTCTTACACTCCCCCTACTGGGGACCTGGCCTGCAACCCAGGCATGTGCCCTAGACTGGGAATTGAACCAGCAACCCTTTGATTCATGGGCAAGTGCTTAATCCACTGAGCCACACCAGCCAGGGCTCTCACCTTGTTTCTTGATTATAGATAGTGGCACCTTTGGAATCCTGGAGCATTAATTAATTCTTATTCATTCAACCATCCAACATTTCTTGAACAGGGATCTGTGGGAGAGTTCTTGGTTTACAACAAAAATTAGATGTGTTTCTTTCTTCAAATGGCTTAAAGTCCCATAAAACTCCATGTATCTGTTGCATTCCAAAGCCATGGAGTGGATAAACCTTAAGAGTCTGCCAGGCATTTCTAACTATTTTTGTATGTTTTCAAATAACTAAATCTTGGGAAGCAAACAGACCATCCAAACAGTTTTTCACTTTTCATTCACATGTTTAGCACTGTTTAACAAACATGGCCATGCCCTGTCTGGGTAGCTCCTTGGTTGGTTAGAGCACTGTCCCAATACACCGAGGTTGCAGATCCCTCGTCAGGACACATATAGGAATCAACTGGTGAATACATAAATAAGTGGAACAACAAATTGACATTTCTCTCTCTCTCACAAATCAATTTTAAAAATTAAAAATAAACACAGAACATCTGTACTTGTCAAGCTAGTACCTGCTTTATTTAAAATACTCTTGCACACTTGGAAGTTTAGGCATTCGGATTTTGGCAGATACTCTGCAAACCCTCCTCTTCACTGATGGGAGGTGAAAGAAAGATAACTAACTTCGCTCCATAATCGCTTTCTGTCTTCAGTGAGGCTTCGAACACTTTCACTCTTCAGTGGTATTGTTCACTTAAATTATTAAAAATTATACAGAAGTTCCAAAGTTGGTTTTGCACTTTTATATACTACTAATCATATACGTTCTTTACTTGAATTATCTGTGTTACAAAATAAACCAGGCTTCAGATAATAGATTTGCGGTTGCTGCAAGCTGTTGGAAACAAACCAGTTCGGTGGTGTGGTCTAACTGTGCACGCAGCGCTGATGACTGACCAGCATCTCAGAGGCCTTCACATCAGCACTTTGGGGTCCTCTGCTTCAATACTACATGGCCATCAATTCAATGTTGAAACATTTTCTTTCCTCAGTTTGGCACTGTAGCCATTTGGCCACTGTGTTACACTGGTTGCTTGATTCTGAGTTTTTATTTATTTATTTATTTATTTATTTATTTATTTATTTATTTAATTTTATTTTTAGAGAGAGGGGAAGGGAAGGAGAAAGAGAGGGAGAGAAACATCAGTGTGTGGTTGCCTCTTGCACACCCCCTACTAGGGACCTGGCCTGCAACTCAGGCATGTGCTCTGACTGGGAATTGAACTGGTGACCCTTTGGTTCACAGGCCGGCGCTCAGTCCACTTAGACACACCAGCCAGGGCTGATTCTGAGTGTTTTCTTGATATCTTTCTTGTTCAATAAGAGAAAGAAAGGAGCTAGGATGGGTTAGCGTTTGGTCATTTACTGAGTAGAAATGATATTTGCCAATGCCATTTAATTCGACATGGAACAGTTAAGCTCCTTGGGTTCTGACAGCATTGCCAGTATGTGCTTTGAAACCCACCTGACACAAATATGATAGATCTGGTCAGGTCCTTGAACCCCTTTTCCTTCATTTTCATCAATCAAAAATTCTTATTGAGTCTTTACCATATGCCAGGCATTAAGCACTAGATAATATGTGGGGTACAGTAATGAGATTGAAAAATTAAGCAGTGGAAGATCATCCTTCATCTTAACAGTGATGGCGAGCCTCTGAATGATTTTAAGCAGGAGGGTGGCATAACCAAAATTCCATTTTAGAAAAATCAGTGTGGTTGCAGTGTGGCGAACAGAGAGAGTAGGATTGAAGTCAGGGAGACCAAACAGAATGAGAAATGTGCTCTGGACTGGAAAAGTGATGGTCACGAACAGGAGATGACTTCCAGGAAATGAACAGCTCTTTCGCCATGTGAGGACACAGTCGGAAGTTGCTGGCTGTGAACTGGGAAGAGGGCTCTCACTTCTTAGAATGCGACTCTGCTGATATCTTCATCTTGGCCTTCTTAGCCTCTGGGGCTGTGAGAACTTTTTATAAGCCACATGCTATTCTGTTATAGCAGGCTGAATGGACTAAGACAGAAATTGGTACTAAGAAGCAGCATACTGCTTTAACAAATATCTAAAAATGCGGGAGTGGTTTTGGAACTGGATAATAGGTAGAAGCTGGAAGAATTTTGAATTTCATGCTAGAAAAAGTTTACATTGCCATGAATAGACCATTAAGAGTGGTTCTGGTGGGAACCCAGAAAGAAAATAGCCCTGACTACTGTGGCTCAGTTGGTTGGGCGTCATCCTGCAAAGCAAAAGGTTGCTGGTTCAATTCCCAGTCAGGACACATGCCTGGGTTGTGGGTTTGGTTCCTGGTTGGGGCCTGTACAACAAGCAACTGATGTTTCTCTCCCTCTCTTTCTTCCTCCCTTCTCCTTTCTCTAAAAATAAATAAAATCTTTTTTAAAAAAGAAAGAAAATAGGAGAGCTGTAGAGAAAGCCTTAATCTTAAAGAATACCTAAGTCATTCTGAACAGAATGTTGATAGAAATATTCAGATCATGAAGGCCAATTAAGATGAAGCCTCAGATGGGAATGAGGAACATACTTGACACTAGAGGAAAGACCCGGAGTTTCTGCTACAAGACAAACCCAGAGAGAGGCTGGAGGCACTCTATCAAGATGGGAGGAAGTTAATTCCTTCTGGAATAAAACATTGTAAAAAATTCCTAAAGGCATCTTTCTCCCCAAAACTTGACATTTATTATTCTCATAGTTCGAATGATTCTTTCATTGATTTCTGGATTATTTGAACCACCTTCTAATGTTAAAGTGACTTTATTTTATAAATTAAAGTTGGCTAAAACATATCTTCATTCTGTCCCTACTTAAAACAGACTTCTTTAAGTTTGCGATGCTCTGTTTGCAGCTCATCTTTGAGACTTTTCTATAACTTTCTGTGACTCTTCCAGAATACTGCTCACAGTTTTTATTGTTGAGTTGACATCCCTTCCTCTTTTAACGCATAATAAATAGAAATTGCTTTAAATTTTTTTTTTTACCTATTTTTAGAGAGAGGGGATGGGAGGGAGAAAGAGAGGGAGAGAAACATCAATGTGTGAGAGATACCTGTTGCCTCTCCATGTCCCCAACTGGGGACCTGGCCTGCAACCCAGGCATGTGCCCTGACTGGGAATCGAACCAGCAACGTTTCTGTTCACAGGCCAGCACTCAATCCACTGAGCCACACCAGCCAGGGCTGCTTTTTTGAAAAAGAAAGAAAAGAAATAAACAGTAGTGGAGTCAGCAGATCTTGGGACTGGAAGTGGAGGTAATCAGAGAGCTAAGCCAACACTGGGTAACTTGCAGATGATAGGGCCGCTCACTGAAATAAAAATCACCAGAGGTTTCATCAAGGAGTAAGATTATAAACTCCTGGTGGGGAGGGGTGGCGAGAAAATACAAGCAACTGTAATTGAGCAACAATAAAATAATTTTCTTAAAAAAGATTATAAACTTTTTTTATTGATTAGAGAGACAAAGAAAGGAGAGAGAGAGAAACAACAGTCTGCTGTTTCACTTACTTGTGCATTCATTGGTTGTAAAAGCTAAACCCTTAAGAAAAACACCAGAGGTAGAGCAGGTCTGGGAGATGATACGCTCACTTTCCAACATGCCGACATTGAGATTTCTGGGGGCCATCCAACTGGCAATGACTGTCCCAGCATCCCAGCCGCTGTGCCTCCGGAAGAGGTTGCGGACGTGTTGCACATCAGTCTTCTCACACCCGGAGGCCATGCATGCTCCCCCCCCAGAAGGCAGTCTCGGTTATGCTGGGTTGCTATGAAAACCCCATTTTCAGTGTGCGACATGACGCGGAAAGGGCTGGGAAGCACTGAAGTATAATGCTGTTGCGTGAGCAATTCTGCAGCTCAGGAGAGAGGTCTGGACGACAGATACGAGATCTGTGAGTTGTCGGAACATACGTGCTAACTGAAGACAGGGAGTGCAGGAGACCATGCGAGGAGAGAAGAGGGGCTGCAGCAGAACCCCCCACGGAGCAGCAGCAGGAGAGCAGGGCCTCCAAAGCAGGAGGAAGGAAACTGGCTGAACGCTGTCACTGGAGCCCAAGAGGTTAGAAAAAAAAAGACCAAATAGTTCCCTGATATTGTTGATGTCAAACTGGATCAGGACTGAGACCTACCTGCTAACTTCAACCACATGTCATTGGTTACTAGCAAAAACGGATTTTGAAGGGTTGAGAGAGATATGTAATGTAGGAATGGACACAAGAAGTGTTTAAAACTCTTTCAATAATTTTGGCTATGCTGTGAGACACAGGTTAGACACGTAGGTGGGGTAATGGGGGATGAGAATTATTTTAGACAGACACTGCTTAATTTAATTTTATTTGAAAATTATTTAAAATGTTACTTTTAAAAAGCATTATGTGCATATGGTTAAAAAATCAAATAATACAGAAGCGATTATTTGCTTCATATTCCACACTCAGCAAAAAGTCATTTTAACCTTTTGGCTGTTTTGATATGACTACATCCTCTATTCTTTGATTTTTTGCTTTCGGATTTACTTTATTACCTATGTGTGTATTCTTTTTAATGGGTAAAAAAGTGGTATCTTATCATTCATATTGTTCTGAACCCTACTTCTTGCTCTTAAAATACCTTGCAGACCTTTCCATATCAGCGTACATAGATCTACCTTGTTCTTCTAAACAATTGGTTAGTTACCCGTTTATGGTTGGACCACATTTTCGTTTCCTACTGATGGGCATTTAGGTTGTTTCCAGCTTTTCACTTTTACCTGCTGACTGTAATGGATAATGCTGTACATACATCCTTGCATGCTTATGTGAGTAAATCCACAGGATAAATTCCTAGCGATGGGTTTCCTGAGTATATACAGTACATTTTGATAAATATTAATAAATTATCTTCCAAAATGGTCGTGCTAATTTATATTCCCACTAACAGGATACAAGAATACCCATTTTCCCACATTCTTTCTTCAACTTTCTTGGATTTTTTTTTAATCACCTTATGTAGTCAAATTTATTGATCTTTTCCACTATGGAAAATGTGGGAAATTTAAATTTTAAATTTTAAACTTTAAATTTAAAGTTTTGGGTTCTTTGTTATGCTTAGAAGTACTCCGATTTTTAAAATTGCCTTTTTTCTCTAGTGAAAATTACCTTTTTTCTCTAGTAGTTTTCTTTTTTATTTTATTTTTTCTATGTAGGAGGCTTTTTCAGAGAAGGCAACAGTCTCCTTTGCTTTATGAGGCAGAGAGCAGTCTTCTTTTTTACTTTTAAATATTCCATCCAGGACCTACTTAAATGGCAGAGGCCACTGGTATTTCCCACGTCTGCCCAGAGTGACGTCTCCATTCTAGACCACTCGGTCCTGTCTGCTCTCCAAGTGCAGAGCACCCATTCCCGTGAGCCCTTGCCAAGAGGGTCCTTTCTCCAGGCTCACAGGGCATGCTGTTTTTCCCTCTTGTCCATCATCCCATAAGCTATATCCCTTTCAGGGACCGCTCGACTCCATACCCTTCAGAGAGTTTTCGTGCCTGTTGTAGCCTACAGAAAATTTTCCTTTTCTGAAGCTCACATGATCACATGCTATCTTGGATGAGCTTCTCCTTTTCTTCTCAACTTGAATATATTTGCTGAATGAATGAAATCTAACCTTTGGAAGCCCAGAGTTGTTTAATCTACTTTCCCCTACTCCCTCAGCAGCTAAAAGTACACTGGGTATGTGGGAGGAACCGGATAAAATACTTCTTGATTAGCCATAACAGTGTATGTATTAGCCCCCTGTGGCTAATGCGGAGCTGTAAGTGTAAACTACACACCAACTTTTGAAGAGGGTATAAAAAATAATTTTTTTATGAGTAACATATCTCATGAATAGTTTTTATGTTGAAGGTATGTTGAAGTACTTTTTAAATAAATAAATGTATATCTAAAGATAAATAAAATTTGTAAATGTTAAAGTATATCTGGGATCATTCTCTGTTCTTGTCACTGAAGTTTTGTTATGCTTGGTATTGGTTCCTAAATTAGGCTGATTTGAGGATAAATAAGATGATCTTTTCTTGAAGCCTAAGATATTCTGTCTCCAAGGGCTGTCGTAGGTCATTATGCAAGCATTACCTTCTTGGTGTGTCAGGACCTGATCTTTTTTAAAAATTGATTTTAGAGAGATGAAGGGAGGGAGGGCGAGGGGGAGAGGGAGGAAGAGAGAGAGAGGAAACACTGATTTGTTGTTTCATTCATTTACGCATCCATTCGTTGATTCTTGTTTGTGCCCTGACTGGAGACTGAAACCTGCAACCTTGGTGTTATCAGGCTACCTGGCCAGGGCTCGGGCCTCATCTTTGTGAACACTATTCACACATCTTTGAAGCTAACTGCTGCAGACTTGAAATGCAATAGTTTCTCCCGAACAGGTCAGGTATCTGCTCAGCCAATAGAAGTATTAGTAGGGAACAGTTGGTCAGGTGCCGATGCTGAAGCCTCTCCCGAAGTTTTAATGATTGATGTTTCCTTAGTTAACCATATTGACAGGAGCCCCTGCCTACCCCTTTGGCCACTAGGGCCATTTTCTGCCATCAAGGAGTTATTTGGGACAGATGCCACTTGGCTTTTAGCCTAGTCTCAAGTAGTCAGAGCTCCTATATTAGTTTTCTGTTCCTGCTATAATGAATCATCACAAACTTAGTGGTTTAAAACAACACAAATATATTCTCTTACAGTTCTGGAGGTCAGAAATCTAAAATCAAGATGCTGGGCCCTGACTGGTGTGGCTCGGTTGGTTGGGCATCATCCCACAAAGAGAAAGGTTGCAGGTTCAATTCCTAGTCAAGGCACATGCCTGAGTTGTGGTTTGGTCCCTTGTTGGGGAGTGTGCAGGAGGCAACTGATCAATGTTTCTCCCTTGGATTGATGTTTTTCTTCCTTTTTCTCCCCCTCCCTTCCCTCTCTCTAAAAACAAATAAATAAAATATTCAAAAAATCAAATCAAATCAAGGTGTTGGCATAACTGCATGCCTTCAGGGGAGAATCCATTTCCCTGACTTTTCTAACATCTAGAAGCCACTTGTGTTTCTTGGCTTGTCATAGCCCTTACATCATCCATCCCAACCTCTGCTTCTGTCATTACATCTACTGTGGCCAAATCTCCCTTTGCCTCCCTCTTACAAGGACACTTGTTACATTTAGAGCCCATCCTGATAATCCAGATTAATCTCCTCATCTCAAAACCCTTAATCCTTAGCCAAGGTCCTTTATCTATATATGTACACACTCATAAACATCTACAAAGTCACTTTTGCTATATAAGGTAGCATTCATGAGTCCTGGGATTGGGGATATGGACATCTTGGGGGACCGTTACTCAGCCTGCCGCAGCCCCACATACATTTATTCACACTGCTCTGGTGAAGGGTGGCAGGAGAGCGCGCCCAGCAAGGAGAGTCGAGAGGTTTCAAAGTGTTCTTAAGTTAAGATCTACGGATAAGTAGGTAAATTCACATCTGTAACTGCTGTGATCACTCTGGGATGATCATAACCTGGCCTCATTTCCATTAGCAACACTTGCTCCTTCCCAGCATTGCTTCCTTTAAAATGCTCTGCAGCATGGAAGCTGAATTCCTTATTACCCTCTTATCCTAAAAATCAAAGTCTTAGAGATAGTAAGATGCATGTTTTCTACAGAGATCTAACTAGCCTAGTTGTCATCGGTGGCAGGCTTGCAGAATGTTAAACAGCTCCTTGTTTCTAATACTCTGTATTCTGCAAAATACCTTCACATCCTTTGGCTCATTTGGGCATGGGAAAAGGAAGGAGGGCTTGCTATAGCAGTTGTACAGATGAGTAAACTGAGGGTCAGGGAGGTTAAATGACTCGAGCAGGGTCATCGTACAATGAGTTATGGGCAGATTTTGGTTCAAACTTGATGATCTTTCCACTGTGCTATTCCCAGGCCAAACTCGATCCCAGGGGGCTGATAAGGATCTGACTGTTGGCCTTGGAATCCCTGCCTCCTGAGCATAGAACAGGTCGAAACACACTTTTCTAAGGTTCTACCCAGGGGTCAAAAGTAGAGGCAGATGGGAATTTCAGGAATTCAGGGTAAAGTTAGGGTTGCTGGCAAATCAAGGGTATAGTGAAGGGGTAGGTAGGACTGAGGGGGATTGGAAAGGGTCTGTGTGTCCTCTACGTGATTGCCAACTACTTTTCCGAAACACCTGTGAGGAACAAGCTTATTTAACTGGTAGGTGGCCGCAAGGGTGTACTATCCATGCACTTGACCTAGGATTAGGTCTCACCTCTGCAAGAGAGATTCTAAGAACATCGGGGAGACCTGAGAGTGGCCTGGCTGGGACTCTTACTCCCAGGTCTGAACATGTAATTGGAGGAGGCGGTAGCTCCGGAGCCCGTGCTCTTTCACACTGGCTCTTCCCGGTCTTAGTTTCCGTGACATCTCAAGGCCTAGCAGGCAAGGCCCAGACTCTGCAACAACATAGCCTATGTTCAAAGCCCGACCCTGCCACTTACTTGTCATGTGGCCTTGGGCAAGTCATTTAACCTGTGTATTTCAGGTCTCTCATATCTAGAAAATGGCAATAATAGTATTCTACCTCATAGGGTTGTTTCAAGGATTAAAAATTAAGTTGTCTGGCACATGGTACTGTATTATTATTTGTCTTATTTCTAACCAGGCCTCTTTTAGTTCTTCCTTTTTCAACCCTCAGACCTAGGACCTGGTCCCCTGCTGTCATACCCACTTATTTTTGGAGTTTACTACTCATTAAATCTTAATCACTCTATATGAATGACTTCCAGAGTTTTATATTCAGTTTTGACTTCCCAAACCATCAATAATTAAGTCCTTGAAGACCAGAAGTATCCAACAGAACTTTCTGCAACAACGGAAATGCTCTATATTTGTGCTGCCCAATAAGGTGATCACTAGTCACATATAGCTACTGTATACCTGAAATGTGGCTAGTATGACTGAGGAGCTGAATGTTAAATATTTTATTTTTTATTTTAGAGAGAGGGGAAGGGAAGGAGAGAGGGCGAGAAACACTGATTGGTTGCCTTTTATACACGCCCTGGGGGACCAAACCTACAAGCCAGGCATGTGCCCTGACAGGGAATCAAACCAGTGACCTTTTGGTTCATGGGACAACACCCAACCAATTGAGCCACACTGGCTGGGGCGAGCTGAATTTTATTGCATTTTACTTAATTTAAATAGTAAGTACCTGCTGTATTAAACAACATGAGTTTAGGTGCTGGATAAAGGACAAGACTCTAGGTCACTGAAGGTTTTTAAGAGAGAAGGAACACTGGTAGCAGGACAGAGAATGGACTGGAGGACAGATGACAGAAACCCATGACAGGTGCCAGCCACATGGACAGAATCAACATGGGACTTACATGTTACGGATAGAATTGGTTGTACTTGTCACTGTTTCAATGTGACTATTTCAACTTGTTACTATTTCTTTTTTTTTTAATTTAATTTTATTTTTTTAAATATATTTTATTGATTATGCTATTACAGTTGTCCCATTTCTCCCCCATCATTCCCCCCACCCTGCACACCCTCTCCCACCCACATTCACCCCTTTGGTTCATGTCCTTGTGTCATAAGTTCTTTAGCTTCTACATTTCCCATACTATTCTTGCCATCCCCCTGTCTTTTTTCTACCCACTATCTATGCTACTCATTCTCTGTACCTTAACTTGTTACTATTTCGATGAGTAAAAGCAAGGAGAGTCAACTGAGGTTTGTAGCTTGAGCAATGGGAGGATGCCACCATTGAGACAGGATTAGGTTTAGAATGAGGGTAATGAGTTTGCTTTTGGAATATGTTGAATTTGCAGTGTCTAAGAAATATCTGGGGGATATGACTACAAAACAGGAAAAACATTCACCTGGAACAGTGGAGGTAGGCTACCAACATATTTGGGGATTATTAGTATACAGGCAGTTGTTAAAGGCAGGGAATGGAGGAACTCACCCCGGGAAAAATATGTAGAAGAGGACTGGATGGAACCCTAGGTGTGGTCTGTGTCTGCTTACATCAGAATCATCTAGGATGTTTGTTAAAAACAGATTCCTCATTGTGAATGTATTTAATGACATGGAATTGTTCATTTAAAAATGGTTAAATTGGCTCTGGCTGGTGGAACTCAGTGGATTGAGTGCAGGCCTGCAAACCAAAGGGTTGCTGGTTCGATTCCCAGTCAGGGCACATGCCTGGGTTGCAGGCCAGGTCCCCAGTGGGGGCCATGTGAGAGGCAACCACACACTGATGTTTCTCTCCCTCTCTTTCTCCCTCCCTTCCCCTCTCTCTAAAAGTAAATAACTAAAATTTAAAAAAAAATTAATGGTTAAAATGGTAAATTTTATGTTGGGGATTGTACCACAATTAAAAAATGCAAGAACAAAACAAAACCAAAAAGATTCCTAAGTTGCATTCCTGACTTGAATCACTATGTTTTTGAAGGTGAATCCAGGACTCACCAGGAAGCTCTTATGCAAATTAAAAATTGAACCAATTGCTTAAGGGATAGTGAGAAACTAAGAGATAGGCAGAAAATAAAGGGAGGAAGGTATGGTGGAGAAACCTAGCATTCAAGGAGGGGTTGAATGTGTTGAATGGTGCCACTGCACAGGAGGAAGACTGAAAAAAAGTCCACAGGTTTGGCATTTAGGTGGTTATTGGTGAATGGGAAGTGGGGGAGTAGAGGCTGCGGGGGTATATTGTTTCAAAGGATTTGCTCACATTTGGTGGCAAAGATATGCAAGGAAAGATTGCATGATCTTGGATAGGACACAGGAAAAATTGGTGGTTTTGAAGTGAGAAAGAATTGAACCTGTTGGTGGTAGGTGGATAGGAAGGGGTCGATGAGGCCGAGGAGACACCTAAAGGATCCTCCATAAAGCATAATTTGGGAGAGGCAGCAGAGGTTGGGATCAAGAATTTAGGCAGAGATTATTTGGTAATCACTGGGAAAGTTTAGAAAAGGAGGCCAGATGAAGAATTTCAAGACTGAGGGCAAGAAGACTTCCTGACGTAGCGAACAAGAATGACATTAGTTGGTGTTTAGGCCATTTGCTTAGATTAACTGAGCAGGGGTGCGTACAGTCAAGAGTCTGCAGCAGGGCAGAGGGTAAAAGTCTGGAAGAGTCACTAGGATAAAAGTGATCAGGAGCAGCAATATAAAAAGATTGCAAAATAGTACTGGAATCTGATATTGGAAATGGCACCAACCAACAAAATTAGCCTGCAAAAAGTAGAAAAATTGGTTTTTCTAAATGAAGATTCGCCCTGGCTAGTGTGGCTCAGTGGATTAAGTGCTGGCCTGCAAACCAAAGGATTGCCTGTTCAATTCCCAGTCTAGTGCACACGCCTAGGTTGCTGGCCAGGTCCCCAGTAGGGGGCACGTGAGAGGCAACCACACAGGGATGTTTCTCTCCTTTCTCCATTCCCCTCTCTAAAAATAAATAAAATCTTAAAAATAAATAAATAAATGAAGGTTTCAGTTCCACCCTCTTGTTGTGTAAGGACAGCAGTGGCCTCTGCTCTCTCTTGCATAAAGTTTAAATTCCTTAGCAGCTTTTACCTAATTTCCCCGTCAATAGGTCCCAACGTCAAATTGGTGGTCCAGATGCTCTTGTTCCCTGTTCCTTCTTCTATAACTTTAATTCAGAAAAATAATAGGATTTTAGGGATTTTGAAGCTCATCAACCCAATCTCCTTTCTTAGCTAGATACTGTATTTTGCCGTGTATAATGTGCACTTTTTTTTGCCAACTTTTGAGGGAAAAATAAGAATGCACATTACACATGGGTAGTACTAATTCCGTATCTATATAAATGTTTAATTCTTTTATTTATGCTTATACGTTAAAGGTGTAACTCCAGCAAGTAATAACGATACCTGTATGCAAAAATAATACCCTGGAATACAATAATCGGTTTTGTTGTACCAAATTCCTTGTACCTTGTATCTATTCTTGTGTTTTGTAATTATTTGAATTTTAAAAAAAAAGATTTTTTTCCTGAAAGTTTTGAGCCAAAAACGTGGGTGTGCATTATACATGGCAAACATCGTGTGTTTTGTTTCCATTTTCTCTGCACCAAACATATCTTTGCTCATCATCTACTTCTTGGATTCAACTGATGGGTGTTTTAAAAATCGAAACCTAACAGACATCAGTAGTACTATCCCACAGCACTTATGGTGTAGCTATCCAATTGTAGACTGCATTCTAGACATGCTTCTCACAGGTATTCCCACTCCCATACTGGTGTTCTTTGGTAGAGGATGCTGCCCAAAAAGTCCAGAGTTAACTTACTCACTGGCTTGTTTTCTGTTCTGAGCTTGGGTGGTTTTTGCTTGAGCTGAAACTTCCTGAATAGAGTGGGTAAAACCAGAAGTTTCTTATTTACCCAAGATTCACAGGACATTCTTAACCATCCTCGTCACTTTTATTATATATATAATTATATATATTATATACAGTCCCACTTCATTTCATTTATACTACTTGGATTTGGGGTTCATAATTAAAATAATTTATTTATTGAATTTATTGGGGCAACATTGGTTAATAAAAATTATACAGGTTTCAGGTATACAATGCTGTAATACATCATCTATATATTATATTGTTGTGTTCATCACCCAAAGTCAAGTTTCATTCCATCACCATTTATCCCCCCACTTTACCTCTCCTATCTCCTCCCATAACTTAAAGCTTTCAAACATCTTTTAAATGTCAGCCAATGCACATTGCCTTGGATCTGTAACTGCTGTGCTGAGCCTGGTCATGTTGGAGACTTAACCTGCTCTGGAAAGATAAGATGTTTTTCCTATTAACCCTCTCCTTTAGCCAGGCCATTGACTCTTTCAGATTGTACTGTGAGGCTTTGCCCCAAGGCATGATGAGTAAATCCTGAAGAAGCCAGATCAGATTCAAGTGGCCCAGGGAACTGATGCATTCTAAGGCTAGCCTGGTTTTTATAAATAGCCGCCAAAAGCAGCTCCTTCACTATCCCAGAAACAGGATCACTTTCTCCAGGCCATCTCAGTCCAGATAGCCCAGGACAGATGCATTCTCCTCCAGGATCATCCCAAATAATGGGGAAGAGATTCTGATTTTTTCAATTGCATCTTGGACATTTTGTCAAAAACTTTCCCCCAGGTTTTGAAGCAGCTTAACTGCTAAGGAGTTAAGGAGAGTGAAATTAATTCTCAGGATAAAACCCTTACAGTATCTCTTTCCTGGTCTTCTCGCCCTCTCACCTCACTACCTCCAGGATCTTGATCTGTTCCTTTCTTTCCCTTCTATCAGTGATTCAGGGATCGAATGAGTCTCTGTGGTTTGTTTTGCCCTGAAGAGCAAAAGGCTTCGCTCCCAGCTGGTGTTGCCAAAGCAGCATACTAATTCCATGCCATGGTCCTGGGTCAAGATTTGTACAATCTGATTGGCCATATCACCTCGGATGGCAAGGGAGTGGAAGTGGTCAAAATCATGGAGGCCCAGCTTTCGAAGACGCCTTGCAGCTGCCCGATAACATTTCCAGGGCTGTGGCTCCACAAGGAGGTAGCGGCAGAGGGAGGAGAGGTGAGCCAGGAACTCCCACAGGCCACGGTCCCCATGGTTCAGATGAATCCACATGGTTATGGACATGCAGAAGCCAATGTCAAACACCGAGCGTCCAAACTGGCTTAAGAATGAGTTCAAGAGAACTTTCCGGCTCCTTTGATTCATGAAGTCCAGGGTAATAAAAGTCAAGGCCTCAGGAAAAGGGCATTCTTTTTCAGCTCGCTCCACCAGGACTGGATCTATGTCACAGCAGAGGAGACGGAATTCTCTTGAAGTGTCTGAGGTCTCCCCATCACGTAGGGAAAGGAAGTGTTTGTACAGAGCCACACTTAGGTCCTAGAGGAATCCAAAAGAGCTTTGTCATTGCCGCTTTCAACCAGTGAACAGAAGAGAAACTTATCTCTTACCTTCTTATCTTTTACTGAGACAGCCACATACTCCTGGCTTTAGAGGGTGTGAGGCTCCTAAACCACAGCCAAAGGAGGCTGCCGGAAAGTTTTCCACAAAGCAGGCTCTCAGCGCCCTCCAGGGGTGACAGGCTGTAATGAATTATCTCTACGCGCTACGCTTTCCTGACTGACAGCAGACTGGGTAGTAAGTACTCTTGAAAGTTACAACCCAATAGATGCAGGAAACTAGAACAGTATTTTTCAGCTTCATATGCTTGTAAATATTTTTGTTTTTTGGGCATCTCAGACTCCAGGGAGGAGGGACGGTTCCAAGGGATTACCTTGTGTTCCTTACCAGGAAGGTGAGGAATAGAGCAGCCACCATCTTATACAAACCTGCTTCTCAGGCCTGTGGTTGGGAAAGGGGGTTCCAAAAAGTCCTCACTCAGCCTTCGCTCTACGGCTTTCATTTTACTACCTGTCCTATGCTTCACCACTCCCTTCTGAGACTTATTCTGTTTCTGCATCTATGATTTTCACCATTTTTTTTTTTTTACTCTTAAACAAGTAACTATCTCCTTTCTCCAACTTTGACTTCTATAACCATTATTCCTAACTCAAATTTATGTTGTTCTATTCATTTTTGCAAGGCATCTTCCTATTCACTACCCCATTTACTCTATGTAACAATCCAGTGAGGAAAATATTTACGCCTTTGGTGCAGGCGAAGAGAATGTGGCCAGAAACAACCCATGCTATTTAGTAGCATGAATAAATAAATGTGATGTAGTCATTAAGATGGAATACTAAATAGTAGTTAAAAATGAAGGAATTCAGCTAATTGCAGCAACATGAATGACTTTCATAAATACATGTAATGCTGAAAAAAGAGCAAAACATAAATGAAAATACGTGATAAACCTTCATTTATATGAAAATCAAAAATGGATAAAATTAGCCCTAGCCAAGTAACTCAGTTGGCTAGAGCATTCTCCCAATATGCCAAGGTTGCAGGTTCAATCCCTGGTCAGGGTACATACAATAATCAACCAATGAATGCATAAATAAATGGAATATCAAATCAATATTTCTCTCAACTGAAAAAAGATAAAACTAAACTTTATTGTTTAGGAATACAAAAATAGTGAGGTATAAAGAAACAATAAAAGTCAGACTAGTTCTTACCTCTGTGTGGAGAGGGGAATTAATGAACAGAGAAAGGTATATAGGAAACTTGTGGGCTACTGAAGATGTTTTATTCTTGACCTAGATGGTAGTCATAAAGGAGGCTGTTTTATAATAACTCCTAAGTATAGATTTATGTTTTATGCACTCTTCTATGTGTGGAATAGTTCACACACACACACACACACACACACAAACCCACAACTGTATTTTAAAAATTATGGTCCAGAGGCTAGTGACTTTACTTGCCCCATGTCACATGGTTAGTATACAGCAAGAGTTAGGCTACATTAGATTTTCTTCTACACCAGGCTTCTCACTCTTCAATGGACATGCTTATCGCCTAGGGATCTTGTTAAAATAAATGCTGATTTAGCAAGTCTGGAGTGGGGGCTGTGATTCTGTATTTCTAACAAGTTTCCAAGTCATGCTGAAGCTGTAGCTCATGGACCACACTTTGAGTAGGAAGGTTCTATACTATGCTGCTTCATTTCCTCCCCATGTATTTACTTCTTTGCTGTCTCCTTCCTCCTATCTGATCTTGGGTGTGCCCCATGTTTGACCAGTCATTTTGTCATATCAGTCCCTCCTCCACCGTGTCTCTTCATCCTCTCCATCCTTGATTCTCCAATCCTAGAGTCCCCTGGAAGTTCAAAAAAGAAAATACAGACTCAAGGGTTTAACATCCCAAGATCCCGATTCAGTATGTCTAGAGTGGGGCCTAGGAGTTTTTTAAGTTTAAACAAAGCACCCCATAAATTATGGTGCATCTATACAATAAAATATTATGAAGCTGCTGAAAAGAATGCAGTGCCATGAGTGACCTTCAAATTATTAAATAAAAAGCAAGCTGCAATACAATATACAGATCATGAATTATAGAATTGTACACCTGAATTCTATATAATTTTATTTATTTATTTATTTATTTTTAAAGGTTTTATTTATTTATTTTTAGAGGGAGGAAGAAAAGGAGAGAAACATCTATGTGTGCTCGCCTCTTGCACACCCCTGACTGGGAACCTGGCTGGCAACCCAGGCTGGGAATCGAACCTGCAACCCTTTAGTTTGCAGGCCAGCACTCAATCCACTGAGCTACAACAGCCAGGGCTTGAATTCTATATAATTTTATTAACCCATGTTACCCCAGTAAATTCAATAAGAAAGAAAAAAAGAAAAGCAGGGTGTGAAATATTGTACTACCATTTGTAAAACTAAAAGAGGAGGTATTTATACATACATAAATGCTTATATACACATAGGATGCATAGCCAAGAAATTATGAATGGCATTTGCCACTGTGTAGGAAAAAGAAAGATTCAGAGCCAGTAGAGACTTGCTCCCTAAATGTACAACCAGGTTTGGGAACCACTGCCCTCATTAATTGCAACTATGTCCTTGCCTCTAACATGTATATATACACCCCTGTCAACTTTAAAATATCCTATGGTTTCCTAATGCCTTTCATAAAATCCCAAGCCTTAAACCCAGTCTTTTACATTGCTTTCCCCCTCTGACTTCCTATATCATCATAGTGGAGAAATGTTTTCAGGGGACACCCAGATACCCACCTATTTGCTCATTCCAGCTTTGAGTCTGTATCCAAATGTCCCTCTCCCCTTTATCAGCTGTGTCTCTATAGCCTTCAGCCCTTCACCAAAATTTCTTTCGCGGATTATCAGCAACACAACAAAATTCTCCCACCCTCTGCCGCTCTTGGAGGTGGAGTATGAAGCATTTGGTGTCAGAGACACTTCGCTATTTTGCAGGTGATTTAACTGTAACCGTTACACGTCTAAGAATACCTACGCTGTAAGACAGCACGGCAATGCCTTCCTCCACTAGGGTGCTGTATTTTTCCTTCTCGCTCCTCTCCACACTGTACTCCATAAACTCATTGCTTTTAAAATAAATATCAACTTGACTCCAGGGTGTCCTGCACCACAGAGCACATGAATCTTAATTCCAGGCACGATTCAGTCACCTCTGGCTCATCTCTTCCAGTAAACCTATCCCGACCCCGTGCTCCCAAACGTAGGTCCCTGGAAGACTCCTCTACCCAGCCACGGGCTTCTGGCAGGAGGCAAGCGCCAGAGGCCCAGGCACCGTGAATCCTCCCACCCCGGGTTTGGCCTCCAGGTGGCGAACGTGGAGGCGGAGACGCGGAAATTCGAAACGTAGCTGAGAAACATTCCGCCACAAGATTCCTGACAGATGGTTGTGGGACCCTGGAGAGCAGCTAGCTAGCAGCGTATCGCTACGGAGTCGATCAACGCCACACCTTTAAGCTCTTTTTGGGAAAGGTGTGATGTCAAGCCCAGGCCAGAACCCCAGTGGGCATGGAGGCAGCCAACCGCTGGGCTACCCGATCTCCGATCCTTCCCCTGTCACTCACCCCGGAGTTACAACCCACGTCTAGCCCCAGAATGGGCTTCGTCTCGGGACCCTGAGGGAAGAGCTGGCTAAGCAGCTCCGGAGGCAGGAGGCGGAGCCGTTGCTCTGGAGAGTGGAAGCGGGAATAGTGAGGGAAATTTCCAAACGGGGCGGCCCCGGGTTCCAGGACTCGCGGTTTCTCTTCCACCGCAGCCTCCTCTACGCCTCCGACGGTCTGTGTCACGAACGCCGCCATTAGCTTCGGTCTGGCCCCTGGGTCCCCGCGGAACCGGAAGTCGGGAACCTGCGACCGCGGCGCCAGTGCGCCTGCGTCGATTGGCCACGGCCAGCGGACCAGAAGGCGGAGTCTGCTGAGGAACGCTGACACCCGGCGTTGGCTTTCCGTTGAGTTCTCACCTAAACTGGGAAGTGGTTGGTAATACTATCCCATTTTACATGTGAGGAAACAAGAGCAGAGAGGTTAAGTGAGTTTCCCAAGCTAACGTAGTTTCAACTTGGACTATCCAGAACGAGGAGCTTGTTGGGATCTTGGAAATCAATTTTGGTCCAACTTTCTTCCTTTACAAATGGATAAAGTGAGAGCCAGAGAGTAGAAGTTACTTGTCCAGGGTCATGCAGCGAAACTGTGACATAGGAATCTGCACTTGGTTTATCCCGTGATTCCAGAAAAGGAATCACGGGATACCTTTGATTCCTTTTTTTTTTTTTTTTTTCTAGCAGTGATAAAGTTTCAGGTCTCATGTTTAAGTTGTTAATCTATTTTGAGTTAATTTCTGTGTAAGATAACGGTCTCCTTTCATTCTTCTTCATATGAATAACCAGTTTTCCCAGCAGCATTTGTTGACATTGAGTTTTCATTCAACAAATATTTGCGCATCTTTGGCCCAAGCATTGTGGTTGGCATGGGGATTCAAGGCGGTGAAGGGCAGTCAGGAATCGTGTCACTAGAGGTGCCAAAAGACCCAAATGGCCATGCCTGCCAGGTGGGACAGGTGAACACGGCAGGTGTAGACTGTGAGCTTCTTGAGAGGCAAGGACTATGCCTTAGGAGCCAGCTTTTAAGAGTGCTTACCCGGTGTCAGACACTTTTCTAAGCCCTTTAACATGCAATAACCAATCCTCACACCAACTCTGTGAGGAAAGAACCATAAATAGTATCCCTTTTATGTAGATAAGGACATTGGGGCACAAGGAAGTTAGTAACTTGCCCAAGGTCACACAATTAGAAATGGTCGTACCAGAATTTGATCCCAGGCAGTCTGGCTCCAGAGGGCGTGCATTCAAGGATTACCTTATTCACAGCCTTGAATCCCCATGCCAACCACAATGGTTGGGCCAAAGATGCGCAAATATTTGTTGAATGAAAACTCAATGTCAACAAATGCTGCTGGGAAAACTGGTTATTCATATGAAGAAGAATGAAAGGAGACCGTTATCTTACACACAAATTAACTCAAAATAGATTAACAACTTAAACATGAGACCTGAAATTTTATCACTGCTGGAAAAAAAAAAAAAAAACAGGGAAAGGCTTCATGACATTGATCTTGGCAACGAGTTCATATAGATGAAAACAAAAGCACAGACAAGAAAAACAAAAATAGAGAAGTGGGACTACATAAAGCTAAAAAGCTTACGTACAGCAAAGGAAACCATTGAGAAAGTGAAAAGGCAACCTACAGAATGGAAGAACATATTTGCAAAGCATGTATCTGATAAGGGATTAATTTCCTAAATATATAAGGAACTCCTACAACTCAATAGCAAAAAAACAAACAAACTAATAAAATTATTTTAAAATGGTCAAAGAACTTGAATTGACATTTCTCCAAAGGAAGACATACAAATGGACACCAGGTATATGTAGAGATGCTCAATGTCACTAATCATCAGGGAAATGCAAATCTAAACCACAATGAAATACCACCTTACAGCTGTTAGGATGGCTGTTATAAAAATGACAGAAGACAAGTGTTGGCAGGATGTGGAGAAATTGGAACTGTTGTATGCTATTGGTAGGAATGTAAAATGGTGCAGCCTTCATAGAAAATAGTATGGAGCCTCCTCAAAAAATTAAAAATAGAACTTCAATATGATCCAGCAATCTTATTTGTGGATATTTATCCAAAAGAATTGAAATCAGGATCTCAAAGAGATATTAGCACTTCCTTGTTCATTGCAACATTATTCACAATTAGCCAATATGTGGAAACAAATATCTATCAAACAGATGGACAGATTTTAAAATGTGTTATACATATATGATGGAATATTATTCATTTCAAAAAAGAAGGAAATCCTGCCATTTACAAAAAACATAGATTAACCTTGAGAATATTATCCTGAGTAAAATAAGTCAGTCATGGAAGGACAAACACTGTACGATTGATTCCACTTATATAAAGGTGTTTAAAATAGTCAAACTGACAGAATCGAAGAATAGGATGGCAGTTGCCAGGTGCTGGAGGTGTTTTTGTTTGCAAAACAAAAATGGAAGGGAGAAAGGAACCAAACTGAAACAGACACGGTGGAAAGGAGCTGGGCAGAATGTGGGCTGAGCCAGAGAGAGGAAAAAGCAGAGCTGGTAAGGAGCGAAACTCAGGGGTCAGCCTAGGTAGCAGGTTCAAGTCAGAAGCCAGGATGACCCAGAATCTCCAACAGGTTTCGCCAAGGGTCAGCAGAGTTGTGCTGACCTCTCCCTACCTGAACAACCATCTTAAAGAGGCTTTCTGATTCTCAGGGCCAGTGATTTGCTGAACTTCTAACAGACTGAAGCATGAATTCTACAGACAGTGCCATCAGGGTAAAAATAGGCCCTCTTTTCCTCCCAGTTTTTACTTCATACTTTGATCTCTGCCTGATCTGTTTGAGGACATAAATTAATGACAAAAAGTCACAGTGGAATGGAATAAACCACAGTACTCTGCACAACTTCCAGCAAAGGGGGAAAAGGGTGGGGGTGGGGGAAACAGCAGCACTAGCACCATTTCTGTTCCCAGTGTTTGACAGATGAGGATGAACTGCGCTTACCCCTTTTTGTCACTAGGCGATGCTAGCGCAGACACTTCGAGACACCTAATTATCAAGGAGCTGGAGTCACCTTGCTTATTAGTAAACACTGTTTTTGTTTGCTTGTTTAAATACAATGTATATATATAATTTGCCAGTAAAGAGTTTAATTTCATTAAGGATTAAAAACACTGGCATGTTTTTGAATTCTCGAAACACTGTTCATCAGAGACAGTGTTCAAAAAAAGAAAAGGCATCAGGCCTGCATCTTAAAAAGCAGGATCTTGGGATCCTTGAGAAGCAAAGATAGGGGTGGGCCTGGTAGTGTCACTAGGGACCTAAAATGTCTCAGAGTTGAGCCCATGAAGCAGCATTTCAGTTTGACCCACTTTGGTGACTTTTTGAACCTGTACCCATTTTTCAGAGCTGGACGGGTCCAGACAACCTGACAGTACTCAGCTCCTGGGTCTGGGGCCTGCGGAATCAGTCCCAACACTTGAAATAGCCGCAGCAGCACCCGAGAGCATGCTCTGCACCTCCGTGGGCCGGGTTTTCTAGAGCCCACCGCTTACTCAATTGGGGGGGTGGTTTAAAGAAAAAAAAACCACAAACATAAAGATAGATGTTAAAGTGAATAGTATTTATTTACAATAAGAACATAAAATACAACAAATGATACATTTTTATTTATTGATTTTATGAGGGGGGAGAGAATGTTGATTTGTTGTTCCACTTATTGATGCATTTATTGGTTGATTCTTATATGTGCCCTGAGCAAGGATTCAACCTGCAACCTTGGAGTATCTATCAGGACAATGCGCTAATGAACTGAGCTAATGAACTGAGCTATCAGAGGAACAATTTACACAATTTACACATTGTTCCAGGGGAACACTTTACACATTTTAAAGAGCTGACAAATACCACAAATAGCACAAAAAATTCCCATACTCGAATATTAATTTTTGGCTGTTTTATTCTTTGATTGCTTCTTTACATGACAATATTTTGATAGTAGTACTTCTTTATAGAGAAGACTACAAAGATAATTCAGACTTTTTTCTTAGCCTGGTGGATCAGATTTCTTTTATTTTTTGATTGTTTAGGAAAGTTTCTTTCGGGTTCACAGTTTATTTTTGGCAATATCATGTAAACACTTAGGTATGTTGCCAAACTGGGAAAAACTCACGATCAAAATTTCTTTCATTTATGAGCTACAAGATTCCAGAGCATTTCAAATTTCCTTGCGCAGGGACTAATCTGAAATGATTCTTTTTAAAAAAATTTCTTTACCAAAGATAGGCTATGTTTGTTCAGAGACCCAGCAGCTGGCCCTCTCAGTGTGACTGGAACCACGAGAAGCCACTCCCACTTCGGCCTGAGTCCCAGAGTGCGGGCCAGAGCAGAAGGAGCGCTGCCGGGGCCCGTCTACCGTCCACAGGCTTCTCACTGAGGGCGACCTGTGGCTGTGTGAGGCTGGCCAGGCGGGTCCCCATCAGCAGGGCATCGATGTTGCTGGTGGCCATGGTCTCGAAGTCATCAGAAACTACCGTGGGCACTTGGGTAACCAGACTCACCAAGAAGCGGCCCACAGAACTGTCCGCCGACGCCTTTGCAGTCCACACACGTCTGCACTCTGGGACGCTGTGTCAGCGCCTGCTGAGTGAGAGCCGACCACCCTGCGGCTTGCTGCGGATAGCCTGAGAGTCCGACCGCCTGGCTGGGGCTAAAGCGGGTCTTCACAGTCAGATCAGCTCCAGTGTGTCCAGGGTCATAATACGCACATCTCCCTGTCAGAGGTGTGAACATCACCCCCATGGTCCCCCCACGGATGCCCATTAAAGTGCTGACATAAGCCTTATGCCCACGCGACCACTCTGGAGGCTCGTGTCCACACTGAGGTGAGCGGGGCTGGGGTCTTCCCGGCGGCAGTGCTCACGGATCAGCAGAGCGCTCTGTGATGCCATGGCCTGTAGCGTGCCAGCCCAGGAGGAGCTCGTTTGGAGAGACTTCCTTGTTCAATTCATGCACGTTCTTAGCAAATTTCATGTCAGCAGCCACGTTGTCTTCTAAAGTCATTGCGAGGCACTGAAAAACAATTTGGTGACTTCCGCCGACGAGTGCTTGTCAATGGTTCCCAGCAGAGTCCTGATAACTTGGGCAGCACCCTGGTTGCCTCGCCGGTAGCTGTCCACGATGGAGGCTAAAATGACCGGGTGCAGCCGGACCACAGGGCCGCCAGGAAGAGTGGAACCAGCCAGCACCTGTGCGGGGGTCTGCGCTGGGGCTGGCGCTGAGGCCGGCGCTGAGGCCGAGTCTGGGGATGAGGCTGACGCTGGAGTTGGAGCTGGAACCCGCGCTGGCGCTGGGGCCGCTGTTGGAGTTGAGGCTGGGGCTGAGGCTTGGGGCCGCGGGGCTGGAGTGGCCGCAGGAATACTCGCTGCTACTGCTGGTTGTGGACATCTCGTCCAGAGAGACGTACTCTTTGAACTGACTACATTTACTAGTCAATTTGTCTTTGATCAGCACGGGAGTTTTGACCTGTTCCGTTTCTGACCTGGGTGGGTCCCCCTCCTTAGGCAACCCGGTGGCCGCGGCCCACTCCCAGGAAGTCACCATACTGATGCCGAACTTAGTGCGGACACCCGACGGGCACAGCGCGTTGCAGCCCAGAACTCCTGGGCTCCAGCGATCCTCCTGCCTCAGCCTCCGAGTAGCTGCAGTAGCTGGGACTGCAGGCGCGGGCCAGCCTGCGCGACCCAATTTGTCTTCAAGAACCTCATTATAAGTGATGTATTATGAGTTTTTAATTATCTGTGTCCATATCAGTAAGTTAAGTCAAGTCATCAAAAATTGTAAAAGGATTGGAATTCTGATACATTGTATTTTGAACAGTTCTCATCAAAAAAGAAAAGAATAAATGATACATTTATAATGGTATACACTGTTACCAAGTATATTGGCAACAGAACAAAACTTCTCTGTATTGGATGTCAACAAGGACAGAAACTTTTTGCTTATATTTTTGCACAGCCGATGGGAAGAATTTTCTTCAGATTGCTTCTGGCTTTGTATATTTTTAAAACATGATTCTCCTTCAGTCCCTTACACTTCTGGTACCAGGAGCTGTAAGAAATGCTTACATCTTGATTTGAACTTTGGCTTTGCACTTACAAGTTGCAATTCCAGGTGAGTTAGCAAAGTAGGCAGATAAGAGATTCCTGGAGCTAGCCCTTCATCTGGGCTGTGGGTCATAGCTCAACTATGTATGGAAAGAATTATAAACTGCATGAATAGATACCAAATGCAATGTATCCCAACTGAACTTCCTTTCAGCTGGATTCCGAAAATGCCTACGGCCATTCCGGTGCCATCTAACACAAAGGGAAATGTGAAGGGGAGGAGCTGAAGTGGAAATAGATAACCGACCACAGTTAAAGTGTCTTACTTTTTCACATTTTATGAAAACCTTCTGAACATAATTCTAAGGCCTTGGAAGAGGGACCCTGAAGCATGAGCTTTATTAGCTCCACAGCAAACCCATCTCTGTCTTGCACAAAACTTGTACCCCAGCACAGTTAAAATTAAGAAGTGGAATTGGAAATACCCAAGATAGGAGTGATTCACATGTATGGCGGCTCCTGCGGCCTCCCAAGGAAGCTCGTGCAACCGGCAGCCTGGCCCACAGTCCATCCTGTCCTACCCTCCCAGCCTGTCCCACCCTCCCAGCCTGTCCCACTCCAGTCGTGCTTCAGAGCCTCTGCTCAGTTCCTGCCTCACTCACTGCCTGCAGGTGGGGCTCAGGGGGCCTCAGACTGAGCATTAAGCACAAATCTGTGCATACTTTAAGATATTAAATCTATTTTCTGACATAAGCAGTGTTCCAACAAGAGACTCATACCTGGACTTTTGGAACACAACCCATCTATACATGGAGAATTTACTCTTTATTATAATTGAAAAATTCTGCAATTAGTCCTTGTAGAATTTGAAACCATATACTTTATAAATGGAGTGCTATAGTGGAAAGGCAATGGAGAGAGGAGCCATTCTAAACCCCTCATTTTCAGATGAGGGAACGGAGACCCAGGAGGTAAAGGTAGTTTCTTCAAAGATGGAGTTGAATTAGCGTAGGCTAAGTGCTATAACAGACAACCTCCGAATCTCAATAAAGGTTTAATTCTCCCTTATGTCACAGTCCAGTGTGCGTCAGTGGGGGAGGAAGGAAGGACCCTCTGCTTCTCAGAGACTTCATGAACTCATTTAGGTGTTCTGCCTTTCCCAGAGGCCCTGGTGTTCTCAAGCGAATCCTCTCTATCTGGCTGCACGTGAGGGAGGAGAGAGCCTGAAGAATCTCAAGTGACGATTGGGGGGCCCAGCCCAGAACAGGCATCCCTTGTTTTCACACGTATTCCATTGGCCAGGACTCAGCCCCATGGCCTACCCCGATATAAGAGGGGTAGGGAATATAACCCAGCAATGCATCCAGGAAGAAAAAAAACACATGGATTTGGGAGAAAATGAATTAGTCTCTGTCCAGGGTGAGGGGGAGAGGAGAAAGAGAGTGAGTATTTGTAGAATATTGGCCAGAAGATTGGAGCTGGATTTTCAAACATTAATTCATTAAATATGGTATAGTCTTCAGAGTCTCCTTGTTCACATATTGTTTTTTTTTTTTCAGCCTGAATCCCAAATGGAAATAAGGACATTTCTCATCCTCTTTCTCTCCACAAGACACACTTTAGACTCCAAGGGACACAGAAAGCCAGTGATCTACCTTCATTAATTACCGATGAGGTGAGAAATGTATATGAGACCTTTGGGAAGACTCTCTGGCCTGCCCTCCACAACCCAAACCATTTTCTGGTCCTGTTTCGAATCCCATAGAATCTGCAGATCACTGACAGCTAACTCCCTCACTTATTTTCAGAATCTCCTCTTCTCCCCTCCGAAATCAATCATTTTCATGATATCAGCCAGGGCTCTTGGTTGACAAACAGAAATGGAGGGAAAAAAGGTGGAGATGGAAAATAGAAGACAAAAGACAGAGACCAGCCTAGAAGGTTTGGCATCTAAATAATAGGACTTCCAGAAAGAGAAAGCATGGGGAATTATCAAACTATTTGTCAAAGAACTAGCGAAGGAATAATTCATGAAAATTTCACAGAACTGAAAGGCCTATCAGGTATCATTATAATGGATAAAAGCGGTTCCACAACAAGACATAACATGGTAAAATTTCAGAACATTGAGGACAAGGAGAAAATCAGACATGTTTCCAGACAGATTCAAAACAAAATATTAAATCCAAAGGATCAAGAATCATAATGGCACTGAGTCATAAGGGCCACACTGGCACCCAGAAGACAATGAAACAATGCCTTGAAAATTCTGAAGGAGAGCTATTTCTGACCTTTCATTCTATACAAAACAATGAAGTGTAAAGACATAATGAAGACATTTTTCGGACATGCAAGAAGCCCAAAACATTATCTTCCATGAACTCTTTCTGGAAAGCACTTTCCATCCAAATGAGGTGGAAAACCAAAAAAGTGAAGTTCATGGAATCCAGAACGCAGGTTTGCAGCAGAGGAGAGTGGTGAGGGCGTCCCAGGAGGGAGAGACAGGAAGATTCCTGGACAGTAGCCGCCAGCAGAGCTTTAGAGTGAACAGCACAGGTGAGAGAAGGCACGAGATTCTGGGGAGATGGTGTCAACATGATGAAATTGATAGAATATCTAATGTACTGAAATGTATTGAGAGAATATTTACCTACTTAGAGGAGGGCTAAGAAAAAAGTTATTAGTAAAAACACAGAAAAATGAAGCAAATGAACATGCAACTAATAACAGCGATTAACCTCCAGAAAAGCAAACTACTGTGCAAGCAAGGAAAAGCGACCATTGTATATTACATAGCTTAGTGCTCAACAGAGTTTACAGTCTTAAACATTGAATATTGATCAATCCGCAATTATGGGTTCACCAAATCAGAGGGACCCAGGGGTTGGGGTGAAGAGAAGAATGTGTGTGTGCGTGTGTGTGTGTGTGTGTGTGTGTCTGCAAACGCTTAATTTCCACCTCTCTCCTAATTTTTTATAAGATTAGCTCTAGAGAGAGGGTTAGAGAGGGAGAAGGAATAGGAGAGAAACTTCGGTTGGTTGCCTCTTGTACTCGCCCTGACCAGGGACCAAGCTGTAACTCAGGCACATGCCCTGACCGGAAATCAAACCCATGACCTTTTGCTTTGAGAAACAATGCCCAGCCAACTGAGCCATACCGGTCAGGCCTCTCCCATGTTTTTAATCTTTTCTAATTTTTTCACTGACTGACCTTCTATTTTCTTCTTTAAGCTAATGTATTTTTCCAAACGTTCAATAATGTACATGCATTAGTTTTTTTAAAAGATTTTATTTATTCACTTTTAGAGAGAGGGGAACAGAAAGAGGAAGAGAGGGAGAGAAACATCAATGTGTGGTTGCCTTTGGTGAGCCCCCTACAGAGGACCTGGCCCACAACCCAGGGATGCGCCCTGACTGGGAATTGAACTGGCGACCCTTTGGTTCACAGTCCGTGCTCAATCCACTGAGCTAACCAGCCAGGGCTAGTTTTATAGTTAAAAGAAATACAGGTTATTACAAAGAAAGGGTTACAAACTGCATCTGCAAGCACCTTCAGCTTCCCTTCTTAGTTCGCTGTGGACTTAGCATCCGTGGATGTTTCCAGTGTTCTTCGAGCTGACTCGTGTTTTCAGCATGCACCGCTGGTTAGGCATGACGAGCCCCGCAAGGTCGCCGTGCTGTGTAGTTTTCTTTCATAGAATCATAGAACCTTACATTTTCATTTATCATCTTTCAAAAGCAAGGGACTTTCTGAATTCAAGAATTCTGTAAAGCGTGTTCAGGACAATGTGACTGAGGCAAGCTCTGTGAAGGGAAGCAGTGGGCCAAGGACTCTGGAGAACTCTGGGGGCTCCTGGGAGGCAGAGTTGCTGCTGACGAAACCGGGGAGGAGTGGACAGGAAAGAGGAACCTTCTCCTGCTTGGGATGCCAAGGGAGGATGAATCTGTGTCAGGCTCCTCCAGAGCCTACAAAATAAAGTCCAAAGTATTTAAATCAGAGCTTCCTAAATGCAAATGAATCGTCCGAACCTCTTCTTAAAATGCAGATTCTGACCCAGGAGGTCTGGGGTGACACAGGAGTCAGCATTTCTGACATGCTGTCAGGTGATGCCAAGGCTTCTGGCCCGTGGAGCACGCCTTAAGTACCTAAGATGACCCTCAGGGTTCCTTAAAACTGACTGCTTGTCCCTTTCTTCAGCTTCACCTCCTCTGCCCACTCCCCATCCCATCCCATCCCAACATGTCTATTCCAGCCATGCCGAGCCACTCACAGTCCCCTGATTATGCCGGGGTGGGGGAGCTCTATACCCTTGCACGAGCTGTTTCCTGTGCCTGGAATCTACCTTCCCTCCCCTCACCCACAACTTCTCTCCCAAAACCCAGCGCGTGCATCCTCTTTTGTGAAGACATTACCACCCACTGTCCTTCAAAAAGAGTGAATATTTTCCCTTTCTACCTAGATGTGCATCTACTACTCCCTTTATCATACAATATTGCAGCTTTTAAAAAAGATTTTATTTATTTATTTATTAATTTTTAGAGAGAGGGAAAGGGAAGGAGGAGAGGGAGAGAAACATCAATGTACTGTTGCCTCTTGTGTGTCCCCTATTGGGACTTAGCCCACAACTCAGGCATGTGGCCTGACTGGGAATTGAACTGAGCCTTTGGTTCACAGGCCAACACTCAATCCACTGAGCCACACCAGCCACGGCATAAAATATTAAAAAAAAAATTTAAAGTGTGATTATACTCTGCATAATACTTTGTAATTTGCTTTTTGATTCACAATTATGCAATAGTGTGACTCTATATAAATATTTACCCATATCATCATTTTTAATGACTGCTTAGTATTTCATGGAATAAGCATTATCACAATTTGTTAAACAGTCCCTTACTGTTTAATATTGATGTTTATAAATAGTAATACTTATGTTTCCAAAATGTCACTCTTATGAACACTACTTCAATGGATATCCTTGTATTCTTTTGGCATTTGTGCAATTATTCACTTAGGATAAGTATCTAGTATCTGTTCTGGGCCAAAGGGTGTCTGCTTCTAAAAGTCACTTGATACTGTTGCCAAATTGTCTTCCACAGTTGTTTCCCAAACGCAGATCTAATCTGGTCACTCCTCTACTTAATCATCTTCCGCGTGCTCACTGCCTGCAGAATCTAGCTCTATCTCCCCGTGCGCCAGCTACCTCAGACAGCTTGCCATCTCTTCACACACTGTAACATCCCACACCTCCAGGCCTTCGTTCAAGCTGTTCCCTTTGTCTGAAAGGCCATCTTCTCCCTTGTCCGTGTGACTAAAATTTGCTCATCCTTTAAGACCCAGCTCAAAGGCCTCTCTGAGAAGCCTTTTCTCACTATATAACCGCCCCCCAACTGTACTAGCATGGTACTTATCCCATTATAGTTACTTCCCTGTCATTTCCACACCTCTGTGCCGAGTTTCTTGAGGACAGGGTCCTGTCCTATGGTGGTAGACACTGTTGTTTTTGCCTGCTTGACATTCCACTTTCTGCTGGGAGCCATACTGATTTTCCTTTGGAGAAATAGCCCTCACCTCCCTCATTCTCACCAATGAATGTGGCTCCAGGGTGCATATCTGACCTAGGTTCAGTCGGTCGATGCAGCTCACCGCAGTACCATGACGGCGATTGGTCCAGCGGAGAGCTCCTGAACCAGGAAGAATCCATCAGTCAGGGTCGACCAGGAATTCTGCTGGAATTGCTGGGCCAGAGAACTCTTGGAACTCACACAATAGCACTTTCATCACATTCCACTAGTCACAGAGCTCGTGGCCATGGTTTTAAACTGCTTCATTTGACACTCTGGCCACATGCAAAATCTATTCAACCTCTTCTGAAGACTCCCAAAGGCTCATCTCATTACAGCATCGGGCTCAGGCTTGAGGTCCAGAATTACACCTGAACCGAGTCTGTGCATTTGAGATTCTTCAGATTTGAGTCCTTGGCCAATCTCAATCTAAAGACTCCAGAACGAGGCAGACAAGTTATTGACTTCCACTCCCCTACACACGAGCAGTCATGGCACACACACACACACACACACACACGGCACCCACACGCATGGCGCACACAAGCACAGCACACACCGGCGGGACAGGCAGAGGACAGCCACTACAGGGGTCTGGTTCAAAGGGAGGAAATGAGAGGCCCACAGCAGACATGGGACAGAGCAATTCCGAACTCTCGGGGAAGCCTTCCAGGTACAAAAAGGCTTTCCTTCTAGAGAAACAAATTTTGGGTCAAAATAATAATCTTCTAAGGAACGGTGCACAAAGGAGCAGGCTCCCCTGGAAGGGACCCCAACAGGAGGAGCCTCTAGTGCGGCTGTGATAGATGCCAGCTCTATGGGATTCCTTCCAGCTCTGGGGTCCCAAGAGCCTCCGCAAAGGAGGACCAGTGTCCCTTTTCTACATAAATGTGGAGAGTTAATTCACACTTAACTACATTGGGAGTAGCAGCTCTGGTGTGAGCCTTTCACCCTGAATCCAGTTAAACCTCACACAGACTCCCTGAGCCATCTGAGGCCACGAGCAAAAGGCAGGCAAAGGAAGCAGCTCAGGTGACAGACTGACTTTTGTTCTTATCTCCCGTCAGTCACAGGCAGGGAAGGTGAGGCCCGGGAAGGACAGCACTTGTGTCTGAAGATGTGTCTCTGTCCTCAGGCACTGGGAGGAAGCTCCAGGGTGGGGTGGCGCACAGGTGGTCTACAGAGGACAGGTAAACAGGGTCCAGAGATGCGGCAATCGTTGGACCAAAGGGAAAGCTGGAGGCTGATGAGAGGTCTGGAGAGGTCGGAGAAGAGCCTGTAATGGAAGCCTGCCCACAACCCCTGCCAGGGGGCCCTATATTTCTCCGCAGCCGCACCAGGCCCTGCTTTTCCTCAGGCAGCCACCAAGGGGCAGCAAAGCGCTGGTGTGAAATCCCAGCCCTGAGGGAGAGGGGACCCACCCGGGACTCGTTTCCAGGTGGGCCCAGGAGGGAGAGGCGGAGCCTTTTGGAGTAAGGGTATCAGTGTGATCCCCGACTCCCCTGGGAAGAACGGCAAGCCGAGGATAGCAGAACCATCCCCGGGGCTCCCCCAGGCGGCACAGAAGCAAGCGAGCAGCAGTCCAGCGACTTGCATGCGCCTCCCTGGTCCCCAATCTGCAATTTCCAGGACGGGATCTCTTGGCCTGCCTTCCCCTCCGCCGGGGACCTCTGACCTCGCATCACAGATGGTCAGATTCCTGGCTGCCTTTAGCTTTATGAAATCCAACCTACCTCTTCCTGGGCCCAGTCCCACCCCTGCCAAAAATGTGAGGGGCCAGTGGGTCCCCTCCTCTTCTGAGGCTTGTGACACCTGCCCATTTTAGGTTTCTCAGGTTTCTCATAATCTTGCATTCCTGTTTCCCTGCCCTTCCTCCTTCCAAGACCCATCCAGGTGTTCCTGGAGCTCCTCAGGGCCTGGATGCAGGCTGAATGCGGGGGCTCAGCCTGGCTCCGCTGCCAGATCAGTGTGCCCTGGACCCCCCTGAGGACCCAGAGTGGGAGACTCCACAATATGCTCTGCTTCCTGGTGGTCCGCAGTTGCCCCTTCATGCTGTTTATTGCCAAGGACTTGCTTCCTCTCCCACCCCCACGCCCCAGCTTTTGGAGTTCAGCCTCAGATAAGCTTCTCAAGTCCCGGTTTCTGCGTAAACTGTCTTAGGAAGAGGAGGGCTTGGGGGAGAGATTCTGAGAAGCCAGACCAAGGCCTAGGCTGAGAGTGGCAGGGCAAAGGGCAGGATTTCTGACCCCCCAGAACTGGACCAAAAGATTAAATCGAAGAGGAGCCGAAGGGGCAACTGGAGGAGGGGAATTAGTGGAATTAAGTGTTCTGGTGCCTCTCCTATGTCTCCCTGGCCAGGGTCTCCCTTCTTGCTGATAGCAAAAGTGAATCACACAGCAAGAAACACTCACCTAATACCATGAGGCAGTGAGCTTGGGAATCAGACACCATAACCCAGCTTCCCAGCTTGTATCCAGAAGGCGGAAACCACGGAGCGCAACGCTGGTAGTGGGAGGGGAGATGGAAGGGGCCAGGGCTGGCACCAAGGACAACAAATCCCTAGTGACGCCAGGGCCTGACCAGAACCTGACCACCTGTGGCCTCATTCCAGCCCCACCCAGTCTGTTAGCTATGCTACCTCGGGCTCATTACCAAGCCGCTTGACCACCTCTGCCGGGGATGTGCGAACACCGCCGTTGTAGGAGTGTTGAAAGGGACTGATTTAGGACGACGCACAGTAGGCATTGCACCCATACTCACAATTGCCTTTACCTCACACACACAAACACCACTACTACTCAGTCCATCTCTTCAAATACCCAAGATGAAAACTTTAAATCCTTCAGCAATATTTTTTTAAATTTTATTTATTTGAGAGAGAGAAAAAGGAAGAGAGGGAGAGTCAGAGAGAAACCTTGATTTGTTCCACTTATTGATGCATTCATTGGTTGATTCTCGTATGTGCCCTGACTGGGGAACAAATCTGCAATCTGGGCGTATCAGGACGACTCTCTAACCAACTGAGCTATCAGGCCAGAGCCTGTGTGATAGTTCTTGAAAGTTGAAAATAGGAAGGTTGGGGAGGGAGGGTTTGGGAACACAGACAGCATACCTAGTCCCCATCCCCCAGTGTAAGCAGGTCCCCCGACACAGGAGTAAGAGGGTACCTGGACAGAGGAATCTGCTGTGAACCTCCCTGACCCTACCCAGTAACTTTCCACTGGCTGGGAGTTGGCTGCTAGCACGTGCTGGCTGCGCTGGCTGCAGGCTTCCCCCAGGTGGGGGCCCCCTGCCTGAGATCTCAGCCGCCTGGAGGCTGATAAGGAGACCTGGCCTCATCACACTGGGCCAGCTGAAGGGACTGGCTCTGGCTGGATAGCTTCCAAAGTAGAGAGATGAGGAGATAAGGAATGGAGGGGGCTTAGGGACTCTGTGCTAAGTGGCCAGAGAAGCTAGGGAAAGGGGCCTAGGCACAGTCAACTGAGGCCTCAGGAGGCCTGGTAGGGGTAAGCCAGCAAATGGCATTAGATGGGGGAGGGCTGAAGAAATAAGATGTGCAGAAAAGCCTTGGGGAAGGGCCGGGGGCGGGGTAGGATTCCCTCCAGCTGGGGCGGCTCAGTTAGAATAACACCCCTCCCTCAGAACACCTAGTCCTCCAGGGTACCAGCACCCAGCCCGAGGCCTGTGGGCGCATCCTGTGGGGCCAGAGAAGAGGGTGAGAGGAATAGGGTCAGTCCCACCACCCCCCAGGCCTAACTGGGGGATGCGGCCGGGGTGAGCTGGTGGCACCGCAGAGCCCAGACCTCCCAGTTGGCTGCCCTGAGCTCACTCCCTTGGAGCCCCAGGACAGGATCCCCCTTAAGAGCAGGGCCTCCTGCCTCAACAGCGCTCCGTCAGGATCAAGGAGGGCCAGTGGCACCGCCTTCCTACGTCCTTCTGGGTGCTCCTGGCCCTAGGGTTCCAGTCCCTAGAACAAGCCATTATTCCCAGAGCTGAGAGCAGAGGCCAGCCTGGGACAGCCACCCTGCAGAGCACCCTCACCTCATCTCCCCGCCATCCCCAACCCCCACCTTACAAAGCCTGACCTGGAAGGAAAGAGAGGCGGGTGGACTGGACACAGGATAGTGTGCCCCAGGGTCACACAGCTGTGGCAGCCTTAGGGGGAATCTTGATGGGGGGCAGGCCTCAGTCAGGCTTCCTGGGGTCCCTTCCCATATCTAAAATCCTGCTGGTCTCCTCCCACTTGTCCCTTGGGTCCTCAAACCAAAGGAGCTTTGACTGTCCCAGTTTGGGAGGTGTAACTGGGGGGGAGGGGTGGCGCAGGGCAGGGCGTGACCTCAGTTCCACAGGGCCCCTGATGGCACAGACACAGCTAGGGAGGGTGAGGGTGAGGGACAGACTGAGGGAGTGAGCAGGCTGGCCACGGGCTGGGCTGGCGGGTAGTTTATATCTGGGCTGAGGGAGCAAGGCAGGGTCAGAGGGCCAGCAGGGGAGCATTCTCTGAAGGAAAGGGCGGTGGGCAGGGTTCCTCATTCCCGGTTGGTGCCAAAAAGCTGCAGGAAGAAGGTGAAGATGTAGATGATGTCTAGGTAAATGCTGAGGGCTCCAAAAATATATTCCTCGGGGCTCAGTGAGTGGCGTCGGTTTCCCATCAGCAACTGAGTGTCAAATGCCAGGAACTAAGGGAAGGGGAGGAGATAGGAGAAATCAGATGGTTCAGTCCCTGTGGCACCAATCAGGGGGCCCAGTGTCCCCACCCAGGCCCACCCCCAATTTGGTTACCATCACCTGCTGCCTGCCTGACTGCTCAGTGATCCTTCTGTGACATCCCAGAATCTGCAACTTTCTCGGCACTTTTGGTCCCTAATTTGACACCTATTAACTGAGCATCTACTTTGTGTAAGACACAGGGATACAGCAAAGAACAAAACAGATTAAGATTCCTTACCTCATGGAGCTTCAAGTCTAGTGGAAAGTAATTGTTAGTTGAATGTAACCAAAGCACAGAGTTCTGATCATAAGGAACCTGATCCTGTGTGAGTGTGGCAGGGAGTTAGGGAAGGCTTCCTGGAGGAAGGGACCTTAAGGGGTCTTCAAGCCCAGTCCTAGTTTTCTTGTCATCCCCTCAGGGCTTGCTCTTAGTTAGAAGATAAACAAATGCTTCAAGTAATAGCAAGCAGGGGATGGACACTTAGGTGCTTTACAGACATTAGCCTGTTTAGTCTTAATAATATCCCTACTGAGTAGAGATTTTCATTCCCAAAGAAAACCACAGCCCAGAGATGTCAAGTACGTACCTAAAGTTACACAACAGGGAAATGGCAAAGCCAGGACTTGAACCAGGGCCTGCTCCCGAGCCCCCATGATTAACCATTCTGCTCTGCTGCTTATAGACAGCGCCCGGGGTCTGTGCCTCCTGCCAGGAAGCAGGCTCTCTCCAGCGCACCTTCTGGGTTTCCTGGCCTATGCACAGGTATTTCCTTAGAGACGGCTCCTCTCGGTCACCCTGCTGCTCCCTACCAGGCCTTCCCACTGTGTACGGTGACTCCTCCACAGAGCTTTTCTTTGGGGTCCCAGCATAGGGAGCAGAACCTCCAAGAAGCAGCACATGAAATTTCACAGGCATGGCATACTTTTCTGGGGGAGAGAAGCCAAAAAGTTCCACCAGGGTCTCAAAGGTCATGAACCACTGATCCACATGGGCTTGGAATTCTTTAAATCGATTCACATTCTTGTTAACTGGGCTGTGCCCGGCTCTCCAGTCACTTGTGCACGGACCGTACTCCTTGGGCCCTCTGAGACATTCATTGTCTGATAAATATGCCTGGGCAAGGGCTGGCGCCAGAGACTGCCTAAGAGCTGCAGAAACAATGGGGAACACAAACGCCTGCCCTGGGGGCTCACAGCTCAGTGAGGTGATTACAATGAAACCCAGAAACGGTCATAATTAGGGCTGATTGGGTAGGAGAAGGGTGTCCCAGGAGAGGTGACAGCCAGGCTCTGAAGGATGAGTAAGAGTTTGTGAGACTGTGAAGGCGTAGTCTGATGAGCGATGAGCGAGGACTTCAGTGTGGCAGGAGCAGAGGGCAAGGGGACAGAGGGAGGGGCCTGGAGCCTGCCCGTGATCTTGCACTTTACCCTGAAAGCTGGGGCCCAGATCCCTTTCCTTCAGCCCAGATGCTAACTCCCTGACTCCAGGACCCAGGCTCCTTGGAGCTGCTTTGGGTGCAGCCCTGTGGAGGCCTGCGAGGATCCCTTCCTCTGTGCCAAAGCCCCTCCTACAGAGCAGGCAGAGGCTCCAACAGGGAGCAGCTCCAGCAAGTGCGACATTGAGGCACATCACCCTCGAAGGTGGGGAGCTGGGAGCTGATTATGAACGTGGGCTTGAACGTCAGACGGACTGGACTCCAGTTTCAGCTCTGCTACTCACTAGCGACGGGGCTCTGGGCAAACATTTAGTTTCTGAGCCTGTGAGTCTGCATCCGTAGAAGGGAGATGAATCCTTTCCCCCTGAGGTGGTTGTGGCCGGGAGATAATGCATGCAAAGCGTCTGGCATGGGGCCTGACACATAGTAAACACTTAACGAATGGTAGCTATGAATGTGGTTTTATTGTTCTTATCTGTGGAAGGAGAGGCGTCCTCTTGAGAACAAGCCTACCCTGCCACTGAGCCTCCAGGGTCTCCCAAGGCTCATCGAGGAGGCGGAGATGTTACTGCAGAAGCTGTGTGGTCTCAATAGCAGGGAAATGGGGAACCACGGCCAGGGCCGAGGGGCCCCGTGCAGGCGAGGGCAGCCCCTCTGAGCTCAGAGGCACCGAGAAAGGGCTGGAGCTCCCGGCTTTGAGTGCGGGTCCCGTCCCTCAGCAGCCGTCACCCACTTGACCTCAGGGTCCTTCCTCATCTACAGAGTGGGACGGTAGTAATGGCCACAGCGTGGTCTGGTTTTGACGGTAAAAACACAACAGTGTGTGTGGCATCAACTATTATTATTCTTTAGGATCGTCTCACTCTGCTCTATGCTCCTTCTGAACTTGAATTCCCAAATAAATTTTCCTCTGTAGAGAGAACGAGCAAGGAGAGGGGCCAACTCCAATGCTACAGGCGGCTGAGCAGTCACAGCTGCCAGCAGAAGTTAATAAATTGCTGATCTGGCTTATCAATCAGTAGCTTGCTTGGTTGATTGCCCAGAGCCTGGCCACCCCCGAGGGAGCTAATGAAAATAAATCTCTCAACCTAGAAGGCTGGGACCTGACCAGGTTTGGGGGCGGCTCCTCCAAGAAGCACTCACCCAGGAGACCTCTTAGAGCAGCCAGCTGGCTCTTCTCTGGGAGGAAGGACAACGAGTGCTCCTGCCCTTGGCCGATAGCCTCGGATGCTTATCTGTGAGGCGCTCTCCGGGACGGCCTGCCCCCAATTCAGTCCCACTGCCTGGCACCACCAATCACTGCAGCCTCATGCCTGTGGGTCAACGGAAGGCTTTTCGTTCATTTAGTCCCAGCAATATTTATTGAGCATCTACTACGTTCTAGGGAACTGGCCTTCAGAGAACTAACAGCCTAGCAAGAACAAAAGACATCATCAGAGATTACATTATGAGCAAGCATTCATTATAGGGGAAAATTACCTACTAATGACCCCCCTGGGTGATGGCAAGCATTGCTGACTAGTGACTTGGTTGAGAGCAGATACCTTGGTTACCGTTAGCATCTTAGTTGGCAGCTAAGATCTTGGCTGACAGCTAAAAACTGGGTTAACCACTAAAACCTAAGAGGATGGCAGGTACCTGAGTGGGCAGCCAGCTGCAGAGGAGACCCTGCAGGAGGGGCTCGTGGGATAGGGACAGAGGCAGGAGCAGGACTAGGATGCTGTTAACCGATGTCTGCAAAGTCCTTGTACGGCTGTTCCTTTATCTCATCTCACCCTCCCAGTGCACCCTTGGAGGTAGGTGTCATTGCCACTATTTCCCGTCCGAGGAGAGGAGGCTTGGCTGAGAGTCCTTTATCTAGTGTGGGAACCAGATTACCTGTCTCTTTCTGCTGGAGACGGGGTGGGGGTTGCAGAGAGGGAGGGGCAAGCACGGAGGCAGAGGAGCCAAAGCAAACTTCCCCGGTTCACCCTACGGGCTACTGCTGGACCTGGCCAGGGCCCCCGGCCACACGCGTGGGATGACCCTGCTGTGTCCAGGACTTAGGCTTAGGCCACTGTTCTCCCAGAGATGGGGCTGGGCGGGAGCCATGCCAGGGAAGGGCCAGCTCAGAGCCAACAAACAGGCGGTGAATACAAAAAGCTGGGCTTGCAATGTGTTGAGTCAACATAAAAAGAATAACACGTGGACCGCGTCCACCCTACAGCAATGCCAGCGGGAGCATGCACAGCGGCCTGCCCGAGCTGCGCGCTGCGGCGGTGGGGCTGCCAGCGGACACTGAAAACCGCCTGAGCTCCACCAACGAGGGTCCGGGGACAGAAACTGCGGGTGGCTGTTCTGAGGCAGAAACGTTCCTGACATGCTCTTACAAGAAAAAAGCAAGTTGTGAAAAAGTCCACATCAGATGATCCCCTTTTATGTTAATAGGCAAATCTCGTAGGAGCTGATACCACAAATATCTATAAAATGCACAGAGAAAGGCCTGGGAAGACACTGACCACAGCGGTTACCACCAGGGCTGGTGGGGAGGGACATGGTTAAAACCATGTTCGCTATACCTATATTATTTATGATAAAAAAATGAAATATATAAATACATGTATTCACATGTAATTAAAAGATTAAAAAAAAAAGAGTTAGCCCTGGCCAGTGTGACTCCGTTGGAGCATCCTCCCATAAACCGAAGGGTTTCGGGTTCGACTGCGGGTCCGGGCACACACCTAGGTTATGGTTTGGTCCCCGGTCGGGGTGCACGTGAGAAGGAACTGATCAATATTTCTTTCTCGCATCAATGTTTCTTTCCCTCCTTCCCTTCCCCTCTCTCTAAAATCAATAAGCATGTCCTTGGGTGAGGATTAAAAAAAAAGGTTACAGTGACACAAAGAAGAAGAGTCCGTGAACGCTCGCCATCAGTCTCTGTGACCAGGGCACTGTCACATGCGTCAGGCAGCTGAGGAGCCTGCGGTACAGACAGTCTCGGTGACCTGCCTACTTCCCACAGCCCAGGGGGCAGGTGGAGTCTTCTGACCCCAAAGCCCACTCTCTTTCCACCACGTGACGCTGCTTCAGGGCATGGCGCCTGTGTACGGGCGCACACGAGTGTGTGCAAAGATAGGAGAGGTGGGAGGAACTGTGCGGACAGAGCTGCCACTGAGAGCACTGCCGGCTTCCCGGGGGGTGCAGGGAGCTCAGCCCACCTGATCCTGCCACCACTTTCTGAGCCAGAGAGTGAGCCTGGGCTTTGGGGATCCTTCAGAGAGAAACTACCAGGCGTAGGCCTGGTCAGGGTGAGGGAGGAGGGGTGCTACGTGGAGACCTGGAGTCCACTAGTTGCCTGGGGCCAACGGAACATCTCTCTCCTGTCTTCACCGACCTGGGTGTTGAAAGGTGAAATGACACAAACAGCTGCACAGAGCCCGGGGTCCTGGTGCGCATGTCCAGATGGGCCACTGCGGGAGCAGGGCAGGGCAGGCACGTGAGCCAGGGAGCCTGGCCCAAGACCAAAGGGCAGCAGCGCACGAAGGGCATGGGAGGGGCTGTGGGGGGTCCTCTGTGGAAAGTATATCCAGTGCTCAAGAACAAACCCAGACCGGGGTTACACAGACCTAGGTCAAATATTGCCTCTGACCTTAGGCAACTGACTACCACTAACAGGTAACAGTTACTGATGGTGCGCCAGGCGCTAAGTGCCGCAAATATTAACTCATTTTCAATTTGCAACAACCTATGAGCTGGGTACTATTATTACCATTTTACAGATTAAAAAATGGCAGCACAGAGAGGTCACATGATTGCATCGGTCCACATAGCTAAAATGTGGCAAAGAATGGGTCTGAGCCCTGAGCTCCAAAGTCCTGTGCCGAATTACAAAGTTACCGTGTACAGTGAGGGTACGCGCGGCCACAGACGCTGAGAAACCGCCATGCTTGGGTGCTGGGCTGTCTCCTTTTCTCTCTTTGCATATTATCTGATGTAATCACTACCACAGTGCTGTGGGAGAGTTAGTATCCGCCCCATGTTGACGGTGAGGCAACTGAGGCCCAGAGAGGCCCAGTCACTTGCCCAAGGTCACAGTGGTAAGCAGGTGAGCTAGACCTTGAACGGGGTTTGGGTGGAATGTACGTGACTACCCAGGGAGCTTCCTCCAGCTCTAGGGGCTCCCCTGGCCCTTCGGACAGTGCCTCCCGCGGCTCTGTTCTGGGGAACCCCGCCCCGAATATGAGAGCAGTGACTCCTCCTCCCTGTGCTGCCCCTGCCAGGGTGTGCTGTCCCTGCAGGGTGGATGCTGCCTACTTCCCACAGGGCCTCTGAGTCACCCTCTCCCTCAGTCCCCCACCCCCAGGGCCAGGGAGAGGGGGGCTCTGGGTCTGGGTGTTGTAAGGGCAGGGTCCTGAGAATTAGCACTCCAGGAAGCGAGACTGAGGTGAGGCCTGCGAGAAGGGCACCTTGGAGGTACTTTCCCCCTAGGAGGGGCCTTTTCTGAAGGCTGGACCATGACTCTAAAAAGCCTGGGCTCCCCACCCCCCAGTCTCAGCCTGGTCCCTCTGGGTGGCCCTGCCCTCAGAAATGGCAGGGTCTTTCAGGGGAGGGGCTTCAATCTCTAGGACGGAAAGTCATTTGATTCTCACAGCTCTTCCAACGCTCAGGCTGGTGGGGGTGGGGGCGGGGGTCTGGACCTCCTCTGACACTCCTCTTCGCCTCTGTCACACGCCCTCCCTGAGACAGCAAGCGGCCGGGATGTGCTGTGGGCTGCAGTTTTTCTAGCTGCAGGGCAGGGGGGCCAGGAGGGGCAGCTAGAGAGAGCAGGGGTGCCAGCAGCCGGTGCTGGGGATCGGCTGGAGCTAGGCAGCCACGGATTCTGCGGAGCAGAACTAAAGGTAGATAGAGGGTCAGATCGGGGTCAAGGACCTTCTGAGTTGGGGGTTCATAGAGAGACCAAGGGACCTTAGGTCTTGTGGGACTGGGCCTCTGAGGGCCCCTGTCCACCTGAAATTGAGAGGAGGGAGGGGAATGAGCCCAGCGACTCCCCCTCAACTCTCCCCTACCCCGTGGGACCTGCGGCATGTCCTCCCTGCTTTGACCCCAGTGAACTGAGGGCAGGCAGGAGTCCCACCACCTGCTCCTGACCACTGTTTACATAACCTGAAAAATGGGCCCAAGCAGGGCCTTTGGGTGTGTTGATGTCCTAATGAGACATTAAGGAGTAATTAGGCGCGGTGGTTCAGCCTCCCCGTGACTCACAGGAGGCTGACGCAGCTCTCAGGTCAACCTCGCAGCCCTTTCTCTGCCACTCTGACAGCGCCCACCCAGCCACGCCTCCCCGAACCGCTTCGGTCACAGCATCAAAGGTGCCTGCTGGGTGCGGGGCACTGTTCTGGGGAGGTGGCAATAAATGAGCCCGACAAAAGTCCCTGCCACTGAGGAATTAAAATTTTGCTGGAAGGAGACAAACAAGAAACAAACAAATCAGGAAAATGTCTAGTATGTCAGGATAAGAAGTGCTGTGAAGAGAAATAAAGCAGGATGAGGAGTAGAGGGTGGTATGTGTGTGAGAGAGAAAGGGAGAGGAAGAAAGGGAGGGATGGAGAAGGGGGGAGGGAGGGGGAGGGAGAGGGGGAGGGAGAGGGGGAGAGGGAGGGAGAGGGGGAGAGGGAGGGGGAGAGGGAGGGAGGGGGGAGAGGGAGGGAGGGAAAGGGAGGGAGAGAGGAAGAAAGGGAGGGATGGAGAAGGGGGGAGGGAGGGGGAGGGAGGGAGAGGGAGGGAGAGAGGGAGGGAAAGGGAGGGAGAGAGGAAGAAAGGGAGGGATGGAGAAGGGGGGAGGGAGGGAGGGAGAGGGAGGGAGAGAGGGAGGGAGAGGGAGGGAGGGAGAGGGAGGGAGGGGGAGGGAGGGAGGGAGGGGGAGGGAGGGAGGGAGAGGGAGGGGGAGGGGAGGGAGAGGGGGAGGGAGAGGGAGGGAGAGTGTGTGCCTGTTTTATGCGCCTGCTCACACCAAGGGGAACAACCCAGTAGAGAGGACAACTCGGATGATTCTATGGGGGGGCAGTTACTGGAGAGGCCTCCTGGCCTCCTTCAACTCTAAGTAAGACAATAGGAGCTGCCCTCTTTGAGAGGGACCATGGGGCCCTGGAAATGGCACCGGCTGGGCACAGGACACCTGGGTCCTGCCCTAAGTGTGCCCCTGAGTGGCAGCAGGACTCGGTGCCAGCCCTGTGGCACCAGGGCTTCGGGTGTGGGCAGCAGGTCTTACAACATCAGCGCTGCCTCTCTCCCTGGGTTGAGGTGAAAATCCAGTGAGGTAATAGGTGTGAAAGTACTTTGTTAACAGGTAAAGGGTGGAACAGATGGTCGGGATTATTTTTATTATTCTACTAACACAAGGGATCACTGAACAAATTTAACGGATTACTGCCCATCCAGCCCTGCGTGTGCGGACAGCCTCCCCACTTGTTGGGACCTGATCCTCAGGAAGCCGAGTGCACGCCCCCACCCGCCCTGCATCCCGCTCGCCCTCCACCCGCTTGGCCTGCACTCGCCCCTCTCCTTCCATCTGTCCCTGGCCAAGCCGGCTGCCCTGGGGGCCCCAGCAGGCGCAGGCCTCCCAGTGTGACCTCCCTCTTTGTTTCCTCCTTGGAGATTCCCCACCCTGTCTTCCTAGTCTAGACTCATCCTCAGCGTGCACTGCCTGCAGAGCGCTGGCCCAGGAGCCAAGAGCAGGTAGTGTCGTAGGGGGACCAGCCATCTGGTTTGCCCAGGGTTCCTGCGGTCCCCCAGGAAGCGGGGGTTTTGCTGTGAACCTGGGACAGTCCCGGGGAAACGAGGAGAAGTCGGTCACTCTAGTCTTGACCGAGGCCACACTTAATTGGTATGCCATTATCAGCCTGCCAGGAGACCTGGGACAAGTCATTTAACTTCTTTAGGGTTTTTCTCATCTCTGAAAAAAGGGGCTTGGTGGTCCACTAGATCCCTTTTTAGTCCCTTCCTCAGGTTCTGAGCCTGGAGGTCATTTACTCATTCCACACATATTCACTGAGTGCCGCTACGTGGTGTCCTGGGCACACAGCACATCACACCACACATAGTAGGTGCTCAATAAAGACCTGTGGGAATGAATGAATGAACTGACCACACCCCCAGTCCTGGCTTGATCTCGATCCAAAACCTCTGCTCATAGATCTGACCCCTTATTTCCCCCGATTTCTGTTTCCCCAGTCTATCACCCACAAGCTTCTGGAACCTGTGACTATGCCCAGAACTCTGGCTCGAGTGAGTTGAGCTGAACATTCCAGTGAGGAAGGGGACAGTCTGGTGGCTGCCCCTGCTGCAGTGGATTTTTGCCTTGGATTCCATCCCCCCATCCCCGTGGTGTCACCACTGCCCACCCCCCCCCCGCCGTGGGTCCCGGAGCACCATCACATTCATGCTCGGAGCCCATCTGAGCAGAGGGTCTGTGCTGGGTTGCTCCAGGCAAATGTCTGCCCCGATCACCTTCTGTCCCCTGGGCGTCTACTCCCAGCCACCCACTCCCCTCCTTACCTGGGCAGTCAGTGGGGCTCTGGACCCAGACCATCTAGTTCCCAGTCTGGCCCTATCACTTCCTTGAATGCTAGATGACCTTAAACAAATTATTTAACATCTCTGAGCTTCGGGTTCCTCTTTTTTCTTTAATTTATTTTTTATCCTCACCCAACTGGGAATTGAACCCATGACCTGGGCATGTGCCCTGACTGGGAATTGAACACGCCACCATTTGGTTTACAGGACAATGCTCCAACCAACTGAGCCACATCAGCTAGGGCCAGGTTCCTCATCTGAATTTGATAACAATAGAATCTATTTTACAGCGTTATGGTGAGGATGAAGTGCAGTTGGAGAGCTTCTGGAGAAGGAGGGAGCAAGGGCTCAATAAATATTAGCTGGTATTGTTATCAGAATGGCAATCAACATCATCAGCACTCTCCGTTTGGTGGAACAGCCAAGGACAAGCTCAATCTAAGTGCACCTCTCTTGCAGGGTACTTAGGAATCTCCTTGGCTCCAAGAAAGCCTCCCAGATTACCCCAAGGAGAGCAACAGCTAACTCCGACCACGTGGCCAGGACGCCTTCACTTCCTTGACCTTAGCATTGAGCCCTGTGGTGCCCGGCTGCTCCACAAGGGTTCAGGGAAGCCTGGGCTGCTTTACACAGGTTCAGGGAAGCCTGCCTACATGGAAAGCAGAGGCGGTGGAGGGCCTGGGGAGATGATCAGAGGCTGAGAGGGCTGCCCCCGGGGAGCCACGCACACTTACCAATGTAAACACGCCCGCTCCCAGCACGGCGTACACTGCGTGGAGCCAGGGCACCTGTGGGGCAGACGGCAATGGGCTCAGGGACAGCAGAGGGGCCGTGGGGCAGGGTGGGGGGAGGACACCTCAGTCCAGAGAATGGGGGATGTGGGACCCTCTCTCACTGCCCCACCCCTCCCCAGCAATCCCTAAGAAACTCCAGGACCTCAGCAGGGGTTCTTGATTCTCTGTGTGTTCAGGGCAGGTAGGGGAGCCCCAGGGTAAGAGCGACCATGGGGGACCTCGCAGTGGAGCACCCAACCTGACCGGCACTCGCTCCCTCCACACACAGCCCCAGGCTCGGGTGGCACCAGAGCGGCCCTTCCCGTTGGCGCCCTGTCATTCTCCCAGCCTGGGGCTGGCTGGAGGGTGCTCCTTCCTGCCTGTCCTGCACAGGGCCTGTCTGTCCCTCTGTGGGGAGTTCCCAGGCTCTACCTGTGCCAGTAAGGAGCTCAGGGGGAAGGGGACGAAGACTTGAACTCAGGGTGGGTGGGGTGGGGGCCACCTGGAATTCCTGACAGCTGTGGCTGCTAGCTTGCCTGCAGAGGTTGGAGCAGCGCTCCTTCCCAATCTCAGTCCCCCACAGGCTGCCTATTTGGAGGTGCCACACCAGCCGGGCCCTCTGTAGGGTCTGTCCCCACAAGATTCCTGGAAACACACGCATCCCAGCAGGCTGACCTGAGTCAACAAAGGGATCTTTGAAGCTCTGGGGCACCTGCCTGTACAAAGCACCCCTCCCCCAACCATCCTAGATACACAGAGGGCCCTGGGCCAGCTCCGGCCCCTCCCTTCATCAACCGGATCCTGGGAAGAGCCAAGGAAATGCCAGAACCAACGTAGCTGTCCAGAGTGGGAGCGATGCCCTGCGGGCTGGGGCTCAGCAGGATGGGGTGGGGAAATGGGGGGTGAGGACTGCTGGCCCCAAGCTAGTAGAAGAGCAGTTGAGGACCAAGTACCAAGAGGAGCAGGGGCAGGTATACACACTGAGCACTCCAGTAGGGGTCCAGTAATTTTTAGCTTCATCTCTTGGGTTCCCAGGATTGAAATCTCAAACCCCTCTTGTGATGTGCTCCATCTGCTCCCTTTTCCACCTGCAGTGGCCTTAGTGCCTAAAATGAGTCCCTGAGCCTGGGGAAGTCCTAGTTGGGTTTCCCAGGGCAGGCTGGGCACTTGTGAAAGAGCTGAGATTCGGCAGGCCCCATGGATGCTCCGGTGGGGGTGGGGGGGATCAGACCACTGCCCCGGCCCCCACCTGCCTGGCCGCCCAGAATCTGCCTCTCTGGGCTTGGCTGATCCCCCAAGGGCCCCAGGAGGCCCTTCCTCGGGGTGCTCTGGGTCTGGTGGCACCCAGCAGCTCCAGAGCTCCCACCCCTGCAGCCGTTTAAATGCTCCCTGGCACATTCCCCTCCAGCCTCGCCTCCCCCCAGAGGGAGGATGGGAAGGGTGAAGCCGGATGTGGCTCACGGAGCAGGCAGGTGCCCAGGCCTGCTGAGAAAGGCCTCCTTGTTGGTTTGCTTACACAGCCAACAAGGCCAGGGCAGGTGCCAGGAGGGGCTGGACAGGATGGCAGGCTGTGAGGCTTTGGCTCCGGGCCCTCCCTGGAGGGTGTGGGAGGAAACAGCACCTTCTGGTCAGCAGCCCCCCCCCACATGGGGCCTGCCGGGAGCCCCCCAGACTCACATATTGAAAGGGCAGGAGGATGGCCAGGATGAGTCCACTGAAGAAGAGAGTCATGAGCAGTACGAAGAGCGCGCCCTGGCAGGAGGTGAAGTCAAACTGCAAGGGCAGGGCAGGTGTCAGCGGCGCTGAGGCCCTTTCGGCAGGCAGGCCGGCCTGGCGCTCCCCCCAGGACCCAGCGCTGCTTCCCTTCACCTCCCCCAATGGGTCCCCCAGGTCCAGCTCACCCCTTTATCTCTCACCAGCTGGGGATCTAAGCTCGGAGCCCCCCTACTCCATCTCCCTGCCCACAGGCCCCAGAGCTGACCTTGGTCTGGAAGCTGAAGACGGTGACAGAGAGGCAGACGAGGGCCGTGATGCCGAGGCACAGCAGCACGGAGGTGGTGTTGTAGTAACTGCGGGGCCACAGGCCGGGGCTCAGTTTCCAGCTGGGCTTCCGGACCGATCCCCTGACCTCTTGCCCCGACCCTCACCTCCCCTTTCCCAGGGTCCTCCCTGTCCCTGCTTCTCTGGCCTTTCTCCTGGGCCCTGCTCTCTCCCACACCTTAGACTTGAAATCCTGTCAGAAAGATCTTGGAGAGGTGGGAGTGGGGGTGGAGAGGGGTTTGTGCTGCTGCTGGGAGGTGGGAACATCTGTGATCACAAGCCTGGGGTCTCCTAAGATGGACAGGAGCCACCTGGGTCTCCTCCACCCCCCACCCCCCAGAGGCACTGTCCAGCAGAGCGTGTGGGGAGAGGGCTGGAGGCCAAGCTTCCTGCCTGCCCGAATCTATTCCCACATCCAGATGCTCCCGGGGGAGGCAGTTTGGGGGCAGTTCCCCCCAGCATGTGGCAAGTCCTTGGCTCTAAACCTGGCCCATGGTCCCTCCCCCACCACCAGTCCCCTTTACCTGGACAACATCCCAGTGAGGTAGGCCATGGACAGGGTCTGGAAGGAAAAGCAGAAATGCTCCAGGACTCAGACTTTGGGGCCCAGACACCTTCGAGATCCGGCCCGGGTCTCCACCCCGGCACAGAACCCTCCAGTCTGAGTCTGCTTCTTCCTCGCACAGTCAGTTCTGGGGGTCGGGCCAGCGAAGCAGCGCCCTGGCTGGCCCCACGCAGCTGTGCCTTTCTTCCATCTGCGGCCCCGCTCCGCTCCCCTTCCCAAGCCCTCCCACTCGCCATGACCCACAGCTCTAGGATCCCCCGTGCAAACCTCCCGAAAACAAAATCACAGCGAAGAGACAGTGGATGGAGGGAGCAGCAGGGAGACTACACCCCCTTGGAAAGAGGGTGGAATGTCTTTGTGGAAGAAGCTGCCCTTTCCCCCAGTGACTTCACATCAGACATCCCCAACCTAGACTTCCTGGCCCTTGAACCCCATGCTCCTCCCTCGACCCCCACTCAGCCTCCCTCCCAGGCCACCCCAGATCACTTACAAAGATGGTCAGGAGAATCAGGTTCCAGGGGAAATGCCTCCTGAAAGGCAAGCCACTGAGTTCAGAAGAATATGGGGGTGCCAGCAGCCGCAGGCTGGGTCACCCTGCAGCGGGGGGTCTCTGCCCACCCCACCCCCCCACTTCTTGGAGGCTCTTTCTTCAGCTACATTTCCATGTGCTCCCATCTGTCTGTCCACCCTCCTCCTACCTCAGAGGTGTTAAGTAAAGGGTGAAGGGGCAGGCCTACATGACGGAGCCCAGAGAGGGATGGGGCCCTCTGAGGGGTGCACAGCCCGCTGATGGTAGGCAGCACTGGGACCAGAGTGTCCAGGGTCTGGCTCATGTTCCCACAAGTCGCTCCTCAAGCCATCATCATACCTGGGTCCAGTACAGCAAGCCAGGATCAGGTAGGTCGCAAAGAACACAGCACTGTGAGGGGCAGATGAATGAATGGTGAGTCAGCCTGGGCCCTGCTCCTCCCCCTCTCTACTCACACAGGACCCCCGGTAGGGTGATGGGGACCGGGGTAAGTCACCCTAGAACTTAACAGTGGGCAGGGCGGTGTCTAATTCTAAAGGAGGAGAAGGGGAATGGGATGAGCCTGCTTCTCCTTCTAGAAATATTTGGGTGCCATGGGCCAGCTGACCACACCTACCCAGTCAACCCAAAGCGTCCTCCCTGGACATTTATTGTTTCAAAGGAAAGGCTCATATACACTGTTCCCTGTGTGCTGGGCAGAATGCTAAGTGCTTTGTGGATATTAACTACTGTAATCCTCATATCGTCTCTACAAAATATGTTTTTCACTTAACAGCTGAGGTATGGTGAGGTCGGGTGACCTGTCCAAGGTCATGCAGCTACCGCGCAGCAAAAGCAGGATGGGAACCCAGGCACTCTGGCTCCAGAGTCCCAGCCCCACACTGCCTCCTTCAGGCCCTTCCTGGCCCTAGCACTGCCTGTAATGATCTTGTTAGTTACTTTACTGTTGGTCTACCCTACCGGCAGGGGCAGGGCCCGTGCTGTCCTGCTGGTGCCTGGCACAAAAGGAAGTCTCTGTGGCACAGATTTCTGGAACAGGGGGCTATGTCCAGTGGGCAACTGGCGGGAGCTCAGCCATAACCCAGAGATAGGGATTGAGAATTGAGGATTTTCTGGAGACCGGTGGAGGTGGAGGCCAGGCCAGGCCAGGAGGTAGGAGACGAGGGCTGAGGACCCAAGGGTAGGGCATGCTCACACCTACTGAGATTGGCACCGCCACCAGCGCATGGTCTCCAGCACCAAGAAGGCTCTCAAGGTGGCGCCTGCCACCCTTCCCATTTTCCTCCTCGGTTCTCTCACTCCCCCGACAGCAGCAGTCCCAGTCGTCCTTCCCCATCCCCAAACCTCCTGGGCTCCCTCACTCCTCTGCGTGGCTCCACCCCAACAAACCCAACCCCAGCTTCACTTAATGAGAGCTGGCTTCGCTGTGTCACGGTGACCTTGGACACTGGCCAGACTCCACCTGACCTGACTTCCCACAACCTGTGCTCCCTTCATCGTTCCCCTGGTTCCACAGTGATACACTCTTGCTCCCCTCCTGCTTCCCTGGCCACTCCTCAGCCTCCTTCAGGGTCTCTCTGAATACACCTTCCCCTTCCAGGCACAGGGTCCTGTGGGTGAGTCCCCCTCACGGTCCTCCTGGGTGGGCTCACTCATGTGCAGGACTTCCTTTATGAGGCCAATGCTCAGCACACACGCCTGCACTCCTGATCTAGGTTTTCCTTCTCAATGTAAGACCTGAATATCCAACTGCTCACTGGGCAGACATGGCTATTCAGAAACGTGCCAAAGTCCACAGGTTAGAACAGAACTCACCTTCTTCCCCACTCTTCTGCATCCCTATTGCAGAAGACAGGCACCCTCCAACTGACCCAACCAGAGCCCTCAGCACCACCCTTGGCTCTCACTGCCACGCCTGATTACTCACCCAGACCTGTCGGTCCCCCTACTGAGGCCTTTGGTGGGCTATCTCTCTCCCTGAGGTCCTCCTGACTCCGACCCTCCAAGCTACTGGCAGATCTGACCAGGAGACCCCCCCTGTTTAAAATTCCCAAAGACCCAGCAATGCCCTGAGTGACCCACCTCACCTACTTCTCCAGCCCATCCCTCAGCAAACTCCACCCCTCCCCTCTCCCCTGGCAAGGATACCTGAGGTCTGGGCTGGAGGGGCTTCCTCGGTGCACCCTAGGCATCCATCAGCCGAAGCCTGCACTCCCCCTTCCCATGGGCCTGCCCGTCTGACCCCCAGGTGTAGCCCCTGGGGGCACAGTCTTTGACCTACTCATTTTGTATTCCTACCTTCTAACCCAGGGCCTGGCACTGGTTGGGTGATCTTTGAATATTTCTGGATGAAGTGCAGAAGGACAGGGAGTGTAGGGCTGAGACAAGCCCGTTGGACTTGGGGACCAGGGCCCTCCGTCTTCACCCTTTCCTGCTCTGCAGTGGCTCCCACACGGTGCGGGACTGCTGTCGCCGGGACGGGCGCTCTCAGCGCCAGGGCCAGGGCTGCTGAACATGCTGATCCACGAAAGACACAGAATCTCCTGCCCTAGTCGAGAAACACCCCAGCACCTGCTGCCTTTTGGGCTCACTCTAGTCCTTAGTTGCTTCAGCAATGATAAGAATGCCTTGACTGTGCATGTCCTGGGCACAGGTCCTGCCCTCCAACCGGATGGAAGCCCCCTGAGGCCAAGGGCCCAGTCTCCTTTCCTCTTTGGTCTGTAGCTCCTCAACCCCCAAGACAAGCGGCCAGGAAGAAGGGCAGAAGGACTGATGTGGGGGTTCCAGAGCAGCCCTGGGGCCTGACACTCACATCCACCTCCCAGCTCTGCCACTGCTATCGTGTGACCTTGAACAAGTTACTTAATTGCAAAGCCCCAGTTTCTTCCTCTGGAAACAAGAACATTAGTACCAATTCACTGGGCTGTGGGGAGGATGGAATGAGAGAACGCGCATCAAGCATTTAGCCCTGGGCCTGGCACCAGTAAGGAGGGTGGGGGTTGTTATTACTGTATTAAGATTGACAGCTTCCTAGAGAGGCTGTGAGCAGTGCCCCCCACACCCCCTCCCACCCCGTGCTCTGGTTTCTACCTTTCCCTCCTCTGCCTGGTTCCACCCCACCCCCGCCCTCACTTTTTCCCCCTGCAGGGCTCAGAGGGAGCAATCAGACAATAAGGCAGGAGCTCACTGAGGGAGATGACTAGGGCCTGGAGAAAGCTGTGGGGCGGGGTGCAGGGGGTACGAGAAGGCTGCCGTCCCAGGGGGCAGACAATGAGTCACGCCAGCAGGGAGAGAAAGGCTGACTTGTGTGTCAGGGCCTGGGCCCCAGGGTCTGGACCGGAGCCACCGTCTGTTTACAGAGTGTCAGGGCAGAGGAGTGAGGCTGGGGAAGGGGGAGCCAGCATCTAAAACCAGGGTCCTCCCCTCCCGTGTCCTGCTCTGGGGCAGCCCTGGGCCGAGGGGGTGGCAACAGAGCACGGAGGGGAAGTGCACGAGCGTTGCCACCAGAAAGACGTGGTTATGCTGCTTCAGAAACAATAACTTTTCTCCGAGCCTCAATTTCCTCACCTGCAAAATGCGGATCGTAATACTATCTGCCTTGGTAGGGTTGGCGTCAGATCAAATGAAAAACAGAACAGTGCCTCACACATTTCAAAAAGAGCTGTTTTACCCTTATTGCTATTAACTGCTTAGGGGTGAGACTGCTAGGCCTCAGCCCAGGAGGCGGATTCGGGGTGCAGGGTGAATGGTGTTGCGGGGCGAGGAGGGGGCAGGGCAGGGCAGAGCCAAAGGCTGCTTTTCTGGAGAAAAGGGTGGTGGAATTCTTGGGCATCTTGAAGGCCCTGTGACACCCCACAGAGAGCTCATGGTCCACGCCCACTTCCTACTTCTCTCCACCCTCCCACCCCTGGGCCCGGGGCAGCGCCTCTGTTTTCTGCCTTGAGAGGCTGAGGAGGAGCACTGATAAAGCTCGCCACTAAGAGGCCAGATTCGGATGCCCACCCTCAGTGGGGTGCACTCTGTCCCAACTTCCGAGCCTACTTATGTCTGGGCTGACCCCCTGCTACCATCTGCTCGGGGCACGGGGTCTCGCACACCCTCCCAGAGAAGGTCTGGCAAAAGGCCTGGGGTCTCCACTGCCGAGTTCCCGGGACACCTGAGGCTGCCAGGCTGTGCTGACGTGCCGGGAGCCATGCCAACCCGCTCAGTGAGCTGGCCTGCGTGGCAGTCCCTTGGGTCTCATTAGCTTTACCACACAGAGCCTCCCAGGCCCCTAAGACGCACGCCTCCTGCCTGGTCTGCAGACAGGCCCTCCCTCCCTCGCCCTAGGAAAGGCTCTGGGGGGAATGTCTCCTCCCCTGGGACCCCCATATTCACTGAGACTTCCCTTCACTCCTCCGTACTGAGGAGCCCCAGAGGCCCGAGGAGTCTCCTTCCCAGCAGCCTTGGCTGGCTTGTATAAACTCATGGCCTGCTCTGGTGCTGTTCTGGATTCAGGGTGGTCCCCCAGGCTTTGAGCTGAGTCCACGTCACCACCTGATCCCTTTCCAGGAACAGGCCTGGGACAGCCCTACTGTGCAAGCTTCTTGGCCAGGCATTCGGAGCCTCTACCCGGCCAGTCCCCACTGTCCTCTGAGATATCCTGGGTTCCCCTGCATGGAGCCTCCTGGGCCTTCGACAATCTAGGTCCTAATTCACCAAAGTGGTCCCACTACCACGCTGTTGCTCCAGAGTCCGTCCTTTGAGGCGCACCCCTGATGTGGACTGAGGGCTTGGTGCACCAGGCTCACACTCTCCCTCGTCCCCTCCTCTTTCTGTGAGTGCCACTTTCTCACAGGCTGCCTTGTGCCGCCCGCTACCTTCCCTGCAGACCACCCTTCCCCAGCCGCCCCAGCACACAGCTGGGCTCAGCAGGTGCTGAGGGAGAGTCTGCTGAGAGCAGAGCTGTCCAGGATGACCCCTTCATTGCCCAGATAGGAAAATCGGAATCACCTTCACCGTCAAACTTCTTCTCTCAAGTTACCCGCCACATTCCTTAAAGAGTATAGACCAACTAGGAGCTGAGTGGCATGAGAAGAAGGGAGTCTTCCAGGCAGAGGGATTAAGAGCACAAGCCTCAACCAGAATTCTGGGTTTGAATCCCAGCTCTGCCATGAGCTGTGTGACCTTGGGCAGATTACTCAACCTCTCTGGGCCTTAGTTTTCTGAGGTAATTATACCCCGTAGATTTGAGGAATAAATTCAATACCATACATTAAGCACACAGAACAATGCCCAGCCCTATCAGGCACTCCGTAAGTGGTAGCAATTATAATGAATAATTCTATTAGTAAGCATTAATATAAGCATTCTATTAGTAAGCATTAATTAGTTAAAAAGAGTTTGGCAACATTATTATTAATGTGGGCCAAGGTGTCCCCTGTCCCTTCCCTTTAGGGCCAAGGTCTGCATCTCCCTCGGCCCGGCCCCAGCCCCGCCCTTCCCTCCTGGCGCAGGTGCTAGAACCTGCACCCATCTCCTCCCCTCCCCCCAAGACCTAAACACCCCAGAAGGGCCCTTCTGGCCTCACGCTTGTGAGAACGGTTCCTGTCGGGGTGGGAAGAGGCCATGGGCTTGCATTCTGTCCACAGGGGTTTCCTGCTGTGTGCGCTGAGGGTTCTCTGTGGGGGGATCATGGGGCCTGAGGGCCGAGGCATACTCACTAGGATGCCCAGTACCAGCCTGGGTTAGCCTGGACATAGTCCTTAACGGGGTCACTGCAGAGGAGGGAGGGAGAAAGAACAAGAATTTACTCCCTCGGTCTCTAGTTCTAGTTCAAATCTGCACCTGCCCACCACCGCCTCCCCGCCTCAGTTGACAGGGCTTTAGAGAAAGAAAGGAGGCATGCACCCCTGGTAGCTTGGGAAGCCCCAGCCACAGTCCCAGGTAGGGACTCAGAAAGGCCCGGGTGTGGTGCCCAAGGATCTGAGGGAGACCCAGCGGCACCAGGTGCACCCCACCCTGGTTGGAGGGCTCCTGCGTGGGCACTGTCTGAGCGCCGCGCCCCCAGTACGAGGGGCTCCACTGCTCACACAAGTCTCTCCAGGCAAGCATGCCAAGGGAAGTCTGGCCCTGGGTCCCCCCACCCCAGGCCTGGCCGCCACCAGTCCACCCCCAAAAGTGCTGGTCTACAATGCCAACTCACCAGAAGGTAAAGAGAGCCACAATACCCAGGGTCACCAGCAGCTGGATCAGCAGGATGGTGTAGACCTGGGGGTAGGAGGGGTTTCTGCTTAGCCTGGGGCACCTTGTTTGAAGCCAGGGAGGCTCAAGTCCCCAGCAGAGCTCAAAGAGGCCCCAGCTTCCCTTGACTCAACCTACTGTCCAGACCCACATCCCGTGCCCTCCACCCTCCTTCTTCAGGGTCACCGGAAGGGATCTGAGACATTCCAGAGCCCACGCCCACAGGTGAAGGGGCCCCCAGTATCTGGTGAGAAGAGATGATGTGCTTAGGAGTAGCAGGGCATAATGGGGTGAAGCCTACGGAAGCACTTCCCAACGGGTGCTGTCGGCTGGCATCGCAGGAGAAGGGGGGACCCGGCCTCTGCAGGCCGAGGGCTGGGCCAGAGCCTTTTCAAAGGGTTCTCCACACCCGGGCCCCCATCCTGGAGAGTTGGGGAGAGGCAGTTACCTTTCTGATGAAGACTCGGCGAACTTTCTGGTCCTCCCAGCTGAAGGTGGTGAAGAGCTCATGGTCTCCGGTGGGGAAACCGCTGTCATAGCTGGAGCTGCTGCCTGGGTGGGCAGGGGAGGGCCGTGAGGGCTCCAATACCTGGACATACTGCCCCCAGCGGCCACCCGCTCAGAGCTGCCTTTTGTCCAACTGGCTGACTGGCTCTCTGGGCAGGCAGGAGCCTTTCTCCCCAGCCCCATTCTCAGACCTCCCGCTCCAGGTCCAGATCTCTCTCCCCATTGCTTCTGTCTGTCCCGTCCTGAGTCCTGGGAACGAACTGTCATCCCCCGTCCCCTTCCCTCCACCCTGGCTGGGGCTCCCTGGGGACAAAACTCTGCCATACAAGTGGGACCCTTCCCTCCTGCGTCCCCCATCGCCTCCCTGGACGTTCCAACTCCCTTGTGGCAAAGAACCAGAGAAACAGACATAATCCTAGGACTTCCTGGCACCTCCCAGGGTCAAAGGTCCTGACCCGGCTCGCTCTGAGGCCTGTGGGGTAAAAACTGGGGACTAGTTGGTTGGGTGAACCTGCTGATGCTTCAGCTGGGATCCGAGGCTGCGGGAAGGCTGGAGGGAAAATAAAGCCAGGACAGGGCAGGAAGGGGGCTGTGGGTGGGGACGCAGTTTTGCAGGCTGGTCCAGAACTCGGGCTTTCCAAAGAGCTCCGGCTCCACAGTCAACTAGGCCCACACATGGCTCCTCCTCTAAGACTGACTAGCCATGTGACCTTGAGCAAATCACCAGCCTTCTCCAAGTCCCGTCTGTGAAATGGGTCGGTGATACCCACGTCATGGGGACGAAACGAGATAAAAGTGAAAGTCTATGCCTCTGACTCCGATGGGGACCATGCCGCCCTCTCCCTTGCACCCCTGCTTTGGGCCATCCCTGAGGCCTCACACGCATCCACCCTGTTCTCCTGCAGTGCCCCCACCAGATCTCCATGTCCTTGCCGCCCGCCGTAACAGCCTCAGTCTTGGTCTTTCACAGCTGACCGTGACTGCTCTGCTTCAGGCTCTTCGATGGCTCCCCGCTGCTTCTTACTCAAGTTCAAGTTCCTTAACAAAGTCTCCACAGCCCCCCGTGAGCCCTCCAGCCCCACAGCACATTATTTCCTCCTACTTTTCTTCAGCCTGCCTGTGTTCTCAGCCATGTGTTCTCTTGCTACTAGGTCTCTGTGCATTCCATTCTTTCAGCCTTGAAAACTCATTTCCCTGCCTCTTTACCAGGATAACTCGTGCCATCCTTCGGGACTCAAAGCAGACAGCCCTTCCTCCAGGAAGTCTTCCCTGGTTGTCAAGCAGTTTAGGTGAGTTGCCCAGGCTTCTATCCCTGCCTCTGATTCACTGTATGGTAGTTGTCTGTTCGCTGGTCTACACAGTCAACTCTGTGAGGGAAAATCTATGCATCCCCAGAAATTAGTTCAGTGTCACACACAGTGCCTGGTATGCATTTAGCAAATGTCTGTCACATGTTGACTGCAGTGGCCTGCCCTCCTGCCCTGACAGTTCCTTGGAAAACGTCCTCAAAGGCAGCCTATCCTAGCAACCGGGATATGGGAAACGAGGAAGGGGGAGAGAGGTGGACCTATCGCAAACCTGGGGCCTGGAGACCCTCAGTCTCTTATCCTTCACTTCTCCTTCATGTTCTCTCTGCATCCCTCCACCAAGGCCCAAATAACCAGGCCACGGAGGGGGAGAGAGAAAGAGAGGAGGCAGTCCGGTGGGCGTCTGGCAGTGAGAAGGCTCCCACAAATACCAGACCCTCCCTGGCTGTCTGGCTGGTCATGGTGAAGTAGCGCTGCTCAGGCCTGGGGGGTTTGTGGTGCGTGGTGTGGACCATGGTGACCACTCATTGTGAGTAGAGGTTGTCTGAGGCACTGTCCCTGGGGTCCCTTCTAGAATCCTACTGGGTGGGGGGTTGACAAGGTGAGGGAGGAGGATTGAGGGGCTGCTGAGGAGGCTGAAGGGGCCAAGGGAGAACTGAGAAGGGCCCCTTCCTTACAGCTTGTGGGGAGCTCGATGATCCCAGCCCTGAGGCAAAGCTTCCACAGCTGCTCAGCTTAACACAGGGGCTCCCACCGGCTACAACACTTGGTCTGCAAGGTACTGGCATGAGCCTGGGGGAGTCTGCCTGTGAATTCTGCCTGGTTATGAGGGGCACCGAGGCCAGAGCCCACACACCTGCCCACACCATGCCCCAGCAATGGCCTGGGGAACGGAGGAGAGACAGGACAGTGATGGGTGAAGTGGATCCTCAGGCCTCTGGCCCCCAACATTCCTGCGGTCTCCATGGTGATGTGTCCCCACTAAGGTTTCACATCAGCTAACAAGTGCACCGTGCTGCACCCCAACTCACCGGCAGCCAGCCCCGGCTAAGGCCGAGGCCTGCTACAGCATCATGCTGCCCCTTCTTGCCAGACCCGCCCCCGGTTTTTCTCCCTGCATCTGCCCCCTCTGCCCTAGCATGGTGAACTGAAAAGCCCCTTGTCCCCACCCAAGAGCACTCCGATGGCAGACACCATACGTCTCTCTTTTCGTGGAGTCCTCCAGGGCCCACCTTCAGAACAGCCCTCCAAATGCCAAGTTTGACCACAGAGCCTCATAGGACAGCCATGCAGCGCATCTGTTTCTGGGCAGCTCCCTCCTCCCCCGCTTTTCCACGTGAGCCCACCACTCCGCCCGAGGCTCCAGCCTCCAGCAGCTGAGAGACTTACTAGGGTCCACGTAGGCCCAGCTGGGGTGGAGAGGCACAGCTGGAGGGGCGGCGGGGAAGGCCCCTGCCTTCAGCCCCTCCCCGGAAGTGGCCTCTTCATAGGAGGGTGGGGCCGAGGGCACTGCTGGAGCCTCCTTCTTCTCACCAGTGGCCTGTTGCTGCCCCTCGGTGCTGGGGGCCTTGCTAGCCACGGAGAGCTGTACGGCAGAGGCAGAGAGAGATGGTTACCAGGGAAAGGGCACCTTCCGAGGCCCCTCACCAGGCCTTCCCTTCAATTTTGGAAGTTTTATGGGTATTTTGTCATCTGCACTAGGAAGAGTGGAGGTACAGACAAGAATCTTCCTATTTGTGTGATATATATATATATATATATAGACAGATAGATATTTGAAATATTATTCAGCCCTAAAAAAGGAAACCCTTCTGTATATGACAACATGGGTGAACAGGGAGGACATCGTGCTAAGTGGAATAAGCCAGACACAGAAGGATAAATGTGGCATGACCTCACCGTGTGGGCTCTAAAAAGGTCAAACTCACGGAAGCACAGAGAGAACCCTGGTTGCCAGGGGCTGGGAGATGCGGGAAACCGGGAGATGTCGGTCAGAGGGCACGAAGTTTCGATTACGCAAGCTGAACAAGTTCTGGGGGTCTAGTGTCCAGCACAGCGACCGCAGTGGACAGTGCTGCCCGGTGCACTCACCACCTGCTGACAGGTCCAAGTGTCCCTGCCGCACAATAAGAGGAAACCACAGGGGGTGACGGAGGTGTTAAACGGCTTACTGAGGTGGTCGTTTCATAGTGTATGTGTTTCAAGAAACATCGAATTGTATGCCTTAGATATACACAATTTCTATTTGTCTCTTATACCCCAATAAAGCTTGTGGGGGGGAATCTCCCCATTTCATAGATGGGAGAACTGAGCTCCAGGGGCGTCAGGGCTGGCCAAACACACTCTGGAGCTGGGATAAGAACTGAGAAAGGAGAACATTCTTAGGAGAGCCCCCATCGGTGGTCACCATTCCCAGGGCTGGGACTGAGTTTGTGTGGGTCCGCTGTTTCTCTGGGGTCCAAGGAGAGGCCTGGCACGTAGTAAGCCCTCAAAAGTATTGAACGAAAGTTTCTCTCATGTAACTCCCCTGCTTGCTGTTTTGCTAATTGTATTTTCACCTCTGTTTTAAAATAAGGGACCTGAGGAACAGAGAGAAGATTGACCCGTCCAAGGTCACAGAGCCACGCATGGCCAGCTGGGCTCCAGAGCCCAGGAAGCACTGTCCCCTGGCACTGGCCTCCTCCCACTGGGCTGGAGAGGACCAGGGAGCATGGGGATGAGAGAGCAGGGAAATAGAAGGCTGGGGTGGGGGTGGGGGTGGCGGGGCGGGAGAGAGGAGGGAGAGGAATGAGGACTGCAGGGTGGAGGAAGGACAGAGCCCCAGCTGAGGTCCTGTCCTGGTCCTGTCCTACTGGAATCTCAGCCTCTCCCCCAAATCAGAGCAGGATCACAGAATGTCACTGCTGGACGGGATCTCAGAAGCCATCTAATTCGGCCCCTTCCTTCACTTTAAGACGAGGCAGCTGAGGCCCAGAGGGAAACGCACCCATGGCGGGTTGAAAACGCAAGTCCATTTACCCTCAGATGGGTCTCCTGCCCCACAGTGTACTCATCTAGGTTTGGAGGGAGCATATGAGCTGTGAGGGCCTGAATGGCATCACCAGAGAAGCTCGGATTGGGGTGGAGCAGTGGTATGAAAACTGAAACAGCAACGGAAGGACTGAACCTCAGAAAGCAGGCTTTAGGTCTGACCCCAAAAAAGAATGTGTTAAATGCCCTGGCTGGTGTGGCTCAGTGGATTGAGCGCCAGCCTGTGAACCAAAGGGTCACAGGTTCGATTCCCTGCGGAGGCACATACCTGGATTTTGGGCCAGGTCCCCTGTGGGGGGCACATGGGAAATAACCACACATTGATGTTTCCCTCCCTTTCTTTCTCTCTCCTTTCCCTCTCCTTTCCCTTCTCTCTAAAAATAAGTAAATAAACTCTTTAAAAAAAATAATGTGTTAAGCCTGAAGGGCTACTGAGGAAGGCTGCAGGGTGCCTCTAGCTGAGGCAGCCCAGAGTCAGGCAAGCACCAGACCTCTGCTCTCATTCAGCCCTGAGGACCATTGAACTGGAGGGTCTATGGCATCACTGGGAAGCCTGTGAGTAAGCTGGGGGTGGGTGACAGAGGAGGCAACGGCAATACATTCAGCCCAGGACAGGAAGCAGGGTCAGCAAGGTGCACGGTGGAGGGAGGGGCGGGGGGGGAGTGGAGAGCTTTCATTTTCACCACAGTGCATACCCCCCACCCTCCTTGGGGAAGGGCCTCCAAGCCTAGGTCTGTGGGAATCTAGCCCTGGCTCATCTGCTTCCCTTCCACTCTCTAACCTCCACGATCGCCCAGACCCAGTGCTGCTGTCTGGGAAAAGGATGATCACCTCCGACATCGGCCAAGCTGGTCTTCTTCACCAGCCCCCACCCTGGCGCTCCAGCACCGAGGGGCTCCTAGGCCTTGCTCCCCATACACACATCTGCATTCCCAAGTGGGGGTGGTATTCCCTGCGACATCATTTTGAGGCCCGATGAGCTTAAGAACAGGAGAGGAGGGTCTGGGAGCCCAGGGAGGCTACCATTGGCTCTGAGGCGCATCTCAGAAAAAAGAAGGGGCGTGTAAGGGAGGTCCCCGTCTGTGTTCTCAGTTCAGTCCTCAGAACCCCCAAACAGAAGGCCAGAGTACCCTCCTCTTTTGCCCCAGGCCTGGCTGTTGTATAATTCCACAGGCTGTTGTGTTACATAACCCTGCTAAGCCAGCCAAGTCTTGCCCCAGCCCTTCCCCTACATTTTAGGTCTAGAACTGGAAAAAAAAGAGAAGCCATTTTATCTGGTCCCATCTAGTCCCATGCCCTGCCAAAACCAAAACAAAAATTACAGCATCCTTATGCATGGTTGCCATAGTAACCCCCAACCACAGAGGATGTATCGGATGTATCCAGATGTGGAATAACGACAGGGAGTTGGGTGGGGGGTGTTTCTGTGGAGGGCACAAAAGATGAGCTCATGTCTGGGTGGGGACTGGACCAGGAGGGGATGCTAGATAGGAACGGCCCCTCATGGCTCATCCTGGTGAGCACTCACGGACACGCACAGACACACGGACACCCCAGCTGACTCCTCAAGGGGGGCTGGTGTCTGTGCAGGGTTCTGTGATGTCAAAGCAAGGGGTGAGAGGGAGACGGGAGGAGAGGTGAGCCTGGTGGGCAGGAAGAGGCCCTGACCCATTCCTTGAAATGGGCCTTCTGGTCCTCTGACTTCAGCAAGGACCACAGAGGACCTCTGCACAAGAGGCAGGGGAGGATGCTTATAGTGGTCCAGAGAGCTTGCTTAGGATGGCGGGGAGCCGGGAAGCCCGAGGATGGAGGATGGTGCAGGCGGGGGAGATGCCGGTACCTTTCCCTGGGTCATGGTGCCGTCTCTCGGGGAAGGGGTCCCTGAGGCAGGAGCAGACGCTTGGGTCACCGCAGCCTGCCTGCGTCTCTTCCTTCCTCCGCGTGGGTTCTAGCAACATCCACTGCAGCCGGGCCAGGCGGACCGGAACGTACCATCCGGGCGCGGGGAGAGGAGGAGACGCGGCGGGGGGCGGGGGGGGGGGCGGGCGGTGCGGACCGGGAGGTTGCGGCGGAGGCCTCTGCGGATACGCGAGCTGAGCCGAGGGGAGGAGGCAGAGCACCGTCCCTCCCCCAGCCCCCTCTTCCCTCTGCCTTCAGCCGCGGGACCCGCAGCGCGCGCTGGGGAGCAGCCCCAGTGGATGGGCCCGCTCAGGGCGGGAGGAGGTGCGGGGACTCGGTGACACCAGGGCCCGCTGAGGCCGCCTGCCCGTAACTGGAGCTGGGTGTCAGGGCCTCCTCATCTCTCCACCATCTCCGACACGGACAGGCTCTGTCTGTGCCTCTGCCTCTGTTCCCTCCCTCTTTGGATGCAGCCCTGATTCTGCTTCCATCTCCATTGCCCCTCTCATCATCTCTATTTCATCATCCACGTCGATTGGGAGAAGTCTCCCACGACGTCTTTGTCTACCCTACCTGCCTTCTAACAGGGCTGCTGGGCCCCAAATTCCTACGGGCCTTTGGGCGCGCCAGGTGGGCACCTTTCCTTGCCTCCGTGTTCTCACCTGTGAGATGGGAACAAGAGGCCCCTCACTGCCTTGTCACAGAGACATTGTGTCTGGACGAAGTGTCTGGTTTCTACACCCTCCTTGGGACATTTTTACCAGGTCTCTCTGGGGGCACCTGCAGTTCCGTCTCAAAGCCTCTCCAGCCCCCTGTGCTGCTCTCTTTCTGCCTCCAGTCTCAGGGTCCATCACCCCTCCCCGCCTTCCCCCATCCTGGAGCCTGCCCCATCCCCTTTCCCAGGCTTGTCCCTGGGACTTGGCTGTCACCAGGCCTGGCTCTCGGCTCTCCGCAGCTGCCGCAGTGCTGCCTGGGGCTTGCACTGTCACGAGCTGGGCTCGAGTCCTGTTTTAGTCCCGTTTTAGTCACCCCCTTGCTGTGTGACTTTGGCTGAGCTGCAGAGTCGCCGGCGGAAAGGAGGATGACAGCGGAGCTCTGTCCATCCTAGATAGACGGTAAGACACTCAGGCGATGGCAGTGGACACGCAGGTTATGCCCCCACCAGAGTGTCCTGGGCTGCCTCTGCGTGAAGACTCAGAGAGCTGCCTGAAAGAAGAATGGGAACCTCATAGGACGGGCCGAGAAACCAAGACCTGGTGCAGGTGGGGGTGGCCCCATACTTTCTGCTTCCCTGTCAGCAACCAGCTAGACCACACCTGATGACCTGTGAGAAAGCAGGGCCCTGGGTAGGCAGGAAAACTACTGAAGGCCTTTTTCCACTTCTCCTCACCCTTTGTCGCCGGCTCCAGAACCACCGACTTCTCCCTCACACACACTTCAGCCTGGGCCTCCCAGTCCAGGGGCTTTCTCACCCCCATAAACCTGTCCCCCTCCGTGTCGCCTCTGTCCTCCTCCCAGCCCTGCTCCTAGAGCTCCTCCTCCCACGAGCTGCGCCTGTGCCCACCTCCACCCCCACCCTGAGCATGGCTACTTGAGCTCTGCCTGGCCATCCCAGGCTCTGGCCTGCCTCCCTGCTCTCTGCACCTGCGTTGTGGAATGTTTTCCTTCTCCTGTTTCAGAGATCAAGTGCCATCTCCTCCAGGAAGCCTCCCGGGCCCCTAGCCCGAGTTAGACACTTCTTTTCTGTAGTTTCACCCTGACCTAGCCCTGTGGGGCTTCCTTACCTGTCTCTGCATTAGACTCTGAAGACGCCTGTCTGTAGCAGGGTTTGTGTCAGCAGTGCTGAGTACCAGGCATGGGGGACACACTCACTAAATTCTAGCTATCACCGTTACCCAGATGTGTGGTGGTACACAGAGCCCGACTTTACGGAGGCCTCGGCATTTCCAGTGTTTGCGAATCTCACCCGCTCCTCTCCCCACTCATTCTGCTTCTGCCACACAGACCTCTTGGCTGCGCCTTGGCTGGGCCAAGCCTGCTCCTAGTTCAGGGCCTTTGCACTTGCTGTGGCCTCTGTCTGAATGTCTATAGATGGTTGTGTGGCTCATTCCCTCACTTACTTCGTGTCAGCTTATTGGGAAGGCTTCCTAGTCCTGTCTATTCAAGTAGTGATGCCCCCAACATACTCCTGCCAGCTCACAGGACAGTCCCCTTTCCTTAACCCAGATTCATTTGTTTCTATGGCAATTGTTACCTCTGACATATAGTTTTTGTTTCGTTTCCTCCTCTGTCTCCCCAAACCCAACAGCCACATGAGAGAAGGTATTTTGGGGGGGTGCTTGCCATTGCTCTGCATGCGTTAATATAGGAACAGGTGCTTGATGAATGTTTGGGGGACTAAAGTACAACATTATGCTAAATCTTTCTATTCCTCGGACATTTTGACATGGCCAATGCTGTGTTTCTCAGACATTTGACTCTATGACCTCGATGTCACTGATCCGTCCCCATTGCGTGGTCTTCGGACACTGCCCAGATATTGGAATGTTTGCCTAACGCTCCTCCGGCCAAGGGAGGCAGTAAGGTGTGGTGGTCCGAAGCGCATTTCAGAGTCGGGCAACCTTGGTTCCGACCCCAGCCTCTCTGCTTTAAAGCTCTACACCTCTGGGCAAGTTCACTCCCCTCTCGGAGCCCCAGTTCCTGTGTGTGAACTGAGGCACATCGACAGCACTGGCTCCGAGGACCTGCAGAGCAGGACACAAGTCAGTGGTGATGCACGCCAAGCGCCCCACGCGGTGCCCGTTGTTAGTTCCCGGTGCTGGCTCTACGGGCTCCGCACAGGCTGTCTGGTGAAGTAACTCATCTTCACCCTCATCAGCAGCTCAGCTTCACTGTTATTCATTCGCCACCTGTGTCGTGCCTACCTCTGTGTGACACACTGTGGCAGATGCTTTGGAGGCTCAAAGAGGAATCAGACGTCGCAGGCTTTCTCTGAGGAGGAAAGGTCCGTTCTGTGCTGTGCTGGGGCGGGAGCAGGTGAGGCAGGACGGCTGGAGGAAGGGGTGCCTGAGAGGAGCAGCAAGGGCTTCCCAGGGGTGCTCGTTGGTGCCATGCCCTTGAATTCCCAGCTTGGGGATAGGCTTCCTTCTGTTTGCACCAGGTGGGGCAGTAGCAGGAATTTCAAGGTGTTTTGAGCAAGGAGTAACATGTTCAAAGTCATGCTTCAGAAAGACCACACCGCAGGGGTAGTTTTTGCCATCAAAGTGTTTTCTTAAATAAGAAAGAAAGAAGGACCAGCCCGTGAGCGACGTGGGGGCACGGGTGAAGGTGCAGGGACGAGCGTGGAGATCTGTGGTAGTGCTCGGGACAGAGGCTCACAGCCCAGACTTTCCAGCAGGCTGCCTGGACCCCAGTACCGGCCCTGGGCCAGATGCTTTGCTTCTCCATGCTTCAGTTTCCTTACCTGTGACATGAAGGCCAAGAGTTCATACCGGTAAAGCACTTAGACGGGGCCAGGCATAACAAGTGTTCAGTATGTGTTTAGTAGTTTAAAAACCAGACATGATCCAGGGCAGAAAGGATGGAGAGAGACAGACAGCTTGGGGCAGGACTGATGGACTCAGGAAGAGGCTGGACATGGAATTAAGGGAGAAGAGGGGTGAGGAGGAACAGAGGTGTGGGGGCTGAGTCCCTGGGAGAATGGTGCCATTATTAAAAGGAAGGAAAGAGCTGACACATTCCCCAGGTCGAGTGTGTGGCACCTTTGGAGATGTCCTGTAGGCACCTGGTTCGAGGCCGTCCAGGAGAGAGGTCCCAGCAGGGTCTCATACAGCGCCGGAGCACCACACACGAGTTTTAGGGGAAGTCCACTTCCCACCCCCCCTGCAGCCCGACCCTGGGCCTCATGGTGGTGAGCGGTGTGGCTGAGGGGAGCTGGACTGAATTTGGAGGATTGGGACTCCTTGGTCAATAGTATGCGAACAGTAGCTGAACCTCAGGTAAGCGGGGGACGTCCCTGGAGAGTGAGGCCAAAGAGAGCAGAGCAGGGACAGCAGACCCACGGCAGCTGGGGGTCGGGGCAGACAGAAGGAAGTTCTTTCCTCCCTTCCAGAACTTCCCTTCGACACCTCCACCAGGCTGTGGTGAGCGTGGAAGGATTCAGTGACGCTAAGTCAGGGTTTCCAGGGCTGTGTCTGGGCGGTGGGGGGGTCGTGGGTCGCCGAGTTTCCTCTCTCCTCCTTTCAGGCCCGTACCGTGGCAGCCCATCCTGCTCTACCGTTCTGCTCTGGTTACCAGCCAGCCGTGTTTGGGGCAATAGCCAGGGAGAGGATGGGGCCCAAGGCGTGGACAGAGGAAACGCTTCTCATTTTACAGCCATAGAAGTGAAAAACTGAAGATGATGACTTACCCAAAGTTACATGACATTGACAAGGGTCAGACCAAGGTGAGAAGTGTGGATGTGGCCCCTGCTCAGGGTCCATCAGCCCATGAGTGTGTCAGCGACACTTAGACGGAGCGTGGGGGGAGGAGTGGGGAGGTTCTCAGTGCCCTAAGTGGGCAGGATCAGTTATCCAGGCTCCTGTCCCTTACTCCCCTGGCCACGGACGTGCACACCCAGCCTGCACAGCCTCTGCCCCACCCCCCAACCCCCTTCCTCCCGCCTCCGCTGTGTGGAGAGAGAACCTGTGCATTTGAGGCCAGATCGGGTGGGGGCAGAGGCAGGCGTTAGAGCCCAGGTGCTCACAGTAGGCAGGTTTCTGCAACAGGTGGTGGCCCAGCTGTGCTCAGGCACCCAGCTGAGTGCTCCCGTGCCTCAGCCATGGCTGCCTCCACGGATTTCAAAGCCTGTCATTGCCCGGCAGGTCCCTGGCCCCCTGTGACTCTCACTGCTGTCCATGCAGGCCTTTCCCACCTCCCCCTCTCCCTCAGCAGCCCTACAGCAAAGAACCCGGCATCCTGTACTGGCCAGCAATAGCCTGGTTGCACAGCCCCCCATGTGGGGTTTCCGTTCCTGCTCCCCACCCCCCACATTATGACACACTGCCTGCCCAGGTACGGTCTCCAAAGCACAGAGACTCGAAGTATTTGACAAGCACCAACACCCTTCTTCCTGACTGCAGGGTTGCTTACGGTGTGGAACCACGCTGCTGTCCCTACCCTTCCCCGTTCCAGCCCACTGTTCTTGGGCTCTTGCTGGGAGCTGGGGTGGGGAAGCAAAGTGCAGAGTTGATTTCCAGGCTCCTCCTGCCAAGCCGCACCTGCTCTGCTGCCTTCTGAGGTATCCCAGCCCTTCAGAAGTCATTTCCTTCCCCTGGGGCCTGGTGCGGGGGCCTGCCCTCCCTGATTCCTGAAACAGTCACAGCTTCTGTTACGATCACCTATTGTGCTGTGTGTACGTGCACTTCTGCTTCTCCACCAGATGGAAAGCTCCGTAAAGGAAGGACTGTGTGTCTCGGTCCCTCCACCCCCACCCCATCTCTTCCACCTGGCAGAGCTCAGTGGTGAAGGTCACAGGTTTTGGAACCAGGTTCACCTGGGTGCACAGAGGTGATCTTGCCATTTACTAGATGAGTGACCTTAGGCAAGTCAGCAAGCCACTCTGCACTTCGTTTCCTTACCCATAAAATGGATATTCATTGATTCACTCATTTCAACCAACATTTATTGAGGGCCTACTACATCTCAAGCACAGATGTGTGCAGAGCAGCGAACACAGAGGATGCAACTCCCTGCCCTGCGGGGCCTCCTTTTCAGCGGCTGCCTCGGAGGGTGGCTGAGAGGACTCGGGCTCACAGGCGGACGCAGTGCCTGGCACGGGGGCCTGATGATGAGAGCTGTTGCTGTGAACGCCGTTCAGAACCACTTACTAGGTGCCAGCACTGTGCCGAGAGCTTGGAGAAAAAGATGCAGAACATCTGTCCATGTCCTTGGGGAGCGGACAGTTTAATGGGCCCACTGTGGGTTGAATGGACACCATCGTCATTATTGTTCAGAAGCTTGTAACCAGCACTGACTTGTATTGCAGGCTACAAAGAACCACAAAATTCTAGAATGTCAGGCATAGCAGAGGTGTAGCTCTTTGTTCCCCGATACCCCTCAGGAGGGTCAATAAAAGGAGTGGTCCTATTTGGTTGGGGGATCAGAAAGGATCGCAGGGAGGTAGCTTTTGAACTGCATCTGGAAGAAGAGTAGGATTCAACAGACAGGGACAGTGTGACAGGGACAAGAAGGGAAGCCCTTCAGGGAACCAGAATGGCCCACAAATAAAGGCAGGAAAACACGAGGCGTCAATTTTGCGCTTATCCCAAGATGGCCAACCCCAGTGTGAGGTTGGAGGCTGATCGAGGCAAGGCCACTGTATTTGCAGGCACAGGAGACAGCTGCCCAAGAACTGGGGTTTGAGGGCCTCCCCTCCCAGCCCTCTACCCTTGGCCAAAAGCGCACCAGGCTCAAGATTTCACCATTAGAAATGTATGTCCTTGGGTAAGCATTTAGCCTGCAGAAGCTTGTTGGCAGGGGCAAGCCATCCCCAGAGAAATAACGTGAAAGGATGGTTCTTGACCGAGGAGGGAGTGGTGGGGAAAGAGACCTGGGACAGTGGGGAGCAGGTGGTGCGACTGGGCAGTAGCGGTAAAAGCCAGCCTTTACCGAGCACTTACACGCTAGGCACTGAGCTGAGTGTGCTACATGGATTGTTCCATTTAGTCCCGACAGCAGAGGCAGGTCCTCTTAGGATCTTCCCTGTACGGAGGAGGAAACTGAGGCTTAGAGAGGTTAAGTGGCGTGTCCAACATCTCCCACAGCTGGCAGCGAGCAGTCCTGCCCCAGACGCTCAGTTTTCAAACCAGTGCAGTGGGGGGATGTCGGCGCCTTCACTGGGCAGTGAGGCTTCAGTGATGAAGAGAAAGTCCCCATGGAGGTGATATGTCCTAGGTGCTTTCACTCGTGCCGTGCCCCCGTCCTTCCTCCGGGGTGGAAAGCTCTGTTTCGCGGGCCAGGCACCTCGTAAATATTTCAGTGGGGTGTGTGTGGCCCAGGCCGTGAGGTCTGTTCTCTGTGACACTTGTGACAGTGAGGTCTGGGGACATCTCGGTACTGTTGCAAGTGTTCGATCAGCCTCATTTTTTTTTTAAAGACCTTTTCCTGGAAGAGTTGATAGTCACGAGCATGAGCCAGATCTGCAGACTTTCTCTGACTGAGGCCAGAGCACGTGCTGTCCCAGGGCCCCGGTTCCCAAACAAGGCCCAGTGCCCATCACAGGCCCCTACACCCCATGCGCCCTCGCCCAGGCTGCAGACTGTGCCCAGGGCTCTGCCACACTGGGGGTCCCTGAAGGGCTGGAGGGAGCCCCGAAAAGCAAACAAGGGAAACCAGCTGCACCTCTGAAAACAGCAGGGGTTGAAGCTGGAATTGAGGGCAAGTTTACCTGGGTCTGTGCCTGTGGGGAACTTTAAATGCTTTTTTAAGAAATGTTTTGTTGTGGTAAGAACATTTAACATGAGACCTATTCTCTTAAATGTTTACGTGCACAGAGCAGCGTTGTTAACTACAGGCACCGTGCCGCACAGCCGGCTCTAGGACTTATCCACCCTGCTTAACTGAGACTTCACGCCCACGGAGTAGCAACTCTCCGTTTCCCCTCCCCCCCAGCTCCTGGCAACCACCGTTCAACACTCTGCTTCTCCGAGTTTGACTGTTTTAGACATCTCATCAAAGTAGAATCATGCAGCATTTCTCCCTCTGTGACTGGCTTCTTTCGCTTAACACAACGTCCTCAGAGTCCATGCAGGCCGTCACACGGGGCAGGATGTCCTTCTTCAAGGCTGAATGTTCTTTCAGTGGATGCGTCACTGCATTTTCTTTACCCATCGTCCACTGATGGACGTCGTCTAGGGTGTTTCCACATCTTGGCTATTGTGAACCACGCTTTAATAAACATGGAGGTCCAAATATTTTTTGAGATCCTGATTTCAATTCTTTTGGGTAAGTAGCCAGAAGTGGAATTGCTGGATCATAAGGCAGTTCTAGTTTCAGTTATCCGAGGGCCTGTCCCCGCCCTGCTGTTTCCCGTGCATGTGTCACATTCCTGCTGAAACGGATGGTGCACCAGGTCACGCTTCTGCCAACGGTGGGCAGGGGCTCCGGGCTCGCCACATCCTCACCAGTGTTTGTTAGCTTTTTTAACCTCAGCATCTAGCAGATGTGCTGCGGTATCTCAGGGCGGTTTCGATTTGCATTTCCCTGGTGACTAGCGACACCGAGCATGCTTTCGTACACAGGCAGGCCTTGTTTTATTACGCTTTGCTCTACTGAGCTTCACGGGTGTTGCATTTTTTTACAAACTGAAGGCACGGCTCTCCACCAGCAAGGAGATTACATCTTGCTTTACTGTGATGGTCTAGAATCAAATATGTAATGCGTATTTGTAAGCCTATACCTGTTGGCTATTTGTATATTTTTTCTGGAGAAACATCAATTCCAATCCTTTGCCTGTTTTTTAATCAGATCATTGTGGGATGTTTTATTTGCTGTTGAGTTGTAGGAGGTCCTCATATTTTTTGGATATTAATCTCTTATCAGATGTATGTTTTTAAACTTTTCTCCCATTCTATACGTTGCCTTCTCACTCCGTTAATTTTTCTCTTTGCTGTGAAAAAGCTTTTTCAGTGTGAGGTCGTCCCACTTGCCTAGTTGGAGCCTTTGAGCTCTAACTGGCCTCAGTCCCGCATTCCACAATGTGTAGGGGCCCCTAGGCGGCGGGTGATGCCAGGATGAAGACCCCCCTCAAGATCCTGGGGAGAAGAGAAGACAGGCCCACAGTTAAACTCAGTACAGGCCCACTGGCGTGAGAGCCATCACAGAGGAAAGCGATGCAGAAGGCCCAGAGAGCCCTCAGAGGAACTGGCATTTTAACTGGTCTTTGAAGACCAGGCAGGGTTTTTAAAAAACATATATTAATTACTTTTTCCAGTTATTTAAGTAATTAATACATGTTCATAATAAAAATATTTTTAAAGGAAAGTAGAAAGAACAAAATAGTTACCTAGTTCTAAAAACCAGAGAAAACCACATGGTTAAAACACAGGTGCGCTCGCTCCTCTGGCCTCATCTTCGTTACCCTGCTTTCTGTTTTCACTTAGTTTTGTAGCTTCAGGATTTCAAACAGAGCATTTTGGCAGATGCAGTTGGAAGGAGTGGAAAGGCATGCAGGGAGAGCGAGCGTGTGGCATCTCTGGGCTCTTCCTGTGCCCACGCTGGGGTCTTCGTAGCTCACAGGTAGGCTGGACCTGGAGATGCCCTGGCCCCCAGCTGTCCAACTGGTTAATGGGCCACGCCCTTGGCCTGGCTCAGCCCATTTTCCTGCCTGACACCCTGGGCTGTGTCAGGAACACAGGGCAGGAACAGGAGGCTCGAGCCACCCTTCTTCCCGACAAAGTCTCTCAAAGAGATGGAGCTTGTTTCCTAGGTATTGGAGCTGAGTTTCCAGCTCCAAAACTAAGTAAAGCAGACCAGATCTCGAGACTGATCGCGTGGATCCGTGCTGCCCAGCAGGGCAGCCACACGGCCCCGAGCACCTGACACTGTGTGAGGTGCTTACTGGGATGCACGGTCAGTGCGAAACGCATGCTGGGGTTCCAGGACAGCGGGAAGCGTGAATGTAAAGTATCTCATTCATCACTTTTTCTATTGATTACATTTGAAGCCATAGTATTTGGGGTAGAATGGGTTAAGTGAAATATATTATTAAAATTATTTCTGCTTGTTCTTTTTGCCTTTTTCACGTGGTTATTAAAACCACTCGAATTACAGAATGCGTGATTTGTGTCTCACACGTTTCTCTGCCTTGAACCATGCTGACGTGCACGGAAGCATTCCCTTCTCGCTGCCCTTCCAAGGGCAAACGCATGGGCAGACATCACGGCGGAGATTCAGATGGAAGGGGATTTGACGCAGCCAGACGAGGCTGGGGACGGATGCTTGACCCGGGGCCTGGGGAGAGGAGACTGGGGAACAGGCATCTTCTCTTTGGCCCTCCTACTTCTCTGATCCTGTCTGCCCTCCTCGCAGACTGTAAGCTCCCCAAAATAAAGAAGACCTTGTTTTGTTCATCTTTATATCCCCAGTGCCCGCCACAGAATAAGTGCTTGGAGAACATGCACGGAATTAATGGATCAGGTGAGGGGTAGGAGAGGGAGAGAATCAGGACAGCAGAGAACTGTGCTGAGATGATGTCAGGCCTGCCAGGTGGCTACAGCACTCAGAGTTTTGGAGATTTTAATCTTAATTCCTTTATATTATAACCTCCAGAGAGCAGGCAGGGAGGACAAACTCACAGATACTTCTTCGTAGCCAGAAGACAACTGGGAGCAGGCAGTGAGGGCACCCCAGGCTCACTGTATCCTGCTTCCTGCCTCTTCACCCCTCCAAAGGAGTGGATTCTTTCCACTCCTGCAGGCAGCCTGCTAGTGCCCACCGCTCCTTCCTCACACGCACACACACACCTGGGAGAGAGTTCGGCAGGTCTCATCGCTCTCTGGCCAAGGTGGTAAAAGCAGCTAGTGCAGCCCGGAGGGAGGAAACACTCAGTTACTCCTGCCTGGCACAGCTGTGCCCCCACTTGAAACCAGGGCCCCACCCGTGCCTAACTCATGGGTCAGTGACTCTCAGGAGCACCCTTCTCACACACCTCAGCTCTCAAGGTGGGGTCCCACTGGCAGGTTCCCACAGTCCCCACCCTCGGCAAGCCTCTTCGGCCGGCAGCAGGCAAGGCAGGGATGCAGCAGGATCAGGGAGGGCCTGTGAACACGGAAAGGATACCAGAGGAGCTCAGATGGACGGAGGGTTAGTGCCTCGTGCTGAGAAGCAGCCTTTGTAGAACTTAGGCCCCAGCAGGGCTCTGGGGCTGGATCTTGGACAAGTTACTAACCTCTTTGGACCTTAATTTCCTCATTTCTCAAATGGGCACCAGACAGGTTCCCTGAGTTTCAATGACTGAAAGTAAACTGATGTCACAGGCACGTGTGGTAAACACTCAGTGTTAGACGACGCAGCCTAGCTCCCTCACTCACTGTGGACACAGGTTACAAAGACAAAATGACTTTATATCATCCGTTTTTTCTTTTCAGTGTTTATTGTGGAAAATCTCAAATGAACAAAAGTGGACAGACTAATATCCTGAACTCCCATGTGCTTGTCACCCTGCATTGACGACCACACACTCCTGTCCCACTGGGTGCCACCCACGGGCCTGCCTGCCCCCCGAGCTCCTGTGGAGCGAATCCTAGGCATCATGTCATTCCATCTGTGAACATTTCAGTGTGTAGCTCTAAGAGAAAAGGACCTTAAAAAGTAGCCACGCCACTACCATTAGTGCACCTAAAAAAGGAACAAGAACATATTAATATCATCAAATATCCAATCATTGTTTAAATTCTCTTGTTTCTAAAATGTTTTTAAAAATCAAGGTTCAAAGAAAGTCTAAGTATTGCAAATTATTGACGTCTGTCTCTTAAGGTTTTTTTTTAAAGCTGTAGGTACTCCCTTTTCTTCCTCAACTCCTGCCCCTACCCTGCCTTACAATATATTTGCTGGGGGGGCAGGGGAGGCCATCTGTCCTGTAGAGCCTCCCACACTGGAGGCTTCTGGATAGAAGTTTGGTGTGTCCTTCTATCCAGAGGCTTGGTGTGATTTAGGTCCAACATTTGGGAGGCTCACTCCCAGAGACTGGTGTGTTCTTCTATCAAAAGACATGCAGTGTCCCTGGCTGGGGCGGCTCAGTGGATTGAACCAAAGGGTCGCTGGTTCAATTCCCAGTCAGGGCATGTGTCTGGGTTGCAGGCCAGGTCCTTGGTGCGGGGCATACAGGAGGCAACCACACATTGATGTTTCTCCCCCTCTCCTTCCCTTCCCCTCTGTCTAAAAATAAATTTAAAAAAAATTTTTTTAAAAGAGAGACACACAACAAAAGCAACTATGAATGATCAGGCCCTGGGTGCATTATTTCACTAGGGGCTGCAAAGTAGGGACATTCTATCATTTGCTCCTGCACTTAATAGCTGAAATAGTTTTAACTATGTATGTGGCCAGGTAGTTACTGGAATTATCGGGAGGATCGCCTTTTAACTTATATAATTGTCTGACCACTATGCTGCACACCTGAAACTAATGTAAAATAATATTGAATGTCAACTGTGGTTGAAAATTTTAAAAATAGCTGAAATACTTTTACTAAGAGAAACCTCCCTCAACTATTTGGCTGATCTGAGTTAACTTTTATAAACTACATTTTTAAAAAGCCGATCAGTGTTTGATTCTTTCCTCTTTATTTACAGTTTTCACAAAATAGTTACTTCCTTAGCATCTCCAGAAGCAATCAATGATTCTTATGAAATCATAAGCTCATAGATTTAAATATATTTGAAGTTTCACAACCCAGTGCTATTATAGTTAGGATATTTTTAAAATTGTGTTTCTGGTTTAAATTTAGGAAATGGGGCACCATGGAAAAGCTGAGAGAACTCTGACTTTGGAGCCCAACAGCCCGGGGTGGAATCTCGGTTCCACCACTTATAAGCTCCATGACCTGGTCAAGCTACTTAACCTCTCCTTGTACTTCCTCATCCCCCACATAGGGATATAGCTAGTAATAACTCACATTTATCGAGTGTTTACCAGCTTCCAAGCATTGTGCTAAGCGCTTTAATGACGTGATGACATGATGACATGTAGTCCTCACATCAGCTCAGCGAGGTGGAGCTATTATCCCCATTGTAACGATGAGGAGGAAACCGAAGCATTGAGTTCTTGAGCAGTTTGCCAAGGTCACACACCAAGAAAGTGGTGAGCAGAGACTTGAACCCAGGACAGTCTGATTCCAAAGCTCACTCTCGTCTAGTGGTTATTGTGAATATTTGATATGGTGGTGATCGATCATTCATTGTGTGCCTATTGTATACCAGGCATCATGCCAGACCTGACTTGGCCTGACTCCAAATCCCTCGCTTTTAGCCAGGACCCTATTCTCACAGCGCTGGCCTGCGGCTGGTGCGTTAGCGAGACCTCTCAGTGGTGGTAGAAGTAACCAGTGAGCACGGGAGCACGGACTCGGGCACAAAGCTAACCAGGGAAAGGGCGGGCCCTAACGGCTGGGAAGGTCAGGGCAGAGGCCAGAGGGGGAACAGTGCTGTTCTCGGCTCTTGGCACGTCCCCTCAGACACGGAGCACAATCGGGCCTCACATACGGTGAGTGGGGCAGAGAAACTCCAGGGCAGCTGTGGTCTCTTCCTCCCCGGGCTCCCTCCCCCTCACCTGCTGAGACGCAGACTACTTGCCTAAGAGTGCAGCCGTCCTTGGCGAGTTCTGTTCCCACTGCCATCATGGTTCTCATCCTACTTACTTCTTCAGTCAGTAAGGACAGGAAATTCCCTCTGCTTCCCCAAGGTCAGCTGGCCTGGGTGGCCCTTGGGTGGTCTTAGAGGACAGACCAGGACCTGCCTGGCTGAGGGGGAGGGCAGAGATCTGGGTACAGCTCGGAGGAGGAGGTGGAGACAAGGACACCAAGAGCAGCAATGACAGCTGTCATCTCCTGAGTACCTGCCACGTGCCAGGCAGGGGTTGGGTCCTGTGTCACCTCAGTTCACCCACACAGCACCCTGAAGAGCTGGGCCTTGTTATCGCCTCCATTTTGCCTGTGAGCAAACTGAGGCTAAGGGAGGTGAAGCAACTTTGCCTGAGGTCACTCAGCCAGTTGGTTGTAGGGCCAGGAGTCTGGCCTAGCTGCCCCACTGTGCACTGGGTACAGAAAGACCAGGAAGCAGGGTGCCACGGGGACAGGTGGTGCTGGAGTTCTCCAGGCAGCTAGGGGAGGAGGCCATTCCCAGCAGAAGGAACAGTTTGTGCAAAGGTGCAGAGGCGTAAAAGGGTATGTCCTGTTCAGGCTGGTGACTAAGTCTGCGCCGGAGTGAAGGGTGTGTAGGGAGGAGTGGCAGCCGATGAAGTGGGGGAAGGTGGTGCCGGGGCCAAGGCGCTGGAACTATGTCCTTGGGATGTTGAGGGCCTCAGGAGGGGTTCAGCAAGGGGGGCGATGACAGCGATAGACCTGGGTTTGCATGGTGATCCGTGGTTTCCCTGGAGCTCCCAGAGGCGCATTATCAGGTGGAAGCCCCGAGTCAACCCTGGGAGCCAGCTCACTTTACAGATTAGCAAACAGAATGGTTATGAGAGGTGCTCAGGCCCCAAAGCAGTTACCGGCTGGCCCCGACCCCAGTGCTCTAGCCCCCGTAGGACGTTGCTCCAGGCTCAGGGCATAGGAAACAAAGAGGAAGCTGAGACCTGCTTCAGCTCCTGACTTCTCCAGCCTTGCTCCTGCTCAGCCCAGTTGGAGAGTGTGAGGTGAAGACCTACCGGGGCCTACTCTGCCTGATGTTGGGTGAGTACCAGACATACGGGGTGATCACTTCATAAGGTACATAAATGTCGAACCACTGTGTTATATACCTGAAATTAATATAACGTTGTAGGTCGACTGTAAATGAGCAAAAAATCACCTGGGCCAAGGTCCCAGCCGTCTCTGCTCACCATGAATATAATAACAAGTGATAACACAAACATTCATTGACTCCAACTGTGTTCTAGGTTAACTGGGTTAGGAGAAAACTAGACAGGAAACAATAGCTCCCGGCACTCTGTCTGATAATCACTATTCGGAACTGAGGGGGCTGCACGAGGAGGTGCCCCAGATCTTCCTGAAGAGCCAGAAAAGGCCCCAGAGGGAGAGAACTGTGGGGTTGCTGGCCCAGGTGCCCTCCCCATGCTCCGACCTTGAGCAAGGCAGACCCTTCCGGGGACCTTGGTCAACGCGGCTAATGGAGGGGCCGCACCAGAGGAGGGGTTTTATATATCAGGAACATTGGGGGTCTTCTCAAGCTGATTCAGGAGGTCCAGGGAAGGGACTCTGGCCAGGGTATCTCACCAAGCCGTGCAGGAAACTCTGATAGCATGCCTGATTAGAAGCAACTAGATCATCAAGTTTTCTTCCAAATTCAGTTCAACGAGTTCTCTACGACATGTGTTCCTTGACAGCCCACTGTACCAGGCACTATTCTGCAGGCTTGGGGTGTACCAATGGACAAAACAAGATAAATAAGTGAAGAGAAAAGTAGCAAAGGGCCAGGGCGCTGAGGAGCGCCGGCCTGGGGAGACATTCGAGCACTCAGCAGTGTGGGCAAAGGCCGGCCTCCCTGAGAGGGAGACTCGAAGGAGGCGAGGGGCAGCTGAGTGGGTGTCTGGGGAGTGGTGTCCCCAGCGGTCACCAGCTAGAGCAGAGGCCCGGGCTTGCACGTGCATGGGAGGTGGCCAGTGCGACCTGAGCTGAGTGGGCAGGAGCTGAGGACAGGGTGACGACGGAAGGGGACAGCCACAGACTGCTGCTTCCACATGTTAATGCGTATTTAGCACTGTCTAAGGCCCTTGATCCTCAGTCACCCCTGCCCTGATTCCTTCCCCACTAAACTTTGATTTTAAGGACCGCCCCCATCGTAGTAAATGCCAGAACTGCTAATGCCAAAACTGTGTTATTTGTATGGGTGTGCGTTTGTATTTTACTTCCTTAATCCCAAGTGTCTTCGGTTTCTCCTAGTTTTATGCAGGTATCGGCCCTTCCTTTCTTGCTCCTTCCAGGGGCCCCAGGTCTTGGCGGCCTGAAGGAAGGGGAGCAGAGCAGCTGAAGAGCACGTGGCCAGAGAAGCAGGGGCTTAGATCACAGCACCCAGGAGAGGGGACCCTCGTGGATAACTGTCCCTGGAATCCACATTACTGAGCACCCCCTCGGAGCTTCAGGCTGGGACTCCTGAAGTGGATGAGAGTGTCCCTGCCTTCTGGGGATGATCCCTGCAGGGATGAGGTGCGAGGAGTGGAGTCGGGTAGAGACAGAGACAGACACATACGCAGAACATGCTAACACAGGCATGGCGCGTTGTTTGGGATTCTCCGGTGGCTGGCATGGTGAGAGGGGAGAGGGATGTGACCCCCAGGGATGCAGAGGTCAGCTGGCGGCTGGCCACCAGGTGGGGACTCTGGGCAAGTCAGCTAATCTGTCCTTTCTGACCTTGGAAAGTGCTGGGATCAATACATATTTTTAAGTGAACGCACTTGCCCCTCCCCCCACTGTGGTGCCACCAAGTCATACCTTGAAAGGAGGATCATACCAGCGGTGGGTGCGTCCTTGCCTGCAAAGGGCAGCGTGTCGCTGAGGTGATGGTCGTTACAGTGTTCCACCAACGTAAGTTGTTACCTTTACTACGATGACCGATCAACGGCTAGGGTTGCCAACTTTAGCCAACAAAAACCCCGGACACCCGGCGAAATTTGAGTTTCAGATAAACAAAGATTTTTTTGTATAGTGTGTCCTACACAACGTTCAAGATGGTAGGGGAGGTGAATTTTTATCCCCACCCTCTTAGGGCTTGTGGTTGGGCCTGAGAATTAAATTGGCATAAAATAAATTAACAGGAGAAAAAGAGACAAATTTACATAAGTTTTATGAGAAACTTAAAAGGAAACTCATAAGGAAACGAAAACCCAAAGAAATGGCAAAATCTACGTGCATTTATATTGAGTTGAACAGAGAGGTGCAATTGTGGAAAAGTAACCAAACTATGCGGGGAGGCTAAAGGAAGACCAGAGTTATTTGAACAGGGTCCACGTACAGGAGTCTCTCGGCTTTAACTGACCTTGGAAAGGTGTTTCTTTCTTCCTGGCACAGGGGAAACAGCATTCACAGTTTTTGTCTCCTGCTTTCAGGAAGGAAAGTGGAGGTTCGAATGCTCTTCTTGCACCTGCTGGCTTTCAAGTGTCTTTAGTTCAGAAGTGACATTTTTAGGGTGACATATTCTGCCGCCCTTCAGGACATACTTGTAAAAATATTATTTGTTGTTCATCTAAAATTCCAAACTTAACCGTGTATCCTGGATTTGTCTGGAAACCTTACTGATGATTTTATTGACTAGCTGGGGTGACAGGGGTGTGGGACCAGGAAATGGCTCCGCAAAGGCTGTCCGAAAGGGATTTGTGCGTGAGGGTGGGTCATGCGAGACTCCACTGGGCCGGCGGGGTTGTTGCTGCGCCATTGTCTTAGGCCTTTATTTGTTGGTGAATCTCTCAGACTCAAGCCTTCCTGGGGCCTCCAGTCAGTCTCTCTCCCCTCCAGGTTTGGACAGGACAGGTCTGGATCCTGCCCTCAGTGAGCCCCCAGGCTCACTGAGGATGTACTGAGTGGTAATATTAATACCACTTATTGGGTGCCCACTGGGGACAATATGCCATGCAGGGTGCTCTCAGGATGTGAGCTAACAAAGCCGCATGGTTGGTCAGACTCCAAAGGCCAGCTCTCTTCACATTGCTCCATTGAACCGCCTGTTCAGAGGACCAAGCATCCAGGATGCTGAGGGAGGGAGCAGGAGTGGACATGAGATACCATGAAGTGGCTTCCCACCATTTCCTAGGTGCTGTGCTAGACTCATTGAGTTGTCACAAAAGTCTTGTGAAGTTCATTGTCTAGGAGACTCTGAAAGTTGTTTCTTGCTCAAAGTGGTGGAGCAGACTGGATTGGAATTTGACCCCGGGTCTGCCTCACGTCAAGACCAAGTAATTTTGCCTCCTGTACGTGTATGCATTGTGGGATGGCGGGCGTGCATGTGGGTGCATGTGCAAGCATGCGTGTGTGAGCTCACAGTCCTTCCTAGCGGCAAAGTAGGGCTTTCCAGTCCTCTAAGGACCCTCCTCTCTCAGAGTGGGTCTAGGCCCTCGGGGGCGGTCGCACTCTCTCTGGGCCGGCCCTGGGCTGACTGTCTCAGCAGCTTCTCTTGGGCCTTGCCTTCCCCTGCCAGAGCCAGGGTCACCAGAGAGGGCAGGCCGTTGGTTCGTAGGCGTTTGGGCCTTAGGCGGGGGATGGTGAGGGGGCAGGGCAGGCACTGAAGGGGCTGACCAAGGCCACGCGTGCTCGATCTCCAGTTCCAGCTCACTCGCTCTTGTACAAGCTCACTCTGGGATCTCTGGAATCAAAGAGTATTAAAGCTGGAAGGGACCTTAGAGAACATCTAGTTTTGTCTCCTCATTTTACAGAGAGGAACAGGGGCCCAGAAAGAAGAGATGACTTATTAAGATCGCTCATCAAGCGGATGGTGCAGAGGCTCAGAACCCAGGTCTGTCCTGTCCAGGTTCAGGGCTCGCCACACTCACTTCCATGCCTGTCTCTTGCAGCGTGCTGGCATCTGTCCTGACATATTGGGACCAAAAAGAGTCATAGGTTAGGGAAAGGGCTGGGAATGCCAGTGAAAGGCTCGGGCGTTTCCACTGAAATCAACAGGGAAAAGAGGACACTCAATAGATGGTGCTGGGGGCCTGAATTATTGCTGGGGGGATAATGGAGATGGGCCCAAACTACTTCTATTTGGGTTGAAGATTGTTTTCAATCGAAGCTTTTTATCATGGGCTGTACATACTACTACTACTTTTTTTAGAGACATTTTTGAATCATAACACTCTTTATTATTGAAGCTGTGCAGCTCTCTACTGTAATCAAGACATTTACACAAAGTAACACTTTGGGATTTGTTTAGCTCCTTAAGCCAGATACCAGTGAACACTGGCATACACCCCGTCAGTGAGCATGCTGGCACCCCACCCAGCGCTAGGGTCTTCGTTTATTGCCAGACGCCTATCACATCTCACTTTAGCACCATACTGTGAATGCCACAGCACTTGTATTTGCCGGGGAATAACCTCCTGAGGTGCAAAGTCATGCGGTAGAACATAGTCTGACTCACTGAAGTCATCATCTCTTTGCACTTGCTTGACACTTGGAGTTTTTACCATTTTATACCACATGTTTTCAGCAGAATTGTACCGTATTATATAACCACATCAACTCAGGCTAAATGCTGAACTGGTTTCATTGCTAGAGATACGTTTCCAAAACGTGTGGAATATTTTGTTTTTCTAGCGGTTCTTTCATGGACTTGAGCCTTTGACACAACATGTTATCTTCTTCACGTGGGTTCTTTGCAATTTCCCCTTCAAATGTGAAGTGGACTTCTGGTGCAGTACCTTGCCCATTGGAAAGTAAAGCGCTTCAGCTGTGACGTTCACTGTCACTTGTTTTGGGTAATTTCTTCCACAGAAAACTGAAGGTGATGATACTGTGTCCTCTTCCTGGAATACCCTCCATGCTGCTTGTTCCACTGTCTGCACCAGACACAGCCTGCGGGGGTCCCCTGCCAGTGCCTGAGGCAGGATTCCAGCACCCGGCCGCCCTGGGGGCTGGGTAGTGGGTGGGCAGGGTTTCCGTTCTGGGTGAGCAGAGGCTGGGTGAGTGCGGATCAAAGATTAAGTGTCATACGTAAAACCATGGAAGTCCTGTGAGAAAGTATAGGTGAATCGATCTATAATTTTAGAGTGGGAAGGCTTTATAATCAGGATGGAAGACCTTGGAGTCATACAGGAAAATATTGATATATTTAATTACATAATTTTAAAAAATACTTCTATGGAAAATTACCATAAAAATGTTACTCCAATAATGGGGAAAACATATGACAAAGGGGTATTTCTTTAATTTACAAGGAAACTCACACAAATGAACTTAAAAACAGTCTGCTCATCATAGCTAATACTTAATGATCATTTACTAAGTGCTAGACTTTAAGTACTTAGATTATCTCATTTATTTTTAAGTATATTGTATTAATTGTGCTATTACAGTTGTCCCATTTTTCTCTCCCTTTATTCCCCTCCACCCCACACCCACCCTCCCTCCCAACAGCATGCCCCCTCCTTAGTTCATGTCCACAGGTCATACATGTAAGTTCTTCAACTTCTCTATTTCCTTTATCTTCTCCATTCTTTACCTATTTCATTTAAATCTCACAGTAAGTAACTCTATGAGATTGGTGCTAGAATTATCATAGCTGAGGACAAGGAAGCAGTTTGAAAAATAGTCAGAAAATATGAACAAGTAGCCTACAGAAAAAATATCAGTAAACCAATGAACATACAGACGTATTTATTTAAAATAAATAAAGCCAATAAACATCTAGAAAGATGCCTGATTTTGCTCACAATTAAAGAACTACAAAATAAAACTGGAATCTACCTATCCTTTCACACCTCTCTGCTTGGCAAACAATGAAGCCAGTACCGGAACCGGTGATGTGTGGGAAACACGCCCCCTGGAACAGACCCCCCACGCATTCTGAGTTCTGTCTTGGGGTAAGTTCATGTCACCAGAACACTAGACGTTTGAATCGCAGTAGCTTAGCTGCCCCATGCAAAAATGCCTTCAGGCCAGTTCCACTTCAAGGTTACACTCAACATCAGTTGATGTTTGGTGGAAGAAATGAACACATGAAAAACACTGCATTGTTTTCTTCCTGGAAAAACGACCACTAAAGGAGTTGTCCACTATGGTAATCTATGTTACTTATATAAGGAAGGGCCCACACAGCAAGTTCTCTTTAGGTTAGAGAAAGGGCTGGGAACTCCAGTGAAAGTATTTACTACCAGGAAAAACTTTCTCTCTTCTGAAGACCTGATGTGTTTTATTTTACCAGATAATGGTAACTACTAGACCTCCCTCTTCCCACTTTTCTTGTTGCCTTGGCTGCCAGGAAGCTCAGAGCCCTATTTAATGTTCCGAGACAGCAACAACATAACGAGGGTGGTTGACGTCTGACTTCTCACCTCAGTCTGATTTCATTTTAGCTCTTTTTCCCCCTCCCTCTCATTGGTTTCCATCCTTCCACTTCCTTTTTTTCCTCTCTCTCTTTTGAGAAACATTGGTTGTTGTTCCATCTCCCCAGGCCCTTGCCGGCTGCTCCCTGTGCGTGCCCTGACTTTGGCACATGGAGATGACACGCTAACTAACTGAGCTACTCAGCTAACACCCCACTTACTTTTTAAGTTTCTAATTCTCTTTTAACAAAATTATTGTAAATCTGTGTTTAATTGGCAGCTATCTCAAAATCTTTTGGAAGCAGGTGGGATGTAAGTAAAAAGAAACAGTCAACCCCCCTTATTTTATAAATGAGAAAACTCAAGCCCTCCAGAGGTTAAGTGGCTTACTCCAATAATCTGTTAATCAGCACTTGCCCTGCACACAGGCCGCTCACACTCTGCTGTGAGCTCCTGAAAACCGAGTTTACCTTTGAGACCTCGGTGGCCACCTCTGAGCCAGGTACGCGGTGGGTGCTCAATGAATATATTGGTTGAAAACGTTGTAGGCACTGGGAGGAGAGGGACAGCTTTTGCATGGAACAAGGTCTGGCGGATGGCAGGTACCCATGAGAACTGAATTAGTGACCAGGGTGGCCTCAGCCCCTGGCCTCACCTTGCCACACCCAAGCACCCCCATCGCTCCAGGACTCTCAGGCCCAGACTGATGAGTCCGCCTCCCACCCGCACCCTGCCTCAACCTCCACCCTCCACCTTGGCCCTCTGGTCTGGTGCAGTCAGCTCCCATGTCTTCTGGAGTCTCCTGGCCCTGAGATGCCTGGGGGCCTGAGGGATGGGAAAGGAAATGGCATCGCCTCCTGAAGCCTGTGCAGCACCCTGTGTAGTCACAGCTCATGGGGGGTAACTGGTGGTAGTGATGATGATGAGGGGGGCATGGGTGTCTCTGTCCTTGTAACCCTCAATGAATATGTGTCCTCATACCCCTGGTTGGGCAGAGGGGACAAGAGAAATGGACAGAGTCACACTTTCTCCACTTTCCCATCCTTCCTTCTGTGCCGGGAGGCGAACGAGTGAGAAGAGAGAGTGAGAAGGGACAGGGAGGTCCATACAGATTAGGTGAAGCAGGCGGGGCTTCCACTGAGCCGGATTCCCATTGGCTGCCACCCCAGCACCCGCTGCCCCTAATTTCCCACCTGGTTCATTTCCCAAGCAGCCTCTGTGGAGATGTCTAGAAGAAGAGATGAGGTCTGAGAAAGCCTTCTGACCCAGATTCCCGGGCTGATGGGCAACCGGTGTTGAGAAACTGCCAGACCACAGGGAATGACGTCGGGCCTGAAGTTCCCTCGAGCTAGTCACAGCCCAAGACCCAGCCTCCTTCAGGGGTGATCCTGCCCAAGGGAGGCACTTTGCCCTTTGTTCTCCGCCTCGTGTTCATCGTGGCAGCCTGCATCGAGCGCTGGGGATGGGAGGAGTGGTCCCGCTTGGTCTCCGCTATGTGAAGGGTCTGCCTTCCGCACCGCATGCTCCAAGGGCTTCCCTGTGCAGGGTCGGTGACACTCCGCACCGCTTGGGCCACTCAGGGTCGTGAGCACCGTGGTTCACGCTGACATTCGGATTCCACCCGCACCTTCCTCTTTCCCTTGGTAGCAAAGCCACCAGCTTGAGCAAACCGTGCCAAATGTGAGTCCTGAACACCCTGGGAACTGTTGCCCACTTCAGTGAGAAATGATGGCCCGGCCAGAAGTATGAGGCCTGCCCTTCACTTCTGTGGGACCCAGGCAAGGTTCCCATACCAAGTGTCTAAGTATTACAATGTTATCAGTCAAGCTAAAAACATGTCAAAGTGTTACATAAAATATGTTCTACCTGCCCATATGGATAATATGTTGTCATAACAACAAAAAATGTAATGTGTAAAGCTGCGGTTATTATAAAGCTGAAAGGTACAAAATATCACAGGACCTAAACCCCATCGCTGTTGCACTTGGTGGGCGAGCTGCTGCTGGACTGGCCGTGTCTGGCGGAGCAGTAAATACGTACGTAGTTCCCAAACGATCGCGTGTTTATTCAGTAAAATGTTTCCTTTGCCATAAGAGAGCCACCAGGTGCATGATTACAATCAAGATTGTCACATAATTTGTGTTCCATTGACAATCATGCCTGATTAGATAAACTTGCTTCAGTCATTGTAGTTCTTTGTTTTTTATTAACTTTAATTTGGAGAAACTTTACAGAGGCTAGAAATGATCGGTCTAATTCTTGAAGCAATACTTGGACTCAGAATTAAACCACAAATTTTCTGCATCATGTACAAACAAAATAATTAGATGATGTATGATATATGATCGCTGACACAAAAATTACAAAAAGTTAGTTTATTATGTAAACTGCTACCCCTTGTATGGTGAAAATTTCTTAAAGCAATTTGTGATCGATAGAACAGCAGTTCTCACACACTTTTATGTCAGAACTCCTTACACTCTTAAAAATCACTGAAAAATCCCAAAGAGCTTTTGTTTATGTAAATCATAACTATCGATATTTCTCATATTAGACATTAAAATTGGAGGAAGGGAAGGGGGCAATGGGGGGAAGGGTTTTCAGGAAATGCTATAAAGGACACATAGACGAAACCAAGGGGGAGGGTGGAAGCAAGGGAGGGAGGTGGGCTTGGCTGGGGTGGGGGGGAGTGGTGGGGAGCAAATGCAGACAACTGTAACTGAACAACAATAAAATAATTATAAAAAATTCAAATTGATAATTTTAAAAAAACACACAAACACACATTTCATTAGCTGTCAGAGCAATGGTGACATCACACATTGTGAGGGCATTTGTGGGAAAAGGGCAGATGGTGTCTGAGTATTATGATGAAAATGGCTTTGACCCCACGGACCCTCGGGAAGGGCTCAGAGCCCCTCAGGGACCCTCACACGACACTTTGAGAAGCGGCACTGTGGAGGAGTGTGAAGAGCTGGTCCTGTGTCTCCTGCACGTCCCGTCTACACCTGTAAATACACACAAACATAAGCATTAGAAGCATCAGTCTCACTGAACACTCCTCACCGACCACAGGGGACTTGGGGACCACTGCGCTAACTCCTAAGTGCATCTAGAGACACAAACTGGAACACGAAGAGAAGCAAGAAAAGGGACACTTGGCATTTCTGGGGAGTGAGACTTTGTTAGGCGGGAGTCTGTTACCTCCCTGCTGCCCGAGAGGAAGGACTGGATGAGTTCGTTAGTCTTTTGTAAGCACTTTCTTTCTCAAATCCTGCCTGCACTACTCTGCAAAAGCAGTGTCGATCTCCTGTGCTAGTGTGCGGCTCACAACGCCCACATCTTCCCAGCGTTGAGATTCAGCAGCTTTTTGTTTCAAGAACACAGAGTGAGGGAGGTGGAGAAGCGTTTCCCGAGGGCCTGAACAGCACTACTCCCTGAAGTGGATGCTTAGGTTCCAGGCCATGCTCTGCCCTCAGCGTAAGAGGTGCCCTAATACATTTACTCTGTGTGTATATGGGACATGCTGAGCCCTCTAATGCACTGAGCCAGAGCGGGACCCCTCTTGCCCCTCTCAGGTCCGAGTGCAGTGTTCCTGCCTAGGCTGTAGGATGCAGAATCCCACAGTCTCAGCCTTAAAAGAGACCTCAGCGGCCGGCTGGCCCAGCCCACCACTCGGGTAGCGTCCACAGGTGGTCACAGAGGTGGATTTGCCATGAAGCTTAAGGCCCCTCACTTGCATGGGCCCTTTTTGAACTTAGAAGGGACCCTACCATTTTGTTCTCATGGCCATATAGTTTTGTAAATTTTGTTCTTTTCCTCAAAGAGCTCCTCCCAAATTGTATGAGCCTCACACCACACCACCCAGATCCCCTCTACAAGGGGATGGTCTTCTCCACTCAGGCACTTCTCTCGAAGGAACTGGACTTCGGGCCAGGAGACCCAGGCCTGAGCCCCCAGCCTTGCTGCAGACGAGCTGTGCAACCTCAGAAACAATAACAGCAGCTAAGGGCACTGGGTTTGACTATGCATCAGGCACTGTCCTGTGCCTTCCTGTGCTTTGGAAATGCCCCCCACCCTCTCAGAGCCTCAGGTTTCACTTTTGTGGAATGAGGATGACATCCATCTATACTCCCCACCTTGATTTTGTATATTTCTTGAGGGCGAGCCCTGCCTCAGTCACCACAGTGTCCCCAGGGCCCAGTGCGGTGCTGGCCCAAAGCTGGAGCTCATTGAATGTCGTGGAGATGAGCGCAGGTCTGCTGACTGTGCTGCCAAGGCTGTTACAGGCACTGCGTGTGCTCAGAGGGCTTTTGTCCTGGGGCAGGGACGCTCCACTGCTTCCAGACTGAGACACTATAGGGCAAGCACTCAGTTTCATCGTCTAGTAAGAGGAGCCACAACGCCAGTTAGAACCTCATAGGGTTATTGAGAGGAGCAGGTGGGAGAGTCTGCGTGGAGCACCTGGCACATGAGTGCTAACTGTGCACGAGGCAGGCAGTTTCGGAAGGGGGCGGAGAGCTTTGTCGACTTCGCGCTTGCTGAGGGCAAGGACTGTGTCTCACACGCAGGTGGGCTCCAGAACCAAGCTCCGTGCCTAACACATAGCAGGGGCTCACCCAACAGCGGCGTGAATGAAGGAACGAACTCGTGAAAGTGGATCAAAGGTCTTTCTCATGGCGAGTTGAAGTGCTGTGCCTTCTAGCACGTTGGCAGGATGGAACTACCGGCTTCACTGGGCACTAAGTATCGAGAACTGTGTCCCTGCCTCCAGCCTCTGAGCTCCTGGCTCCACCCTGCTGCCGAACGTAACAAAGATTTTGAATTTTTAGTGGACCCACTGATGTCGCCTTCTGCCAACCCTGGACTCGCTAAGTGCTCCCACAAATAACCAGAAAACTGGCAGGATTTTCCCTGTAACATTTAATTTAAATTAACATTTATCTTTATTCTTTTAATTATGCAAGTAATACGTGTTCATCATAGAAAAATATGTTAGATGGAAAACACAAAACAAAGAAAATCAAACTAACTCCCTGAGCAGAGAACCATCAGTAAGATTTAACATCTCCATTCTATTTGTCTACAAAGATGGGGACCCTGGCCGGCAGCTACGATGGTTGAAGCGTCGCCCATACACCCATAGGTTGTGGGTTTGATTTCCAGTCTGGCACATATGGGAGGCGATCCATCCATGTTCTTCTCTCATCAATGTTTCTCTCTTTCTCTCTCCCTTCTTCTCTCTCTCAAAAAAAGAATCAATAAAAAACATGTCCTCGGATGAGTATTAAAAAAAGGATAGAGGTTATGAATAACTTTTTTTTACAGAATCAAGTTCTTCTTTTCCACTTAATGTATCTTGAACATCTTTCCGTGCAACAGTCTCTCCCTGTGGTCCAACAGCAGAGACCCTGTCGCTGGTCACTCGCGTGTTCCCATTCCCTCTCTGGTGTGGACGAGCCGCTTTCCGCGCTCGTGGCTGTTCATTCGCAATGGGAACCTGTGCAAGTTTACAGAAGATCAACAGGACACGTTTTCAGTGTTCGGTGGGACGGTGTTCACGAGAAGAGCCCACTTCTTGCCCACATTCTTACGTGACCCCCTCGCTGGGGCCAGCCAGTCACGGGACACGGGCTACACTTGCGCTCCTCAGCTCCCATCTTCCCCGCTGGGGGTCCCCACACCCATGACGCCCTCCAGGTGAGAGTGTGGCGGTGCTTTTTCTTCTTTTTTAAAATTTGTTTCCGAACGTGCTAGGATAAGCATGAGTTATTTTTCTCGTTAAGATATAATCCATGTAACAAACGATAGACTTCGCTGGATTTTCGTACCCTCGCAAGGTTGAGCCACCATCACTCCTATCAGATTCTAGAACATTTTCGTCACCCCCGAAAGAAACCCCTACTCATGGGCAGGCACTCCGGCTCTCCCCCTGCCTGGCCCCTGGCAACCACTGATCTGCTTACTATTACTGTGGATTTGCCTCTCAGGATATTTCACGCCAATGGAATCATAAAATAGGTGGCCTTATCTCACTAAGCATAATGTCTTCGAGGTTCATCCTTGTTGTAGCATGTTCTAAATATCCTTCTTTTTTAAGGCTGAATAATAAATATTTCATTGTATGGATGGGCCACACTATGTTTATCTATTTGTCTGCTGATGGATACTTGGACTGTTTCCACCTTTTGGCTACTGTGAATAACGTTGCTATGAACATTCGCATGCAGGTATCTGTTTGAACCCCCATTTTCGATTCTGGTGGGTGAGGGATGGAACAGGAGTGGAATTGCTGGATCGTGCGGTAATTCCATGTTTACTTTTTTGAAGAATCACCGCACCATTTTCTACAGTGTGGTGTGGCTGCTCCATTTTACATCGTCACGTATGAGAGTGACATTGCCAAGTATGAGGGTTTTGATTTCCTCACATCCTTGTCAACACTTGTTATTGTCTGTGTTTTTGATTATAGCCAACCAGCCTAGGGGGTATGAAGTGCTATCCCGTTGTGGCTTCAATCTGCATTTTTCTAATGACCAATGATGTTGAACATCTGAGACCCATTTTCTTTGGCGAGTTTTACAGTTTTACCCTGTCCAGTTAGGTCTTTGACAATTCTGACTTAATTTTAGTGGAGAGGTTCAAATGCCTGCTGCTGCGTGTAGATACCCACTTTCCCCAGCATCACTTGTTGACGAGATGATTATTTCCTCAGTGATTCCTCTGGCACCTTTGTTGAAAACCAATTATCCCTAAATATGAGGGCTTATTCCTGGAGTCTCAAGTCCATCCCATTGATCTGCTGTGTCTGTCCTGCGTCAACACCACGCAGGCTTGATGCTGGATACGGACTTTGTAGTGAGTGTAAATCAGGAAGTGTGACTCTCCCAACTTTGTTCTTTTTCGAGATTTGTTTTGGCCATTCTGAAGCATGAATTGCTTTTATAGAAGGAAATAATACATCTTACTACGAGTGGAATCCTCCGTACCCAAATTGTGACAACCCAAATGCTACCTCCTCCAGGGAGCCTTCTCGGACTCTCCGTTCAGGACCCGCCTTCCTCGACCGTCTTGTCAGCCCTTCTCTTACAGCATCTTCTGTTCCCAGAAGGGTACTGGGATCACCAATGTTATCGGAAGACAAGCTCTTGGAGGGATGAGGATCATGTCTTATTTACTTAAAGTATTTTCCAGAGCTCCTGGCATACAGCCTAGGACTATGATGGGGCTGAAGATATGCCAAATGAATGAATGAGTGAATGAATGAGTGGATCAGTAAATGAATGCTATTGAGCCACTCATATGGTTCATATTCTGATCAGAACCTGGGCAAACATCCACAAAAAAAAGCCTTAAAAATACATTCATGAAATTTATGGCTCTACCATTACTGACAAGTGTAGTCATGTATTGTTCTACCTGAGGTTTCCCTAGTTTATTATAGTCATTATAATGCTTGTTGGTAAGAGAAAAAAATGCACCCGACTTACCGGAGGAATTATGTGTGAATTGCGTACTCAGGCATTCCGCAGCCAGGGCCCGGCCTCAATCAATACTGTAACACAATACAGACAGGTCTTATCAAAGCATCAGACCTTGCTTAAGCAAAAAGATTATTAGCCTTTGAATTAGCACTCCAAACAGGCTCTTAATTAATCCGCTAATGATTTTCATTGTTTAGAGGGATTAACCCTAATCCCAGAGCTCCGTGCACACATTTGTGCCTTAAACAATCCAGGGAAAGCTGGGGTCTGGGTTTCTGCCCTTAGGCTTGGAGACAGCGCACCCACCACCCGTCTGAGTCCGGGGTCAAGTGCAAGTTCACACAGTGGGCCCAGAGCGGGAAGGCAGGAGTAATTCTGCCTGGGAGAAAGGGCAGTACTGGGCCACGTGAGACCTTTGAACTGAACCTGGAAGCCTGACTAGGACGTTGCCAGGTGGAGACCAGGACTGGAGGGTTCCAGGCAGGGTGGGCAGGACGTTCTAGGCAGATGGACCACCAAGAGAAAAGACATGTTCCCAGGCACACACTTGTACCAGTTCACACTCATACACTCAGATGCATCCTTCTCCCACAAGGGCTAGTCACAAACTGTCTGAAAGCTGCCCTGGCTGGTGTGGCTCAGTGGATTAAGTGCTGGCCTGCAAACCAAAGCATCTCCTGTTCGAGTCCCAGTCAGGGCACATGCCTGGGTGGCAGGTCAGGTCCCCCGTTTGGGGTGTGGGAGAGGCAACCACACTTTGATGTTTCTCCCTCTCTTCCTCTCTCTCTAAAAATAAATAAATAAAATCTTCAAAAAAAAAAAAAGAAAGAAAGAAAGAAACTGATAATGTGGTTGTGTCTGCCTGAGTCAGCCCACAGCTCAAAGTCCCACCGAGATCTGGGTTCTAGCCATCTCTTTCTGAAAAGGGCACTTTATGTCTGCCGTTCCTTGCCTTTCTTCCCATCGGTACAGGCTCTATGGCTCTATCTTTGCCACGAGGCTGGGCATTCCCTTCAGGGTCCTTACTCACTGCAAACGGTGGCACTAATCCCAGGAGGCTGGGTGTGAACTGGGGCGGAGGTCATTGGTCCTAACGAAGCTCCTGCCCCTGCTGGGCCTTTGGCTGACCAGCCAAGTGGTGGGGGCCGGGGGAGGCTGCACAGCACTACGGACCACTGAGTGGGACGTAGCCTTGCCCGATATTTAAAGCATTTCCTAGAAACTGTTCCAATGTGCTTTCTTTCATCAATCCATGATAAGTATTTATCGATCACTTACCCTCAAAATCTTTTAGTTGGAGTATTACAAACATACATTAAGCTGCCTGTGTCATCAGTACGTACAGCCTGAGACACTCTCACTGACTAAACACAGCTGCGTAGCCAGAACTCCAATCCAGAGGCCGAATGTGACCCACAGCCTAGCACTCTTCTCGTTCCCTTCCCAGTCACCTCCCTCAAGGATGACTGCTGTCCTAGCTTGTGACAGCACAGATCAATTTTATCTGGTTTTGTACTTTATAAAAATAGAATCATACATTATGGACTCTCTTGGCATTTACTCTTGAACAAACAGACTGGTTGAAGACTCAAGAGGGCAGGGGAGAGGGTATCTGGCTCTCGTGAGGAATAGGGACCCACAAATGTTACACGGGGTAAATCATGTGTATGAGGGTCTCTGTGGTTCTTGGGGAGGTGGAGAGGGCAGGCGGCCTGGTGGAAAGTGCTCTGGTCTAGGAGTCGGACATTTACGTTCAAATGTGATACCTAGTTGCAGTTTGCTGGGCAACCTAGGAAAATCTCTTTGCCTCTCTGGACCTCAGTTGCACCCTCTGCGGGGCTGGAGTGGTTAAATGTTTCCCACCTTTTCACCAGCACAGACACCTTCTCTTATCTATTCCCACCCCCACCACTGCCATGGAGGTCATGCTTTGAAAAATGTAGCCGACCGAGCAGAGTGCGGGTAAGTAATGATTAATTTGTTTCCCCATTTCTTGTTAACAGAAGATGAATGAAGCCGACTCAGATCTGCAGCAGATAGCAAGCCGTGCCACCCTGAGTTGATAGAATTCCAAGAAAAAGCCGAGGTTCTTTATGGCTGAGTTACTTGACTGCAGCCTCACATGAGGGAAATGTTCAGAGCCTGGTGCTCCAGATGAACAGAACAAACAGCGTGAGGGCCCCCCATTCCAGCCTTCATGTAGCCAGGGCCCAGTAACCGCCACCAGGCAGCCAATCACTGATACGCCAAGGGTCTGGGGGTTGCCCAGTTCCCCCTGGAACTGACTGTAGAGTTCTGGAATATGGACCCCATCCCCTCTCGACCTGACCCTCCCTGTGCTCTTTACCCCAGGGGAAGGGACCCCTGCCTGGCCCACTGCTGGACAAGTCCTAGAGGCCCAGGGCTGTCTCCTATTGCTCCAGGAGACTCTGTGGAAACTGCCAATGGCACTTGAATTCCTGGAGCTCTGCGATAAGTGTCCTCTGCCATTCCAGGCAGTCCCCACTTTTCAGGAGAGAACTCCAGTGTTCTCTTCAGGAATGTGGCCCACTTCTTGTTCCAGCGCTGGCTGTTCGAAACTCAGGCTGCGCTCCTCACTTCCCTCTGTGCACCCCCACGAGCTCTCTACTGTCAGCCCTGTCCCCATTTCTGTCTGTGACCCAAGCAAGGATGGGATGATGTCTGCTTGAAGACAGGAATTGTGCTTGCTGGTGGGCAGCAGAACCACACCCAGAATGAGTCCAGGTTGGTCTCCAGCTGGGGGCAGGAAGGGAGGAAGCTTGGGGAGGGTGAGGATGGATTTGGTTCAAGAGAGCTTCTTGGCAAAGGGGACTCACGCATGGACGTGGGAGTGTAGGCAGAGCTCTACGGAATGAGGTGTTCTGGGGCAGGGGCGTTGTATCTGGGACAGTCTCCATGTGGTATTCTGGGCAGTGTGAGGGCGTGCAGGGCACCCATTCAAGAAGGATGAAGTAACCGGAAGTTCTCTAGGATGAGGGGTTGGGGATCGAAGAGGGATGCAACTAGATGAGGGGTGGGTGCAGCATGCAGTGAGCTGAGTCTGCTGAGAACTTGGGACTTGATGTAAAGACACCTGGAAGCTTTGGCTGGACATGTGAGCCTGCCTGGGGCAGATAGCAGGATTGCCTGCGTGGAACGCCCACCGATCCAGCACAGGACTGTTCCCACTGCCTTCAAGGCAAGCTCCTGGGCCTTTGTACAAGGAGGTACAGAGGGAATTCAGAGATAAGGCCTGAGGCATCACCCTGGGGTAAAAAAGTGCTTGATCACTAGTTCATCTAGGAAAGCTTCTTGAAAGAGAGTTAATTTCTGGAACAGCGTAGCAGGTGAGACAGATGGTCTGGCTATAGGGAGTACCATGCGCTGTGGCTGGAGCAGCTCTAGAAACCAAGGAGGACTGTCGTCACCCCCACCCTCAGAGAGCGGACCCTGTAGTGGAGAAGGCAGATACGGAAAACTGTGAAGATACAGAGCTCGAGAAAGGCCAGGGTGAGGGGCCGGGAAAGCACCTAGAGTGAGTTGTGTCTGAATGGAGATGTGACGTCCAGGGGATGCAGCGGGCACTCGCAGAGGCTTGAAGATCCCGTGAGAACTGAAGAAAGTTGTGGGCCCTCTCAGAAGCACTCGCTCACACACACGTATTTCTAAGGCACGGCAGCGATTAAGGACATTGAATTCTGGGACAAAGATGAATCTCAAGGACAAGGGCTCCAGCCAGGCTTCAGCCTGCCCTTGGGCAGTGGTTGCAAAAATATCAGCCTTGTAACCTGGTGAGACTGAGACTGAGCTGTGCTGAGGCCGTGGCCGAGGTGGCCCTGGGATGAAGGGCCTGGTGAGAAGGTGATGGTGGCGACACCTGAGATGGTGGTTAATGGTTCGGATCAAGGTAGGGGTGGCAGTGGTGGTCGTGGTGAAGGCAGCAGAGTGTAGAGGTCAAGTGTATTGGTTCCAAAGTCCAGCAGACCTTGATTTGAGCTCCAGGGTTGGTTGTTAGCACCTCAAAGTGAATGTGTCACCCGCTCCCCAACCTCACCCTGCCTAACTCGGACAGTGTGGCCTCCGGGGAAGGGGGCAGCTGCTTTTTGAAAAGCCTTCCAGGTGATTCTGATCCATCCTGGACACTTTGTCTCTCTCCCCCAGAACAACAGCCCAGAAAGGTCATTGAAAAAGGAACAAGACACTGTACCTCTGAACTAATCAGACCACCCGCAGCTCACCCCAGCCCAACTCAGCCAACCAACTCAGTCGTTCAGCGAGTTCTTAGTGAGCTTCAACACCGGGCGGGGCCCTGGGCCAGGTGTTGGAGACCCCAAGCCCAACTCTTATGCCATCCACGCAGGGAAGGCAGGCCAGAGCAGAGACAGGACAATGCTGCGTCAGCTCTGGGGCCAGGAAAGTCCTGAGTACTCTAGGAACGCCCGGGAAGGGCAGTCTTGGGTCATCAGGGAAGGCTTCCCAGAGGAAGAGCAGGTCAGGGCCAGGAGCCAGCCAGCAGGGTGGAGAGGCCTTTCAGGAAGAAGCCACCTGGCACAGCCTGGAGGCAGGAGAGAACAGACAGTTCAGGGAAGTGCAAGTAACCCCAAGCGTGGCCTGTGTGGCAAGAATGTGGCTGGAGAGACTAGGGGTCAGAGTCCCTCCTGTGGGTGGGAGTGGGGGGTGTCTCAGTCTGCGGGAGTTGCCTGGTGAGCTGTGGTTACTCTGGGGACTAGATGGAGAGAGGGGCCCTGGCATCAGGAAGCAGGTCAGCTGGCTGCTCTGGGGTCCTCAGCAAAGATGCTGAAGTCTGAATGACGGGTGTCCGTGGGACTGGCTTCCTCAGAGACACGTCCCCAGCACGGCCGCCCCTGCCCGGCCCCCCGAGAGGCCTGCGGAGGGGTTGTGTGGGAAACCGTGTGTGCAGATCTCGCCATCTGAGCTGTGAGTTCACGTGGCCATCCAGCTTTTCCCCACTTTTCGTCCTCTGCTTCTGCCTCCTTCATTCTCGCCCCAGTTTTTTCAGTGCCCTCGGACAAGCGTTCAGCACCATCCTTAAACCTCCTCTCCTCTTCCTCATGGCCCTGGAAAGCCAGCTCTCCTCCTGGTGGTGAGAGTCCGCGCCTGCTCTCTTCGTTAACGTTCTCCATTCCCAAGGCCTCCCCGTCTCCATGTTAGTCCCCCTCCCACAGCCACAGCCTGGAGCTCGTCTTTGCTAAAACACCTGCACTTCTCAAAGCTTAAATTAAACACTCTGCCCCACGGACATGTCCCTCTGTGCTTCTGGTCCCTCATTCCCACCTGCTTGCCCCCCAGACCGCCAGCCCCCGTCTCCCCACACCCCAAGACCCTCTGGCCTTCACAGCCTTCCTTCCCCGTCTGCCTCCCCCAGCCCCGTTGCCCCCTGTGCCGGCCCAGCACTCTTGGCTGGCTGATGGAGCTGGCTGCCTCCCTGGTTTCCACCCCTGGGCTGCTGCACCCCCGGACAGCAGCAAACCACTGGACGTCCTGGCCTCTTTCCTCAACACGCTCTGCACTGCTCCCACTGGCCCCCTTTCTGTGCTCCACTGCGGCCCTTCCAAATCTTCCCCAGGGCCCTCAGCCCCCACCCCTCCCAGTCCCTCTGAGCTGCTGAACTTGCTCCTTATTCACAAAGAAAACAGGCACCACAAGATGGGCATTCCCTCAAGTCCCTGCTACCCGCCTTCACATCGCCACCTCATCTGTACCCCTCCTTTCTTCCTTTTGAAACCTGATGGGGGCCAGCTCCTACCTCTTCTTTGGGCGTCGAACAGCACCCGTTCTCCCACTCCAGCCCCTGTCTCCAACACATCCTTCTCCAGCTCCTCCCATAATCATCGGTCCCCTCCTGCCCCCCATCCCAAACCCACCTCACCTCCCACCCACTGCCTCCAGCTGCTGCAACTCTCCGGAACCTGCTCTTACCCAGCCAGAAGCACCTTGACATGAGAACATCAGATCTCATCTCATCGTTTCTCCCACAACTGCTCCTTCTCCAGTGCTCCCCATCTCAATAAAGAGCAGCAGCACCCAACTACACACAGTCACTCTGGACCCCCTCCCTCCACTTCCACATCCCACCACCCACCACACCCTGCAAGCCTTCTCTTTCATATCCCCAGAATCCATCATCATGCTTGGTACGTGCTAGGCATTTACCCGCACAATCTTGGCATGTTATTCTTTCAGTTACTTGTTTCACCAGCGTCCCTTAGAAAGCGCCTCCTCTACAGCGCTGACCTGACTGGAGTTCACAACCCCAGCGCAGGTTGTCGCCTCACTTGGCGCGTGGCTTCCCTCATCCCAGCACCAGTAGTTGACCTGAACTTCACTTATTGTCCAACTCTGTCTGGTCACCTAAACTGCCCGGGGTGTGTGGCTGTCCCTCCTCATGGCCATCTCTGGCTTCTGTTGGCTTCATGCTGACCCGTTAAGTGGCGCTTGTGATGAGGAGTCGTGGCAGCTATGAAGGCTGGATGGCAGCAGTGACAGCGATGGGAAAACCATCTGCGACAGGGTGGTGGAGTAGTGAATCTATTAGAATTCCCTTAGGGACATTTATTAATTTATGCACTCAATAAATATTTATTGAGGGTCTATGTCAGGCACTGAGGTAGACTTTAGGTATACATCAAGGATCAAAAACTAGGCAGGTTCCCCTTTCTCTCCAGGAGCTTGTAGTTCAGCGGAGGAGATATTCAACATGTAAATGTAACCGTGACCGAGACAAGTGCTCCACTGGAACGGCACATGGTGCTTGAGCATGCAATGGGGAGGCTTGGTCCCTCTGAGAAAGTGACGGTTAAGCTGAGACCCAAAGACTAAAGACGCGTTAGGTAAGGGAAGAGACGAGCATCCCAGTCAGAAGGACCAGCGTGTGCAAAGGCCCTGGGGGAAGCAGAGGAAACACAAGGAGCAGGAAGTCTGGTGTGGGCAGGACTGCACTGTGTTATCTTGTAAAAAGATAGCACAAAATCCATCATTTCAACCATCTCAAAGCATTTTCATTCGGTCACATTCAGTAAATTCGCAGTGTTGTGCAACCTCTACCACTGTCTCATTCCAGAACATGTCATCGCCCCAACAGGAAACCCTGCGCCCATTAAGCAGCCCCTCCCCATTCCTCTCTTTCCTCAGCCCCTGGCAGCCCTTCTACTTTCTGTCTCTACGAGTCTCCTACTCTGCACATCTCATACAAATGGGATCACACAGCTTGTGGCCTTTTGTGACTGGCTTCTTTCACTCGGCATGTTTTCGAGATGCATCTGTGTTACACAGCATATATGAGTTCTTCGCTCCCTTTTTATGGCTGAATCATACCCCATCATGAGCATATACCGCCTTTCGTTACCCGGTTGTGCGGCCCTGGGCTCGTCTCTGCCTTTCGCCTGCTGTGAGCGGTGCTGCTGTGACCGTGTGTGCACGAGGTTTTGTGTGAACACCGGTGTCAGCCCTCTGGATGTACACCTGGGGGAGAGTTGCAGAGTCGTGCGGTAACTCTGTGTCTAACTTTGTGAAGAACAGCATGCACTTCTCAGTGCTCTTGTTGGACATACCTTTAATCCGAGCTGTGGTGATAAGACAGGGGTAAGGATGACATCTGTGAGTAAACACTATTTTCTAAAATTTACAGTTTCTTTCATCTCTTCTTTTTTTTTTAAAGGATTTTATTTATTTTTACATAGAGAGGAAGGGAGGTAGAGAGGAAGAAAAATAATCAATGTGTGTTTGCCTTTCACACGCCCTCCACCTGGGACCCAGCCCACAATCCAGGCACATGCCTTGAGGAGGAACTGAACCGACAGCCCTTTGGTTCATAGGCCTGCGCTCAATCCACTGAGCCGCCCCACCTGGGGTCCTTTCATCTCTTTTCGTTGAGGTTGTTTAGAGTGGAGGAGAACAGGGGCATCTAATAAACTGTTCCACACTTTCAGTCCCACCAGGCCAGAGTGTTTTGTCGGTTTGTCCTCTAATATATCCAAAGCCTAGAACAGTACTTGGCACACAGCTGGTGCTCAATAACTATTTGTTGCATGAATAAAAAAATACAATGAACTGTTTCAAGTGCCTTGAAATCCCAAGAAAACAGACATTCAGCAAGTAGAAGCAGAGAGAACAGGCCGCTATGGCAGCCAGAGGGCAGGTAGTTAGAGAAGGCAAGGGTTTCCCCAAGCCATGGGCCCTCAGCCCTTGAGGAAGCCTGGACTCAGGTTTTTGACCACTTGCCATGCACGGGTCCTTTTACATTTGCTCACCCGGAAGCCTGGGGAGCCTGAGCGACTTGGATTCCAGAGCCAGGCAGAGTAAGAGGTGGTATCGAGACCCGCCCCAGCCCTCTGGGCATCCAGGCCCGCCTCACTTTGTGGGCACAGCAGGCCTTTCATACCAAGGCCTGGATGTGAAGTCAGCCCGAGGGAGTCCCAGGGCCCTCGGGAGTGCTGTGGAGAATATCTGTTTTCCCTTCCCCCAGCAGAGGCTGGAGGGAGGGACGGATGGCAGCAGAGCGTGCAAATTGGAGGCTGATCTTGAATTGCAGCAAAATGAGCAGAGGATCAGGTGACCCACCTGGACCCACCCTAGAGAATACCAAGGCCTGGGCCAGTTCTTGTGAGAAGCTGGCAGGCCCAGCCCCCGGGCAAAATCATGGTCAGAAAGCAGGGGTCAGGAAGCAGGTAGCCGGGCCCACAGTCAGGAAGACGCCATTGGTCTAACTGAGGCCTTCGCTTCCTGGGCCCTCTGCCCCTGGCCTGGGCGTCTCACATGCCACAGAGCTCCTCCTGGGCTCTGGAGGCAGAGCTGGTGGGATCGAGGGGATCAGAACCAAGCTGAGACCCTGTCCCAAAATGTGCTTTCGGGGATGAGGAGAATAGGAACACATTCAAACATCCATGATTCTGAGTAAATCAAGGAAACCTTCCTGGAGGAGGGTGAAGGAGGTGGGGCTGGGTTGAGATCCAGGAAGATCTGAGTTCAAATTATGACTTAGGTACTTCATAGCTGTTAGACCTTGGGCAAACAGTTCATTCCACGAGCATTTTTCTGAGCATCTGCTCCATGCCAACCACATGCTAAGTTTTGGAACTACCAAGTTGAATTCAATACAGTTTCTGTCCTCAGAACTTAAGCAAATCATCCAGGACAGCATGACCTGCGTTGTCATGGAGGTGAAGCAGGGTGCTGTGGCGTAGGGGGCAGAGGAGATGGTGGCCAGCTTCACGTCCTTTAGCCCCCTTCCCCTAATCCATAAAGTGCGGTCATTTTGTACCCATCTCACCAGAGTCGAGATGATCGGTGGAGAAATGCAGGGAGCCTAGCTCGGTGCCTCACACTACAGGTGTGCAAGGAGGAGCGTGCGGCTCACAGGGGCTGAGGACTGGGAGGGACAGGTGGGAGGCGCAAGCGGGGCTCCCGGGTAGGAGGAAGGTGAGCGTGGTGGCGGCGGGGGGTAAGAGAGGGACCCTGCGCAGACTCTGACAAGAGTCCTGCGGGCCAGTCAGTTGCTAGAGCCCAGGATGCTGAGGCAGGCGCTGGGGAGCCCAGGCAGCGCAGCGGCAGCTGTTCTGAGCAGGGAGTCAGACAGGTTTGGGTGACCTTTGCAAGCAAGGTGGTGGGGCGCTGCCCACAGCCCTTGCAGCCTGTTGCCTCCCCTTCTCGGGTATGACCCCAGGTTGGCCTGGCCCTGGCACTCGCAGCTCCTCTCTCTCCTTGTAGGGCGGAGACACCGGCTCTCCTGGGCCAGCTGGCAGATACTTTCCTCTCTGCCCTCCAGCTCTGCTTCCAGGGTGGGTGGAAGCCCAGGGAGCCATGGGGCCGCCAAGTCACCCTCGGCTCCTCAGGGCCTCCAGCCTGGTCAGCCTCCCCGGGATAGGATGTGGGAGGAAGCCAGGGCCTGGGAAGAGCAGTACGGCCTCTTGCAGCTGGTCTCCCTTTCTTCTAGATTCCACAGTGGCTCCCAATTGCCCTCCTGTAAGGAGGCTTTATGGGTTTGTCCATGCAGCAGAATTATCGGGGACCCCATCAGTCAGCTTGTCAGACCCTCTGCCCGGGGCCCAAACTCCCTCCTCAGCTCCCCCAGTGCTTGTGCAGCCTTTTTTGAACCCCTCAAAAACAACGGGGAACTCACTATTCACAAAGCAGGGTTATGAGAAAGGTGTCCCTGCCCCCACCCTGATTCTCATGCCTAATCCTTTTCAAATGAAGACAAACTTGTTCTTGACCCCTCCTCACCCACCAGTGCACACATGCACACTCCCTCTCTCTGCCCAAGCTCTGAGATCAACTTCTCTTCCGAATCAGGTCCCTGAGGAATGATGTCATGTGGCTGCAACCTGGAGGTCGCAGGGCAGGGTGCAGGTAGGCTTGGGGGGAGCAGGCTGTTGGCTTTGGTCATTTATTAACTTGGAAACACCTGTTGAGCACCTACAATGTGCCAGACCCTATGCTAGGCACAGGGCGAGGGGTGTGCAATGGTGAGCAAACCCAGATATGGTCCCTGCCCTCTTTTCACAGTCCAGAGGAGGAGCAAGGCTCTGAAGAGATAATTACCAGCCTCTGAGTGATGCAAAGGGCAAGGCCGGCCATTGTTGATGTTCCTGGGAGGGAGTGACATTGAGGCGACAGGAAGCCCTCTCCAATGAGAGAGCAATTTTTAAGCCAGGATTGAAAGCGGTCTCTTACAAACTGTGAGTAGTGACCCATTAACAAGTCGTGAAACCAATTTAATAGTCATGACAGGAATGACGTGTTTAGTGAAACCAAACAGAGGAATTTAAAACATCACACTTAGGAAATACTGATTTGACAAATGTTAGTTTTAGTTCTATCTCTATCTATCTTTCTAACCAGACAATGTTATGGATTAGGTTATTAAACATATTTCTTCCTGCAGGTGTTGATCAAAAAGGTTTGAGAGTCACCTGGAGTCTGAGGCAGAATCAGTCATGAGAAAATGGCGCTGACACACCCACCAAGCAGAGGGAACAGCACCTATCTCGGTCCAAAGCAGAAGCGGGTGGGAGGAGCACACGCCAAGCCCAAGGCCCACCCCGTCCTGTGGGCAGTGGGGAGCTGCGGGAGGCTGGGTGAGCTCCCCTCTTCTTCGCCCCTGGGTCCCACCACAGGCGTACGAGGGAGATGGCAAGAAGCTGCCTCTGCCCGCCAGGGCCTGGACCTTCAACCTTTGACCTTCTTTGCCACCACCTGGGCCTCGACTGTCCAAACGGCCTGTCCTTTGAGCTGGGGTTTCGACGACGAAGTCAGCCAGCCACCGGGGGGAGATTCCTGGGTCAGACAGACCTGTATTCATAGCTTGTCTCTGCTACTCACCAGCTCTGTGGTCTCAGGAAACCTTCCTAACCTCTCTGTGCCTCGGTTTCCTCCTGTATAGAATGGGGCTAAGACCGCCCCCTCCCCCGAAGTCCTTGTGAGGATTTTGTTTGAAGCCCAGATGTCCCCAGGCCTTTCGTCCTCTGGGGTCCCCCCTTTGCTTGCACAGAGAAGTGTTGCCAGATTTAGCAAATAAAAATACAGGATACCCAGTTAAACATCAATTTCAAATAACGAATAATTTTTCAGTACAAGTATATCCCACATATTTTACTTATGCTAAAATTTTTATTATTTATCTGAAATTCAAATTTACCTGGGCATCCCACATTTTATCTGGACACCCTACATAGAAATCCAATGGCTGAAAAAATTAAAAAAATAAAAAGTAAAAGAAATCCAATGGCAGCACCCTGAGATACTTCCCAGGCTTCCGGAGGGGCCCGAGCCCCGGCCTCCCCCCACCCCTCCCACCAGCTGCTGCCTGATTCTGCTCCTTTCACTCGGTTCGCCCGACTGTGGATCTGCCCCGTCCCTTCTCCCTCATTCCCCAGCGTTCCCACCTCCAGGCTGTGGTGTGTGACCCACTTTTAGCGACCTTGTGCGGAGAATGGAGGGCATCTGCAGCTCAGCTCAGAGCAGGAAACACACTCGGCCTCCGCCGCCAGACAGCACGGCCCGAGTTCCGCCACTGCTCTCCGGATGGCGGCGTGCAGCCCCTGCCCTGGCCCGGCTCCCTTCCTGCCTCTGCTCTTCCAGGGGCTCAGCCCCCTCCTTCCAGCCCCCAGCAAACATCACCCAAATCCTCACTTTGTGTGTTATTATTCAGAGTCCTTCAGCATTCTTTCTCAGTCCTTTCCCATCTTGATTATTTCAGGAGGTAATACAGGGACTCGCTTTCACAACCAGAGCCCTCTTGCAGCCAGACTCCTGGGTTCTAATTCTGACTGGTCAAAAATTCTGGAGACGACGTGGAGAACCCGGTAAGGAGTGGCGCGTAACTGCACTCCCGCTGGCTCCGAGCGAGGGTGGCGCTGTGTAGGAAAACCCTGGGGGCCGAGTCAAAACGGGACTTGGGGCAGTTGACCTCTCAGCGTGAAGAAATTTTAGGGCTGCATTTGACCCTTGAACCACGAGAGGATTAGGGGTGCCAGGCCCCTGTGCCGTCAAAAACCCACATGCAACTTTTCGCTCCCCCAAAACTTAACTGCAAATGGCCTGATACTGACCGGAAGCCTTACTGATAGCATAAACAGTCCATCCACACATAGTTTGTATGTTGTAGGTATTACCTACTGCATTCTTACGATAAAATAAAGAAAACATTATTAAGAAAATCACAAAAAAGAGAAAAGATATTTACAGCAATCATTGGAAAAAATCCACATATGAGCAGACCCCTGTGGTTCGAACCCCCCTTCTTCAGGGTCAAGTGAGCATCAGCCGATCTCCTTCGCTTTCATTTCCCCTTTTATGCGTGCACAAGAGAGATTTTGACTTAAAAAACTGATACCTACCAGTCAGGGCACATGCCTGGGTTGCAGGCCAGTTCCCAGCATGGGACACATAGGAGGCAACCATACATTGATATTTCTCTCCTTCTCCCTCTCTCCTACCCTTCCCCTCTAAAAATAAATAAATAAATAAATATTTAAAAAAAAAAAAAAACTGATACCTAAATAAATCAAAAAGACCTATTTCAATAAATACAAAATACACATTGGTAAATAAAACAACATTTTCCAGGTCATTTTCCTTTACTCGCTTTTTAAATTATTTTTATTTGTTATGAAGTGCCACCCTAACCATTCTAAGCGCACAGTTCAATGGTATTAAGTACATTCACGTTGTCCTGCAACCTTTACTTCATCCATCTCCAAAAAAGCTCTTTTGTCATACTCTCATTAGTAGCATCATGCAATGGATGGCACCATGGACCTCATAAAGACACTACTTAGTGGTCACTGGAGACAAAATGTGTTAGAGCATCATCCCGATACGCCAAGGTCATGGGTTCGATCTCCAGTCAGGGCACATACAAGAAACAGCCATTGAATGCATAAATAAGTGGAACAACAGATGAATGTTTCTCTCTCCCTCTCAAATCGATAAATTAAACAAAAATAAAATAAAAAACATAGCCCTCCCCTTGGGGAACTCCACTACTCCAGGCGGAAGCAGGACTTGAACCCTGTGGCTTCTACAGGACCACCTTCTTTCTCCCTTGGCTCAAAGGCAAAGGGTAAAAACCCGGTTGTGACTGGCACCCTCCCCTCCTCCCAGACTTGGGCCCAGGAGGCAGGGGTGGAGGGAGGGGCATCTTCATTCAGGATACAGTTGCGCATCCACCTGTGTGTCGGGCACTATTCTAGGCACTGGAAATACACCAGAGAACAAGACCACAAGAATTCCTGATTTTTCTGAGCTTCCATTTCTTTCGGGTCATTTTCTTCCTTAACCTCCTCCTTCTCTTTCCCCACCTCCTCATTAACAGGATTCACCAGTCCCAGTATATACTTGGATGATGCATTCTCAGTTGCAAAATATTTCCCATCCATTATCTTGCTCCATCCTCAAAACAACTTTGTGGGGTGGGCATCATTACTCCCATTTTCCAAACAAGGGAACTGAGGCTCGGTATGTGACTTGGTAGTGTAGGGCGTGGTAGAATGCTCTCCAGATCAGGTTCCAGTCCCGGCTCAGCCACTAACCTGCTGGACCACCTTAGATGAGTCATTCACCCACCCCGCAGGCCTCAGTGTCCCCCTGTGAGACAGAAACAGAAGGCGCTCTGCTCTACAGTCTGCCATCTGCCCAGATTTCCACTCCTGGGACTGCAACTTGCCTGGGGACATGCAGCTCAGGAGGCAGAGCAGGGTCCAGAAGCTGGTGCTCCCGACTCCATCCTGAGCCTGACCCTGCCTTTGCTTCCCGGGGAAAAGGAGCCCGGCTGGAGCGATGAAGGAAGAGCAGGGTGTCGGGCCCGGGGCTCCCAGACCTCCAGGGGGTGCCGGAGTCTGTCACAGCTTCTGGAACCCTAACGTGTGTGAGTATGGGGAGACGCCGTCTCCTTCTCAGAGTATAAATAAGACTATTGATAATAGCAGATACTAATTGATGACTTACGGTGGGCCGGACACCGCTTTGCGCACCTGGTGCACGTTATTTTATTTAATCCAAACCCCAATCCGATGAGGTGGCTTTATTGTCACCTTTCTGCAGAGACGGACAGGAAGGGGTTCACAACGATTACTGAGGGCGGTGCTGGAATGGAAGCTCGCAGGCCTCAACTCCAGGTTGACCCCATCGGGCAGGGCCAGGGTCTCAATGCCATGGGAACCACCCCCACCCCTGGGCCAGGGCAGCTGCTGTTTGACTGGGGTTCTAGGGAGGAGGTGAAGCTTAACAACTTATGGGTGATTGACTGCAAGAAAGCAAGCACAGAAGAGGCACAGAGGCTTCAGGCCTTGGAAGGTTCGAGTTACAAGCCAACCAGTTGTTTTCCATCCCTGTCAAGACGAAATAATTGGAGGTCAGACAGCAGGGAAAACTTCTCCGTCACTAGAAGAGGTAGCATTGACAATCTCTCTCCTGGTCAGTTTTGGATGAAGTTGCCCCTGCCTTGGCCAACAGTTTGAGGCAGAGAGAGGGGCTTTGGCGCAACCTCCTACAGAATCCCCATTCACAGAGCCTGTGGGAGATGGGTGGAGGGCGGGGGGCTGGGGCAACAGCCCTGGGGTAACCGAGGGAACAAACACGGAAAACCAGGAGACGTCAGTCCTTATCTGGAGCTCATTAATGGGGAACATTAGTCAGCTGTGAAGGCCAAGATGGGGTGATAGGCCTGTGGTGGGCAGGGGTGGGGAGTGGGGGCAGGGGGAAGCCACAGGGGAGAGGAGGTACTGGTCTAAACTCCACCTCTGCCCCACGTGTCCAAATGCAGGACGGAAGGGTCCTGTAAATGCCCGTGGCCCAGACTCCCCCAAGTCCCAGAGAGAGAGAGACAGAGAGAGGGAGGGAGGTACGGAGGGAGGGAGACGGCTGCAAGCCTCCTGCCCCTGAGACAGCTGGGCCAGCCCACAAAAGGCTCCACAGCATGTGGGAGCTCCGGTCCATAGCCTTCTCCAGGGCCGTGTTTGCAGAGTTCCTGGCGACGCTCCTCTTCGTCTTCTTTGGCCTGGGCTCAGCCCTCAATTGGCCGCAGACCCTGCCCTCTGTGCTGCAGATTGCCTTGGCCTTCGGCTTGGCTATCAGCACCCTGGTGCAGGCTCTGGGTCACGTCAGTGGGGCCCACATCAACCCTGCTGTGACTGTGGCCTGCCTGGTGGGCTGCCACGTCTCCTTTCTCCGAGCTGCCTTCTATGTGGCTGCCCAGCTGCTGGGGGCCGTGGCAGGAGCTGCTTTGCTCCATGAGATCACACCAGCAGACATCCGAGGGGACCTGGCTGTCAACACAGTGAGTAGCCAGAGCTTCGTCTGTTCCACAGGGTGGATCCTGGGGAATCCCTTGTAAAGGATGAGATGGGAGGGAACAGATTTGGGTGAGGGTCTGCATGCAGGGGCAGGGGAGGGGGGCTGGAGGGGAAGAGGTGCCGGGACGAGGAACGAGGTTGCCGGAGGAGAAGCAGGGTGGAAGGAACGACAGTGCCAGGGCTGAAGCAGACACCCGGGTCTGCTGGCACCTCCTGCCCTGAATCTTGTGGAGGACGGCTAGCATCACGGTTTCTGTCGGACTTAATACCTGCATTTCAGTGAGGACTGGTCTATATAGAAGTCGGCAGACAACAGGGTTGCAAAGTACACCGGCTTTCTGAGCTGGAGGGAAGCTCAGAGTGTGAGTCCCTTCTAGAGGGAAGAAGGACCCAACTTTTCTTCAGCATCCACCATGCGCAGGCCTCACCGTAGGGTTCTTCACGAGCCTCGCACTGACACCTGGCTGCAGCCCTGCAGGGCAGGGATGGGCATACCCTTTCTTAAGAATACGGAAACTGAAGCTCAGAGAGGGGAAGTGCCAGAGCCAGGCTTCAAACCCAGGCTTGACCGTCAAGCCCACGATTTCCAACCTGAGCCGTCATCTAAGCTCCTTTCGCGAACAAGGAAACTGAAGCCCAGAGAAGGGAAGCGCAGGCCAAAATTCTACAGGGCGTCCATACCAGAGAAAGCACCAGGACCCGGGGGGACGCTGAAGGGGCACTGTCTCTCCAGACACTTGGAGCCTGCAGGCTAACCGCTGATTTCATGAACAGCGGCTAATGCGGCACCTGGGGTGCTGTGGGAGCTGAGGGTGATGCTATGCATCCCTCTCGATGCTACATACCCCCACCCTCCTCCCCTCTCTTGGGTCTGTGCAAGGCCTGTGCATGGGAGGCAAGGGTGGGGAGGGGCGGTCCGCGTGCCCTCAGCAGAGCTCTCACTCCAGCCCCGATCCCGAGCCCGGACAGCCGGTGCCTCTTCCACGCCGCAGTTGCCTGCATTTCTTGGCCTGCTCTGCACCTGGGCCACGAGATAAGTGCTCTGACGTCTCTGAAGAGTCCTGCAGTCTCCGTGGCCACCCCCTCCTCCGCATGGGTAGCCCTTTCTCACATGAGGGGCAGAGGTGTCCCAACTAGGGAACTTCTCTCCTCTTCCAAATGGAAAATGTGATGAGGCTGGGGGCTGGGGGCTGAGAAAAGGCTAGCGTAACCATGACAGGGAACAGACTGAGGAGCGTAACCATTTCCACTGAGAACGAAATTAGTTCAGTTGGCAGCAAGGAGAGGCTGAGTTAGACTGAAAGAGGAACTTCTTGAGAGCACAGTCAAGAAAGTCTCGGAATGTGACTGGGGAATGTCCTGTATGAGCAGGGCCATGGGATTGCTAAGTGGACATAGGGACACTCAGTCCTGTTCCTCCATCATTTCACAGTTGACTGGAGCCCTCAGAACAGAAGGTTCCCTCAAGTTATTGCTCATCCTTTACTACAGAGAGTAACTGAGGAGAACTCTGCCTGGCTAGAAAGGGGTAGCAGAGGGGCTGAATTACCCTGAGGCTCTAGGGTGCCAGGTGACTTTAAGGTTGCCTCAGGTGTCCTCTGAGGTCCCTAGAAAGGCCAGCCTGGTGGCCGGAAGTCACCATTGATGTGTACCTGCTCCGTGCTGGATATCACCTCGCCCTTGTTAAAACGCCGCAGGGTGAGCTCTGCGGCCCTCCACCGTGGGCGGTAAATTTAGGCTCAGCATTCAACTGATTCAAGCCACAGAGCCAGTAAGTGTCGGCACCTGGAAATGGACCCCGAACTGGCTGACAGCAAACCCGCGTCCACGCTGTCTCTCTTTGAGCAGCCATTCACCAGCAGGAATGGGGCTGGGGCTCTGCCTTTGTCATCTCCAGTCCTCACACAGTCCTTCAGAGTTTTGTTATCCCCATTTTAAAGGAGAACGAACTGAGGCTGAAGTAAATAGGGGCCCACGGTCAGTCAGAGGCCTCCGAAGCAGCTGCCTCCAAAGCTCTTTTCATAGTCCCCCACTAGAGGCTCTGACTTTGGACCACAGGGGATTGAGGTTAGACCTCAGGGAGACCCAAGAGTGACAGCTCCATGGCTAGGACCCAGGGGTGGGGGTTCAGGGCCTAAAGAAGGTGTGTGGGAGGTGAGAGCTGTCATAGCTCCACCCTGTTCAGTGCCCAGCCCCAGAGAACAAGGTGTAGGGCACAGGATGACAAAACCCAGCGAGAAATCCAGTGCTGGGTGTGGCCCACTTATGAAACTACCTCTTTGCTTAGCCCCAAGTTCTCTCATTACCCAAAGTAGGGTCTGCTGGGACCTCGGGCACCCCACGTGGGTGTGGAGGCATCGCAGTGTAGGGCTCCAGCACCCCAGCAACCCTACCTCAACCTCCACGGGACGTGCAGGGAGCAAATCCACAGGGCAAAATGGAGGCCTGAAACACAGTGGGGAAGAAGCAAAGGCTAGAGGAGAGAGTCATATGCTAGACTTGTGGGGGGAGGGGACGCACCAGGAGCATCCCAGACCCAAGTCCCTAGACCCTATTCCTGGGACCTCTTTGACCACAAGGAGGAAGACAATAAGCTCGTTGTTATACCAGTATCTTACGGCCCAAGGAAAGGGGAAGGCCTTCCTGTTACCTGGCCTAAAGCTCCCTGCTGTATTCAAAACCTCTTCCCTTCTTGCTCTTCAGAAAACAGAAATTCTGGACTCAGCATCCTTTATTGCTCACACTGTAGGTACACAACCCAGGTCCCCAAGTCTAATGAGTCATGGAGTCGGGCTTCCCACCTCTGGCTGGGGAACCACAGGGAGTCCTGGGGTCTATCCCTCTGCCTTTGGGCCACCGGCCCAGGAGGAAACTGTCAGTAGCTTGGACCAAGGCGGCTGCTGAGCCCAGGCGTTCCAGCTCCCAGCCAGCCTGGAGCCTCTCTGGGGTCTTGGCTGTAGGTGAGCCAGTGCGGGGAGCACGCTCACTATTTCCCTACCCACCCCTCTCCGTCCCCAGCTTCACAACAATGCGACAGCTGGCCAGGCCGTGACTGTGGAGCTCTTCCTGACCCTGCAGCTGGTGCTCTGCATCTTTGCCTCCACGGATGAGCGCCGTGAAGACAACCTGGGCAGCCCTGCCCTGTCCATTGGCCTCTCTGTGGCCCTGGGCCACCTCCTAGGGGTAAGTCATGGCCACTGGTTCCAGCCTCCCTGGACACACACTTCTCCCCAGAGAAACAGACCCATGGACCACCCTGGAGACAGATGTACAGACCTGCCCCAAATGGCAGGCACGAAGACCCCCAGAAAGGCAGATACAGACTCCCACAAGGGACAGACACACTCCAGAGGGTTTAACTGTCACATACCCCAAAAGGACAGATTCCACACCAGCCTCAAAGGAATCCAGAGCCTTGTAAATATCACATGAACTTCACTGTCAGAGGCGTGGACTCCCTTTAGGTTGAGGTCAAGCACTGGTGAGGCTTGCAAAGGCCTCCCTGCCGGACCTCACCTCCCTCCTCCCCTCGACCCGGACTCCCGCTGTAGATCTACTACACCGGCTGCTCCATGAACCCTGCGCGGTCCCTGGCTCCCGCTATTGTCACCGGCAAATTTGATGATCATTGGGTAAGGCCCAGACCTCCCTGCTTGTCCTCCCCTCCCCCAGAAACCCAGCTCAGCTAGGGTTTCCTGGAACAAAGTGTGGCGGGGGCTCCGCAAACTCTCTGTGCTCTTCTCCCTGGGTCCCCGATGCTGACTCAGTTTCCACCTCTGTAAGCGAGGACAATGGCAGTTCTGGCATCAGGGGTTTGGGGAAGGATTAAGTGAGGTTAGTGGTGTAAAACAGACCTTTCAGTGACTTAGAACTCGATAAACGGTAATATTTATGCTAGCTAACACATGTTTTTTTTTTAGCACTTACCTAGTGCTTAGTATGTGCAGGCCCTATTCTAAGTGCTTTGCAAATACTAGCTCATTTAGTTCTCACAACCACGCCAGGCGGTCGGCGTCACTGTGTTGGAGGGCAACAGGCGAGACGGGTGAGCGGCTTAGACTCCAAGTTCACCCAGGCCGCCCGCTTGAAAACTCGCGCGCAACCCCCAGCTCGCAAGTCTTCCGCAGCAGCTCGCATTGTCCCTTCGAACTCAGTGACAGGCACTTTACACGCGTGTGAGGCCCTGTCCCCACGAGAGGTGGGGCGGGCCCCGAGGCCTGACGCTCGCGGGGAGCCGGCACCCCTCTCCGCGCGGCCCCCGCCCCCGCGCGCCCCGCGCCAGCCGCCCTCCCGCTGCCCGCAGGTCTTCTGGATCGGACCCCTGATCGGCGCCATCTTGGGCTCCCTGCTCTACAACTACGTGCTGTTCCCGTCCTCCAAGAGCCTGTCGGAGCGCTTGGCTGTGCTGAAGGGGCTGGAGCCGGACACCGACTGGGAGGAGCGCGAGGTGCGGCGGCGGCAGTCGGTGGAGCTGCACTCGCCGCAGAGCCTCCCCCGGGGCAGCAAGGCCTAAGCGCCCCCGGCCCAGCCCGGACGGCCGGGCCTGGCCTCGGGCCCAGGGGAGCTCGTGCCCGGGCTCCCGGGACACCCGTCACCCCCTGCCGGCCGGGCCCAAGGCAGCAGGGCCCGCCCGCCCCTCCTGTCTCCGCGTGCGAAGTGGCCCCCAGTGCAGAGTAGCTGCTTCCAAGACGTGCAGGCCTAGCCTGGGTTGTGGGGCTGGTGGTGAGCCTGGCAGACCCCTGTCCAGAGGCTGCAGGCTGGAGAGTAGTCGACCCTCTGGCTCCTTGCAGGGGGCTGGGGACCTGAGGACAGAGCAGGGAGAGGGAGGCGGGTGAGCGGTAGAGGAAGATTCTGGAGAGCCTTTCCATAGGAGTGGGTGGAGGTGGGGGGGGGAGTATGCAGACCCGTCCTTGGGGGGTCCGGGAACAGGTTTTACTAGTGTGCAGATGTGTGTTCATTCCTAAGTGCTTCTCTGTCCCCAACTGCAGTGTTGTGCAAGCTTCTGAGTGTGAACAGGTGTGCCTGTGGTGGTGCAAGTGTGCGCTGGCTGGTGACCTCTCACTTTTCCCTTGACCCCTTCTTCCCCCACTGCAATAAATCCACTTCCTCTGCTGTGGGTGAGTCCTTGCCAGGACCATCCTCAGGAGTGTGTGCTCCCCAGAGAAGGGCAGGGTCTGGAGGCCGCTTTGAGCAGGAGGACACAGGACCTGATTCCCCTACTCTGCCTCTCCTGGAAAATTCCCCCACGTGCGGCACTGGGCAAGCAGACTTGTCAGGAGCCAGGGCTGGAGGCAGAGAGCTATCAACTACAGACCGCCTCCCTCAGAAGTGGCCTTTGGAAGACAGGAAAAATTGGGTGGCCAAGGGCCTCCTTTCTGCCCTGAGGGGCTTCCTTTCTCCCTCTCCGAAGGAGGAAGTGAGTGCGTGTGTGCGTGTGTGTGTGCATGCGCAAGCATGTGTGCGTGCCCAACGTGTGCAGGGGACCCCCATCTCTGGGGGGCTCCAGACCTAGAGATTAGCCTCCCACTGTGACAGAGAAAACAAAAGCTCTTTGTGGGGCCCTGGCTTTTGTCTCCGGAGAGGGGGAGATTTGCAACTAGACACTTCTTGAAAGGAGACACTGGGTTTCGCAAGTGAGCCCTCTCACCCAGCACACACCTATGGCTGGCATGCACGCAACTGCAGCACCAGGCAACACCCCCCACCCCTGACACCCATCCCACCGCAGGCCCCCCTCCCCAGGCAGCAGCTCTTCCACCCCAGGAGCCTCTCCTCCCCTCCCTCCCTCCTCCTCAGCCCCCACCTCGGGACAGTTACTGTGGGGAGAGCAGCCTAGCACTCCCACAACCAGAAAAGGGAAATGACTTGTCCAGGCAGAGGCAGGTCTGTGCCTAGAGCCTGGGCTTCTAAATTTCCAGGCCAGTGCATTGGTGCTCAAATGAGATTAACTGGGATTAAGTGAGATGGCGCGTGTAAAGATGCTACGTGAACTGTAATTCCTCATACCATTGTCACCCACTGTTGAAATCATTTCATTATTTCTGCTTCCTGGGGCTAGAATGCAGAAGGGGTCTACCCGCCCCACCCCCCGCCTCTTTTAACTCCTTTGGGTGGTAGTCAGAGCAAAGGAGAGGTCTGGGAATCCCAAGGTGAACACAGAAGGACATGGGCTTGGGTCCGGCCCCTTCCTGGTCCAGTCTCTTAACCTCTCCTGACCTGAGTGCACCCTAGCTGTTTTCACCTTCTTTCCCTCCCACCACCCAGACCATCCATTCTCTCCTCCCTCTCCAGCCTGCTGCATAGCTAAGCTAAGAATCACACCTTGAGACCCCTCTGCATGCTCTCTGCTGCTTGTGTGCTTTCAAGGCTTTTCTCTGTATCTGCGCCGAGCACCCACTGTGCACTGAAGTCTCCGGCCCCTTCCTGCCCTCTTCTCCCTTCAGAGATGGACCGAGTATGAGGAACATTTCTGTTATTGTGCCCACCTCTGCCTTTGTCTTTTTTTGTCTCCCTTTGGGGTCAGAAAAAAGGCTGCCCTGGGTCGTATGTGCTGTGGAGATGATTCTCCCAAACCCCTGGAAATCTGGTGGCAGCCACCTGGCCTCACTCCTTGACCCGTCCGGGGGGATGGGTCAAGTTAGAGACCAAAGTAACCTCCAAGACAGTACTCCTGGTAGCTGAGTGTCCTTGCTCTAGAAGTTCAAAGACAGCAGGGCACTGCACTTGGAGCCAAGCCTGGATGTGTCTGAGGCACCTCAACCCTACTGCGCCTCACCTTACCTCACCAGACCCCTTTAGAAGTTGCCAAGAATGTCTATGTCTGTTCCACTTCCTGGATTCCACCTCCCCCAGAACTAAGCGTGAGATTCCCCACATTTAGCCCTGATTGCCCAGATTGGGGTCCCTAAGGTCAGAGGTCAAAGCAGGATTCAACTGATGGGGGTGGAGAGAACTGACACCTATTGAGCATCTCCTGTGTCCCAGCGTCTGTGCTGGGTACTTTACGAGTATCAGCTCACTTTATCCTCCTAAAAGCTCAGGCAGGTGAGGGAAGGACAGCGGCCCCCTTACCCCAACCCTGTGAGGCAGGCAGAGCAAATACAGTCATGTGCTGCGTAACGACTTTAAGGTTAACGACCCACCACATATGCAACGGTGGCCCCAGGTCTCCTAATATAATGAAACTGAAAATTCCTATCATCTAGTGACAACCGTAGCCGTGGTAACATCGGAACCTCCTAGCACCGCAGCCCAGCGCATGACTCCCGTGTCTGCGGTGGTGCTGCCAGTCGTGTGAATGTATTTCACACACAGTTACCGGGTTTGTACTGTCTGGGTCTGTGCAAGCGCACTCCATGATGTTTGCACGAAGACGCAAGTGCCCAACGACGATGCCATTCACGATGGCCAATGTTAAGTGGCACGTGACTGCACTGCGCCTCCCGTTGCACAAATCAATGAATTGGAGCTGAGAAACTGGTCTGAAGTCGCACGGCTCTATGTAGGGCACTCGAGACTTGAACAGAGGCCTTTTTTATTCAAAACCCCATGATCTTTCCACCCAGGAGTCAGAGGGGACCAAGTCTGGTCGGAGGCAAGTCCGAGGCCCCTCTAGGAAGCCCCTGGCAGAACCACAGCCCGCAGCTGAGCCTGCTCAGCCCGGCCCCCTGACTGGTGGAGGACACGGGGCCTCGGGGATGCCTGTGGCAGGGCAGGAAGAAAATGATAAGAACGTGGGGATGGTTTCTGCCCTTGCAGAGCACCCAGTCTGGAGGAGGATGGAAGGCAGATACACCCCAAACCAGACAGAGGCTGGGCAGCACAGAGGCAGGTGGATAGGACCCCAAGCTGGGGACGGAGAAGGCTCTGAGCTGAGGGGACGAGGGAGCTGACCATCGGGTCCCAGCAGCACCCATTCCCACAGTCCCACTTTGTGCCAGATAAAGACTTTGCAACTACAGATGTTGCTTTGATGGTGTTTTGTATCTTTTAAGCTGTGATTCTGTGTATGCAGTGCCCCCCAGCTAGACTGTAAGCCCTTTGCGGGCAGGGCTTCTTCCAGGTCTTGGATGGCATTCTCCTGCCTGTCTGCCCTTATCTGTCTTGTCCACCACAGTGCTCTGCATACAGTAAGCTCAATAAATGATCATTTGTCAATTAAGTGCTGTTTCTTCCACAATTTAGAAATGGTCAGCACAGTCCAAAGTCCCAGAAGACAGACTGATATGTCCTGAGCTCCCCACAGCTGCTGTTAGGAATGGTGCAGAGGGGATTTCAATGCTCAACCACTGGGTGGCAAATTCCCACTGCCAGCCTGGCCAGAAGGGCCTCCTGGGCTTTGTGACCCATGGAGAGGGAACCAAGACACGGGTAGGCTGTGTGGTCTGCAGACAGAGCAAAGAATAGCCCCCTTTGGGCCCCTCGTGTCAGCCGTTGCACTGTGCTGGGAAATCAGGGCAGGGACCTCCAGGATCTGGGACAACATCTAACACTCCACATGTCCACAACTGACAGCCTGCTCTTCTCTCCACACCTGCCCTTCCCACAGTCCCTTTGTCTCAACTGATATCAACTCCATTTCTCCAGCCGCTCAGGTCAAAAAGCTCGTTGTCCTTGTTCTCAGGTGCCCTCTGAGCTCTGTCAGAGAATCCTGGCAGTCCCACCTTCACAGGGGGCCCGGAATCCAATCACCCTCCTCTCAGGTCCAGGCCGCCACCCTCCATCTCTTCCTGCGTGGGGCCCTATCAGCCTCCCCGCTTCCATTCCCACCCCTCCAGTCTCCTCTCACTGCTGCAGCGGAAGAGTCTGTTAAAAACCTGGTCAGACCACGGCTCAGGGGCTTCCTCGATCTCTCAAGTGAAGCCTGCCTCGCCTTTTGGTGGTGCACAAGGCTGCCCGCCTCCACTGCCTCTGTCCTCATCTCCTTGCTCCCTCCGCTCCAGCAACACTGGCGGCTCCCTCCGCCTGGAATGTTCTTTCCTCGGATATATGCATGGTTCTCTCTCTCTCCTCTCTCAGGTCTTTGCTCAGATGTCACCTTCTCAGCAAGATCTATACTGACACCCTTTTAAAATTTCAAAGGAACTCCACTCCTATCCCTGCACATACCCTATTTTCCCACAGCACTTACCAGATTCTACTGTCCTACACACTCTACCTATGCCCGCTATTCGTCATCTGTCTCCTTTTACTAGAATATTAGCTCCACAAGCAAAGATGTTGTCTGCTAGCTTGTAGCCAATCCCAGTGCCTAGAGCAGTGCCTGGGCATAATAAGTGCTCAATAACTCTTTGTGGAAGGAAGGAATGAATGAATGACTATTTCCCAGTAGTGGGGATATGTGGAGCCCTGGGGGCACCACCTCCTGCCAATTATCCTACCATTTCTACCCCCACCCTCCCAGGGAATACAGAGGTCCCTATGTCAGGAAAGGAGGGAAGGAGCCCTCCCTGAGAGATTCGAACTCTGGCTGCTACCAGTGGGGAGACCCATCTCCCAGCCCAGAAAGGTCCCAGGGAAGCATTCATTGCCCGGGAGCTGGCAGGGCCTGGCCCAAGAGCTCAGAGAAAAGGCCGTTCCAGGACATAGGAGCTCCCGTAGTTTCCTGTGACAACCTGGGGACAGAGTGGCCCTGGGAGAGAGCTGGAAGAGATGAAAGGATTTCAAGCACAGGCCCAGGAAACAAAGCCAACTGCCCTGTCTGAGCCATCTTGACAAACTGGGTCTCCTTCAGCCACACCAGGCCCATTCTTGGTGACTTTATGGGTCCCCTTTTGGGTCGCTGTGTGACCATGGACCTCTGAGTCTGGGTTCCTCACAGGTAGCTCAGAATTGAATCACACTGTGGAGGCCAAAGACCTGGGTTAGACGTAAAGGGTTGAGTCCAAATCCGCAAGTAGCAGCTTCCCCTGTCAGCCCAGAGTCCCTCAAGCCCTGGAGAGTCCTCCCTACTCCAAGATGATGGAGCTTCAGACATGTGGGTTCATGAAGACAGTGCCCTGGGAGAGGAGAAAGCAGGTGGAAGCGGGCAGAACAGAGGCAAGTTCATGCCATGCTCTGCCAAGAGCAGGGCCTCAGGACCCAGGGCGGAAAGGCCAGGCGGACCTCCTGCCTTAAGAGGAGGGACGTGGGGGAGGAGCTGCTCTGACAGGAAACACTGAACAGAGGAAGAACAATGGCAGGGTTTCTTTGGTCCCTGTTTTCTTTAGCCTCTTGGCTGCCAGGGAGCCCACAGCCCACTCCTCTAGGTCCTTGGCTTTCCTCCGAGGCCCCTCCCCTCATCCCCTGACAGACTGAGAGAGGAGCACCTGTTCTTTCCCTCTGCTGCACCCACCACCTTAGCTCCACACAGAGGCTTCAGGGTTTTTTTTTTTTAATTATGGTTACAACACGAGGAAACTTTACTGAGCCTTACTCTATGCTAAGTGCTTCCCAAGGACACACAGTGGTGGGGTGGGGGTGGGGGGGGTCTTTAGTGCAGCTCCTCTCCTGAGATCCTGAGGGTAATTCCCTGCCCCTCCTCCAAGCCCTGGAGGGTCCTCCAGCCTCATTCCCCACATGCCTAACCTGAAAATAAGGAGCGGAAGGGGCGGGGGGGCGGGGCGGAATGGTGGAGAGCAGCTGGAAGCTCAGAGAAAAGCGGCAAGGACAGGAGGAGGGAAGGTAGGGAACTGGAAGAAAGTGTGGACCCCAGTCCAGGGGTGGGAGGGTCTGACTTGGGAGGCATTGAAAAGCACCGCACGTAGGAGAGGCAGATATGGAACTGAGGTAGAGACAGACAGAAACAAATGAACAAAAAAGTCACAGAAATTAAGAGGCAGAGGAAAGGTAAACAGGATAGAGAGGCGGAGACGGACAGAAGAAGGCTTAGACTGTGAAAGGAAGGGAAAAACAGAAATGGAAAGGAGAGGGAGAGGCTAAAGGAAAGAGAAAGAGAGAGATGGAAATGGGGGGGGGGGATGGAGAGAGAGAAGAGGAAAAATCGGAAAGAGACAGGGCCTGGAGAAACAGACCGAAGGAGAAGAAGCCAGAGGAGAGGCAGAGATCTATTGCAAGAGGAAGAGAAAGCCAGACTGAGAATGTGACGGACAGAGACTAAGAGACTGAGAGAAGGGGTGAGAGCGGAAGGAGGAGGAAAAGGAGAATCTGAGATCTAGAGTATGGGTCTTCCAAAGGGAGGTGGGAGAGGCCAAGACCTGGCGTTGGGAGGTCAGCGGTGCCCTGCCCCCTCCCGGCACCCCGCTCGGACCCCTCAGCCCCAGAGCCTCTTCCCTGACCTAAAACAAAACCGAACCTGGCCATGACCTCTCCGGTCCCAAGTACAAAGTGAACTCCCGGCCCCCACCTCCTCTGGGGACGCGCCGAGGTCCCCAAGAGAGCCGCGCTGGAGGGGTTGGGACGGTTGCAAGCAGAGGGAGCCTCCTGGGGTCCACTGCCTCCTTGCAGGACTGTACGGCCGCTGCTGGGGGTCCAGGATAACCAGGCACAAGGCAGGCTGGTACGGTGGCCGCTTTGCCCAAAACGCCCCCATTTCAACCCCAGGGGCCCGCCTGGCCCGGGCCAGGGAGAGGCCGGCGACGACCGGACCGCCCAGCCGGGCCGCCCGCCCCCGCAGCCCGGCGGCAGGGAGCTGAGTGGCGCTGTCCTCAGGGAATCGCATCACTCCAAACCCGCGGGAGGTGAGGCTGGATAAGGATGCCCGGGTCGCAGGAGGAAAAGGAGGGGCTAGACCCAGGGCCCGGAAAGGAGAGAAGGAGAAGACCACGGCCCGAGATAAAAGCCCGGCGGAGGGAGCCAGCCAGAGGTCCGTGGGACTGGTGACCCCGGCCCGGCCCGGCCCAAGCAAAGTCTCCCTAGGAGCCTGGGACGACGAAGCGCGCGGCGCAGAGCGTGGAAGCCGTCTGGAGCGCAGCACGCACAAGTCCCCAGCCGCGGGGCCGGTGTGCACCGCCGCCTGGGTCATGTGGCCCAGACAGGTCGCACACTGCCCCTGCCGGAGAACTCGGAGGGCCCGGGGCGGTGTGAAGCCCTGGACGGCCGGGAAGTTCCCTTCCTGCGCGAAGTGCTGGCTCCAGAGCGCGGGAGCCGCCCACTGCCCCCCCGCGCTGGCCCCGCTTAGGGGCGCCCGCCCTCTATATAGCGCACCCCTGCGGGGCCCGTGCCAGGTCGCTAGCCGCACTGAGGTCCCCGCAGAGCGCGCCGCCCCAGGAAGCCAGCCCCCCGCCCGCTGCAGCACCGCCGCCGCCCCGACGGGCGCCCCCCGCTGCCGCTCGGCCCCCACCGCCACCATGAAGAAGGAGGTGTGCTCCGTGGCCTTCGTCAAGGCCGTGTTCACCGAGTTCCTGGCCACCCTCATCTTCGTCTTCTTCGGCCTCGGCTCAGCCCTCCAGTGGCCGTCAGCGCTGCCCACCATCCTTCAGATCTCGCTGGCCTTTGGCCTGGCCATAGGCACCCTGGCCCAGGCCCTGGGGCCCGTGAGCGGTGGCCACATCAACCCTGCCATCACGCTGGCGCTCTTAGTGGGCAACCAGATCTCCCTGCTCCGGGCTGTCTTCTACGTGGTGGCCCAGCTGGTGGGCGCCATTGCTGGGGCAGGCATCCTCTATGGGCTGGCACCAATCAGTGCCCGGGGCAATCTGGCGGTGAACGCGGTGAGTGCCCGCGGGGATGGGGGTGCGGCAGAGACCCTGGGGTGGGCTTGGGACCAGGCCCTCATACCCCATTTCAAGAATAGGTGCCACTGAATGGGTCAGTGCACACCCTTGCAGGGAAGGCGACAGCCTCCCAAGGCCAATGAGATGAATCCCCAGCTGCCGTGTGTCCCTCCCTGCTCAGCCCCCCTGGTTCATGCCCACCTCCTCTGCCTGCTCCCTTCCTGCTGCCCCTTTCTGGCCTCTCTCCCGGTGCCTACGTCCCCTCCTTTCTTGCTGGAAACTTATGCCTTTTCTCCTGTCTCACTCCTGGGTTCTGCCTTCCTCTTGGGCCCCACATGGCTCCTGTCTGTCCCTCAGCGGAGGGCCCCGGAACCATTAGAGAGAAATAGGTTGTAATTTTGACTCCCGCTGACCCTGGACTCTGTGGGTCTTAGTTTTCTCAGCTATGACATGGGGGTAGCCATCACCCACCACAGCAAGTGTCAGGGGACCTCATTTAGAGACCATGCATGTGAACCCCTAATTTTGTTCCTGCTCCTGGCCTCCCGCTGCCTCCCCCTTCCCCAGCCCCAGATTCGGCCCCCATGTCCCTTGCAAACTGGGTTCATTAATCAAACACAGAGGAGGATTTTCTCGGCCATTGTCAAGCCGTGAGTCAGCTGCACCAGAGAGACGGGTTTGAGGTTGGCACTGGCAGCGGGTCAGGCACGGGCGGGAGGTGGGCTGGGGGTGCAGTAGACGAACTGGGCAGCTGCCTGCAGGAGGGAGGGTAAATGCCAGCTTGTGGGGGGTGGAGACTGGGCAGAACTGTTGACAGGACTGTGTCCAGGAAAAGCTCCCCTCACACCACCCTTTGGCCACAGGCCTGTGCCCCAAGCTTTGCACACACCGTGACGTGTGTAGCCTCTTTGGCAGATGACATCCCTGACCCGATGTGCACTGGGCTGTAGGTGTCCTTCGAGGCCCTAAACCCACCTCCCAAGCCTGTGGCCACAGAGCCAGAAGGAGGCTGGGGTCCTAAACCACCCTCCCCTTGCAGCTCAGCAACAACACGACGCCGGGCCAGGCCGTGGTGGTGGAGATGATTCTGACCTTCCAGCTGGCGCTCTGCATCTTCTCCTCTACCGACTCCCGCCGCACCAGCCCCGTGGGCTCTCCGGCCCTGTCCATTGGCCTGTCCGTCACACTGGGCCACCTTGTGGGGGTGAGCAGAGCTGCCACGTGGCTGGGGCTGTGGAGAGCTCCTCAGGGCAAATAATAGGGACCTACAGCATCTCTCCGGACCAATGAGCCCTGCAGTTTGGGTCTGGAGTGGGACCGCTGTACTCTGTCCCAGACTTGAGAGCCCCCCAAACCTTCTCTAGACTGGAGAAAGATGGGAATAAGTGGGAGTTGGGGTGGGGGCAGGAAACCAAGCCCAAGCTCAGGACAGAGAAGAGAGGAGGGGTGCACAGGAACCTGTGGAGGGAGAGGTCACCAGCCTAGGAATTGGGGGCCTTCAGTTGGAGATCCGACTGAGCCCCTGAACTGGTGGGTGACCCTGGGAGCGTTAGGGGCCCCGTGGGAGTAGACGTGCACTTTGCCTTCCTCACTGCCTCCCTCTCTCCGTCCAGATCTACTTCACCGGCTGCTCCATGAACCCAGCCCGCTCCTTTGGCCCAGCGGTGGTCATGAAGCGGTTCAGCTCTGCGCACTGGGTGAGTCTGGGCCTGCCTCAGACCCCTGGCAATGCAGACCTGGACACTCAGCTTTGGCTCTCTGGACTTCCTGGGTGTTGTGGGCCCAGAGCTTGGGGCTGGGGCTGGGCCCGGGGAGCAGAGGCTGGAGAGAGAAGGGGACACAGCAGGGAACAGGATGCAGCTAGAATACTGGCCTGAGCCCTTGGGGACAAGGAGTCCCTGGTTGCGGGCTGGGGGGCAGAATTGTGTTTGTCTCTCTAGGTAAAGGAGGGGTCTCTGCCTCTAGGTTGATCTCCTCCAAGGACTTTTTCTGTCCTTCTGAGCCTGTATGTCTGATGTTGTATTTACCCACCCCTGTTGAAGGGTTGGGATAGTCTTCCTTCCTGCGGGTCTAGCCCTCGGGACAATCTGGAACTTCCTTTGAGAGTCCATGGTCTCCTTCCAGAGTTCGTCTCTATTCCCACATGGCAGGGAGAGGAGTTCTGTTCGTCTCCCTGAGGACCTATATGTCTGTTCCCTCTGAAGGTCCATTTGTCTCTCTTTAGGGTGGAGTGGGAGGGGCCGTGGCCCTCTGGGGATCTGTCTCCTTTAAGCATGTGGGTATCTGTGGTCCATGTCCCTGTCACTGGGGAGTGGGGTGTCAGTATATCTGTCCCTGAGGTGGGAGGAAGTCTTTCCTTCTGGAGATCTGGAAGTCGTATGCCCATCTCCTCTGGGGGTCCGTGAGTCAGTCCTCTGGAGGGGCTCAGCTCCCTGATGCTGTGCTGTCTCCACCAGGTGTTCTGGGTGGGGCCCATCGTGGGGGCTGCCGTGGCTGCCATCCTCTACTTCTACCTGCTCTTCCCCAACTGCCTGAGCCTGAGTGAGCGTGTGGCCGTCGTCAAGGGCACGTATGAGCCTGAGGAAGACTGGGAGGAGCGGAAGAAGACCATAGAGCTGACTGCCCACTGACCAGCATCAGACGGGGCCAGTCCCTCAGCCCCTAAACTACAGGGGAATAAAATGCATGACAGCAAAGCTTCCTTTCCCCACAGCTGGGTCCTCTGGGCTAGGGAGGAGGTACTGGCTCCCCAGGCTGCAGTTAGAAATGGGAACAGGAACTCGTGATGGGGCTCTGGGGTGGGAGCCAGGGGCTGGGGCCTGATGGCAAGGGGTTCTCTCTGGGACAGGGCAGGCTGCTGCCACGAGGTCAGACCTCAGAGATGGCGAACGCGGCACCAAGCTCACAGGCTACCCCACAGGCAGGCCAGGAAGGGGTGGTCTGCATTCTTCATCCCCCACTTTTGCCAGCCCCTCCTCAAGAGCCAAGGCGATCCCAGCCCCTAGGATGTCAGAGGCTGACCCTCCCCAGAGCTCCTTAGGAGGGAGACAGACTGGTTCGTTAAGTGCTTCCTTATTTATTTCTGCTTAAACACACATGGGCTAGGGCTGCTGGTGTTTGCAATGGGGGCTTCCCAATAAACCACTGACATTCATGTTCTGCCTCATCTCTCCCTAGAAGCCTCTCCTTGGGACACTCTGGCTCATCGCCTCTCCTCTTTGTCACCCTGCGCCCTGCCCCATGGGCTCCTCAGTCCTCTGTGGAAAGACAGGGAAGCGGAGGCCAGAGGAAGCCTAGAGTCAGATATGGGGGTGGGAAGAGCAAGATAGGGGGTGGAGAGAGAGAGAGAGAAGAGAACAGATATAGAAATGGAGCTCAGAGGTCAGCAGGAGGCAGTGGGAGCAGAGAAGGAGGCATCCTATTCACTTAGTCTCCGCCCGCACGCCCCTCCCACCTCAGCTATGTCAAGTCTCTGTCACTTGAGGAGGGTGTGCCAGACAGGGTGGAGAAACGAGCTGCCTGCAGCCCCTTGAGATGCCAAGGGGTTGACCAGCCAGGTCTGTCATCGGGGCGGAGGCACAGCCCTGGACTCCCCTCTCTACACCTCCGTGTTCCAAAAAGGGGCCATGTTGGGAGCTGTGCTCAGCACCAGCAGCAGCCCCACTGTCCCTGCCCCACCCCCCACCCCCGGAAGCTGCACGTGGCCCAGCACTTTTCTGCTCTCTTCTCTGCCTTGCAGCCCAGTGTCCCCACTGTCTTCTCCTCTGGGCCCCAGACTCTGCCCTCACTGGCTCTTGTCCCCTGGCCACTGACACTCCTTAGGAAACCTCCTTAACTTGCCAAACCTCCATCTCATAAGCTATCAAATGAGGATGAAAACTGCTTCCCTCCCAGGGTTGTTGTGCAGATCAGACAAGTTGAGGGAGAGAGATTCCTGCTCTCTGTGGGGAAAAGGGTGGAATGCAGATGAGAAGTTCAGTACACAGCCCTGCGTCATAGTGAAGGGGTCTGGCTTGGGGTCCAAGTCTTGATGTGCAACTTCGTGTAACATAAGCTCCCTGAGTTTTAATTACCTCATCCATAAAATGGGGCTACTTGTACTCATGGGTGGTTGTGAGGATGAAATGAGACAATGGATTGAAATAAAACCCTTGTGCAAACAGGGCCAGGCACTTCACAGTGAGTGCTCAATAAACGTGTGAAAGGAAACCAGCTCCCTGGCTGGTGTGGCTCAGGGTATGGAGCGCATGCCCTCGAACTGAAAGGTCGGGGGTTGGATTCCCAGTCAGGGCACATGCCTGGGTTGTGGGCCAGGTCCCCAGGAGGGGGCGTGCGAGAGGCAACTGATCAATGTTTCCTTCTTTTTCTACCCTGCTTCCCCTCTTTGTGAAAATAAATAAATAAAATCTTTAAGACTTTAAAAAAAAAAGAAAAGAAACCAGCCTGTGCACATCTGGGACCCTGGCCACACCCTCGTTCAGGGCCTCTGCTCTCCCAAGAGCTCTTGAACCTGAGCTCCAGCTTTTCTCTTGTGTGGGAACCTCCCCGAAATCTTAAGTTTTGCCCAGAAGGGGAAAGGCCGGGGAAGGCGGGGGCGGGGCGGGGAGGCGGTCCGGAGATGGAGAAGAGGTGGGAGAGTCTATACCATCTGCTGGCAAGGATCAGTCCCCGGGGCTGGCGGTGAGGGCGGCAGAGTCCGCAGCCCTCCTCCGCACTTGAGTCTAGTATTTGTGAATGGGCGCTGCCATCTCCTTGCCCTGCACTGCGCTGCCTCCACCAGCGTGCAGTTAACGCGTGAGAGCCTTGGTGAAGGAGCCGTCTCCCACCCGCAAGCCCCGGCCCCCACCGGGTCCGGGCCGCAAGTGCCAGCTCCGACCAGCAGGGGGAGACCTCGTCCACCGAATGCAAACTGCTGCGTTTCTCAGCAAGAATCCTGGGTCTGGGCTCCAGCCCGATGGGGCGTGGGGGGTGGAGGACACGGGGAATCTCTCAAGCCGGGGTCCTTTGGGCCAGCAGGAAGCAGCTACTCACAGTTCACTCCCACCCCACTATCCGAGACAGGGTGCCGAAGAGAGGAGATCCCTTTCTCACTCAGTCTCCACAAGACTCAGGTGCAGGCACAGCCATGACTAGGAGGCTGGCCTCTCCCCTCAGCCCAGCAACTTGCATTCCTTTCTCTGACAGGTGGGCCTGTGGAGGACATGCCATTAGGGGTGGGTTGGCACCCAGTTCGAGGGAGTTCCCGGCCCGCTGAGAGGGCTAGGGTCCAACTAGGGCTTTGGACGGACACGTTGCAGCGGTGTGGCCATCAGAGGGCGCTGTGCTCCGTGGTGGCTGACCCTCCGGGCGCGGTTAGGTCCGGGCTCACCGAGACCCGCACACACAGGAGCACGCACACCGGCCCTGCGCAGACCTTTCCGTTGCAGAGAGGGGCTGCGTCTTCTCGGCATGGGCTGTTCACTCCGTGTGGCAGCCACGTCAACCCTCCCCCATTCTCTCTCACAGGACTGCTCGGGACCTGTGTTCCTTGTGTTCTCGGAGAGGTACGAGTGTGTCACATCGAAGCACACGTGCCCAGGCACGCGTCTGGCCCTCTGCTTCACCTTGAGATGGGACCCAGGAAGGAGCCTTGATTCTCCTCTAGGAGGCTTCGTCCTCCTCCCACCGCCCTTCTGCCCAGGGGCTGCCAGTTTTCACCCCGTAGGAAGGTGGGCACGGTGACAGGGTAGAGAGATGCGGGAGGACTGGGAGTAAGACAGAGAATGGATGGCTGGCGGGCCGGCTGTCTAGATGGATGGCGGGGAGGGGTTGCTGGAGGGTCCGCTCTCTCAGCTCCTCCCTGACTCAGTTCCTTCCCTCTCTGGTTGGAATGAAGTCACACTGCTTACCTGTCACAGTTTGTGGGGATCGGTGAGATAATTCGAGGGAAGCTACCTTGAATTCTTCCCTTCCGGTCATGTTTTTAATGTCCCTCTTCTCTCCCATACCTTTCTCATTCTTGCCCCCACTCCTCTCACCCAAGCCCTCAGTCCTCAGTCAGAGCTCATTTTGCTCCTTGTGCACACGAGCGAGTACGTGCGCATGCATGCAAACGTACACACCTTCCACGAAGGTGCCCACCTCAGCAGCCTGGGGAGCCCAGAGACAGGCCTCTGGGAGGTTAAGAGCCCACAGCCACCTGACAGGCTGCTGTAGGCAGCCAGGTGTAGGGCCTTTATGAAAGTCCTGTGAACATGAGTGACCTCAAAGCGTGACGCATGAGCCCAAAACTGGCTGGGCCTAGCAAGGTGCTGGCTGGCCTCGGGGTGATGGTGGGGGGAGAACCTTGTCCCAAGCCAGCAGGGCCCCAGAAGTCCCTGCTCTAGGCCAGCTGGAAACAAGGGCTGCCACTACACCTAATGCTCTCAGCCTCCCGCGTCCAGAGTAGGGTCCACAGGTGCTGCTTGTCCTGGACCCTTCCCACCCCAGCCCGGTCCTCAGAGCTGTCTCATTGGAGAGGGGACCCGAGTGGAAATTCTAATGACCAACATCTTCTGACTCAGAGACACTCTCCTAGGTATTAGCACCTTCACTCCCAATGACACGTGGAGAGGTGGGAATTTTAATCTCTATTTTATAAGGGGGAACTGAAGTCACAGAAGTTAAGCACCAGTCAGGGTGCAGTGTACACGGCAATGTTCGAATGCTTTCATGTATATTGTCTTATCAAAGGTCTCAGCAGATAGGCTTTCCTATTGTTTGGTGCCGGGTATACAGGCAAAGACACTGAGGCTAGGTCAGCAGCAGGGCCTGGCAAGTGCCTGTCTCCATTCCTCTGTGGCCCTGTCCAAGCGGAGGGAAGAAGAGAGATGCCCTGTGGTTCCTTGGAATGGTCCGGGGGCAGAGAACCCACCGGAGCAGGGAGGAACGTCACCCACACTGGCCATTCCTTCAGTCCTTGAGTGTTTATTGAAAGAATCCTCTAAGCCAGGAGAGCACCGGAGTCTGCACCGGATCAGTGGAGGCAGGAGGGAGCTGAAGCCAGAAGTAGCCACTGGCTTTGCTCAAGCCCAGCTTCTCCATGCAGCTTGCCCTGGTTCTGCTGGAAAGAAAAATCAGGGCAGCCTTCATGGAGGAATTGGACTTGAACAAAGTCTTAAAAGAGAGACAAAGATGAAAGGCACTCCAAATCCATGGTCTCTCCACTAGTCTGAGATTACCAGGCATGTTATACAGAAGCCAGGAGAGGGAGAAGGGCAAACCACAGACGAGACCGGGAAGGCCAAGAGCACTGGGAGGGGCCCCTGACTCAACACAGGAGAAGGGCTGCCTCTTCTTCAGGAGTGCAGGGACGCTGGTGAGGGCGTGGGCAGCCTCCGGTGAGTTCGTGGCTGGGGAGGAAGGGTGGGAAGAAGTATTGCCTGCTGGCTTGGCTTTCTGGGTGGGACAGGAGGCAAGTAGGAAGAAAGCCAGAGAGAGTGGGGTACTTGAAGAGGGTGGGGAAGGTTTGAAGTAGGCCCTGGAAGAACGGGGAGAGAGTCGCCTGGGGAGGGTGTGAGGGCTGCTGAAGAGCTGCGGCGACCCCTGCTGAGGTCACGGACCATGGACTCGTTGTAGCTGGCAAGTGCCTCCAGCAGTGCTCAGCAGCGCAGATGGCAGGCAGAGGGGTGTGAGGAGAATGAGAATGGAGAGATGCAGGTGTAGGGGGTAGTTAGAGAGAAAAGGGAGCTAGGACGGTGGGGCACGGAGGTGCGATGCCAGGGCGCCGGGCGGGAGAAGGAAGGGTGAAGCCAGGATGGCTGGGAGGGCAGAAAGGGCATGGAGGAGGGATTTTGCTCTGGCTGAGATGGGGGAGGCTGGGTGGGAGGCAGAGCCGACGCTCAGAGCTGGGGCGTTTCAGTGGAAGATTTCAGAGGGCCCAGTCCCAGGTGAGGGTGGGATAAGGCCTTAAGAATAACCAGCTGAACGGAAGCAGATAGGAAAGTCACCTGCCTCCAGGAGCTCAAGAAACTTTTATTCACTTGTTCATTCGACAATTTCTTATTGACCACCTACTATGACTAATCTCTGTGCAAGACACTACGTGTAGGGATGAGCAAAACTCGTCTCCTGCCCTCCCGGGGGCTTGCTGTGTCACTGGGGAGACACACTGGCACCTTGCCCATGCCCTATGATGCCTGCAGGGGTCGAAAATGCCCAGGTGGGGGGAGCACACGGAGGGCCTCACCCAGGAAAAGAGGAGAGGGCGTCGAAGCTGAGACTCAGGGGTGGGTTAGGGAGTTACCCAAGCAAAGGAAGTGGGAAGGGCTCTCCAAGGAGAAGAAGAGAGCACCCTCCAAGGAGAGACGAGCTTGGAGTGTTCCAGAACCACTGGCCATTTGGTGAGGCCACAGGGTAAAGAGCAAGGCAGGGAGTGGGGAGAGGTGAGATGGGAGGAGCAGGACCCCAGAGGGCCTTGGAGGCCGGGAGCTCACAGAGGGGACAGAGGCTTTGAAGGGATTTTAGCAGAGAAGCAGCAGGATCCGATTTGCATTTTAGAAAGATCACTGGGGCTGCAGTGGGGATAATTGATTGGAACAGAGCAAGGGAGCAGAGAGAGAGAATGGTTAAGGGCTGCAGGGCAGCAGGGGTGGCAAGAAGAGAGCGCAGCCAAGAAATATTTATGACTGAAGATCAGCAGGACTTGATGCCTGTAGTGGATGGGGCAGGAGTGGGGAGAAGGGCCAAAGATGCTTCCCAGGTGCCTCCAACTGAGCTGGCGGAAACAGGAGTGAGTTTGGGGGGTGGGGGCTGGGAGAGGAAGATCCCGTCTTGAGAAAAGGTGGCACTTGAGGGGCCTGAAGACAACCGGGGGACATCCGCTAGGCAGGCAGGTATGGCCAGGGGTGAGGTCCTGGCACCCAGATGTGGTTAAGAGGTGAAGACTGTACTATTTTAACAGCTCAGCAGATTCTTCTCAGGGGGAGAATACCTTTGCTTGTGTAAATACCTTGATATGCTGCTGGGGGGGAAGGGCTGAGCCTACGGCAGCAATACTGCGAAAATGGCTCAGCTGCCCTGTGTGAGACGTGTGAGGAGTTGTTCTGGCCCCCCGAGAAGGAGAGCAGAGAATGCAGGGGGAAGGGGCTGAGGCCGAGGACAAGGGTGAGGGAAGCAGAGACAGAAGCTGGTGCACGGCTGAGGTCCCACCGTCACGTGTCCTGGTCAGCTGTGGAATACACCCTCCTTCCATCCGCGCCCCCCCCCGCCCCCGAGGCCCACGTCCGTAGTAACTCTATTCACATCCGCTTTCCGGGAGTGGGGTTTCAGGTGGGAATGGAGGAGGGAGCTTCATTTCACATCTGGGTTTACGGGCCACAGACGCACAGACGGTGTGAGGCCATCTGGAGGCAGAGCCTACAGGCAGAGGGGCCAGGAGATCAGGACACCCCCCCTTGTCTTCCCCCCTTGTGTCGCTAGAATGCACAGGACCCTCTGAAGCAGGCCTTAGACGTGGGTACCTGAGCAATCTTGCACCATTTAAGCTGACGTCAGGGACGTGGGAACCCTGGAACCCCACGCCCCCCGTTTTTCTTGCACCTGCGGCCCTGGGGCTGGGCCCACAGCACAGTTAAGCCTGTCCAGCTCAGAAACCTCCCAGGAGGTTCCAGTTCAGCGCCCGAGACTGCCCCCTCCCCCAGCTGTCAGGTGAGCTCAGGGTGGAGCAGGTGAGCGCCACCCCTCGTGCCACCTCCAAACTTTCCACTCACCCAGGCACACAAAACCCCACCAGCCCGATCCCTGCCAGTCTGCCCAGCACGGTCCTGGGGCAGCAGCGCAGTGGAGGGCTGCAGGTGCGAGCCAGCGCAGCCTGTCCACGGTGCGACAGCCAGAGCAGGCGGAGACCAGGGGCCAGAGGTGGGGGACAGGCGGAGGCCCTGGGAGCAGAGGAGGAAGCAGCCAAGACCCCAGGACCTAGACGCAGTGCGGTCAGAAGGGCACAGCTTGGCCAGGATGCTGGGGCACCTGCTCTGGATGGCCATCAGCAAGGCGCTGTTTGCCGAGTTCCTGGCCACCGGGCTCTATGTGTTCTTCGGTGTGGGTGCCGCTATGCGCTGGCCCCCGGCATTTCCCTCTGTGCTGCAGATTGCCATCACCTTCAACCTGGTCACAGCCATGGTCGTGCAGGTCACCTGGAAGTCCAGCGGGGCCCACGTCAACCCTGCGGTGACAGTGGCTTACCTTGTGGGCTCTCAAATCTCTCTGCCCCGTGCTGTGGCCTATGTGGCTGCCCAGCTGGCAGGGGCTATTGTGGGGGCTGCTCTGCTTTACAGGGTCACACCGGGGGACATCCGAGAGACCCTTGGGGTCAATGAGGTAGGTGCGGGGAGAGGCACCTGGCAGGGCCAGGAGGGAGGTGTCTAAACAGGTGTCATTGTGGCGGGCCATCACGCTGGAAGAGGGGGCAGAGGGGGACCTCTCAGGCACGTGCTTCACGCCTGCTCCGTGCCGGGCCCTGGGCCCAGGGGAATCGGCTTCAGTGCAGGTGGGGTGGCATGGGGCTTCGGTCCACAGAACAGGTGGGACGAGCCACACTAAGGGGCAGGGGGTGGAGGAGGACCAGGCATTTAAGGGTTGGGGTAGCCAGGGAGGGCGGGGCTGGGGTGGTGGCAGGGACCCTGCATGCTCTTCATCTTCCTCCTCAAGTGCCCCCATGTCCCCCCCAGAACTCTGAGGCCTGTTTCACCGCCCCCCCTCCCCAGATGCCCCTCATCAGCTGCATTCCACCTACTTCCCCACATCTCTTCCTACCACTCCCGCCCAGGTCTACCCCCAGGCAGCTTGCAAACACGCACTGCCACTTCTCTGCGCCTCCCTTTTCCCACCAGTCCTGCGCCCTTGCCACCCCCCAAATCACTGGCTCCAACCAACCTTTGGGGATAAAGGGGGACCCTACTGCGGCCAGGAGCAAGTGTCTGGGGCTGACCCAAACCCACCGCACAGTCCTCCTCAAGTCCTGGGACCGGCAGCGTTGAGGTGTCCCTGCCCTGTTACAGTGAGGAAATGGGGCCGGGGGCGGGAGCCGGGTCACCACCCTCTGGCAGAAAGCCGGGGCCCCCAGTGTAGCCCTCTCACTCAGGTCCGGAGCAGCGTCTCAACTGGCCAGGCGGTAGCAGTGGAGCTGGTTCTGACCCTGCAGATGGTGCTCTGTGTCTTGGCATCCACCGACAGCCGTCTGACATCCGGCTCCCCAGCCACCATGATTGGGGTCTCTGTGTCATTGGGCCACCTCATTGGGGTAAGGGGCAAAAGGACACCATGCATATGCACACACAGCCCCCTCCCTGGAGGGGCTGCAGGGGCCCCAAAGGCCAGGCAATGTCCCTCCCTGAGGCCCTCATGCCTTGGGGCTGAGGCCATGCCCCACACTCCAGGCCCAGGATATGGTGCTGCAGAGGCCAAGGCTGGAACTGGGGATCTGAGCCTAGACGGAGGGGACTGTCCCCACCCAGGCCTGCCTTAAGCCTCTTCACTCCCTGAACCCACGATCACTCCACTCCCCAGATCTACTTCACTGGCTGTTCCATGAACCCAGCCCGCTCCTTCGGTCCTGCCGTCATCGTTGGGAAGTTCGAAGTCCACTGGGTAAGACGCTCTGCTTGCAGCCACGGGAGGGGAGGGGGCCCGAGTAGGGCCGGAGGGACTGTGGCATTCACCAGCAGCAGGCAGACAAGTCTCCCTGCCACAGACCACCTTGACCCCCAGTGAAGGTTTGCCTGAACTCAGAAGACCAGGGCAGGCGTCCTGGCTCGTACTTCCTCTCTTTGCAGCTCCAATAGCCCAGGCAACAGTGGCAAGAAACGGGCCAAGGCAGGAACCACAGCCCCAGGCCTCAAGTCCTAGCTGTTTCCTTATTCACTTTCTCTAGCTGGGCCAATTTCCAAACGTGGATAAAGAAAAAGACAAACAAACAAACACACATGCCTGCAAAGACAGGAACAGCACTAGCCAGGGCCCCTGACTGGAACAGGGGAGGTGAGAGGAAAGAGGAAGGAGTGGTGAGGAGACAGGGCCCACCCGGTGGGAGGCAAGATCCCCTCACCTGCAGGGACTCTGGGGCAGGGGCAGCGCTCCTGCTTCTCAAGCTTGCTGCCTTCTAGACAGCTCAAGGGCTCCTGGGAGACCCAGTCAACACTGGGCAAGCAGGCAGGGGTCCCAAAGCCACCCTATGACCCCGAGAGCTCACAAGCCGGGTCCCCACTTTTCTGCCTCCTCAGATCTTCTGGGTGGGGCCCCTGACCGGGGCTGTCCTGGCCTCGCTGATCTACAACTTCATCCTGTTCCCTGACGCCAAGACTCTGGCCCAGCGACTGGCCATCTTCACAGGCACCGCAGAGGTGGAGAAAGTGCTGGAGGTGGAGCCCCAGGGAAGGGAATCCCAGTTCAGCGGCCGCCCAAATGCAGAGTGTGTGTCGGAAAACATAGAACTCGGCCCCAGCCCTCAGGCTTCTGAGAGGAGCTCTGTATGTGAGCAGCACGATGGTATGACCGATTTTCGGGTTTTCTGAGGGGATGGGGAGGTGGTTACTGGTGTGTAGGGAGGCTTGGCCTCTGGTCCTAGCTGGGTGGGCAGAGGATGCCAATCCCCCTCCCAGGCATCACATTTCTAGGTGGAATGTGGGAAGCAGATCTGTTCAGTTTCCTCCCCCTCCATCTCTTAATGGGACAGCAGAGGGAGGAAGGGGAATTCACGATCGCCCTCCTCTTCTCTCATCTATCTGGACTCCGGATCCCCACGTCCTGGGGAAAAGGAATTAGAGCCCAGAGGCCAGTCCACTTAGAGCCCGTGGGCTAAAGGGATCCCAGGGAACCCTAACTTCTCACCCCACCCTTGGGAAGGAGGGGCCAGACTTCCCAAGACTCAGAGTTCCTCAGAAGTATGTCTCCACTCTTGAGTGTGTTTTGGGGGCCTATGGCATCCCCCTCAGACTGGGGTCTTCCTGAGGATAGAGATTAACCCCCAGTAGATCTTCATTCCTCACTCCCTCCCCCAGATGCTCAGAAAGAGCTGACACAGAGAAGCAGCTTTTCTTGGGTTAGCAGCAGGTCAGGCTCTTGGCAAGGAAGGTTTGAGCCAGATGGGCCTTTTCCAGGGCAAGCTCTTCTGGGTATTTGCCTGTCTGCCACCCCGCAGTCTCCTTCACAGGGATGATTCTGACAGGGGACAGCCCCAGCCCAGCTTTCAGTCCATGACCTGAGCCAAGAAGCTGTCCCTAGCCTCATTCTCAGATCTGCAGGGACTCCCCCCAGAAAGCTGTAGGAATGACCCAGGAAACCAAGACTTTCAGTTCAGTGCCTATGAGGACTACCTGAGTCTCAGTTGATTTGTCAGTATCTACAGGCTGCAGTAATCACTCCACCTATTACTTGGGGGCCTATCTGGATCGCAGCTTCCCCAGCTGTTAAATGGGCACAAGCCTCCCCCAGAGACTGCTGTGAAAACAAACGAGAAATTGGAAGATGTTTTTGGAAGTTAAAATGTTAGAAAAATAAAGCCAATAAATGATGATTATTGTTGCCATTACTGTAATTATTGGGTTTGAATACAATTGCTGTTGGTAATGGGAGGAAAGAAGGGAGAGAGGGAAATGATTGAGGGGCAGGCGGAGAGGAGGTTTTTCTCATTTCATCTGCTCCTATTACAGGGGCCCTGCCTCCTTCTCTGCTGGGTGTACTGACCTGGGAGCTTAGTGTGTGTGGGATGAGTGTATGCGGAGCTTTGTGAGGAAGGAAGGGGGTTGGGGGAGGGACCCTGGAATGAAGAGGCAAGCCAATAAAAGTCAGTTCTCTCATCTCTATGGCGCCCATCACCATGGTATTCTGAGATGCAGCAACCAAATTCATAAAATAGATAGGTCCTCTTCCACAATGTCTCCAAAGGGGGTGGGGGAGGGGCTGCCAAAGTCTTCCAAGGGGGCTGGGTGGCAGGGCCCAGCCTGCGACCAGGGCAGTAACTAGGCCCTGGTACTCATGGCCACAGCAGCCACGCTCGGTGTTCTGTGATATTGTCAGTGTAGAGTACTATTCACATCTCTCCAAGCTGGGCCGCACTCATCCATCTTCACAATCTCTCAGAGCCCAGGGCTTCTTGTGCCCTTTTATGCACAGGGACAGCTGTGTGTGTGTGTGTGTGTGTGTGTGTGTGTGTGTGTGTGTGTGTGATGTGATTGACTTGCTAAAGGTCACCCAGCTCAGTACCACAGCCCCCTAAGGTCTCCTCAGCTCCCAGCTTAGAATTTTCCAAAATAGCGCTCCGGGGGGACTTACACAAGCTACAGCCGGGAATGGAAGGCCGCAGGAACTGGAAGGTTGAAGAGGGCAAGGGGTGGAGCTCCTGCAGCAGGCCTTTAAGCTCCTAGACAAATGATCTCTGCATCCCCGGAGCCGAACACACACTGGGTGCTCGATAAAAGTCTGATGAATGAGTGACTGAGGCTGGGTGGCTGGGAGGGAGGGGAAGTAGTAATTGATCAAGAGGAGAATTCAGGAGTTACAGCTCCAAATGAGCCAAGATGACAGCAGCTAAGGAGCCAGTGCTTGCCGGCAGGGGCAGCTGGGAAGAGGGCACACAGTCACTCTTGAGTCCCCACCCCTACTCCAGAGCCAACTGTGTAACCTCTGTTCTAGGAGCTTCGGGCCAAAATGGTTAGTGGGATGGCCCGAAGGGTCATGGAAAGCAGGGGGCTACTTTCACAAATGGTAGTTCTTTGAAGCTGTGCCGTCGGAATAGACTGGAGCACGGAGACAAGCTTTGTGAGGAGTGAGGAAGTAGGTTAGAATCTGAAGAGCATCCAAAGTTAGATAAGAACGCGTAACCAAAGGTGAGCTTCCCCTTCTCCACAGCCCTTTCGAAGGACAGCCGGCCATCTGTTTGGATGAGGGAAAGGCTGGCCTTCAGGGAGCCCAGGCCCAGCAGTCCCAGCCGGGGGCAAGCGGGCCTCACAGCCACAGCCCCCGGGCTTGGGAGGGAGGTGAGGCGCGCAGGGTGGGGCAGAGACCCAACCAGGCAGACCCTCGGTGTGCCTCCCTTCCTCCCATTTGTCAGGGGAAGTTTTTAATTAATGGTGTGTAATCTGATCTGGCCCTTCTCCCTGCCGAGCGCTGCCTTCAATCAGCAGAGCCATCTGCAATTGCAATTCATAATTCTCCCCAAAGGGAGGGGGACTCCTGACGGGTGCCTTGGTGATTAATACAATTAGCCTTTTATGTTGATGATTGTCTTAGCAGGAGCAGATGATGCCAGCGCAGGGCCCAGGCTGGCACTTCCCCATTGGTTGGCAGGAAGCCCCTCTCCTCGTCTCACCCCCACCGCTTACCTCGGGGTGTAAAGAGGACAGGTCTAATTTGGGACCACATGGTGGAAGGGGGAGAGCCCACAAAAGGCCAGGTTCTGGGACACATTTGGGGCTCCTCGGACTGAGGATAATCCAGAGACTTATTCTCTAAAGAAAATCATTTTGGCCTAAAGGATTCTACAGACCAAGGTTAAAAGAAGACTACATAAAGGTGGGCTAGGGGGTGAAGGGGCTTTAATGCAGGCTCAGGTACTTACAGCTGTGTGCACTCGAACAAGTTGCTTAAGGGTCCTGAGCCTCACTTTCCTCATCTGGAAATGGGGTCTATCCCTAAGAGGGCTGGAAGAACCACGTGGAGTGCATGCGTCCCACGCCTGGCACTGAGCCAGGTCGCAGTCAGCGGTAGCGGGTTCTACCACCATTGCAGTGGACTGCCATTCCCTCTGCCAATGAATCTGGCCATCTCCCCTGCGGTTTCTAATGCAGCCCAGCTATTAGTAAAGAAGGGATCACTTCCTCCCCGCACCCCAGGCTTAACCGGAGGAAAGGAGAGTGTGAGTATGAATGTGTTGGGAGAGGAGGATCCAGAGGAACGAGGAGTCAAGAATCAAACCCAGAAGTGAGAAATGAGGACCTCAGAACAGAGAAGTGGGGCACTAGCGTCATGGTGGCCAGGAGCTGGTTTGGGGGAGATTCAGGGAATGAGGGTAAGGAGGTTGAGGGCAGGGAGTAGAAAGGGGTGAAAAGAATTAGGGCTTGGAACATCTGAAATTTCATAGGACTGCTAAGTAAACAAAAAGGAGTGGTCATCATAGTAGCTGAGGGTTTAAGAGGCAGCACGGATCAGAATCTGTGATCTCTGACCTACAAAGGGGTCGAACCATCTGGAATAAGGCAACTGGGGTTTCGATGGAAGAATCAGCTTGGTCAGCAGTGGGGATCACCTCAGTCCCTCTGGGCCCCCAGCGGTGCTCTCCAAGATCTGGAGCAGCATGAGAAGAGCGCTTCTTCCTTTATCATAAGAGATGTTAACCTGCGGCCAGTGCCAGGCCTGGCAGCGTCAGGGGGAAGACAGGGAGCAGGGAGGTGGGCTAATCAAGATGAGACACCAGGAGGCCGAGCTATGGCCACTCAGGGCAGCTGGGGCAGGGGGTCCACACAGCCAAGATCTGTGATTGAGTCTCAGGAAGCGCCAGCTACACTAAGCACAGTCACATACTTAGCAAAAGCTGCGGAGGGGAGGCACAGTTTGTGAAGGCTGATTATGAGGGTGGGGAGTCCAACGGTACTAATTAATAGGCAGCAGTTAATGGGCAGAAAAGAAGCAAATGAAAAACTGTTTCAGAGCTCTAAGTCAGATAAAGGGGCAGTTGTTGCCAGAGGCAGAGGTGGGGACCAACAAGCCCACCCCATCCCCGTGGACAGATAAAAGAGGGCTCAGCCAGCCAGTCAAAGGAGAGGCCAGGTCCTGACAGAGGTGCGGGTGTCTGGTTAGGGCAACCAGGCTGGAGGCACATCCTCAGCCTGGAATATGCTTCTGGGCCGTGTCTAGCTGCCCTGCTCATCCTGAGGTCCAGCTTCAGAGCCTCACTTTCCAGGCTCTCTTAAAGCCTCCAGCTCCATCCCTCCTCTGAGCTCCCGCACCCCTCAGCACCTACCTCCACAGTTATTCGAACACCTTTCTCTACCAGACAGGAAGACCTTCTTAAACAAAACTTTTTTAGTCTATTTCTCACCTCAGCGCAATAGTTTCCTTAATTTCTGTCCTTTCCTTGTAGGTCCCCAAACCATGGCCTCTCAGTTTCCAAGGAGGAAAAGCCCTTCTCTGATATTGTGGACTTGGTGAGCAAATTGGACAAAACATTGCAATAAGCACTCCCAAGCCCCTGCCCCAAGTTTCTAATGCTTCTAACCTCTTTCGAGTTAAAGCGCCCTGAGTGCTTCGGTCCTACGCTGGGATTTCAGAACCCCACGGGATGTATTATATTTTGGCCCTGGCCTCACTGATGACCAACAGCTTTCCCCCCTTGTCTGACTCCGGGTCACATGGAGCGGTGTGGGGTCATGACTGGGGCAGATGTTGATCCTGTCCTGCAGGACATGCTCCGTGCCCCATGTCCTGGAGCTGAGCCTTGCTTTCCCTACACTTCAGCTCCCTTCGACCTGAGGGAACTCCCGGCACTAATGTCCCCACAGCTAAGACACAGGTCCCTGGCCTCCATATCTGACCTAGCCAACAGCCTACCTCCCACAAACAGCTGACACTTCCAACCCGAGTGACACTGATAAGAAGATGCACCACCACTTTATGAGCCACTAGGAAAAACAAATCACTGCATTGTATTTGTAAGATGCCAATTCCCAGATATTAAAATACATATTTTAAGTGCATCTTATAGTGAAGGAAATGATCCTCTCTCTCTCAAATCTTGCCTCTTTAAGTCAGATTTTTAAAGAACGGGGGAATGGAAGGCTAAAGGGGGCCACGCTGGAGGGTCTCAAGTCTTCCCCTTCCTCTAGGGGGACGGATGCCATTGCCCTCATATGCTCTCAACTCATTTGCACATCTGATGCTAGCCCAGCTTTTAAAGACCCAGGCCTCCCCTCTCTGGGAACATCTCCCTCCCTCAGTGCCAGGGAACCCACTAGGGAGAAGGCCACTTTCCTTACGGAGACAAAACAAAGCACAAGCCGAGCCGGGCCAGGGCCACCATTCTCGAGGAGGTAACCACCTAGCACTCCAACGCCATTTACCCAACCACTTCCCACTCTGCCTGGTGATCTGCCCCGGAGTCTCCAGGCCAGTGCCATGAGAAGATGCAGAGATTAGTCATTTCCTCCTAATCGGGCTAAGACAGCTCCTTTAAGCTGCCGACCGCAGGCAGTTCCCATTAAAGCAAAGCAGCTGGAAAAGGCTTAGCCCTTTAATGCCAGCAGCTGTATCTCCACAGTGCGGCTGCTCTGCTGAGGGGCTGGACTCGGTCCAGAAGCATCAGGCATTTAGCCTCAGTCAATGTATATTAACCTAGAAGGAGAGAGCAGCCAGCTCCCTGGGAGGAGGGGAGGTGGTTCATTTAAGCACCTCCACCCCTAGGCTCTGCTTTCCAATGAGGAAGAAAAATTCCTGCCCCTTTATCTCCTTCGCTCTACTAAAAACTGGGCGAACTATCATCTCACAGGCAGAAAGAGCTTGCTCTGTGGCAGGAGTAACTCCACTTCAAAAATTCACCTAAGGACAAATTCACTTGTTAGTTTGGCCATTAACCAGGCAGACTCACTCTCCTTGAATCTGATTTTTGTTTTCCTCTGAGGTCCTAAGTATTCTTCTGACCTCACGTACGCAAACATGTGGACACAACAAACTGACTACCTCTTCTTGGGCAGCCTCAGGGAGAAAGCCCTCAGAAAGCCCTGGCACAGAGCAGAACTGCTGAAGAGAGATCGCTCAAAGACGTCTTGCTCAAAGCCAGATGGTGAACATGAGACAGGGTGAGAGCTAATGCCACTCAGGGGGAAAGCCAATAAGCTAATCCGCTGACAGGTTTCTAAAAGCAGGCTGGCGGCTTTGGTTCAGAGACCTGCCTGTTCTTGGCTCTGAGCTGCAGAGCACACAAGATGCACACGGGTGGCCTGAGAACAGACTCCCACCAGGCCCAACCCTCCAGCACCCACACCAGCTCTTCCTCCTCCTTCCACAAAGAAAACAGCCCTGGGCCACCAAGTGCAGGTCTTCCACTCTAGCACTACCCAACCATTAAGACAGTCTCCGGTCCCAAATGCTTTGCCAGAGGTCTGGGCCTCGCTGCTCTTTCTGAGTCATCCGTTGAGAGTACACAGCAGATCCACACACAGCCCTGAAGAGAATCATATACGTACCTAATAAATTATTAACAAGCCCACAATGTTGAAGAAATCTGAAATAGCAAGCACCACAGCTGACCTCCAGAGTGGGGTTGCAATCCCCAGATTCTAATCCCAGCTAAGCTATAATTAGTTTGTGGGAATTTAAGCCAAATCATCTCTCTGAATTTGTCAATTGGGATGTCGCCAATCCTGCCCACCGCATGTGGGTGTGGTAAGATCAAGTAAGATGGCAAATGAAAGCACTCTGTATACTATATAAATCAATTACTTTCCCTAGAGGCTCTGTGGGGAATCAGTTCCTAAGTCTATCTTCGCTGATGACCAGAGAAGATAGGAACTGGCAAGTTCTTTATTAGAAGTCTTAACTACTCATTTACACGTGTCTGACCCAGCACACAGATGGCATCCAGCTGGGTGAGATGTTGAGAGTGCTGCTGTATAAAAACAACGCAGGCAAACAAAGCATGACAAGAGTTATGGAGAAGGTAGACAAAAGGAAAAAAACTCCTTTCCCAAGTCTGAGTCCCTGAAAAGTGGCCTCTTTTCTCATCCCACATGACTGCAGAGGAGAAGGCTCCCACCCACGACAAGGTTATTCCTGGTGATGTCAAGCTGTCTTCCACCTGATTTCACGAATAGAAACATCAACAAACACTCTGAGAACCAAAATCTAATGAATTACACAAGTTAAGGACCTCTTGGACTGCAGCCTTCACTTATTTACAAAATACACCAGCCTGAGGGAGGCAGACTTTTAAAACTTATTAAGATCATAGGTTAAGTGGCCATTCTCCAACCCTGTTTACACAAAAGCACAGTGACTGGCATGCCCGGCCCTGCATGCTTAAAAAGCTTTTTGCACCAGTGGCTTCAACTTGAATCATGACCAAGACGATCATCAAAGCACATTGCCCAAGAGCCTACTGTGTGAGCCGTGACAACTTGACACTGAACTCTTCACTCATGCCTCTCAGATGTGGACTACACAATAGCTCTTCCCCTGCTGATGCTGCGGGTCTAAGAAAAGGTGATGATGATTAAGCAAACCACTTGATGTGCCAGGCACAGAAGTGGGTCTCCCAAATGCTTTTCCAACAGGACATCATATAACATATGTGTAGGCATGTGTACATGCCTGTCTACCTGCAGATTGAGGTGGGTGGGAGGCCCTACTATAACAAAACACAAAACAAAAGAACGCTCCACCAATCCTGGTATCTTCGCTTCTTGCACTCATTCAGCACAACTTATCACTTTGTGCTATCCAATAATTTAACCATGATATAAGAATTCAAGACCCCACTTCCAGTCAAGATGGAGGTATAGGTAATCATGCACCTCCTCACGCAACCACAAAAAGGAATTACAACTAAATCTCAAAACAAATAACACTGAGAACGGTCAGAAAATCAAACTGTATGGAAGTCTGACAACCAAGGATTTAAAGAAGCCACATTCATACAGATGGGTAGGAGGGGTGGAGATGCCGAGATGGGGTGGAGAGGTGAGGAGAAATGGTGTGGCACAGAAACAGAAGCAGCAGTGGAATGGGCACCGGCAGTCCCACATTCAATGTGGTGTATAAAAATCAGGAGGGATACCCTGGGAGCAAGTGATCCCAGCCCCGGGCCATACTGCACAGCTCAGGGTTCCACCTCCAGGAAGATAACCCCCCCTAAATTCTGGCTATAAAAACCAATGGGGTTGGGGTGGCAGAAGAGTTGCTGAATTTTCAGGAAACTTCACTTAAAGGGCCTTCATGGTTTTAAAACATACACAAACTCACCCACTCTGGGATTCAACACCAGGGCAACAGCTGGAAGGACACCAGTCATACACAGGAAGTGGATAAAGCGACTGGAAACAGGGTGAGTGTCATGCATAACACCCAGAAGCCCAGCGGTGGCACTTTCCCATCTCTAAGCCCTCCTCCCACAGAGAGCTGCAAAGTGGTGAAGCAGGCCACCCGACCCTGGCAATTACCTAAGGGTCCGCCCAATTTATAGGTGCCTTTTACAGGGAGTCCAAGCAGCTCAACCCAATACACAGGAAAAAAAAAAAAAAAAAAAAAACACAGGGAGGCTGCCAAATTGAGGAGAAAAGAAATATGGCCCAAATAAGAACAGAGCAAAACCCCAGAAAAAGAACTAAGTAAATGAAGATAGCCAATCTATTAGATGCAGAGTTCAAAACACTGGTGATCAGGATGCTCAAAGAACTCATTTGGTACAGCAACAACATAAACAAAGAAATGAAGGTTACGCAAGAGAAATAAAGAAAAATCCTGAGGGAACCAACAGTGAGGGTAGGAAGCGGATTCAAATCAATAATTTGGAACATAAGGAAGAAATACACATTCATCCAAAACAGAAAGAAGAAACAAGAATTAATCAAAAAAAACAAATGAAACAAAAACAAAAAAATAAGGATAGTATAAGACAACTCTGGGACATCTCCAAATGTGCCAACATCCAAATCATGGGGATGCCGGAAGGAGAAAAGGAAAAGCAAGAAGTTGAAAACTTATTTGAACAAATAATGAAAGAAAACTTCACAAATCTGGTGAAGGAAATAGACACACAAGTCTGGGAAGCACAGAGAGTCCCAAACAAGTTGGACCCAAAGAGGACCACACCAAGACACATCATAATTAAAATGCCAAAGGTTAAAGATAAAGAGAGGATCTTAAAAGTAGCAAGAGAAGCCTGGCTGGTGTGGCTCAGTGGATTGAGTGCTGGCCTGAGAACCAAAGGATCACTGGTTTGATTCCCAGTCAGGGCACATGCCTGGGTTGTGTGGGCCAGGTTCCCCAGTAGGGGGCACATGAGAGGCAACCACACCTTGATGTTTTTCTCCGTCTCTAAAAAATAAATAAAGTCTTTAGAATTAAAAAGAAGTGCTTGCTTCAGCAGCACACATACTAAAATTAGAATTAAAAAGGAGTCTAAAAAAAGCAGCAAGAGGAAAGCAGAGAGTAACCTACAAAGGAGTACCCATAAGACTATTAGCTGATTTCTAAAAAAAAAAAGAAAGAAAGAAACTTTGCAAGCAAGAAGGGATTGGCAAGAAGTATTCAAAGTGATGAAAAGCAAGGATCTAAAACCTAGACTACTCTATCCAGCAAAACTATCATTTAGAATGGAAGGGCAGATAAAGTGCTTCCCAGACAAGGTAAAGCTAAAGGAGTTCATCATTACCAAGCCGTTATTACATGGAATGTTAAAGGGACTTAAGAAAAAGATCAAAACTATGAACTTTAAAAGAACAACTGTATTAACATAATAAAAAATATACTTTAAAAAATATAATAAAGGAAAACTGCTCAGCTCTGGCGAGGGGTGGGCAGAGAATTCAAGACCCCTTTCAATGCCACAGGTTCAGTTCATAGTAAAAAAAAAAGAAAAGAAAAGAAAAAAACTATTTTTACCACAGTAAATCAATTGAACATTCTATCATCCTCCAATCAAAACTCAGATGCCAAGCCCTGGCTGGTGTAGCTCAGTGGACTGAGCATGGGCCTGTGAACCAAAGGGTTGCTGGTTCAATTCCCAGTCAGGGCACATGCCCGGGCTGCAGGCCAGGTCCCCAGCTGGAGGCATGCAAGAAGCAATCACACATTGATGTTTCTCTCCCTCTCTTTCTTCTTCCCCTCCCCTCTCTCTAAAAATAAATAAATAAATAAATAACTCACTCACTCAGATGCCTTCTTGCCTTCTGTTTCTGCAAGCAATGAATTAACCTTCTTAAGGAAGGAGAAATCATTAAACATCAGTAATAAATGCAAATTGTTGCTGCTAAATCAAACCACGTAATGCTTGCCCAGTTAAATAAACATCAAACTTAGGAGTCTTACATAGATTGATAGAGGAGAACAGATTTAAAGATTCTGGCTATTAGCAAGTGGGACAGTAAAGTTCAACTGCATTAAAGGAGGAGCAAGAGGCAGCAGCAGAAAGGGTTAGGAGCAGACAATAGGGTGACAGCCACCCCAAAACACCAAACGCTTTCTGCAGATCTCACACAAGGAAGTATAATATAATTAAGAAAGCCCTTGAGAGTGGAAAGTCAAGCTATTCCACATGAAGTGCTGTTAAAGAAGCTGAAGGTGGGCACATGTTTCCCTCTGCTAACATCAGAATTATTTTCATGGCTAAGGTCTCTTGGCCTAGCCCAAAACTGAGTAACTGGCTGCCAACATTTGACACACAGGACCATTTCCTTTTTCGTTAATGGGCCATCAGTTCCTGCATAGGGAAGTCTTGCCTTCACTAACATTATACAATCCATTTACTTCTTCCACATTAGTGACTTAAAATGCACCTTGGGGAGATACTACAGAACAGCAAATATGGAGCCAGGCCAACACTAGGCTTGCAGAGATGTAAGAAAAGGGATGGCATCTAGGACAAAGTTTAAAAAAAACAAAACCTAACAGGCTCATGTGTGTGAAGAAGAGGAAGGGGAGAAGGGACCCATCCTCTGTCAATTCACTGAGGCAGATGGGCCCTGCTGTGAGAGCTGTCACCTCCTGGGAGAAAAGCCAGTAGGTTGCCTCCCCTCTCCACAGTTACATATTAAGCCTGCAACTGTTTACGTTCAATCTCAGATACATTCTGTTCACCAGCTTCAGAGTTCCCAGTGCAGGTGCCCTCAGTTAATCATCCCAGCTCACTCCAGAGTCACTTCCAGCGGTGAAGGATGTTCCTTCCAGGCAGTCAGCCAGCCAGAGATTTTTTTTTTTTAAAAGTCTGCACCATTCCGGTCCCTAAAGACTTGTTCAAAAGTTTGGTTTTTGTTTAAAGTAGGTTCTTCAAATTAGAGGGTAACAGTCACAGGGACAGACCTAGGCCTTCAATTTGGACAACAAGAGAATGGACGAGAAGCAAAGAAACACACTCCTGGTGGAGGTAAAGTAGGGGTAGGGAGGGAATGGAGAGGAACAGACTCGAAACACTTAGAGGAAAAATTACTTTCTAAAGATGTCTTAAAGGTTACTCTCAGAAGAAAAACCAACCTCATAATCATTTTGAAAAAACTATTTACTTTTTTTCCAAATATTATTCCAAATATGTGTTTTACAGACAAGGGTCAATATGGGGCATAAACGTTCTATAGAAGAAAGCATTTTTATAGACATCAAAAATAATTTTAATAAAAGAAAACACTCATATTTATCTAGATGTGGCTATGTTACACAGGAAGATTTCAGCATCCAAAGTGCAAAGACAAAATGACTGTGGCCTTTCTTGCCACACAAAATTTAACACTCTCACCTATAGCTTACTTATTACTCTTGTTAGTTGGGATGCTAAACAGCACACTGACCACTAGGGGGACTTGATGGAGGGGGGCCCATGCATTAGAATGAATTCAATTTATGAACAAACTAGGTTTGACCCCAACCAAACCCGAAGTCCAGCTAGGGGCCCATTAGAGATAAATATAATTGTAGTGTCACCTTTACAAGGCTGTGCCACTTACCACTATTAAACCTAATCAATGCAAATTAAAGCTAAGCATACACCCATCACTAGTTCTGTCCTCACCCTATCCCATTTTCATGAAGGCTCCATATTATAGCTCCAGTTCATGAGGGAAGGAGAACTTCCAAGTTCTCAGAAAGAGCCATCCTATATCCTCTGTCCAAACCTTTCTTTACCCTGACCTCCCACCTTCCATTTTGAGACAAGTCAATCTTTCTAGAGAAGTAGGGCCTCTGTCTTTGTTTCATGGAAACTGGTTCTAAATAACACCAGAGAAAGGTCATTGTGAGCAGCATTTAGCTTAAGTCAAAGGGACGAGACCCACCCGACCCCACCCCCCAAAAATCATAGTGAATTCCATACTATTCCTGAAAAGATTTCCCATCTAAAAGTTCCCAGCAACAGCACACAGTGTTCATATTACATTACTTGAGGAGAAGGAGAGGAAGATATATATAGTTTTAAAACCCCCATGCACAATTAAACTTGATTAAAATCCTGGAGCCCGCTAAAAGTAGTAACAGTACAGGAGGCTGCGGAGCAGAGAGCGCAGGCGTGCCCGTCCTTGCAGTCAGTAGATGCTGTAAGCAACTGGAGACATGACTTCACTTGAGCATTGGAGAAGCAAAAAAGTTGCCCTGTCTTCCTAGGTTGGTGGCAGACTTGCTTTTGCTCCCAAATCTAAAGAAAAAGAGAATACACTAGAAAAGTATTCTATAAAAAAAAATAGTAAATGAACAATGATAACATGATGATGTAATCAACTGCAGGTAGAGACCCCTCAAAACTACTCTGTAAGCTGCTCTGTTACCTGAGAGGGGAAACAGTGAAGACCTTTGGATGCTTTTAAAAGAGGGAAACTTATGGCTCAAAGTTTCCTCTTAAAGTCTGATCACCAGGTAAGATTTAATTCAATCTTTCTTCCACTTAGCTTCAGTATGATGGGAAAGAAACCTAAGGGAGCAGTAATTTTTTCACTTTCCCAAGCAGGCCAATTCTGCATACCTGGGCGTGTTCCTGGTGAGTGTGGAGCGGACTCTCTGCGACAGGGAGCTGGACGAAGGAGTCTTGAGAAGCTGATGCTCAGGAGTGGTCACGGGCCCCAGTAAACTCACTTCAGTCAAAGGTAAGACATATTTTTACAGGAAGGGAAAAAAAGAAAGCACCCTTGTAAGTGGCTAGTTTTACGCTGGAATCCCTGTGAAGCACTTAAGAGCTAAGGCTGGAAGTCTTGGGGAATCACGTTTGTCACCATGTGTTAGCACGCCAGTGTGTCTTCTGAACCATGCAAGCAACTGTGCAACGAACGGCTGACATTCACTTCCTGATTTAGGACATTCTCAAACTCCAAACTTCATAAATCTAATATCTGACCGCTCGATTTTTACCTACACTAGATAAAATAATATGCTCCCTTATAACAAAAGAACAGGTCTCCAACACCAGTGATGCTGAAATGAAACCAGCCTCATACATTTTTGGTAGCAATACAAACTGCAAAAGCTTTTAAGAAATCAAGTTGGTAAAAAACATATCAAGAAACCTAGTAAGAATAAAATACATATAAATTAATGTAAGTATTTTTAAAAATTTCCATATCGGTAAAGAGGAACATAAAAAAGTGAAAAAGAAATCAGGATAGTAAAACTGTACAAATGTTCCTTTTAATGTTAGAATTCTCAAAATGAATTTAATTTTTATTGAAGAATATGAATTTCAAACAACTCTAGCAAAGGCCAGGCAAGCACATGACCAAAAGTGGAGAGGGAGTTGGGTCCTTTAAAAAGCGCAACTCAGGCCTTACCTTTAATATCTGGTGTCTGTGGTGTTGAGAAGGCATTTGCATTTTCAATGACATGCATGGGGTCAATGTTCTCTTGTTCTACCATCATGAACTGACTCCAGTATTCCAGGGGCAGTGAGAGCAAGCGTTCTACCACCTAAAAGTCACCGAACATGTCAGCAAACTTCCGAACCTCAGGGCTTACCTCTCACCGGTCTCTTGTCTTATCATGTCACATGAGTTCATACACTCATACATACACACATATATATGCTTGCCTACCTTGGGTTGGCGCTTGATGTCCTGTAACATTGTCACTGGATCTGGATTGGGCACAGCATGGGCAACTATTGTAGGGCCAAAGACTTTAGCCAGATTGGCAACATCCATTTTAGTGTTTGGGCTCTGAGCCACTCTAAGTGAAAGAGCAGTAAATTAGAAGACTTGTTCCTCCACTTAAACACAGACCAAAATATAAGTTCTACGAGGAAACAGTTCCCCTCCCTAACCCCCAGACCATATTACCTTCCCTTGGAAAATTCCCTGCCCTCCAGAAACAGCATTCTGCTGTGCTCACCTCTGCAAGTGAATCATGAGGAAAGCCAATGTGTCTCTGTTGGCCTGGGGCAGCTCGCCAACGGCCTGGTACATGGCAGCTATGCTGTTGTCCTCATCTGTGACTTCTGTAAATGAAAAGAAAGCACCCAGAGGCCTAAGACTTCTTTCCCCTGACAGCAGGCTTCCAAGTTATCGACCACAAAGTCTCAGCTATACAGTAAGCTCCTGAAACTTCTGATTAGGTTCATGACTGCATCAGACTCTAGTTTCATTAACAAGCAGGATACTGACCAACAGTTCAATATTAGAAATCAGAACTTTTAAAAAGCAGCTCTTGCAGTTAGGGAAAGCAGCTAGCAACCTGTGTGTCAGGAAGGCAGACATACAACTGCCCTGACTACAGTTATCAAGAAGGTACTTATTCATAAAACATGTTTACGGGCCCACTGTGTGCCAGGTACTTTCAGAGGAGTTAGTCAGAAAGCAAATATCTACCAGGTAGCAACACATGTAATAAAATAAGGCAGGCCAGAAACTAGAAAGCTGTTATTTTAGACAGGGTCATCAGGAAGGATATTTCTGAGGACAAGGTATCTAAAAAGAAACCTGAAAGAAATAAAGAAGCAAATCATGCAAATATCATCTTAGGCTGGGACAACAATTAATGTGACTGGAAAGGAAAGAAAGAAGAGAAGGCTATCAAAGGAAACAATGTTGGAGACATAGCCAGGAACCAAATCATACAGGGCCTTTGGGCCATGCTAAGGATGCTAAGGACTGTGGGGTTTTATTCTGTCAATGAAGGGAAGCCATTAGAAGATACTGAGGACAGAACAGACATCATATAATATAAATTTTATTTTTTATTTTTAAAGATAATTTGTTTTTAGACAGAGGGGAAGGGAGAGAAACATCAATGTGCAGTTGCCTCTCGCATGCCCCTCACTGGGGACCTGGCCTGCAACCCAGGCATGTGCCCTAACTGGGAATCAAACTGGTGAGCCTTTGATTCACAGGCCGGCACTCAATCCACTGAGCCACACCAGCCAGGGCCATATTAAATTTTAAAAGGACTGGACTTCCAGCCAAGATGGAGGCGTAGGTGGACACACTGCCACCTCACACAACCAAAATTAAAGACAACAAGGATTTAGAAACAAGAAAACAACCAGAACTGAAAGAAAATTGAACTGTATGGAGGTCCGACAACCATTCATCCAGACCAGTAAGAGGGGTGGAGTCGTGGCAGGAGGAAGCGGAGGTTGGCGGACCGGGTGTGCACGCAACTGCTGAAGGACCCGGGCCTGCAGGCAGCAGCTAGCAGGTCCCAGGTGCACAGGTGGCAGCTAGCGGACCCCAGGCGCAAGGCAGCTAATCCTTCGCACGCAGATAATCCAGGCGAAAACGGGGGAACGAGACAGAATTCGAAACCCAGGGCCCCAGTGCCAGGAAATAAAACCTAAAAACACCTGGACCCTGCCCCCACATACAGCATCACTACCTAGAGACTGGGCTGCCCCGCTCTAGGGAACACCTAAGGCTCCACCCCTCACTACATAACAGCTGAGACCAGACCCAAAAACAAACAAACAAACAAAAACCTCAAAAATGGCTCAAACGGGAGAACAGATCCAGAGAAGGTCCCAGAGCCAATTGATCTAAGCGACCAAGAGATAGCCAGCCTATCAGATGCACAGTTCAAAGCCCTGGTGATCAGGATGCTCACAGAATTGGTTGATTTTGGTTGCAAATTAGATGCACAAACGAAGGCTACAATAAGTGAAATGGAGGAAAACGCACAGGGAACCAATAGTGATGGGAGGAAAACTGGGACTCAAATCAATGGCGTGGACCAGAGGGAAGAAACAAACATCTAATCAGAAAAGAATGAAGAAACAAAAATTTCAAAAAGTGAGGAGAGACTTAGGAACCTCCAGCACATCTTTAAATGTCCCAACATCCGAATTATAGGGGTACCAGAAGGGGAAGAAGAGGAGCAACAAGTGGAAAACTTATTTGAACAAATAATAAAGGAGAACTTCCCCAATCTGGCCAAGGAAATAGACTTCCAGCAAGTCCAGGAAGCTCAGAGAGTCCCAAAGAAGTTGGACCCAAGGAGGAACACACCAAGGCACATCATAATTCCATTAGCCAAGATTCAAATGAAGGAGAGAATTCTAGAAGCAGCAAGGGATAAGGGGACAGTCACCTACAAAGGAGTTCCCATCAGACTGTCAGCTGATTTCTCAAAGGAGACGTTCCAGGCAAGAAGTGATTAGAAAGTATTCCAAGTCATGAAAGGCAAGGACCTACATCCAAGACTGCTCTATCCAGCAAAGCTGTCATTTAGAATGGCAGGGCAGATAAAGTGCTTCTCAGATAAGGTCAAGTTCAAGGAGTGCATCATCACCAAGCCCTTATTCTATGAAATGTTAAAGGGACTTCTCTAAGAAAAAGAAGGTAAAAAATATGAACAATAAAAAGACAGCAAACTCACAGTTATTAAGAACCATACCTAAAACAAAAGCAAACTAAGCCAACAGCTAGAACAGGAACAGAACCACAGAAATGGAGATCACATGGAGGGCTAGCAACAGGGGAGTGGAAGGAGGAGAGAGGGGGGAAAAGGTACAGAGAATAAGTAGCACAGACGGTGGGTAGAAAATAGACAGGGGGAGGGCAAGAATAGTGTGGGAAATGTAGAAGCAAAAGAACTTATGACACATGGACATGAACTAAAGAGGGGGAATGTGGGTGGGAGAGGGTGTGCAGGGTGGAGGGGAATGATGGGGAAGAAATGGGACAACTGTAATAGCATAATCAATAAAATATAAAAAAAAAGAAAGAAAAAAATTTAATAGGACCACTCTTGCTTCTGAACAAGGATCATATCATAAAGAGCAAGAGTAGAAAAAGAAAAATAAGGAGGTTCTTACACCACTCCAGAGCAAGAGATGTTAAAAGTGGCAGCAGTGGAAGGAGTGACAAATTTAAATTTTCAGCTATATTTTACAAGATCTGTGCAGACAAGATTTACCAATGGATTAAATGTGGAGAGTGAGGAAAAGGAATCAAAGATGGCTCCAAGTTCAAAAGGACAACCTAAAATTTGACCACACAACAATGACAGAAACCTGTTAGAGCCCTATACAGTTTAGACACGGAGAGGACAGGCATGGGCAATATGGATCTAGTTATTTATCAAAGTATTTGAGTACTACTAGGTTTCAGGCACTTTATGAGGTGGGGATAAAAATGCAAACAAAAGAGCCAAAATGTCCTGCCCCTTGTGGGACTCACACTCAAGCATTAAGATTTGCCCTCACCTGCTGCTTCCATAAAGGTCCTGTTTAGCCGGAAGGTCAGAAGGGGTTCTTTGAGGTTTCGAAGGAAGTCTTTCAGGAGGCTACAGATAGCATGGATGTCATCCACTTTGCTGAGAAGGGGTACAGTTTTCACTCTGAAAAATTTCTCTTTCAGTTCTTTTACTGTCCGGTCACAGCCTGAGATCCGATACAGCCCTGTCTATTATCAAGATGATACTTTCAGTTAAGAAGCTCTTGAACATTAATATAAGTAACAAATTCACCCTCTCCTATATTTACACTTACCTCGCTCAGCCCTCTCTGCTCAATCTCATTTACGCAATGGACAATTATGGAGGGGATCATTGGAGGGGTCTGGGACACATAATCTGCCAGCATTCCCTGCAAAGGCAAAGTTTAAAGTATCATTTATACCACTTAGACCAGCAGGTCTAGTGACCAGTGGGCAGAACCATTTCCAGACTAGTACTCAGGCTGGGACATCAGGTCTACTTTTAAATTCCTATTCCAAATGCATACGTTAGAACAGAGACACTCAATTATTTTTCTTTCCTCCACACCAGACTGATTTATGGTCAGAGATACCACACTCTTCATGAACAAGTAATAAAACCACTAGCTACAACTGCATCCTTGCTTGTCTTCTACTCAAGGGCATCCAAAAACAAGCATTAATGAGATTGCAGGTACAGCCTTTAATATAAACTAATTCATTACTTTAAAAAAAGAAAACCTTTAAAATTATTCTTAATAAGGAAAATTAACACAACAACAATTGATTCTGACACCAACCTACCTACAGAGGAAAACTCCATGGTACTATATCAGAGTACAGAAGACTTGTAAAAAATAAAAATAAAAAATCTTTGCACAAAGAAGAACTCTTAAGATTAGGGGAAAAATAATATTTGATTTGCTGGGAGCTGGGTAGCAGCTTAGTCATTTTGCTTTGATTTGATTCTTCCTAATGTTGCTTGTATAACAAATACTTTCTCAATGGACTGAATCGATTTTTAGAAATAAGCAACCTAATCTTAACAGCCTAGTATGGAATACCTCTAATGTAAAAGAATATTCATTCACAGATAAAATTTTATGTTGGCTGGAATTTGATTCAAAATAATTCACTACACAGGGCCAGGAGGAAGAGATGGAATTATTGATAAATCAAGACTGGACGTGAATTAGTAATTGTGGAATTTGAATGATAGAAACCAGGGATTAGTTATACTAATCTCTTGACTTTTGTATATGTTTAAATTTTACAGAATAGGATAAGCTGGGGAGGGTAGAGAAGAGGAAAGAAGAGGAGAAAAGGAAGGGGAGAGAGGAAAGGAGAGGATGGAAAGATGGAAGGGTGAGGAGGGCAGAAGGGAGAGAGAAAGGGGAATAGAGGGTGGGAAGGGAGGGCAGGTATGGAAGAGAAGTTTGGTCTAGAAAGATTATGAAAAAGAGACAAACCCAAACAGGACTTGTCTGCAAGTTAACATTTTATAATTTCTATTCATTATTCATGGGAGGAAACATACTTGATGGCATTACTTCTAGAACAAAAACTGACATTCAGCTTTAGAAAAGCTAAGAAGCCCTAACACAAGGATGCTTTCCACAAGTCATACCTCTCCAATCTTAACAGGTGTTCCTACCAGGGTAGGAATGCAGGGAAGGGGACAACGGTCCCGACATTCTGGATGAGAGACCACACGACAGTCTCGACACTTCAGAGACAGCTTGCCAAATTTTATCCGCTTTCCACATGGAACACAAGATTCGGGTTTAATAACCTAGGGATGAAATGGGGTGGAAGGAATAGAGTGGTATGAATTACAAAATTATCAACATCATCAACCAACATTTACTAAGTGCTTAGCATGTGCCGAACAACTTTCTAACCCTTTTATACACATCTACTTGTGTAATTCTCACAATAATCCTATAAAATAGGTTTTGTCTGGTTTAAGGAAACAGAAGCAAAAAAGAGGCCAAGTAACTTGCATAAGGCCACTCACTTGGAAGGGAACAGTGTACAGTGGTGGAAAGAACTTGTTTACAAGGAGTCAGAAAAACCTCCATCTTAACTATGCCACTTACTACCATGTGGCTCCATTGAGTTAGTTAATTCCTTTGAACCTGTCAGTTTGCTTGGGTTTTTATGAGAAAATCAAATGGGACAAGTTAAAATGTGCTATTACTTAAGCATAAAACATAAATATATATCACTTAAAAAGTACAAACAACTCCTTCTGAAAAGTTGCTTTCTTTGTATGTACTGTAACTCACAGAATGGAAAGCTACACATGTTCTGTAATTCGGTAGTGAACCCTGGAGAGTGGGATTGGCAGGAGGAAGGAAATTCAACATTTAACTCTGTAACGCTATTTAAATTTGTTCCTGGTGTATATTACTTTCACAATTAAAAAGTTAAAGGTGCTCAAAAGGTGAAGGAGCAACCCCAGGTTTACCGTCTTGGAGACGAAGTCATGCAGGCGCATCCCTCCATTACTCTGCGGTGTGCTGGGGCCGTCCGTCTCAGAGTGTGGCTCCTGCCGCCTGCTGCTCAAGGTGGAGTCGCTGTTCCAGGGCTGTAAAGTACCTAGAAGACAAACCACCTTAACCTTAAGTCATAAGTATTTTGTTCCTTCTAAGTTTTAAATCCAATTTTAATATGATTGGTAGATAAGCAGTAATCTATAACCATAACCAGAAGTGAACAGAAATGGCTCTGTATAAAAAAAAGCAGCACCAAGAATAACGAGGCACGCACTGGCAGCACAGGCCAGGCTGGTGCCCCTGGTGGAATCTGACACAGGGCTCTGGCCCTCCAAGAGCAGCGGTGAACCACCCAAAACATCCAATCTCTGCCTTGGGAAGGTTCTAAGAAACTGATTCTCCCAAATTTTACCAGCTGTTACACAGGCAACTCAGCCACAAACCCAGCGGACCTGTTTTCCCTCGGCTTCTTGTCCAGCACGGCACCGTTTCAATAGTGGATGTAGCTTCGATGGGCCCGCCATCGTTGGGAACAGTCACTGTAGTTTTTGCAACTATGGATTCATTCCCCTGAAACAAAAGTTGTAATAAAGGAAGGACGAACATTTGAATCTAATTTCTCCTCCATTATAGGGTTTTGGAGCGCGTGACAAATTCCTTTGTCAGGACTTAAGGTCCCACCCAAATCACTATTAAGTTGAAATCTCACATTTTAGACATGGATATATACATACAAGCAACTAAGAATCAAGCATAAAACTGATGGTTGTGTACTTAGTCAGACTAATTCCACTCATATGGATGATAAGGATCCTATTACATAAAAAGCTCACCAACACTTCTCTCAAAATAACAGTGTAATTAATGCTGACTCAGAATTTTTAATGTTTGGGGTCACTAATCTTTGATGTGTTCAAGATCACAATTTTTTTGGCCTGATTCTTCTTACCTGGTCGGCTGTGGAGCCAATGGAACGCGTTTTCTTTATGGGTCCAGGAGGACCATCAATGAACTGTCGGCTATTGGATCGCTAGAGAGAGGGCAAACACCAGTAACTTCAGTGCCAAGCAGAAGATCTGAAGCACAGAAGATACACTTATCCCATTAGACAACTTGGATGCAAACCCCAGGTTCCAGAGCTACGGTGAATAACAAACAACACACTCATTGTCTATTTCCACGTGAAGCCTAAGTGGTAGCAACACAAAATGCCTTTAGTGCCCTTGAAGAAACCAGCAAGCTTTGGAAAAATTTAGATGACAGCACCAGAAAAAGTAGAGCTGTAATCCTAACCAAGGACATGAAGTCTTTAGAAACATATTCAGTACCCTAAACACACACAGAGAGTTCTCTGCATATCCCATTATACACACATTTCATCTGAAGCTCATGTTAGAGCACAAAAGTCCTGTATAAAAATCCATATGACAACTCAAAACAAACAAGAATATCCTTTTCCACACAACGAGTGAAGCGAGAGCAGCTCGGAACAGTAAAATGGGACAGGATTCTGTCCTGAGTTACTACCTCAAGGAACACCAACACCGCCCCCAACATGAATTCATTTGGAATGTATTCAACAATGGCTAGAGTGACGTGTCAGGAATGTAGTCTCATGGCAGAATTTCCAGAGAAAACTCTTTTATTATTACTTGATTTAAAAAAAAAAAAAAATACATACCCTCTTTTCTCTCTTCTTCAGTTTGAAAGCCTTTACCAAAGAAGAATCCCAATCCTGTTGACAAATTACACTATTAATTTCTTTCTTTGGTTGGGTCTCCCCTAAACCCTGTGCAAATAAATGTACAGAGAACATTAAAAGGCTTCTTGAGTCAGACTCCCTAACTCACAATTCAGGGAGAGGAGAAAGGGGGGTCTCAAGTGTTGTAGCTAAACATGTTTTCTTTCCAAAATTGAAGCTATTATAATAGAATCAGGAATCAATACCGCAGAGGCAAGAAAAGGTTAAAGAATCAACTTCTGTCGTGATTATTTCCAGGGCCTAGTCCTTTGTTTCTGATTATTTTTGTAATTAGTTTTAGAACTGACAGAAAGTTAGGCATTGCACTGGTCATGTCAGATGTGATTCTTGCTCTTAAGGGACTGCTACTGTCTAATCAGATGTCTCGTACAATAGAGCCCCTTAAAAAGTTCCCGTTTGGGTTTCACTTCTCTCAATCATCTCTCTTCCTTGGGTCCTAAAAACATTCACCACTGAGGAGTTATCTGTCTTTTCCTATGGTCTAACTTCCCTTCACTTATTTTAACCATTTACATTCACTTTTAGGAGCTACCGTGATTTTCTTACTTCTGGTAATTCCTGAGAACACAAAATCCAGAAAGTTGTCTAGTAAATTGTAGCTTAGCTAAATAAATTTCACTTCTCCAATGCATGGTCAAATAATTTAGCTACTGGTTATTTGATTTAGCTTCAGTCACAACAGATATCATTTTGAGCTACCTCCAAAATCAGCTAATAATATGTTGTAGTTTTAGTATATATCCCAGATCTATCCTATACCATTCCTTATTTCAAAAAGGTGAGTACCAAATATTTATACCTATACAATGGCAATTATTTCCCTAGCCAAACACTGCATTTGGACAGAAAAGTCTTAGCCCATGTAACACGTAGTTGTCACTTGTTTTGCTATCATCAGAAAACCAGCCTCCAATAACCTTCTGATTTATTGTTTTGTTTGCTAGCTTTCAGCCAGGAAAACCAATAAACTACCTGTCTCCTGAACATCAAAGATTGAAATATCAGATGACCTTTCATGCAGAAACAACACCAGAAGTTAAGAGAAGGGTGCTGCCCCACAAGAACAGGGGAACAGAGTTTCGATACGCTAACCATCATGGATCAAAGCATTATAGAGAGCCCAGAGACTTTCCTCAGTCTTCTCAGTGAAGCTCCAAAGCGCTGGTTTTCCTTCTTATCGTGAAATACGACTAAGTTTCCCTCAAGAACCAAAGTAATTCAGAAATAAGGCACAAGTCTATTCTCCCCAAGAGCAACAAATAAGCCCTGTGTGAATAGAGTTTTGGTAACTTTTTTATTTCTAGCTGGGGTTTTAATAAGTCAAGATATAATAAATTAGTACGCACAGCTCACAGATCCATTAAAGAAATTTAACCTTGTGCCAAATCCTGAATTCTATCATCTCAACTAAAAAAAATATGTATGCTGGTCTCTTATAGTTTGTGTGGATTCATATTACAAAATGTTAGCTCAGTATCTATAACACATTAATTAGTAACACAGCAATAAAGAAATTCCATAATAATAAAGGACTGCAGAGATATTCCTGAGGGAGAAGGAACATAAATAATTCTCAGAGATCAAATGTTCATTACCAGTGATTCATCAGTCTTGTCAAAGCTGATATCTGATAAAATGGAACCAGATTCATCAATGGTTGACAGTCTAGATGAATGAAACAATACAAAGTTAGACACAGAAGACTACAGAGAACAAAACCCACCGACACCCAGAACAAGTTACCTAAGAGGCCAGGTAATGCCAGCAATTTCACAGCGATGCCTTCCCTGTGGAGATAACTCCCAGCTCAAACCCTAGCTGTGGTGGGTTGCTTTTTAAGGGTTCATGAAGGAGTGTATGTCATGCGTACGTCCACATGCAGCACAGCTGTTTTTTCAGCAAAGGCCATATAATTACAGCTGAAAATTACAGTCAGGGGTATGGGTTCTATTCCCTACTGAGTTTGTACAAGAGGCTACTAAACATTCACAAGGCAGAAGGGTGAAATTTAATTTGATCCCAGCTGTGCTTGCTTTCTACAAAACAGAGTATTACCCAACATTAGTTTTTTTAAGAAATTAAGCCTGTACATCTTCTTAGTTATAAAGATTCCACCTAAAACAACCAGGCAACAAAATAAATAGCTCTAAGAGTGCTGATCTTTCCTTATATATTGTACTGGAGGTGTTAAATTCAAAGCCTGGTTGAGACTATTTTAAAGAGGGATGCGGTGGAACCAAAATTATTGTCTGGTCTTGGCTCACTGAAGGCCTTTCTAAACCAGAAGAGATACAAGAGCCCTCTGGAGAGTAAACACTGAAAGTACTGCTGAACTACCACTTTCACCTTCAGGTTTCTTAGCAATCTGCAGGATTAGTTATTGATGTGCAATTTAGCACCAACATCAAAATTTTACCCATGGTGAAACAACATCCTAAGGAAAGGTTTTTAAAAAACTGTTAAAATAAAAGAAATAAGGTGGTACTTGTGCCTTTATTTCCCACCCACTCTTCCTCCAAAGTCTTTTTCGGCTTTATTCAGCACACACTCCGGAGGCAGTATATTTAAGAGTTAAGATAACAGGAACCTCTGATGGCTATGCTGCTTGTGATCAGATAACAACAGATGCAGTTCCCCCACCTTTTGTTCCCAGCATTGCCGATGGATGGTTGGCCTCTGTTGAGAAAAGCCAGAGCTGATTTTTGCTCCTCGCTTAGTTGAATGCTGACAGATGTGTCACACATGAGCATCTCTCGAATCAGCTGAATCTGTCTTTCCTACAGACCAAAGCAGAGTAAAAACATCCTAACTAACCAGGGGAAAAGGCTTCACCTCGAATTTATGGGATGGGCAGACCAGAAAACATTAAAATATAGCATTATGCAAATGAGCCTTCAGGAAGGCTGCTACACTAATAGCATATTAATTCATGTCAAGCCCAGATTATGTCTCTGATTTCTGACTGGTAAAATGAATTCCATCTAGAGTAGTGAGGTTTCTGCTACAAGACTTTTGGATCAAACTGCTAATCCAAGAGGACAGAGTATTGCAAAATGAGAGTCCCAAAATAGATTCTGCATAGCAAAAAACACTTCAGTGTCATTTTATCAGGATAATTATTGGCTTCTTCTACTGATCAAAGCAGTCACCCACCTTTCTAAATGGTGGAGCAAAATGTATTAAAATGGATACAAAACTGTGACTCACTAGAACTAAACAATCTGAGCTTACTGAGGCATCTAACACTGTACCATGATGGATTAGTGCTTCCTAGTAAAGGCTTTCCTTTGTACCATGAACCACCTTGGTACATCAAGATGAAAGTGTTCTGTTAGCCACAATGCTCAATTTGTTGAGTAAAAACCAGGGATTAGTTATCCTAATCTCTCCACTTTTGTATGTGTTTTACCCTGAATTATGAGCAGTACTGAAGAAAAGACTTGGAGTTGTCTTACCTGTGTCAATGACCAAGTACCAGCTATTACTATAAGGATGAGAATACTCTGGGTGGCATGAGAGATGGCCAATCGTCTCGTGACAGATCAAGTATTCTAGGATTTCCCTGCCCTCCCCCGTAATTTTAATTCTTCAAATTCTCATTTGAAATCTGTCTAATAAGTAGTAGTTTCAAAAGTCTAAAGGAGGAAAAAATTTAAATTTCAACCTGTAGAGAACAAGATTCCTAGGCTGCCAATTCCAGCTCCAATAATGAACACGCTGTCAATGGACAGGTTCAGTTCTTTAGTGTGGAGTAAGAAATAGGGTACATCTGGCAAGCGGAAACATCAGATGATCCCCCTTCCCCACCATCACAGTTCTAGCACAGAAAACTATACACACCAGCTTTTCACAGTCGGCCTCGGCTCGCTGTCTCCGTTTGATCTCTACATCCACCTGATTGCGTGCATGCTTCAGCTTAACATCCAGAGCACTGCGCTCAGTCTCTGCTTTCATCAAAAGATCCTTGTATTTCCCCAGCTCGTGGTCTGTTCTCTGCCACTTTTTACGGAAATCCTCAAAGTCCTTTGCCAATTGGATGAATTCTAAAGAAAGAGGTGGGGGGAGAGGAACTTTAATAATTCAAGCACCAAACAGAGTATAAATGCTCTCCTAAGTGAGTCCTCTGGTTAGTTTTACTCCAAATACATGATTAAGGGACCAGCTAAATGATGGGCAGATCCAGCTGAAAACAACCAAGAACAGATCCTGGATATACGTTCATCACTCCAGATGAGAGAGCTTTGTGGGGAGAAATTCCTGTTTCAATAGGCCACTTACATTAGCTTAGCCAGTGGCATCTGCTGTGGAATAAGTAACTCATTAGTCACCTGGCTCCAGATGTAACACCAAACCGAAAGCTCCTGAACAGAAGGCAATCAAAGGGGGATACCTTTGGGGCAGCTGTCACACACCAGGACAGTTACAGCTATAAAACCATAACAGCTTCCTTTAGAGTCACACATTGCTGTGCCAGAGAGACATTAAACAGCAAATTCAAATGTAACTACTGTAATATGCTCCAGTAGATGTAGATTAATATTACAGATGTCTAGGCCTACAATGCCATTCAGCTATATAATTATACAAATATTGATTTGAAAGTAAAAAGCCAATTTGCTTTGCTGTTGAACACTGCCCTGAAGGGTATATAAACATTCCCATTGGAAAGATACAGGAAGAGAAGATCATACTAGCTTTGGGTGAGTCACTAATAGCAGAATACAGACTTTCTTCAAATGTCTGCAAAGACAACATCACTTCCAAGGCAGCACCTCAAAGTATGAAAGCCCTAGTGGCATTCGTTCTTATCATCTGCTGTGGGCAAAGACTTTTCTTCTATAATGCCTTCCTATTATCTAGTTAACCTGAATCTATCTCTAAGCATCACTTTCCACCAGTACCATGAAGGAAGTTTCAAAGGTGTACCTCTGTTGGTCAAACTAACCCAGTTTATAGCTGAAATTAGGCCAAATTCACACGAGGCTAGCAGATTCTTAGGTAGTAAGAGCACTTTTCCAAATTTGAATTTAACCTAAGAGCATAGAAACAATATAGTGTGCTTTAAAAAAAAAAGATTTTATTTATTTTCTGAGACAGGGAAAGAAGAGGGAAACATTCAATGTGTGAGAGAAATATCAGTTGGTTGCCTCTCACACGCCCTCAACCACCACAGATCCAGCCTGCAACCCAAGCATGTGCCCTAACTGGGAATCGAACTAGTGACCTTTGGGGTTCACAGGCAGGTGGCTTAGTCCACTGAGCCACACCAGTCAGGGCAATATAGTGAGTGCCCTTTTAAAGCAATTTGAATAACGTGACTAAATTTCAAACTTACAAGTGAAAATTAGGGTACCAATTCAATTTACAAAAACGAAGTCACACACATAAGGAATTACCAGATTTTAGCAACCAAAGATTTCAGCAAAACTGAATATTATGACCTAGTTATCTTAGACAACACAAATATCAAGGACCAAAAAAAATATATATATATATATATTTATTTATTTATTTCAATTCAAATAGTTTTAAATGATATACCAGTTTAGTTAATAGTTTTGAACACATCACTGAGGTATTTTTCTTCCTTCTTAAACACCTTTTTTTAAAAAGATGTACTTATTTTTTTAGAAAGAGGGGAAGGAAAGGAGAAACAGAGAGAGAGAAACATCAATGTGTGGTTGCCTCTCACACACCCCCTACTGGGGACCTGGCCTGCAACCCAGGTATGTGCTCTGACTGGGAATCGAACCAGCAACCCTTTGGTTTGCAAGCCGGCACTCAATCCACTGAGCCACACCAGGCAGGGCTCTTCCTTCTTAACTTAAAGAAAACAATGTATCCTTTTGCAAATTTAATCATTTCAACATTACAGATTCACGAGGAAAAAAAAAACTAGAAATCAAAGCTAGTTCTTTGCCATGTTCACTGGCAATTCATCAAGTAGTGCACTTAGGATTTGCGTGTTTTCCTGATGTATTCAATACATAATACTTCAATTTCAAAAAATAAAGAACAAGAAACACTTTTCAACTACACAGTGTAAAAACTTTCTAACTCCACACTGTGGTCAATCAAATGTTTCTAAATATAGTGGTACATACACACTCAAATATTTAGGAAATTAAAAAACAATTTGAAAATGGAAAGATTTCCATTTGACCTAATTTTGCTGATTTTTTTGTTCTTTAGGGTACTCCTTGATAAGTCTTATTAAGTTCAGGTTTTAATTCCTGGTTATTGTTAATTGTCATACATTACAGGTCTCGCTGAATTGGACAACAGAACTCAAACCAAATAAAGTATCAGTTCATTTCAAGGAAGAAGTTCCTAATAGTACAAATTATTAAATTACTAGTAGTTCAACATAGTTTGTTAGACCAAAACCAGAACATTTGCATACGTGACTAAGTTACTACTTTTTACGTACAGTTCAGTTATAAACCAAGTTTGCTACAATGGGTCAAAAAGGTACTTTAGACCACAGACCAGGAAAACTTTTGATGTTGGAAATCAACAAACATGGCTCTTTGTTTTGCCAATTTGTGAATTATACTTTGACATGGTACTAGCCTCTGTCATGAAGTACACATTCAAAAGAGTTTTTTAATTTTTTAAAAAAATACGGAACACTTCACAAATTTGCATGTCATCCTTGCACAGGGGCCATGCTAATCTTCTCTATATCATTCCAGTTTTAGTATATGTGCTGCTGAAGCAAGCACCAAAAGATTTAATAAGTTCAAACTATCTCCTTAAAAAGTTATGTACAGTGACTTGCAGCCAAGATGAAGGCGTAGGTGGACACATTGTGCCTCCTCGCACAACCAAAATTAAGGACAACGAAGATTTAGAAACAAGAAAACAACCACAACTGACAGAAAATTGAACTGTATGGAAGTCCAACAACCATTCATCCAGACTGGCAAGAGGGGCAGAGTTGCGGCAGGAAAAAGTGGAGGCTGGGGGACCCGGGCGTGCAGGCAGCGGCTGGCAGCTCCCAGGTGTACAGGAAGCGGCTAGCAGACCCCAGATACACAGGCAGTGGCTAGCAGACCCCGGGCATGGGGTGGCAATGGGCAGACCAAGTAAGACCACTCAAGGTGGCTAGCTTGACCAGGTGGTCTCCCATTCACACACAGATAATCCAGGCAAAGGAAAAGCAGTGGAAGAGACTGGAATCTGAGAGAGAGCAGAGCAAACACCATTGTTCCCTCTTGGACCCCCGCCTCCACATATAGCATCACAACCCAGAGACTGGGCTGCCTCACCCTGGGGACCATCTAAGGCTCCACCCCTCACTATATAACAGCCAAGACCAGACCAAAAAAACAAAAACAAAAAGCCCCCCAAAATGGCTCAAACGGGAGAACAGATCGAAGCCCCAGAGCCAATTCATCTAAGCAATGAAGAGATAGCCAACCTATCAGATGCACAGTTCAAAGCCCTGGTGATCAGGATGCTCACAGAATTGGTTGATTTTGCTCACAAATTAGATGAAAAAAATGAAGGCTACAATAAGTGAAATGAAGAAAAACGCACAGGGAACCAATAGTGATGGGAGGAAAACTGGGACTCAAATCAATGGAGTGGACCAGAAGGAAGAAACAACCAAACAGAAAAGAAGGAAGAAACAAGAATTCAAAAAAATGAGCTTAGGAACCTCCAGGACATCTTTAAACATTCCAACATCCAAATTATAGGGGTACCAGAAGGGGCAGAAGAGGAGCAACAAGTGGAAAACTTATTTGAACAAATAATAAAGGAGAACTTCCCCAATCTGGCCAAGGAAATAGACTTCCAGCAAGTCCAGGAAGTTCAGAGAGTCCCAAAGAAGTTGGACCCAAGGAGGAACACACCAAGGCACATCATAATTCCATTAGCCAAGATTCAAATGAAGGAGAGAATTCTAGAAGCAGCAAGGGATAAGGGGACAGTCACCTACAAAGGAGTTCCTATCAGACTGTCAGCTGATTTCTCAAAGGAGACGTTCCAGGCAAGAAGTGATTAGAAAGAAGTATTCCAAGTCATGAAAGGCAAGGACCTACATCCAAGATTGCTCTATCCAGCAAAGCTGTCATTTAGAATGGCAGGGCAGATAAAGTGCTTCTCAGATAAGGTCAAGTTCAAGGAGTTCATCATCACCAAGCCCTTATTCTATGAAATGTTAAAGGGACTTCTCTAAGAAAAAGAAGGTAAAAAATATGAACAGTAAAAAGACAGTAAACTCAGTTATTAAGAACCACACCTAAAACAAAAGCAAACTAAGCCAACAGCTAGAACAGGAACAGAACCACAGAAATGGAGATCACATGGAGGGCTAGCAACAGGGGAGTCCCGGGAGGAGGAGAGAGGGGGGAAAGGTACAGAGAATAAGTAGCACAGACGGTGGGTAGAAAATAGACAGGGGGAGGGCAAGAATAGTGTGGGAAATGTAGAAGCGAAAGAACTTATGACACATGGACATGAACTAAAGGGGGGGAATGTGGGTGGGAGGGGGTGTGCAGGGTGGAGGAGAACGAAGGGGGGGAATGGGACAAGTGTAATAGCGTAATCAATAAAATATTTTTTTTAAAGTTATGTACAAGGTCTGTCCAGAAAGTACCCAGGCACGTAACTATTAAAAAGAGACATTTATTTAAGAAGACACAAGATAAAAGAAACATTGTACACAGGACAATGACACCTCAGTCCCCTTCAAAGTAGGCACCTTGGGACCTCACACAGTTCTCCCAATAGCCATCAGCTACCCTGTGGTATTTTCCTGAATTTCATTGATGTTCTGAAATCTTTTCCCTTTCAAAGATGATTTTAGTTTTGGGAAAAGCCAGAAGTCACAGGGTGCCAAATCTAGGCTGTAGGGTGGCTGAGTCACCCAGGTGATTGAGGTTTTGTGAAAAACCTCTGCATAAGATGTTGATGCATGAGCAGGCAATTTGTCCTTATAAAGCTGCCAATCACCAGTTGCCCATAGCTGCGGCCTTCTCCATCATCCAAATAGTTTCCACAGAGGAATGTTCATGCTTAACACAAAATTTGATGCATATTTATTGCTCTATGAGCTCAGTCATTTTGAATGTGATGGCCACACAGTACATGTGCTCACTCCATGGCATCTACCACCCCAACTGACTAGTACAGTGAAGTCATCATTGTTCATACATGTGCATTCCAGTCCACTCTCCTTGGCTGCCAGGTTATATGGATGTTGAGCAAACCATTCTCATTGTGTTAACAATGGCTGAACTTTTTCCAGACACACCTCATCATATACATTAAATTATAAAATGAAACTAACAAAAAACAATGAAGAAAATTTTCCTGAAACAAACTGAGCCTTGGCCAGGTGGCTCAGTTGGTTGGAACATCATCCTATGTACCAAAAGGTTGTGGGTTCAATCCCCAGTCAGGACACGTACCTAAGTTGTGGGCAATCCCCTGTTGGAGCATGTACGAGAGACAACCAATCCATGTTTCTCTCTCACACTGATGTTTCTCTGTCTTTCCCTTCCTCTCTCTCTACAACAGGGGTGTCCAATATTTTGGAGTCTCTGGGTCACACTCAAAGAAGAGTTGTCTTGGGACACACATTAAATACATTGCAACACATAACCCCCCCCCAAAATCTCATAATGTTTTAAGTATGATTATGATTTTGTGTTGAGCCGCATTCATAGCCATCCTGAGCCGCATGCGGCCCATGGGCCGCAGGTTGGACACCCGTACTCTAAAACCAATAAACATAGTCTTCGGTTAGGATTTAAAAAATAGAGGATAATCTTTGATTCATAACTAAACACACACACATATGTATGCTTACGTGTGTACATATATGTATGCATGTATGTGTATGTGCACACACATCAGAATTTGGTTCATAATTCAGCAAACAGATTAAAGTAGTTCCAGAAATCTTGTTTTCTCAGTTTACTCCTCCTAGGGCCTTTGTTCCTGGGCCCTTTATCTTCCCCACTATCCTCTAAGCTTTTTAAGGGCAATGACCCTGTGTCTCTTTTGCTCTTTTACCCCCAGTGCCTTGCACTCTGCCTGACGCATGGCATTTAAATATTCATTAAGCCCTGGCTGGTGTGGCTCAGTGGATTGAGCACCAGCCTGTGAAGCAAAGGAACGCAGGTTCGATTCCCAGTCAGGGCACATGCCTGGGTTGCAGGACAGGACCCCAGTAAGGGGCGCACGAGAGGCAACCACACATTGATGTTTCTCTCCCTCTTTCTCCCTCCCTTCCCATCTAAAAATAAACAATATTTTTAAAAATTAAGAAATAAGTAAATAACTATTCACTGAAAGAATGGATGTGGAATTGCTGTTCAGATCAAGTTTAAACTCCAGGGATCCAAGCCCACCTTACCGGTCTAACCAAACTTACTCCCACCACTCCACCGCAACACCTTCTTTGTAGCTAACCCAGTCTGTCCCGGCTCCCAGAACAGACCCATGCTCACTTCTGCCTTCCCACTTATGCACTCCAAATGGAATGCCCTACCTACTCTTCATGTACCCATTTTTCTAGTTGCATCTGTTTTATGAATCCTTTCCTAATTTGTTTGCTCCACATTAAATTTTTCTCTACTTCCCACAAGCATATATTTTGATACTTATATTACCTTCTGTTTCATAAGCAAAAATTCTGTCTCTAAAATTTAAATTCCATAATCTCCTTGAAGACAGGTGCCATATCACATACACTTCAGTACGGCCTACTGTATATAGCATAGTACAAATCCAGCATGGTATTGGCATACAATAGGCACCTCATAAATACTGTTATATTTATTCCTCGTTGACAGACCAACAATATAAAGTTCAGGCAGCTCATAAAAAATAAAAGATAAAAATCATATAGACTTGGGAAAACAAAGATAACAAAATACCTAATGCTATTAAAGTCATTTTATGTGGATACTAACCTTCACTCTGATGTTTCAGTAACCTTGAACTTAGCTTTAAAAAAGACTATATAAAAAGGAGGAGGAATGAAGTTATGATGATGAAACTCAAGAGTATAAGAGTCGGGATGCCTGGGCATGGGAGGATTTCCTAGGGTCAGAAAATAGGACTGTGACTGGGTGGTTGCAGATAGGAGATTTCTGGAGTCTAGAAAAACACTGGGCCTCTTTGTCCTAAAAAGTGAACATTAGGGGGAGGTATGACGGCAGCGGAGGAGGAGGATCTATCTCACACCACCTCCCAGAACCAAACTGGAAATAAAGAGGGGAATAGCGACCCAAAATAAACAACCGAAGACTACTTGAAGAGGAGACTCTTAACCAAGGACAGACAAGTACCACCACAAGTCCGACAGGAAGGGTGGGGACCTGAAAGGGACTGGCACTGCTACCATGGGCAGCAGGCCAAGGTAAGGCACAGCTGTGGGAGCTCCCTGCTGAGAGAAGTGAAGCCTGGACCCAGGTCTGGGCTCCCAAGCAGAGCCCCAGTGCCAGAGTCAGCCACCCATGTAGCATCTGGCGGTGAAAGGCCAGAGGGTTTTTGTCTGCCAGGGACAGAAGCCGCTGGAGACAAAGCTCCCCTCTCCCCGCCAGTTTTCTCCTCAAGGGGCCAAAGCACAGGTTCCTCATCTGTAGCCATTCATCTCAGGCTTGGGCAAAGGGAGGGTGGCACAGACTGGAGTCACCTTAGGAGAGTCTGGAGTAGGTGGCTTTGGGGAGAGTGTGGGCGAATGGCTGCTGGCTGGAACATACTTCAATATCACTACAGCCATTTTTCTTGAAAAGAGCAAACCTGTCCCAGGGAAAAAACAATTACACCACCCTATAGGAAAACACTCGCCTTACCCTTTGGAATCATGCTTGCCACCTCCCCTGCCCCGCATCTTTTCTTCCCCTTACTTTGCCCCACCTTACATCTCAACCCCTGCCAAGGAGATATCAACATGGACAGACTCAGGCAATGTCAGAGACTGGCTTTAGGATGCAGCCATTCCATACACTTTCCGGGAAACCAGACTGGTGCTTCCCCCTCATAGGAGAGCCACAGAAACACCCTCCTGGTTTCCAGCAGACCCAAACTCTGGGCTCTGGAGGCCCCAGTTCACTTTCCTACTAGGGGCTCTACCCTGCCAAGTTCAGGGAAATAATCCCGGACAGATTCAAACGTGTGGCGCAGGATAGGAGAACACACCCACCACCTTCCCTGAAGTCTGAGTAGCACCTCCCACATAAGATCCAGGGGTCCCATTTTCCTGATTCCACCAGAACCCCTCTCAGAGAGCGCTGGGTCAGTGACTAGCCTAAGACTGACAACAGGCAGAGTAAGGTGGAGGTGGAGCCTGCAGTGCCTTTGAAGACCCACCCCTGGGCCCTATGCTGACAAAAGCCAGACTTACAGCGCAGTGACACCCATCCTGGGCCCAGTCAAGCCTGGAGGAGACAGCTACAAACTGGGATCCCTTGTAGCTTTGAATTGGCTGCCAGGGTTTGACACAGACAGCATTTGACATAGGCTTACAGCAGCTTCAGACATCAGAGCCATATACAAAGTAAGAACCCAGGAGGCAAAATTCTACTTTGTTCTTTTATGTTATTTTTTCTTTTGCATAGACTTTTTATTGTTTTTTCTTTTTCTTCAATTTTTTTCTTATTTTTCTTTCATATTTCCTATTTTACTCTTCCTTTCTTACTCAATTTTTTTCTTCTTTCCCTTTCTTTGCTCTTTTTTTTTTGGTGATTTCCTCTTTCTATTCCTTACTCTTAATATTTGTCTTATCTCCTCTCATAATCATTTTTCTTTCTCTTACTATTCTATTTCTCTTTCTACTTTTGTTATTCTTTGCTCTTTTGTCATGGATTTTGCTGTTGTTGTTTGGGATCTGTTGTGTGTGTTGTTTTTTTTATTTTGCTTGTTTTGGTTCTGTTTTTTGTGTTGTGTTGTTTTGTTCTGGCAGCACCTGTACAACAGCATACAAGACGTGGTGGGAGCTGAAATGTGCAGTTAGCCAGCTGGAGGGAGGATCCCGCCAACAAAGAGGCCAACAACGATCAGGACCCAAATACAATAGGAGAGCCCACATAACCCACAAAAGGGACATTCCTAGAGTGTCAGCTCAGGAGATCAAGGAGACTGCACCACTGAGTCCCACAGGACTCTTACCCCATAAGGGCACCCTGTGAGGACAGGGAAACAAAGCAGATCTATTAAATACATAGAAACAAACAAAGTAAGTTAAAATGGGGAGACAAAGAATCAACCCCCAGATGAAAGAAAAGGAGGAATCATGTAGTGAATGCTGAGGGGAGAGAGGTTAAAGGGGACTAAATGGTTAATAAGAGAAAAATACAATAAAGATTAAATTAAAAAAAAGAAAAACAGAAAATGAAAAATCCTGCCTTGGTTGGTGTGGCTCAGTGGATTGAGTTCTAGCCTGCAAACCAAAGGGTCATTGGTTCGATTCTTAGTCAGAGCACATGCTTAGATTGTGGGCCAGGTCTCCAGTAGGGGGTGCCTAAAAGGCAACCACACGCTGATGTTTCTCTTCCTCTTTCTCCCTCCCTTCCCCTCTTTCTAAAAATAAATAATAAATAATCTTAAAAAAAGAAAAGAAAAGGAATCCCCAGAAAAAGAACTAAATGAAATTGAGGCAATCAATTTATCAGAGTTCAAAGTAATGGTTATAAGGGTGCTAAAGGACCTTAGCAAGAATTATAAGGAACTTAGTGGGAACTACATCAGCATGAAAAAGGACACAGAAATTCTGAATAAGAACCAGTTGGAAATTAAGAATACAATATCTGAAATGAAGAATACACTAAAAGGAATTAAAAGCAGGCTAGAGGAAGCAGAGAGTTGAACCAGCAATTCGGAAGACAAGGTAGAAAAAAACACCCAATCAGAGCAACTAAAAGAAAAAAAAGACTTAAAAAAATGAGGATGATTTAAGGGAACTTTGGGACAACATGAAATAAAACTATATGCACATCACAGGGTTACCAGAAAGAGAAGAAAGTGAGTGAGAGATAGAAAACCTGTTTGAATAAATGATGACAGAAAACTTCCCTAACTTGGTGAAGGAAAAGTCACACAAGTTCAGGAAGCACAGAGTCCCAATCAAGATGAACCCAAAGAGACCCATACCAAGACACATCATAATTAAAATGGCAAAGTTTAAAGGCAAAGAGAGAATCTTAAAAAAACAGCCATTACCTACAAGGGAGGTCCAATAAGACTGTCAGCTGATTTCTCAACGGGAACACTTCAGGCCAGAAGGGACTGGCCTGAAGTGTTCAAACTAATGAAAAGCAAGGATCTGCAACCAAGACTACTCTCTCAATTAAGGCTATTATTTAAAATTGAAGTCAAAATAAAGAGGTTCTTAGACAAAAAATGGTTGAAGGAGTACATTAACACCAAACCAGCATTGCATGAGATGCAAAAGGGACTGTTTTAAGAAGAAGAAATAGAGAGAAAGGGGAGCATAGCTATAAAGGAATAAAATGGTAATGAATGAGTACCTATCAGTAATAACCTTAAATGTAAATGGAGTAAATGCTCCAATCAAAAAACAGAGGGTAACAGAATGGATAAGAAAACACAGCCCATATATATGCTGTATACAGGAGACCCATCTCAGAACAAAAGATTTACACAGGCTGAAAGTGAAAGATTGGAAAAAACCATTCCATACAATGGAGATGAAAAAAAAAGCTAGAGTAGCAATATTTACATCTGACAAAATAGGCTTCAAAACAAAGGCTATAACAAGAGACAAAGAAAGTCACTACACAATACCAAAGGGATCACTCCAACAAGAGGATATAACCCTTGCAAACATATATGCATTCAATATGGGAGCACCTAAATACATAAAGGGGAGAAAATCTTTTGGTGGACTTAAGGGAAGATATTGACAGCAATACAGTCACTGTAGGGTATTATAACACTCCACTGTCAAATGGGTAGACCTTCCAGACAAAAAAATCAACAAGGAAACAGCAATCTTAAACAACACACTAGATCAAATGGATTTAATTGATATTTACGGAACATTTCATCTCAAAGCAGCAGAATACACATTCTTTTCAGGTACACATGGATCATTTTCAAAGATAGACCACATGGTAAGACACAAACTAAGCCTTAACAAATTCAAGAAAACTGAAATCAAATCAAGCATTTTCTCGGATTACAACAGCATGTAACCAGAAATCAACCTCAATTAAAAAAAAACTCCAAAACTTTCAAACACATAGAGGGTAAGTAGCATGTTATTAAATAATGAATAGGTCATCAATGAGGTCAAGGAAGATATCAAAAAGTACCTGGAAATAAATGAAAATGAACACACAACAACCCAAAACCTATGGGACACAGCAAAAGCATTCCTGAAAGTTCATAGCATTACAGGTCTACCTCAAGAAGACAGAAAAATCTCAAATAAACAATCTAACCCTACAACTAAAAGAACTAGAAAAACAACAACAAAGTCCAGAGTCAGTAGAAGGAAGGAAATAAAGATCAGAGTGGAAATAAGTGACATACGCCCTGGCTGGTATGGCTCCGTGGACTAAGTGCTGGACTGCGAAGCAAAAGGTTGCTGGTTTGATTCCCAGCTGGGGCACATGCCTGGGTTGCGGGTCAGGTCCCCGGTTGGGGGCGTGTGAGAGGCAGCCTATCAAGACATATCTCTCGCACATTGATGTTTTTCTTCCTCCTTCCCCTCTCTCTAAAAATGAATAAATAGCCCTGGCTGGTGTAGCTCAGTGGATTGAGCGCGGGCCTGCGAATCAGACGATCGCGGTTCGATTCCCAGTCAGGGCACATGCCTGGGTTGCAGGCCAGTTCCCAGCAGGGGACACACGAAAGGCAACCGTACATTGATATTTCTCTCCCTCTCCCTCTCTCCTACCCCTCTGAAGGCAAAAAACAAAACAAAAAAAAAAATAAAAATGAATAAATAAAATCTTTAAAATGAGAACCTTTAATAGGACTCACCAAGAAAAATAGATTTTTTTTGAGACCTAAATTAATAAAATCAGAAATGAAAGAGGAGAAGTAACAACTAATACCACAGAAATACGAAGAATTAAAGAAAATACTATGAATAACCACATGCCAAGAAATTAGACAACCTGGGAGAAGTGGATAAATTTCTAGAAACATACAATCTTCCAAAACTGAATCAGGTATAAACAGAAAACCTGAATAGACTGATAACAACTAATGAAATTGAAGCAGTAATCAAAAAACCCAGCAAACAAAAGTGCTGAACCAGATGGCTTCATAGGTGGATTTAACCAATCATTCAGAGAAGAACACCTATCCTTCTCAAACTATTCCAAAAAAATTCAAGAAGAGGGAAGTCTTCCAAGCTCTTTTTACGAAGCCAGTATTACCCTAACTCCAAATCCAGGTAAAGCACAACAAAGAAATAAAACTATAGGCCAATATCCCTGATGAACATAGATGCTAAAATCCTCAACAAAATATTAGCAAAGCAGATCCAGCAATACATCAAAAAGATCATACACCGTGATCAAGTGGGATTTATCCAGGGATCCAAGGTTGGTACGATATCAGCAAATCATTAAATATGACACGGCACATGAACAAAATGAAAGATAAAAATCACATGATCGTATCAATAGATGTAGAGAAAGCATTTGATAAAATCCAGCACCCATTTATGATAAAAGCTCTCAGCGAAGTGGGAATAGATGTGACATACCTCATCATAATAAAGCCCATATGCAAAAAACTTACAGACAACATCATACCCAATGGGCAAAAAATTAAAAGTGTTTTCCTTAAGATTAGGAACAAAGACAGGAATGTCTGCTTTCACCACTATCATTCAACATAGTACTGGAAGTCCTAGCCACAGTAATCAGACAAGCAGAAATAAAAGGCATCCAAATTGGAAAGGGAAAAGTAAAACTGTCATTATTCAGAAATGACATGCTATTGTGCACAAAAAACCCTATAGGCTCCACCAAAAAAAAATGCCAGACCTAATAAATGAATACAACAAAGTAGCAGGATACCAAATCGATACTCAGAAATCAATGGTATTTTTATACACCAATAATGAACTATCAGAAAGAGAAACTAAGAAAACAATCCCATTCTCTACTGCAACAAAAAAATAAGATACCTAGGAATAAATTCAACTGAAGAGATAAGACCTGTACTCAGAAAACTATAGGACACTGAAGAAAGAAACTGAGAAAGATACAAGTGGAAGCATATACCATGTTCATGGATCGGAAGAATTATCACCATTAAAATGTCCATACTACTCAAAGAAATCTAGAGATTCAATGCAATTCCTATTAAAATACCAATGGCATATTTCACAGATCTAGAACAAATATTCCAAAAATTCATATGGAACCAAAAAAGATCCCAAATAGTCTCAGCAATCCTGAGAAAGAAGAACAAAGTTGGAGGGATCACAATACCTGACATCAAACTACACTATAAGGCCACTGTAATCAAAAAGTCTGGTACTGGCATGAGAAGAGACACATAGATCAATGGAACAGCATAGAGAGCCCAGAAATAAACCCACACCTTTATGTTCAATTAATATTTGATAGAGGCAAGAGAATACAATGGCGTAAAGACAGTCTCTTCAATAAATGGTGTTGGGAGACCTGGACTAGTACTTGCAAACAAATGAAACTAGACTACAAACTATACCATACACCAGAATAAACTCAAAATGGATAAGACTTAAATATAAGTCACGATGCCATAAAAATCATAGAGGAAAACACAGGCAGTAAAATTTCAGATATCCCACATAGCAATATTTTTGCCAATTTATCTCCTAGGGCATGGGAAACAAAGGCAAAAATAAATAAATGGGACTACATCAAATTAAAAAGCTTCTGTACAGCTAAAGATACCATCATCAAAATGAAAAGGAAACCCACTGTGTGGGAGAACATATTTGCCTCTGATATATCAGACAAGGGCTTCACCTCCAAAATATATAAAGAACTCATAAGACTCAACATCAGAAAGACAAACAATCCAATTAAAAAATGGGCAAATGACCTGAATAGACACTTCTCCAAGGAGGAAATATAGATGGCCCAGAGACATATCAAAAAATGCTCAACATCACTAGCCATCAGAGAGATGCAAATTAAAACTACAATAAGCCCTGACTGGTGTGGCTCAGTGAGTTGGGCACTGTCCGGCGAACCCAAAGGTCACTGGTTTAATTCCTGGTCAGGGCATATGCCTGGGTTCAAGCCAGGTGCCCATTTGGGGGTGTGAGAGGCAACCGATCAAAATTTCTCTCACACACTGACGTTTCTCTCCTCTTTCTCCCTCCCTTCCTCTCTCTAAAAATAAAAAATCTTTTAAAAATATAAATAAATTAACTTAAAAAAAGGACGCAGTGAGATATCACCTCACACCTGCCAAAATGGTAGGAATGCAGATTGGTGCAACCACTCTAGAATGGCATTCCCTCAAAAAATTAAAAAGGGAACTGCTTTTTGACCCAGTGATTCCACTTCCAGGAATATACCCTAAGAATCCTCAAACACCGATTCAAAAGACTACATGCACTCCTATGGTCATAGCAGCATTATGTACAATAGCCAAGTGTTGGAAACAGCCCAAGTGCACATCATTAGATGAGTGGATAAAAAAGCTGCTGTGGTAATTTACACAATGGAATACTAAACAGCAATAAAAAAAAAAGGAATTCTTACTTATGCAACTTTATGGACAGAAATGGAGACTATTATGCTAAGTGAAATAAGCCAGTCAATGAAAGACAAATACTATATGATCTCACTTATAGGTGGAATCTAAAGAACAAAATAAACTAATGACCAAAATAGAATCAGAGGCACAGAAACATGGAATAGACTGACAGCTGTAAGAGGAGAGGGGTGAGGTGAGGACTGGTTGAAAGAAGGGGAAGGGACTAGTCAAAGAACATATATGCATGACCGACGGACATGGGCCATGGTGTGGGGATTGACTGTAGGAATGGGGGGTGGACTAGGTGGAGGGAGGCAAAGCAGGGAAAAATTAGGACAACTATAATAGCACAAACAATAAAATATTTAAAAGAGGAAAAAAAGCCAACATTACAAGTTAGGGATTTAAGAGAGAGACGCAAAACATAGCTATTTTATAACAGAAATGAATGGGAAGCTATAAATTTGCTTATAAAATATGAGTATCTGTAAAAATAAGTCTTATGTTTTTGCGTAATTACTTCTAAAGTACTTTCACAACTAGTATCTCATGTTATCCTCACAGCACTCCCACAAAGAAGACAAAGACATTTAAATGCCTATTTCACAAATAAACACACACAGAAATAACCATTAAAAGTCAGCACTAGCTATTGAGACTTCAGACCTCAGATTCCTCTATCTGCCCCCACACCCTATCACCTGCCTTCTCCTAAAGATATTCTCACGTTCACAACCACTATCCCTGGTAGGTAGGACTCCTATTGCGTCTTTCCTGAGCAATGGCAACCACATCCTAATCAGTCTCCCACCTCCACCTCTGATGCAACCCTCCACTTCCGCCGGGGTAAGCTTCTAAAAGCACAGCTCTGATGATGTCACTCCCCCTTTTATCCTATTCCCCTCAAACCCTACACCATCTTGCTTCCACTCAGGCTGTTCCCAACTCTAAACGATCTCTTTCATCTCTGTCTGGTGGGATCCTACCCTACATCTAAGACTCAACTGAAACCCTACTTTTCTCCATGAAGCCATTCAGTCATCCCTTTCCCTCAACTCAGCATATGATCTCACTATCATGTGCTAAAGGCTATGATAGATTCTCATTAAATATCTGCTACATGAACCTGAATTTTAAGATCTCTTATTCAGTACTCTTCCCCACTAGACTCCAAAGTAATCCATCTTCTGAGATGACATGATCTCAAAGAGAAGCCTAATTAGTATGCCATCAAGGTTACTGAGCGGGTACCGGATGACGGGGTCATGCAACAGCTATTAGAGAGAGAAAATAGAATATTGTTTTGAAAGGCCTGTAAGTGGATAAGAGCTATTAAAAACATCAATCAAATTAAAGGAAATATTGAATGGCATAAGCAAGACACCATACTAAATACTGTATGGATTTTTTTTAAGTTCAAGACAGTTTGTACATTACTTTTATATCAATGAGGCTAACTTAAGAGCGACACTTACTAAATTAAGTATTAATAAAAATCTGATGTAGGAGAGGATGGCAACACCAAACAGAAACTGGTACAGAGAAATTCCCGTAGATCACCCAAGTCCGTGCTGCCGCCCCCACCTCCCCTTCTCACTTATCTACTTCACAGGTGACTGTTTTAGCACCACCTTCTTTTTCTCCCTAGGTCTCCAATCCATCTCGATCCTTTATCACTAAGCATCAAATATATTAAGTAGATAAAAGCAAGTGAATAGTCCCTCCTTCAAAAAAAAGTTACGACATTTTTCTCTTCAGCTGAAAATGTTCTACAGAATACAGGGAAAGGCCAGGATAAAAACTGTAGACAACTACTCTCTAAAGAAAAAAAGCAACACTCTTGAAAATTCAGCAGATTTTGCCCAGTTCAGGATACAAAAATGCAATTGGCAACTATTAGTGGAAATGAGAACCCAGGCAATAAAAAAAAGTCTGAACAAAATCCATTTAAGAACTACAGAAAAAGTAAACACCTAGAATGAGTGTCCATTAGGCTTTGACCATGATTAAGTGACCATCACTTTCTTTTTAGGTAATCCAAATCAAAAATGATTTTCAAGTTGGAACACACTTCGGCTTTGTTTTCTGAAGTCTGTTTTCTCTCTTCACACAGGGCAGCTCAGAATGACTTACGGAGTTCATTTCCTTCACTGAGAATCTCCACCCGGCGTACAAGCTGCTCAAACAGATTCCGCAAATTCAGCATCGTGGTATCCATCTTCCTGCCAAGAAATCAAATATACGTTAGGTGTCATGCCTTCTCCCCCAGACAAAAGCTTCAGTAGCAATCCGATAGTCATCAGTGACTAACATCTGGATTCTTCCATTTGTAGCTACCATCATAAGAATGACAAGCCAACAATTGATGTTTTGTGTAATCTTTGTTACAAAAACAAAGTTAGAAAGTTTAACACTTATTTGAAAATTAGAAAAGCATTTCAGACCTCTAAATATAATACCCGCTTCCTGTCTACTGCTTTTCCTCCACTCTGCAATCACTATGGAGCTGAGAGGAAAGCAATTAGGGGCAAGCATGTCAGTTGATTATTGGGTGACCAAATACAAAATGTGGTTCTTAGTTAAGCCTGTTGATTAATAACATTTCTGCCCATTAATCCTTCTGGACTTTGAAGACCTTAAGGTTTATTTTTAATTTCTTTTTAGCTAGTACCCCTGTTGCATCTGCCTCTTAAAATGCAGGACATGGTCAGCACATTTCCTACCAACAGCACAGATGACATCACACAAGTGATTAAGTGGGGAAACCGCCAGCTCAGCAGCACAAGAATTATTTCTGTAATGCAGGGCTCTCTGCTGGACTGTGTGCAGGGACTATGTCTAATAAATTTATACTAAGTATAGGCAAAGGCTTATGTTGTACCACATTCTGGCATCAAGAAGACAATACACCACCTTCACAGTTAGAAGGGCAAAGGAAAAATCATTTGCTACTGTGTTCTATATAGTGGATTTCAGGCTTCGTATTTCCCCCCAAAGACCTGCTGATATTACATTAAAAATGGTGTCCTTACTAGCAGTTCTGCTCCGAATAGACTAACTGGGAACACTTTGAGAAAATAAGATCTTCATTTAATAGTCAAGAAAGAAAGATATCAATTGGCTATTATGAAAACAATCAAGGAAATAAAAAAATCAAATTTCATTTAAAAACTCAGCGTCCTCAGAAATACCATTAAAGGATTCTTCTGTTTCATCCAATCACCCTTTCAATATTCTAGTCCAGGTCCTTATTTTATGCTCTAAATAAAGTCTGAAGAAATCTTTTATGAAGCTTTAGTGATTTTACAATGTTTATAAGATTGCACCATATGCTATGAGGGCAGGAGAGGAAAAAAATCCACAAAGAAAAGAATATAGAAACATAAAGATATTTTCTATTAAATGCTACAGAATTATTCATTTTCACTTGGATGATGATTGCTCTAATAGCAAAAAAGCTTTCAATTCCAAGCTTGGATGCAATATATACCTGAAGCAGGGCCGGAAATCAAGATGTTCTAATGGCAATGTATCTGTTCCAAGCTACATTATCACAGCAAGCTGCTAAGCAACCAGACCAACAAATTTATTGCAAAGATCTTTCTCTAAACTAAGAACAAAACTAAAGCAGTAGCATTAAAACTGGCAGAAAGAGAGCTGGAAGTCACGGAGAAGCCCATGGATTCAACAATGTGACAAAACAGGCAAATATACTCAAATGTTACAGAATAGAAGGGGGAGCAGGCAATTCAGTAGCCTATTCAAATGATTTCCTTTGACTCAATAAAAATGCAAGACACTGATCACTTTTAATATGGGGTATTGATTTCTATCATCTCAGCATTCATCTGTATATTCTGAGACCATGGAGACAGTAAGCTCAATACCTAGGAAAACTTCCATCTGGTCAAGAATGCAAAAAAAGTCAAATTTCACAGTGCAACTAGGATACTAAAAACTGGTTGTTTAAAACTCTAAAAATAAATAAATAGAATCTTTAAACATTTTTTTCAATAGCATAAACAATAAATATAATTAAAAATAAATAAAATTTTTTCAGAAAGTTTTTACATCTTAGCCCTGGCTGCTCTGGCTCAGGATTGAGTGCCAGTCTGTGAACCAAAGGGTCGCTGGTTCGATTCCCAGTCAGGGCACATGCATGGGTTGCAAGCCAGGTCCCCAGTACGGGGTACAGAAGAGGCAACCACACATTGCTGTTTATCTACCTCTTTCTTCCTCCCTTCCCCTCTTTCTAAAAATAAATAAAATCTTTTAAAAAAAGAAATTTTTTATGTCTTAAACGACAATATAACAACCTGATCTTTTGCCCCTTTAAAAGAAATCCTCACATTTTCTCAGGTTCCTCTAGTCCATTATTCTTCTTTCCTATTTTTCTGTGCATACTACTCTCTAGAGTGAGGGTTAGGGAGAGGTACTCTCTTGAAAATGCAACCTGATTCCTGAAAAGTCTAAAGACACAGAGAACCTACCTGGTGACATCTCCTCATCATAGTAACTGTTGTCTCATAAGGTATCTCACACAACTACCTGGATCTACACTGTTTTCCTGATCTGATGCCTAGTGCCTAGGAAATAGTGTTTAAGTGAACTTCCAGTGCTGTACTGTAAAACAGCAAAGAGGTAACCCTAACTCTGTCAGACCACATTAGTCTCCAGATTACAGTTTTACATATAGTTTGATTATGGGTTTTTCTCTATTCTTCTCTCTCAACACCAGACATTCCTGCAGTTCAATCCTCCAACCTCTCAAAGAGCATTATCAAGCGACCCAACTTTAATCATTACACCTCTACAGACAACTCACCTGTTTATCTTATCAACCCGAGCCTCTCTCCTAATGCCAGTCCTGGAGCTCTCAATTTTCTTGGGATGCCCCACATGCTGGACTTGATTTTGAGATAGTATTCTATCCTTTCCCCTCATATACACAAAGTAAAAAAGTTACAATAAGCTAAGGATATTATTGAAGAAAAAATTATAAATTTAGTGTAGCCTAAGTGTTCAGTGTTTATAAAGTTTACAGTAGTGTATGGTAATGTCCTAGGCCTTCACATTCACTTACCACTCACTGACTCACCCAGAGAAACTTCCAGTCCTTCAAGCTCCATTCGTGGTAAGTGCCCTATATGGGTGTGTACCATTTTGATCTTTTATACATAATTTTATTGTACCTTTTCTATGTTTAGATATACAAATACTTAACATTGTGTTACGATTGCCTACAGAATTCAGTATAGTACTATGCTGTACAAGCTTGTAGTCCAAGAGCAATGGGCGACACCATACAGCCTAAGTATGTAGTAAGTAGACTACACCATCTAGATTTGTGTAAGTGCACTCTATGATGTTCACACCTGATGAAACCACATAACACACATTTCTCAGAACACATCCCCATCATGAAGCAACATGACTTTATTACCAATTACCCTTATCCACTACCCTACACTACCAACTCCCAATTTTGATTCCTTATCACCTTAAGTTAGTCCCTTTCTTACAAGTGTACTCTTGTGAATTCTACCTCTCATGTGTATTATTACCATCCCCTCACTATTTGCAGGTCATCATCACTTACTTCACCGGACCTCCCCCACTGCTGTGCTCAGCAGGCTCTCAGACACACACACACCTTGCACTCTAACTTTACCAGTTTCTACCCTCTGTCCAAGGGAAACTCGAAATTCAAGAAGAGAAACCTTACATTTGGCAGTAGGGCACTACACATACAAACAGTATTTAAAAATAAATATTGGATAACAGAAAGTCAGAAAACACATACACACCCCCCCCACAACTCTATTATCAAAAGAACTTCCATTTTACCTGAACATCAATGTGTAATATAGATTTTTTTTAAAAAAGTCAAAAAAAGGTGGTTGGGGGGTTGGGACAGAAGCCCTGGCATAAAGTTTTAGTTCTTCTATTTACCAGTAGCATAACTTTGGGTGAGTCACTTAATTTCTGAGACTCATCTAAATATAAACAGGAACAATAATACATGTCCTATTTACCTCACAGAATAATATCAATTAATGTAGTTAAGTTTTATAATGTATAAATTGAACCTCATCATAAGACTACAGGATATTATTATAGTAGGCATGAAATATTTGTTTTTGATTTGATCTGACAGTTGTTATTTACACTATAGAATAATGATTACCAAATCACAGCTGGAACCCAGACCAAGATGGGGAGAATAGCAAAATTTGACCAGGTCTAGGCTATTAAATAAGCTGTTCTAGAGTTCCAGCCAAGATGGAGGTGTAGGTAGATACACTTCGCCTCCCGGCATAACCAAACAAAGGAAACAACCAATTTAAAAACAAAAAAGCACCAGAGCTGCCAGAAAAATCAAACTGTATGGAAGTCCAACAACCAAGGAGTTAAAGAAGAAACATTCATCCAGACCGGTAGGAGGGGCAGAGATAGACAGCCAGGGCGGAGAGGACATTCAGACAGGACACGCAGCAAGGCATCGGCTGGCAAACTGGGCAGTCCCACTTCACGTGCGGATAAATGGGGAGGAACAACTGGGAAGCAAGACAGACCATGGAACCCCGAGTTCTAGCATCGGGAAAATAAAGCCTCAGAACCTCTGGCTATAAAAATCTGTGCAGGTTGTGGTGGCGGGAGAACTGCCAGTCTCTGGAAAGTAGGGCGAGAGCTGAGCAAACAGCATTGTTCCCTCTCTGGACACCTCTCCCACACACAGTGCCACAATGCAACAACGTGGGTGGCTTCACCCTGGTGAATACCAAAGACTCCACCCCTTACAACATTACAGGTGTGCCAAGACAAAGAAACATGGCCCAAATGAAAGAACAGATCAAAACTCCAGGAAAAGAACTAAGTGATGAGGACATAGCCAACCTATCAGATGCAAAGTTCAAAACACTGGTAATCCGGATGCTCACAGAAATTATTGAATACAGATGCAAAATTAAAAAAGAAGTGAAGGTTATACAAAATGAAATAAAGCAAAATATACAGGGAACCAACAGGGAAGGGAAGGAAACTAGGACTCAAATCAATGATTTGGAACAAAAGGAAGAAATAAACATTCAATCAGAATAGAATGAAGAAACAAGAATTCAAAAAAATGAGGAGGCTTAGGAACTTCTGGGACAACTTTAAACATTCCGACATCCAAATCATAGGGGTGCCAGAAGGAGAAGAGGAAGAACAAGAAACTGAAAACTTATTTGAAAAATAATGAAAAAGAACTTCCCCAATCTGGCGATGGAAATAGACATACAAATCCAGGAAGCTTAGAGAGTCCCAAAGAAGTTGGACCCAAAGAGGAACACACCAAGACACATCAGAATTAAACTGCCAAAGATTAAAGATAAAGAGAGAATCTTAAAAGCAGCAAGAGACGAGATTACCTACAAAGGAGTTCCCATAAGACTATCAACTGATTTCTCAAAAGAAACCTTGCAGGAAAGAAGGGGCTGGAAAGACGTATTCAAAGTCATGAAAGGCAAGGAACTATGTCCAAGATTACTCTTACAGCAAAGCTATCATCTAGAATGGAAGGGCAAAGTGCTTGTCAGATAAGGTCAAGTTAAAGGAGTTCATCATCACCAAACTCTTGATATAGAAAACGTTAAAGGACTTATCTAAGAAAAAGGAGAAAATCAAAACTATGAACAGTAAAATGACAACAAACTCACAACTATCAACAACTGAACCTTGCAAAAAAACAAGGACGAACTAAGCAAAACAACTAGAACAGGAACAGAATCACAGAAATGGAGATCACATGGAGAGATATCAGCAGGGAAGGGGGAGAATGGGGAGAAATGGGGGAAAAGGTACAGGGAATAAGACATAATTGATAGGTACAAAATAGACAGGCGGAGGTTAAGAATAGTATCGAAAATGGAGAAACCAAAGAACTTATATGTACAACCCATGGACATGAACTGAGGTGGGGTGGGGGGGATGAAAGCTGGAGGGAAGGGGGGGTACCAGGCAGAGGGGGATAAAGAAGAGAAGAACGGGACAATTGTAATAGTATAATCAATAAAATATACTTAAAAGAAAACAAGCTGTTCAACATGAGGCTCATGAAAAGTTAGTTTTTCTTCAACCATAGGTTTACTGGGTTAATCAAAAAATGGCACTGGTAAAATATAATCCTCTTTTCTTTAGACGCTAGGGGACTATCGTCCATTTTTACTAATGTTCTACAGAAGTGACTCTCAGGAATTAAAAAAAAGTTATAAAAGACAAAAATATCTTTCCTCATCAGTTCTGTGATATCACAGCCAAATTGTAACTCAAAAAGTTAAAAATTACTCATGCTATTCAATGTCAATTGAAAATGGTTTTAATTTTCCTGCTGGGTCACATTTTCACCCTCATGAATACTTCTTTATTATTTAGCTCCATAGCCAGGAGATATACTAATGTGAAAGGAAACAAAAACAAAGTCATATTGTAGTACATTGCTTTGCAGCTGTAAAACAGCTGTCGCTTTTCACTGCAGAGGCAGCTGCCTTTCGGGAAAGCTGAAATGATCCCTGTGTGGAACAAGGAAATCAGTTTGCGGAGCACTTTAAACAAAAAGGTGCTAGAAAATCTCAGCTGTTATTGATGAGAAGCCCCAGAGGTGGAGAAGTCACTATGTTACAGATTCCCAATATGTGAGTATCCCTGAGGGAACAATTCTGCATCACCGGGAAAGAGTTTCAGCTTGATGCGATTGCTTTCAGTCTCCAATTTAATTTCAATCACCCAGCCAAGGGACAGACATGTCTGTCCTTCAGAATAACAGACTACTATATCTTAACTGCAGAGTATCCTGGGGGAAGTCTATCTTCTTCTTCCTCCCCCTACAAACAACATTATTAACAGACTGATACATCATGTTTTTTAGATGCACCAAGGGTGTTAAATATTGTAAGACATAGCAATGGAAGACTGCCTGAATTTTTCAGGAAGAGTTTTAATGGAAAACATTCTCATAAACATTACTAAATCTGAAGATTCCCAAGAAATCAGCAATATAGGTTCTCTGCTGCCAAGGAAAACAGGATTCTTTCATATGAAAGCATTTCAGAACAATTCTCTTCCCCAAATGTCCAGCTCTTGCTTCGCCATATCAAAAGCCTCTATACAACTAGCAGCAGCAGGAATCTTGATAACAAATGTTCTTATGGGCAAATCAATTGCAGAAAGAGTATAAACAGAACATCCTCAAGCCAACATGAATGAAGACTACAAGAAAGGGACAAGCTGAATTATTATTTTTCAGAAAATTATTACCAGTTCAGTATACTAGGTTCTTCTTTTCGTCTGTGAATTCCCTTTATGAAGTCTAATATTCTTCAACATCTAGTATACGTCTTACCAATTCATTGAAGCATTCCCTAACCATTTCAGTCCAAATGATCTCTTCCAGCCCCGACGGGTGTGGCTCATTTGGTGGGGCACCATTCTGCAGAGTGAAAGGTCACTGCTGGTTCTGTCTCCCAGTCACAGCACACACCTGGGTTTCCACCAGTTGGAGGTCAGTTCTGCCAGGCAGCCAATTGAGGTTTCTCTCTCTCATCGACGTTTCTCTCCCTCTCTCTCTCCCTTCCCCTCTGAAAATAAATCAAATCTTTTCCAAAAAAATGATCTCTTCTTTATCTACAACATTTACTTGGCAAATGTAAAACACTGCCTCACATTGTTAATTTTCTATATTCAAAAAATTAATTTTTTAATAGTGAAAAACCTCACCACCCTAAACAACTATACACACCTGCTTACCTAAACTTTGCCTATTATGCACTCATTTACTTCAGAGAATTACAATTGTAGACTGTATTCTGCTTTTTTCCCCCTATCATGTTTCCATTAAGTTCCAAAACACTGATGAACAATTGTTTAACCTCTTCTCTAGACATTTAGGGAATTTCCAGTTTTTCAGTTATATCTGCTTGGAACCTCTTGCATAGTTACTCACACACCTCCTTTAAACCTCATTTCTCAGTGAGGTCTTTCCTAGCCACCCTATTTTAAACTGCAGGCTTCCCCAACCCCCCAACACCTCTCTGCTTTATTTTGCTCCAAAGCACTTATCTCCATCTAACATATTTACATATTAGCTTATTTTTTTTTTGTTTATTGTCTCCATCCCCAATAAAGTTCCAAGAATGCAAAGATTTTTGTGAGTTCTGTTCATAGTGCCCAGAACAGTGCCTGACACTAGGCAAATAATTAATACATATTCACTGAATGAATTGAACATCACTGTGGGCAGTGTTTTTCTTCAGGTGGCAGTGTTCCTTATATTTCCAAGGCTGGGATTACTATTTCAGGGGGTAAAACCTCTCACAGCCCTTGATAAGTATTGCCAAAATATTTTCTAAAAGGTCTGTACTAAGGTACAGTGCTCTTAACAGTGTATAGGCCTATTAGATTCACCGCAGTCATCTTTTTAAATTCTATCACCCCCAAATTACAAGTTCCTTTAAAACCAAAGAAGACGGTCTTCTACTTAACATTTTGCACTTAATACTTTTTGAATGATTAAGCTATAAGAAAGGCGCCTTCTCATTACAGAGAATGATGACAATTCTTTAAAAAAAAAAAAAAAAAAAAGCTTATCTTCCCACCCACCCCATGTACCGCTTACGAATGAAATCACGTGAAAGTGTAAATATAAGGCCTCGTTGTTACCTAGGATAAGAATTAGGATGGGAACGGCAAGATGTCATTGCCTCTGCCAGCCTACCTAGACACACACAGCCCACATGGAAGAGGAACTCCACTTTCAGCCGCTGCGGCCTCTCAAACACCAGGGTCTTTACTGCGGAAAAATCCCTGTTCTTCCGAAAAGGATGGGGGTGCTACCCCCAAACTCTTATCTAGGTTGTTTGGGGTGGCCCCTGCCCTGTTCCCTGCCACCACCTCAAAAAGATGCCTTGGCTTTCTACAAGACACGGCGCCAAGGAAGAAACCCCCAACCCCGGACACCACCCATTCAGACAGCTCGGCTCCCGACCCTGCTGAAGTCCCAGGGGAGGGGCCGCTTTCTCCCCGACACCCGCGGCGGCCACGGCTCACCGCTTCCAACGCTCTCCCTCCTACCACAAATACAGCGCGAAACAAACGTCTTCTCGCAGCCCCCAGGGCCCACTTATTCGGGGCCGCCGGACCCCACCTGGTAGCCTTCCGCTTCCCTTCGCGCCGCCAACGGCAGAGCTGCACTGGGCCGCCAGCTCTAGTTTGAAATCCGGCACCAACCAATCACAGAGAAATTTATTCCTCCCGCGCTGTCCCTCCGCGCTGCAACGCACGCGCATCAGACCCAAAGAGGAGGGGCTGGGACAGAAGTAAGCATGCGCATTCTCAACAGCGAAGCCAACGGCGACCATTTTGACTAAGGTCAACAGTTTGGTTTTCTTCCCCCGCCACGAACCCTTTCCAGACTTAGTCACCATGTTGACTAAGGGCAAGTGATAGCTCTTGAGAACAAATTCTTGGACTCACTGTTTCCCCCAGACAGAGATAGAGGGCTCTTAGAAAGTATCAATTTAGTATCAGGTCTCGCTGTCGAATAGAGAGAAATCTGGAAGGAGATAGAATAGTCATTAGAAACCATATTTACTGAGCTATATTTGGCCTTCATTCATTGATGCATTCATCTAGGTTTTAATTTGACACGCATTTATTAAGTGCACCAAATTTATAATGAGCACTCTACTAGGAATCAGGATAATAAAGATGATATGATCTCTGCTTTCCAGTAGCCATGAATGAAGGAGACAGCTCGAGTAAACAAAAATAAATACAAAATGAAAGTCCTATAATTCCATTTAATAAACGTTCATTTAGAACTTGGCATTGTGCTAGTATGGGGCTTTTTATACTTTATTTTCTTCCAAGACCAACGGTGAGAAATACATTTTACATTACAACCAACTATCACAGAACTCTGCTTATCCTTATTACATGTACTCTGAACTTTTCTATTCTCTTTTTCCCTCCCATCCTAGTTATCCCTACTTCACTGAATTTATTAGTCAATAATGATTACCTACCCACAATTTGAAAAAATACTAGCTATAGCTTAGAAGAAATAGTATGCTTTAAAGGAAAGATCACAGGTTTAAAAGCAGAAAACTTGATTCCATTTAAACAAATACTGATGGAGCACTTTTGTGTAGCAGCAAACTACCAAACCGTCTGCATTATCACCTTTTTCCCCTTCTGTACTTCCCTTTCTGCAACTTTAAAACAGAAATAATAGTACCATCCCTATTTCACAGGTTCATTCCCAGATAAAACAAGAGATTGTATAGAACACGATTAAAGTTTATACTTTGTAAATTGTAATACAGATTGTTATTACTATTGTTAGGAAAGAGATGAAGAAAAGGAAATACTAACTATACATACAATATATCATCCCATTTAAACCTCCAGACAACCCTCTGAGGTCAGGAGCACTCGACTGCATTAGCCTGTCTCTCAGACATCTGTAGCAGTACAATGAAGTGAGCGCTAGGACGGAATTGTGTAAAGTGCTTTAGAAACAGACAAGGAAGCATTTAATCCTCTCTTGGGAGTGGGAGTGTTGGACAAGCCCGCAGAGACTTACTTGATATCTGAGCTGGGTCTTGATGTGTGAATAGAAATTTACCAGACAGAAAGGGGTGGCAAATTCCTGACAACAGGAAGATCATGTGACCTCTCAGGAATGAGTCATGGGTATATTTAATAAATATACAAGCAAACAATTTTTGAAGGTTTAGGGCTGTGAAGGAACATTTGCTTCAACGTGCAGGTGACATTGTGGGCTCAGTGAGTGTGATGCCTCTTAGGCAGCTTTGACCTGAGGAGGGGAAGGAGAAGCTAGAAAATATGTTGGAAACAGACTAGGAAGGGATTGGACTTCACCCTGTAATAAGCACAATGACAAGACAAAGGGGCTTGGATTGACTGTGACTAGGCCTGCATTTTACACAGATCATATGCTCAGTGTGGAGGATAGTCTAGAGAGCAAAAAATCTAAAGGTAGAAAGACCCTTGCTTAGGTACAGAGGTAACCCAAGTGCCCACCGATAGTTGAATGGATAAAAAAGTTGTGGCACATGGCAGGCCGAGGAGGAGCTGTGTGTGCTGAAGGACACAACCTGCAGAATGTGTGCTTTCTGCAAGACTGAAATCGTGACAGCTCCAGAAACTGATGCCCAATTCTATTTTACTGGTATCAAAAAATATTCCACTATTATACTCTCACAGGTAGAATGAATTGTAATCTGGGCATATATGGAGACATTGCTTTGTTGGTTTTACACTGTAAGTTAAGCTCTAAAAAACTCCAGCTTTGAAAGCAACATAAAGGATTTTAAATCGTAAATCATGTTAATTTCCATGCCTGGAGAAGCAAATGTCAACTCACCATGTGATATTCAATTTGTACAATATATTATGAACCTGGAAAAAAGTTGTGGTATATATATACAGTGGGATATTATTTGGCCATTAAAAAAGAATGAAATCTTACCATTTGCAACAGCATGGATGGACCTAGGGAGCATTATGCTAAGTGAAATAAGTCAGACAGAGGAAGACAAATACCATATGATTTCACTTACATGTGCAATCTGAAGAACAAAATAAATGAATAGCCCTGGCTGGTGTAGCTCAGTGGATTGAGCACGGGCCTGCGAAGCAAAGGATCGCGGTTCGATTCCCACTCAGGGCACATGCCTGGGTTGCAGGCCAGTTCCCAGCATGGGACACACAAAAGGCAACCGTACATTGATATTTCTCTCCCTCTTCCCCTCTCCTACCCTTCCCCTCTAAAGATAAATAAATAAAAATCTTAAAAAAAATGAATGAATAAACAGAATAGAAGCAGACTCATTGATACAGAGAACAGACTGATGGTTGCCAGAGGGGAGAGAGGATTGGAGGACTGGGTGAAAAAGGTGAAAAGATTAAGAAGCACAAATTGGGCCCTGGCTGGGTAGCTCAGCTGGTTACAGCATCATCCTGATACACCAAGGTTGTGGGTCAAATCCCCGTACAAGGCACATACAAGAATCAACCAATGAATGCATAAATAAACAGAACAACAAATCAATGTTTCTCTCACTCCCTTTCTCTCTCTCTCTAAACTCAATAAAGTTTTTAAAAATTTAATAAAAAGGAGAAACACAAAATGGTAGTTACAAAATAGTCACAGGGATGTAAAGTACAGCATTGGGAATACACTCAATAATATTGTAATAACCGTGCATGGTGCCATGTGAGGACTGGAAATATGGGTGCGGGCACTTTGTGAACTATGCGATTGTTTAACCACCATACTATACATCTAAAACTGTGGTGGGCAGTTAGACAGATGTGAGCAGAGAAAGGACACTGGGCCAGGTACAGACGGTCACCAGTACAGAAAGTCCCAGGTGCTCAGCAACGTGCAAAACAGGGGGAAAAAAAGGACCTCATTCCCAGGGTAACCTTTCCTCCCATAGCACACTGCTAGTCATGCAGTTTAGACCCCCTGACCTTCCCTCCCCTGGCATGTCCCTAGTCATGTGGTAGACTCCTTGGAGGAGGAACAAGGGGCTGGAGAGTGGCCTCAGGCGACCCCCATTGGGGGGTCCCTTGCAGGGCCACTTGCAGGCCCTTGCAGGGCCACTCCCTTAAGTGTTAACCCCCAGGGGTAACGTCTAGGCCTCCATTGTGTTTCTGCTCCAGGCCCAGAAAAGCAGCAAAACAATGGACACTAGACAGTAACTCTGACCTCAGGACCAGCTACACTAACTAATGACCCCCTGCCCTGAGCCAACCAGTTAGTGGAGACCCTGACCATGAAAGGACACACCTGGCAGCTGATGAATATTCTATTGAGATCCTCCCCTGGGACCTCCCATAAAATCTTCACCCTTAGAAGCCCTTAAAATGGAGAACCCAGGTTGAGCTCTCCCTCTCCAGAGTGTGCCTGCCCTTTCCTACCTCCTCTCCTTCCCCCCTTTCCGTCTCCTGAGCTCCAAGGGCCTTTCTTGCTTCTATAATTTGTTTCCTGAACCCATTTCTTCTACAGTTCACTTCTACCTCTGTGACTTTCTTTCTTTCTTTTTTTTTTTTTAAAAAGCTTTATTTGTTTATCTTTAGAGGGGAAGGGAAGAAGAGAGGGAATGAAATATCAACGTATGGTTGCCTCTCGTGCGCCCCCTACTGGGAACTGTCCTGCAAGCCAGGCATGTGCCCTGACTGGGAATCAAACCGGTTTGCAGGCCCTTGCTCAATCCACTGAGCTACACCAGCCAGGGACCTGACTTTCTAAATAAACTTTTGCTTGTGTTTGAGTCTTGGCTCTGAATTTTTGTCTTAGTCAGAACTCAAGTCCCAAGGTGGCCGAACCTAGGTTCGGTCTGACCCCACTGGTCTAACACTCAATGCCATTCTCGACACCAACAAAACTAATACAAAATCATGTGGAATGTAAATTGTAATTGAAAAATAAAATTTAAATTTAAAAAATGAAAGTTTTTTTCTTATCATTAGGGAGAGGGGATGAAAGCTGAATTAGGCCAGTGGCAGTAGAGGTGAAAAGGAGGGGACAGATGGGATAACCAGTCAGGGAATTAAATGGACTCATTAAATGATTGGACCTGGGGGTGAGGGAGAGAAGGGGCTGGAACATGACTCAGCTTTCCCCCTCTCTCACTCTGCATCCTACTGCTGAGTGCAACTGCTAAGTGTTTCTTCTGCGTGCCCACTTTCCCTCTTCCTAGTGGCACCACCCTTGTCCAATGTAGCAGTCCAAACCACCAAGGAAACTGTTTACTCCTCGTTTTCATTCACACCCTGGGTGATCTTTTTTAAAGATGCAATTCCAATCATGCCTCTCTCTTGTTTAAAGCCATTGACTTCAACTTCCTCTTCAATAAAGACCAAAATCCTTAACAGCGATCCCCTAACTTGCCCCGGCCTGCACCTGGAGCCACACTTCCTGACCCCCTGGCATTTGCAGTTCTGGATCCTGCTGCCTCTTCACCTGGTTAAATTCTACTCACCCTTCTAGGCAGCTTAAGCGTTTGCTGCCTTTTGCAGGGAGTTCTCTGAGGCCTGCGGCCATGCCTTTGTGATAAGCTCTCCTAGCAAGCTGTCCTCTCCTTTCATGCACATCACCTCTCGTCTGTTTCGTCTTCCTGGTTCTTCCAGTTACCAGTCGTATGGCCTTTCACAAGTCATCTGTGCCTTTACGCACTCGCCTGTCAGCGGAAATCCTAATAATACCTATTTCATAGAGTTATTGAGAGGAAGAAATGAGATATCCACGTAAGGAATTTAGCACAGTTCTGGGCACACAGTAAGTGCTCAGTAAACATTCTTGCTTTTCTTTGCTGAACTATAAACTTCCAAAGAAGAGTGTACTCCTCTTATTTACTCTGCCATAAACAGCCATTAGGGTTAGCGGAAGGGAGTTCAACGGTACGGTGGTCGCATTCCACCCCAGCTCCCAGTCCCTGCGTCCCGAGTGATGAGTAGGGGGTGGAAACACCGTTCACCCTACACCTCCCTCCAAACCAAGCGCCGCCAAAGCCTCCCATTTCACTCGGCCCCCATCCCTGCTGCACCAGCCCGGTAAGAAATAGGTACAGAAAAGGTAAGGGTTGGGGCGCGGGGTGTCGGAACGTCCAACCCCCGCCTTCCCAAAGTATAAACGTGTAGTTCTTTCAGTGGGGAGGCATTCTTGGGGCTGCACCTGCAACGGAAAAAGCACGAGATGTGCTGCCAGAAACCACAGATTCCATTCTCCGCTCTGCCACTTATCGGAGGCGCACTCCTGGCCTGGTTATTTAATCTCCCGCGTCTGGAGAGCCAGGCTCGCCGGGTGGCTCTGAGGCGCCGGCGAGGTAATGGCTGTAAAGGGCTTCTCTCTGCTGGAACGCGCCGTCGGGGGGTACGGTAGTCACGTCACCAGCCGCCCCGCTGCCCGCTCGCGGGGAGGGCCGTCCCCGACCCCGCGCCCGCCGCCCGCTGGCCCGCGGGTGCCACCGCCTCGCGCCGGGAGCCGCTAATGGGATTTATGGTAATAGGGGGACGCGGGTGACCGCCGGAGCGCGCCGCGCCCGCCACCCGCCGCCCGCGCGCCCCTCCTCTCCAGCGGCTCGCCGCCAGCCCAGAAGTCACCACGGATTCGCCTTCGGTCCCTGGGAAGTGAGGGAGGCCTGGCAGGGCGGGGCGGGGTGTGGGGGGTGCCAGGCTCCGTCCCGGGCTGCGGGCCGTCTGGTCACCGCCCAAGGTTTACCTTCATTCCCACCCCCCAGCCCCAACACACACACTTTGGCTTCTGCCTCCCGGGTCCTTCGCATTCGTCTCCATCTCCAGAGATCTCAATCCCTACCTCCATTCGAGAACTATTGTCTCCTCGGTCAATTAAACCAAGACGTTTTGACCACTTCTGCGTTCCAGGCTGAGCTGGAAGGGCGTGGTGTGCGGACAAACTGCGGTGTGCGGGTGGGGCGCTGTGGATGAGTTCTGGGGATTCAGAGAGAGAGAGCCCGCTTCCGCCTTGGAATCTGGACTGTCTACCTGGAAGAAGAAGCATTTGAGCTGAGATTTGAAGGATGGATAGGCTCCCAACGGGGAGGAGAGTGGGGAGTGAAGGAATCAGTAAATAAAATGGAGAAAATCCAGTGTGGCTGAAGTGCAGGATCCTGATTAGGGGGAAGGGGGAAGACTGGAAGGAATTTTGAGGCCATAGTGTGTTAAACCTTGAATACCAAGCCAGATGAGTTTAATTTAATTCTTGGGGCACTAGTGAACCATTGAAGGTTTTTGAACAAAATGGCAGCCTGTGCTTCTCATTTCTCTAAGAGAAGTAAGAAAGTCTAGTGGTCAAATGCACAGGCTCCGGAGTTCTATGGGCCCTGGTTCAACGTCTACTTCCATCACTTATGACCTGTGCGATGGGCACCTTGGCTTCTCTGTGCCCTCATGCCCCTGTCTGTTAAATGCGGGTGGTGATTACAGTGTGAAGGGCTGTTGGGAAGATGAAATGGGACAAGTCCTCCATAAGTTGTAGTAGTTATTTTGTGTCCGCCTTCCTGTCTGTTCCTTTCTTCTCTTTCTTCCGATGATCCTTTCCCCTCTCCTCCAAAAAACAAAAACACCCCAAGTCCATGGTTTCCCCACTTCATGCCTAGGAATCACCCTCTCACAAAGTGCTGAGTAAAGTGTTGGAACAGATCAGGCTCTGACAGAACAAAGTCCCCTTCAGAAACACACCTGTGCCTCTCCCAGATGCCCAGGCTCCGAGGAGCCTTGCTTGAGGGAGGGAGTGTAGTTACGCAGATACTGAACTCCTCTCCACCAGATTCCAGCCTCATTAAAAAGAGGCCACAGCTCATCCATCCCGCCTCCTCCCATCTCTGTTAACATGCCTGGCCTTCAGGAGGTCCCTGCCCTATGCCAGCAAGGTGCACACCAGAATCCCCTAAGGGCTCTTGTTAAAGCACGGATTGGTGCACCCCACTGATTTAGAGTTTCTGATTCAGTAGGTCTTTGTTGGGGCCTGAGAATTTGCATCTCTAACACATTTCCAGGTGATACTGATGTTACTGATCTGGGGACCACACTGGAGATCTCACTGTTCTATAATAGCTATTGAAAGGCTGCATCCAAGAAGGTAACATATTCTTATTATCCCCTCCTCAAGCCTTGCTGCTCATGTGCATCCAAAATGTGGATCCAAAGCTTAGACTCATGAAGAGTGAGACTCAGGGACTTTCTAAAAACTTTCCAGGTGATTCTGAGGTGCAAACAGGTTTGGGACCCATTAGCCTCCTATTGCCCCCACTCTCCCCTGCACACTCCTGTGTTCCCTCCTCATTGTGCCCACCTCAGCTAACCCTGCTCCAAGCAAGAGCCACTGCCTGCCTGCATTTTACTCAGAGGACACATGGCTACTCTGGGTTTACTCTGGGTGGCTGGGACTATAGAGAGACAGTTTCAGAGGAGAGAGAGGAAAGTTGCTAATTCTTTAAAAAAGACCAGAGGTGTATGTGAATTGTAACAAGTAACACTTCCGTTAATTCTAAAAGTCTTGTCAAGAGCCAGTTCTCAGAGGAGTCAGACCTGGGGTCAGATCTGGGCTCTCCCCGACTCTGTTCAACTTCTGTTCCCTCCAGTGTTAAATTGAGAATAATGAAACCTACTTCACAGAGCTGATTTTAGGATTTAAAATGAGATTATGGATGCAAAATTCCCTTCCCCAATCACTTTGCAATTTACCTAGAACTTCCATACACATTTCATGAGATTCTTCCAACAGTGCTGTGGGGTAGAGAGGCATTACTCCCACAGGGAGGAGAATGTCAGCTTCTAGTTCCCTCCATTTTACAGAGGAGAAGGCCGAGCCTCAGAGAAGTTAAATGACTTGCCTAGAGCCTGTGCAGTCTGGATATGGTGGGGACAGGTAGGGCTCGAAGCAGAGCTGGTTGCTCCCCACTCATCCCTCTGTAGTTGGTTCTTTTGCCATTAGGTCCCTTTTGCAGCTCTTCTAGGTGTTCTTTACCCAAATCTGAATGATAAGAAGACAGGATGGGGGCTCTCTGCACCTCTCAGAGATGGTCCTGTTCTCCTGACCCCAACACTCAGCCTGCAACTTCCCTGTTTAGGCCCCTGCAGGGTTGATGGTGGTCCCTGTGGCAAATATCCACCTAGACTCAAATTCTGGTGCAACCCCCTCGCTAGCTGTGTGCATTCAAACCAATCTCTTACCTTTCCTAGGCCTGTATCCTCATCTGTGACTTGAGGAGTGGTTCAGATCTGTGGTTCCCAAACTGCAGCAGCCTTGAAGTGATCACAGGAGATTCAGCCCCTGGCTCCGTAGAAACTGTAAGTAATCCATCTGTGTGTAACAGCTTGACTACGTGTAACTGTGGTTGCTGGGGGATGCATAAAATACCAGTGAATTTTAACAATGTGATCTAGCATGCAGTCGCTATGGGTTTCCCCAATCAACAGCTATCAAAAAAAAAAATCTTTGGAACTGAAAAGTTTGGAAATTCTGTTGTAAATGTCCTCTGAGGCCTCTTACAGCTGCCATCTTGTACAGCTGCACCGGAGCAGGGGTGTTAGGCCACCAGGGGGCGCTGCAGCCCCGTGCAATGTGGAAACTGAGGCCCTCGGGCAAGAAGGCTGCTCCTCCCTGGGAGAGGGCGGGCCAAGGTTCCAGTCCTGGGTCTGTTGACCACAGCAGATACCTGTTACGTGTAAGGCCCTGTAAGGGAGATGTATCTCCAGACCTGGGGGAGGTGAGGGACGCAGAGGGGACAGTGACCTGTCCCAGGTCACTCAGCACTGTGCATACACCTAAGTGCATCTAAGTAGTGAGTGGTAATTCCCATCTGGTTGGGCCTTGGTATCCAGTTCCTGGCCTGCCATATGGAAAGTCGCTCGCTCGCACTTCATCAGCTATCCGCAAGCACCGGAAAGGGAATGAGGGAAGAAAAGGCACTAAACAAGCCACGATGCCATCCCAGGTGAGTGGCTTTGGCACGAACCTCAGGAGTACAGGGAACAGACGGAGACCTGTGGAGGAAGGGAAGCCTTTCTGAAGGTGAAGCTGGTGACAATCAGAAAGGAGCAGGAAGGTGTCAGTCCAGGCAGGGCGTTCTGTCTAGGAAGGAAATAATTATGAGAAGCCCCACGCTCAGATGCAGGCCTGCCTTGCCTGACAACAGGAGGTAGCAGCTGCTGGCCAGAGGGGAGGCAGGAGAGGCCACCCCCTCTCTCTACTCTCTTACCCCCTCACCCACCCCTGATCCAGCAGAACCCTAGGTGGACCTCTGACCCAGTTCAACCTCTTCAGTCACCAGTTTCTCCCTGGCAAGGGCCAGAGAACCTCAAGGAGAGAAACGGGCTCCCACTCACACACTCCGGAGGCCCTATTGCATTCATAAACTGTCAGGATCTCGAAAACTTTGCAGCCCAATCTGAAGGTGCATCCGGACTGACAGTTGCTCACCACAAGGGGACACTGGGACCCTAGGACAGATAGACAACCAGGCATACGGACACATATGCACAGGGGTCCCTCCAGGTTCCTCACACCACAGCCCTGGGCACGCTGCGCCCCTGCCCGCCTCACTCCTGCTCCAGATGCGCCACACCCTTCTCCTCCCTGGCCAAGCGCCACTCATCTGCTGTTCCCTTCGCACGCGCCCCCAGTTGTCTCTGAGCATCGAATCCTTCCCACAATCACCCTGCCTGGGCTCTGGGCACCAGCCCTGACCCCCAAAATGAGTGCCTCCCAAACCCTGCTTCTCCCATACCCCCAAACCTCTAGACCTTCCAAGATGCTTTGCAGAGGTTTGCCAAGCCTGAGGGCTCATCGAAGCAGGGACAACCAGCAGGAGAGGCAGCCAGAGGAGCAGGGGCATTCAAATTGGCAAGGTTTCTCTGAGCAGCAGAGTGGACAGCAGGACAGGCGGGGCAGGCCAGTCACTCTGGAGAGGGTGGGTACACCCTGCCTTTCCCCATCTCAACAGGACTACCTCCCAAGCCTAGAATGTTGGCTCCCACACACACGTAGGCACCCCAACCCCCACCCCACTGCCAGGTCTGTCTGAGCTGCAGAGGCCTGTTTCCCTGGGACCGAACTGGCTTTTCCGTTGGCCACCAATCCTTGTGCTTTCAAAGGGGAGCCCTCAGTCATGGGGTCTCCCAGAGGTCTCCAAATTCTCCAGTCTCTTTTAGCCTTCTAGAGACAAGGCCACAGCAAATCTGGGATCACCACAGCTGCCCCTTTTATAGCCCAACCCCTGCACTTCCCTCCCACCTTGGCGCATCCCTCCCACCTCCTTCAAGCCTTCAAGGCTGGGAGGGAGGTCAGAATGGAGCCTATCCTGGCAAAATGAGAAAAGATTAGAGCAATACATTTGCTGTCAGAGGCAATAAGACTGCCTGAGCAGGGGAGGAGGAATATTTGATTTCGGGCTCTCAGGGGGTCTTGATGGAGGAGCACTAGCAGCCTGCAGCCCCAGGCCTGACCAAGTGGGGAGGGCTGGTCCCAGCCCCAGCCAACCGGGAACCCTGGTGTCCCAGCCTCCCATCTCCAATCGACCCCATCCTCCCCCGTCACCCGCAGGGTTCCAGCTCTCTCCTTCCTCCCCTGCCATCATTTCTCCCTTTCCACTGCCAAAGTTGTTTCCCTGAAGCAGTTTTTCTACCCGGTGCAGGCTGATGGAGCAGAAAGAACACAGCTCTAGGGGCTGGGGAGAAGGCCTGGGTTCTAACCATCCCCCACCCCCTACTGCATCCAAGCCGAGGGACTTCATGCAAGTCACTGAGCCTCTCAGAGCTTTAAGGCAGTGGGGGCTCGGGGGACAAGATGGCATTTGGCATCCTGAGACCTGGGGTCAGCTCACCACTCACTGCTTCAGTGGTCTTAGGCAACATCACTTAACCTCTCTGAGGTCCCATTTATTCACCTGCAGGGTGGGGTGAAGCAATAATGAGGCCCACGTCCTAGTGTTTGGTGAGTATAAACAAAGCTGCGGATATGAACTCCGTAAACAACTGTGAGGATGGCATCATCTCTTTGTTACGTGGAATTCGTGGCATGCTCCCCGGCTGAAGGATGAGCCTAAGCTTCATCCAGAAGCCCCAGAAGGTTCTTTCTGGCCCTGGGATCCTAGGTCTGGGCTCTGCCCTCCCCACAAGGCAGAGGACATAGCCTCTGGGAAAGGCAGGTGAGGTGATTTCTTGGTCACACAGGTCTGAACTGAGAAGTCAACTCTCCTGGACCAATCCCAAAAGACAATCTCAAGTGAGAGTTTTCAGAAGCAGCTGATCGATAATAGCGTCTCCTCCCTAACTCCTAACTCCTCCTACCCGCATGTCCATGCGTAAAGGGCGCCCCCTGCTTGGATGAACTTCTGTCTAGCCTCCAGGTGAACACAAGGTGCTGGATAGAAGAAGGTGCAGGGAGGAAGGTGGAAGATAGAGTTAACACGTGTTTCCAGGCTGCCATGTGCCTGGAAACACATGCAGTGTTTCTCAGATGATATCTGGTCCGTACAACAGCCCGAGAGGTAGGTATGACTGACAGAGAGGTTGAATAATTCTCCTACTGTTAGCAGTTGGAAAGAATTGTGACTCAGGTCGGCTGGATCCCATCATTCCTCATTGCCTCCCACCGGAGCAGAAGGCTCAAGCCTTCAGTCCCAGACCTGGCTCCTTGCGGCTGAGCTGGGACACTGGGCAGATCTGTAACAGGGTGGCGCTGCCTAACCAGCTGAGCGCAGAGAATGCTTTGGAAAGTGTGGAGCCCTGAACAAATGCATTGCACCTCCACGTGCATCTTTTCTGGCTCCGACCTCATCTCCCACCACTCCCAGGCATGGTCCCCGGCCTCTGGCCAGATCTCCTCACTTCATTTTCCACCTAGCACCTCAAGCTGACTCCTGTGTCCCCTCCCCCTCTGCCTATCCAGATATCACAGATCCTTTGAGGTGAGATTAGGGCTCCTCCTCCATGCAGTCTTCCTTACTATCCAAAGAGGCAACAAGTATAGATTTCCTGGACTTTCTATTCACTTTTTATGAATGTATCCTGATTCCCCAGCTGATTCTCGGGGGCATGGACTATGTCCCCCAGCTCTATAATCCCACATACAGCCTGGGGCAGAAAGACTCCCACAGCGGAGGTGATGGCTGCGGCTCGGGTGCTCACAGGACAGTCCATGTTTAGGTTTAGAGTGGAGGTGGGGATGGTGGGGACGGTGATGACAGCTGTGGTGGAAGTTTGGGAGCTTGGCGGCGGCAGTTGTGAGGGTGGCTGCTGGTGATGATGGTGCCGGTGGTGATGATAGTGGTGGTGGGGATGGTGGTTGTAGTTATTATCTGTTGCTGCATAACAAATTACCCCCAAAACTTAATGGCTCAAAACAACACATTTATTATCTCATGGTTCTCAGGGCTGGGGACCCAGGGACAGCAAGGCTGCGATCTCCCCTGTAGTCTCCCCAGGAGGAGGGTCTGCTTCCGAGCTCACATGAAGAGTTGTTCGCAGGATTCAGTTCTCTGGGCTCCTGGACCTCGCTGGGCATCGCTCCTTGCCACGTGGGCCTCTCCATAGGGTGGCGGCTGGCTTTCCCCAGTGCAGGCGAGCGGGTACCCAAGATGGAAGCCATCACCTCTTTGTAGCCTTATCTTGATGTAACATCCCACCACTGCTGCTGAATGGTATTCACTAGAGGTGAGTCATTCAGTACAGCCCACACCTGAGGGGGCAGGGGTATGCAAGAGCTTGAATAATATTTGGAGGCAAAGGTCACCTTCGAGGCTACCTACCCCAAGGGCGATGGGGGAGATGATGTCGAGGAGGAAAGCTGAAGCGTGAGACTGCTCAGGAATGGGAGGATATCTGGGAATGAAGATATTGGTGTCCATGTTGGAATTGAAAAGTGGTTCCTCCAAACCAGAGCTGAGCAGAGCAATCCAGCTGACTCGAGCCAGATATACAAGACCCACCCTCATCCACCATACCCTGGTCCCCCCCCCCCATTTCTGGTCCAGATCTACATCCATTCCCCTGGCATCCTCCTTCCCCATTACTTTCTTTGCCAATCACCCCATCTTAAGCTGATGCTCTCCTTTAGGCAATTAATGAGCTAAGAAATCGCCAAATGGAGAGCAATTACCACCTGCAGTCAAAGGGAGGAGGGAGAAGGGAGTGGTCGGAGGCCCAGGGGAGACAGAGAGGTGCTGCCAGTTTGGGGGCTGGGCTCTGGTTCTTTCAAGTTGGACAAACGCGTCCTCCTGAACTTGGTCTTCAGCTACACATCCCAGGGGACACTGCAGCGCTCTCAGTTCTTCGCACAGGCTTTGGACCAGACAGCTTCTTGGAGCCCGGGATCCCACCCTCTGGGGTCCGTCCCCCTGCCTCCATCTCCTGAACCTGTTATCCCTTAAAATCTCCCAAATGTCACCCCTGTTCCTTTAAGCACAGACAGGATTCATCTTTCCTGATGCCTCATATCCTCAATGACCATCACCAAGCCCCCTAACCCTACCCCAAGGCCAGGGCTTCCAGGTCTGCCACGCCAAAATAAAGCCCGATTTATCTGGAAAAGTTTCTCTAGGCAGCCAGGTGGTGTTGGGTGTCACAGGTCCAAGTCCTCTGGCTGTAGGATCACCAGGTTGAGTGACAGGTGACAGGGGTATAATGTATTAGATTGGGTGTCAGGAGTCAAGGATTCTAATCCCAGCTTTGTCACTCACTCATCTTGCCACTTCTGCTCTCTGGCCTCATGCGTTTGGTGGTGGCAGCTGGAGTGGAGGGTTAGGAAGAGGACCTCTGGAGACCCTGCCAGCTCTCAGAGTCTCGGATTCTGATTCCCACAAGAAGGCTGGCAGCTGAGAGGGGGGTGAGAGCTGTGCTAGGTGGCTGACGGCCACGCAGCCACTGAGAGACAAGAGTCTCTGTTTGCAAAGGACAGTCAAACCACGCGTCGGGGACGCCTCTGCTCTGCGCCTTGTAGGAACCCAGGTACCCCTCTAACCTTCCTTTCCGGTACCTGCCCAGGCCCACCACCCCCATGTACGTGACCTTAGAATCCACCAGCGTCCCCTCTGGCCCTCGCCAGCATGCCCAGGCCATCACCTTCTGCCAGTTCTAAGGCATCACACACCTCTTGTGTTTCCTTTCTCTTTCACAACACACCCATACCACCCCCACTTTGGACCTTCACCTCCCTCTCTTGCACCTCCATGAAACTCCCCTGACCGTCCTCATGCCTCCCACTCTCCCGGTCCACACGACACCTCTCTCTCCAGCTTCTTCTTCTTGGACCAATCTTTCTTGGTTCCCTTTGTCTTCCAGCCTCCTTTCCTGCCTCCTCTCCTCTAGGTGAACTCCCTAAGGTTTTTGTCCTTTGCCACCTCAGAATTGTAACATAACAACAAAAGCAAAACAACTAGGATTTAATGGTGCTTGTATGGTACAAAGGACCTTCACATGTATTACCACTTGATTCTATCAGGTAAACTATTCTCTCCCATTTAATAGAAGTTAATTTCGCCTTCACGGAGTCTCTAAAAACTGTTCTTTCCTTTTGTATTTCCATTGCCACTGCACTAATTTGAGCCCTTTATGCCTCATCTCAGATCCTTGCTTCAGCGCCCTCGCTCACAATAGCGCAGGTCTTAGCCGAGAAGAAGGCAAGGGTGTACATCGTTCTAGTTAACCAATTGACCGAGGGCTTTAGACTTAACTGAACCAGACCAGGCCCCACTCAGAGCACAGTGGGCTGTGCTGTGAAGATAAGGTACTCAGAACTAGAGTCATTTTGGGGAAAAGATTAGGGTCACACAAAAACTCAGAATCTATGATTGGTCCAAATGTAAAGAGGAGAGTTCCCGATAAAATAGGCAAAGGAAGGGCTGCATAATGAAGTTGGGGGGGGGACTCTCCCAGGAAGCTCCACCCACCAGGACCTTGGGGTCCCACCCCAGGGTGTCTCCAGGCACCCCAGTCTGCAGCCTGGCTTGCTACAGCAGGTCAACTCAACTCTCGAGTTTCAGAAAAATACTGTCCTAGGAAGAAAAGAGAGTAAGAAGAAAATCATATTGGAAATATGGAACAAAGACATTTAAATTCATGATACTATTTTAAAATGGGCTTTTTTGGGTCATCATTGTAATATTGTTTATTTTGTCTGCTTTGCAGGATATTTAAAGCTTTTAAGAAAACCTGATTTATGAAGTTTAGCTGATTTTCTTTGCAATCAATATTTAAATATTTGGGGAAATATAATTTGCTAAATTCATAAGTTTTTGATTTATTGGTTGTATAAGTAATATGAGAATATTTAGGGAAATGTTAATAATTAAAGATTAATAAATTGAACATCAAAGTAGAAAAAATAATGAGTATTTCTCTCCATGCCCCAAAGTACCTGAGACATTAAAGAATTTATTATCCTAAACTTTGCATTTGTGATTTCTGCTGTCTTTAATAAATTTTCCTTCTGTTTCCAACACCTCTGTGCCCCCCTGTTCTCATCTATAAGATGGGGTGATAATATCACCTACTAAGAGTGCGGTTGTGAGGGTATAATGAGAGAATGCCTTCCACGGCGCTTAGAACAACGCCCAGCACACAAATCCTCACCAATGCCAGCTCTCCGTATCTTCCCTCAGCACCACTTCCATCACGCCACCTCCTGCTCACGGTCCTTCGGTTGCTCCCCAATAATCCTGGACAAAGGCAAGTTCACCCACATGACGTCAGGATGAACGTCCTCACCTCTGCCTGCCTCCTAGCCTTGACCCTCGCTGTTCCCCCTCACCCACCAGGAAGACAAAATTACTACCTCTTTGTTTCACACGGGTCCCGCACCATCATTTCCTCCACACTTTTCCTCCTCCTGAAATGCCTTGCTTCTCTCCCATGCCATTACAAGCCAATCCAAACCCCGACTTATCCCTCAAACCCCATCTCCAATACTACGTCCTCCAAGATGCTTTCCTGGTCATCGTCAACTCTCCCCCTCCCTGGAGCACTTTATTAGTAGCTCTTTCCTGGCAAGCATCACATTTTGTCACGCATCAGAGCCCATTACCTACGTGTCTGGTCATCCCGAATGGGCCATAAGCTCCTTGAAGGCATGACTCACTTCTGGTTGGTATTGGGGAGCGCACAGCTGCCCTGCCCACGTCCTGAAGCGTAATAGGTGCTCAGCTAACAGGTGGTCCATTCCTTCAGCTCTGGGTAGTTGTGCCATCTAAGCAGAAGCATCAGGGACCTGCAGGCTCCCCAGGCCGGTGTCCCCACCCTCGCTGGCCCAGGAAACCCAGGGAGCCAGCAGTGTGTGTGCGCCAGGGCCCACGGAGCAGATGGGAAGATGGCAGAGCCAGATTCCGGGAGCATGCGGAGCTGTCTGCTCAGCTCATCAGCATCCCCCCAGCTATTGGGCGCCCCCCCGCACCCCCCCCCCCCCGCCAGTCAACATTTTTTCAGACACTTCTGCTCCAGGCCCTGTGTGAGGTGTGCCAGGCACCAGGGCTGGTGCCACTTCCCGGGGAGGTAAGTCCAAGTGCTGGGAGCTCCTGTGTGTACACACACATGTGCCCACGTGTTCGCCCCACAGGGCCCCAGCTCCTGACAGGCTGAGCGTCTGTGAGCCCAGGCTGAGAGGGCCGCCTTTCACCCTGTTTTCAAACAACTCCCCTTCCTGCGCCAGCGCCGCTGCTTTTCCCGTCTGTTTGCCCCTCGCCGCCTCCACCCTCTGTTGGGGCTGCCGCTGATGATGAAATTTGGCTTGCAACACCCCTTCCACCCCTTTCTGCAGGCCCCGGAGAGGATTAAGCCGCTGGAGTCTGAAATCGGAAAGATCCCAGCTTCTGCTCCCCGGCACATCCCCACGCCCCCTCCCCTCCCCGCCCATGCAAAACCAGAAAATTAATCTCCCCTTCTGCCTGTGATATGGCGGGCTGCATTACAAGCTGGGCGTCGAGATAAAGCGGGTAGCCGCGGGACAGCAGCCCAGCGCAGGGGCCCCGGGTGGGGCCGGCCTGGGAGATAAGGGCCTCCCAGCTCCATGAATTATTCACCGGCCCTGCCTCCTCTGGCTCAGAGGCCGCTGAGATGGCGCCTTCCAGAGGGGCCTGGGGAAGGTTGGAGGAGTGTCCACACGGGAAGGTAGGGATTGTAGAGGGGTCCACACTGTGGAGAGTTGGGAGAGGGGAGGACTGTGCTTAGCTTGGGGGACAGCTCAGAGATACAAGTGCCCTGCAGGGCCAACTGATGCAGAGGAAGGACCGTGTCCCTAAGCCCATGGAACCCCTATAGAGCCAGCCATGTCCCCCAGGGGTGCTTCTCATTTAGTCGACTCACTGAACACTACCGAGCAGCTGCAATTGCCAGGCTCTGGCCAGTGTCTGGCATCCTGGAGCTGGAGATGCTGTCACTGCCCCCAAAGTGCACTGACAGTCTGGGAGAGCATGGCCCCCTCCTGGGGGCCGCCTCGTCCACAGCCTTTCTGCCTTCCTCCCTTCCTCTAGAGGTCAGGACAGCTGCTGCCCATGCTGGGGGAGTGCCCTGCCTTGGGGAGGGTGTGCAAGAGGAGGACAGAGGACAGACCTACTCCCGGGGCAGCCAGAGCCCACAAAACAGAGACCAGAGTAGCTGGTTCAGGAGGCGACTGGAGGTCAGTGCTAGGGTAAGGGATTCACCAGGGAAGTTTCCCAGAAAGGAGAAGCCCCAGGCAATCCGTGGGCCTAGTGCTTCTCCTTTGTTCACTCTTCTCAAAGACCCAGAATCTTAAAGGAGGGAAAGCCCTTAGTTCCCTCCCTATCTTGAAGTGTCTATTTCTGCATCTCCCTGTACCCTTTCTCTCTTGGCTCAATCTCTCTCCCCTTCCTACCCCTTCTCCACTTCCTTCTCCTGCCCTCCCCCCCAGACACCTGCCCTTTTAATCTCTGCCTTGGCCCCAATTTCTCCACCTCTCTCTTGTTCTGTGCCTGTCTCTCAATCTCTCTATGTTTTTCTCTTTAATCATCCCTTCCTCCTAAAGCTGTGAGTCCCCAAATGACCCGACGACACACAAATTGGGATGTGTGGTGGAAGAAAGGTGGCCTCCTGCCACCCCACCCAAAGGGAGGGGGGCAGCAAAGGCTGCAGTGTGGTCCTGGGTGTGCTGCCAGTACCCTGAGAGAGGAAGCTGTAGCCGTGTGGGGTGGGAGCCCCCAGATGCACTGGCAGAGGAGACACCCAGAGGGCCAGGAGGGAGAGGTGCTGGGAGGGGTGAGGGCCAGAGACCTCCTCAGGACAGCAGAGGTGGGGACCAGCCCAGCAGGCAACCTGGACCCTGTGGCCTCCAGTAGCAAAGAGTGAAGCCCATACTCATGAGCCAGTGAACAAGTCATATTTTCTCAGACCCCCATTAAGTTGGGGATGAAGGGGGATTGGGAGGAGAGGGAGGAGAGTGAAGAGGGGCCAGAACGAGAAGAGAACCTGGGAGAACATGGGGAGGAGGAGAGGGTTAGCCCCTGCAGGGTAGAGAAGGCAGGGACTTGTGTGGAAAAGAGGGGGAAAGCTGAGTGAGGAAAGCGAGAGATTAGAAAGAGGGAGGGAGATGAAGAGGAGGCCAGCACAGAGTGGGGTGGGGGGAGGGCAAGGGTAGCAGAGAAAAGAGAGAGGAGGGTAAGGGAGCATTTGGACCAGAAAAGAGGAAACAGGGGGAGAAGGTGAGGGTCACAGGTTCAATATGGAGCCTGAAGGGGTGGGGAGGGGTGTGCTGATGGGTCCCATCAGCCTCGGGTCCACAGCCCCTTCCCACCCGCCTGCTAATTAACTCCTTAATTGTCTCTGCATTTGCTGAGCTGGCAGATGAAGTGGATGTAGACAGATTGGGGCGCGTGTGATTTCACGCATGGGGGAGCGGAGAAGAGCTGCCTGGGAGTCCCAGGGGGCCTTACCGCCCCTCTCTGCCCTCCTTCCTCCTCCCCGTCTCTGAGAGGCTGGAGGGTGCGTCTGAACCTAGAGCAGATGGGACCATCTGCGAGGAAAGTGTCCATGGGGAATTTTCCCCCAACAGCCTTTCAGGGATGAAAATAATTCTTGTCACTATTGATGGAACACCTACTGCTTACTCGGCACACATGTTTCATCACTGTGGGCATTAGCCAGATTTTATGGTTTGTGGAGAAAGGGAGGCTCGGACAGGTTAAGCAACTTGCCCAGGATCGCAGAGCGATGGTGTGACAGAGGAGGAATGTGAAGCCAGGCCAGCATGATGCCAAAGCCCTGGGTGGGTCCTGGCCAGAGGCCTCATGCCAGTGGAGGGAGGAATATCCCAGGCCTGTTTCCGTCTCAGCCCCAGAAGAGAAAAGGTACTGGGGTGTAGAAACTGCAGGGGCCAGACAGGAGGGAAGTGTGCACGAGAAGCTGGGGCAGAAGCTGAAGGAGCTAGAATCTGTCACGGTCTGAACAAGAGGGAAGTGGGCCTGAAAAGGCAGAAAGGAGCAGTGGGACGCTAATCACAGTCCTCAGATCTCTCAGGTGTCATCTTTGTGAAGCCAACTTCCGACTTCTGCGTTCCTCACCCCTGCTCCACAAACCCCTGTCAGCGGGACCTGCCCTCTGCCACTCTGCGCTGGCAGCTCTCTCTCATCCCTCCGTTTCCCTCTTGGCCTTTGTGCTGAAGCCAGTTGTCAACGTGTTCATCTCTCCTTTGGCACTAGGAAATTTTGAAGGCAAGGACTACGTCACTCCTTACCATGTCCCCGGGGGGAACCCTGGGGCTGAATGCAAGAAGAGCCTCAGTGAAGGTTTGCTGAAATGTACAGGGCAGGGATGGGGGGATGTGTTCAGGGATCCACCTCACCTCAGACAGATAAACAGGAAACAGCAGCATGAGAAACTTAGATTCTTTCATAAGAAAGAACTTTGAAGGCAGGGGAATCACGCTGAAGCCTTGATTCAGATGCCATGGATTCTGAAGATCAAAGTTTCTCCAGACTGGCTGCTGTATATTAAAGATCTTGAAAAGTTGGGATTCTGATTTAATTGGTCTAAGATGGGGCCACAGCATCAGCATTTTAAAAAGTTCCCCAGTTAATTCAAATGTGCAGCCTGGGTCGAACCATTGTCAGATCCTGCTCTGATTTAGCTGCACTGGTGGTTTTACCACTGGACCCAAACACTAATCCTAATAATATTAGTTATTACTTATTGAGGATTTACTAAGTACAAGCTAATGTGCCAAGCTCTTTCTATGCTTTAGCTCATGTAATCCTTAGGAACTCCTGTGAAATAAATATTATTCCTCTTTTTAAAAAAGATTTTATTTCTTTATTTTGAGGGAGAGAAACATCAATCAGTTGCCTCGCGCATGCCCCTGCTGGGAACCTGGCCTGCAGCCCAGCCCTGTGTCCTGACTGGGAACTGAACCCATGAGCTTTTGGTTTGCAGGCTGGCTCTCAATCCACTGAGCCACACTGGCCAGGGTTATCATTTCCTTCTTACAGATAAGGAAATTGAGCTCAAAGAGGTCAAGGGACCTGCCCATGCTAACGAATGGCAGGGCCAGGTCTGGAAGCTGAGATTCCCTGACTCACATCTCCTGTCTTCCCCCAGACTCCTCCCGAGGCTGCTCATTGGCCTTGATAAGTCCTTGCCTGCCTCCACCTCACCTCGTCACCTTTCTTCCACCCCCGCTGCTCCCTCAGTAACATCCCAGGTGACTGAAGTAATTTGCAGCCATTTCAAGAAACTCCATGTGTCACTCAGCCTGCGAGGGTAGAGAGTTAGGGGAATTACAGATGCTTCAAGATGGTCCTCTCATCCCACCCGAGGACACTTGGAATTCAGGAATCAGACTGCTCAATTCTTCCTTGGGTCTCTGTCGGGCCCTCCCAAGCGGAATTCCCACTCCAAAAATGCCTCCTTGGGTTGATTCTAAGTGTCTGGAAGAGTGCTGCCACCCAGTGGCTGCTCAGGGACACGGCAGCCCTCTGGGGCCGCCTGGTGCTGCTGGACAGCTCCCCAACTCAAGACCCGAACCCCAAATCCTCCCTTCCTTTTGGCAGCGCCAAACCCAGGCCCCTAGTAAACAGAGCCCACTCTTCCTCCACAGTCCTAAGCCTACACTTCCTCTAGGAATCTCCAGCTCCCTCCCTGGTTTCCCATGTGCCTCCTGCCCCCAGCCCCTCACAATTTCTCATCCAACTGTGCCAGCCCCTTCTCGTTCTTAAAGCCTTGAGAATACACCTCTCACCTTCCTTCTCCCGGAGCTGTGCCAGCGTGTAAGTGCAGCGAAGGAGTTGCTAGAGATAGAATTCTGGTTCCCCACCCCCCCTCATCATCTGACACCATCAGACCTCAACAGTTTCGGTGCTAAGAGCCCCTAATGAGCATCAGCAAATTAACAACTTCCCTTTGATTGCTCCTTCTCTGTTAATTGGATAGGGAGGGCCCCCCAAGGCCTCTCATAAAGAAGGAGGGAGGAAGAGAAGGAGAGAGGTGAGAGCTACAGGAGCAGCCCCCAGGCCTGCGCTCAGTGCCCCTGAATTCCGGTCCATCCCCTGAGTACAGTTCCCCTTTCCATCCCTTCCTTATCCTACCCACCCCCACCCACCTAACCCTCCACCCTTCCCCCTTCTCTTTCCTTGTTTCTTGACTTCTGTCTAAATTCCCTTGACCTCTGGCTATTTCTCCTTCCTTTTCTCTGTTCCTTCTTTAAAGGTTTGGCACTGAGGGTCTGCGAACATGCCCCCTAAGTCTACAGGCATGGGTTTTGGGTGGCCAAAGCTGTGGATCTGTTTGCACATGTGCATGTGTGTGCATATTGCATGTAGGTGGGTAGGTGGGGAGTAGGGGTAAGAACAGGTGAATATGTGTAAGCTCCTGAATGCCCGTCCTGTGGGCCGTGTGTGGGTGTGAGCGGTGTGACCAGTCTGCGTGTGTGTCTGTGTCTCCACACCGGCAAGTGCTTGGATCAGTCAAGTGTGACTCGGAGCTTGTGTGTGTGTGCGCGGCGTGAGCGCGCGTGTGTGTGTGCCACCAGAAGAAGCAGCAGCAAGAGTCAGGAGCATCGATCCGAAGGAGACAGAGCGGGGAGGGGGGCGCTAGGGGCAGACACCCTCCCTCTCTCTCCCTCTCTCTCTCGCGTGCGCGCGCGCGCGCGCACATACACACCACACACAGTCACACACAAGCCACAGGGCCTCGCAGGAAGGGGAAACGGCTCCGGCACCGGAGGGAGGCAGCGCTGCCGAAAGCGGCGGGGAGGAGGGTGAGGCAGCGGGGGAGCCCTGGGTCCGGCTCCCAGGTCCGGGGCCCCGGCGCGCACACCAGCCCGGAGACACCCTCGCAGACACTCGTAGGCGCGCACGCGCACCCTCTCCCCTCCCCCTCGCCTCTCCTCCCGCCGCCTCCCGGCCGGACGATGGATCCCTGCAGATTCCGAGGCTGAGAGAACCGCGAACCTCGCACCGCGCCGAGCCCGGGCGGACCGAGCTGAGGCGAGCCAGCGAGCGCTGGCGGGCGGGCGGGCGGGCGGACCGAGCCGAGCTGAGCCGGGCCGGGCGGGCCGCTCCCTGCAGGGCTCTGCGCGGCGTGCCGCGGCGGCCGCCGGCTCCCGCTCCGGGCCATGAGCCCCTCCGCGGCTCGGCGCTGAGCCCGCGTCTGGCCCCGCGCCCCAGGACCCGCCGGCTGCTGGGTTCCCGAAGCCCCCTTCAGGTGGGTCTCTGATCCCCCCGCCTTCGGCCCCCAAAGCCGGGACTTTCTCCCCGCTTGCTTTTCTCAGCTGCTGGGGTGGCTTGGTGGCTGGGGTGGCTTGGTGGCTGGGGAGGGGGGCGGGGGCCGAATAGGGGATCTGGCTGCTTCCAGAAGCTGGACTGGAGGAGGGGGGGCTGTTGCGTCCGGGGCGGGGACAGCTCGCTGTCATAGGGAACCGTCCCCCCTCGATGCATCCACCTCAGACTGCCCTCACCCCCACCCCAACATACACACATACAGCCTGCGGGTTATGAGAACTAGATGTCCGCAGGTGAGCGCTCCAGCTGGGCCCCCTTCCCACCCTCCCAGGGGGGGTTCTGGTCCAGGTTTAATTGGGGGGGTTGGGTAGCGCAGTCCTGGGGACACCCTTGACCAGAACTTCTGACCCCAGGTTCAACCCATATGGGGGAGTCTTCATCTCCAGGATGGGGTGGACATTCCTGTCCCAGAGTGACCCCACATCTGGAGGGAACTCCTGTGCCTGCCTGTGGGAACATTGGGACTTCCCTCTCGCCCTCAGATGACTATATCTGGGGTCCCCGCTGGCTGGGGAAGCTTCCTCGGGAAAACATTCTCCTGGCCTGAGCTAACCACCCAGCTCTTGCATTTGGAGGAACTCTCCTCTGGGAGTGTGTCCTTTGGCCAGCCCCCTCTGGGCTGGGCACACCAGGGAAGCCTACTGCCCCAGAGGCAGTGACCTCTAGAGATGGAGATTCCAAATGGACACATTTGGAGGGACCCTATGTGTACTGTCATCCCAGGACAAAGACAGCCTCCCTCCTTCTCCCTCCCTCAGGATCCCCTTGGCCAGGATGGAACTGAAGGCTGAGGAGGAAGAGGTGGGTGGCGTCCAGCCGGTGAGCATCCAGGCCTTCGCCAGCAGCTCCACGCTGCACGGCCTGGCCCACATCTTCTCCTATGAACGGCTGTCCCTGAAGCGGGCGCTCTGGGCCCTGTGCTTCCTGGGCTCACTGGCTGTGCTGCTGTGTGTGTGCACGGAGCGTGTGCAGTACTACTTCAACTACCACCATGTCACCAAGCTGGACGAGGTGGCTGCCTCCCAGCTCACCTTCCCTGCCGTCACGCTGTGCAACCTCAACGAGTTCCGTTTTAGCCAAGTCTCCAAGAATGACCTGTACCATGCTGGGGAGCTACTGGCCCTGCTCAACAACAGGTGGGTGGCTCCCACCCGTCCCCCTGCTGCGTTCCTAGAGTTGCTGGTATCCCTGCTCCCAAACACTGTATCCAAACCCATAAAGCCCAGACAAACTTGTCCTCTGGTTCCTGCCAAATCTGCCACTCACGGCAAAGGAATTGGGGCTCTGCTGAGCACTCAGTTAGGGGCGCCAATCTCTGATCCCAGCATGGTCCCAAACAGCTGCAGCCCTAACCAGCCTGAGCTGTGAGACATCACCAACCTCTACAGAATGACCTTTGCCCACCCTCCTGCCACTATGTCTTGATCTTCTCCTCACTTGGGGGATGGGGACAGACTGCCTTTGAAGGGTAGAGACTATGGTATAAAAGCCATGGTTCCTGCTGTGATCTGTCCACCACCCCACCCTGGCCCTCCTTGTGCTGAGATGTTTGTCTCCTAGGCAGCCACTGCAGATCCTTCTGTCATCTCAGATCCCAGGGGGCAGGTTGTCTGGACATGCCCTGCTCTCTTCTGTGCCTGCGCCCAGGCCCGACCCCAGGGCTACACGCTGCCCTCCTCCCTATCCCCTCAAGGTTGCATATGGGATACTGGAGGCCAGATGGAGGGAGACAGAAACGGAAAGTCGTGCTGATCCATGCACTGCCCCCCACCCAGGTATGAGATACCGGACACGCAGATGGCAGATGAGAAGCAGCTGGAGATACTGCAGGACAAGGCCAACTTCCGCAGCTTCAAGCCCAAGCCCTTCAACATGCGCGAGTTCTACGACCGCGCAGGGCATGACATTCGAGACATGCTGCTCTCCTGCCAGTTCCGGGGGGAGGTCTGCAGCGCAGAAGACTTCAAGGTGGTGAGTGAGTCCCCCGGTGCGGGCCGTAAGGCAGCCAGGCCCCCGGAAGAGCAGGAGGCTAGGAGCAGGTGGGCCTCTCATCCTGCCTGCTCCTCTGGGAGAGGAGGCTGTGTGTCCCTGGCACTCGGAGGGGATTTTGTTCAACGTAGGGGTGCATTCGCTCTGTGTGAGAGCTGGAGCCTCAGCCCTGTGTCCGTGATGGTAACAAAGAGCCCACAGTGTGCAACACACACACACGGACACGGGCACAGCCTGGGGTAGTCCTGACCCCTTCAAACTTACTTTCTGGGCCACAGGTGTCAGAGCTGGGGGAGGGTTTGAGGACCATCAGCTGTGAGCTGGAAAAAAATGCAGACGTTACCACCTCACTACTGAATCAGAATCCGCATTTTAACAAGATCCCTATGTGATTTGAATTAGAGTTTGAGAAGCACTGTGAAACATGAAAAGTAAGAGAAGCTTTTCTCTTAGCCAGACAGGCAATTCTATCTGTGCCACCCCACCCTGACCCATACACACAGGCACACATACACTGTCCATTGGGTTACCCCCTTGCCATCGAGAGCCACAGAGCCAGGGTCTGAGGAAAGAGAGATGATTTGGGGTACACAGTTACCACTGAACTGAAAGCTCCCTTTGATTCTTTAAATGGAGATGCCCCATAGACACACCACCCCCCATAGGTGGGGCTGCCTCAAAGCCAGCACCCCAGAGAGGGTTAGGGGAACTGACTGGCATCTCATGCACCAGGAGATCCTAAGCAAGTCATACAGGTTCCTGAGGGGTTAGAATAGGACAGAGGCTGGAAAGGGACCAGAGGACCTGGGGCCATGCATGAAAAATAACACCAAAGGAGACCATGGCGCTTGTAACTCTTCAGAATGCTTTCTAGACTGTCCTTCAGTGCCCTGGAAAATAGCAATATTATCTCTGTTTTACAAATAAACAAACTAAGAGGTAGAATGAGTTGTCTCTCAGAGCTGATTAGCGACGGATTCAGGATTAGAACCCAAGTCTCATTAAGTCCCAATGCAGTGTGCTCTTTTTGTTAACACCGCTGCCCCTGGAGTCACCCTATCCATTTCCAGTTCTGGCCACTGCTGTTTGAAAACCCAGCCTCGCCTAGGAGCCCATTGTTCTCCATGTCTGCCCCCAGTTCTCCACTCCAAGAACCGCTCCCTTTCCCCCTGCCCATGTTCTCCCTCCCTTGCTTGCTTCCTCCCAGCATTATGGAGTGTGCACTGCATTCGTTTGTGTAGAAAGGTTGGAGCCATGCTTATGCCTATTTATTCTTGCTGCTACACAAGACTTCCCAATCCTTTAAAGCCCTGCTCTGCAGACTGGTTTCATGAGCCTTTGTCAACCCTGCAGAGGTTACATGACCACTCTGCTTGCTGAGCCAAACGGATGCTGAGTTTAATGCGGTCCAAGAATCACTTTCTTCCTCAAAACAGGAGGGTCTTGGATTCCCCACAACCCAAGACAAAAGGGTTCCCAGGTTCACCAACTGTGCTCTCAAGACCAGTAGAACTGTAGGTGAAGGTGGAAGTGGAAGCCAAGGCCCTGCTCCTCTGCAACATACTCAGCATGAGCAGATGGGACCACCCAGAAAGACCGAGAAAACCCATTAGCCTGGGTGGTTTGTAGTATTGGAGGAGGGAGGGAATTGCTTGACTCAGCCTGGGAGAGGGCTCAGGTATAAAATGGGGGTACAGTTTGTCCATAGAGAGTGTTCAGTTGCTCCACTTGTTTCTTCTGTCTGGAGAGATTCCAAGTGGTGATGCTAAGACATGTTATGTTTATGGACATGAAGACACTGGAATGTAATTGTTCTGGGTTGTCAGAGGGGATGATTCTAAGCAGTCAGGTGGAGATATGATTGGTTCAGAAAGTTCTGGAGGGAGATACACAGGCCAGGGGCCTGCAGGACCACCACTGGCACTTCTCGGTCTGTGTTGCCAGGAAAACCAGCTTTTTGTTGTTTCCGAGTCCCTGTCAAAGAGCCGACACTTAACCCCACTGAACCCAAGCCCCTCAGCCCCTCCTTCCACCTTCTCCAGTTGACCTCACTGCCGGCCCCTTTCCGTGCCAGGAACTCGACCACTTCTTCCCAGAGGGCTGTTCCTCCGTAGACGGGCACTTTGTGAGTCCATGTCTGACCCCCCCCCCCGGGGGAGAAGGGCTCTGGCCCGTCCTCTAGCTCCCTGGTTCTGAGGGGCGCAGACACTCCTTGCCTGGCGCTCCACCTTCCCTCTCCTCTCCTTGGTCTCATAGTGAACATCTGCCTCAGCATCCTTGCCGTTCTCTGCTAGACCAGAAGCCATGCATCTAGCCCCTAGACAGATACGGCACTGAAGGAAAACATCTGTATCTGGTCAGAGCTTAAGGAAGACCATCTTGGCACCTTCTGCCACCTCGAGAACAGAGTTTCTTAATGGGGGGCCCAAGCCCCGGCTCACGGTGTTTGCAAAATATAGTGTGTATGGGGGCTCCACGTGGACTCTTTTGTAGGTTTCAAAGGACAATCCTCATCCAGCCTGGAGGAGGTTGTTTCAAGGGTGTGTGGGTGTGAGACTGTATGAGGGCCTGTGAGGGTATGAATGGTCCCAGAGGACGGTTCGGGGGTGTAGAAAAGGCATACTCTGGTCTTTCAAAGTCCCTAGCCCCCCTAGGAAGTCGAGCATTCCCCCAGATGTGCTTCTGAGCGAGCACGCTCAACCTCAGGGGATAGACAGGTGGTCACAGAGTGTTTTCTGGGTCCATCCCCCAGCTGTGGCTGAGTCAGCTTGGGAGAGTGGGGGTGAATATGGGGAACCTGGGCTAAATCAGGGAGGAATTGGTTAGAAACTGTTTGGGACTGAAGAGGCAGAGGGTGATGCTGAGAATATCCCCACAGCAGCCCGGTGGGGTGGGCCGCAGGAACTCTCTCCTGAGCTACCAAAAGAGCAACCAGAGAACCCCTCACAAGACCCTGGCCACCTCCTCTTTCTCTTCATGGTGGGGTGCTTGGTTGCCAGGACAACAGGGTCTGAGGTTCCACTCTGCCACCCCACCTCGATGCCACCCAGACCAAGGCAGGGCAGGGGTTCCGTGGAGGGCGCCTGGGGGCGCAGCTGTTTGCCCATGTCTGGGTGGGGGTTGGGGGGAGTGAGCACAGTCGCAGCTGGTGCCAGCCTCCAGCTGCACCTTATCTGTCCCTGGCAGTGGGAGCGCCAATGTGGCTGGAATGCTGAGCAGCACCAAGAGGAGGGGGCTGGCAGATGGTTGCCCAGTCTGCCCGGTGCCACTCCCCCCTCCAGCTGAGTCCCAGAGCCTCTGCCTGGGGGCGAGAGAGGCAGAATTCATTTCTGGACCCTGGAAAAGAAGGAAGGGAGGGCAGAGACTGAAAACCCTAGGGGTGGGTGTGTAATGGGGATAGTATTCTCCTTCAGAAGGGGAGGCAATTGGGGGACAAGGGGCAGGGAGACAGATATCCCTGAGGGGCCCATGGGAGTCCTCCAGGACTTTGGAGTGGAGTGGGGGACACAGACACCCCCATGAGGTTCTGGAATAGGACAGAAATCTTCTGGAGCACTTTGGGGGTGGGATGCTGATATAAGAGATGGGTGTGGGTGGGTGATTCTGGGACCCAGAGGGGAAAGAGAGGTCATCTTAAAGCAAACAGAGCCGGATGGCAGGTCCCAGGAAGCCAGGACTAGCAGAGAGCTGTGTTTTCCCCAGGGTCAGCTCTGCCCCTTCGCTGACACCCCTCACACCCACACCCTCCCACCCCAGCGCAGCTCAGACCAGGGGTCCCTTCGAGAGCCCAACGTTACTACCAGGGTCTGTTCCCTCCAGCCAGGTAGGGAGTGGCAGGGCTGCTGAGGAGAAAGGCTGTCCGGACTGCCGCACGGAGCGAGGAGAGCGGGTCCTGGGCACCCTTTCATGGGTGAAAGAGGGTTCTGACCAGGGAGCACGCACGCATGGATTGAAGAGGGACGGGAGAGCCCCTAGTGAAGAGTTAGCTCTGAAGGAGAGGCGCTCCAGACCTAGAGGTTCTTAGATACTTCCTCCAGCCTTATCCTGCCCTTCTCTCCTTCCCCCTTGTAGAGCCAGTTGCAAGAATGCAGGGGACCCTAGGTTGGGCTCTCGAGCTCTCTCTCTGCCTTTCCCCCTCGCTCCTACATTTATACACACACACACCCTCCTGCTGCCTTAGTTTCCTCTCACCTCCTCCCTCACGTGTCACTTCTGACTCCACCCCTCTCCCCCGCCCCCCACCCCCACTACAGTCAGCTAAGAGGCTACTTCTTAAGTTAATTGATCTCCTGGTTGTTGGCTAAAGTAATACGACATTGATGTAAGTAACTAAGTGCCTCAGGGGGCAGAGCAGGGAGTTGCAGATGGGGAGGAGGAGCACCTCTGAGCTTTGGGTCTTCCTCTTGCTCCAGCCTTTGGGCAACTGCAGGGCCTTCTGCACCTGGTGTGCCTCCAGGAAGTTGGAGGGGAGGTCTGCAGAGAGGTGGATGGTTCTGCTGTGGAAGTTGCCTCTGATCATGCTTCACCTTTGTGGAAGACAGTTTCAATTCTGGGGGGATGGTGACGGAGGATGAATATTAGACAGGAGGTGTGTCAATCTCCACTTGATTTACTCCTGTGACAGAGCCCCTTCTAAGTGCCAGGCCCATGCTGGGTGCCACAGTGGGTTGTGAAGAGGAAGGCCCTGCCCCTGTCCTCAGGGAGCTTAGAGTGAACGGCAGTGCCCAGGCAGGCTCAGAGCTAAGAGGGTGGGTGGTGCTAGCAGAAGTCTTGGGAGCACGGCGTGACTCGTCAGGGATGAGAGGAGCCTCGACATCTTGGTGGAGTCCTTCCCATCTTCCCAGCCCAGCTCAGCTATTCAGAAACAGAACGTGTGGTTTCTCCCCCAGCAGGTGACCAGTCCGGTCCTCTCCAGCAAGGGTCATTGCCTGCCTTTGGCCAGGCCCTCTAGTATGTCCCTCACTGTATGTTTGAGGGAGCTGCTCCAGGGCCTCTACCCTCTGGCTGAGAACCGTCCAGTTAGGACCCTTGCGTGGGGATCCTGGGAGGCAAAACTGGGAAGGAGACTGCGAGAATGAGAAGTGGTACCTAGTTCGGATGGAGGATGAGGCTGGGTGTTGGCATTCCTGGGTTCTATTTTGGGCCTAGTTTCATCTGCTCCGTTTCTGAGCTTCCAGGTACAAATTTCTGTGAGGAAAGGGGGCTCTCTGTGGATTGTTACATTATTCTTTGCCAAGGGGCAGCCCTCCGTCAGCCTCAGGGACTCTGGCTAAGCCTGTGTCAGCCCATGTGTAAAATGCACGTGCAGTACTGACTGTCCTGCACACATGCAGCAGAGTCTTTCTCTCGGAACAATTTTAAATGAGTGTGGAGCTGCTGTGTATTCACCTTAAGGGGAAGTTCCCTCAAGAAAGCGTGAGGACTGAGATTCTGCCACCCCAGGCTCTCCAAGGCCATTCCTGAAGTAAAGGAAGGGCAAGCTGTGATTTTTCTGAGATCCTAGGAGTTTGTGGAGAGAAAACCCTGTCCCGCCCCTCTCACCCGCATCCCCTCGATGCATGTGACAGTCCTGGGGGCCTGGGGGGCTGGGCTGTGTGGCTTAGTGGGTATGTGTCCCTAACTGGTGCGTCACATCATCGTGCCAGGCTAGGAGCATCCCTAGTGGAGAGACTGCTGCAGCGGCCTTGACCATGGACAGCATCCAACTCAGACTCCCTCACGACACGCTCATTGCACGTGTGCCCCAAGCTGCAAGCATGCATGCCCCCCGCGTGCATGTCTGAGAGTGGGAGGCTGTGGATGTAGATGTGGCTGTAGACCGGGGGTGAAGTGGACGTGTGCGGATGTGCACGGGGCGTTGCTGCTCGCTTTGTGTGGCTGTGGGAGAGAGCTTGTGTGCAGGCAAGCCTCTGGTCGCATGCAGAGCACATACCGGCGAAATTAATCCTCCCTTTCAGTCTCGCTTTGCAAAGTACAAATTCCTTTTCCTTTAGCTGGCGTGATGCTCATAATTCTCGGAGAGAGGGAAGATGTTAATATCTTCACTGGAAAGATGAGCATAGTGAGGCTCAGAAGTGTTAGGTGACTTGCCTGAGGTCACACAGCCAGTAAATGACAGAGTAGGACCTTGACTTCAGATCGTCTAGGCCCAGGTTGTTTGTGCGTGATGATAGGAGCGAGAGTGAGGTGTGTGGTGGTGAAGGGTGTTCTGGGTGTGTGAAGACGCAGTGTGGTGAGGCCGTAAGGGAAGAAAGGATGCAGAGGAGAAGGAACCCCAGCCTCAGGTTGAGTACGCCAAGTCCTCTGACTCCTCTGCCTTTTCGCTGCACCATTTGGCCAAGCCCAGCCTTAGATGAACCCATCACTGCTTGCCCAGGGTGGTTTCAGGACGGCCCGGCTCTACCAGAGAAAGTCATGCAACAGACCAGCTCGGAATCGCACTGCATTCATGACCAACAGCCTCAAATGGGCCTGCAGTGCTGCTGGGCCACCCCACTGGGTTTTCCCAGTCACCTTGCTCTCCTCGATGGTCACTGCAGACTTCTCCTCTCTTCTCAAAGATCCACCCTTCCAGCCCCCTTCTCACCCTCAGCAGATGACCTTGGCTCCTGCTTCATGGAGAAGACAGGAGCCTTAGACAAGGTCTCCTACTTCCTCTGGGGACCAAGCCCCAGAGGGGAAAATCCATTTTATCTAGGCTGAAATCTCAATGTCTTCTTTCCATCTGATCTCCTACCTTTGTAGGGCTTTTACCCTAAAGACCCTGCCTCTCCTTCCTCTACAGTCAGTCTCTCCTTCTCTGGTAGAACCTTCCTATTGGCACTGAAACATGCTTAAGAGTCTCCCATCCTGAATTACATGGCTATCACAACAGCCAACACTTAGCGAGTACTCACTATGCATCAAGCTTTTGGTTAAGATAAAAACCAAAATACAAATGTCTGAACTCCACAGCCCCTCCCAACTCCCACACACAGGATGTCTCTCTTCCTTTTACAGACAAAATTGTTAAAAGGGATGTATATATTCCACTGTCTTCATTTTTTCTTTGTTTAAAAAGACTTTATTTTTTTATTTTAGAGAGAGGAAAGGAAGGAGAAAGAAAGGGAGAGAAGCACGTGTGATCGGTTGCTTGCCCCCAACTGGAGACCCAGCCCAAAACCCTGGCATGTGCCCTGCCAGGGAATTGAACTGGCGACCTTTCAGTCCACAGGCTGGCACTCAATCCACTGAGCCACACCAGCCAGGGCTACTTTTTCATCTCTAACTAACTCTAATCCACTCAGGCTGCCTTTTCCCCATCCCCAGCACTCCACCAAAATGGTTCTAGCAAAGCAACCCTCGTGGTGCCAGACCCTACACAAGTATTTTTATCCCCAGTCTCCCAATAACACTCAAAATAGTGGACCACTGCCTCTTTGTTCAACTCTCCTCTTTCCTGATGACCATACTCTCTCAGTTTTCCTCCTTTATCTAGCCACTCCTTCTCTGTCTCTTTGCCAGTTTATCCTCTTCTGTTTGATCATTACGTGTTGGCACTACTCAAGTCTCAACCCCAAGCCCTCCTCTTCTTTTAAATCATGAGGGGTATGATTGGTGTAACTTGACGAACTTTTCATTAGTATTTTTTTGTGTTCATGTAGCTTACAATTTAATGTTTCACATATTACAGTGGTATGTATTTACATTGGTATAAATGTGTAAAATATCTCTGGAACCTCAGCAAGTTCCTCCAGACCCCTTCCTAGTGAAGGGGTCTTCATAAGACCCCTTTTTATACAACCACATAAAAATTAACCATTATTCTAACTTCTGTAAGTACAGAGAAGTTTCACTTGTCCTTGAACTTCCTAAAGTATATGTACCCTCCATACAGTATATTCACTTTGGTGTGTTTTTTTCTTATAATTATGTCTGTGACATTTAGTCTCATTATTGTATGTTGCAGTAGTTAGTTCTTTTTCAGTGCTATGCAGTATCTCATTATATAAATATACCATAATTTATTTATTCATTCTACGAGACATTGTAGTTGTTGCTAGTTTGGGGCCACTACAAATAAAGCCGCTATGAACATTCTTGTGCATTCTCTCGGTTGGCATTTCTCTCGGGTGTATAACTAAGCTGTTGTTAAATCATAGGTCAGGATTCTGCTTAGCTTTAGTAGATACTCCAAAATCAGGCCTTTTTTCTTTCTATCTATCTATCTATCTATCTATCTATCTATCTATCTATTTTTCTTCTTAACTTTATATTCTGTTCTGGAGCATGCTCATCTTCACTCACGACTTCAGTTCCCCTCTACACACTGACCACCACCAAGTGCGTGTCTCAGCCCAGCTCTCTCCTCTCAGCACCAGTCCCAGTGGCCAATTTCCCTCTTAACATTTCCATTTGGACGTCCCCAAGGCTCCAAGAACCAGCGTGTGCAAAGCCAAATTCATCATCTTAAGCTCCCAAAGTAGTCTTTTACTTGTGTTTCTGATCTAGAGAAATCATTCACCCCATCATTCACTCGCTTATGCAAACTAGAAGTCATCCGTGATACTCCATCACCCTCACCTCCCTGAGCAGACTCTGTCATTGTTGCTTCCTAAACATCTCCACTCTGTCACTCTGTTCCAAGCCACCCCACCACTCCACGCCTTACCTGAACCTGGCTTCCTAACAGATCTTCTAGCGATCCCTCTGATTCTCCCTGATGGTCTCTTCACACTTGAAATCCTTGCTAGCAGCCTTCAAGGCCTGAGGGGTCTGAGTCCTGCCAGCTTTTCCAGCCTGTGTTTACCTTGTACATCCTCCTCCAGGAGCTCTCTCCCCTCAGGGCCTTGGCACAGACTCTGCTGTCTATAATACCCGCCCCCCCCCCCGCCATACATGCAGACCTTTACCTAATCACTCCTCTTTGTTCTTTAGACTGCAGTTCAAAGATCTCTTCTTTCCTGATTACCCAGTCTGGGTCAGATTCCCTATTATTCACTGGTCATAAAACCATTATTTTTTTTTATAACACTTACAATAGTTGTAACTAAATATTTATTTTTGCGATTAAAAAAAAAGCCTTAATGTCTGTCTCCCTCATTAGACAGCAAGCTCCATGAGGGCAGGACCCCGGTCCTTTATCTGTTCTCCCTGTGATCTTAGCATGCCAACACTCAGGAAATATTTGATGAGTCAATGAAAGGATGAAGAAGAAAGGGATTTAGAGAAGAATAACTTAATTCTGGTCTCAAGCCCATGACACGCTCTCCTCGAGACTTGAGGAGGTCACTATGCTTCAGTTCCCTCATTTGCCAAGTGAGGATGAAGTTACTCAACCTGCTTGTTTCACTGTGCTGTGTAAGGGTCCCATGAGATATCGTTTGAAAAGCGAGAAACATCCCACAAATGTGAGCAGTGGTTGGAGTTCAGAGAGAGATGTAGAGAGAGGCAGAAACCCCTAAGTGACCACACACAGCTGAGGAGAGGTGCAGGCTGGGAAGCCCGGTGGGGAAGGGCGGCGTCCTGGGACGGAGCGCTCTGGACTAAGTTGTTTGGCACGTAGGCCCTCTTGGGCACATCTCCTGAGGCCTTCTGTGTGTGCTCCGGGGTCTCCGTGTGTGCCGCCTGCCCCCACCCTCTGTTACTGTAGAAAATTGGACTTGTCTGCTCGAAGGAGCTGAGGCAGGAGAGCATATTAGAGATGGACAAGGGAGTGCGGTTAAGGTGTGTGCTGTGTTTGCTGCCCCAGAAGAGGGTTGTGTGTCAAGATGTGTAGGTGTGCGGCGTGGATCTTTGTATTGGTGTGGCGAGGAGGTGTCCGGTCCTACCAGATTTGCTGTCCTCAATTGTGAGGCCTCCACAGTGGACGCTTCCTCTGCCTTAGTTTCTTCCTTCTGGGAGTCCAATCTACATCCCCTGCCATGAAGTCGGGAGGCGGACAGTGCCCTCTAGTGGGTGCGTGGAGCATAGGCAGCTGTAGCTTTCCCAGCCCAAGCGTCAACCTAGGCTGGGCCCCACCCCCAACCTGAGTCTGGAACTCACCTCTGAAACACATCCTGAGAAAGCTGACAGCTGAGGTCTTGAAGGCAGGGTGAAAATGCACAATGGGACAGGAAACAGGGAGGAAACCTGTGAATTCATATAGGAAAGGCATGAGGACGACAGCTGAATGTGAGGGCCTCTCTCTCCTCTCCTCATTTCCTTATCTCTGGTTGCCCAGGGTATTCCTGGTCTTTCTCGGTTCCTGTTTCTCCGCCTGGTCCCTGGGTCCTGCTCTTTCATTCTCATAGTCCTTGTCCTCAAGAAGATATGGGGCACTACTCATGCCTGGAGGGCCTTGAGTAAAACTGGACCTTTTAGTCTGCTGGGGGCGGGGGGCGTGACCACTAACTGTGCCCTGTGAAGTCAAGGAAGGCTTCTTGGAGGAGGTAATGTATGAGTAGGGTCTTGAAAAATGACTAGAAGTTCTCCAGATGGAGTCCAGGGAAGGCATGAAACTATGGATAAGCCTAGTATGTCTGCAGAATAGAAGGGCATGGTGGCTGGACAGTGGACTGGGGTGAAGTAGAGGTGAGGCTAGAGGATAAATTGCAAAGGCCTATGGGGTTGGGCTTGAATTTTACCAAGAGGCACTGGGGAGTGAGAGAAGGTCTTTCAGCGGGAGAATGGTCAGAATTACATAGCATGGAGGAGAAACTGCAGGGATGGGGGCTGTTCAGGCAAAAGAGGAGGCAGCCAGTCTGAGGGTGATGGCGTAGGGGTGGAGAGGGGCCAGATCTCAAAGGCTGCTCTTCTCTGGGGCCTCGGTGTCCCTGGCAGCAAAACTGAGGCCAAAGGTCCCACATCAGTCAGTTCTGCTAGATCTTGGCACCCTGCCTTCCTCACTCAACACACTCCAGGGTCTTTGCATGCAAATGAAGAAGGGAAAATGTGTGGGAGTGGAGAGGGAGGGGAGAGGAGGAGAGGGAGGGGAACAGGGCCTGGGGCTGTGGGATGGGTGAGGAGTGGTAAGGCCCAAGTAGGCTTGTCTGACCCCTGCTGCTCCTCCCCTGGCCCTGCAGAGGAAGGGTTAATATGTTTTGCCTCCCTCCCTCCCTCGCTCAGGTCACCTTCTAGGCCCTGGAGACTTGGCTGCTGGCTCAAGTTCCTCAACCAGTGGCCCTGAGTAATCAGAGCCCACAGAGGGGCCAGGGGGCCTGGGGGAAGGGAATGAGAAACTGGGGACATGGGGAGCCTGAGAGACTGAGGGGCTGGAGGCATCTCTGAGGCTGAGGGTTTCAGGGGGGATACCCAGGTTGGTTCCCAACACTTTCCACCTAACCCAGGACCCAGTCCGTTCCAATCTCAGTTTCTTCCACCCACCAGAAGAAAATTCCTCAAACTCCTCTGCTGCACTGTTAGGGGTGGGCAAGCTGGGATGGGGAACGGTGATCTGTCAGGAAGCTTTTCTGCTGCAAGAGATGGGGTTCCCCCCCAGTGCTGGGAACTGGCCATAAATGAGTCTGTGGTCAGTCAGAGACCTGTGCTAATGGAACCTGGGCTGCCCCCCAAGCCACAGAAGGGAATGGAAGAGGGGAAGGTGACCTAAGTACAGCTCAGCATGGGGGAGGGTGCAGACTTGAAGCAGACATGGGGTCAGGGGAGCGAGGGGAGGAGAAATGGGGTCAGGGACTGGCTGGAGGGAAACTGGAAGTCAAGGGAGTGTGATTGCAGGAGACTTAGGGGTTCAGGAAGTAACTGAAAGTAAACTGGGGCCAGGACAGTGATTGAAAGGAAACTGAGAATCGAAGGAATAATTGGAAGAGAACTGGGTTATAAGGGTGTATTGGGAGAGTTGGGGAGTCAATGAAATAACTGGGGCATTATGAGTCAGGGGACTGGAGAGGAGTTAGAAGTCTGAGAGAGTGCCGAGAGAGGCTGGGGGCTCAGACGTGTCAGGAGCAGGACCGGGGGGAGTGAGGGAGAGGACCCTGAACTGGGCCGGGAAGGCCGAGGGCGTGCTGAGGAACAGACCGGAGCTGTTCCGAGAGAGGAGCTGGAGTGTGTGTGTGATGGGGGAGGAGCAGGACTGTTGCTGGCTTGGCAGAGGGAGCAAAGGACTGACTCTGTTAGGTCCCCATCTCACTTGGAGAGGTGGGTACCAGAAGCCCCTAGGATTTTCCAAGTTTCCACTCTATCTTCAGCCCTCTCCTTTCTGCTGGAGCTGGTGACAAAAAAGGGGGCGCTAGCCCCCTCCTCTCCATCAGCCTCCCTTTCCCACTGCCATCAATTATTCATCAGCACAGACACCCGCCCTCCCTAGCAGGGCGGAGCTGGTCCTCCTCTCCACACCCCGCCCATCTCAGCCACACTGCCACAGAGGCCCTGGTGAGGAAGGACGCGGCCAGCCAGCTGGTGGCAGAGACCTGGCAGAAGGGCTGGGTGGCTGGCCCCACTGGACCCAGCCTGGGATCACATCTTCTTCCCCTTTCTCCTGCTGATCGTCTGGTGCCAGGAAGCCCCTGGAGAAGATGCCAATCCAGATCTTCTGCTCTGTGTCATTCTCCTCTGGAAAGGAGGCCCCGGGGCCTTTAGGAGATGTTTGGGGTCCCCACCAGCAGCAGCAGCAGCAGCAGCAGCAAGATAGCTCGGAATCAGAAGAAGAGGAAGAAGAGAAGGAAAACGAGGCAGCTAGAAAGGAGGCCAGAGAAGGGGATTTGCCCGTGGACTTGGTGGCCTTTGCCAACAGCTGTACCCTCCACGGCGCCAGCCACATCTTTGTGGAAGAGGGTCCAGGGCTGAGGCAGGCTCTGTGGGCAGTGGCCTTTGTCCTGGCACTGGGTGCCTTCCTGTGCCAGGTAGGAGACCGCATTGCCTATTACCTCAGCTACCCGCATGTGACTCTGCTAGACGAGGTGGCCACCACTGAGCTGGCCTTCCCAGCGGTCACCTTCTGCAATACCAATACTGTGCGGCTATCTCAGCTCAGCTACCCTGACTTGCTCTACCTGGCCCCCATGCTGGGGCTGGATGAAAGTGATGACCCTGGAGTACCCCTCGCCCCCCCAGGGCCGGAAGCCTTCTCTGGGGAGCCCTTTAACCTGCACCGCTTCTACAATCGTTCCTGCCACCAGCTGGAGGACATGCTGCTCTATTGCTCCTACTGCGGGGGGCCCTGTGGCCCTCACAACTTCTCAGTGGTGAGTGGGGGCCCATGCCTGGCATGGCACCCCGAGAGTGTCTGCCACGGCTCACCCTGACCATCACTTTCTGGGGCTCGTGGGTCCTGCTCCCCCACCCCGGACCTTACCTGAACTACACACCCTCCCTGTCATGTCTAAAAAGACCTGGCCATGGCTCACCCAGGAGCCCCAGGGTCTGGAGCTGGGCTGCTATTCCCAGCACTGTTCTTCCTATTAAAATCATGAAATATGTCTGTGCTAGTTCATAACTAGTTGCTTCCCAGGAGCCCCTGGTGTCTCCCTGAATACCCCCAAGCATGTCCAGACCTCCCTGTGATTTGGGTGCTCCTTGGACCTTACTCCATCTCTGAGGCCCACCTCTGACCTGCTGGTGGCTGCCTATGCCTGGGCTGGAGCTGGGGCAGGTGCCACAGGTTTCTAGAGGTGCTGGAGGAGAGCGTAGAAGGGAGGTGGAGGGGTGGGGACAGCCCTCATCTCCATCGCCACCCCCTCCTCAGCAGCTGTCTTATCAGGGACTTCACTGCCCCCTCGCACGATCTTCCTGTGCTCCTCCTACAGCTCGTTTGCATGTGTGTGTGCACCTGAGGGAGAATACCATGCCTCCTCTAAATCCCGCCCACTGCCCCCCTCCACCCCAGCTCTAAGTGGCCAGGGACCCTCTTCCCAGGGAAGCCCTCGCTGGGAGTCAACCTCCTGTGTGCCTTGCCACTCCAGAGTCTAAGGACTTTCCTGCTGAGGGACTAAGTGGCACCCGATCTCTTCCCCAGTCAGCTTCTAGTTCTGTCTGACCAGACTCCTCTCCTGCCCCTTCCAGGTGCCAGATGCCATCTTCCTTCCCCACACACTTGTCCCTCGGTACCCAAACTCCTTCTTAGTGCAGGAGCGAGTGGGTGTCATCATATCAGTGCATTGTAGACTGACCGCAGACAGACAGGGACCGGGAGGTTTGGTCCACTGGACCTCAAACAGGCCAGGGACTACAGAAACAGGGACAAAGGGATCAACCCGGTGTCCTCGGGCCTAAGGGTAGAGCAGACACTTCTCACCTGGAACCACAAGATGGCAGCAGCAGCCCGCCTGGGGCGGCATAGCTCGCAGCCAGGGCAAGCCAGAGCTCTGGGAGCGCCTCAGCCACCCGGAGTCCCTCATACCCCCAGATGGAGGGACCTGTGACCAAATGCCACCAGCCCAAGAGTAGGGCTGGAGGGGATTAGGAGCTGTCGGAGTTCTCTCCCTACCTCACCTTGGGACCTCACCCTCCAAATGGGGGACAGCATGTTCTCTTTCCTGGAGGGGGAAGGGAGCAGGAACTCTATTTCCCAGTAACCCCCTCTCCCCCTGCGGCGCCAGTCTGGTGTGACACTCTGTCTCTTTCTCTGGGCTTAGCGTGCGTGTGTACTAATCTATGACTCACTCCCTGGACTTCGTCAGTAAAACACACCCCATCCGTGGGAACCTGGAGGCATTTGGGGAAGCTGTGGAGAAAGGGCCATAAAGAATCGGTTCACTCCTTTCGGTGGTGGTACGGGCTGCTCTGGGGCTTGGGGTGGGGAGGCTGCCCCGGCGGAGCGCTCCGCGGAGGCCCTCCCGGTCCTCCACGAGCACTGCCAATGGTGCGCGCCCGGGCGCTCAGCGCCAACGCTGAGAGGGGAGCTGTGGCGCTTGGGTGAGCAGGGGCCTTGGTATGGCAACTGGGACAATGATGGACATAAGGCGCTCGCTGCTGCAGGAAACGAAAAAGTTCAACTTGGTTTGGAAGAGGGTCCTGAGGAAAGAATTTCAGACGCCTGGGGTGAAATCCAGCAGTACGGCCCTGACAGGGTCCTGGTGACGGAGGTGTGTGTCAGGGTCCCAGGAGGTAAAAGACCGCCACTCAGATAATGTAACTGAAAAGAATGTAGCAGAGGGACTGCTTACCGAGCTGTGGGTAGAGTTAAGGAAACCGAAAAGGGGGCCAGAGGCACCTAGCGGCAGTGCGAGGTTGTCACACGGGCTGAAGGAGCACGGGGAGGGGGAGGCAGCTGGCTGCGCAGGGAGCCCTCCTGCAGGACTGGCTGTCCCGAAGCTCTCAGAGACGGGGGGCGGGGAAGGAGAAGTGCCCCACCTCTCCCTTCTTCTGCCCTGGGATCCCTGACTGATGCCTCCTGCTGGCCAAACCCAACCAGGAGCCTGTCCAGGTAGCAGAGAAGCACCCCACAGGGGCCCGCTTTCCAGGGCACACAGCAGGGCAGAGAAGGGCAGAGAGTGGGTGGGAAGGAAGACAAAGGGAGAAGGGGCCGCCCAGGAGGAATCAATCCTGAAGGATGTTGCGATCCCAGCAGCTGGGGGCAGCCTGGGCCGGCCCTCGGTGGGTCCAGGGATGCCGGCAGGACTCTCAGGCTCTTCACTCTGCCCCTGCCAGGTCTTCACAAGGTATGGAAAGTGCTACACATTCAACTCAGGCCGAGATGGACGTCCACTGCTGAAGACCATGAAGGGTGGGACGGGCAATGGGCTGGAGATCATGCTAGACATCCAGCAGGACGAGTACCTGCCTGTATGGGGAGAGACTGGTATGTCCCCTCTCAGGGGTCCCTCCCCTTGGTGCTAGGCCTCATCCGCTGGCCGGGGACTGCTGGGCTCCACTGTGGGACCTGAGGCAGGCCTTGAGCTCTCCTCCCTTCCTCCCAGCATCTCCTCATCTCCTTCTCTGACTCTACCTGATTGTCACACTCACATTTCTGACTCCCGCTTCCCGGCTCAGTTACTCTCCAAGGTAACCAGCCATCTCTTTCCATCACTGGCCGCCACTTGCTCTATAAATAACTCTCTTCTTGGGCTGCCTGCGCCTGTCTGGTCTCAGGGGCCTTGGGGCAGAGAAAGATGGGGGTGAAGGGAGAAAAGGAGGGGAAGAAATGGAGAGCATCTGAGACCGTGTGAGAGAATCTGAAGCACCAAGATGCAGAGCCAAAGCCAAGTAAGAAAAGAATTCTGTGTGCAGGATATAGGGGCCATCCGGGCAGCATGGGGCCAGGGAACCCAGAAGGAAGCTCGGGGTGGGCTGGGCCCCCCTAAATGAATCCCCCCAGTCCCAGTGTATGTTGTGCTTATTCCCAGGAGAGGCGGGATGTCCCCAGCTCTGGAGGAGGTTAGGGAGTCTGAAGCCCTCCTGACACCCCGCCCCCCTCATTTTCACAGATGAGACGTCCTTTGAAGCGGGCATCAAAGTGCAGATCCACAGTCAGGATGAACCTCCCTTCATCGACCAGCTGGGCTTCGGTGTGGCCCCAGGGTTCCAGACCTTTGTGGCCTGCCAGGAGCAGCGGGTGAGAAGGCCACCGGAGGACAGTCCGGGGTGGGGTGTGGAGGGGTCAGGATGGAGTGGTGGGCAATCACTCGTGAGAGGGACAGATGAGCAAGGGCCTGGGTAGTGATTTGACTAGTAAGAAGCACGAATGAGCTTTAAAAATGGGGATGCTTTCTACACTCTGAGACCGTCAGAGGCTGCGGAGGGAGAGGGGACAGGACTCCTGAGTTCTGCATCTTGTCAAAGAAGTCCATCAAGGTGACTCGGGAAGAAGTCCCCACACCCCCCAGCTCCCCGGCTCTCCCAGCAGCTCATCTACCTGCCCCCGCCCTGGGGTACCTGCAAAGCTGTTACCATGGACTCGGATTTCTTCGACTCCTACAGCATTACCGCCTGCCGCATCGACTGTGAGACCCGCTACCTGGTAGAGAACTGTAACTGCCGCATGGTGCACATGCCAGGTCAGGCCCCCGAAGCTCCAAACAGTCCTGGGGCCCCTCAGCCTGCACTGCCCCATACCAGCTCCCCAGGCATATCAGCCTCCCCCCAACATGGAAACAAGACCAGCTGGCTTCTCCTGGCCCCAGTTCCAGCCCCATTCCATACGCATATGTCTCTGACCTCAATTCCTGTGCCCATAGGGATGGGTGGGAAGGGTCCAGAAGGGGTGGACTATAGGGTGGGTCACCTCCAAGACAGATTGGGAACCAGCTAGTCCTACCTTCTCCTACTCTCCCAGCTTCCGCCTAGACCTTTGTTACAACCACTGTCACAAGAGCCCTTTAATCTTCATCCTGCACCATTGTCTTCTCTCGTCTGTAGGGGATGCCCCGTACTGCACTCCAGAACAGTACAAGGAGTGTGCGGATCCCGCTTTGGGTGAGCGCCCCTGTCCTGGAGCAGTCTGCAGTGGGGGCGGGGGGCTGCCAGCCACATGCACAGGGGTTTCATACCAAGCTCCAAGAAGCTTCAAATAACTCCTGGATCAGGCTTCACTTGAACTCTCCTGTGCTTGACTTTAGCAAGGTTGGGAATAGCATCTCTAGAGGCCTCTGTGAAAAATGGACAGGGGCCATCTGGGAGGGGCCCTTGCCCTCTCTCCTCAGCACCTGAGCTGGTTGACCCCCAAGGACTCTGAGGGAAGGAGATACAGAACCAGGACATACCCATGGGGAGACTGGGTGAGGATCAACACAGAGTGGGCTCAGGGCTGAGGTGAAGGACAGGTCTGAAAAAGAGAAGGGGGCCCAAGCTTCCTTTGGGCAAGGCCAGAATGTGCGTGTTGGGAAGGTGCTGACAGAAGGGCACCACTCAACTGGCGCCTCTCGCCTGGCTGGGCACAGACTTCCTGGTGGAGAAGGACCAGGAGTACTGTGTGTGTGAAATGCCCTGCAATCTGACTCGCTACGGAAAGGAGCTGTCCATGGTCAAGATCCCCAGCAAGGCATCAGCCAAGTACCTGGCCAAGAAGTTCAACAAGTCTGAGCAGTACATAGGGTAAGGGCTCTGACAGTGAAGGGTGGGGCCACTGGGCTGGGACTGTGAAGGGAGTCAGCAGACTTCCATGGGAGCCAGCGGACGGGAGGAAGGTGAATCTGGGGTGGGCAGATCAAGGCTAAACAAGCAGGGGAAGCGCCTCTTTCTCTTTCCTCCTCCCCTCACTGTCTTCATCCTCCTTGCTGTAACTGGGATCACCTCACACTTGCTAGTGTGTGGACTGTCTTTTTGTATATGCCATCACATTTAATCCTCACAACAACCCTAAAAGGCAGGTACCCCCATCAGCATCTCATTTGATGGATATGGAGACTGAGATTCTGAGAGGATAACTTACTAAGGTCACCTGACTAGTAAGGGACAGAGACGTGACTTGAACCTAGGTCTCCTCCCCAACCCCTCTGCAGGGAGAACATCCTGGTGCTGGACATTTTCTTTGAAGTCCTCAACTATGAGACCATTGAGCAGAAGAAGGCCTATGAGATTGCAGGGCTCCTGGGTGAGCTGCTGATGGCACCTGTCCCCTTCCCATGTCATGGGCATGGTGTGACACCCTACCACCCAAAGCAAGCTGCTCACTTCTGTCCCATGAGCTCTTCCTCCTTAGCCATCCCCAGGGGCCTTCCCCAAATTCTGTTGTCTTGGTATTTGGTGGAGGGAGGGAGTGGAGCCTTCTCTTAAAGGCAAAGTGGAAGAGATAGGCCTGTGGGCATGAATGGAGGACTATTTCATATGCCCTTGAAAATTTGTCTAGAGAGTGAGTGTTGGGGTACTATACAATTTTTTGAATAATACCTATTGATGTTAGAAAGTAGAAAAAACACAAAAGCATGGAGAAGGAAATAAAGACCCTATCAGAATCACTCTGCCCTCCTTCTGTAGAAAGGCTGTTGATCCTTTCACAATTACAACTGGCCTCTGTCCTACTGGACTCTGCAGTTCGCATGGTGTCTTGACCCTACTGACCTCCTCGTGTCCCCTTGCAGGTGACATTGGGGGCCAGATGGGGCTGTTCATTGGGGCCAGCATTCTCACGGTGCTGGAACTCTTTGACTACGCCTACGAGGTAAGCAGGGGCGGAGCAGCAGGGTGGGGCCATGTAAGGGGGGTCAGGGATGTGGTGTACCAGGCGGCCTGCAAGCCCACCCACCAACCGACTTGTCCCAGGTCATTAAGCACAAGTTGTGCAGACGAGGGAAGTGCCAGAAGGAGGCCAAAAGGAGCAGCGCAGACAAGGGTGTGGCCCTCAGCCTGGATGACGTCAAGAGACACGTGAGGGAGTGATAGAGGGGTGCCCTCCAGACCCGCCCTTACCCCACCACCCCTGGACCACGCCCCTTGCCACCTTTACTCCTTTGCCTTCCCCACACCCTAGCGACACCTGTCAGTAACCAGTCTCTGTCCTGTGCCATTCCCCCAGAACCCCTGTGAGAGCTTGCGGGGCCATCCTGCCGGGATGACGTATGCTGCCAACATCCTACCTCACCATCCGGCCCGAGGCACTTTTGAGGACTTTACCTGCTGAGCCCTGCAGGCCACTGTACCAAAGGCCTAGATGGGGAGAGCTAGGAGAGCAAGGGGGACCCCCAGCTGCCCCCTACATCTGCCCTGGGGAACCACTCACCCCTCCCAAGGCAGCCCCCATTTCTGGGCAGTCCTTTCCTCTTGTCTGTGGTGAGGAAGGAGTCTTGACCATAGAGTCCTCTCCCTGTCTCTATACCATTCTTTTTATTTTTAACAAAACTAATCTAAAAAAGAAACTAAAAAGAGAGAACTGGGCAAGTGACCTCAGGCTACCCCTCTCTGCTCCATGCTGCCTCCCCCGGCTCCCAGCCTGCATTCTATGTCTGGCTGTCTGTCATCTAAGTGTCCACCTGCATTTTGCTGCCACCAGTCACCAAAGCCCCTCCTAGTGGTGGTGGGGGAGGGGATCCTCCAGATCCGTAAATTTGGCCCCAAACCAGAGAATGTACCTTGAAGGGGAGGGATAGTGGTGGTGGTGGGGGACTTCCCCAGCCTTAAGAGACCCTCTCAGCCCAGTGACCACTCCCCAACCCCAAGTCTCTAGGCAGGAACTAAGACCCTAGACTCCCCCCACCCACACAGCATGTGAAGTCACTAGGGAGGTGGGGGTGGGGACCCCCTGAAGAAGTGGAGATGGGGACAAATGTGGCCCTGGTGCTGTAGGCCACATTCTGATATTCCCATCTCAGAGCTGCTGGAGAGAAATCCCCAAGAGGAAGCCTTCCTCTCCCATCCCGTACAAGATCCAGCTGGTTGGCTTCCAGCTCAGGGAGAGGGGCACTGGTGCCTAATCTCACTGGTCCCACTCCCAGGGGCCCCTGCAGAGGGCCACATCCATAAATTTTCTTATGGAACTGTCCCAAGTCCTCTTCCCCAACTTCATTTGCTTCTCTCAACAACCTCATCTGCATTTTCTATTTCTATGTGATATAGACTCTATATTGCTATATCTCTGTATATATTCTCCCCTAACTCTGTCTGTCTCTGCCCATCCCCTTTTGTCTCTAAGAACCATCCTCCCACCCCAAGTACCCCTTCCTGTGTTTCTGCTCCCTCCCTGGTCTCTGAATGCCTTCACCTGTATAAAGAGTTGGACTCTCTCCCCTGGTGTCTGTACTGTGTACACACATCCCTCTGAGAAGCACAAGGAGACGACATGCGCATTGTAACCTTCGCACTGTCTTGGTGGCGACATAAAGGAAGCTGTGAATCACAAGCTCTGCCTCTTTTGGCCTCACCCTCTCCTTCCAACCCGGGCATCCTCTGTCCTCCCTGCAGCCTTAACATTCCCTTTCCTTTTCCACCCACCCCAATGCCTTTGTCTGGCTGCCTGTGGCCTCCCAAGGGATGGGACTGGTACAGAGACAACCCCCACCCAAGGGAAGGAGATCTGCTCTGCACATCAAGCCAAGGGCTTCAAAGACTGAGGGAACTATGGATCAGTGACTCCTGCAGGTGAAGCAGTGGGGTGCTGACTGGCAGAAGCTGCGGTCCTCAGTCAGTGGCCTTTCCCTCCTTCTAGGTGCCCAGCCCCCTTTCCTCACCTGATACCCAAGCCCATCACTTATATTTTCCGGTGAGGTACAGTTTGGTAGTGGGAGGAAAGAGAGGGGAAGTTGAGAGCTATTCCTACCTTAAAGAGAAGTGAGTGGTGAGTTAGAGGGCCTGCTGTGCCCCCTCCACCAGACAGTCCTCCCAGGCCAGGGCCCTGCTCCTTCCCAGGCCTTCAGCTATCTCTAGGTCTCCAACCTCAGAACAGGACCTGTGGCAGGTCACCTGTGCATTGACCTGGAGCTGGAGAGTGAGCCTATAGGATCTTTGGGAACTCTTAGTTCCTAGTAAGTAGTTCCTTAGAGAGAAGACCTCTACAGAGGTGAGCAGAAGCAAGGCCAAGGGGTGTGCATCAACTGGAGAACAGCAGGCAGGGCTATGGGTGACGCATGCCTCTGGTCTAATAAACTGGGTTTCAACCATCTCTTCTTCAGTGTTGTTTTTCTCTTATCTGAATAGTACTTAGGCCTTCCCCTTGTAAATGCCTAGAGGTAAGCTCAGCTTGGGGCCAAAACTTGGGCCGACAATCAGAGGAGGAATAAGGAGGCTTGGTCCTACTGGGATGAGACAGACTGGCCATCACACCAGGAATGGTCTGAACCCCTGGACAGAAAGAGAGGGGTCAAAGGCAACAAAGATCCCAAGCACACAGGATTCTTTGGAGAGGAAGCAGGGTCAACATTCAAAATAAACTTAAAATCTGGAAAGCAGGTTAGGTTGAAAGTCAGGAAATAAGTTGGACTGACATTCTAGTGAGGTAGTTATTGAGGCACTTTTACCTGTGGAGCTCCAGTCTACGTATGAACCAGATCTGGATTGTAGGCTTTGGTTTTACTGCTAACCTGTTGGTTGACCTTTGCCAAGTCATTTACTCTCGGAGTTCAGCTTTCCGTTTGTAAAACAGAATAAACAGTGCGTTCTCCTCTTCAGTCCCTCGGGTTTATAGCAGTAAGAGAAGGAAACGAAAAACAAAGAGCTTTGGAAAGTTAAACGCACTGCGGCAAGATGAAGCAATTACACCATCACCCTCTAGATCAGAGCGTTGGGGGCTCGCGCCGGGGCTGGGGCCTGGGCTGTGGTCCTCCTTCCAGGGCCTATCTTCCTCCCATCGGCCTGGGGGCGCCCGCTCACAGGGCCCCTCTATCCCAGAGCTTTTCTCTATGGTTTTCCCTCACGGACCTTAGAGGCGGGAGGGCGTGGTCAGCACGCCTTTTCCGCTAGTTGCCCCCTCTAGCCCACGGTCTCGCTGCTCTGAGCCTCCCGTGCCGGCTGGCCGGCCGGGCGGACAGACGGGCTTGCGGGGGGCGCGCGGGGGGCGGGGGGAGTTCCGGTTCCGGTTCTTTGTGCGGCTGCTGCAGCGGCTCCGGGGAAGATGGCGGCCCGGGCGGGTTTCCAGTCTGTGGCTCCGAGCGGCGGCGCCGGAGCCTCAGGAGGGGCGGGCGCGGCGGCTGCCCTGGGCCCGGGCGGGACTCCGGGGCCTCCCGTGCGAATGGGCCCAGCGCCGGGTCAAGGGCTGTACCGTTCCCCGATGCCGGGAGCGGCCTATCCGGTGAGTGGAGCAGGAGGAGGGGCGCGCGGGCTGGGGGGCGGGGCTGAGCGGGGTCCTGGGAGTGACAGCGGTGGGGAGAAAAGTAGGAGGCGCTCCTCCGGGAGGGATTCGGGCCCTAAGTGGGAGTGGGGAAGGCAGTGCGGAGGAAGGGACAGGAGGCAGTTAGCATCTCCACCTGCTCCAAGGGGCATTGTTTCCGTGGGGAGTCAGGGTATAGAACCAGGGTGGATGAAGTGGGACCAACTGTGGGCAGATGAGGACTGGAGTGCAAAAGGGCTTGGGCAGCTCCAGCGCCCAGAGGAACCAGAAGGTAGCTGGCAAATTAAGGTCAGCTTCCAAGGAGATAGTAGGTGACAGTACTATCTGAGTAAATGTGGAACTAGAGATGTCCAGTGTGTCAGATACAAAATAAACTAGGGAGAATTTTAGTGTAATCTGATTCTTAGTTTTTTGGGGGCTCTATTCTCTCATGGAATCACGACTGGAACAGAGGAAGCTCCAGTTACCTATATTTCAGAGGCAGAAGGTCCTCCTCCCATTGTGTTCCACTGCCCCGCTCCCCCGCCCCCAGTCTTGTTTCATTCAAAGAACTCAAGAATCCCCTACTTTTCCTTTCTTGGTGAGGTTATTAAGGGGAGCCATGACATCTCTGGGTTCTCTCCCCTCTGTAGAGACCAGGTATGCTGCCAGGCAGCCGAATGACACCTCAGGGACCTTCCATGGGACCCCCTGGCTATGGGGGTAACCCTTCAGTCCGACCTGGCCTGGCTCAGTCAGGGATGGACCAGTCCCGCAAGAGACCTGCGCCTCAGCAGATCCAGCAGGTCCAGCAGCAGGCGGTCCAAAATCGAAACCACAAGTAAGATGACCCTGGAGAGGAGGGATGGATGGAGGGAGGGGGCTTGTAAGAACTCAGGTGGTGGGAGTATCTGAACCAAGAAGTGGTGGTGCTGCGTCAGCAGATGGTTTTGAGAATGCCTCATGTTGGTTGAGGGATAGAAGCAATGTCTTTGATTTGAGAGAAGGTTTGCAGTCCTTTCACTTTACTATAAATGGAGGTGCTGACAGCCCATCTTCATGTTCTGCCTAGTTCTATCCCAACCTGATAACAGTATTTATTTTGAACAGTGCAAAGAAAAAGAAGATGGCTGACAAAATTCTACCTCAAAGGGTGAGTCCAGTCTGTAAGTCTTCTTGAGGGGATGGTGAGTTTGAGAATAGAGATGGTCAGCTCTATATTCCCATATCTTTCTGTTCCTAAGATTCGTGAACTGGTACCAGAATCCCAGGCCTATATGGATCTCTTGGCTTTTGAAAGGAAACTGGACCAGACTATCATGAGGAAACGGCTAGATATACAGGAGGCCTTGAAACGTCCCATCAAGGTAATACAGGAGCACACTAGGCAGAGAGCCAAAGGAGATTACTTGGGAACCTTCAACGGGCTTAGCATGAGAAATCAAAGATGCAGCACATTTCTCCTTGGCATTTAAATTACATCTTTCCCTTTCGCCTACGAACTGAGAATTACATTAGAAGTATAAAAACAGAACAGCAAAAGGGGAGGGGCTTTTGATATCTTATACCAGAAATATACTCTGCCCATGTTTTTTTTTTTTTTTTTAAATATTTTATTTATTTATTTTTATTATTTATTTATTTATTTATTTATCTTTAGAGGGGAAGGGAAGGAGAGAGGGAGAGAAACATCAATGTGCGGTTGCCTCTTGTATGTCCCCTGCCGGGAACTGGCCTGGCAACCCAGGCATGTGCCCTGACTGGGAATCGAACCGCGATCCATTGGTTCGCAGGCCCGCGCTCAATCCACTGAGCTACACCAGCCAGGGCTGCCCATGTTTTTTTTTTTTAAGATTTTATATATTTATTTTTAGAGAGGGAAAGGGAGGGAGAAAGAGAGGGAGAGAAATGTTGTTGTGAGAGAGAAATATCAATTGGTTGCCTCTCACACACCCTGGGCCACAACTGGTGACCTTGTTTGCAGAATGACACCCCATCCACTTAGCCACACTAGTCAGGGCTACCTTGCCCATCTTTTTGCTACTGTTCTGGCACCTTGCATGACTTTGTTCACCTGGCATCTCAGTCCATACACTTGTACTCAGGCCAATGGCCTGTATTTCTAGATGGAATCTCCATCTACCCACACTAATGACTGGGTAGACAGTCTGCTAGGAATAATTTTGGGACTTGGGGAGATCCTGTCTTCAACATCAAACCACTGAAGCCCCATCACTAATCCTGTTTCTGCCTTTCTCAGCAAAAACGGAAGCTGCGAATTTTCATTTCTAATACTTTCAATCCGGCTAAGTCAGATGCCGAGGATGGGGAAGGGACTGTGGCTTCCTGGGAGCTTCGGGTAGAAGGACGGCTCCTGGAGGATGTGAGTTCAAGGTCAACCACCATGGGTGTCCAGGGTGGGAGCTGCTGGGAACAAGCAGTGGTGTCTGCTTGCCAGGAAGCCTGACTAGTGTTTACAGCTCCTGTTGGAAGCAGCAGGGAAAGGGTCACTGTGTTCCCTGTGCTGAAAGACAATGGTTCTTTGTGTCGACTCCCACAGCTTGGCCCTCACTGGGATATCGTATCGTGAACCTTATTGTCCTGGGATTATATTCGTTAGTTACCTTCCTCCTCATGCTGCTGGCCACTGAATATAGCAGTATGTGCAGATTATTCTCTCGGGTGTGCGTATGTGTTTTCAAGTGAGTTTACAGTTGGCATTTGAGGCCACGCTTTCCCCTCTTGAGTTCTTGAGGTCCTTTATTCCTATTTTGGCATCTCCATCTTCCCAACTTTCACTGGAGACATCTCACAGTTTAAGTGAAATAGATTTATCTGACAAGCCTTTGGTTGCTTCATGGGGAGCATCAGCTGACAGGTGATAGCCCCCAGATTTCCGACCCCAGAAGCTCCTTGGGGAAGCTCCTTTTTCCCTTGCATTCTCTGGCTGTCTATTTTTAGCTGTTCACAGGCAAGTTAATGTGAATGTGTTTCTGCAGGAGAACCAAGACCCAGTATCACAGCCTCCTCTGTATAGGTCCAGTCCATGTGCTGGTGGTATTCTATCCAAATAAAGCTGTTTTTGTTCTGGCTGCTTATTGCTTGTGATTCATTTCCGCTCTAGAATCAGACTTTTCTGTTTAGGCTCACTTTGTTATGTGCAGTGCTTTGGCTTAACTTGCTTCATTTCCCTTGGGGAAATGAGGTGGGTAAGGCAGTGACCCTATACATGTTATAGTCTGCTTCTTCAGGGTTCTGTTCCTACTGTGACTTGTTCAATACCCACACATAACTACCTTCCTTGCCATTTCCTAAGAGGGACTCAGACATTTTCGAGGTTTTTTTCCCCATTGTTGTTGAGGGTTCCTTTTTTATGGGACTTTGTCTTGAGAAATTTCTTCTTGGCTTTTTTAACATGATTTTATTTTTTATTCTCTCCTCTAGTCAGCCTTGTCCAAATATGATGCCACCAAACAAAAGAGGAAATTTTCTTCCTTTTTTAAATCCTTGGTGATTGAACTGGACAAAGACCTGTATGGGCCAGACAACCATCTGGTAGAAGTGAGTAGTTTTGCCCTCTAGACTTTGACTCTATGACTGAAGGAAGATAGACTTAGGAGCCAAACTTGAATGTCTAGTGAAATGGGGGAGGTATAAATAGAGGCTTACCCCAGATATACTGTACTACCATTGTAGTTTGCACATTGACCTCCAGGTGGCACTAGCTGTTTAGTTCTGGTACTGTTTGGACCCATGAGTTCTTGCAGTCCGACTTGTCCCAATTTTTTTTAAGAAAAACATTTATTTATTTATTTATTTATTTATTTATTTATTTATTTAGAGGTGGGGGGAGAGAGATCGATGTGAGAGAGAAGCATCAATCAGTTGCCTCTTGTACACACCCCCGCCGGAGACCAAATGAGCAGCCTAGGCATGTGCCCTGACCAGGAATTGAACCAGCGACCTTTTACTTTGTGGTGTGATGCCCAACCAACTGAGCCACACCAGTCAGGGCTTGATCCACCTTTTTAACGTTATCCTGGTTGCTGAGGCCTCTTATACATGCCAGGCCATCTCTGCATCTTGCTTATTAAGAATGGTGAGACATAGTTATCCATACACCATTCACACTTTTTCCTGGTAGCAGATGCTATAATTAAAGGAGCTAACTGATAGGGTTTTAGTCCTTGCCAAGGTAGCGTTATAGATCTGGGACTTCCTTTTGATCCCTGTTCTGTTTAGAGTCACCTTCCAAATCATCAAGAATCCGTTATTCTAATGTCTGATTATGCATTGTTCTGAAAACCATGTTAGCAGCAGTGTTCTTTGGGATACAGTCAGAACCAGAATGAGATAGCTCAGCATTCCACATGAAGTTAACCTGCTCCTTTTTTGCCAGTGTAGCTGCAGCCCCTTATCCTCAACCACTAAGAGACATGGGAAGGTCTTTACCATCTAATGAGTCATAGAATCAATAGAAACTTATACGTATATTTAACTTAACCTTATAGTAGTGAAGCACAGTGGCTAAAAATGTGGACTGTAGAGTCAGATACACCAGAGCTCAAGTTGCAACTCCACTACTTACTGGCTGTTACTTCATGCTTCTAAGCATTAGTTTTCTCATCTGTAAAATAGGTTTAATTGTGCCAAAAGGTATGGATGTTATAGGAATTAGTGAGATAATCCAAGTAAATGTCTTAGAATACTCTCAACGTAATAAGTATTCAATAAATGATAGCTATGTTATTTTACTATGCACATGTATATTATTCATTATGAGGATCAAATAAATTATCACTGGAAATTCAGGCTAATTTAAATGTGTCCCTGAACATTCAGAATTAAAAATTTAATCTACTTAAACATACAATAATCCCCAAACCATGTGCAATTAAAAAAAAAAACCTCTCATGCTATTGCTCTTTTCCAATAGCCTCAGTAATCAAGTTGAACATTCAGTCATTACAGAAGCTCTTCCCTCCCACCCCAGCTCTTCCTCTGGGAGAGCACCCCCTGACATCTTCCTCTCTGTAGTGGCACAGGACCGCCACTACCCAGGAGACGGATGGCTTCCAGGTGAAGCGGCCAGGAGATGTGAATGTACGGTGTACTGTCCTACTGATGCTGGATTACCAGGTATTCTGTGGTGATGTGAGGGGGTCTGGCTTTCACAGCCATATCCCATTAGCAGTCTGACATTTAAAGGTTTAAGTCTGGTTGTGGATAATTGCCACCAGGCTTTAAGTTCCCTAAATACAGGGTTAGGGCCTTAGTCATTTCTGAGTTTCTCCTAGTGTTTTTCTCTCCCAGAGAAGGCACTACATTACTGCTTGTTGAATGATTTGAATGTATGGTCATGTTAAACACCCCAAAATGCATATAGACCCAGTTCACTAGCTTCATCTCTATATTCTCTGGTTCTCTGCAGCCTCCTCAATTTAAATTAGACCCTCGCCTAGCTCGGCTCCTGGGTATCCATACCCAGACCCGTCCGGTGATCATCCAGGCACTGTGGCAATATATTAAGACACATAAGCTCCAGGACCCTCATGAGCGGGAGTTTGTCATCTGTGACAAGTACCTCCAGCAGGTAAGCAAAGGACCCATTCTCATGCTAGAGTCTTCTGGAGCACTTGTACCTCAGATGCCAGCTTGTTATCTGTTTCTCCTGTTTTCCACAGATCTTTGAGTCTCAACGTATGAAATTTTCAGAGATCCCCCAACGGCTCCATGCCTTGCTCATGCCACCAGAGCCCATCATCATTAATCATGTCATCAGGTAAGTGTGTGTATGGGCAGTCGTGGCATGCTGGAGCTGGCTAGTCCCAGCTTGCACAGGGCAACTGTCAAGTTTTCAAGAATTCTGCAAGCAGGTTGTTAAACATAGCTGTTATTTAAAATGAAATTATATAAACTTACAATTAAATACAGTATGTTAAAAATGAGGGTAATACATAGTCAAAAGTTCATCATTTTCTAATGTTTTATGGTAGGTTATGTTTTCAATGTTACTTATGCCTTCTGTGTCTGTATGGTGGAAAAACTATATAATGACATGGAACTGCACCTCTCTTCCCAACTTCATCAGTGATGTAATGTTGCCAGCTTGAAATCAACCATGTTGGGAATGTTGAAATTGGCAAGTGCTACAAATCGGGGCTTTTCCCCCCTTCTCTTCTGGAGAATGAATTGTTAGACATTTACCAGTTCATCACTGATGGGCTACCATCTTTTCTCTGGATGGTAGAACATTCCAGTCTGAGATTCCAATAGCATTACTTACATCTACTTTTTTGTTCAAAAGATAGATAGATGAGCAAGGCATCTCTAGGCAGACATACTATGAAGGAAGGCACTTCCTCCTTAAAGCATCATGCCTCTGTGGTTGGATATAGTCTCTTTGCCTTAAGGAACTTTGCATTAAGGAACAAAAGTTCCTTAATCTATATTAATTGCAATAAAGGCCTTCCTTTCTTTACACAGTGAAACATCAGTCAGCCAGCAGTAACTCCTATAATCTGTACATGGGATTAATAGATGATGTTGGTCTGTCCTATATTCCTGTACTTAAAGTTAGGGCACTTTTTATTTTGTGTGCTGTGCATTTTATTTGAACTTGTATTCAGGATCAATTTTTTTTTTAAAGATTTTTTATTTATTTATCTTTAGAGAGGAAGGGTAGGAGAGAGGGAGAGGGAGAGAAACATCAATGTGTGGTTGCCTCTCGTGTGTCCCTTGCTGGGAACTGGCCTGCAACCCAGGCATGTGCCCTGACTGGGGATCGAACCGCGATTGTTTGGTTCACAGGCCCGCGCTCAATCCACTGAGCTACACCAGCCAGGGCGTATTCAGGATCAATTTTAGATGAACAGGGAGAAAGGTGCACAAGATACTGTAGTAGTGGTTTTCTTTGAGGTAGGAGAAACTTACTTTTCACTGGATATCTTTTGTACCACTTGAATTTTTCTTATCACTGACTTTTTAAAAAAATTCATCTTTATTGAGGTTTATATACAATAAATTGCACCCATTTAAAGTATAGTTTTACGACTTTTGGCAAATGTATAAACACTGTAGCAACTACCACAAGAAAGGTACAGAACAATCTGTCAGCCAAAAGGAGTTTTTGCAGTCAAACACTTTCCCTTCATTCTTGAGCCATCTTTTTGACCCTGTGTAATTAATTAGGTCTTAGGAGACAAGTACTTCACCAGGCCCCTTTGATTTCTTCCCTAGTGTTGACCCAAATGATCAGAAGAAGACAGCTTGTTATGACATTGATGTGGAAGTGGATGATACTTTGAAGACCCAGATGAATTCTTTTCTGCTGTCTACTGCCAGCCAGCAGGAGATTGCTACTCTAGACAACAAGGTAGGCGCCTCTGCCCTGGGTAGTTTGGGTGCTGCCAGCCCTCTATCACAGTTTCTAGGCTGCCTTTTGATTATTGGTATTCATTCAAAATATATTCCCACCCAGTGTGTGCCAGCCACTGTGCTTGGTGCTGGTTGGAGCCAGACAGAAATGAGTTCTGATTCTGACTATACCTTTTAATAGCTTTGCGCTTCAGTTTTTGATCTATGAAATAATGGCTATATAAGCTTGCTCAGGGTTAAAAGAGACAACATATTGTAGAGACATGACGTGTCTGGCACAAAAATAAATGGTAACTGCTGCTACTGTTCTTATTATCATATTATTTTTAGCATTATTAGAGATAGTTCCTACAAGTAAAGCTAGAAAGAAAAAAACAGGGAGGCTTTCCTGGATGATGCCCTAACTAAATCTTGAGGGACAGAGTGGGAGTTAACAAAGGGGAAGAAAGGAGAGTGGTGCTTAGGGGTGTGCCAGGCAGAGAACATTCCAGAAAGAAGGAACAGGGTGTGTAAAGGTCTAAGGATCCAAAGATAAGTCTGGCATTTTCAAGGAATACAAGTTATTTGTGTGCATCCCAGGGGCCTGGGATGGGACGTTTGGGGAAAGGAAACTGGATAGGAAAGCAGAGCTTAATCATGAAGAAGTTTTGATGCAGGGAACATCTGCTACTACTTTGTCTTCAAGACTAGAGGGACTGATGCTGTTTGCATTTTGAAGGGTCACCAGCAGGAAGATGGAGAGCAGATTTTAGGAGAGGCAGATCTGTAGGCAGGAAGCCCAGTTAGGAAGCTGGTACAGTAACAGACATGAGATCTGTGAGGGAGCCTAAACTTAGAGTACTGACAGTGAGGATGGAACCGAGTAGATGGATTGGAGTGGAGTAGGTGGGTTGGAGACACATCAAGGTGGAATTGAAGGGATTTGGGCTCTGTTCAGATGGGGATGGTGGGGTGAGGTGTGAGGGAGGAAGAGGCATTAGGTTGACTCCCAGGTTTCTACTTTGAGTGGGCATTAGTATTCACTCAGCCTGGGAATTGGAGGAAGAACAAGTATTAGGGGAAAGACAGTGAATTTAATTTTAGAGTTTAAAAGGTATATGGAGATAGCATGTAGTTGAATTGGTTGGAATTTAGGAAATGGACTCTGGTTTGCAGATTGGGGATTCTACCCTGTCAGTGGTGATGGAAGACATACTAGTAGACGAAATGGAGTATGGAGGAGTATGGAGAATAAGAGGGTAGAGGAAAAAAATCCTTGGAATGCAGCCTTTGAGACAGCCTATACTACTCGGTTCAGACTCGTTTGTGCTGTGGATTAAGTGTTCACCATGTAGCTTCACCTAGAATGGACACTAGAGACTAAAATGAAAACTTCCCTCACGTTGGGTATACAGAGGCACAGTGCAAGTTACCTCCTGAAAGAAAGCCCTGTGCCGGAGCAGTGGGGGCTTTCGCAGTATTACCGTTTCCGGGCAGCACTCTGGACATAGGTTGTGAGTGGCACAGGGAGGTGTCAACACTGTTTTCTGTTTAACTTTGCAGTTCCTCAGTTTGAAAGTGTTATGAGATTCCTTCTTCCTTTCAGATCCATGAGACAATAGAAACTATCAATCAACTGAAAACACAGCGGGAGTTCATGCTGAGCTTTGCCAGAGACCCTCAGGGTTTCATTAATGACTGGCTTCAGTCCCAGTGCCGGGACCTCAAGGTAAAAATACCTAGGAAAGGGGCAAAGGAACTTAGTTCAGAGAGGTACACGTTTGCTTTACTTCTGTGGTGTCTGGTAGAAGAGCCAGAGGGGTAAGTGAGGGACCAGATTATCTTCAGCACATCCCAGGGTCCATTTTACAATTACGTAGGGGAACAGAGGTAGAACCATCAAGTGTTATCTAGCACTTACTTTGCTGTCACTGTGCAACATATTGTAGGGGATACAGAGTGGAAAACATAATCTCTGCTTCAAAGCAGTGTGCATTCTAAGCTAATGTGATTTAAAATGTAATAAGCCATATTAGACATTGGAACACACCATTATCAATAAAGTAATTCAAAGGAGAAGAGAGATCGATGAGACTCAGATAGCTGGGGCAGGCTTCTTGGAGAATTTGGGATTTGAGGTTTTTCCCAGAGAGGGGGGCACCAGAGGCTCAGGCAACAAGGTAGGAATGAGCACAGAATGCATGAAGTGTGGCTTTAGTTCTTGCCTATCTTGCGGTGACTGCGACTACAATTTTAGAGGCAGAGCAGAGGAGCAAGGGACCAAGAGAGCCAGAAAGGATCCCTGAACCCGGCAATGACTTGTTAATAGCAGGGAGTGACTTGGGGTGTTAATTAGTAGTTCGCTAGGACTGCCATAGTAAAGTACCACAAACTAGGTGGTATAAACAACAGAAAGTTATTGTTTCACAGTTCTGGAGACTAGAAGTTTGAAATCAGGGTGGTGTCCACAGGGGTTGGTTCCTTGGGAGGGCTGTGAGGGAGGGTCTGTTTCTGGCCTCTTTCCTAACTCGTGGTAGCCTGAGACATTCCTTGGTTTGCAGGTGGTGTTCTCCATTTGTCTTCACTTTGTCTTCCCTCCGTGAATGTCTGTTGGGTCCCAGTTTCCCTTTTTTATAAGGATACCCGTCATATTGGATTAGGCCCTAATGACCTCATCTTAACTTGATCATCCGCAGAGACCCTATTTCCAAATAAAGTCACATTCATAGGTCCTGGGGGTTAGGGTTATGACATCTTTTGGGGTGACACAAGTCAATCCATAATGGGTGTGAAGGAAGGAAACAAGTTTGTTCTCCTTTCTCTGTCCCCTGCCATCTTCTTCAGACCATGACCGATGTGGTGGGTAACCCAGAGGAAGAGCGCCGAGCTGAATTCTACTTCCAGCCTTGGGCTCAGGAGGCCGTGTGCCGATACTTCTACTCCAAGGTAGGTGCCTGGGCTGTACAAGGGGTCTGTGCGCCTGATGGGGTCAGTGGTATTAGCTACCAACTCCTGCTTTGTCTCATCTTCCACCCCTTCCACTATTTTCTCCTTAGGTGCAGCAGAGACGACAAGAATTAGAGCAAGCCCTGGGAATCCGAAATACATAGGGCCTCTCCTACAGCCTGATTTGGCTGCACCGATTCTTTATTTGGGCCCTGTGCTGCCTGCCTCATAGTACCTGCCTTGGTCTTGCTTGGAGCCTTCCAGGGAATGCTGTTGGTTCAAGGACAACACCAGAACGAAGAGGGTCTCACATTTCTGTCTTACAAGACACCTGCTACCCTCTTCTCTCGCCCCATCCCTTCCCACCCCCCAGCTTCCCTTTGCCCCAGAGTTCCCATGTGCCTCTATCCTCCCCTGGTCTACATAGGACCTCTAGATAGTATTAGAGAGAGAACCTGTAGTGGTAATCAGTGCGTTGAATGGATTGGGCCTAAGGCCAGGTGGTCTTCAAAGGGACCAGCTACACTGATCCTGCCCTTCAGAGACCCAGGAGTTGGGAGCCTCAGCCCCTTCTCCAAGACTCAGGCCAGGGGGCACTCTATAAGCTAGTTGATCTTGGCTCTCCTGATAACAAAATCCAATTTCCTTCCTTTCCTCCACAGGTTTGGAGCAAACTCTCCCTTCACTTGTTGCCCTCTAGCACTAAAGGAACCCTGGCTCTTGGGCTCCACTGAGCCCCAGGTCAGTCTGCAGCCTTCTGGATTGGCCTGCTGTCTCAGTGCTTCTCTTGCTCCCTCTTAGGGGGTCCACATCAGTATTGGAGTTTGTTCTTTAACGATTGCTCCCTCCCAGCATACTCTTTGTAGCTGCTCTTTTTAGGATTCCCTCCTATCTGTCCTAACCCAGGGTATTTGGGTGGTAGAATCTTGCCTTTCCCTGTCAGAGCCCCAGAGATCTAACCTGGGGTACTGTCATTGCTAGCAGAGGCTGTCCTTCCTGCTGTTGCTTGAAGGTGTGATTCATTCATTCACTCCACCCTGCCTCCCCTGATCCCTTTGTGGAGAAACAGGCCTAAAATCAAACGGGTAAAAGCCCTGGGCCACCCCTGTCTTCCTGTCCCTTGTCTGCCCAGGTGGCACCCACTGGTGACTTCTAGGGCACTGAGGAGTGAAAGCGCCTAGGGCTGGAGAATAGCTCTGAGTTGGGTTTGTGACTCCTCCTTCTCCCTGCCTCACAGGATTGTGACTCCCCAGCCCCTGCCCTCAAAGCTTCAGACCCCTCAGGTAGCAGCAGGACCTTGTGACCATGGCCCCTTGGAACTGAGATGGTTTCGCATCTTTCCATGAGAGCCTCAGATTCTTCCAGGTTGTATCACCCCGAGTTAGTATATCCCAGGCTCGCAGACTCAACACAGCAGGGTGGGAGACAGCTGGGCACAGAGGGGGAATTCCGTTCAGCATGGGCTCGAAACCCACAGAACTGACAAAGCCCCTGCTTCCTCACCCCCTCCTCAGGCTCCTGCGAGCACATCCCCCAGCCCAGTATCCCTGTCTGTTCCATACTGGGGACAGCAGAATTTTCTCCCTATCTTCCCCCTCCTGCTATTAGCCCACTTGTCCCTTGGAAACTGCCCAGTGACACTGGACAACCTCTGTTCTTGGGGCCGAAACCATGAGAAGGAAGCTCAGCACTCCTACACAGTGTCCCTGTTGAAGATAACTTTTTATTAACTGAATTATGTTTTTTTCATGGACCAAAATTTTTTTTGTACTGTCCCCTTATCGATGTCACCCAGTTTTAATAAAAGAATCTTCTGAAGTATGGGTTCCCCTGCCTACTGAGGGAGAGCTCTTCCAGGAGCTCACTCTCTCCAGTGCCATTAGCCATACTTACAGTATTTGTTCATTTTATTTGAGAATTATGTATAGAGTACTTGTTATGTGCCACCTGTGGTGCCGGGCACTGGGCTGTGGTGGAAAACAGCTTCTACCCTGTGGTCCTCAGGTTTTCACCTTAGAGCTCGCTCTGTCAGTCCCCAGTGGTCCAAGCAGACCAGAGGCTGGTGGGATTACTGGGTTTCGTCACTGCTTCCAGCTGCCCTGTTGGGAAGGTACTAACGAGACAGCAGCACTGCCATCTTCTTCCTTGTCCTTTTGAGCTCCCAGGGCTTGAGTGTGCTGGCTCAAGTGCACTGTCCTTGAGAGCTGGTGATCCCTTAGGCTTGATGAACCTGAGCTTCCTCTAAGGGAGTTCCGTTTCTCAGGGCTCCTGTCTAGGTCAAGGCTATGGTCTGCACAGCTAAAACTATTTTTGCTCTCTGTGTCTGCCATTCTTTAAGGTTCCACTTTCACGGAGTAAGTGAGTGAAACTGAGTAAGATTTCAGTTCTCAAGACCAGCACGGGAGTGCTTGTGTTGTCATCCTCACACGACAGACAACCCCTCATCAGGAGAGTTGGGAGGATTTTGCTCGGGACTGGTACTCTGATTAGCAGAGCAGTTCCCATTATAGCGTGCTTGCCTCCCATCTTGTGACTCATTACTTTCCTCTTCTGTGCTGTTACCCAGCTTGGTTCTACCCAGGAAGGGGGTTTAGAACATAGGACGAGTGCAAGTGCATTCCAGAGGCATAGTTAAAAGCTGCCTCTATGGATGGGAACACTCAAGTATTGCCTGTCTGCAGTCAAACCCAATAAGGACAAAACCACTTTCCAATCTGGAACTTGGGGGTTTATCAGACTTTAGTAGGGAAAGCAGAGACCAGAGTGTGGGGGTGATAACTTGGAGTGGAAAAAATTGATGTCAAGGATGTTGAAATGGCATCTGTTTTTACCCAGGCTAATTACATGTAATGAATAACTGATGAACTCTTATTAATTTCAAGCAAATAATCTACAGTTTGCTCTTGGGAAAAGAGCCTACTGGTACAGATAACTTCCTATGACAAGCCAATTCTGGATCTCTACACATACTTCATTCCTACATAAATGAACACATTCTTTGTCTGCACTAAAAATTATTGTAGGGACATTAGAGTTGGAAGCATTTAGGGAAAAACAAGGGAGTTGTTTTATGCACAGCTATCCATTCTCTAGGGTTCCCATCATGTGTGTTAGGGACAAAAGCATTCTTTCTCTTCCATCACACATAATCAGTGCTCCCAGCTGGCAGCCTGGCACTGATGCCTTTGTCTCAGTGCCAGTGCAATACTGGGGTGATTTGTGGGACACTGGCCCTGAAGTAGTTACAACTATCCCTAAGAGAAACAACTACTGATTTCATGTACGTTCCCCTATGGGAACTCTGACCATGGAAGGAGAATATGGGGGGCTTTTCCCGAGCAGTCCTTAGAACTTAGAAATCGCTCTTGACCTCATGCCCACTTACTCTTACCCAGCGGTTGCACAGATTCCCCTCTGGCCTAGTGCTTATCACTGTTGCCAGCCTGCAGCAGCCCCAGGGATTGAAAACGCCCACTTAGTCTCCCAGGTCAACAGGTCAGCATGTGAGCTTTCTGGTTTCTGCTCTCTAGGCCAAGGTGCACAGACAGCTGGAGTGTCAGGGCACTTTGCCTCACTCTCCAGATCAGCCTAGAAACCAGAGCTCCCCCTCTTAGTCAAACAGATGGCTGTGGGTGATGTGGAGTCCTGAGCTGCTGAAAGAGCTGCTTCCATTCTTCCCGCCCCCTAAAATCACTACCCCACTTAATCTCAATTATGGCATCTGAGACCACTAAGCTCCATAGATAACAGCTACTCCCGGCCCTGGCTCCTTTCCCATTTCTGGCTTCTGCAAACTAGCTCCTAACCTGAGGGAGCCCCTAGTGTGGGAGTTTAAAACCCCAAGAAAAAACTGCAAGATGCAGAAAGCCTCTCAAGGAAAGTGAACAGTTTGGCCGACCTCTTCTCTCCTGTCTTCTTCCTCAAGCCCAGAGCCTGCAAAAGGAGAATGGTGGGCATCAGAGCCTATAACTTTGACTTTTCCCACCCTCCCTTCCTGGAAGATATCCAGGTGGGGGGCATACTTTGAGGTGAGGAGAGGCCCAATGGTGAATCCCTAAGAAGACTACTGTAGGTAACCGAGATGAGCTTCTCTGTCAGGGCTGCTGGGGTCTCTCCTTCTCCTTGCGCGGGGTTATCCCCAAAGCAGGCCTTTACCTTGTATGTGGTCTTAGCTTTAGAAATAGGCCCACACCCACCCACCCCACTCAGCCACAGCCCTGCAGTGAAGTTAGTGTGGGGCCAGTGACATGTGGTCTCTGTCACTGCTAGGGGACAAAACTGCAGAGCAGTTTCGGGGGTCCTGGGAAGGAAGATATGCAAGGCACATACCTTGGAAAAGAAAGCATTCCTGTGTCTGCTACTAGGGCTGCACACAATTTATTCCAGTGCTGGGAGGCAGAAGGGAGCGAGGGGGGCCAGTCTAGACTATTTCTTGGCAGACCTCAAGATGACACCGCTGCAGGGGGATAGAGGGGACTGGACCGGGGCCAAGGGAAGAAGCGTGCTGTCACCGTCAGCTGGCAAACCTAAGAGGGAAGGTGGGGCCTGGTCTGTGCCCCATTCCTGTTCCCCACCTGTCTCTACTCTTTTCTCCATTTTTCCCTGGCTCTGCCAGACTGTCTCCCTGGGCGCCCGCCTCTCCACCCACCCCTGTAGGGCGGGGCTTGGCTGCACCCACGTGTGGCGGAGTTATATGCTCCTAGTGGGCAGACGAGCTGGGGAGTGTGGAACCGGCTGGCTCAGGCAGAAAAGCAGCACCATGGCCGGCAAGAAAGTCTGCATTGTAGGCTCCGGCAACTGGTAAGTGGCTCTGTCAAGGAGTGTGGGGAGGAAGGGCGATCCCCCAAGTACATAGAGGCCTAGGTGGGCAGGAGGCAGACAGTGGGTTGGAAATGCCCTCTGGTTCCTCTTCCGCCCCTGGTGTTATTGTTTGTGCCTGCCCCCATTGGACAGATGGTGCCCAAACCTCTCCTGGCCCTGGCCTGTCCCTGCACCTGTTCGCCCTGGGAAGGGAGCCTCCAGAGCGCTCCCTGCTTGAAAAGCTGCTTGGGTTTGGAGTGGGGGTGACAAGGAAGGCAGCTAGTAAATACTCTGGTGGGCTGCTGTGATATCCTGAAGTGGAACTGTGCCCCTTCCTCTGCCACCATTCCTCTCTCACACCCCCACTCCTCCACTTTCTGTGTTCCCCCTCCCACCAGGGGCTCAGCCATCGCCAAGATTGTGGGTGGCAATGCAGCCCAGCTGGCACGCTTTGACCCACGGGTGACCATGTGGGTGTTTGAGGAAGACATCGGGGGCAGAAAACTGACAGAGATCATCAACACACAACATGAAAATGTCAAATACCTGCCCGGGCACAAGCTTCCTCCCAACGTGGTGAGCCGAGGCACCCTGTAAGGAAGGGAGAGGGAAGTGGAAGGGTGCCTCCTGCTGAGGTGGGGGGTCATTTCAGGTGCCACCTGGACCTGGGAAGTGTCTCAGGAGGGCTGCTGTAAGCACAGGGCACTTCTGTGCGCAGCCCCCAAACTGCTTCCCCTGGGCACTTTCTGGAACTGAGAAGAACCTGAATGTGCTCCCCCCCACCACCAACTTATGGGCTCCCAGGCTTTTAAGAGAAGACAAGGAAGTTGGTTTCTGTGGTAACCAAAGACAGGTTCTCCAGCTCCCAGACCTGGAGTTCAGGTAGTGCCTGCCTCAGGCTCTAATCTTGTTACTTATTCACTGCGTTTAGCAGACTTGGACATTGCCCCTTGGACTTAAAATGGGTGGTCAAATCTATGTGGCTTACTCCCCACAGCAGAGAAAACAGCAGGAAGACTGGTTCTCTTCCTTCCTAGTTAGGGGCCCTAAAGAGCAGAGTGATGAAATTACTTGGCCTCTTCCTCCTGCCAAACTCAGGCCTCCTTTGGCCTCTAACTGTCCCACAGCCAAAGGCTGGGAGGGTACTGGGAAGAGGTTTCCAAGAGTCAAGAGCCCATGGAAGCTAAAGCTGAGAGGGAATGAAGGCTAGGGGGAAGGAATAGAGTGTCTTATTCCTCCAAGTTCAGCCCTTCCAGATTCAATGCCCAAATTGGCCTTCCTTTCCTCCACAAGCAAGCCTCACTCTTTGGCTTTTAGATCTGAATGGGGCTTCATAGGGGTTAGAAGTCTATCAGGTCTATGAGCACTGATCACCCCACAGGTGGCTGTCCCAGATGTGGTCCAGGCTGCAGCGGACGCTGACATATTGATCTTCGTGGTGCCCCATCAGTTCATTGGCAAGATCTGTGATCAGCTCAAGGGCCACCTGAAGGCAAACACCATTGGGATATCTCTTATTAAGGTGCCAGGGATGCCACGTGGATGGGAGTGTAGCTAACTAGCTAACAGTTGCGGGACTCAGAGTAGGTGAGGTGGGGAGAACAGAAAGTGGCAGAAGTAGGTTGAGTTTTCTGGAAAGAGGAAAGGAGTTGGCTTTGGTGAGGCTTGAGAAACAGTCAGATGCTGGGGACCACTGGGAAGGGGAGGTTGGTTGAAGAGTAGACAAGAGACTGGTTTGGAGGCAGATGTCTTGGGGAGTTTAAGAGGCATACAGCAGATACCTGGGATATGAGGAGTGGGCTGGTTTGAGGAACGCGAAAGAGAAGTTGATTTGTAGCTGTGGCCGGCATGGAAGCCAGTTTGGGGAACTCGGGAGCAGGTTGTTTAGGAATGTGGAGGAGAGACATTGACTTGGAGAGGTAGGTTGGTTTGAGGGTGTGTGAGAGGACAGTTTTCAGATGGATTCATTTGCATATGCCAACTGCCCTCCTTACGTGCAGCTTTGGCTAGGTTGGAACGGGGCAGGACCTTTGGGGAGAGACTTTGAGGAACAGCAGATTTGGAAAGGGCAGGATTTCTAGGTGGGACTCTCTCAGCTGGGCATTAAGGGCACCTGGCCTGAGCTTTCTCCTGTGCCCAGGGTGTGGATGAAGGCCCCAACGGGCTGAAGCTCATCTCTGAAGTGATTGGGGAGCGGCTTGGTATCCCCATGAGTGTGCTGATGGGGGCCAACATTGCCAGTGAGGTGGCTGATGAGAAGTTTTGTGAGACAACCATTGGTGAGAGCGCCACCACCACCCACACACATAATGCAGCTCGTTATATCCCCTCCTCATACTCTCCCTTCCCTGACTCCACTTAGCCGTCTTCTCCCCATCAGGCAGGCAAAGGAAGAAGACCCAAGCATCAGAGGGGAGGGAGGATTGGGATACCCTCGGGGAAAGGGTTGCAGGTTCTACTTAGGGCACATGTGTGAAAGAGTCAAGGATACCCCCTAAAGCTTTGCTCCTCCCTACTTTAGGCTGCAAGGACCAGGCCCAGGGACAACTTCTGAAAGAACTGATGCAGGCACCCAATTTCCGCATCACAGTGGTGCAAGAGGTGGACACAGTAGAGATCTGTGGGGCCTTAAAGGTGAGAGGGGTGTAGAGGCAGCTAAGGGGTGGAGAGAAGGTCCTGAAAGAGGGGCTGGCTGAGCTATACAAGGTATTCCATGCTGTCACTCACAGGCAGTTGCTCCTATTCCCCACCAAACCCCAGATACATAGGAAGAACTACAGAAGCAAAGTCAAGGTCATTTATGCCTGCCTAAATGAATTGATTCACCATTAGACTCTGGATCCGCTTCTTCCTTTCTCCTTAGAGCTTCTTGTAGGACATCCCTACCCCTGGCTCCAGAGGGTGGTCCAGAGGGAAGAGGAGATGCTCTGGGAGAGCACCCAGGCTAATGGGAGACAAGATGTCCAGGACACCCAGAGAGACTGATGGCCAGACCTGTGGATCCTAGACAGAGCTGTGGATATCAGGGACAGTCATGGACGAGAGGGCCAGCTGGACAGAAGATTGGTTTTCAGTAAATGTCCTCAAGGACGGAGTATGGAGCAGATTTAGGGAGCCAGTAAGCATAAGCCCATGCTAAAAGGAGGGAGTATAGCATAGGGGAAAAACAAGAGGAGGAAATGGTTGAGGAGCCACCCACTGTTATTTCCCTTAATTTCAGTGGACTTATAGTGGCTGATGGAAGCAGCATGAGGCAGGTGGTGAGGGCTCCAAGTGGGGCTTGCAGGAGGGGATCCTTTGTCATCTGTGTCCTCCATTCCCCAAAGAATGTAGTGGCCGTGGGGGCTGGCTTCTGCGATGGGCTGGGCTTTGGCGACAACACCAAGGCGGCGGTGATCCGGCTGGGGCTTATGGAGATGATCGCCTTCGCCAAACTCTTCTGTAGGGGCCCTGTGTCCCCTGCCACCTTCTTGGAGAGCTGTGGTGTTGCTGACCTCATTACTACCTGCTATGGAGGGCGGAACCGCAAGGTGGCGGAGGCCTTTGCCCGTACAGGAAAGGTGAGCCACAGAGGGAATGGAGAAGGGAGGGTGGACCCTATAGGTGTCAAGGTAGAGGAATCTGGCTGGAGGTATCTCTTGAGCACAGGCATTAAACTTGGTGTGAACATTTCCAGCCTTTCTTTCCTTCTAAGATCTCCCACCTCTCATCTGAGCCCCAGACTCTCCACCTCCCACTGACAATCCTCCTCTTCCATTTCCATCCACCTATCCTGTATTTTTCACAGTCCATTGAGCAGCTGGAGAAAGAGATGCTGAATGGGCAGAAGCTGCAAGGGCCCCAGACAGCCCGGGAGCTACACAGCATCCTCCAACACAAGGGCCTGGTGGATAAGTAAGTGTCTGCCACGGCCCCACTGGGAACCACAGCCAGAAGTACTCTCCCCCTTTTTCATCTTCCTTCTCAATCTGTGAAGTGGGCAGAGAGGGAGATGTTATCTTATGTTAACAGACACAGAGACCAGAGATTGGAACGAGTCTGGTATGCTCTCTCTCCCCTAGTTAGTTCATGGTCTTTGAACTCTTTGCAGTCTGGTGTTCTTTATAGCACATTGCTTCGACCTGTCTGCATAGCCTCCCTCAATCCTCTCCTCATCTTCTGCTGTGGGGTTTGGAGCTCTGAGGCAGCAAGAATATGCTCACCTGATTGTCCCACTTCTCTGTCTAGCACCTTCAGTCTAAGCTGCTTCCCCGAAGCCAACCCTCTGTCCCTGACTGCTGTCCTGGGTACCGAGTGTGAGGATAGTCTCTACTTCAAGATGCTGCTTTACACGAAGCGCAAAGACAGATGGGGTGATGGGCAGATCAGAGCAGAGCTCTGGTGGTCTGAGAAAGAATCCTTGAATAAGAGTATGAAACAAGTTCAGAAGATTAGCTCATGGCTAGTCAGGATAAAGCCTCGTGGTAAAGCAAGCAGCCTGGGCAAGAAAATAAGAAGGAAACTGTCATTTATTGAGCACCTTCAGAGAATACATTATCACTTCACTACTTTGTTATATTGGCCCCATTTTACAGTTGATGATACTGAGGCTCACAGAGGTTAAGTGGCTTGTCCACTTGGAACAAAATAATTCCAGGGAATGCCAGCAAATTCAATATGATAGGGAGCAAAGCAATTAATGACCTGACCCTAAAACCCAGAGCTAGGAAGTTCAAATTCTCAGCAACTGGAAACTGAGAGCCAGAGTCTGCCTGAACTCAAAGGTGGGAGGCTAGGAGAGTGGAGGGTTAGGTAGGATGGGGAGTGGTGGGTACAGGACATAAGAAGGGGCTAAATTGGGTCTCTTCTTCCCCATTCTAGGTTCCCTCTGTTCATAGCTGTGTACAGGGTATGCTATGAGAGCCAGCCAGTGGGTGAATTCATCCGCTGCCTTCAGAATCATCCAGAACATATGTGAGCAAGGCTGAGGCCCAGGCCAGGAAGCTTCTTTACCCTGGTGGAGACAGGCAGAAGCTTGGGTACCTGGCCACCGGGATCTCTGGGTCTCCCCAGAGAGAAGCCTCTTCTCCGATTTTCCCTGGAGGACAAGAGGCTGTGGGGCCCATCGATCTGTCTGGAAATCCTGAACTACCAAGCAGCCTGCAGCCTCTTACCACATCTTGCCAGGAATGGAGATGCCTGTCCCTCTCCAAATGTGGGGCTTTCTCTCTGCCCTCTGGGAAGCCCCAGCACTGTCTGCTTTGGGCATATGTGGTGGGGCAGAGGGTGGAGGGAGAGGGAGGGAAGGCAATGGGTGCCCACTGCTGCATCACACGGAATAGGAATCCTGTCCCCAAGCCCAGCTGAGTGGCTAAAGAACTATCTCAGCTACAAGAGGGATGAGGCAAGGCCTGTCAGGGAGTTGTTTGAGATTTTGAGCTGACATAGGGACTGCCTTGCTCTGTCTGACCTATGCCAGGACCTACTCAGCATCAATGGATCTCAGTGTTTGTTAACAAAAATACAAAGATCTCAACCCCCTTCTAGCTTCTCCTAGCAACATCTGCGTCCTCAGAAACCTCTGGTCATTCCCTTTCCCCTCCCCCAGGCTGCCCTGGCACCAGAGTTGCTGCCACGCTGGCATCTCTGGCCTTGGGGCTTGTCATTCTCCCCATGGACTTCCCAGTTCCTAGTTCTTTGCCAGCTCCTCCCCACTGTGTCTGACCTTTGCAAGCCTTCCCTCTCCGTCCCCACCAGCACCCTCTTTGGGGAGCAGGAACTTAATCTGCTGACAAAGCTACACCTTTTCATAGCAGGCTCAGATCACTCTGCTCCCTGTGACCTTTGGATCTGCCTTGCCTCCCTCCTCAGGAGCTCTAGTGGCAGGGGAGGTTTCAGCTGTGCCCCTCCTCCTGCTATCTCCCCAGAATATCCTTGGCTCCACCCCTTTCCTTCTCCCAAACCCTGTACCTATTTCTCAGCTGCCTCCAGAGCAGCCAGGGTAGCTAACAAGCACCTGTATCTAGAAGCCAGGGGGCTAGAGAGTGACCCAAAGGCCGAGTGGGGGGAGGTAGGGGTGAGCATATCCCCATGTTGGTGGGTCCTGACATTCCAAGACCAGCTCTCCTGTCATCTGCCTTCTCAACAAGGTATATATGTGTACCCTGAGAGCTAGGAAACTTAAGGAAGAGGCAAAAAAAATTAAAACCATCCTACCCTCTAAGGTGGCAATTTTCAACCTTTTTCATTTCACGGCACACATAAATTACTAAAATTCTGTAATACAAAAAATACTGTTTTTTACTGAGCTGACTAGAAAATAGATATAATTTTGATTTGTTCACACTGGACGGCTATTGTTGTGTTGGCTGTTGTCATTTTTTTTTTTTATTTTGACAATTTAAGGGAAAACAATGCCCCTGACTAAAGAGGTATTGCACGTTATAAAAATTCTTGCGGCACAGCAGTGTGCCTCTTGTGGGCACATCACAGGGCACATCACACACCGGCTGAAAATTGCTGCCCTAGGGTAAGGGAAGAACAGAAAGGGGAGGAGGGAGAGGAGTGTGCTTTGCCTGGCTTAGCTCCAGGATGGGGTGGCAGTGGAGAATGTCACAGGTCAGCAGCCTAGGCTTCTGGCTACAAATAGTCCCTGAGGGCCTAAGACACCCCTTCGGGTCCAGTACAGGGTCTAGCTTCCCGAGAGGCAGCACTTGGCATACTATGGCTGTGGCCAGCATTATGTTAACCCTCCTTTATTCCCGGCCTGGTGATCAGGGAGGCAGGCTCCTCTCCGCTTCTAGCCGTTGAGAATTCACTTTCCAATGATGCGTGGAGCTGCCTGAATCAGGCAGCGGGAGCGAGGTGCACAGTCGTCCCAGATCTGGCTGGGCCCAGTCAGGGGCACTGACTTAATACAGGAGGTCAGTGTGGGGGCAGGAAACCAGCTTCCTTCCCTCAGCAGCAGCTGCGACCTTGTTAGCCAAACACTTTTACCTACTGTTGTTCACTCCACAGTTAATTGAATCTAAGGCCTTCGAATCAGGCCTATTTGTCTACCCAATAAAGCGTGGTTTTACCAGAAACGAGTTGGGGAAGAGCACTTCAGTGCACGTGGGTTCGCAAGTTGTGGTGTATCACTGCGTGTATATGTTTTCATTCACAACACAGGAAAGAGGAAAACCCTCCTCGATAATCCCAGACATTCCCTGCCCCTAGTTGTGGTGTCCACGCAGTTGTCCTCCCCAAAGTGGCAACCCCTCCCATTCCCTTCCCCACGCTTCTTTGAGGCTTTATTCGCCGCCTGCGAGTGAAGAGGTCACACACGGGACAGAAACATCCCTTGTACCTACTCCATGGCCATGGCCAGAGTTGCCGCCACCTCGGCGGTTGAGACCTCGCGGTGAGGGTCGGGTTCTTCTTACCTGAGCTTGGCCGAAGCCGGGCCACGGGGAGGAGGGCATCTCCAGGCTCTAGAGGGCGCGCGGTCCACTTCCAGAGGGCGGACCCCGAGAGAATCTACCTAGCTACCCGAGTCGTTACCGCGCCGTGGACTGGGGATTGACTGGCTGACTGAGTCGGCGAGAAAGGTCATCTCTTCTATCGTGACTGAGTAGCCTGAAAGTTTCGCTTGAGCCACTTACGACCCTCTCTCAATGGAGAATGACTACAACTCCCAGAATTCAACGGGCCTTGGGAAAGGAAGACCGGTCTGCGGTTGTGTAGTAAGGGTGATTGGACCCGGAAGCCGGAAGTTCAAGGACAGCAACCCACTAGAGCTGCGGCGGCGTTTCTCCCGTTTCAGTGGGTGGAGTTGTCCTATGTTCAGCACGTGGTGCACTTTCCGGCATTGGAAGCCGAATCCTAGAGGCTTAACGGAGCGGGTGGGAGGGAGAAAGGGTGACTTTCCCCACCAATAGCGCCTCAGCGTCTAGGGTTGTTCCTGAACACTAGCCTCACGTGCCGGGTCCTGGGTGCTGCGTCGGGCTGCGCAGACTGTGTTGGCGAGACGCTCCTTGCGGAGGCCTCGGTTGGACCGGAGGAAGCTGCAGTATCCAGGTACGCCGTCTGCTGGGGCGAGCTGAGAAGCGCCTATTTGGGCTGGCGTTTGTTCACCGCATCTTCCCATGCTCCAGGCTTCAGGCTTGCGTGTCCTTGAAGTCACTGGTGTATCCTGCGCCGCGGACCTAAGCTTGCACTGCTTCTAGTCCAGCAAACTCCTTGCAGTTGTAGGTTTCTGTCAAATCTTTTGACACCTACCGGGCGTCTTGGCCCTCCACGCTCTGGCTCTAGTAGCTGTGACTTTGGGGAGTGTCCGAGTTCATGGGCCTGCCTGGGGCCCTGGCTAAAGATTTGCTTATTAGTTAATGCCTCATACAGTTCAGTTCACTAAATTAACTTTTACCCTAGGTTTACCCGTGACCTAGTCACCTATTCCCATTTAGTGATCCCACCTAGTCTTCATGGTGCATAACTTTGCAGTAGCGTTCCCAACTTTCATTCTGGCCCAACACACTTAAAAGACAGCACACCTCCATCAGTGGTAATGAATTGATGCACCAGTGATTTTCAACCAGGGAAAGGGATGTAAAATGAAAAAGCTCTCCGGAAGTTTTTGGAATTTCCTATCTGCTTGCTTTCCCTAATTATTTTGTTCTTTTGAAAAAAAATAGAGAGACGGGGAAGGAGAAGGGGAGAGAAACATGGTGGTTGTGTCTCCCACGCCCCAGTTGGGGCCCTGGCCTGTAACCCAGGAATGTGCCCTACTGGGAATTGAACCAACAATCTTTCCGTCCGCAGACTGGCACCCAATCCTTCAAACTGGTGTTCCCTTGGCCACTCTCTCTGATCTTACCCTCTGTTTTGGTGTCACTTTTTACCTCCATATGTGTCTCTCCTAAGATCTGTCCAGATTTGCATATCCATCTTCCTGATAGACATCATAACCTGATGTTGTGTTGAGCATCTTACTTTTAAGATGTCCAAAACCCACCTCATGTGCTTCTTGACTGACACTGCCACCACCATCTTGGTACACACACCTGTTTCTTCTTGCTTCTTATTTCTATTAACAGTGTCCCAATCCACAAAGTGTCCTAACATGGAGATATTTTCAGCTTTGCCCTGATCCATTCAGTTAATAAAACTTGTTTGAACTTCTTTTCCACAACCCTGCCTTAGCTCAGGGTCTGTGAAGAGTTTTTGTTAATTTGAAAATAAGAGAAATTTTAGTTTGGATTAGGCAAGAGAAGAAAGTGAGGTTCTAAAAACCAAAATAATGTCTATTAATTTACTCTTCTAGCCAAGCTGTACCATCCTGTTTCCTGGTTAATGAATGCTTTCAGCCTTCTTTTTGTTCCTCCAAGAAGTGGGCCAGGTAGCATCTGGGTAATGGGGCATATGAGGGGAAAGAAGAAGTGAGGGGGAGGTTGAAGGTCTGCAAGTCTCTTTGCTGGGGGTTTGTTTGCCACTGTAGTATCCCGCTCCGAGTGTGTGCCTTTTCTTCACTGTCTCACAGCTTGGGGTCCCTTCAAAGCTCACATAATGTGAACACAACCCCTTCTCATCTTGAGCCCATGCCATTTGGTTTTCTTCCTCTGACCTTATTTAAAGTCATTTGGAATTATAATTCAAGGAGGCTACATCTCAGCTCAGCTTGGCTCCACCATCAAGGATTGGCTCCAAGGGAGTGTTCGCCCATAGGACTCACTTGGAGAAGCACTTTTGTGTCTCACCCTACTCCTGACCTCCTAAGCCAACTGGGGGCTTTTCTTCTTCCAAATTCTTGACTTTTAAGAAACATATTCTCACTAATTTCAGTCAGTCTTTTAATTTCAGTTCCCTCAACAGAGAGGAGTCTAAGAACACATTCATAGTCCCAAATTGAGGAGTGTTTTGTTTAGGATGAGAGATTGCCCTGCTAGACTTTCTCTTATTTTCTAGTTCAGAGTATACAGGGAACAGTTAAATTAGAAGTAATTTATCTCATGCAAATGTGAGTCAGAAATTTTCTGGGGACTCAGTAAGTTTCTTTTTAGCACTTGGGATAGGTACTTGGTGGTGTGTTTGGAACTTAGAATTAATGCTGTAGAAGGTTAAGTACAATTGAAATAATATAAATGTACTATTGGCACTGTTTCAGGTATACATTTGCTTAAATAGATGCTTGAGGGCTAACCACCGTAAATAAGATTGTTTTTATGGTAAAATAAATTGGATATTGCCTAGAAGGTTCCCATTTGATTCTCCTACAGAGAATAATTTACTGCTAATATTTAATCCCTGGCTACCTCCAGTAATTGCCTGCTAGCCAGAAAAACTGATAACGTGCTTAAAGTAATGTTCCAATTAACATTTCTGGGTAGTTCGTACCAGTCACTTCTTTCCACAAACATGGAGGGCTAGGTGTTAGCTGTGATGTCATTCAGATGCACCTGTGGTTCCAGCTGTGTGTCTGTATCTCATATGCAGATTTTATTTGCCCTTTTGAATCTTAGAGTTCGTAAACGTTGTCTTCCACTATAAGACTGTGCATACATGTAGGGGCCATTCAGAATAGAGTAGACAGACTAAGCAGGATGCAAAAGTTATGGAGTGGCTGTAAACAGGGAAGTGGGCTAGGCATGTGAGGGCTATCCTGGTGTCTAAATCCAGTCTGTCTTTGTAGGGGACGACATGCCAACTGCCAAGCAACTAGCTGACATTGGCTACAAGACCTTCTCTACCTCCATGATGCTCCTCACTGTGTATGGGGGCTACCTCTGCAGTGCCCGAGCCTACCGCTATTTCCAGCGGCGCATGTCACAGCGCCAGGCTGCAGAAGAACAGAAGACCTCAGGAGACCTGTAGAACCCGGGGGACTGTTTCTTGACCAGAGAGGCCTGAGGCCTGCTGGAAGGAGCTCACCTACCATCATATCTAAGTCAAGAGAACTAGGGCCTTCATGGTTTTCAACCCCTGCTGGGGATAAGTGCCCATGTTTTCTCTGGAACTGCCAGTTTGGCGACACTGTCATATCATAACAGGAATTGGGGGGAGGGGGAGGCACATCTACAGACATTAAATATTTTGCCATGTCTGTCTGTATCTTGGTGTGTTTGTTTACTTAAATAGGGTGTGGGCCACAGAGGTGGGGCCTTAACTAACAGTTTTCTATTCACAGACTGGATTTCTACATCTTGAGTTCTCAGAACCTATGAAGTGGGGGATATACAGTTTTAAAAGTAGTAATATCACCTTTCATGATCTCAAAGAAAAGACTCCCAGCAGTTGTATAACCCCCCTGAAAAGACTAAAGACCAGATCTCTCTGGTCAGTGACTATCCCTGGACTAATTACTATGTCCAGGTGATGGGGTACTCTATCTAGCTGGCATAACCACACATGCGTCTTTTTGTCAAGGAATGCAGAGGCCTCTGTTTAAAACCTTCTCAAAATTATACTGAGTGGAGGAGGCACAGTTCATAAAAGGAGGGGTTGTTGGGCAGCCTGCAGTAATGCAGTTCACCTCCTTAAGCTCATTGGGTGTAGTATTAGCATAAGGTTGACTTCTCACTGTGCCAGTATACGGAAATCTACCTGCAGGTCTTACTAGAGTTATGAAGAGGATGTGAAAGAAAGCAGTGTATTTGAGGTAGAATCTAACTATGAGAATTATTGTTGCCACCATTCCGTTCTGAGCTTCGAGGTTGCTAGTTCATGTCATTCTTGGTGGTCACCCCAAATATCAACCTGTTTGGACACCTGTCCGCTCTCATGCTCTATGTGCATATTGCTCTGACCTTTGTCCCCCTACTCCTAAACCTTTCACCTGAAAGCCCTCTTCCATTAAAAAACCCAGCTTTCTGCTATTTTCAACCCTTTTACTCCCTTCCCCCTAAAATTAAAATCTTTAAGAAATGTGCATATAAGTGGATCTGCACAGTTCAAACCTGTGTTGTTCAAGGGTCACTATATTCCAATGGTATTAGTAAATCAATTTATTCCATTCCTCCAGTGAAAGATCAATGGGTCATTTCCACTTTTTCCCCCCATTTATATATAGCAATGCAATGAGTATCCTAGTATGTTTCCTTGGGCCCACGTGCTTGTTTCTCTAAAGGAGGATTTAGCTTTACTAGTTACTGTTTTTCCAAAGTAGTTATGTCAGTTTCACCCTCACCAGCAATATGTCCACATTCTGTTGGTGTAAAGTGGTTTCTATTCATTTTAACTCACGTCATTGATTTCCAGTAAGGTTGATCACGTTTATATTGATTTATTATCCATTAGCATATTCATCCTCTAGGAACTGCCTATTCATACTCTTTGCTTCTCATACTCCCTTCTCATTTTTTCTTGGATTGGTTTATCTTTGCTGTTCCTTTAATTAGATATATTCTAGATACCAGTATTTGGTTATATGAGTTAAAGGTTTGACTGAGATAATCTTTTGGAGCGCTTACTTGGTGGAGTGGTGGTGATGGTGTAAGTATCCCATGTTATCTGCATCATCCTATGTATGTCTCTCCAGAGCAGCCCCATGGATAACCCATCTGAGACCAATTTTCATGTAAGTTCTTACCTGGGAATGGGGTGTGGGCTGAGGTGTTTCCCAGACCACACAGGAAGGGTACTTTTAGGTTCTCAGATTCACATGAAGTGGGCCCAGAATTTGAGAAAATTCTTAAGAGTCTTCTGACCCTACAAACCCAAGCATTCAAACTTCTTTCTCCTTTTGCCAACTGGGTGAATTTTTTAGTTTTCTCCCTTTCACTAAGGCTGTTGCTCTTTCAGGGTCCCAGCCTTAACTGGAGGTCTGAGTTCCAACTTCCTGCATGGGGCCAGTCTTGTCTCTTGTGGTCAGCATTAAAACCCAAGTCCTTAAGTTATATGCCCATTATCCCTTCAATGATTGCATCAGCTGTGTGCCTTTTGCTCTAGCTTTCAGTTTCTTTCTTTGTGGCTTTAACCTTTTCTTGGAATCTCAGCTATACATTTAAAAAAAAAGAACAACACTTTATTCACCATTTCTAGATGTTTGCCTCAGGTTATTTTAGTATGCATTAAGCCAGAACTGTCATATATTCTCACATCTCTTCTAAACATAACACCTTTCCATTTCTGTTTTCCAGGCAAAACTCTATTCATCTTTAATGGCCCAGGGCCACTTTCAAGTTTTCTCCCACATTGCCAAGAATAATTTAGGACAGTTTTTATCGCATTGTTTTGTTTTTGTTTTTTTTCCTTACTGGGGTATGAGCTCTTTGAGGGTAGAAACCAGACTTTGTTTATTTCTGCATCCCCAGCTTCTGCCACAGTGCCTATCATAAAGTAGGCTCTTAATGTTTTATTGAACTGAAAATATTTCCCCACATGGACACTGGACTTAAAGTCTGAAGAACTTGGTTTAAAATCAGCATATTATCACTCATTAACTAAACTCATTATTTTTAGGATTGTGATAATGTGAGAGTTTATGATACATGATGATCAATCTCAGTGTTTGTTTTTTTTTTAATTAAATGTGTTGGGTAACATTACTTAATATTTTGTCTCAAGTATATCATTCTATAATACATCATCTATGTGTTGCACTGTTCACTACCCTGTTTGTTTTTTATTTATTTTATTTTTCCTGTTTGTTTTTTAAATAACTCCTGAAACTCAGTTTCCTCATTGTGGCAGATTGAATTTTTCAAAGATGAATGCAACTGTGTCTCCCATTCCACACGCTCTTCTGCAATTACCCTGTCACTTCATCAAGAAGTAGAATCTGTCTCACCACCCCCTTGAATTTAGGTGGTCCTTGTGATTACTTTGATTAATATAATGCAGTGGAAGTGATGTGTGCCAATTCTAGCCGACTCTTAAATGACTTAGCAACTTCTGCTTCCTGCCTCTTGGAACACAACCACTTGTGCAGAGCCCAAGGCACAGAGATCACGTACAGGAATCTTAGTTGACGGTCCTCACTGAATTCCTATGGAATGGCCAGGACTAACTTCTAGCCAGGCTAGTAAATCATCTTAGACATCCAGTCCAGCTGAGTCTTCAAATGACTGTATTCCCAGCTGTCATCTGACTGCAGCCACATGAAATATCTCTGGCTGATCCCAGTCCCACCAACCAAACCATGAGAAATAATAAATTATTCTTTTAAGTCACTATTTTAGGGTGTTTAGTTACATAGTAATAGACAACCATAATACTAATTTTTGGAATGGGGATAATCCTACCTCTACAAGTGTTCTTAAGTTCATTTTTTTCATGTATATGAAATCATTTTTTAAGCAGTACTTACACAGACATGAGGTTTTTTTTCAATAAATAATAAAGTTAAAACTCTTATATTTAATAGAGGAGAGGCCATACCTTGCTTCTCTTACAAATATTCCTAGTTCTCTGATAGGGATGATGTGAGTCTGAATCTAACCTGCTGTCCACTGATTTGTGTTCTTCCTATCGGGCATGAAAACTTCTCTGGCCATCTATAAAACTAGCTTTATGACCATCTTGCTGTCCTAATAACACTATTATCTTCTAGGACTCAAACCCTCTAGCATCCCCTTTCTCACCTCCTATATGTATACAGTTCCTTCTCAGAACAAGACCTTGTTTCTGTAACTGACCCTAACCTCAATTCACTCATCCAAGGCCAACTTTAATCAGTCTATGCCTCTGCCTCTAGCTAAACAGAGACACTGGGCTCTGGCCAGGTAGCTTAGTTGGTTAGAGCGCTGTCCCGATCTGCCAGGGTTGTAGGTTCAATCTCCAGTCAGGGCACATATAAGAGCAACCAATGAATACGTAAATAATTGGAACAACAAATTGATGTTTTTTTCTCTCTCCAAAAGTCTATTGCCCTGGCTACTGTGGCTCAGTGGTTGAGTGCTGGTCTGTGAATCAAAGGGTCGCCGGTTTGATTCCCAATCTAGGGCATATGCCTGGGTTGCGGGCCAGGTCCCCAGTAGGAGGAACATGAGGGGCAACCGCACATTGTTGTTTCTCTTCCTCTTTCTCCTTCCCTTCCCCTCTGTCTAAAAATAATAAAAATCTATTAAGCCCTGGCTAGTGTGGTTCAGTGGATCGAGTTGCCAGCGTGCAAACCAAAGTGCCACCGGTTTGATTCCCAGTGAGGGCACATGCTTGGGTTGTGGGCCAGGTCCCCAGTTGGGGGTGTGCAAGAGACAACCATGCATTGATGTTTCTCTCCCTCTCTTTCTCCTCCCTTCCCTTCTCTCTAGAAATAATAAAATCTTTTAAAAATTTATTTAAAAAGAAGAAAGAATAGAGCCCTGGCTGACATGGCTCAGTGGATAGAGCGCCAGTCTGTGAACCAAAGGGTCACTGGTTCAATTCAATTCCCAATCAGGGCACATGCCTGGGTTGTGGGCCAGGTCCCCAGTAGGAAGAATATGAGAGGCAACCACACATTGATGTTTCTCTCCCTTACTTTCTTCCCCTCTCTCTAAAAATACATAAAATCTTTCATTAAAAAAAATAAAGACACAGTTTTTGACTCTTTACGAGCTGTTTGACCTTAGGTAAGTTAACCTCTTTTTGCTTCATTTTTATCTCATATAAAGTGCTTTATACAGTGCCTGGCATATAATATAAAGTTGTATGTTAGCTATTATTATACCACTTGTTTAAGTTTCAGAAGGCAAACTACATATCTTGTCTGACTTTCAAAAGCATTTCATTCCTATTTTATAATTACTATTTAACAATATGGCAAGTTGAGGAACTAAGTGTATAAGACTAAGAGTTTAAGACCTTAGTTTTTTAGTCTTACTGACCAGCTTTGACTAAATATGTAAGATTTTTCAGAACTTAATTTTCCTATGCCTCAGAGTAAGTCTTTTAAAAATCCAGCCACTCAGTGAGGTTAGGAGGGTCAATACCCTGATATTGTCGGTGAACATCTAGTGAGTACCTGATTCTTAGAACAATACCTGTTTCTTTCGATCTGTATCTATTTCCCTGACAATGAGGTATCTTAATGTATACAAAGTACCTGGAAACATTTTGATAATATGAATATTCACCAAATAGAAAACTATCCTGAGACATGCATAGTACTATCGGTAATTTTGCCAAGACCTCAACTAGAGAAAAGTCTGGATTAGGAAAACTTTCTCTGTCGGCTAAAAGAGAAAACATCTGCTGAGACTCATTTATCCTAATCTTAAAATGTTAACTGGCAGCATCTGTATTCAATAAAATGGGAAACACAGGTGTCTAACTAAAGGTGTCTTAGCTCTTCAACCAAAATCTTTGTTGGTTTGGTGATATACATGCTTTTATTTGCTCATCATTTTTTCCTGTGACTACATGTTTACTTTTTCTTAAAACATAAAGTCCTAAAACATAGGCACTCTCTTCCCAGCATGCACAGAAAGGAAAAATTTGGTGTCCAATGGCTTCTAGCATCAGACCTGAAAAAAATTCATTAGCTTATGGATTCAGGGAACTGGGGAGAGTCACTAAAGAGTTTGAGATAGCAGAGGAGGGTTGAAGCACTTTAATCACAGAAGAGTAAACAATAGTATAAACTGTTAACAGCTTACCCAGTAGCTGTTGTCCTCCTCCAGCCCTCAGCTTCCCCTTTCCCACCCCCCACTCCCTGCGTACCATTGAGTAAAGAGCAGGGTATCAGCAGCTGTCCCTGTCACTACCAGGTGGTAGGAAGGGGATCTAGCTAGGGGCCACAGCAATCCTGGCCATTCATCCATGGTTGTCAGTTTCTACACAACTTTATGTGAAATATTCCAGCTCCGAAGGAAGAACAGTGCAGAAACTGGTAGCTGAACTTGGCTGTTCCATCAGATGGCCAGAGCCTCAAGAGTCATGGGCAACAAGGGAGGGGACAGTCCAGAACCAGCATATTTCAAGATGCAGCCCAATCTGGGATTGAGGTGGGTTCAAAGGGGACCAGGCAAGGCCTAGTGGTCCCAGTTCGGAATTGTGCTCTAACCCAGGCAATGAAACTAATGCACATGCACAAATGCACATGCACACACACAAACACACACAAGCAAATAATATTATTGAAAGAACCTGGGAGGCTATTAAATACAAAACGACGGAGTTTTTTAAAAAGTGGAAATATTTGCTTCTTTGATTCTCCTCGGTGCTCTGCAGACCCCTAGTCACAGGATTGTAGGTGTGGGGAGGCCCGAGAGGAGCCAGTGGCCCTATAAGTCCATGTGTGCTGAAGTCCTCATACCAGCCATTCTACTCTTCCGCCCAGTAGCTGCCTCCCGTGTGACCATTCACCCGATTGGCACCATTGCTGGAGCTGCTGCTACAGGGGATTTTTGTGTTGGAAGTCATTTCCTCTTCCTCTGAGCTGCTCTCCACATCACTGCGATCATCCTTAGACACCTAGGTGGGATTGGGCCAAAGGAACAAAGGGTGAGGACAGAACTTCTGGAAATGTGAGAGAGACAAGTCCCACAGAGCCCATGTGTGGGCACTGTTCCCAATTTGGCCTACTTTCTGGTGGTACCTGACTCAAAATATTACCTGGACCATGGCTACTGTTGTAGCCTTTGCCTGCTTCCTGGGCTTCTCTCTCATCCTCTCTGCTTTTGTTCTCTACAGAATAAGTAGCTACTTTGGTTGAGGGGTGTATGTTTCAGGACCAGTCTAAGAGAGCTGAAATCATTTGCTGATTCCTGATTTAGGTTTGAGGGATACTCCAGACATCCTTTCTCCCCCTCCATCTCAAAAAACAGAAAAGGTCAACATAAATAATGTGTATGCCTGTCATCATTGCATCTATCTTCTGGTGGCTGTGGGCACTGCAGTTATTCATATTGGTTATCCTAATATTTGCTGTCTCCAAAGGTGATCTATACTAGGCTTTTTTTAGTAGTTCTATTCTTTCTGGGCTCAACTATCAATATCCTGTGACACATTTCTCCAATCTTCTCCCTTTTCCCAGGAGCAGGATCACTTCTCTTGTGTAACTTTGGCATTCCCGAGATCCACATGGTAAAAAGTGGACTGGTGGTCAGAGAGAAAGAGTCCTAGTCCCAATCATGCTACTATTTGTGAATCTTTACTGCTTAACCTCAGCTTTTTTGTTTATATTTTCAAATGAAGAATTTGGATTAGCCCTGGCTGGTGTGGCTCAGTGGATTGAGCACCGGCCTGTGAACTAAAGGGTTGTAGGTTTGATTCCCAGTCAGGGCACATACCTGGGTTGCAGGCCAGGTCCCCAGTAGGGGGCGCATGAGAAGCAGCCACACATTGATGTTTCTCTCCCTCTCTTTCTCCTCCCTTCCCCTCTCTCTAAAAATATATAAAATTACTGTAGTGTTTTCAAATCTAAATTATCCCGCATATCAAGCAAAGTATTTAAAATTCTCTACAATGGACCATAAAAGTAAAAGAGAGAAACCCAGTGAGACCTATGCCAGATGTTTGACCTCCAGAAATGAAGGATAATAAATGTGTGCTATTTTTAAAATAAATGAGAGAAGGGGGTTGAGAAGAAAACAATAACTATAATTGTTTCTATGAAGTAGGGCACTTGCTTTGGTTAGCTCTAAGATCCTATTAAAAGCTGTTGTTGATCTCTGAACTGAAATAACCAATTGATTGCCTGATCTTTAGGAAATTTCTGACAGTGTGTCTAGATCGGAGGTAAAGGGAGTCTCAAAAAGGCAGGGGTGGGGCAGGAGGGAAGAAAAACAGAAAGAAAAAAATAGAGTAGACTCCATTCTTGCCTCCATTTAGGAAAATCTGGCAACTTGAACTCCAGTCAACAATAGCCCCACAGGTCAGGAGAGAGGGGCGTGCTTTCAGACAACATGGGAACAGAAAGAAAAGCAGGAAGGAAGAGAAACACATTCTGACAGACATGCTTCACTGAATACTAGAAGCACAGATACACTTACATGCAAGAGATGAAACTGTCCAGCTCCCACCAGGCATAGAAAAAAGGAAGGAGGTGAGAAAAGAGTGGAGAGTACAGAGTCTGGGTCTAATCCTTCCTGGATAAGTCACCTGGGCAGGAAAGACAAGCAGGGGGGAGAAGAGATGTCCAGTAGCTACAGCAAGATGTGCAGGCACACTGTGCAAGTTCTGTAACCAATCGCAGCTGTAAGGAACAGACACAGAGGTCATATATGCCCAGATAACATTCCATCCCTTTGTCCTGGAGTCAGCGTGTCCTCTAGCAGAGCTCCTCTCCCTTGGGATTCTGTATTACTGAAGGCTGAATGCCAGTCCTTGGGCTAATTAAAGCCTGACTACTTCAGAACTTGGATTCACTTAATGAATTTTGTCATGAAATGATACCTTTCTTTGTGCTTTTGGGCTCTGAGCATAAAATGGGTATTTGAAACCCTAAATACCCATCTCACTTAGGACGCTCACCTCATACAACAGTTGGATGAGGCCAGTACTTAGTCCCTTACACAAACCATATCTTGAACATCAGAATGCGGTCATTTTGGGGTGGCTTGTGAACCAATACTACTCCATACGCAATCTCTACTATTAGTTTTTATCTTGGAGCTCTGCATATGATTTCCTTTGAAGAAAGGCTCCTGCCCTGACCCAGTAGCTCAATTGGTTATAGTATCATCCAGATATGCCAAGTTTTATGTTCGATCCCTGGTCAGGACACATACAAGAATCACCCAATAAATGCATGAATAAGTGAAACAACAACTTGGTGTTTCTCTCTCTCTCTCAAATCAATAAATTAAAAAAAAAAAAAAAAAAAAACTAGCCCAGACTGGTGTGGCTCAGTGGGTTGGGCATCGTCCCACAAACTGAAAGGTCCCTGGTTTGATTCCCAGTCAGGGCACATGCGTGGGATGCAGCACAGGTCCCCGGCTGAGAGCGTGCAAGGGGCAACCTATCGACGTTTCTCTCACACATTGAATTTCTCTCCCCACCACACACACACAAAAAATAAATAAAACTTAAAGAAAGAAAAAAGATAAAAGGCCAGTTAAAAAACAAAAATATGAAATTCACTGAAGTAGGTAAGGGGTAGGAAATGGCTGAGGCCACCTGTAAAACTTAATCCTGTTCATTATTAAACAACAGTCATTTCTTAGGGACAAGAAGGAAGATCCTTCCTCTTACATCTAAGTCATGTCCTAACAGGCTACATACTCAAACTTATAGAAAAGATGAAAACTCTGATCCCTAGGCTTTTTGCTGGGTCTGCTTGTGTAGATGGGGCTCACCAGGCTAGACTGAGAGAGAAGGCCTATTGAGTAATACCAGTCTTTCTACCCAGCCCCAAAGAAAGAAGCCATCGCTTATACTGACCTTTCCTCGGATCAAGGCTTTGAAAGCAATTCGCGCAATTAGGTAGGACCAGATGACATGCAGAACTTGTAGGGTCAGGAGAAGGCCATTGAAGAGCCACCAGGAAGGATAGGGCCCAATCATCTCCCAACTCTCAAAGAGGGTCGTGTTCAGAATCCTAGAAGAGGCAGACCAATGGTCAGGTTCTAGAGTCAAAGCCAGGCAGATAAGGTTGAAGCTGAGTTACCTGGGAAGCAGAACCTGGGCTTCCTACACCTTCTCCCAGTTCAAGTTCTGTAGATATTCAACCACAGTGAGAAAAGAATAAAGAAAGGAAGCCTATGAAGTGTTTTATTTTTTAGGGACAGGGAAGATACCTATCTCCCTCCCTTCCTCTCTCTTTCTAAGAATCAATCAATAAAAAAAAAGTTGGTAGCTGATTCCCTCAGACTAAGCATGACCTCCAACCCACAGAGTTGCTGACTTTGTACTATCAAGTAGTGAGTGTAGAAGTGAGAGGGATGTGTGTGTGTGTTGGTCAAGGTCGGGGAGAGGGTGCAGAGCAGGAAAACAAGCAAGAAGAGCCCGAGAATTCCTTAATCAGCACAAAAGAGAGCAAAGGAATTACTCGGGTATAAAATGAGAACTGTTCTTCAGAGATGAGCCAGGAAAGCCACAGCCAAGTGAGTTGGATGCTCTGAGTCTGGATCATGCCTCACTAGAAATATTATGCAAGGGAACTGAGGTCTTGTGAGAGCCCGTAAAGGTCAGGTGAGATCAAGGAAAAAGCAGGGCAATCAGGTTCTTGGTGGTCTACTTCCTAAGCTGACAAAAGGTACCATTAACTACATACCTACCACAGCTCCACAGCCCTAACACTCACCAGGATGGATAGATTCCTAGACGAGTGACCATAAAAACAGCACTGAAGATCACAAAAAGGGTGTCACAGAGACGCTGATACTTGGCATAATTGGCCAGCTTGGCTGCCTGGAGAAAGGGAGGTAAGAGCTGAGTTGAGGAGAAAGCCTGTTCTCAGGAAGAAAAGGAGAGAAAGAGGGGAATATGGAGGGAAGAGAGGTTGGGTCTTACCTCCAGCAAGAAGTCTGAGGCATCATGTAGACACATGACCAGTGTTCCTACCCGAACCATGTTGTTGATATACGAGAAGGTAATGAGTGCGATGGTGGCCAAGTGATGCACAAACATGATCAGGAAGTCCTAGGAAGGAATGGAAATGGAAGAGGCGGTATAGGCAAGACCATAGAGACACTGGCCAACTCAGTGCCCTGCATTTTTCTCTGACAATCTTATCCTACCCTTTGAACTTCCATTTTGCTTAAACTCTCCATTAGGAAGGTGCCTAGCGTGTGACCCGAACTCTCTACATCAGTGACTGACTCGTAATATGTCAAAGCATATTTAAACTCTAATTTTATCTTGGATTCCAATGCCAAAGTTAGACCTGGAGAAATCTCTAAATACCTGAGTTATCAGACATAGCTCTCAGTCCAATAACTACTTCTCAGTCCAGTTAGGGACAGAGGGTGGGAGAAATAGGTAAATTTGGGCCAGAGGAATAAAGATGAAACAAATACAATGGTATATTCTAGTTTTTGAGTTGAGGATGGGTTCACAAGTATACATTTGAGTATGTTTTCAAACCTACATATATATTACAAACCTTTTATATTTGTATCATGTATTAAAATAAAATCTTAATAAGGGGACCTTCTGTCTCCTGACCATAGGAGAATGAAGGACATCTGAACTGAGTATCAAGCTTTTAGGTTACTCAACTAACAATCCAGATTAGTCTGTGTCCATTCCCAAAAATGCTAATTTTGGTTTTCCTCACCAAGAATAATCACGTTAGTAATGAATTAGGGTTAGAGCTGATGACACTACATTATATCAAGTGGGCAATAATAAGATATGAAGATTATGTCTGCTTATAAAAAACTTAATTCAGCCCTGGCTGGTGTAGCTCAGTGGATTGAGCGCGGGCCTGCAAACCAAAGGATCGCGGTTCAATTCCCAGTCAGGGCACATGCCTGGGTTGCCTGGCCAGTTCCCGGCAGGGGACATACAAGAGGCAACCGCACATTGATGTTTCTCTCCCTCTCTCCTTCCCTTCCTCTCTAAAGATAAATAAATAAAATCTAAAAGGAAAAAAAAAAAAAGTACTTAAAAAAAAAATCTTTAAAAAAAAAAAAACTTAATTCAGCCCTGGCTGGTGTAGCACAGTGGAATGAGCACCGGCCTGTGAACCAAAGGGTTGCCAGTTCGATTCCCAGTCAGGGCACGTGCCTGGGTTTCAGGCCAGGTCCCCAGTGCGGGGTGAGCAAGAGACAACCACACATTGATGTTTCTCTCCCTGTCTTTCTTTCTCCTTTCTCCTCTCTAGAAATAAGTAAATAAAATCTTAAAAAAAAACAAGCCCTTAATTAATTTCCAAGAGCAAGAAAAGGGTAAACAAAATAACCTAAAACCTACCTCTTCCAGCTAAAATTCTTTGAGTAAGTGGGGTCACCAAGAAGTGAAAGAAGAGAGAGAACAAGGGTCTGTAATATCAAGCAAAAGCCAGATTTAGCCTTTATGGATTCAGCCCTTGTCCTGGATCATGACTTGCTATCCCTAAGTTCTCACTAGTTTCCTGAGCTTTATACATGTAAGAACCTTGGAGAAAAATAAAGAAAAGGGTATGCTTAGTTTGTTAATTGTTCTCATCCTAGCTGCCCTGAATGCCTCATATATACTTCTTCATTAGTCAAGTCTCATTTCTGAGAACATTACAGAGCTAATGTTCCCATCAAACCTACTTTCTCCCTCTTTTGTAGTCCCAGTCAGGACAGAGAATCCATCACAATGGCAGAATGGTAGCTGCTAGGAAGGAGGCTATAGTAAGTTAGGAAATTGAGGGAGCCAGTGTCCTTACCTTTCTTTTAATGTCTGTAAATTGAGAAAACATAAGAGACCAATAAAAGGCCAGTTCCATGATATAATAGTAATAAAGTCCACTTGTGAGAGGCTGGAAGAAAGAAAGTAGTAGTTAGAATACCAGCTAGTCAAAGATTCATTCTATCTCTGCAACCATCGCTGCCTTGGAGGACCAATACCCAAAATTATTAGACATCTTTCCTCCCCATCATCTTACAGGAGCTGCAATAGCTAACAGGCTTTGGGTTGGTATAGAGACTTAAACCTCTTCCCTCTGCCCTTTCACATACATCTCTTTAGCTCTCATCTTTTAGAGATCAGATAAAGTTAATACATACTATAGCATGATCAAATAATTAATACTTTTGGGGAGATTAAATATACTCAGGCCTTCCCTTCTTCCACCCTGTTAGCAGCCCCCTGACATTTTTCTAGCATAGATTAAGGGGACTCCAAGTTACCTTTGATTCAAAAGGGACACATGAACCAGAAAGCAGCTCACTGATGCCAATAAGCTGCTTTTCTTTCCAGCCCAATTAGGGTGAATATAATGGGGAACTGGAACAAAACATTACTCAATTTCACAGTGATGGGGGCCCGACAAATAGATACTCTGAATATATTACTCAAAGAAACTCAATCCCTAAACCCTTAAGAATACCAAAGAAATGTACCATCTGCTCTATGATGGCACTCTGCCCCAACCCACTTTACACACACATATAAGGGCCCTGTCTTGAAAGGGCTCAGATCCTACCTGGTATGGATAACTATGCCAGCACTGTCGGGTGTCCCAAAACCAAGCTGACTAAGAGAAAAACAAATAATCCAGGTCAGTTTTTGGGATTCTCCCCTGGCTCACCTATATAATCCCCACTTTGCTATGATACAAGGGGAATAGGGAGATGGGAAAGAAAAAGGAATCCATCTTGACAGAATTTAGAAATCCTTAAAGGGTAAATAAATTGCTCAACTTTTCTTATAGAACTTAAAGTGTTAGTACAAATACAAAAATCATGCTTTGAGGTAAATAAGAGCAGGAAGAACTCTAGGATAGTTTTTGAAGGCATCACCACCCAGGATGTATTGTAGACAGGAGGGCAGGAAGACAATGATTCCATTTGATAACAAACAGAAAGATCTCCACATCAGAGATTCAAAAGTCAAGAGTAGTAACTTCTAATGGATTTTCAATTTTGTCTTTTAAGGAATTTGTCCATTTCATCTAAGTTGTTGAATTTATTACTATTAAATTGTTCATATTGTTGTCTTGTTAACCTTTCAATGTCTACAAGATCTGTAGTGATAATCCCTTTTACTCTCTGATATCAAGAATTTGTTTTCTGCCCTGGCTGGTGTAGCTCAGTGGATTGAGCGCGGGCCTGCGAACTGAAGGATCGCGGTTCGATTCCCAGTCAGGGCACATGCCTGGGTTGCCAGGCCAGTTCCCGTCAGGGGACATACAAGAGGCAACTGCACATTGATGTTTCTCTCCCTCTCTCCTTCCCTTCCCCTCTAAAGATAAATAAATAAAATCTAAAAGGAAAAAAAAAAATCTTAAAAAAAAAAAAAGAATTTGTTTTCTCATTTTTCTAGAGGTTTATCAATTTTAATCAAAACTTTCAAAGAACCAACTTTTGGCTTTATTAGTTTTTCCCATTGTTTGTCTAATTCCTATTTCATTAAAATTTGCTTATTTTTTAATTATTTCTTTCCTTTAACTTTGGGTTTGCCTCGCTCTTCTTTTTTCCAGATCTTAAAATGGAAATTTAGATCACTGATTTTTAAAGCTTTATTTTTTCCTAACATAAACATTTAAAGTTATAAATTTCCCTCTAAGCATGCTTTAGCTGCATCCCATAGATTTTGGCATGTTGTATTTTCAGCATCATTCAATTCAAAGTTTTACAAATTTCCCTTGTGAATTCTTGTTTGATCCATGGATTATGTAGCAGAATTGTTTAACTGCCAAATATTATCTGGATATCTTATTATTACTGACTTCTAATTTAATCCCATTATAATCAGAGAACACATTTTGTTAGATTTCAATATTTTAAAATTTACGGAGATTCATTCATTCATTCATTCTCCATGTCCCTCCATTCACAATATAGACCAGGCAAAGGGCCCAGGCTGAAGTGTATATGGGGCAGGTCTACCCTGCCTCCTCTTTTTGTATATATAGGTGTGGTACGCACCAGGAGGCCAAGATTTATTTTATGGCCTACCATATGGTCTATCTTAGTTGACATTCCATATGCACTGGAAAATTATATATATGTTCTTCAGCTGTTGGTGTACAGTTCTGTAAGTGTCAATTAGGTCAAATTGGTTGATTATGATGTTGAAAACTATATCCTTTGTGGCATTTTTTTGTCTAGTGATTTAGTCAAGTCCATGGAAGGGTATTAAAGTCTTCAAGGGTGATTATGCATTTGTCTATCCTCATCCTTCAATTCTACCTCTTTTTGCTTTATGTATTTTGGAGCCTTAATGATATCATTTAGAGAAATAGGCTGGTGCTGTGATAAAACAAACAAACAAACATGGAATCAGAAATCAAAAAGCCTGAAATTCTTTGACTCTGACAACTAACTGAAGAAGTAAGAATTATACCTGTTTACCCACTTTAAAGGGTTACTGATTCCATTTCTGTAACTGTCTCCTCTTTGGAAGGACAAGATTTTTTGTCTAGTGTTCTGCAAACTATCATGCATTATGCTGATTTAATCAACACTAATTATTACTAGCGCTATTTAGGGAAGAAACAGTAGAATTATGAGGTTATGGAAGTCAGGCCCCAGACAGAAGGCAATGACTTAACATATAAACCTGGGCTGTAGGCATCACAGAGAAAAAATAGAGATCTAACAGTATTTAAGTCATCTCTAGAGATATAGTCATGATTAGAATCCAAGAGAAGACCAGAAAAAGTTCATACTCACCGACCAAAGAAATCTAATTCCGTAGCAGAATATACATAAATAAAAAGTGAATCTCCACCTGGATGGGCAGAGTAGAGGTTAGATGAATACTCACTCAAAAATTCTTTGAGGCTAAAGAAGATAGCAGATTTGGGGATAAGATAGTTACTGGTGAGAAAGAAGATAAGTCCCTAGAATAGGGACAAATATTGTTACCTCAAAAGCCAAAAAAGATAGCGACATCTTTCAGCCTCTGTTTAAAACAGATTTCCACAATTGTATATGGCTTTAAACAACTTTTCTTCCATATCAGACTCCCTTGATGACAGTGCCTATTACTTTCTTTTGCTGAACAATGATAAATACAGTGCCCTGTGCCCAGAGGGGAATTAGTAAAACCCAATGAAATGAAGTACAGTATGTCCAGAAAAGGGATGCTTCCCACCAAAATGTCCATTAGAGCAAGCTGGTACTATTGCTATCAAAGTGTACACGTGTGTGCAGTGCACATCTACCTACATGAAGGAATTCCCTCCCAATATATTTGGGAAAGAGGAACAAAATGAAACTACATCTAACTTAGTGGCAAGTATGTCCAAGAAACTAAGGGCGAGCAGTCTTCCAGCTCCCTTCTTCCTGACTGTAATAAACTAAGCTAAACCCCCCACTTTCATCAACTGTTGTGCTAACAAAAGAAGTGATTTCCAAAAAGAAAACCTCAGCCCAGTCATACCCCACCCTCTCCTCACTCCCCACCTCCCTCTGCACACCTACATGCTTTCACAGAATTTAGTGAGCGTTGGGGGCTTGTCCTGATTCCTCCGATGGCGAAACCAGCACTGGATTTTTCGTATGTCCCAGTCCAGTTGCTTTGACAGGCCCTCCAGCCTTTTCTCGTCAGGGTACTGCAGAGGTATTGACCAGTCAGAACATACCTTTTTCTTCAAACCTCTCATTAAATCCCTTTGACTAGTCGAGTGGCAAAGGGGTGATAACTACAGTGGCTCAAGTGACGTTTATCTGTCTAGGTTTCACCTCAAAAGTCATTTTTAGTAAGAAGTATTATTTTACACATTAAGGACCTTTACCACTCACCTACACACATCCTTGTTTGGTCTTTTCCCTCCAGCCTAAGCTGAGTAAAAAAGGTATTAAAAACCCAAACTGCGATAGCTGTCAGTTCCCATCTTAATTATGCAGTTAGGTACTGACAAAAGCTGGAGCAGGGAAAAACCAAATTAAGATGGGGTGTATCTGGGGAGCAAGGGGCGGTAGTGACTGCTGGGCCTAAAACTCCAGTGTATGTGTGCTTGACTTATACCCTGGCCCAAAGGTATGTTCCTGAGGGGATACAGATGTAATGACTACCTAAATGTGGAAGGTCATCCCATCCTAGCCTTACCCTTGGAGATACCTGTCCTCTATCTTCCCCTGCCCCAAGGAGCAACCCCTTATATAAATCTTCTGTTTCTTTGCCCACTTACCTTGGTAATAGATATGAACACCTTTTCAAGGATGGCATTGGGTTGAGCCTGATAAGGACCACTGTCCTGGATGCCAACATGGAGTGCACAGGGTTTGGCAATAAACCTGTAGTGGAGAAAGCCCAAGAGCCAGTCTAAATAGGTTTGCTAAGCATGAAGGAAAGGTCTTGATTAGGGGAGTGATGAGAGGGAAAAGGGGAAACACTCAGCTGGAGCTAGGACTCTGATTTCATTCTGGAATCTGCCACTGACTCACTTGAGACATGACCTGTTTAAGAAATACTGGACCATAAGCTCTCTTTCCATTTTCCCCCGGTTTTTCTGATCACGTCTTGAGCTTTAAAGTCAGAAAGACCTAGATCAAATCACTAGTCTACCATTTACTGCCTGTATGAACTTGGGCAGTTTATTTAATCTCTGTAAGCCTCAGTTTTTCATCTGTAAGATGAAGATAATATCAGCCAACATCTTTGCTACTCAATATAAGGTCCACAGATCAAAAGCATTATTGGCTTCTCCTGGAAGCATTTTAGGAATGCAGAACTTAAGCCCCATCCCAGACCTGTATAATCTTGGTTAACAAGATCCCTGGGTGATTCACAGGACCATTAAATTGTTAGAAGAATCTGCCCTGACTCTCTTAGCTCAGTGGATTGAGCGCAGGTCTGTGAACCAAAGGGTCATTGGTTAGATTCCCAGTCAGGGCACATGCCTGGCTTGCGGGCCAGGTCCCCAGTTAGGGTGTGCAAGAGACAACCACACATTAATGTTTCTCTCCCTTCCTTCCCCTCTCTCTAGAAATAAATAAATAAAATCTTTTTAAAAAATGTTAGGAGAATCTTGTAAGTATTCAATGAGATAACATGAAGAACCTGAAACAAGGGAGGCACTTAATAAATGGTACATTCATTCTTTTACATCAAAAGATCAAGAAGCTGTTTTTTTTTTTTTATTGATTTTTAGAAAGAGGGGGAGAGAGAGAGACAGGCGGATGTTGATTTGTTGTTGCACTTATCTATGCATTCACTGTTTGATTCTTCTGTGTGCCCTGACTTGGGATTGAACCAGCAACCTTGGTGTATTGTGACAATGCTTGAACCAACTGAGCTACCCAGCCAGGGCCAGAAAGGTCTTAATTGCAGGGAAAAGTAAAATTGAGGCCGAGTTCTTCCTAAATATAAATATCTTGGGTAATGGTCATGCCTAATAAAAAGATTATTGAAATACTTAGAAGAAATAAGGGGCTGGCTGGTGTGGCTCAGTAGATTAAGCGCTGGCCTGCGAACCAAAAAAAAAAAAAAGTCACCGGTTGGAGTCCCAGTCAGGGCATATGCCTGGGTTGTGGGCTAGGTCCCCGGTTGGGGGTGTGCAAGAGGCAACCCATTGATGTATCTCTCTCATATCAATGCTTCTCTCCCTTTTTCTCCCTCCCTCTTTCTCTAAAAGTAAAGAAATAAAATCTTAAAAAAAAATTTTAAAAACCCAGTCCTAGACTATACCACTAATAAATCATGTAAATTTGGCCAAGTCACTTGAGTCTTGGTTTTATCATCTCTAAAAGAAGGGGTTATATGAGGTGATTTATTAGTTTTTTTCCTATATCTAAGATTATATAGTGTTATTGTTGATTGTAATTAATTCCTAACTTTTAGATATTTGAGAATTGAGAAACTATTCCTTGGTTCTTCAAGAAAGATCTGCTTCCCCACAACCATAGATTTTTGTGAGCATCAATCAGCTCTAGGAAAATCTCCATGCAGTCACTTTGAGGATAAGTCAAAACCAGTTTTAGCTCCTTTAGCACCTTTGGGAGTCCCATGATAAAATTATGATGGGCAGGCCGAAGATGGCAGTGCTCGTGACCTATTTTCATGGTCCGCATTCGAATCCAGAATTTATCTCTAAGGGAGGGACTAAGAATAAGAAACTTTGTTTATGTTCGTCTATGAAAATTTTTACTCTTATCACCAATGTTCCTGAGCCACGGGGAAACATTTATTCAGAGCACAAAGTTAGCCACATCTTAACTCATTCTCTCCTCTCTTTTATTCAGGTGGCACAAAAGTTTCATTCAAAGGCCAATGCTAGTACATACTTTATGTTTCCTGGTATATTAGTCTCTGTACAAATATTTAAAAACCCCACCCACATTTAAACTCGTGAACACAGAATACACAGAGAATATGTTTTTGTCTTTACCAAGGTTTTGTGCTCAGGAGCCACTCAGTAACCGGCAAGTGAGAGGTCCAGTGACTCCCACCCAGAAGAGTAATTAAGGCAGCCATTCTCGGCTTTTAAGTTGGTGCCACATCAGAGATAAAAGCACGGAATCATCTTTCACTGTCTCCTCCATCTCCTCTCATCTGCATTAATGGTATGAACAGGTAGATGCAAAAATAGAAAAACAGCCTTTTCAAGTCTTACTCTTACCCCCTGATGGAGGTCTCTTCCTCAATCCAGAAGCAGCCAGGTGATTAAAGGTCCGAGAGTTGGGCAGATTGTAACAGCTAAGAGACTCTGTGGACGTTCATTTTAAAGATGAAACAACATGACATGCATGCCTAGCGCAATCCCGGACACTTAGCATTCAATAAAAGGTGGCGGTTATTATTTTACTAGAAACTGATAGCTTAGTCTGGGTACCCTGAGAGTTCCTCTGGCAGAAGGTGAGAAGAGCAAGAAATCTTCTTTTGTACCCTGCTCACCTGGGTGAAGCCAAGATAATGTTTTAATTATCTGTAACTTGGAGTGGACTTAGTATCCTACAGTGTCATTAGCTCACATCCTGCCCTCATTAGTTCACAGAGTCCAATGAAAGGCATAAAGCTATTGGCAGCATCCAGTCTGTTACAGCTGTACAGATTCTAAGAAAATTTATTTGACAAATATTTATTGGGCATCTGTTTTGGGCATGAATCCCAAAACCAGTAATAAGGACTTATGGTGGAAAAGCATTTTTCTGTGATAAAAACAAGCAAGTACATGACTTATTTATGCGTTTAATGAATTACCTTAATGAAGAAAGTGAAATCATTTTTTCTTTTTTTACCCTTCATTTCCTTTTTTTATTTTATTTTTTTTAATTTTAATTGTTCTTGAAAGTGAAATTATTTTCAATTACTGTCATACTTTGAAGAAATTCAAACTTAATCATGTACTCATTCTATATCATTTATCTGGCATTTAGTATAATTTATAAAATAGGTTAGTAAAACTCCAGATAAAGAGCCTGGCATTCATCCTTTCTGCAAAATGGGCACTTTTCAAAGTATGCTCTGGAGGCTCCCAGAAGTCTCAGAGACCCTTTCAGGAGGTCTGTAAAGTTAAGACTATTCTCTTAATAATTCTGTAACTTCATAATAATTACTTTCTCTCTAATTCTCTCATGAGTGTACAGCGGGATCTTCCACAGATTATATGACAAACTGCAACAGACAATGCAGAAGCTGACATGAGAATACAGGTGCCAGATATTAAAGAGACTTGCAAAAATGTAAAATAATACAATTCTGCTCACTTTTTTTTTGTTTTGGCAAATATTTTCATCAAGTGTTAGTTATATTAACAATAAAATCAATTTATTGTTATCTGTAAGTGAATTAATAATAAATTATTTTTTATTTTAATTTCTAAGACAGTACATATTGACAGGTATTATTCATATAAAAAGAAATGCTCTGGGGTCCCTGATGTTTTTTAAGGGTATAAAGTGTTCCTAACAACATAGTTTGCAAATTGCTATGCTGGGTGACCCTGAGAAATCAAACTTCTATTGTGATTTTCTGTCCTCTCCAGCATCAATATGTTGCCCAACTTTTAAAATAATTTGTAAAATTAGACTTCCCTTAGTCTTCAAGTCTGTATAAGTAGACATTTAGTAGTCTATAACAGTCAGGTGCTCCTTTCCACCTGCCACTCCAGGAACATGAGTCTAGTGACCCAGCCTGATTGTAATACATCTGTCCTGCTTTGGAGAGATCATTTCAATTTGCCCTTTCCCTGCCCTCCAGATACATGGCGGGAGCTGACCTCAGCCTGGGTTAATTAAGATGAAATTACTTACTACTTTCCCTTTTCATACGAAAGACAGGGGCTATACTATCATTGCTGTCTTTGTGTTTCATGCAATGTCATTGAAGGATATGAACTATACACAAATATATTAGAAATCTAGATCAAGCCTCTCAACTCGGTTGTTACCCTTATGCTGAGATGCTGCTTTTAGTTTGCAAGGTGGTCCCTGCAGCCTGTGGTAGCCAGAAACCCTTAGCCTTGAGCCTTGGCCTCACCCCCCCATCATGCAATGTGCATTTTATCTTCTACGTGTGCAGCAACATGGTTGAGTTGGGAAGCAATAGCTTAGATCAATTTCTGGAAAAATAAAAGGGTCAAAATTGATATACAAAAAGAAAATATAACCAGAGAGACTGAAATAGGGAATGGAATGAAGGGGAAAATACAGTAAAAAGAGACTGAGGATGGTGTATCATTAGGTGAAGAATACTGAGTAACTAAATTACCGGAACCTGGAATGCTCCCCTCTACAAACAGATGCAGACACACACAGACACACATGGGGAGGGGCAGGCACGAGGGAGAAAGAGGGCAGCTGAGATGAAGATTAAATAGTTTCTTAGGGCCAAATGTAGTCTGTTTGGAGAATTTAATCCTTAAGTACACAGCAGCATTAGAAAGTCCTCCCCCAAAACATATGTACCCCTAAGAGGCAAATGCAGAATCCCACAGAAAACAGATTCAGGTCCTGGCTGGGTAGCTCAGTTGGTTAGAGTGTAGATATGCCAGGGTTGCAGGTTCAATCCCGGGACAGTCAGACATCGATTTGTTGTTACATTTATTTATGCATTCATTGGTTGATTCTTATAACAACAAATTGATGTTTCTCTCTTTCCCTTCCTCAAAATTAATTTTGAAAAAGGTCCCTTCCCTTCACAACTGAATTATTAATAAACCAATGATATTAAAAATAGAGTGGCTTCTGCAAGATAGAAAGAGAAGAAGAGAATATAAAGTACATTCAGGCAGAGGGACCAGCATGTACTAAATCAGAGATAAAGTGTTGCCCTGACTGGTGTGGTTTAGTTGGTTGGACATTGTCTCACAAAGTAAAAGGTTGCCAGTTCAATTCCTGCACAGGGCACACGCCCAGGTTGCAGGTTCAGTCCCTGGTTGAGGCAGTTGATTGATGTTTCTCTCCCTCTCTTCCCTTCTCTCTACAAATAAATAAATGAAATCTTAAAAAAAGAAAAGTGTATTGGAGGTGGGGGTGACAGTGGCAATAGTGACAGGGAAAAAAAAACGATATAGGTAGTTAGGGGCCAGATCACAGTTGCCTTGTATGTTATGCAAAGCTTGAATGTAACTTATTACTGAATAAATTACTGGATAATTATTACTGACAGTTATCCAATAATTTAGACCGGGGCAGAGAAGAGATAAATGGATCTGTATATTAATAAAGAATTGTCATCTGCTGAAGGCTATTGTAAAAAACCCATGCTTTAAGTGATAAAGTGTTGATGGATTCAAGAGATGTTTAGGAGGTAAAACTAACAGGACTTGGTGACTGAATAGATGTAAGAGGCAAAAGAAGAGTCAAGTGTGCCCTCCATGTTTCTGCCTTGGGAAACTAGATTATGGTGCCTCAACCACGGAGAAAGTAAGGTAAGAAAAGCAAATTTGGGGGTGATGTATGAGTTATGTGTATGCTGGAATGTGTTGTTGAAATGGAACTAGTAGGCAAATAAACTTGGAAAAGGAACTTGAATGGGATACACATCTGTCTGAGAAAGAAGAAGATAGAGAGCGAGAGAATAAGAATGTAGGTGGTAGCTAAAATTGTGTGGGGTAGATGTGACTACCTGAGAGGAATATAAACTGAAAAGAGAACCAAGGTCAGAATCCTGGGAAACAACAAGCATAAAAGATGAATTTGGGGGACAGGAAGGCTAGAGGTGGAGTCCTATCAAATAACGTAGAAATCCAGTGCCCACTGGATTTAGCCATTTGGAGATCTTTGGTAACCTTTACCAAAGGAATTCCTGTAAGTAGAATGGAGACTCTAAAAGACAGTAATGAGTTAGTTATAGAAGTGAAAGATAGGAGGAGGAGAAAGAAAGAAGTGGAAATAGCCAACTCTCAAGAATCAGGTTTAAGAGAAGGGAACGCCTTCAACTTCCTGCATCAGAACTACTCTATCTAAAATATCCATGCTTTTAGATAACATTTGCTTACTGATCAGAAATTCCATTGTATTTATTTCTCTTGGTTTTTCTCCCATTATCTTCAGCCCCTCTCTCTACTTGTTTCTTCTCACCAGACGTTAAATATGCTGAAGTTTCCCCATCTGACAAAGGCTCTCCCTGTCCCTCACACCTTGGGGCTCTCTCCTACCTCACAACTAAAGTTCTTGAAGTTCTCTCCTCCTGACTTCTCTTCTAACTCCCACTTGTTCCTCAACCCTTCTCCCTCTCTCATCTGGCTTCTGTCTCTACACTTCACTGAAGCTGGTCTTGCCAAAGGTGTCAATGATCTTATTGTGAAATCAAATAGATGTTTTTCAGTCCTGTATCTTACCTGACCATCCAGCACCATTTTGTACTATTGGCCATGCCCTCCCTCTTGAAATGCTCTTTTCTTAGCTTCCTTACTGCCCCTCCACCCGCCCCCACTACAACTAGACTGCCTGGTATGCACTACTAGTTGAATCACCTTGGACAAGGTACTTAACTTTCTCCATGCTTCAGGTTTTTCATCTGTAAAATGAGGATAACAATAGTATCCACCTACCTCATAAAGTTACTATGTTTAGCACTTAGAACAGTGCCTGGGATAAAGTTAAGTATACCTATTAAGTGCTAACTATGATCAAATACTGTGTAACTGTTGTATCTCTAATCTCCTTTTGGGTTTCTTTTTCCTTTGCCTTTTCCTAAACAAGGAGTTTCCTCTGGGTTCTGTGTAGCTTCTTTTCTTACTCTGCACACTCACCCTAGAGGATCTCGCTCAGTTATAGCAGAGGGTGGTCCACAGACCCCCAAAGGTTCCTGAGATACTCTGGGGACCCATAAAGTCAAAACTGTTTTCATATAATATTAAGACATTATTTGCCTCTGTTACTGTCTTGATATTTGCAATTATGGTACAAAGCAATGGTGGGTACAACTCACGGCATCTGAGCACAAATCAAGGCAGTGGCACCAAACTGCAGTAGTGCTGGGCTGGCCGAAAAGCCCCTTACGTTTTTTCTGTAAAATGAAAGACACATTTTTCATTTTCAATAACTTTATTGATTTGGATATTTTGAGTATGTCAGCTATCTCCACTATTGGCTTCTAGTAGGTAGAGGCCAGGGGTGCTGTTAAACATCTACCAACACATAAGACAGCCCCACAGCAAAGTTATTTGGCCAAAATGTCAACTGTACCAAGAAACTCCACAAACCACTTTTGACATGTTCGATCAGTCACAGCACCTTCTCCATACACTGCACAAATCTTTTTCTCTGTTTCAGTTGTATTATTACTGTTCTTGAAATAATAAAGCATAATGTCAAAAACGTTGCATATTTTCTTCCATCTTCAATATTAAAATGGCTGCTCAAAAATTCACCAATTTTGACAAGTTTTTTTTTTAAATGCACGCAGTATGACAGCTGTCACAATACAATCTAATAAAATTGTTTTGAATGACGTTAAAGAAAACTAAATACTACCAGAGCCATCGTACAGAAAAAAATGTAATGGACTTTTTTTTACCAACCCGATAGTTATTATATTATTCCTTGCTGTGTCCTCTTAGCTAAAAAAGAAAAAAAGCTAGCTTCATTTAAGAATGTCCTTGATGAAAAAATACATATGATTAATTTTATTAATCTTAACCACTGAGAACATTAAGAGTATTCTGTGATAAAATGGGAAGTACACAGAAAGCACTTTTGTTGTGTGCCAAAGTACACACATGGTTGTCTCAAAGCAATGCACTTGGTTGACTGTGCACTGAACAACAACAGTTGTTTTTCACTGAATACTAGTTTTACCTGACTGAATGACAAACAGATAAACTAAGGTTATTTAGATCTAGGTATTTAGAAAATATTTTCTTGAAAATGAATGAAATAAGACTGTCACTTAAAAAAATGAACATTGTTGCCAATGATAAATTCAGCTTTCTAAGTGAAAATTAGAATTTTAGAGAACTTATATCCACCTTTGACTTGATAATACTTCAAGATTTTTCTGATATGATTTGTTACAATGAGATTAACTAATATGATTTTAAAATATTGTATAATGAGATGTATTGACATTTGGGAAATCTATATAACTCAGTGAACCAGTATTTTTCAAATGACCAATACATGACATTCATTCAAAGTATAATATAGACCAATGAATTCTGACATGAATAAAATACTCATTGATATGGTTCCAGATTCTATAATACAACCAACCTTTAAGAAACTACAACTTGTGCCCTGGCTGGTGTAGCTCAGTGGATTGAGCACAGGCCTGTGAAGCAAAGGGTCACTGGTTCAATTCCCAGTCAGGGCACATGCCTGGGTTGCAGGCCAGGTCCCCAGTGGGGGACACATGAAGGCAACCACACATTGATGTTTCTCTCCCTCTCTTTCTCCCTCCCTTCCCTTCTCTCTAAAAATAAATAAAATCTTAAAAAAAAGAAAAAAAGAAACTACAACTTGTGTTTTGGTGTAGTACAAAAGAAAAAAATACCTCCTTTTTCCATATCTGTGTGAAGCTTGCTTTTATTTATGTACTTCAACCAAAACAACATATTACAAGAGATTGGATGCAGAAGCCATTGAGGTGAATCCAGTTATTTTATTAAGCCAGACATTAAATAGATTTGTAAAAATGTATAATCAGTGCAGTTCTTCTCACTCTATATGTTTTCTTTTGGAAAATAATTATTTTTCAAAAATGTTATTTATGTTAACATGTAGCAAGTTTATTATTGTTATTTTAATGATTATTTAATGTTTGATTATTTGATTATTTAATGTTATTTAATAGTAAACACAGTTCTTAAATTCCTCAATTTTAATTTCAAATATGGAAAAACAGATGGGTATATGTAACTCACACAAACAAAAGCTCCTTTGGGAGCCTCAATAATTTTTAAGAACAAAAAAGAAGACAGAGAACAAAAAAAATTTAAGAATTTCTAAATTACCCTAACACTATTCATTTATATGCTTGTGACTGCCAGCATTTCATTATCTTGTATATTCCATACACATATGCATCCATGTCAGTGTATTTTTTTCTGAGTAACTTCTTAAGAGGACAGGGTTTGTGCTATGTATACGCAAATTTGTTGTACACATACATGCTTCCTGTGTGCAGGAAGCACACTCATCAAAGACACCTATACCAAATCCAGTATTTCTTGCATTGTCTGTGCATAAGTAATTTTTGCATTTTCTTTAGAGGACTTTTTTTTTAATAGCAAATGTGTTCTTGTAACAAAGCAGAAACAGACTAGAAAGAAAAGGACCTCTATGACACATACTATTCCAACTCATGACAAGGCACACAATGTGGATTTATACCAGACTATCCTACACTCTTTATCTACTTGCAGCAAGTTATCTGCACTTTAGACCTATAAAAGGGCCTTAAAGAATTAAGATAACTAATGCCTGTGCAATTTAATGTTCTTACTGGTACTATGATAAGAAAAAAGAATCAGCACCTTGCTTACTATCTTACCTTTTTATAAGAGAACTAAGTCTTAAGAATTAAGGTACTTAGATTGTGTATGTCCAATCTAAGCAATCTAATCTGCTTCAGACACACACAAACTGATTTAAGACAAAGTTGCAGCTATACTGCACAGTAGATAGTAAATATTTCACTTGCTACAGAGCAGCAGTTCTCAAAGTGTGGATGGAAAATGGCTGAGGATTCCTGAGATTCTCATTGTTTAAGAATTCCTCCCTTTCCCAACTATAAACGTACATACATTTCTTTCATTATCATATTTATCTATTTTTAAATGAATGAGTGATTATGCAACTTAATGCATTTGCTTAAAGTAGAAACACACAAACTCAACTGTGCCAAATAAGAGGTGAATTAGAAAAAAAGGTTAACAAAAAGCTCTTTCTCAAGTTTTTAGCATTCTTCACAGTCCAACAAATAAGTGTTTGTTAGTGAGATATTAAGCCTATATTTTAGTTAACAACTGTTAAAAGGAATCAAATTCACCTCCTCCAAACTCTCATATATTTATTATGCTGCATTTTACATACATACATTTGTACATATTTTGTTCTTAAATGGGCATTTTTTTCCTTTTTTAAAAGGTTTCATTTATTTTTAGAGAGAGGGGAAAGGAGGGAGAAAGGGAGAGAAACATCAGTGTGTGGTTGCCTCTCACCCACTCCCAACTGGGGACCTTGCCTGAAACCCAGGCATGTGCCCTGACTGGGAATCGAACCTGAGACTCTTTGGTTGGCAGGCTGGCACTCCATGCACTTAGTCACATCAGCCAGGGCTGTAATACATTTTTTAAAAAGATTTGATTTATTTGTAGAGAGAGGGGAAGGGAGGGAGAAAGAGAGGGAGGGAAACATCATTGTGCGAGGGAAAGAGATTAGTTACCTCTTCAACCAGAGACTGTCCTCCAACCCAGGCATGTGCCCTGATGAGGAATCAAACTGGCAACCTTTCAGTTTGCAGGACAGTGCCCAACCCACTGAGCCACACCAGTCAGGGCTGTACATACATTCATTACACTATATTTTAATCACTGCTTTTCTTGTTCTCTTCCTGAGAGTAGCCATCATGACTTACTCACCTTTGTATCCTTGGCACAAAGTTTGATATCTGGCAATCTGATTCAGTTTGAGATCCTCTGTGCCTCTCACTGAGAGTTCTTATAAATGCTGACACTAACTAAAAGCTAAAGACCACAAGGAATACCTTTTTTCAGAAACTCCATAATTTTGAGAAGAGATATAATAGTGTGACCATTCTCTGTCTCACCAAGGATGTGCAGAGCCCAGGTATACTTACTGGACAAACTTGTTTGTTTACAGATCATTAACTACTCAACTGAGAAGATATATGCAGAAGAACAAAACTGCAGAGCAATGCTTGGCTAAAGGCATTGTCAACAGAAGGTTACACAAAATAGACTGCAGCTATTTAAATAATTCAGGAAATAATTTACATTTTAGAAATCCCATTCTTACTACAATTTTTTAAAGAAAGCCCTATTTTCAAAGTCTGATATACCTAGGACTGATTACCTTCTGGTTCTAAAATAGTGAATCAAATGTGAATCTATCAAATTCTCTTCTTGGTTACTAATATTTGTTTGAGCCACAATCAGCAGCACTGGTCAATGGAAATGCAATGCATGCCACATAGCTAATTTTAAGTCTTCTAATAGCCACATTTTAACAAGTAAAAAAGAAATTAACTTTTTTACTAAAAAAGTAAAAGGTGAAATTAATTTTCATAATATACTTTGTTTAACCTGATATATCCAAAATACTATCATGTCAATCTGTAATCAGTGTTAAAAATTAAAATATTTTACTTTTTTTGCATCAAGCCTTCAAAATCTAGTATGTATTTTACACTTATAACACATCTCAGTTCTGACTAATCACATTTGAAATCCCCCCAAACTAGCAGCTACTGTACTAGCTAGTGGCCACTGTACTGCACAGAATAGTTCTAAGTGATTCAGAGAGAATTCGTCTTCACATCTAGAAAAACTGCCTTCCTAAGGAAACTAGTTTCAGATTTTTATTTTTTAGTTAGAAGCAATTATGGTTAACTCCTTTTAATACCTCAATTAACTTTCCCAAGGATAAAGTAGGAGTGGATTTGGTACAAAGTACTCAAAATGAAGAGAATTCTTTAGAAGGCAGCTTTTATCTGCCTAAAAATACTTCTGGAGAGGAAGCCAAAATAGGTATTATTTCTCCCTTCCTACTCTATAAGGAGAGGACAGATTTCACTTGCTGCCTCCTCTTTCATGAATTTCCTCTGTACCCATCTGGGAGACCCTAGTTTCTGACTCAGGAAGTGGCTAAAGCAAAAATATCTGACATGTTTCTTTTCAGTGGTGGATATATTGTCTCCAGGGATAAGCCAGGAACCTGACCTCAGGCATGACAGTACTCAGGGTTTTCTGTAGAGCATCAACACCTACAACACAAAAAGGGCTGGAGAGTTTTGCCATAGAGAGAAGGGACACATTAGGTTTCTGACCATCTGGAGTTTATTAAGAGGTGGATTCTTAGATAAGGGCAGGGTCACATAACCATCTTTTTCAATCTGGCTCTGCTGGATCTGCAAACCTGATTTAATTCTGCAATTTACAATTCAATAACGCCCAACAGAATGCAGTGGATGCATTCTGTTTAAGGATGCAGTGGAATGGGCAGTCTCCCTTACAGCCTAGTCAGCAGCTATGTCCATTCTCCCTAAAGCTTCTCTTCCCTGTCTGGAGGACCTGCTAATACTGGGTCACAATGCAGTGACATGAAGAGGATCTGCAAGGGGGATAGCAGGCCTGTTAGGAAGAGGGGGAAAAAGTTCTTCCCCTTCTTAGGGGAAGTGGGGGAGAACAGGAAAACAAAAGGCAGTATATAGCAGAGGTAGCAAGGTTTACAAGAGGAAGATGAAATGAGTGGTTAAGAAACGTGCACACGCACACACAAAATGAGTCATTACTCTTGCTGTCAGTTACATGACAGGCCAGCAAATGAGTACATTCACTCCCAGGTGAGAAAGAATGGTATTGAAAGGTTCTTTAGACATCCCAGTGAGGCTGCATAGGAAGTAACAGGAGAGAAGAGGGGATTGGAATAATGAATGAGCTGCAAGGAGAGTTTTAATCTATCTCCTGTATAATTTACAAAATAATTTTCTTCTGGCAATATAAAGCTCCTATTGCAATGTCATGTTCAAAATAGATGAGCCTATATAGTTCTAATGGTGTCAATATTCAGTCTCAAGCTCCTACTTGACTCCAAGTAACAAGTGCTCAAGGGACTAGATGTTAAATCTCAAACAACTTAATTTATCTTTAAGATCCAATTTAAGTAAGACAGCAGATCTAGCTTGAATCACACTTTCCCTCAGACCTCAATCATCAACATATTATTAAAAAGAAGTTTTTTAAAATAGGAAGAGTTTATCTCTCTTTTGATAGGTACAGGGTAGCATGAATTTATTTATGGGGGAGGGGAGATGAGACAGAGAAGTTATAGGAAGGTGCCCAACATTCAAATACAGTATAGTGAAATTTAAGAATAGAAACAAAGGAATTATAGTTCTGCCTCTCTCAATCTAGCCAAAAATCTATTTCAGATTGCAGATTTAGACTCCAGTTACTCCTCTGGGCAACTGAATAGATGAGGGTGGACCCTTTCCAAACTGTCAATAGTATTTACTGACCATAGGATACACCCAAGGCAATTTTGCAAACTGCAGGCCATTACAATGCAACCAGTCAGCAGAGGCCCACAAAAGAAGGCCTCGTGTTCTTTGGTAGGTAGTTCTCTCCTATTTGAAATTCTTCGGCAAAAACACATTACAGTAAATAATCAAGCATAAGATGAACATGAACGTTCAGTTGGTTAGAGCGTTGTCCCAATCCACCAAGGTTGTAGGTTTGATAGAGATCAAAACCTTTTATGTGTCAGGGCACATAAAAGCAGCAACAAATGAATGCATAAATAAGTGGAACAACAAAGTGATGTTTCTCCCCTCCCCCTTCCTGACACTCTATAAAATCAATAAATGAAAATTAAAAAAAATAGTAAGATGAGCATGAATTTGTTCTCTAAATCCTAGAATATTAGGAACAGGAGGTTAAATCTTAACCCATGAAAGAGGGTTAAGGAACAGGGAAAGTTGGCCACATTACACAGTGTCAGGAGCCCTGGGCTGGGGAAAACAATCTAGATCTTGGTTCTAGCATGCAACCTCTGAAAAGCAGCCGGACGTCTCTAAGACTTAGTTTATTTGTAAGAGGAGACTGGAATTCTAGCTCTTATAATCTATGATGGCTACAGAATTACTTCTAGAAACTAAGTAGTGGGATTTGAGAAATGAAAAAATTAGCAAAGATGACTCACTATCAATATTTCTGATATATCTTTTACTATACTCTAAGAACAGCTTCTATTTATTACCTTTATGGAAGACCAGCCCAATAAGAGGGACTGGTAATTCAGCAGTCAATTTTATTGCTAACTAAAGTAGTACGTCTTAAAGAGAAACAAAATAGCAAGACTGCTTCTAGGGTTAAACTTTCCTAAGATCAAACATGAGATGAACAAGGTACCCATCCTTGCTAGCCAAGGAATATCATACTAGAATGCTTTCAGCTCAGTATTCCCAAGCACCTGTATTCCCTTGACATTGGAGCACCATAGAAACATTCAGATAGAATTCCCACAGGTAAAGGATCTTTTCCAGTGGCTCTGCCAGGGGCTCTAGTCTTCAGCCATCTGGGGGAACTCTTTGGAAATTTGAAGATAATGTAAGTTTATATAAAATGGGAGTTTATAAGCAACAAGCTATTTCCTTTCACCACTAAGGTGCAGAAATTTTCATATTTATATATATTTATAGGAGAAGCACAGAATCTTTTCCTAGGATGATGAACTTTTTGGGGGGGCTCTTGAATTGTGTATTTTTCTTTTTAGTCATTGCACTGTCATTCTCTTTTCTCAACCCTCACATTGATGCCAGGGTAAAGATTACCAGGATGCAGGTTACTCGTAAGAGAGAAAAGTGGTTTGTGTCTGCACCCCAGTAACATTCATACAATGACTATACTTTAAAAACTGCATCCATAAAAGGCATTTAGATATCTGTATTTCACCTGCTTCAGTTAAAAGCATCTTTATTTCTGCACTTGAAGTCTGGCAGAGCACTTTGATGACAATATACAAACACTATGGATAAACAGATGAATGACTAGCTAGCTACATATAACAAGTATTTTTGAAAGATTTTGTGTCTTAAATAGTAGGCAAATCAAACAAGTAATCCAAAACAGATAAGACTAATTTTCCAGAGAGTAAGAGATTATTTTATCTGTAACACCCTAGAAAGAGCATTCCTGCTCTAGATGAGGGCCAAATGAACAAAAGACGTCAAAGTGCCACCCCTCATTACCTGAGACCTAGTGGAAAGAAGTCTTCTTTCCAGACTCTGAGTAGACCTGACCAAAATCACCCACAGCTATTTAAGTCCACATTATAAAATCACCACGTCAAGTCCTCAGTGAATATCTTTATCTTAGACAGTTAGATACAATCCAGTCACTCAAAGGAAGGTGAAATCACTTTTTCCAACACATGGCCAAACAAAGCATATTGCGATCCTGCAAAACTCAGAAGTTTGGTTCAACACAGTTCTCTCATAAGCCCGAGGGTTCTCCATCCTTTCAAGATGACCACTCCTCCTTCAAGATGAACACTCCCCCTTCCAGCTCAGGCCTCCAAGGCCCGTTCTTCACCTAATCTGACACCTTTCCATACTTCCGAAGCCTCTGGCTCCACCACGCCCTACCCCTACCAGATTTCAACTCTCCCGTGGGCTCTGGCAGAATTTATTGAAACACACACACACCACACACACACACATCCATGAGCTGACAAACCAAAGTTTAGGGCTTAACTAATCAACTCTCAGAAATTACAATGTCCTCACAAATCTTAGATTCCTTTGAACACGCTCCTTTTGCTTGGAACGTCTGGTTCTTGCGTTGACCCTACAGCTTCCATGGCCCCAACTAGCTCGGGTTCCCGTGGCCCCTTTTCCTGTTCCTTGCTTCGGGTTCTCGGCCGCAGCTCTTCAGGTCTGTAGAATCCTTGGAGGTTGGGAGGAGGCCTATAAGCCGCCCCCCGCCCAAGTGACCTCCGGGATCTAAAATTAAATGGCCCCGGGTCCCCCTCGACTCTCACTCTTTCATTGTCCAAGCCCCAATCTCTGTCTTTGCCTAGGTTTCGTGACCACCTCGGACACCCTCCGTGCAACTCGCGCAGCGGCCCAGGCTGCCCCAGTCCCCCGCTTCCGGGCTTTCCCTACAGTTCTGCTTCCGGTCCTCGGCCTCTCCCCTGCTGCAGCTCCACAGACCCGCGCCCCCGGCCCTCCGTGCCGCTCCCTCGCCGGCTCTCACCGCTCGAAGAGCAGCCTCACGGAGAATACGCCCGCCGCCAGAGGGAACACCGAGAGGATGTGCCGGGCCTGCGGGTAGCCGTAGCCGTCGCCCGGCCCCTCCAGGTCGGCCCAGCTCACGTTCTGGGGCATCCAGAAGCGTTCGCTCCACAGCCAGCCCCACAGCAGGCCCAGGGCTCCCGCCGCCTCTGTCGCCATCTTACGCCCGCCCCGCGGCCGCCACAACCTCAGCAGCCGCCACAGCCAACGGAACCCATGGGGAGGCGGCCCCGGGGCGGGGCCGGGCCGGCGGCCACCCTCTTCCTGCCCCTTCTGGTTCCCGGCACGTCTCAGCCAGCCTCCTCCGCTAAGCCGGGCCTCCTCAACGCCCATCTCGCCTCCCCGCCCACCTCCCTATCCGCAGATTCCCAGGACCTCGTCTTGGGACCCCGCCCTCAAATCCGGGCCACACCCCTTCCCGAGCCTCCCACTCAGCCCCATTCCCGCCTTGAAGCCACGCCCCTCCCGCCCCGCCCCGCCTTCACCCACCCCAGGCCCCACCCCTGCAGGACTCACAACTCTAGTCCCGCCCTTTTTTGCTACCGGTTTCGGCCACGCTTCACCTTCTCTCACCCTTCCAGCTACCGCCACACCCCTTATTTCAGGCCCAGCTCCCGAATGGGGACGTTTCTTTCAGCACAGCCGACTCAAAGCTGGTCCCGCTCCCAGTCAGGTCCTACCCATTTCTCTACTTTCAACCCCCCTCTCACTAGGGTTTACATGGCCCTCTCAGCTGGGCCTGCCTCCACCACCAGAGGCTAGCTAGAGTGGTCTTAAGAAAGGTTTAAAAATCTAAATCTCTACCTCTTGTCTAAGGACAGATAAAGTAACTCTATAGTATGGCATGCTTACTTACACAGAAGTGAAAGGGTTTCAAAGAGAGAGGAAGAAGGGAAATAGCAACAACAAATAACTACAAGAAAAAAAGCAGTCATTCTAAGGAGTCAACTACCAGGTTTTCTTTAGCTCAGTGGTTCTCAAACTTTAGTGTGCCCCAGCTCAGGTATTAGCTTATTCCATCCCACATGAAGAGTTTGTTAAAAGTTTCCTGGGCCCCACTGGAAGAACTTGATTCAGGAGGTTCAGGGTAAGGTCCAGGAATTTGCATGTCTCATTTCTACAGACCCAGTAGGTGATGACTTAGCTGCTGGTCTGAGAACTATTGCCTGAAACCATTTTTCTCCAAGCCCAGAAATAGCTCAATGGTAACTACCCTATATTTAAGATACATTTTAAAAGAAGGAATCCCTCCCTGATGCTATGGGTGTTCAAATCAGAGTCCCAAGGAATAGAGAACATGCTAACTTGGCATGCAGGAACCAGCACACAGTGATCTTGGTTCAAGAAGTTAATCCCTAGAAAAACACATTTGTGCCATTTCTCAACCTCTTGGCTGTTACAAAACATATTTGCTCATAAAATATGTAATGAAAGCAAACTTGATGCAGCTTTCACTTTAGCCAGGAGTGATCCCACCAGCAAGATGATGGCACTAAGTTGGCTCTGTAGCAGTCATGAAGAATCTCCTTAACCTTCTCAAGTTACAAGCTGGCCCCTTTTCCTGCTATACCAGTGAGAAATTCACATTGTCATATTTTCACCACTGACATGTCAAGTCCAAACAAGTTGCTTACATTAAGTAGAGCTGAGAAAATAAAAACTTTTTGTTTGGCTCTCTTTTCTCCCCCTAAGAACGTTCATTGTTATCTGGTCATTCTCTTGAAATGACATCCTTTTCTTATGTTGATTGTGGAGCTAGTCTGTTTATACTTCGTATACCTCTATACCTTAGCCCTTGGAAGATACAGAAAAAGTTCTTCTAAGTGTAATCTCAGTTTCCATTTACCTGATGTATGGTGACATACTCAACTGATATCCATAAAAATGCCAGCTGTTGGCACTCAGAATTTTTTGTATAAAGTCAGTAGAAATTGTACCATGTGGATGGGTTAGAGTAGCAGTTGAGTCACACAGTAAAAGTAGCTAAACTGAAGCCAGGATTGGATATTTTACGAAGGTCAGCAGGAGCTTCTGGATAACTGTTCAGTGAACAAGGCTTTCTACCTGACTCCAGCTTGTGGTGGGGCAAGAGCAGAAAGTAGGACCCTGCCATCCACTTAGAAGACCAGGCAAAACCCTGAAACACACAGTACCCCTGGAAAACATAACAGATAACTCAAAATGCATGCCTATTTCTAAGAAAATCCACTCTCCCATTAAAAAAAAAGTTTCAACAATTGGGTCAGTTGTCTGTACAGGCAAGGAAATCAATCAGCTATGCCTCTGCTCGGGGTGGTAAACAAGTCCATTTTCAGCAGAGACATTTGGAAATTCCATTTGGCATATTAGGCATAATTGTAATGTAAATTATTAAATGTTGAATAAAATTGACGATGAAAAAAAATCACTGAATTTTGAATCAGTAAAACAAACAGCTCACTTTGAATATATACATTAATTCCTCTTGCCAAGTTGCTTTCAATTTTCAAGAAAAAATTGTCTTCCTTTAGGGAGGATGAAAGCCCCAAAACCATCCCAACACCGCCACCAAGTGGTGAGATATATTCATAGCACTTCACTTAAACCATATCATACCTTTTTCTTTCTAAACTGCTCAAGTAGGTCCTGAAAGATTGTAACAATGTAAAAATAATAATAATGGAAAAGAAACACTGAAAAGTTCAAATGTAAATTAAAAGCTTTATTGAATAAAAATGTTTCAGACTACACAAGATTGTAAGAAAGCAGAATATTTTACAACTCTAAAAAATACTAGAGCTAAATCTCTAAAAATGCAGTACAAAGAAAAGCCTATAGCTTAAAACACCTCTTCCCCACATACAATTTGGAATATCAGTTATGTACAACAAATGTCCCAAAGCCTTAATACTAGAATTCCATGCCCCCCTCCCCCAATAAAGGCCTATAATTGGTTTAACTGCACCCTAGGAATACTGTCTGCCATAAAAATCAATACACTTAAGAGATGATAGGAATTTTAAAACTAGTATCCCAGAAACAGGATATCAGAAGTGACATATAGGGCTTGGGGGTGGGGGGATCTGAGCTCAAGTGGTTTAAGGCATTTTTTCCTACATTATTCCTCCTTTAAACTCATTTTGCTCTAATATGCAACATGGCAAACAACAATATAAAAGATCTTATCAAAATATTGCAGCTTTCAGCAAATTATGAGACAGACACCACCACAGAAAAAAGCAATCACTTGGGGTATAGTGAAACTCATTGGCAAAATACTATAGTTTATTTGCAAGACAGTGGATCTCTGTAAGCACCAAAAGTGCTTAAGAGGTGCTTCAGAAAGATGGTTTTGTTATATCTCAAGAATCCAGTTCAGGATGTGGTTTAGAGCAGAATGCAAAGCAATAAATTTCTCATATATATTTGAGTACGAAAATTAACCTAAATTTAAAAAAAGACTAAATATTTGATCTCTTAACAGATGAATACTAAATAATTAAATTGGTATTCATTTAAAAATATACAAACTGTGCCCTTTATACTAAAGTGCATTCAGTCATTATGTTTAGGCCCCTAAATCCCTCTGCATGATTGAATTTTTAGTGTAACAATGTACTATAATAATCACCTATTTCATATTGCCTTTTGGGAATACAGTAGAATCTGGGCTATATCAGTTGGAATATTCCCTTCATCCCTAAAATAGAGGATTTAGGTAATGTTATCTCTAGGATTTAGAGATAAGTTGCAGTATGGGAATTTTTTTCTGAAGCAACAACTGTTTCCCAAAATTACTTCCACATAAATTACAGTCCATGCTAAGATAACTGTTTACATACATCACTCTGATAAAGGGCAGTGGCTCACTAACACTAGCACAAAGGTAAGGCCCAGCACCACTGCGATTTATCATTCCTCATCCTCATCCTCATCATAGTACCGATTTCTCTTTATCTGCTCCTCTACTGACAGCTCTTTGACTACATCTCCCTCCCAGAATTCCACATCCTGGGACTTCTGATTCTGAGTAGAGAATTCTTTAGTGGAGGTGTTGTCTGCAAAGCTGGACCAATTTGGAGACTTGGGTTCTAGTGGAGACTGCTGTTTGAAAAGGTTTCTATCATCTTCATCTAAGTTTGCACCATTTTCTACAAGATTCTCACTGCTCATCTCAGAACCATAAACCTCCTTACTTCTTCTCTTCCCTGCCTCCCCTCCTTTAGATTCCTTATTTTGCCAGGTTGTTTTTTCCACACTACCATTCTTCTCAGAGGTGTTGGCATTTTCCACTTGCTTCTTTCCTGCTGCCATTCCTCCTACAAACTCCTCACTCTGCTCTGACATGCTCCAGCCCTTCCTGAAAGGTGGGGACAAGGTTTTGGGGCTCTTTATGGAAGTGGTTCGAAATGAAGCTGCTACAGTGAATGGGCGGCTTCTTTCCTTCAGTGAGGAAGATCGTCTTAGTTTCTTCAGATCCAGATCTACATCCTCTGGAGATTCAGGTTTGCTGATTTCATCCTCAGGCGGCCATTTGGGCTTGGATACTTTGATCCCCTCCTCCAGCGTACTTCCTGAACTGCCAAGTTCAGTGGGGGGTGGCCAGGCGATCCTTAACTTCTTAGTTTCAGCTGGCTTGTCTTCTTTCTCTGGCCGAGAGGAGGCCTTGGCTTCCATACTTGCAGTTAGCACACCCACCTTAGCAATGGGGGCATCTTCTACCCCTGGGCTCTGAGGCGTCTCCCCTGCATTTGGAAGCTGGGCTGGTTTCTCCAGTGTCTCTTCATTTTCATTTTTGCTTGCCCACAGATCCTTGTGTGGTCTGTGCCCAAAGCCTTCATCATAGTTCCCTTTAGATTTAAAGAGTTGATTGAAGTGAGGCTTGCAATAGATTCTCCCATGTAATGATGCATACGTTCCTAGACTATTGTTAAAAGAAAAAAGAGCACAAAGTTAACAAAGCTGTATACTCTTATTTACACCAGCGGGCCGAGACCTGGCAATTCCAGTATTTTCAGAAGATGATAAGTCTGAGAAATATCTTTAAAAGTAGGTCAATCACCTAAGATTCTTCACCCTTTTTAAGGACAATTGTTTTATTATCCTTATAAAAACCAGGCTCACTTCCACACCTGAACCTTCACAAGACATTCTTCTACTGATTCATGCTCCTATTTTTTCTTTTTTTTTAAATCCTCACCTGAGGATATATTTATTGATTTTAGAGAGTGACAAAGGGAGGGAGGGAGGGAGAGGGAGAGAGAGAGAGAAACATCGATTGGTTGCCTCTCATATGCACCCCAACTAGGGACTGAACCTGCAATCTTTTGTGGTACGGGACAATGCTCCAACCAAATGAGCCACCCAGCCAGGGCTCATGCTCCCATTTTCAAATGATTTCCTTACCCTTTGTCAAAACTGTTTAAAAAACATAACTTCATCCAGGAGGTCTTGCCTAGGTAATCACACGTATCTCTGATCACTCATATATTTCCTAAGTATTTATAACCTGTAACTACTTATAATGATATTCCTTTGTAAAAAGTTGAATCTTCTTCCTCCTTGTTTCCCATTTGTGTCAAAATTTAAAAGCATACCTCTACAGGAATGGATACAATGTGCTGCAAACAGCTGGCACTCAACAGATACTTGTGACTGAATACAAGTAAGCTACAGTTAATAGGAGAATGGTGAGCAGTAGCCGGGAGTAAGTCTACCTGAATGTCAGCGCTGGATAGGCTGTTAGGAGACTTGGTGTCTCTCACAGGGTAACAAATCTTAAAGAGGGTATAAAAACAACAGCATTTCCACATCAGAAATATAAAAATTTAAAAATTCAGAAAAATGTATTTTGGAGAAAAAAAATATAGTGGGGGGAAAAAAACCCCACCAAAACGAATAAACAAAAAAACAATCAGGCCTGGCCAGGTAGCTCAATTGGTTAAAGCATCGTCCTGATACTCCAAGGTTATGGCTTCAATTCCCAGTCAAGGCACATATAAGAATCAAATAATGAATGCATAAACAAGTGGAACAATAAATATTTCTCTCCCTTCCTCTCTCTCTCTAAAATCAATCAATCAATCAATCAATCAAGAACCAATCAAGACCATTTTAGAAGGGATGTTTGCTCTGGAAGGAAAGCTGGAGGAAGTAACATCCTGATTACTCCCTTCCCTAGACTCTATAATTAAAATGAGTTAATAGAGCCCTGGCTGGTGTGGCTCAGTGGATTGAGTGCCAGCCTGCAAACCAAAGGGTTGCTGGTTCAATTCCCAGATAAGGGCACATTCCTGGGCTGCAGGCCAGGTTCCCAGGAGGGGGCGTGCAAGAGACAACCACACATTGATACTTCTCACCCTTTTTTTCCTCCCTCCCCTTCTCCTCTCTAAAATAAATAAATAAAATCTTTAAAAATAATTTAAAAAAATAAAATGAGTTAATATAGAATATTTTCCCAATTTGCCACATTTACACCCATACTCTGAGTTACTTGGAAGAAATGATAGAAATACTGATTATTTTCTCAGAAAGAAAATGAATCAACATACAGAAAAATACATGCTCTTCAGGGTCTATTCTTACTGCTATTGTTACCATTTATACAGTGCTCAGGACACTCCAAAGTAAGGGCTCAGACAAGTATCCTCCTGAGATTTCTTAACTTTATGATCCTCTCTGATACTAAGGGAAAACATTCTACTGAATTAGGTCACAGGGAGTTTTACCTGCAACTCTATTACTTAAACTTCAATTTTAACATGTAAATTAACATATCAATGTACCAAGAAGCTCCAAATACCACTATCATGTGATATGAAATATTTGTCACTAAATGGTACTCTTTACCTTTTTTAGAGGCCTTGAACTAACAGTATACTGTGAGCACAATAGTTGTTAGTACCAATGTTCTAAAAGCCAAAGACTCCCTCCAGAGGTCCAACTACACGGAAAGATGGCTCTTTTCCACCTCGCTTACCTAAGTTTGTTGTTGCAATAGGAGCAACGGAAGCAGCTGATGTGAAACACTTGCTGGTTGGCCAAGAGACGCTCCATTGGGTAGACTGTCTTCTGACATTCCACACAGGTCTCTTTTGCAGGTGCCTGAAACTTCTAGGAAAAGGAAAAGGACAATTTTAACTTAGCATAGGCAGTGACGAGTGAGTACTCTGCTGAGATAGGCCCTGAAATTTACTTTGTTATCTAAGGGATCCCTAACCTGGTCTGTCAATTCTCACAGGAACACTAAGTCTGCTATGATTCTATCAGCTGATTCTTTGCAGCCAAGAGGCTGTCCTGAATTCCTTTCCCATCCATTCCCAAGGGATGCCCTAAGTGTGGCAGCCACTGAGGGTGGGTAGGACTAGGGCTGGATTGAGGAGAAAAGCTTAGGCCACAACATACACAAGATGTTTCCACAGATAGGAAATTAGGGGAAAATATCACACGCAAGGAAAAGAAGTTTGATTGTTTCATTCAAGTGCCAAAGAAAAACAGGATAGACTTGTATGAGAACAAATTCTGAAGGGGAAAATTTTCAAGGGGAGGAAGAGTATTTGGTTTTGGGAATTAGGAAAAGACACTTTGATAAAGCATCTTTTAGTTCCTTCTGCTTATAATCTTGACTTGCTCAATTCACTAGGCATAATCTTTTTTAAAGAAGTCAAAACTGACACATAAATGGAACAATTTAAAAGAGACCAAACTATTTTATTAGGACTTCAGAAAAAAAAGCATAGTCCAATAAAATTGTAGTTTCTATCACCTTTAAAAAAACCCAGTGGAGAACAAAATGAATGTAATAGGGAGTGAGAAGTCGTAACTGACTGGGAATCAGGAACTGCTTGTAAAGAAGTGTGGAATAGGGTGGGGTGAGCACAGCTGTTCAGTTGGTAAACCCCAATCCTAAAGAACATAAAAGACTCCGTATTCCAGCACTGATGAAAGCCAGAACTGCAAATCTGTAAGTTTTTACATAATAATGGTTACCTGGCTGCTAGGGGTGGGCTTGACTTGCCCCAACAGAAACACCTCAGCCAGTGAATGCAGAAGCAGTTTAGGACAGCGTGGCCAGGAAGCTCTCACAGGCATGTTGCTGGCTACTTTGCTGCCAAGACCACTGTGGTGGGAAATGATGCAAATAAGGACCTGAATGGTTAAGTAAGCCTAAAATAAACCAGGTATGGACAAGATAGAATTTTGATTTAAAAAACCTGAAAATAGACTCATAAAAAATTCACACTGCTGGTTCACTTGTCACATGATTCATTAGGAGGTAAAGCAAAAAATAGGAATGGTTTTTCAAGGATTTGGACAGGAAATGGGAACAGGAAATGGGCATAAAATGGAAGTAAAAGGAAAGGTCTGTAAAAAGGAGTGTAGCCCTGGCTGGTGCGGCCCAGTGGACTGAGTGCAGGCTGAGATGCAAAGGGTCACTGGTTTGGTTCCCAGTCAGGGCAGTGCCTAGGCTGCAGGCCTGGTCCCTGGGGCTAGGTCCCTGGTTGGCGGTATGTGGGAGGCAACTAACTGATGTTTCTCTCTCACATCGATGTTTCTCTCCCTCCCTTTCCCTCTCTCTGCAAATAAATAAATAAATAAATAAAATCTTAGTGGGAAACTCCAAAACAGTACCAAAGGATTTAAGTAACAAGGAGCAGAACTGAGTAGAAATGGCTCCTCAATACACCACCCACCTCCATTCCTAGGGGTATGGTCCTAAAAAGGAGAAACTTAAAGAATCAAAGACCACAAGCTAAACCTAGTTTACCAAGCATAAGGGAGGTATTTAAATGTGATCAAAAGTTACTATATTGATTGCTGTTGCAAGTCATTAAGGCATTATATGGAGCTCTGAATTCTTTCTTTCTTATATGAACACTTCTAACAAGATAGGACTTAAGTAGAGATGTCCTTGAATAGTTTAATTAGGGTTCTCTGAAAGGAGGAGGCCCTTGTCTTGCAAGCAAAAGATACTTTAAAATGCAGAATAATTGGATATAACAGTACAATTGCAGCCACTGGAGAGGGCTTGTACAAAATCACAATTCACTGACTGTAAAAGTAATAGGCTAATGTATTTATCAGATTGAGAATCTTTTTCAGCTGCAGGGTGAATTCTGTATTTTTTAACACTCGACTTAGGAAAATAAGCATTCATTCTGGTCAGTAAAGACAGAGCAGGAGACGAATTTCACATGGTCTAAGAGGAAATGGGCATTATTCCATAAAGGGGACAGAGGGTTGCAGAGCAGCCCTCCACTGTGCACGCACAGAGAGCACACTCAGGAGAGGGGTGCAGCCCAGGGAACAGAAGGGAGAACCTGAGAGCAAGCTGAAAGTTGAGCTCACATTAGGAGGAAAGTGGAAGGCAGGAGCAGAAATTAGGTACCGGGAGCAGGAAGCAGAAGCTGGAAGAGACAAACAGGAACCTTCAGTGAATACACAGCATTTGGTGCGCCCTGGAGCGCTTTACTGCAACTGAGCTGTAACTCAGTTACAGACTCAGATCCAGGAATCAGACCATGTTTTCTTTGTTTTTCAAGTAATTCTGCTAATTGCGGCAAAATCAGCCTCACTCATATCTACCTGAGGCTGCAACATGTCCCAGCTAAGGAGAGAGGGCTTTTATGAGTCTTCACCCACACAATGAGTGTTTCATTAACAGTTGTTTAGTGTCTTACTACCTCCCACACCTGACCCATACTGGCTCTTTCTTGAATGGAACCTTTACACACGCAAGTAAACAATTATTCTTCCTCTTTAATATCAAAATCATAAAGGCATATCTTGTTTTAATGCACATTGTTTTATTGAGCTTCACAGATGATATGTTTTTTTTCTTTTTGGTGGCTCCACTGGGGATTTTTTTTTTTTTTTTAACAAACTAAAAGCAAGACCCTCCATCAGCAAAAAACTACAACTCACTTTATTGCGGTGGTCTGGAACCAAACCCAGATACCTCTGAGGTATGCCTACAGACTGCTGCTCAAATATCTGACTAACCACAAGCTCCTAACTAGCCAGACCTACCAGATGCCCATTATTCCTATTCATTTTTTACATAACCCCTTTTTAATATTATTTAAGGTTTATGAGGCAGCTGCCCAAAGGCCCTTATAGTTTGATAAGACAAGAGGGTGCCAACATGGTATAATGCCAAGTCAGAGTGGCTGCGGCTGTGCCTTCCCTTTATTTCCTCTGTCCTGGGCTCTCAGCCACTTTTCTGTAATCACCCCCATGTCTATTCAGACAACAGGAAGCGCAGTCAATGCCCACAAATCTCTAGCATTACGGTAGGCCTGGCGTACATCCTGCCCACACTTTCATGGTCTGCTCGGACCTGGCACAGCCACATCTCAAACATCACCGATGTTAGAATGTTAGACCTTTTTAAAAATGTATTTTTTCGGTATGTAAGATGTTTTCCCATCTCCCCTCCCTCGCCCTTTTTCACACGTCGAAACTAATGCGCCACGATGTCAGATGCCTTATCAAAGTTCTCACAGTCAGTAAATTAAAACTCAGAACTACCAACTCACAAACCAACAGGCATTTTCTAAATTTTCCTGGAATGTTAAACTTCCATAACTAAAGGAAACTCTTTGGGAGAAGAGAGCAAATGTTAATCCAAATGAAAATAATCTCGCTATAGCACTTGGAACAAACTAAAGTCTTTGTTTCAAATTAAAATATGTAGATAATATCTCTGGGATACTTAGGAATGAATGAGGTAATTTATGCATAATTGATGCTCACAAACGCTGTTGTGTCTTTCCCATCTGAGGGAACGTGCAGGGCCTCTGCCAATCAGCATCTACTTAAAACTATTTTTCCAACAAACTTGTATGACTTCATCTCTATCCTTTCATTCTCCTATCTTAAGTATATTTTTTAGTCTAATGAAGGCTCCAGTTGGGGTATATATGTGTGTGGTTTGGGAGGCAGCAGCTGGCAACAGGCAGTGAATTTAACTAGCCTTTAATCAGAAGGAAATTCAGAACATCACAAAATGCCTGTCATTCCCTCCTTCCAATTTGTGCAAAATACCTAGGTAATTAAATTAAAATTCTTCACCACACAGTAAATGACTGGGCCAATTCTGTACAGCCTTAACCCTTACCCTAGCCTTCTGCAAAACTTCTTGAAAGCATTTTGGGGATATTCACATCTTAAACAGACTGCTCTCCATGTAGAGGAAAGGTTAGTGCTCTGAGAAAGCAGGAATAATGTAGATAGTGAGAAAAGATTCTGGATGCCTTTCCAGCATAATTCTGATTACTTTGCAAAAGAGCATAAAAACTCCTGCCTGTGGAGGGAGGCACAGCTGGCAGGGCACGGAGGGGGTGCCACGGTGCATGTCCTCTCATCCAGTCTCTCCCATGTTTTCTCTCCACATTCACCAGCAGGACCAGCCAAGGAAGCCTGGGATGGGGCTGTCCTGGGCACAGCAGGGTACAGTGAGGTTTCCAGGGCCAGCTACTTCTCCTTGTATCTCCTTCCTTATCTTCCCCTCTGGGAATATTTAGGGAGTGACTTCTTTCAATGGGAGAACACAAAGCCTAAGAGACTTCTGGATCTCTTGAGTCAAATGTTCTGATCCTTTCACAGGGCCCACCGGGCTCTGCACCTGGAATAACACCCAAAAAGGGTGTTATTCCCAAATTTTAAGTCGAACCTGCAACTTTGACTTCATTAGCACGAAGTCTCATCAACCAAGCTATTTAGCTAGTGTTCAAAATATACAAAATCCTTACTTTTAAAGACCAGTATCATTTTTTTAAAAAAAATTTAAGCTAAAATTTGAAATGAACTGAGTCTTGACTTTAGATGTCCTATTTTCAATTATGGACAAGACACTAAGGGAAAGTTTTTCCAGGGTGCGTGGGACCCAAAAAAATGTATTCTGAGTGAACAAGTTTATTCTTCCCAAAATGAAGAAACAATGTTGATTGACTGATCTATAGCCACAAGACCAGTTATGCCAGCAGGTCTTCCTGTAAATACTAATGCACTACATACTTGCCTGCAGACTGTAAAGGGTTAATGTGGGGAAGAGATAATAAACTGCTCTTAAACAAAAGTGGAGACGTGATTGGGCCCCACCCCAGGCTCTGTGCACCATAACCATTTGAGCTTTGAACTATGGGCAAACACAGGCAGTGGGCCAGTTTACTCCGGTCCTAGACAACGTTCAAAACCTGAGGTGTGTGGCTGGTGAAAGCAGGCCTGTCTGCATTCTACTGCTGGGTGACCAGGGCCAAAGAATCAGGCAGGGGTCTGGGGAAGGTGCACATGGCACTTCACCCCCTTCTCCTCTTCATGGAATGCCAGGAAGACCTAACTGAGATGTCTGTCGCTCATTGCTCATCAGCTCAGACCCTGGAGTTTGAATCAGGAAGGATCTTAAAGATCCAACCAAGGAGTAGGAGGTCTGGTCTAATCGTTAAGGAAGGGATTTAAGACTGGATTGAGAATTCAAAAATACTCCAAAACAGATTTCAGTTCTTAGATTAGCCATGGAATTTCCCTAGTCCCTCAGTCACACAGAATCCATGGCCAAGTCAGATTTGCTAGCTGTCCTTGATCCAGAACTATAACCCAAGGACTAACATCTGGGCGGGGCTGCTGTTGGAGAGGAAATTAACCCCATGGCATTTGCTACTTTGTTGGACTCCAGTATACTGGAAGAGAAAGTGCTGATGACAGCATGAGTGGATCGTTAAGGCCAGAAGAGAAGAGAGTCATGTTGAGTACATGTGCAAATTCAATTACTATAACCAGTTCTTCCTTCCTATGCTTGCTTTCCCTTGCTGTATTTTTACCCTTTTCAATAAACCTTACTCTCCTCATGAATCTCTGCTTCCTTTGAAATGGTCATGTTTAGCTCTGAGTGATGTAGCTTAGTGAGTGGGTTGGGCATCACTCCACAGACCAAAAGGTTGCCAGTTCGATTCCTAGTCAGGGCACATGCCTCAGTTGTGGGCCAGGTCCCCAGTTGGGGACGATCTATGTTTCTCTCCCTCTCTTTCTCTCTCTCTTCCCCTCTCTCTAAAAATAAATGTAAAAATCTTTTAAAAATAACAGAAAAATGTTCATGTTTACCTTCTTTACCCCTGCCCCCCTTTTAATCTGCCCTTTAAGTCCTGGATTCTCCCCTTTCTCGCCTATGTTCTCTTCGCCTTTTTTGTGCACTGGGATTTTCATAGGGACCAAGCAGGCCTGCAGTTGAGAGATGCACGCAGGGCAGATGCGTGCATGAGGATGGGGCAGTGTAAACTACCTGAAAACTAATTCTGCCTGCTAAGTTTCTCTCAAATGTTAAGTTTCAAACCAAAACTTAAGAGAACACCAGAGGAGAAAGACATTAAAGAAATATGGATATGTTTTGCTATTAATCCCAAAGAGTAAATTAGCACAACATTAGCAAAGCATTCAATTATAACAAGTTAGCCCTGGCCGGTGGGCACGCACCTAGGTTGTGAGTTCGTTCCCCAGTTGGGGTGTGTGTGAGAGACAACTGGTCAATGTTTCTCTCTCACATCCATGTTTCTCTCCCTCCCTTCCCCTCTCTAAAAATCAATAAGCATGTCCCTGCATGAGGATAAAAAAAAAAGTCAGTTTTAATAATAATCAGCCTACAAGTAGGTATTGGATTTTTTTACCTTTGTTTATTCTTATGGGAACATATATTTGTTCATAGAAAGGGGAAAGATGGTTTTAAAAAATTAGTGAATGAAAAGAGACCATTCTACTAGCCAACTAAAATTTGGGGGGGGTGTACAAAAATTCTGTTCATTCCTTAACACCTAATATTATACCAAAGCATAAGTGTTACTTGAATGTCCATTTTTACAGCAGATGGGCTGGCTGCCAGCCCTCACTGGAATGTCACATTCTTTCTTTCAATACGCGGACCGCTAAGCGCGTGATGATAGCGTTCCTCAGACCTGGGAGCCTCTCTCTTGAAGTCGACATTGCACGTTCCTGTCCAATGGGCTGATTTTAGCTTAATGGATTTCTCATATTTCCCATTTTGTGATCTTTTACCCATTCACAGATTTATGAACTTGGACTTCTAAAAAAATCATGTTATTTTCTTTAACTTCAGGTTTTCTTAAAACTTTCATGAGTTTTTCAGATTTCAAACTGAGTGCTATTAGAGAAACAGCCTCCCTGCCTCCTGGACCAAACATCTGAGCAGAAGCAGAAAGACTTCCAGGAAAAGTGACTGGCCTTAAGTGTGTCCTTATTTGGTATTTTATTTTCATCCCCGGGAAAGCAAAAACAGGTTATAATGAACATAATGAGAGAAGGCGCACAATAAGCTCCACTAGTAAACCAATGTCTAAAGGCTCAGAGAGAAATTGCCACCATACCTTCACTGCTTTAGGAGGAGAACTTTCAGAAAGACTGGAGGCTCTGGCATCTGGACTCAGTGGCTTGGGATGGACAGGTTGCTGGATCTCACTCTTAACCTGGGAGTTACCTGCTTGAGTTACAAAAGGAAGACATTTTTTAGTACCTCATGGAGAATCTCAGAAAAGGTTCCTCCCCAAAGCAAAGTTTAGATACTTTCAAGGATAACAGGTCATTTCAACACCAAGAAAAACACTGCTTTTCTACTGAGAAATATTCTAATGCTAAAAGCTATGCTCTTAGGTTCTCTCACAAATCAAGTTTTCTGCCAGGAGGCTTTCTCAGCTTTTCCACAAACAGCGGGAATCCAAACCACTCTCTGTAAGGAACTTTCTGCCCTGTAGTTTTTGTCATTTCTAAAGGCTGTTCATAAACTTTGATGACATTTTGGTAATTAGTATTCCCAGTAACTCCTTCTGGGGCGCTTGGGAGCAGAAATTTTAGAACACATATGTGAGATAGGCAGAGAGAGGGGGAGGAAGGAAGAGAGAGAGAGAGAGAGAGAATTTGACACTATCGTTTTGCTCAGTCCTATTGCAGATATCCATGGATAAAGATTATGGAAAAAGGCTCCATGAAGTTTTTTTCTTCATAATCACCGCCTCATAAGTTAATTTCCTGCCCATACATTCATCACGTGGAAAACTCAGAAGGCACAGAAAAGTCATTTACACAGCTACCAATAAAAATAAAAGAATTCCTTATAATCTAGAGTTAAGTCAACAAAGTACAAAAAGATTACAGCTCATTTTTTAAAAAAGTTTTGCAAACCTAGTCAAAACTCAGAAAAATTTCTAGTCCAAGCAAAATGATTGCAAAGGAATGTTCCTAGATTCGAGCAGCAAGAGTTTCTCTCTGAAATTTTAAGGTAGGGCTTGTTAGAGATTTGTTTAGCTGGTACTTCTACTTTAGTTGCTGAGTTTTTAGCATCTAATAAACTAACCAGGGAGAAGGTAGCAATCCAAATGCATATATAAAAATTACATATAAAAAACACTGAAAATCAAAATCAAAGTGGATATAGTAAAGGGAAAAAAAACAAAGGTTTTTATCTTTGGGAGAAGTGAGACTCAAAACAACTCCAAACTAGGATGAAAGGGTGGTCAAATTCATCACCAACAAGGAAATCTCTAGAATCTGGCTTGAGGGTGGATTATGATAATACGTTTAGATAAGTGGGGAGAGATAGTTTTAACAGGTTACTCAAATACCAATTCTTTATTCCTTCAAATGAATGAACTCCTTGGCCAAACTTTTATTAAAATGAAACTTCACAATTCATTTTTAACAGCTTTAAACCTGAAAAGATTTGGTGCAAAAAGTAGGATAAGTTCAATGAGAGAAATATCAATAGTATTCAGTTCGCCCCAAGTTAATCATATATAATTGAATTTAACTTCTCCCTGAACCATGAAATGTATAGAGGGTATTCAAGCATCTGTCCTTAAAACCAAGTGAAAGATCTGGTGAGCTGAACTTAATATTACTTTCTCACATGGACAGCAAAGAGGAGGCCCCCCCCAAAAAACCAAATATAGGATAGAGAACAAAAGCTTCACCCTCTAGATCTAAGAGCGAATGCTTACGGAAGTCAGCTTCGGTAGGCAGGGAACGGGCTGCCAGGCTATTCTCAGTTGCAGAAACCTACAAAAAAAGGGGGGGTGGGATTAAGAATCACATTAAAAATAAATGAGCAAACTGCTGTTAATGCCATAGAAACCTGCTGACTCCAGTCAGTCACTGGCTGCCTGGGGGAAATAACGGGCCCCAGAACAGCTGAGCATTTAAACAAGAGGCAGCAAAATGTCTTTTATGAGGATATTAACATGCCTCTCAATTACAGAGTAAGGCCAGAAACAGACTGCACTCCGCTGCCAAAATTGTGCATCATCTCCCTTTACAAAAGAACTTCCAAACCATATCTTTTGATTCTCATAAAAAGGGGGGTGCAAACAAAACCCTCCATCAGGGAGTGCAAAGCTCCTCACCACAAACCATAACTCATATAACCATAACTCACTCCAAGGCAAAATAAAGTCTTTACATATAGAAAGTATTCTTAGTCTTTAATTTTCCTAGCTCTTTATTTCCCAACCAAATGCATTCTGCTGAAACAAGCTTGCTAGTACAGAAGACTTCCTTATAGCTGTCAAACACATTTATCTAAAACCAACCTCTGTTATTACCTTCAAGGTTAAGTTCCCATTTAATCTCTGTCTCAACATAGCAGCATTTAACAAGATAGCAGATCTTAATGTATCGGTGTCTATTTTCCCCAGAAGCCATCAACTATAAATAGAAGAACTTTCTATTAGCTTTCTCTCTCCTTTCTACTGGCCCCTAGGCCTTCCTGGTATCTTCCTCCACAGAAAAGTGAGGGGTCAACAGGTGACCAAATGTGCACTCTTCATGTAGTAACTCACTCAGACATCAGGGGTTCTGTGAGTGCTGCTGAGGGTTTGTGTCAGGCTGTCTAATGTACTGAACACATTTGCGATGAAATATTGGAGATTAAGGTGTTGCCTGACTGCACCTGAATTTCAGCATGGTTATTTTTCTCACCACTCTTTTTTCATTACAGGAATTCTGACATGGTATAAAATGAACCAATAAAATGACATCCAATATTTACTGAATGTTTACTATTAATCACCGAAATGATCACCTTACATGAATTATTTCATTTAATGATATGAAATAAATTTCCTGACGGTTGTGCATAGCCGTGAAAAGCTCTTTAATTCTTGCTAATTAGTAGGTGCATCCACCCCAGGTGTTCTTCTCTCACCTCTAACTTGACCATCTTGAACCTAAAGGGTAAAGTTAATGCCAATCCTGACATCATTGCGCATGTCTGACCAGATGACTTCACTGCAGGCACAGCCAGGAGAGAGCACCTGAGATTTTGCTCAAACATTTCATGAAATGAAAGTACAAATTCATTCACAAGAGGAGAAAGGGACGAACAATTCCTTTACAGAGTACTCCATTTGAGGCAGGTTCACCCTAGCATTAGCATTTGTCTTTTTGCAACAAATTGAAGTTCAAATAGTCCTTAGGTGTTGGTTAACAAACACCAGGCAAATAGCTAAAAGAAAAACTGAGGCTCTGAAAAATTTTACGAATTTTAAGGCAGCCAAGTGTTTATGAACCTGCAGTGTGTGCTTGAAGATGATGCCCCATCTTTAACACCTTTGTTCCCCACCCACTCCCTAATTCAAGATTCAGTTGTGTTGATCCTCTTTTAGCCTATAATTAAAATGTTCCCATCCTCTAGTTCAGCTCAGGGTTCCAGTTTCAAACCATGAACCCAATCAAGAAAGCATGAAATTAGATATAGGGATGGGGCAATCCAAGCATTATTTTCCAGAGTATCATTTCTCAAACTATGCACCTAGGGTAGACTGGGGGATTTCAATGCTGGGAATATTTTTCCCTAAAATGTCTTTTTTAAAAAGAGATTTTATTTATTTATTTTTAGAGAGAGAGGAAGGGAGGGAGAAAGAGAAAGAAACATGGGTGTGTGACAGAAACATTACAGTTGCCTCTCACATACCCACAACTGAGGACCTGGCCTGCTACCCAGGCATGTGCCCTGACTGGGAATCAAACCGGTGACCCTTCAGTTTGCAGGCCAGTGCTCAATCCACTGAGCGACACCCACCAGGGCTAAAATGTCCTTTTTATAATATATAAGAAAAATTCCAAACATATTTACTTATTCTTAAGACAATCTTCCACTTAAAAAACAGGAAACCCAGGTATCTAATGAGAGAACTCACTTGCTACATGACATATGAGCCATGTGACTAATGTCTGAGCTCACCGTTGTAGGGATGCATGTGATTTATTTGATTGCTTTATGATTATGAAGCAAATTACTGCCAAGTGTTTTATCTTATTATTTCAACATAGATTTGTAATGTTTTTGTAAAGCAAAGTAATTTAATTCTTCTAAATTTTTTTCCTGTTCTAGTCTATGATTCACACTGCATAGCCATTCATCTGAGACCATTTTCCCGTGTGCCCACTCTGGTCCGACCAAGCGTGCAGCGTGTCTCATGGCTTCCTGTCGGTATTCTGTCAATGCAGCAAACCTTTAAAAGTCTGTCATAGTGAAATACATCTGAGAACTATTGCCGTTGACCAATTTTAATGATCTCTTCACCTTTTGGAAGAATGGCCTCAAGGGGGTCCATATGTATAACAGAAACAATGGTTTTTCTCCTAACATTAGTCACTGTCATAGATTTGAAAGCTCTTCCTCATCATCTAACTTAACATTTGATTATTATATTGACCAAAAGACCGAAGAGATTGGGTAATAGATCAGCAGAGAAAATGATAAATTCACCTGCCATACACGTTGTTGCTTACTCCAACTAAGCCATTCATCTAACGTTAAATGCAGAAAATACAAATCTAATTTGCTTATAACTTCCCCCTGGCTTTCTACCATTGCAGGACTACATCTAAACTCTTAAGGGGGGCATACAAAGCTTTTCAAGACCCACCCTGGCTTTCTCCCTCCACCTGTCTCTCACCATTGTCTGTATGGACCTCCCTCTCTAGCCAAATCATCTTGGTTTAGATCTCCGATTTCTACTCCTCTGTTATGTCTTCCCAGAATACCCTCCTCTTTCTTTACTTGAACTTCTCTCATTCACTTGGCCTACTTTGACACATTCTTTAGGACATCACCTTCTTGAAAAAGTTGGGGTAAGTGTCCTCAGCCTCAGCTTCCATGGCCCTACACCATTCTCTCACAGATGTTCACACTGTTTGATGACTGCCAACCTATCACTCCTCTCCCTTCCACTGTTAGCTTCCTTGCAGATGAAGATGACATGGAACAGTATGTTCATATGTAGTTTTTAAGCTTAGCACTTCCTGTGCTTAGTATAGTGTCTAGCTTTCAAAATACTTTGAGTGAAAGAATAAAATGTTCTTGCACAAAATGAGTTAATAAAGTAATATACAAACACTTTGAAGATAATATGTTTCTAATCAAAACAGATTTTTAAAAATCATTTTAGCTCTCTGCCCTCTGAGCATCTGCTGAGCAAAGGAATTTTCCAAGGAGGGCTCATTATTTGGTCAGCTATAAGTTGCAGAGCTTCCCAACCAAAATTATGTGACCTGCAAAAACAACAATCTGTCCTGGCAGCTGTCACCAAATTCCCAGACACTCTGCAGCCCAGAGTCAGAGTGGTTTCTAATTTTGAGCATCTAATTTAGAACACATGCTTCCTTGGCAACTGGACATCAGACTTTCCAACCCACCTTTTCTCCATCTTGATGGGAGACACAGACCTCAGGACCCGGGGGTACATTCTCCTTTTGCTCCAACTTGTGAATTTTGACTTCACTGCCATTGGCTCTCAGTTCATTCTGAAAAATAAAAATAGCCTGTGAACTTTTTTAAAGTCTCAAAAACTAAAGTAAAATAAATTCTCACCATCCTGTTCTCTTCATTGCACAATTAAGTAAAATTGGAATGTGAACCAAAAAAAATTCTTTTAAGAGGCCAGAGGTCAAATCAACCCCCTAATTCTCACAAGCAAAACCCAATGGACTTGTGAAATGACAAAAGCAGCTTTGTGGGCACACACCTCAGAGTTAAATATTTGTACACTAGGTAAAACCGATGCTCATTAGAATACAGACACGTCAACACAGACACACACACAGACCACCCCCAGTGTACAATGTTCTTGTGATTCACTCTTCTAGCAGCAGAGCTTGTGGGAATGCAAAGCTGGTGAGTTTTATCAGAAAAGACCATTCTGGAGCAGGGAAAGGAGATGCCAAGCGCCAATAATTAAGAAAATATACTGACCATATATATACATATGCTCGGCCTGGAAAGAGAGACAGGGATGATGTATACATATGAAAACAAATTATATTTAATGATACCATAAAACAACCTTCTTAAATGAGACTTCAAAAAACATGTTTTATTGTTTTATGCATAAAATTCATACATTGTACTAAAGACCTACCTTATTCTACTTCTTATAACAGAGCCTCAACATAAAAAGCAGGCATTAATACTGTTATAGGAATAAGCACAGTTGTTTTTTTTTTTTTTTTGCAAAGACCACTTGGGGCAAAATATTGAAATTAACTTTATCTATTAGACCCAAAATCAATATAGAGGTAGATGAATATGAACATTTCCTATCATTAATCTGCTAGTAATCTACTCCCTTTCTGTTCCCTGTGATTCCTTAGGCGTGGGAGAAAACAATTTATGGCCACAAGGCCAATGAAGGGGGTGTGAGTGTGACTGATTTACTCATGTGTGGAATTCCAGATTAAGGCCCACATTCTGGAGGTGCGTCTGCAGGAAGGAGCTGGCAGCCAGCACTGCGGAAGATAACAGTACAACAGGCCAAGCACTCGTTCCGGACCCCATCCCAAAGCCCAGCCTCCAGAGTCCCTGCCATGGAGCCTGTGCCTTGTCACAACCTACTTCTGTGAAGCGACCCGACAAATTCTTTTGAGATGAGATAAAATGTACTTTTTACAAGAATTCCTTAAGCATTTCAACTCTTAAAATTTTCAGAGATGGAGAAATGCAAGGCAGAAACTATTAGGAGTTAAAAAAAAGTCACTGAACAGGTTTTTCCACTTAGGGAGTCACCTGGGCGGAATGTTTATAGCAGGAGGGCACTGAGAAGCAGCAAAATTCTGGAACAAGAGGGAATAAAGCTCCACAGATCACCTGTTTGCTGTATCGCCTGCCCTGCCCTCTAAGAGAAGTCTAAGTTTGCTCACTTTTCATACTCAACATCGATTTACTAATATCTCTTCTGAATATTACAGTGAAAAACCAAGATGAAATTATTCATTGCTCAGAGATTTAGGCCACCAATAAACACTACTAGAATGCATACTTAATAATGTGGGAAAAAGAATGTTCAACTCCTGAAACACACTTTATGATTTCCAACAGGCACCGGTTTCAGTTTGCCCGGGAACAACACAATTCAATTCGAGTCCTCCAACTTTGTTAAGAGACATCAAGAGATTAATAGTTTGTAATTTGCAATTATGAGGAACAAATATTTGAAAGATACATATACAGGTATGTGTACATGCGTATATATGTGTGTGCACATACAAAAAAAGGGCATTTAAAAGATAACTTCAGTTAAGAAGTTCCATAGTGTCACCCTGCCAGTTAAGCCTAGATAAGTACAAAATTAAAAGACCCTCCATTCTATTTAGAATACTAAATATTTTGTTCTTACTCAGCACGTCATCTTCTCATTTCTCTTCCCTTTTCTCATCCGCTATTCTCTCTCTCTCTCTCTCTCTTTTTTTTTTTTTTTTAGAAAATCATCCCATAACAAGTAGTGAAGATTAAATAGGCCACATATTGTAGAATTTCATTTGTAAGAAATGTCGGAAAGAGGCAAGTCCATAAAGACAGAAAGTAGGTCAGTGGTGGCAGGGGATTGGGAGTGAGTGTGCAGGCATCCGATTTCTTTTTGGGATGATGGAAATGTTTTGGAATTAGACAGTGGTGATGGTTGCACAACCTTGTGAATATACTAAAAATTACTGAATTTTATACTTTAAAATGGTGATTTTTGTCATTTGAATTATATATCAATAAAAAATTGCAAAACGCCCCACCCCATATTAATGATGAACACATTTGATATTTCCACTATTTGCCCTTTCTTCTCTCAAAAACAAAAATAAATGTTTCTGTTAAAATTAATAAAATACTACTTTTTAAACAAAGAAACCAAGATTAAGTAGAAGAGAAAGGAAAACTCTCAATGACATTACTAGATGGTAACATCACAAAAAAACGGGTGGGGTGGGAATGAGACCTAGGAAAGCGAAGACAAGATTAGAATGTGGGAAGGATGGAGAACAAAACTAAGGCAAGATTTCTGTGAAAAGAGAATGGAGGGTGGGGAGACGAGGGAAGGAGCCAGGGCTCATAAGTCAGGGTCTGATGACATTTCTAGTTTCTGTGCTCAGTAACCATTTGAGGATGAATGAATGAATGAATGAATGATACATAACACATACTGTATAGTTGGTAGAACTGCTTTGTTTGGACACAGCTGCCTGGTACTTGGCCATTCGATCCTTTATGGAGGTTTCTGACAGGCGTGGGATCTCCAGATTTCGTCTAGTCTCACTTTTCTCCAAGCTGAATGCAGGAGTTGACACTTGACCTAGAAGCATGCAAAAAAAAAAAAAAAAAAAAAAAAGCTTTATTAGAAGATAAAATGTGATTTCAGTGGTTTCAGATTCCCAATTTGGGGCGATTGTAATCTAATGGAATCAATTTCTTTGAGTACAGAGAAGGAAAGCAGGAATATAACTGTCAACAATATGGTAATATTCACTCACTTTCTCAACATTATAAGGAGAAACTTTATCATAATTGAGTACTGTATATTTGAAAATTTTGGCTTATAAATATATAAAAATTTAGATCTCAATGTAATTTTATTTACATTTCTTTGATTACTAGGAGGCTGATGATTTTCTTATATTTATTAATTCAATTTTTTTCTTTTGTACAGTATCTTATATGCCCTTCAAAACATAACAATTCCACCCTCAAAATGTTTTGTTACCACTGGTAGTACAGGATAACCAATATTGATAGAGGATACTGTCCATAGATGGGAACCCTCATGCCTCAGGTGATCATGGAACCAAAATTGTCCATAGTGCTTCTCTTGGAATCCTGCAGAGGTACCATTTGTCTACCACAGGTTACCACTGATGAGGATGGATTCAAATTACAGAGAAGCTATTTGTGGAGAGCAATGCGGTTTGGGAATGGCTTGTATATAACAGATAGACTTCCTTTTAATTTGTGCCACTCTTCCTTCAAAAGCATTGGCAGTTTACTAACGAGTACTTCCGAGAGAATGTCATGCACTTGGAACTCTCTGCTTACTTGGCCTTATTTCCAAATCATCCAGAGAATAGTTGTTTTCAGAGATCTTCCTTCCACCTGCACTTCGGCTTTGGGCCCGAAGAATCTGTTTGGAAAACAAAACCCAGCAATAAATTTTGCATAGATGGGAAATCTTGATGCAATGTTCAAAAAGGATGACTGCAAATCTCCTTTATAAATAAAATCCAGAAGAGATTAGACTTTATATTAGTTTCTATATTCCACAGAAGATGTTTTTAGTATTATAAATATTAAGCAGTACCTATTCACAGGTGCCCAGGGAAAAATAAGTTAACTATATTTAGGTTATGCTCCCTGCTAATAATCACTGCCTAACCAGCTTAACCAGAAAGCCTTGTAATTTAAATAGTCGTTGAGGGGAATCTTCATGTCCCAGGTGATAATGACATGTGTCTCCAAAGTGCCAAGTCCTGATGGCAGTATCTGCTGTTTCCCTTCTCCATCCACCTTATCCCTGCTGTTGCTGCCTTAGGCATACTGAATTACTGTTCTAAATAGTTCTTCCACCTCCCAGTCAAGTCTCTATGATGCTGGCATCCTCCCAAGTAGTGCAAAATACATAATTACCCCCAAGTATACATCTATGTTACTCTCTTGTTTAAAATTCTTTAAGGATTCCTGATCACTCCTTGAATCAAATCTGAAGTGCTTAGTATGTCACAGAAGACCAGTTCTAGATCTGGCCCCTACCTCCCCTCTCTGGGTATATTCTTTTTCTTACCCTTATCCTCCAGGAAGAGCAAACTGCTGTGAGGTCCATGGTATTGTAAATGAGTTCCCTTTATCTAGATTACCATTTTATCCTTCTGTTGTCTAGCAAATGCCTGTTCCTTCAAGACTTGGTGTAAACTAAGCAACCTACCCTCTGTGAAGTCTGTCCTACCAGTGCTACCTAAGTCCAAGTAGTCCTTTCTCTGTACCCAAGGTACCTGGTTAGGCTTCCCGTACACTGCTTATCAAATTGTTGCGTGTCCCTCTACTGGACCGGAATCTCATTGAGGGCAGAGACCATGCCTTTCTTTTTTAAGTAGAAAGTGAATGGTACAGATTTTTTTTGACTAATGTATTTTGTGATCCTGTCAATTACTACATTTCTATCTCTTGAACTAAAGTAGATCTCTAGCCCTGACCGAGTGTGGCTCAGCTGTTGGGCATTGTTCCACAAAGTAAAAGGTTTCCTGTTCAATTCCTGGTCAGGGCCCTTGCCTGGGTTGCAGGTTCAGTCCTTCGTTGGAGTGTGTATGGGAGGCAACTGATCGATGTTTCTCTCCCTCCCTTGCCCTCTAAAAATAAATAAATAAATAAAATCTTAAAGTAGATCTCTAATTAAAGTTACAAATTATATACTTTTAAATTTTTATTTATTGACTTGAGAGAGAGAGAGATTGATTTGTTGTTCTACTTATTTATGCACTCATTGGTTGATTCTTGTACATGCCCTGACTGGAGGTCAAACCCACAAGCTTGGTGTATTGTGACAACACTCTAACTAACAGAGCTACCTGGCCAGGACACAAATTGTAATTTTTAAACCAGGAAAAGTAACTCACTAGAAAGTCACTCAGTGCCGCAGAATGTTCCTTTGGTACACAGCATGTCAAGTGTATTAAGATCATAATGAGAGCCTTCAGCCACATCCTATCATTTATATCTCAAGATAACATGAAGTAGAAAAAATATCTGAAATCCCGTATAACAGGAGATAAGATTTAGTTTGTTTTTGAATTCAACATTAGTAAAATAGCTATTAAACCTCTAAGTTCAACGGATTAATCAACTCAACAGTAAAGTTTAAGACTGAACTATCACTTATTTTAAGCCACATCCCCACACCCCTACATACTACCTTCAGAAGTCAGAGTTATGGATCGCTCTGCTTGTACTATACCAAAAAAGTACATAGTTTCTTGCAAATTTAACATACATTTAAAATAATTTATCTCCAGTCAGCTTTGCTATTTACATTATTAGTTGAATCTATTTTTAATAAAAGCCAAGATTAGCTATAGCAACCCTAACCTCACCATATCACACTCAGGTCAGCTGCACCATTAATCACATCCTCGTTACTCAGATGATGCAGCCTACTCTCGCTCTGGGAGCAGTCGCCAGTCTGGAAATGAAGATCACTTGCCAAAGAGAAAAGATAAATTTGGCAGGATAACCTCCCATCCACATTTTTTCACCAAAACATTTCTCATTTGCAAATAATTAAAGTACAGGAAATTCCAAAGATTTGTCCTAAATGCAGCTGCACTGTAAGATGATCACTATAAAAATCAGAATTTTCAGGGCTCAAAAAGAGAGAAAGCCTGGAAATATACTTTTTTTTTAAACTGAAAGTGAACAGGTTCTTCATTCTTAATACTAGAGCGATATTTCAAATATTTACATCTTGTCAAAGTTCAAGTACAATTCAAAGAGTATGTGTTACATGTCACAACCTGCTGAGAGTACAGTTTTCTGTCTGTACTTACAGTCACACAGAAGTCGCCGCCCTGGCATTCCTGGGAGCAAGATCGTTTAGAATTAGAACATATGTTCTGCCAGGACAAAGGCTTTCTGCAGCTTTAGATGCATAAAATCTCCAATCTTTGCTAGTTTTTCATGTAAAACTTCAGGTTACATAAAGGACTTTTAAAAAAACTTTTGGTTCATGAGGGTATCAATACTCTGAATTATCTTCTTTCAAATATTAAAAAAAGTGAATGTGCAAAGCTATTTGGTCTTAGAAAAATAGAAAAAGAGAAACATCTCTGGAAATCAAAGTTTTATTGACATTGGTTCTGAGGAGGAATACAGCTCTGAGAGAGCTTTAAGGAAATCCCTGGTGAAGCATTTTCAAAATATCTTTTCATCTCCAAACCACTCAAATATGCAGAATAACAAGATCTCAGATACATTTGCTACAGCTTTCATGATCCTCATTTTACAAGTGGTAATCTGAGGTACAGGAAGAAGGAGGAGTTTCCTCCAATATTTCTCAAGGAAGTAGAGGAGCACAGAAAGAAAAAAAACAGGAATTCTGATACTGAAATACTCTTCTGTAACATATTTTTATCACTTTTCAGCCCCTTTTTATTCAGGTGCCTGAGGGAACCCTAGTCATCATAGTCTGTTAAGAAAAGAGAGAAAAGACAAGACACTTTAAAACTTTCTGGAATGTTCTAGGCCTCGACCTTACCACCCTCCCCCCAAGTCCTCCTTCCTGTCAGCTGACTCTATGTAGTATGAATGCCCCTCAAACATTCTCTGTGAAGCCATCCACATATCAACATGTACACACAACAGAGTAAGAGGTTGGGGATTTTAGCTAGTAGTTTACAGAATTTCTTTTCTCTGGAGAGTGAGAGGGGGAGAGAAAGAGAAACACTGATTTGTTGTCCCACTTATTTATACATTCATTGGCTGATTCTTGTATGTTCCCTGACCAGGGATCAAACCTGCAACCTTGGTGTCCTGGGATGATGCTCTAACCAATTGAGCTACCTGGCCAGGGCTGGAAATTGTCTTAAAAGAAGTAAAATTAGTTAGGTCCCAAATGTCAAGTGAAAAGCAGGATTTCCTGTCCCCTGTACCCTTATTTTCAGAAAAAAATCTCTTTGAAAGTTGATTTTCAATACTTGAACTTACTGAGAGACTCCTACCTCTCTCAGCCACTTCCTTCAACCTTTTAACTTTGACCTTCCTGCAGACTCTTGTGCCTCCAAACTCAAAGGTGGAAGGATAACTTTTAGGGAAAAATGAGACTGTGCTGAACCATGCATGGGGAGCACAGGGTATAGATAAAACCTGGCCTTAATTTCTCGGTTTTGCAAGATAAACATTCCCTTCTCCAGCAACCTTCTTAGAAAAAATAGACTTCATTTAAGCAAAATAACACATAGTGAAGGAGGGAATGCTGATCTCCAGTGGTGGGATTTCTCTACTTTTTCTGTATTTCTATGCATTCTACAAAAATTATGCGTTACTCTTTCAATTAAGAAAAAAGAAATGGAAACATTTCATACTTATTAAGTCAACATAAACAGATAAAAATGATAAAACCAAATGCTGATGAGGTGCTGGAGAATTAACGATGTCCTTAGATTGTGCTAGTGGTGTTATAAAATAGTACAATCTTTGCGAACAAGCTGAATGTACATAAGAAGAATGTTTAATGAATTATATCTTTCAACTATGATAACATCACTACAGTAATATAGCCCTCCATCCCAAATAACTGAAAAACCCCATTTCTGCCAAGATGCTTAGAACTTTTTTATTAGGCTAAAAAAAAAAGAACCTACTTACTGGGGAATGACTACACAGTATAATGAAATACCACATTCCCATAAAAGGATAACTACGTGAACTAGGAAGATACACTGAAAGGTGTATATAAAAAAGACCAAACGAAAGATAAAGCATGCATAACAGTGAACATACAGTGACTAAAGCCGTGTAAAAACTAGGTATGCAGTGACAAGGATATCATTGCGCACAACTGATGTAGATTACTCTTTTTCCCTGGCTTACTTGGCATTTTCTTTTCCTTTCTGGTTTACTGTGTGTGTGTGTGTGTGTGTGTGTGTGTGTGTGTGTGTGTGTAAGACAGTATTCAGATGACTATTTCATATACGTAAGAAAAACAAACTTCCCAAACCCATAAGCTTCTAACTCAAGAGTTTTAGTACAAATCTGCTGTATTGCAACGTATTTCTCCTCTTCACTGCCCTGATGTTTTTATTCAGTTAAGAGAATATATAATGCGGGAAGAGGAAAAATAGTTAAATTCTTTGAGAATAGAGCTGTTGATATGTTTTAATTTTTCCCAGTTTCCTTAGATTTCAGAGATGTGTAAGTCTATGGCCAGTTGCTCTTATCCAATAAATCATTATTATGATATTCATGAAGATAGTGCTACATGGTAGAAAAGGTACCACACAATTTCAGTCCTTGTTCTGATATTAATTAGCCACATGACATTGGGCTCATGTTAACTCCTCTGACCCTGGCCATTTCCATCTGTAAAATATGGATTGTAATATCTTAGCTGCCTGGGAGCAGTGAGCTGGATTAAATAACCTCTTACAGTCCCTTATAGTTCTGGGATTTATGTCAATGATCTTGATAGGGATCTCTCACTCACTGGAGCCCACCGATAAGTTAGAAGGCTAGAGAAAATGACTAATACATTCATGCAGATACACACCTATGTTGTCTAATCCAGGATTAAGTCCCATAGCAAGAAGACAAATGTGGTAACATCTGGGGGAAATGGTTTTCCTGGCCCCTCCAAACTCTAATATAGCCAACATTGCTTAGAGAATGTTCTAGTCCCCTGCTATTATTCTTCAACATGTTTTATTGTAATGAAACCAGTTAGAAACCAGTTACGTATTTAGTTGCCATGAAGGTAAGCAGAAAAGAGATGACTGGTCTCTAGCTGCCAGATCAAGGATAGCCACTTAGGGCAAAAAAGAGTGAGAAAGAACAGAATTCCTTGACTGGCACCTTTATACCTGGGTCCCTTATTATCTCACCACAAAAGACCAAACAGTTAACTCACAGTTACTATTTAGGGTAAATAAAACTTATTTATACTGGTATGAGGTCTCTGAGAAATGATCTGCTATAGTGAAAAGTCATTCTCATTTTTATTTGAAATCATGGAAGAAGCTATAAACTATAGGTGAATATAATAAATCAGCAAAAATTTAATTTTAATAGCGTATATGAGAAAGACAGCAATGAGAGAAAAAGATAATTCTTGTGTTTATTTAACAAAACCAGTTATCCATATTTAAAGAACTAGCAATGTATCTAATGGAAGTGTAATTGTTGGATCAATTTAAGATTTATAATTCTTGATAAGCAAGCAAGTTAAAGATACACTTCTGTACATCAGGGTGACCACAGTAATGTTGATTGTTATGCTAATCCCTTTCCTCTCTAAGCCCATCTTAAAATTATGATTTAAAAATATGCAAGTAATACCAATTATAAACATCCTCAGAACTGTATTCTTGGAATTTAATTCTAAATAATTTACTTGAGACATTAAGAAAGCAGAAGAAAAATCTTATTAAGATAACACTAAGGAGACAGGGGAACACATGCAATTATTAACCATGAAAGGAGAAAATAAAATGTTATGGATAATTTTATAACAATGTAGAGATTCCCTATGGACACCTACACATTCTTCAAGAAGGCAAACATAAATTGTTTCTTTGATGTAGATTACAGATTCATTGGCTATGGATAAATATCTGATGAACACAGATCAGACTGTAGCTTGGTTTCCTTATTTTCTCAAAGGCTAGCTCCACTCCACCAACACATACACACAGTTAGGTGCCAGTGTTATGTAAAGGTAAACAAAATACTAAGTGTCACTTCCAGGAACTTACAAGAAGGAAAACCACAAAAATGTTGGACCGTTTAAAGAAGGATAGTTGAACTCTCATATTAACAAGTGAAGTTTTTGTTGGCATTTTGATGATCGCCATTAATATAACGATCCTGATAATAAGAGGAACAGAAATTCTAAGGGAAATTCATGGGTTTAAAAGTTTAAGGGGAGGGAAGTAGCAAAGGAGTGAAAAGGGGGTGGGACAAGGGAAACCCCCATTTTTATTTCAGATACTTCTATTTTTAGCTGACTGAACTGTTTACCTTTGAAATATAAAACAACTTACCACAATTAAAATATGACTAATTAGAAGCATTAAAATATACCATAAATAAAATAGGGGGAAAAGGAGAAAGAAAAACTTTTTTCTAAATAGTTTTAATTCTATTCACTTATCATTGCCTTATCATGACTGCCTCCTATCCTCGGCTGTTCTGACAGAGTGAGCAGTGTGTATGTATTTTAGAAAATAGGGATTTTTTTGTGAGAGGCATTCTTTCTTCTTTTCTTTTCTCCTTCCCTTATTAATTATGCTCCCAGATGATGGAAACACCTGGAAGAAGCAGCAGTCAGCACCAGTGTCAAAGAATCCAGGGATGGCCGAAGTCCAGCCCTGTTTTCTCACATAGCACCTAATTGGTTCAATCTTGATCCAAACAAAAGACAATAATTTAAATAGGTTATGAATGTAGAAACATACCATCTAAATACTTGGTCTTTATTCTCTTGTCCAATGATTTGTGTGAACCAAATATGTCAGGAAACAAACAGAAAAAACTGAAACAAGAAACTTGACACATGCTCCTCCCTTGCTTTGTTATTCCTGGCCATGGAAGAAGAGGTTTTTAATTTTTAAATAACCTCATCCTGGCTTCTAAAGATTAGGCATTCAAATGTCGACATGACAATAACTGGACATTGGTTATAACTAGCTGATCAGCTATGTTTTTAATAAAAGGGTGCCCATAATAGTCACCTAAGCTACGTAAAACAATAATCAGCATATACAGGAAGTTAGGGATGCTAAACCACATTCAGTGTACCTCACTGGAGGGGTTCTTTTTCCTAGCCATGCTGATAGGTTACATTTTCCATCACTCATGTGCTCACTGGAATTAGAACCATAACACCCAACTAAACCATCTGACAATAACCTACCCACTGAAGACGGAAAATAAGTGAGAAATATTTTTAATTGATTCTTTTTTATTATAAATTGAGTTCTAAGCTTCTTTTCCTCCTTTTATTAAATAAACACTACCAGCCAAATCATTGGGCTGACGATTAGAGAAGGAAAACATCATCACTTTGCAAGAAATTATAGACTGGAAAGTATACAAATTTATATATGACTAGTAAAGGAAGCATAATATAAGTACTCAAAAAGAAATAAAAAGAAAATTCTGTAAGAGAGTGAGAAGTGGGGTTAGTTCACCTGGGAGAAACTGAGGTAAGGCTTCATAGTCTTAACAGAACTTGAGGTCTATTAAGGTCTATTAAGACCTCAAGGTGTTAATAGACCTTGAGGACTAAGATTTTAAAAGGGAGCAATTGCAGGGAAGGCAGGAATAATTTTGAGAATGAAGAATAATCCAGGGTTTGCATACAAGACTGGCTGTGAGACTGGAAAGGTGGATTGCATTCAGATTGTGGAAGACCTGAATATTAAATATGGACTAATTTCAAGGGATCGAAAACTTCTAATCAAGTGAGTAACATAATTTGCAACTATATTTAGAAAAATAAGTAGCAACAGTGTGGAGGAACATGGGAAGAACAAAATGAGACGCCAATAGGGGAGGCTGTAGCAATGCTATGGGATTGGACAGAATGGTCCATACTTGAGAAATGCATGGAGGGTAGACATACTTACATGGCTTAATAAGTAACAAACTGCGAGGAGGAGGTGGACAGAAAGAAGAACTGATTTCCAACTTTACAGACTAGGAGATTTGGTGAATGGTGATGCATTAAGGGATGCGATAGGTAAAGCAGGTTTTGGTTGGAAAGATAATGAATTTTTCTTAGCATTCTTGAATTGGAGTGCCTAAGGGGCATTCACAGAGAGATGTCTGATCTGGCAGACAACCAGGAATATAAGGCTGAAGCTCGGGTTAAGAGTTCAAGACTAGAATCTAGTTTGGACATTCATTTCTTGGAGTCATGGAAAGAGATGAGATGAGAGAGGGTGGAGAGACAGAAAAAGAGAGAAAGAGACACAGAGAGAACAGGAGGATAGCCCCAACTGGTGTGTCCCAGTGGGTTGGGTGTCCTCCCATAAATCTCAAGGTTGGCGGTTAGATTCTGGGTCAGGGAACATGCCTGGGTTGCCTGGATGGGGTGTGAGAGAGGCAACCAGTCAATGTTTTTCTCCCTCTCTTTCCCCTCTCTCCAAAAAGAAACTTTAAAAAAAACCTTAAAAATAAAAATAGGAGGGCAAATAAAAGATCAGGAACAGAGTGAACAAGAACTGAAACCATCTACAACAAAAGGGAGAGAGACCAAGAAAAATGAGACTAAAGCCGGTTGACTTAGTCTTCTGTAAATGACTCTGATAGAAAGATTTAGGAGGACCCAACATTAGATTGTGTATTTCCATTTCTATGTCCTCCCACACTCTGCTCAGCTAGTTAGCCGAGAATTAGTCCAGTTCTATAAAATTCAGTTATGGTACCAAAGATTCACACAATATGTTTCCAATTATAGTCCTTTATCTCACTGAGGTACTAATTTGTTACACCACAAGTGTATATTCTTACCTGTATACTCTTGCTCCTAAAAAGATTTCTAGTGTCCTTTCTACATTTCTCAGAGCTTCCTTCCAAAGATCCAATTATGTGACTTCCTGACTAAAGCTTTATACATGTTAAAGCTGAAATTATGTTAATAACCATAACCTAGTTTCAAACTGATTAGTTATTCCTTAACCTAAAGTAGACAAAATTTTTAAGTTTTACTGAAATATTAGACAACACTTTCTCAAGTAACCTATACTGTTTCCAGCATGGATAATGGTACTCATTTAGTGCCAAAGCTACACAAAACCAAGGGCTGCGTGTGTTACATGCCCCAGCAATCCATTAAGTGACAAATGACTATTAAGAAATTTAATAAGGCACTTTAAAAAGCCCAGTCTTAGGACAGCTATCCCATCCCCCCATCTTCCTAGACCATCAGCTGTCCAGTGCCTATGAAATTGGGGTGGGGACTCACCATTTTTTATATAAGGAGTTTTTTCTCCACTCTGGCCAGCTACAAAGAGATAGGCTTGTTCTGACCCATCTCCCACCAGGCATTTACGAGAAAAAAGTCTCTCACAAGATCCTTACACATAATCAGCATTTTTGTTTGCTGCAGTCCCAGTCATTTCCTACCTTAGGCCAGTTTTGACATGCACCAGCCTTTGGCACTGAATCTACATTGTGTGTGCGGGCGTGACATCAGCCGTCCTGCCCCTTAGCAGGGTCTGTGAGGAGGAGCCGCACAATGGTGCTTTGAGTCACAACAAAGCCCCTTCCTCTCTATTTAGGATTTCTGACATTTTTTCCTTCCATTTAAAATTCTTCTTCCCATTTAAATTAAAAAAAAAATTTTTTTTTTTAAATTAAGACCATAAAGAAGAAAGAGGGAGTTGGCAGGCCTAGAGGGACTAAAAGTTGGGAGGGATGAGAGCTTAAGAAAGTCATAAAACTGCTTTGTGGTTACATCTCTTGCCAACTGGATTCGGTGTTAAAATAGAGCTAAAATTCATTCACAGAAGAGGGTTCTAGGTTTGAAAACCTTTAAAAATTCTTCCTACATTCTCAAATAGATGAGCCCTAAAAATTCAAGAACATTTTTAGGCAGCAAAGCTCCAGGAACCGTACTTTATGGGAAGAATTTGATGAAGTCACCCCCAAATATAATCGAGGATAGGACAGTTATCTCATTTTTATCTCAGAAAGAGTGCTTCATACCCTTACTTCACAAATACAGGTATTTGGGCCAAATAGTTAATTAGTTTAAAAAATTCAGCTCTCCCATCTAGACAGAATCTAAAGTAAATGATGGCTTCGCTTCCCATCAGATCTGTTTATTTCATTATAGAGACTGCTGTAACAAACCATCCTCATGGACAAAGCCAGATATGAAGGAAAGTATGAGAAAACTGGAAAAATTTACCAGTTCTGGGCCCCTGGATTGTGTTGTAAGTCACCAGCATATGTAACTCATTTTCTAGTTAAGTAATTCCCTCTGGGGACCTGGTCTGCAATCCACACGAAGGATCAAATTTCATTAGCAGTTGTAGGAAAATGCAACCCTGTGCATTTGCAAGTCAAAAATCCTGAAGGCTACAGCTAGTCTGGCTATCTTCATTGATTTTTCCTGGGAGAGGACTTTAGCTGATAGAAAACATTTGTTGGAAGGCACAGATGAGGAAGTTAAGAAGAGAAGGGATTCAGCTAGCAGAGACAACTAAGCCTCAGTCTTAACGTTAAACTCCGGCCTTAACACTCAGCCTGCAGCTGTGTCCAGGAGAACGATTCAGCAGTAATTCCACCCCCCAAAGCGACAAATGACAAAAGACACAGGAAGACAAATTAAAAGGGCAAGCGTACAAAAACACATAACCCAATCATATCAAACTCCCTTCATTTCTGGACATCAACAAGAAGCCCAGTGTGCACTTGATTTCATATGAAATCGGGTTGGAGATTCACAAATCTTAGCATCTATGCAAATAATTGGAGGTTTTTAATGAACTCATTTAACTTCATTTAAAAGACAGACCGACTACATTTGCCGCCACTCAAACTGGATTAGAAACCAGCTTTGCTGATTTACTTGATTTGGCTTTAGCAAATTTTAAACCTTTCCAATCCTTACCTTGCTTTGAGTTGGTTCGCCTTTCTCAAACATCATTTTCAGCCTGTTCAGCGGGACATTATATTTCTCTATTTTGTTCGCAGCTTCTGTATTTTCACTGATTTCAGGCTTTCCTACTTCATGCCTGGATTCTCCTACTAGACAATTTTCCATTTTTGTACTTTCTGGTGCGTGGTCTTTTAGATGCTCACTGTCCTCAATGAGGGGGTATGGATACTGAGTGTGGGCTTCAGCAGGTGACCCACGTCTCGGTCGGGGGTGGACCCGCTCCTCTCGGTTGGCTTCGGCCCCAGAGGCAGAGCTGCTCACCACTTCAGCAGGATGGTCGCCTCTGTGCCTGACCTCAGTGCTGCTGTTTCGCAGAGAGTCTGGGAGAGACTCGGCTCCCAGCCCTGGGTTCTCCCACTTCTTCTTTAATACAGTCAGAATTCCCCTTCTAAAGTGCTGGGGGAGATTTTCAGTGTTCTAGAAGAACAAGAAGTAAGTGCCAGTTATAACTTGCCTGCTGAAACATTCAAACATGATGTTCTTTGTAAAAGGAAAGTTAAAACTCCAGGCTGCTCCAGGTCCACTGGCGTTTCAGACAGCTGTGAACAGTTACAGCCCCGCCACATGGAGGAAAAGCATCCACCCCAGGAGAGGGAGAGGGGAAGAGAGAAAAAGTCAGGAGCTGAAGCAGGAAGTGATAAAACAGGATAGCCTTATAAGGACAAAATGAGAAGAAAGGAGAGCCCAGATCTAATGACAGTTACAGTGGAGACAAGAGATTTTTATCCAAAGATTAATAGGGAAAACGAGAAAGTACAAGCAAATACTAAGTATTTTAAGCACTGTAAATATGCATTAACAAGAGGTCATCATTACAAGCCACAAAATTACATGGTGAATGCTGCTTTTTCTTTCTTATTTTAAAGACAAAGATGCAATATAGCTAAAGTGATGCAATATATTAGTTGTGGATAGCATCAAGGATTGAAACTATTTGTAGAAATTTAAAGGCTTTTCATCAGGCTTTTACATGTATTTGCATAAATGATATTTCATCATATTTGACATAATTTGTGTGCATATAAACAGTCAAATTTTATTTTTACATAAGAATCCAGTTCTTTTTTTCCCTGCTCTTCTCTTCCTGTTTGTCCATGTGTAGATTCTCAGGTATCAGAAAATTCACTACTTTATAGATCCTTTGGCTGAAAAATTATCCAGACACCCACTCTCTTGATTGAAGGATGGACATTCAAACATCTAAGAAGAGTTCATTTTCACCTGTGTCAAAATGGAATTAATTTCAAAATATAAGACAGATTGAAAACAACCTGGACCCTGTCAACGTCAGCCTACAGTAATAGAGGAAACATCCTTATTTAAATAAAATTCAATGTTCTGTGGTCTGAAAATACTCCTAAATAGAGCAGCACCACCTTCCCAACAAACCACGAGCTCCAGTACTACCTTCTTGCCCTCCATTCCTGTAGTTTGTGACTTACCGGTCTTTCAACTAAGAAAGAAAATACAAACCACCTAGGACTGAAAGACCTCAGGGAATTAAACAGGATTAGCGGCTATATTGGGAATTAAGACTCTCACCCTGTTACTCTTCTGAATATACTCTGAGAGCCACTTCATCAAGTAGCTCCAAGGCTTGAAAACAAGTTACATAAAAACAACTGTTTGATTTCAGTGTTTTAATCTTAGCTGACAAAATTCACTGAGGGAAGCATGTACGGCTTGGAGAGATATAAGAAGCATGAAAAGTTTTCTTGTTGGGAAAGAATTTAGGTAACAAACAGCTCCGGAAGCTGGCGCTACCTTAACCGCCAGCGGCACTCCTGGCTCCACTACCTGCTGCCCAACAATGGATGAGTCATCTCCTTTCTGACTTCACCTGCCTTGCCCTTGCCCTTGCCCTTGCCCTGCCCCAGAGGAGCCCTGAGGATCAAAGTGGCATTTTGCATTGGTAACTGGACACTACTTTCTCAGAAACAAGTCATGTGACCCACATATATTTATTAACATGGAAAGACAGATGCTCATAAGATACTTTTGAATAGAAATAAAGCAAATTATAAGACAACATGATCCCATTTTTTAATACACATGTATATTTATAAATATAAGCAAAGAAAAGTATTCGGGAAGAAAAAATATCAGGATATTAATGGGTTACCCTTGAGTCATGAACTATGAGCAATTGTATTTATTTTTATTTTTTTAATATATTTTATTGATTATGCTATTACAATTGTCCCATTTCTCCCCCATCATTCCCCTCCACCCTGCACACCCTCTCCCACCCACATTCCCCCTTCAGTTCATGTCCATGTGTCACAAGTTCTTTAGCTTCTACATTTCCCACACTATTCTTGCCCTTCCCATCTATTTTCTACCCACCGTCTATGCTACTTATTCTCTGTACCTTTTCCCCCTCTCTCCTCTTCCCATTCCCCTGTTGCTAACCCTCCATATGATCTCCATTTCTGTGGTTCTGTTCCTGTTCTAGCTGTTTGCTTAGTTTGCTTTTGTTTTAAGCGTGGTTGTTAATACCTGTAAGTTTGCTGTCTTTTCACTGTCATATTTTTTATCTTCTTTTTCTTAGATAAGTCCCTTTAACATTTCATATAATAAGGGCTTGGTGATGATGAACTCCTTGAACTTGATCTTATCTGAGAAGCACTTTATCTTCCCTTCCATTCTAAATGACAGCTTTGCTGGATAGAGCGATTTTGGAAGTAGGTCCCTGCCTTTCAAGACTTCAAATATTTCTTTCCAGCCCCTTCTTGCCTGGAAGGTCTCTTTTGAGAAATCAGATGACAGTCTGATGGGAACTCCTTTGTAGGTGACTGTCCCCTTATCTCTTGCTGCTTCTAGAATTCTCTCCTTCATTTTAATCTTGGCTAATGTAATTATGATGTGCCTTGGTGTGTTCCCCCTTGGATCCAACTTCTTTGGGACTCTCTGAGCTTCCTGGACTTCCTTGAAGTCTATTTCCTTTGCCAGATTGGGGAAGTTCTCCTTTATTATTTGTTCAAATAAGTTTTCCACTTGTTGCTCTTCTTCTTCCCCTTCTGGGACCCCTATAATTCGGATGTTGGGACGTTTAACGATGTCCTGGAGGTTCCTGAGCCTCTCCTCATTTTTTTGAATTCTTGTTTCTTCCTTCTTTTTTGTTTGGTTGTTAGTTTCTTCCTTCTGGTCCACTCCATTGATTTGAGTCCCAGTTTTCCTTCCATCTCTATTGGTTCCCCATGCGTCTTCCTTCATTTCATGTATTGTAGCCTGCATTTTTTCATCTAATTTGTGAGTAAAATCAACCAATTCTGTGAGCATCCTGATGACCAGTGCTTTGAACTATGCATCTGATAGGTTGGCTATTTCTTCATGGCTTAGAGGAATTGGCTCTGCGGCTTTCATTTGTTCTCCGGTTTGAGCTATTTTTGGTGTTTTTTGTTTTGTTTTGTTTTGGTTTTAGTCTGGTTGCGGCTGTTACGTAGTGAGGGGTGGAGCCTTAGGTGCTCCCCATTGTGGGGCAGCCCAGTCGCTGGGTTGTGATGCTGTATGGGGGGGGGGGTCTGAGAGAGAACAATGGTGCCCGCTCCGCTCTCTCCTGGATTCAGTCCCTTCCACCACTTCCCCTTTGCCTGGAACGTCTGCGTGCGCGAATGTGGGACCACTTGGTCAGCCAGCCACCTTGTGCGGCCTCACTGGGTCTGCACAGTTGCCCCCCTCTGCCTGGGGTCCGCCAGCTGCCGCCTGTGCACCTGGGAACTGCCAGCCACTGCTGCTTGCGTTCCGGGGTCCGCACCTCCACTTTTTTCTGCCGTGACTCTGCCCCTCTTACCGGTCTGGATGAATGGTTGTTGGACTTCTGTACAGTTCAATTTTCTATCAGTTCTGGTTGTTTTCTTGTTTCTAATGTGAGAGGAGGCACAGTGTGTCCGCCTACACCTCCATCTTGGCCGGAAGTCTGTTTTTATTTTTTAAAAGATTTTATTTATTTACTTTTTGAGAAAGGGGAAGGGAGGGAGAAAGAGAAGGAGAGAGATATCAATGTGTGAAAGATGCCCCCAACAAGGGACTTGGCCTGCAACCCAAGCATACACCCTGACTGGGAATCAAACTGGCAACCTTTCGGTTTGCAGGCTGGCACTCAAACCACTGAGCCAACTAGCCAAGGCTATATTTTCCTTTTATAATAAATATATATTCATTGTGTAATAAAATAAATACAAAAATTAAGTTATACATAATTTTCATATCACAAAAAACTTCTACAGAATATTAAATAATTTTGATGTTACTGTAAGCAGCTTGAAAATTGTTATCTCTACTTTACCCGTGATGACCAGGAGGAGAGGGATGTGTGACAGAATACCGGCAGCTTCCGAATAAGGGCCTGGGTGGAGAACGTTCCTTAGGGGGCATTTTAAGGAGGAGTAAATGTGCTCTTTTATTAAAAGGAGCACTTAAGGATACAAGTTCAAAAGTGCTGGAGTGGGGACAAAAAGCTGAAGGGCAGGGCTGTGTGGTCTGACAGTGTTAAAGGCTCCGTGCCCTTAAGTCATTCCTGGCAGAGCTTCCCAGGCCAGGCCAGTCATCCCAGCGTTTCGGACCTGAGCAAGCAAAGATGGGGAAGAATCAGAGGCTACGGTCCGTCTGGGGAACAAAGAGATGCAAGAAGGTACAGAACAAAAACAAGAGCTAAACACAGTTCGAGCAGCACAGTGAAGAGAGCATTGGTCTGAGATAGCTTGGGTAATCAATAAATACTGGATTATGGGTCACTTATATTTTCTTCTCTTTAACTGTATTTTCTATAATAAACTTGTAGAAAAGTTTTATATTACTTGTATAATTTAGCTCCACCCAGCCAAGTGACTTTGGGCAAGTTTCTTAATTTCCGGAAACTATTAATACCATAAAGGCTACTATGGAGACTAGATAAATGAGACTATGTTAAAGCATGTTAGATAGTATTTGATATAACGAGGCACTCAGTAGTGGCAATAATTATTAAATGGGGGATCCTCACTACTCCTTAAGTTGTACCTCACCGTGGTGATCACCCGCAGTCCCCAGCCATCTCCCAAACCCTGAACTTGGGTTAAAGTCTCTTACTTTTCTTTCTACTCTCTCTAAAATCTCTACTTTTCTGCAGTGAAGATGTGGGGCACGAAATAAGGTAAAATTCTAGTTGATGCTGTCTGTATCAAAGTTTTAACATTTTCTCCAGTATTTTCCTAGAATAAGGCAGTGGGAAGTCAAGGATGCTGTAAGTTTTCAAGGGGCCCACTGGTTGCGGCACTACTTACAGCCTCCTTTGTCAAAGTGACACCTGGCACACTATTCATTCTACTCAGCGAGGCTGAGAATCTTGGCAGGTTTGTCTCTGGACCATAACTGGCCGCCTGAATCCAGACCAGGAACACCATGGAGATGTAACATAGAGTCCTTTCTGCAGGAGCATTTGACTTGGAATTAGGATGAGTCCCTGCTCTGTCACTCTGAGATGTGTGACCTTGAATAAATCCCTCTCACTCTTTGGTTTTCAGTTATCCCACCTGAAAATGAAGAACCTGGGTCAGACGAACTCTAATGTTGAAATCGGCCCGGGAAACCTTCATATTGAAAGCAGGAGGGTGTTTGGTGGGCTACAGCAGTGGGATTGGAGACACGGACTGTCTGGACACACAGCCTCCAAGGAAGGGAAGAAACTCCTAGGCTGAGAGCTTCTCAGAAAAGTGGCAACCAGTCGTTTTGGAGATGAGTGCCCAAAGAGCACAGATTCCAAGAAGTGGCACATTCCATGCTTGAAGGGAACCTGAAAATATAGCTGATGGTGGTGTGAATGGTTTGTGTTTTCGAGTCCTAGGTGAAAGTGGAAGAGGAAGAGAAAAGGAGGAGAAAATTTGTGGGAACTTAGGCCAATCCCACTATTTGCTAAAGGAACAAATTTACCCACTTGCTCCTGAATGTTTCTCTGACTTGCTTTCCGTGGTAGAATGCTTAAGTATTCTTTCACCTGGTCAGTCACTTCTACAAATTTATATGGACATTTCTTCCTGTTCTTCAGGAGACAATCCAGACTTCTTATAAGTCTAGTGGGTCTTAAAAGCAACTCTCTGTCATTAGTGGAGAGACTGATCAATTCTGAACAAAGTCTGTAGTTCAGTTAATAGTGTTAATTTCTTGGGTTTTTTTTTTTTTTTTTTAGAGATATTATTTATTTATTTTTAGAGAGGGAAAGGGAGGGAGAGAGGAAGAGAAACATCAATGTGCAGCTGCCTCTCACCCGGCCCGCAACCCAGGCATGTGCTCTGACTGGGAATCAAACTGGCGACCCTCTGGTTCTCAGGCCAGCACTCAGTCCACTGAGCCACACCAGCCAGCGCAATTTCTTAGGTTTTGATAAAGGTACCATAGTTATGTAAAATGTCAACATTAGGGGAAGCTAGGTGGGTGGAGGTATATGGGAACTCTCTGTATTATTTTAGTAACTCTACTGTAAATTCAACATTATTTCAAATAAAAAGTTTGTTAAAAAAATAGCAACCCTCCCTCAATTTTGTCTTCCTCTCGTTATTGCTGCCTCCTGCATTGCATAGTTAAGGGTCTTGAAAGCACGAGGCCTATAGTTGCTACTTCTACTTTCCATTCACTCTGATTCTACCACCAAAACACTTCTGAGGTAGCACCTATCAAGACCAAAAATTACCTCTTTAAAATTTTCATTTGGTTATCTCATTTCTAACTTACTATTTTTCTCATTTACAAAAGTAATAAGTTTATTGGGAGGAAATAGTCACTATCAATATAGAAATGTATTCATATTTATATTGATTGTGACTTTTTCCCTACTTGACACCCCCACCCCTCCAACCAATATATCCACTGGCAATGGTTTGGTGCATACATTCTCAATTTCACCTTATTTTTATACCTTATACTTTTTCTACAAACTCATACTGTACTTACTGTTGTGTACCTTGCTTTATTTAATCATTTAATGTGCTTTTGATATCTGTCCATGTCAATATATGAATATGAAACATTAACTATGCAGTATAATACTATATGTAGTATAATATACAATGCAATATATTACTATATTGAATGTATGTACCATAGTTTTCTATTCCCCCACAGATAAATACCTGCATTATTTCAAGTTTTTTAGTATTACAAAAAATTCTGCAAAAAGTATCCTTTTAAGTTTCTTTTATTTCACTCGTGAGTTTTTTATCAATGATAATTCCTGGAAGTAGAAATGCTGGATCTACCATGGGGCTCTGTCTTAGGTCCTCTTCTTTGCTCACCGTACATGTCCTCTGTAGGTGATCTGGTTTCACCCACGTGCTGTCTGTTGGTGACTCATAACCCATAACTCCAGCCAGATATCTCTCCTCACCTGTTAATTCTCCTGGAAATCCTACAGGCATCTTATAGTCAATCTTGTCTAAGGCTGAAGTCTCTCCTCTCTTCCCTTTATTCCTCATCCTTTAATTTGTTTCTTTTCCTGAATTCTCCATCTTGGTGAATGTGACAATTACCTTTTCAATTGTCAAAGATACCTGTTCTCTTATACCTCCATGTTGCACCTGCGCTGCTTCCTCCACAGCTCTTCTGCACCCCACCCCCAAAGCTATTCATATTTGTCCTTTGGGCTCAATCAGGCACCACTTCTGGGAAGCCTTCCTTGACATGGCATAGCCCAGGTTATGTGTCTCCCCAGCACCTTGAGTATTTCTTTCTTTTTTTCTTATTTTAATATTTTGGGTTTTTTAAAGGTTATATTTATCTATTTTTAGAGAGGGGGAGGAGAGAGAGAGAGAGAAACATTTATTAGTTGCCTATTGCACTCGCCCAGACAGGAGACCGAACCTGTAATCCGTGCATGTGTTCTGACCCAGAAGTGCGCCAGCAATCTTTCGCTTTGCAGGATGATGCCCAACCAACTGAGCCACACAGATTAGGGCTTGAGTATTTCTTTAATATGGTACTTATCATTCCAGGGTTATAAATTTTATTTTCCAAACTCCAAACAGTCCTCCCTTGAAGGCAGGGGCCACATCTTATTCCTCTATGTCTTTAGCACCTGGTACTGAAGACATGCCCCATAAATGTTTGTCTATGCTCATGGTGTCAACTTCTGTCACCCTACTGTCTTGAACCTAGTTCAATCAGGCCTTTATCCTATCACTCCCAAACAGCACAAGATGACCCATGACCTTCGTGTAGTCAAATCCAATCATCAGCCCTGGCTGGTATGGCTCAGTGGATTGAGTGCTGGCCTGTGAACCAAAGGGTTGCTGGTTCAATTCCCTGTCAAGGCATATGCCTGGGTTGTGGGCCAAGTCCCCAGTGGTGGGTGCAAGAGAGGCAACTGCACGTTGATGTTCTCTCCCTCTCTTTCTCCCTCTCTTCCCCTCTCTCTAAATATAAATTTTAAAAATCTTAAAAAAAAAATCCAGTGGTCAATTGTCAGCCTATCCGTGTGTTTGACTCTGTTGAGAACTCTCCTTTTAGAAACACATTATTCACTTGACTCCTGACATTCTCTTGTTTCACTGCTATTTCACCAGTTGCTCTCTCTCTCTCTTTCCTTTGCTGGTTCCTCCTGATCTATCCAACCTTTAAACACTAAGGTACCCTTGAGCTCTGTCCTCAAGCCTTTTTTCTAGTTACACTCACTCCCTACGTAATCTCATGCATCTTCTGTCTTTAAATAACCACTGAGTCTTTGATACACAGCTCATCATCTCCAGCCCAGATCTCTTCCAATTCTAGATTTGTACATCCAAGTTCCTACTTGACATTTCTACTTAGATATCTTAATAAAAAATTTTACACTTAATATGTCCAAAGCTGAGCTTCTACTATTTTTCTTCTCTAAACCTGCTTTTACTCCAGTCTTCCTTGTCTCAGTTAATATCATTTTCCCAGATGTTTGGTCAAAAAACATTATCGCCATTCTTGATTCTTCTCTTTCTCTTTACCTCCAGTATACATCCTGACCACTTCTCATCACCATTATCATCTTTTGCTTAAATCACTGTAATTGTCTTGTAATTAGTCATCATGCTTCTGCCATTGTAGCTCTAGCCTCTCCTCTTTTTAAAATTTAATTCAGGTCACATCATTCCTTTGCACACAAACCTCCCAAGGGTCCCCATTCAATCAGGGTTAAAGTCCAGGTCCTCACAATGACCCTATATCATCTTGTTCTTCCTGTTCCCCAAACACACTAAGAATGTTTCTGCCTCAGGACCTTTGCATGTGCTCTTCTCTTTTGTCTGAATTGTTCTTCTCCCTGGCTCATGTCCTCAGATCTCTACTCAAATGTCTAGTTAATAGGGGCTTTCCTTGACCACCGTACACCCTATCTTTCTCACCTACTGCATATGTTTCATAGCTAATGTCATCACCTGTCACAATAATTTTATTTGTCTGTCCCTCCCACTAGAATGTAATACCCATGGTGGCAGAGAGGTAGTCTGTATGAATGCCTAAAACAGGACCTGGCACATACTAGGGGCTGTGTCAATACTTGCTAAATGAATGAGTGAAAGAAAAGAAGGAAGGAGGAAGGTGGGAAATAACAGGCAAGGGAGAGAGAAAAGGAGTAAAAAGAAACTAGCATTTGAGTAAAATGATGGTAGCCTTTTCTTACAACGTACCCGAGGGGATCCATTTTTTGAACTACAAGAAAATTAAGCTAAGGACTAATTTAGCATTACCCTTCTTAGAGAGAACAAATTGACAGGGGCATGTTATATACTAATTTAAATAGGTTAGGTACTGAAAACTGCCAGGAGGATGTTTTTGTAATGCCAGACAAATTAAAGAATTCTTGCCCAAATATGTCTCTTTCCCCTCCATAAGATTAAATCAAGTAAGATTTCAAAAGAATTACACCATACAGCCCAGCTGGAAGTTATCTAGCAGGGAGAGTAAAAAATGAGGATGAGCAGAGAGCTTGTTCTGAGGTTTCAGCCTTTGATGAATCCTGCAGCTAAAAAACTTACTAACTAGACTGGGTCAGGAAGTGTTTTAAAAAAAGAACCTAGAGCAGGGGTGTCAAACTCGTTTTCACTGGGGGCCAATTCAGCCTCAAGGTTCCCTTCAAAGGGCCGAATGTAATTTCAACTCCTTAACAGTTAAGGAGTAGTTACATTTATACAGTCCTAAAATTATTTCAGTCCTTTGAAGGCAACTGCGAGGCTGATGTGGCCCCCAGTGAAAATGAGTTTGACAGCCCTGACCTAGAAGATGACAACAGAGGCACAGCTGCTACCATTTGAATGCAGAGAGGTACAGAAATTCTGGTGGTTTGATTTGGAAAAAAACGATGGCAGCCTAGGAAACCCTGTATCCTAATTTGAGCTGGAAGTAGTGAGCCATTTTACTAACCTCAGGCAAAGCACTTGGCCTTCTGTCCTTCGCTGAACTCCGGAAAGAAAAAGTGGTTCAAAAAGAGAACGTCTGTTAAAAAATAAGTCTCCCTGCACCTAAGCCAAGTTCTCCTGAGCAAATGGCTCACAAATCAGAGCAGTTGGCACAAGTGCCCAGCTCAGCTGACATGGAGCCCAAGCCCTGCAGATGCTGCAGGTGGCTGAGCCACACAGGCTCTGCTCCTGAAGTTCCACGTGCCCCGGTGCTCTGAATACTTACATTTCTCCTCTTTTCTGTGTTTGCTTCTTCAGCAGCTTTCTGGTACCTTCAGAGAAGTGGGGAGAAAGAGAATGTCCTCAAATTAAACTTATATTTTTAATGTTTCAATCTTTAAGAAAACTACTTTTGCAAACCTATTTCTGACAGCAACCGTCTTTAACGACTCTATCAGAAGAAGCAGAAAATCAGAATGGCCCCAACCTCCTGAGCTGTTCCAGTCACCTGTTCTGACACAACAGAAATATCCAAGCTGATGAGGCCAAATGCTGGGAAACAACTGGGTAGAGCAGAAATTCTGGGGTTTAAGTCCCAGTTTCATTACTTATTAACTATGATGTCTGGCAAGTCACTTAACCTCTTTAAGATTAGTTTCCTTATCTAGAAAATAGCTTTCTATAGCTATTTTCATGGTTGCTGGGAAGACTGAATGAGATTGCACGTGTAAAATTGCCCTGGGAATAGTCAAAAGATATAGCATTGCATTATAGCATCACATTAATCCTAGAATGCATATTTCCCCCATATTATTGCCCATGAAATCTTTAATTCTTGTCAATGCAGAGGTAGTCACACTACCTGAGTATATATGAGTTTGGTCTAAGTATTGATCGCCATTGTCAATTTGGCTCAGTTAAATGTATTTGATGGTACTACCTGTTTTCACTGCAACTTAAAATGTCTTTAAAGAGATTACACTATGATTTGGCATTTAAAAAATATTTTATTTTTTATGTACATAAAGGGTGGCATGTGAGAAGAGTTTATGGCTTAAGAAAGCATCAGTCTTTTTAATTAGCAGTATTTTTTTCATAGTGATGCATAAAATAGTGGCACAGCCTACAGTCAGTGGCATCTTAGATTTGATAAACAGGCATATATAACAGTATTATTACTTTTTATCACTTTATTTTATCATTTTTATTACTGGGGCCAAAAGATCCCTGAGAAACAAGTGAAGTCCCAGGGCTTTTTGGGGGGGATCAAGTTTTCTCCATTTGAAGACACATAAAGCCTGGGAGGTCCAGGAGGCAGCAAATCTCCAAGACCACCCAGAACAACCGTAAGCTGGCTTCCTCAAGGGTCTCTGAGTTAAGCACTGAAAGTGGCACCATCACTTGGAAAATCCTGATCATGTGCTTCTTCTTGGGTCTGCATACCTAGAACTCAGCACCAATCCAACCCTAGAAAAGGGCATGTTTAAAAGGCCGCTTCTTCTCTGCCTTCAGGTAGAATTCCAGAATTCAGAAGATATTTGGGAAAAGATAAGGAGGTCAGCAAAACAAACAAACAGAAAAAACCCAGTAGATTGGGAAGAATCCATTTCTTTCTTTCTTTCTTTTTTATTTTTAAATTTTTATTTTATATACAACAAGCCAGCCATTCTGCAGTAAGGTGGATCTCTCGAATGACCCATTCACGGTAGTTCACTTAGTCCAACTTAAGCCTGTCTCCTTCGCATACGGGCGGCAACACTGGCAGCACAGATGGCGGCCGTACTTGTAGACCAGGCCGTGCCAGTTCAGGCAGAGGTGGCAAGAACGAGAACCCTGGCTGAGTTTTTTCAGATGGCTCCAGCAGAGCTGCTGGTGACCCATCTTGCTCTCTCTGATGCAGAGGCAAAGTGAAATGAGCTGGTGCACGCATGTGTTCTTCAAATTTGGGGGGCAAGACGCTTTTCTCTACCAAAACCAACTTTCAATTCATAGACACCTTCAGAAGCTTAGAACTTTCTCAGTATTGTGTTAAATAGAATAACCTCACACAAAATAGAGGCCAGAAATAATCCTGATTCTGGCACCACTGCTCACCTGCTATGGAACCTGGGTTACATTACTTCATGTACTGGCCTAACTTACAAAATTAAGTGACTATGTGAGGAGATTTCTAAGGCCTCTTCCCTTCCTATCAGTGTTTAAATTTTAACAATCAGATATCAATAAGAATCTTATTCACCAGTCGGGTCTTACTCTGCAACTGAGCAGAGTTTTCTGTAGGACAGGGTAAAAAAACTTCAAAAAATCTCTGGGATTTCATTGACCATGATGGGTGGTGAAAGAAAATGGAATTTTCTTTCCATTTCCACTCCCATTTCCACTTACAAGTGCTGTATGTCAATCAACAAGCTAAAAAGATATTTGCAACTTATATTACAGACAAATGATTAATTTCCCTAAAATACAAAGAACTCTTACAAATTAGTAAGAAAATGACAAATAACTTAATGGAAAAATAGGCATGAATATGAACATACAGTTCACAGAAAAGAATACCAAATGGCTCTTAACCAAACAAAAAGAATGTCCAACCTCAAAGTGAAAATTCAAACAACACTAGGAATATATTTTACCTATCAAGTGGGAAAAGTTTTTTTAAAAGCTAATATACTGAGGGTAAATTAATAAAACCTCCACAAAAGGCACTTTGTCAATTTAACAAAAATTACAAAAGCATAAGCATTATGATTCAAAACTTGTTTCCAGAACTTGTTCTATTGATATACTCCCACAAGCAAAAATGACTTTTATATTAGATTATTTGTGACAGCATTACTTGTAATAGCAAAAGACTAAAAACAACTGAGTGTCTCTTCCACAGAAGACTGGTGAATAAGCTATAATAGGTATATATACATATACATATATGTAATGGAATACTATGTAGTTATTAAAAACAATAGGATGGTGGTAATTGTGGCACAACAATGTGAATGTTCTTAGTGCCACCGAACTGTACACTTAAAAAGTGGCCTGACCAGGGTGGCTCAGTTGGTTGGGTGTTGTCCTGCAAAGCAAAAGGTCTCATGTTCCATTCCAGTCAGGGCACATGCCTGGGTTATGGGTTGGTCCCCAGTCAGGGTGCGTACAGAAGGCAACCAATCAATATTTCTCTCTCATATTGATGTTTCTCTCTTTCTCCCTCCCTTCCCCTCTCTCTAAAAATATACAAAATATTTTTTAAAAAGTGGTTAAAATGGTAAATTATGTTATGTATATTTTAACACAATTAAAAAAAAAAAAAACCAGTGTAGTATTGGCCTAAAGATAGATGTATGGGTAAAGATCAACAGAATTAAATGGAGAGCCCAGAACTAAACCTTCACATACATGGTCCAATGATTTTTGACAAAGGTGCCAGGACCAGGTAAAAAGGAAAGGACAGTCTTTTCACCAAATGGTGTTGGGAAAAGTATGTATCCACATACAAAAATATGAAGTTGGACTCTTACATTCTATCAGTGATTTTCAACCTGGGTGCTGAAGCACACCGGTGTGCCACAAGAGTTTTCAAAAACTGCAATACCTGACTATTGAGTCAGGGACACTGAGCTCTTTTCCTTTAGACTGCCAACTAAAAATAATGACAACAGCCAACATAAAAATAGTTGTCTAAAGTGAATGAATCAAAATTATACCTATTTTTTGTCAGAGCAACAAATTGATAATGTATTTTTTGGTGTGCTGCTGAATTTTAGTAGTTAGTTTATGTGTGCCATGAGATGAAAAAGCTTGAAAATCGCTGCCTTATACCACAAACAAAAACTAAGTCAAAATGAATTAAAAACCTAAGTGTAAGAGCAAAAACTATAAAAGTCTTAAAAGAAAACAGGGGCAAAGCTTCATGACATTGGACTTGGCAATGATTTCTTGGATATGACACCAAAAGCACAGGTAACAGAAGAATATACAGATAAATTAGACTTTGATAAAATCTACGTAGCAAAAGGCACCATTAATAGCTTGAAAAGGCAACCTATGGAATAGAAGAAAATATTTGCAAATCATATGTCTGATAAGGAATTAACATCTAAAACATGCATATTAAAAAAACAAATATGGAATAATATTGAACATACTATTCTGCATCTTCCTTTGTCCATTTTAGAACAGCTAATGTTTTCATTTAAGATGTTCCAAACACTAGAGAAAAAGTAGTAAAAGAAATAACTAAAAGAGTGCTGACTGGTGTGGCTCAGTGGATTATGTGCTGGCCTGTGAACCCAAAGGTCACACGTTGATTTCCAGTGAGGGCAGGTGCCTGGGTTGCAGGCCAGGTCCTGGTTGGGGTGTGTGGGAGGCAACTGATCAATGTATCTCTCAGGCATCAATGTTTCTCTCCCTGTCCTTCTCCCTCCCTCCCCGTCTCTGAAAATAAATAAATAAAATCTTTTTTTAAAAAGAAATAACTAAAAGAAACACAGTTCCTGCTCTCAGTTTGCAGTATAGATATTAAACATATAAGCACACACACATATATATATATTTACACATATATACGCATACACACAACATATATAGTGATAAGCCCTTCAAAGAAAATCAACAGAGTATTATTAAGTAACCTAACAAAGGAACCAAATTGAAAGGGGAGGGCGTAGCCTGTGTGCAAAAGAAATGACCTTTAGCCTGAGATCTGAAGTTTAACCAGAAGGAGTTAGCCAGGCAAAACGAGGTAAGAAAAGCGTTCCAGGCACAGAAAAATGGCACACACAACAGCTCCAAGACAAGAAAGCATCTCATGTATAAGGTACACAAAGAACTCCAGTGTTGCTGAAGGGCACTGGGAAAGGGAGAGAGCAGGAGGTGATGCTGGGAGGCAGGGGCTTTGCAGGCCATGCTAGGGGTTTTGAATTCAATCGTAGGTACAATGAATGGTCATTGACCCAATTTATGTTTTTAAAAGAGCTCTATGGATGCTGTACGGAGAGCAGACTGCATTCTCAAATGACGGTGGCCATTAGTGAGAGATGATGCTGGCTTGGCCCAGAGTGGTAGCATTGGACAGGAAGGAAAGTGAATAGATTTGAGATATATTTCAGAGCTAGAATCAATAGGATTGGTAATAAGAGGAAGGGGAAGAAGAAGTCAAGAATGATTCCCAGGTTTCTGGCAGCTGAGTCAATGCAAGTATTGTTTACTGGGATGGGGAATTCTGAGGGAGGAGCGAATTTGCAGATGGGGAAGATCAAGGGGTCAGGGTTAGCCATGTTAACTACAACACCCATTTGGTGGTGGCAATAATTAGATACATGTGTCTAGAGCTCAGAAGAGAAATCTAATACTATAAATTTAGGTCTTTCTATGCATGATATCACCTGCAAAGAGTGTGCAGTGCAAGAAAAGGCCCAGAACTCGGTCCTGGAGACCCTGACATTTAGGAGTCAGACAAGGAAGAAGAGATGATAAGAGAGAATGGCAAGGAACAGAGAGGTAGGAAGAAAACCAGGAGACTGCCAGTGAAGTCAAGAGAAGAAAAAATGTGGGAAGGAAGAAGTGGTGAGAAGTCATGTAAGGCAAAGGCTAACAAACATCTCGATTTAGCAACAGAAGCCCTTGGCTACCCTGACAATCATCTTCCATTGTAAATATAATTAATTTACCCATACTCCTTTTAATGGGCATTTGGATTATTTCTTGTTTTCTACCATTATAAATAGTGCTCTAGTGAATGTCCTTCTACATACATTTTTCCCCCACTTGCTCTAACATATCTGTCTGAGAGACTCCCTAAAAATGGAAATGCAGAAACACAGTGGATTATAGCTAGAAAGGAACTGAGAAATGGCCTTGAACTTGTATTTCCACACCCCTTGGGTAATCATCTTCAGTATATTACAGCAATAATACAATATATGAAAACCAGAGCTGATCAGCAGACGGGTTTATTCTTAGTCAATTATTCTCCAAGGCAAGATATGTACGCTGTGGTTAGCCGGGTAAATAAGCTCAGAAGTTCCCTTTACTGTCTTAACAGAAACACAGATTTAAAGAAAGAAAATCAAAATAATTTTCATCTTCAGTCCTGACCTTTTGGTATGGAGGCATCTGTAAGATACAGGTATGTATACTGATGGCTATCTTGAACGGTGTTTTGATACTCCCACTCAAATATCCCCACCCTTTATTCGTAATGAAGTACCTGCTAAATAGTACATAAGCAGGGAGACCCATTCTACACCGCTGCTTTCTTCCAAGCCAGGTCCTTGGTACTTTTACATTTTGTACCCTCAGAATGCTAAGAGACTCTACAGCACAATACATCTGAATTCAGTGTTAAACTAGGATTCTGGCCCCAGCCTTTCCTCAAAGGCACTCAGAGCAATTTGCATTATTCTGACACAAAATGTGAAAGTCATTGATTTGAGGAAGGAGCTGAGGCATTTTTGAAGATCCAAAGTTGAGGGGGAAATATTTGCAATGAGATTTCCGTACTTACAAATCTCATCCCTCTTCCCTTCCCAGACTGTTTTTTCCCTTCAGTCTCCTCTTCTTCACATACTGAATTTAGCCTTGCAACTGCTCATTAATGCTCAGCTGTGAGGGGCAGCTGATAGAGGCTGCTAAAATTATCTGGGGAGTAGTAACAGTGTCTCAAACTTTTCTAAGGCCAGAAAACAGTTCCTGAACCATGACTCTTCCTTGTAGGCCCTCAAATAGAGCAAAAGGAACACTGAGCCAAAAAGGGAGAATGGAAACTCCCAAGTTTTAGGCAATGTATTTTCTTCTGGAACAATTTCACAACTAAAATGTTACAGGGAAGCAAAGAGGTTAACCAGGGAGAATTGAGGGTCATTTTTTTTTTTAAATGAAGGAAGCACAGTTACAGAAAACTAAATATAAACCCTGTTCTTTCTTGAGACAATGGAATGAGTAAAGTTATAACAAGGGAGGGAAGAGCTGTGACCTGGAAGGCACACGAAGGTTGGAGGAGGGATCTCTGTGCTGTGTTCTGCCACTCTGTGTGGTGTGGTCTTTAGTCATAATTGCTGGGCCTCAGGATCACTGTCTGTCAGAGGAATGGATGAAGGTTAGCCATATCAGTGGCTTTTAAACCCCTTTTGCTGCAGAATCCTCTTTTCAAATCATATCTTATTTAGGACCATATAAAAGGGATCAAAGCAGGACGACTGGGGTGAAAAGGGCCTTGGCTCAGCCCTTTAGATCTTCCCATTTTCCCAGAATTGTCCCCTGAGGTTCCACTGAAGAACTCAATTAAGATAATTTGCAAACCACTGGGCTAGATTCCCTTTAATTCCAAAAATATATGAGTCAACGAGGAACCTTCTGCAAAGAAACCAAATTCCACCAAGAGAATCAAATTTTATTTTATTTTATTTTTTAAAAGATTTTATTTATTTATTTATTTTTAGAGAGAGGGGAAGGGAAGGAGAAAGAGTGGGAGAAAAACATCAGTGTGTTGTTGCCTCTCACATGCCCCCTACTGGGGACCTGGCCTGCAATCCAGGCATGTGCCCTGACTGGGAATTGAACTGGTAACACTTTGGTTCACAGCCAGGGCTCAATCCACTGAGCTACACCAGCCAGGGTGTGAGAGTCAAGTTTTAATCAAGTCAATGGTGAGTGAAATCAAAGGTAGCCATTCAAACTGACCCATCAACAGGCCCTTCCTTATCTCAAATTTAACAATTTATATAGTACAGAAGTTTAACAAAAGAAAACTCTGGAGCTATAAAGTACTCATGAGACACCACCTCTGATGCCATAAAAATTACTCTTAGGTACATAGCAACGTAAAATGCATTGTTAACAAATAGAAAGTAAAGCCTGGCAGTCTTTGCTCTGCTCAACTTCTTGTCTGCAGCCTCTGCAGAGAACCATCACCACACTCATGCCTGGGATTTTGGGCTAAATAGTTCAGAGGCCCCTAGGCAGACAACACAGTGACAAAAGGTGTGAAGTCTCTCATTTGTACAGACTGGATTCATCACAAATTTACCAAGTCAAGAATTCCAGATAAAGTGTTTCAACCTTCACCTGCAGATCATGGAAAATATGGTGGGAAGCCACAGCACCCTCATAAACTGCATGTTGTTACCAGAATGAAAAGTACAAAAAGACGTCCATATTGCAGAAAAGATGTAATAAAGATGCTTGGATTGGAAAAAGCACATACTCCTCAAGCCCAGAAGGACATTCCTTACTGAATGCAACACTGAAAGTGGTTAAATCTCTGACAAGGATAACCCCCTGAGGTTGCACAGGGACTTCAACAGAGGAGGACAGGGCTCACATGTGCCTTAAGAGAGTTAGTTGTGAGGTGGCATCTAAGCCCTGTGGAATAGGAAGCAATGAAGTCCTAATGCCAGAGTGGTTTCAGATTAAAAAATTCAGACTTGAGTATTTATTTAAAGATAGTGAGCAAGTGTTCTCATTAAAATATATTTTAAGTGCTAGTCATTTTCACTGACCAAAAAAAGTAAAGCCCAGCTAATTCTACAAACATCAGTCAGATTAAGTTTCCTCCAAATTTTATATTAGTTTCTCATCAGAAACCTCCTAAGGGTTCCTACAGTCTCTTCCCTAGGCTTGTATAGGATTTACTAGTTGCAAACTCTGTAACAGAGAGTGTTTCAAAAATAAGGGAAAATCAGGTCACTAGGTGTAGATATTCATACATCACTTGTAGAACACAGTCCTGACACCTGCTTTGGAAACCAAGAGTGAGTGAACCCTAAAGGCCTAAGCAATATCGGCAACATGTCTCCACTGAGTATGAAGCCTGGAGAAGACATCCAGGCTCCGATTTTCACTGTCTTACGTGCATGTCATGCCCTGTCCTACTTCTGTGCCTTACTTCGGTTGTTCCGCTTCTTCTGCAATGTCACCACTGTCTTCCTGACACATCAAAGAAAATTCTACTCATCCTTCCAAACCAGTTCAATGGGTTCAGATATGTGCATCAGAAGAAAAATACCAGACAGGAGCTAGTTAAAATACTAACATGGGCTGGTTACTCTCTACACATCAGTTTTCTTAATTACAAAACAGGGATAATGTCCCTCCTTCATACAATTTTTGTTAGGATTAGAAGTAGTATCTGTTTCCATCAAGAGCCTAGCAGTGTGTGGCACATTGATTCTGATGAATGAAGTCAGGATTTACCGTTTTGCATAACTGCCATTTGCTCTTATCACTTTCCTGGAGAAAACACAACTTACTCCACTATGAGAAGGTGATCTCTAAGATCCCTTTACACTTTGTTTCTGCAAAATTAAGGTCCATAAGATGAACAGCTTTTTCCAACTTCCTCTCATCAGTGCTACAGCAAGACTCGAATTCTCTGTCTTGAGAATTGGCTAGACAAGGACAGAATAAAGGAGTGAGAAGGGAACTGAGGAAGGGGCGAGAGTTTCACTGATGTGACTGACAGAGTTAGGGAGGGAAGGGGACTGATATCATAGCCTGCGTGTCCCAGTGTGGCCAAAGAGCAGGGTCAGTGGGAATAACATGTGGACACACAGGAGGCTCTAGGCAGGGAGTAGGTTTTCCAAATGTGCATTTCAGAGACAGATTCTGGGTGATGATGGGGTTGGAAATGGAGTCAGGGGCATGAGAGACCACGTGCAGGTTGAAGAAGCAGGGAAGATCAAGAAATTCTGAGTCCAGACAGGTCATTTATATAGACCAGTGACTCTTTTTGTCTTTTTTCTGGACCAGTGATTCTTTACCAGGGGCATTATGGGCCCCAAGGGACACTTGGAAAAATGTGAGAATCTTACCGGGGTTTCTCCTCCACCCCCTTTTTCTTTTTTGGTTGTCATAATGTCATGGGGTGCCACCAGCATTTGGAAGAAGGGAAGATGATGAACACCCTGCACAAGGAAGATTTGCCTCATCCAAAATGCCAACAGCACCACCCCTGAGAAACACTGAGGAGAGAACAAATCTGGAAGCTACAGTCCCCAGTAAAAGCACCCCGCTGCAGCAAAGGGGAGGACATAAGGAGAATAATGTAATTAGTTGTGAGTCTCAAAGCACAGGTTTAGACCTTTGGAACAAGGCGCAAAATACGAGGGATGGGAAATGGCAGAGATGCAGGGGAGTAGCATCCCTCACCCCTGGCCCCAGAATATTTCAGAGAAACATGTGCAGAAAGAGCAGGCAGGCACCACGCAGAGACAGGATGCACGTCAAGGGAAAGCCACGTTCAGCTGAAGAGAGATGGGGCTGGGGAGGGTGAAAAGGGTAAGAATTTAAAGAAGTTTCTCTACAGAACAGGGAGTTTCCAAGTCCCATTAATCACATCTCAACACCGTCTCAAATCCTTCCCTTCCTTTCCATGCCTGCTGTCCCCCACCCTCAAGAGCTTTCACTTGGGTTCTCAAGAGAGTCCCATGACTTGTCTCCATGCCGTCACTCTCTCACCTTTCCAGTACACCTTTTACACCTTTGCCAGAAGCATCTTTCTGAAATGCAAGCCCTATCATGTCATTCTCCCTGCCTGAAACCTTCAATGGTTTCCATTGTTTATCTAACCAAATCCTGAACCGAGCCTGGCATTACAACCTTCCATCATACGGCCCTAACTGAACTGTACCAGTCCCTCCTCCCCTTTGTATTTCTCCGTGCCAGACTGCTTGCTTTCCTATTCCCTTTATTCATGTCTTCCTTCTACAATCCTTTGCCTGAATCTATCATTCTGCTTTATGTTCAAGTTCACTATTTCAAGTTCACAAGTCCCTCTCTTCCACTACCAGTGCTCCCTAAATTTTCCTGAAGGTAAAAATCACCTGTAATACTTGTCAAAAACACAAATTCCTGGGCTCCATCCCAGACATATTGAATCAGAATCTTTGGGGAGGAGGGGGAGGCAGGGAAGCCACACAGGATGGTTTTCAATCATGTCCAAAACAATCTTTCCCATTCCTCCCATAGAAAAGTAGAGTCAAACTCCCTTCCCTCTGAATATGAACCAGCCTTCATGACTCGCTTGTAACAAAGAGAATGCGGATAAAGTATGTAACGTCTGAGGCTAGGTTGTAAAAGGCAATACATTTTCTGACCCTGATTCCCTTCCTCTTTTGTTCCCTCCCTCCCTCCGTGTCTGGACGTTTGCCCTTGGGATGCAGCCAACCAAGCCAAGCAGCCACACGGAGAGGCCTGTGTAGGTGTTCTGAGCAGGGCCCCAGCTGAGAGCCCAGATGACTGCCAGCATCAACCACCTCACTCGTGAGCTGAGTGAACCTTCAGATACAACTATGGCCCCCAGTCTTTGAGCACCCTGGCTGATGCTGGGTGCTCATCAGCAGAGGGGAGCAAAGGCAAGCTCTGCCCAGATTGGAGATCAATAAGCAAAATAAATGTTCTCATTACGTTAAGCCACTAAACCTTGAAGATTTTTTTTTTCATGCAGAATAGATAACTGCAACACCATATTGTTAAGGGGCACCCCACCTGATTCTTAAGATGAAGGAAGTCTAGGCACATCTTCTATGATATAAACTATGTTGTTCAGTTCCATGAGGTCAGGGATTGAGTCTTAACAGCTTTCCAGATCTTGACCCCTTTTTTTCTGAAATATTTTCCTTAATTGTCTTTTTTAATAATACATGTTTGACATAAAATTACAGCACTATAAAGTGCATAATGTAGAAAGTAAAAGGGCTAGGAAGTTTCATACAGCCTCTACTTTTTCTTAAGCTATAACCAAGGCCAACAGTTTGAAAGGGTAGTGTTTTCCACACAGCAGGTGCCTGACGGATTTGTCAGAGAAGAAAAGGTGACATTGTAGATTACAGAAACCTCATATTTAGGTACTTAATCAAATCCTAGACACAGCTCCTAGAATTATGGTCTTCAGTCTTTACCATCTTTCTTCTCTTAAATATACTGTAGCTTCTATGAATTAACAAACTCTACTAGTGAAGTAAAACTACCATCTTCCCAGAGCTCCTCCCCACTATGGCATCTCTACTTTAGCGAAGTCAACGTGTTTGCCATCGTGGTTTATTATTTACATGAACCATTTCTTCGACATTTGTTGAGTGTCTACTATGTTCAAATCACTGTGCTACCCACTAGGGATAAAGCAAGCAGGAAAGGTGCTCTTACATCAAAGAACTCATGGTTTGGAGCAGGAGTCAGCAAACTTTTTCTTCAAGGGCCAGATAGTAAATATGTTAGACTTTGAGGGCCATATGGTCTCTGCAGTGACTCTGCTGTGGTAGCATGACAGCAGCCATAGATACTACGCAAAGGGACGTGGCTGTGTCCCAGTTAAACCTTATTCCGTTCGCAGGCTGGTGCTCAATCCACTGAGCCACATCAGCCAGGGCCCAGTAACACTTTATTTACTATGATGCAGCCAGTGAATGACAGATTGCCTATGGAGTTAGCAATGTTCAACGGAGCTTCATGTAGTGATCAAATGTTTTTGTGCCGTTCAGTATGGTAGCCACCAGCTATGTGTAGCTATCGGACACTTGAAATGTGGCCAGTGCAGCTGATGAACTGAATTCTAAATATCATTTTATTTTAATTAATTTTCATTTAAATAGCCATATATGTAGAAGCTACCGTATTAGACAATGCAGGTAAAGAGTGCACCTTACATTCCATTTCCTTCAACTAAATCAAAACTTGCTTCAAAACTCATCTCGACCAGGAAGCCTTCCTGACTACCTCTGCCCTTGACAGTCACTCTCTCTCTCTTATTCTGCATCTAGGCCCTTACTCCTACTTATTTGAGACTTGCTGACATTTTGCTTAATAATTAGTGTTTTATGATTATCTTTTGTGTTGAGACTTTTTTCTTTCCCCAAGTAAACAAAAATTGAAAGATAAAGTGTGTCTCCTGATTATCATAAAATCTCCTTCTCCACAGTGTCTGTATGGTGCTTAAAATCTGAAAGGAGCTCAATAAAGCTGTTTTATAATATGTACTTCCTTTACTGATTTCCCTGACAGGTGGTAATGTTTGCTCAAGACAGATGGTCCTTTTGGACCAGAATCAGCACTTACTTGGAGAATATTTCTACAATAGCTGATGACTTGTTCTTGTTGACAAGAGAAAGTTCTTTGGCCGTTACCCTCAATGAAAGTGAAGTCCATTGCCGTCGATTAAATGCAGTTGATTCCATCTTGTCTACAGATACTGAAATACCTATTCAATAAAGAAAGGCAGAATATTAGACACAAAAGAGGATTTCCCAGCATCCAAGTACTGGCAGCGGTGTGTTGTGAGAGCAAAGAGCCTCAGACCAGCAAACCATACTCCTCTATCGGTTCTCTCAAAAACCATAATCTTGGTCAAATGATTCAATATCTTTCGGTTGTAGTTTCCTGTAAAATGAGAAGGTTAGGCCAGATGATCTCAAAGGTCTCTTCCAGTTCCATCATTTTATGACTGACCCTACTGTGCAAACATCGATTGGCCTTTCCCTGAACTTAACTCTGTTCCAAAGTCACATTTGGAGTGAAATGTTCTACTCTTCTGAGTTACATCCCAGGGGAGGTACAATCAGCATCTCTGTGGACTCACAGCCAAATTAGGTACCACCTACATCCAAGTTTCTTTTGGCTGCCCTCTCTCCCCAAGCTCTGCAGCAGTGGCCACTTGTTGTTGGGGAAAGAGCTGGGGACACAGTGTGGATAATATAAAATACAAGGGCTATAAGGCGAGATGGACTTCATTTAAAATCGTAACTTTGTTACTTTGAACAAATTACATTATCTTTTCAATTTTAGTTTCTTCAGCTGAAAAAATTAGAATAATACCTACCTTTATAAGGCTTTTGATGTAGATTTAAGGAAATACTATATTTAAAATAGTGGGCATGTTACAGTAGTATTAAGAGCATTTTAAATTTATTAGTATTGGGTTTTATTATAATTTTTAAAAAGATTTTATTTGTTTATTTTTAGAGAGAAGGGAAAGGAGGGAGAAAGAGAGGGAGAGAAACATCAAGTGTGCAAGAGATACATCGATTGGTTGCCTCTCCTGTGCCTCTAACTGCAAACCTGGACAGCAACCCAGGCACATGCCCTGACCAGGAAGTGAACCAGAAACCTTTCGGTCCAGAAGCTGGCACTCAATCTACTGAGCCACACCAGCCAGGGCAGTTTTTGATATAATTCTTATTATTTTAAACCTTAACAATTGGGGAAAGTATAATGAACTTTAAATTCGGGGAACTAAAACCTCTATACTTAAATTCTTTCCTAAAATCCTTTCAAGTCAAAGAATGCGTAATGCCATGCCCTTGATATCACCTGGTCCCTCCCCTGACTTGACTGGTTTTTTTGCCCCAGTAATTACCAAAGAAGTTCCAACCTTTGTCCAAGAGAGGTGAGATTAGAGACGAGTCAATAGTTTCCTTATTTAAATAGTGAAAATATAGATGAAAGTACTTCTTGCAGCTCTCTGTACGACCACAGAGCATAAGTGGTCTGTTTGGTAGAAGGTACAGTTCAGGTACTGCTTCTAGCAGCCTTGACAGCAGCAGAATACACGTGCTCTCACCCAGGCAACCTGGGCTTCCATTTCACACTAAAAGTCCTGGGATACGATGTGAGTGATCGGCAACCCTAAAAGACCATCCTGCTCTTCTACATGTAGCATTTGTTCTTCCAACTAAATCCCTGTCTGAAAACAACACTTCTTTCGTTTTTTGTTTGTTTGTTTGTTTGTTTGTTTACTTGTTTGTTTTCATCTCCAAGTTGGGAGGTAACATGGAACCCTCTAATGGTAAGGGTGCTGGTGTTAGAAATAGACAGACACATCTAAGTGGGTGTTGGCCCCATCACCTAAAGCTCTGTCTGCCCCTAAATCTTAGATTTCTCATAATAATAGTGCTTACGCCATCGTACCTTTAGAGGAACTAATAAGATAAAAAAGAAAAGACCCTTACCCAGAGTAAGTAAGCAATAAGTGTTCCGCTTTTATGTTATCTGTTCTTACTGGATAAAATGACCTTAATTTTATACATGTTCTTTGAAGTAACCCTGAATATATCAAATAATATATGATATTTCTCTATATGCTTTCCAGTTTATTACTGACAAACCCACCATATATTGTCCATCTCTTCTTACCAAGAAAAAGATAATGAAGCAACAAACAATTCAGCTAAACTTATGTAAAACCACAGTAATAACCCTGTAAGTCAAATTTAGGAAATACTGACCAACACATTAAGACATTATTTGGTACAATTATGCTTCCAATATGGGTATGGGTATAAATGTCCATTCTACAGTGATCAATTCTGAATCAAAGAAAAAAATACACAAAAGATATAGTCTCAAATTTGTTTGTAAAAAAGGAAAAGCATAAATTATTTGAGGGACTGAGTGTGATTAAGAAAAAGAGTTTAATTCCCAAGTCTATTTCCGTGGTTTTGATTATTCTCAGCCAGAAAATTAGGAAAAGTCAGCACATCTATTTTGGTATAAGGCTGGGGTAAGCACACTTTATACTCGAGGAATAAGGTGGCGCATACCTGACCACATTTCTCTTCACAGAAGCTTACTGTTATTTCTCAGTAATACGATTAGCACCCTATGAAACAAATAAAAGTAAGAGTCACCTGGTACCACGTTACTGCGATACTACTTCCTACAAGGTGTAGGGAGAAGGCCTTACCCAATAGTGCACATAACCTATTCAGCTTGCTAGCGTGTACAGAAGTAATTACAACATGAGGCAGAATGTGGTTAGAGGCAATGCATGGTTCAAGAGTACAGGACCTGATTTTCTGGCTCGGTAGGTGGGAAGGGAAGAGACATTAAACTGACTTGCGATTTAGGAACAGCAAAATTTCAACAAGGGCAGGAGGAGGAAAGTACATCTCAGGAAGAGAGAATAGCAACACACCATAGGGAGTTGAAACAGTACAGGAGACTTCAGTGGAGTCAGACTGTAGGTGTAAGAGAAGTTGAAGATAAGCTATGGAAAGGGAGACTAGGAAGAGCCTTGAAAATCATATTAGAGTTTGGGCCATATTCCAACAGTGGACAGAACTAGCCTGTGAGTGAGCTGAGATGGAAATCTAGTAATTTTAAGGTGCTAGTCCCTGGCACACATGTGACCTTTATGGCAAATGAAAAAATAACTTCCCTGAGTCTCATTGTGTGCATTTGTAAGAAAAGAACTCTGTAGTGAATTCTCCACAGTCTCTGTGGTGGAACGAAAATAATTTCTTAAAAAGCAAATAGCATAATAAGGGCCATGTTTTAAAAAGATGATTCTGCAGCAGTAACTCAAGAAGAGCAGAAAAGGTTGGAATCTAAATTACTAGTCAACAAGATCCTAAAACCAAGTGAGAGGTAATCAAGGTTTAAATTAGAATAGGTGGGAATAGAAAGGTGGAAAGACAGAATTGGCTGTTCTTAGAATAAAATGAACTTAGGGTAAGAGAAGGAATCAGAGCTGACACCATCAAACTTGAATAATGTTTAATGTTGATGCCATTAGCAGAGAGAGTATATAGGAAGAAGAGGGAGAATGAGTTTTGCTTTACACATGTTGAGATATACATGTCACTAATAAAAATACTAGTGGCTCTGGCTGGCGTGGTTCAGTGGATTGAGTGCAGGCCTGTGAACTGAAAGGTCGCCAGTTCAATTCCCAGTCAGGGCACATGCCTGGGTTGTGGGCCAGGTCCCCAGTTTGGGGCATGCGAGAGGCAGCCAATAGATGTGTCTCTCTCTCTCCTTTCCTTCCCCTCTCTCTAAAAATAAATAAAGACAATCTTTAAAAAAATTATTAAAAAACAAAAATAACTAAGATTTTTAGCTTCAGAAACTGTAAGGACAATGGTGTAACAAATAAGAAAGGGATACAGAGAAAGGGGAATCATTTGCTAAGATGGAAGATGTCTTCAGCTTTAGACACATGCAGCAGATTTTTACAAGAGAGCAGCTTAGAAATCAAGTAAGCAAAACCCCCTTTTTACAGTAAGGAAGTCGAGAAACATAAAGGTCCAATAATTTTCCAAACTCACCAACTAGTTAGTATGAGAGCCAGAGTTCTAATTCCCAGTCCAAACTTCTTTTTTATCACACCAGGGAGATTGAAGTGGAATATTTAAACATCCTGTGGGTGAAATACAGCCCAGAAATATAGATCTCTGAACAAAGGTTTTTGAAAGTCTAGGGTTGGGCAATGACTCACTGGGAAACCTGGCCCCAGGTACGGTTTCCTCAAGCTATTGCTTAGGGCGAGGTCTCTAACTGCTCCAGGAAACCTATTCTCATAATAAGACTTAAACATACTTTAATATAGACTTACCTAACTAAATAAATGGCTCCCAGAAACCAGACTGGGACAAAAGCAAACGAGCTGCCACTAATAAATTCCTGAATCCTGTTCTTATAAATCCAACCTACGTCACTTCTCTCTCTCTCTGTGTCTCTCTCTGTCCTGAGATGGCTACTTGTGCAGAGGCACAATTCCCTGAGTACAGCCTCAGAAGATGAAAGAGAACAAAATACAGTTGATCTTTGAACAATATGGGTTTGAACTGTGTGGGTCCACTTATATGCAAATTTTTTAAAGTAAATAACGTAAACATATTTTGTCTTCCTTATGATGTTCTTAATAACATTTTTTTCTGTAGCTTACTTTACTGTAAGAATACAGTATATAATACATATAACATACTAAATATATGTTAATTGACTGTTTATGTTATTGGTAAGGCTTTGGATTGACAGTAACATTTTGAGGAGTCAAAAGTTATCCACAGATTTTTTTGCAGGAGTCAGCTCCTCTCACCCTGTGTTGTTCAAGGGTCAACAGTACAACTCACTTGTTCAGAGAAAATGTTATTTTTTAGGAATAAATTGTAGCATTTTAAAGTATTTTTTTAAACTAAGAACTCTTCCAATTTGGATGATGACATAAAAAAGGGAGCAACTAATTAAAATGAAAAAAAAAACCCTAAAAAACTTTAAGATTCAAAGGAACATTTTAAACAAAAGCAACATGAAACATGCGCCCATATAATGTTCCTTTTTTCAGAGTATAAACTAAATTTATTTCTAAGGGTGTATTTTTGCATAAAGAAGTAGTGACTAAATTCACATACTTGAAAAATTTTAGAAGTTAATAGCTTTTTTAAGCTTTTATTTTTGAAATAATTTTATATTTTCACAGAGTTGAAAGATAGTACAAAAGTTCTCAGATGCTTTTCAGCTAGCGTTACCTCCCATCACCACAATACAATTATCAAAATTAAGAAATAAACATTAGTACAATACTACTATCTAAACTACAAGCTTTATTCAAGTCCTATCAGTTTTCCACTAATGTCTTTTCTTCTATTCCAGGATCCCACACTGCATTAGGATCCTGGAACAGAAAAAAGACATTGGTAGTCATGTTTCTGTAAGTCTCCCCCAACCTATGACGGTTGTTTGTTCTTGTCTTTCATGGCCTTGACACTTAGGAAAAGTACTGGTCAGATATTATGGAGAATATCTCTCAATTTGGGTTTCTTGATTTCTTCAATAAAAGGAACCAGGGCTCCTATAAGAAGTAGTTGGTTTCAGAGCTATTGCGGAGCAAACAGAAGATGAGCCTGGAACATCTTGCAATGCTCAAGAAAAGTTTTGTTTTAAATATGTTTTCTCAGATTAGACTAAGGTTATAAAATTTTGGGGAGAATACTACGGAGCTGATGAAACTTCTTCACTGCATCCTCGGAGGGAGAACAAAAGGGTAATGTCTTATCACTGGCGATGTTAACCTTGATCACCTGGTGAAGGTGGTGTCTGCCAGGTCTCTCTGCTGTAAAGTTACTATTTTTTTCCCTGTATGATTCATAAATATTTGGGGAGAGATTCTTTAATCCTGTTCCTCTTTAAATTTTCACTCACTTAATTTTAGCATTCATGGGTAGATCTGCCTTCAGCAGTTATGACTGTGGTGTTCTACTGGTGGCTTTCTATTGCCCTCCTTCTTTCTACATTTATTAATTGAAATTCTTCTATAAGGAAGAACTGTTATTTCTCCCTCATTTATTCAATCATTTTATTTATATTAATATGAACTTACAATATTTATCTTATTCCCTGAGATATTTTATTTTGTTGCTTAAATTGTTTCAACTTTGGCCATTTGGAGCTCTTTCAGGTTGGCTTTGGTGTCTTTTCAACGTATCATCAATTTTTTTCAGCATTTCCTCACGTTCTAGCACTATAAAATGTTCCAGAGTTATCTTGTATTTGCCCTGCCATAGCCTTGGAATCAACCACTTCTCTAAGGTTCCTTTTGTTGGAGAAACCAAGATCTGGGCACTGGTGTGCTCATTACTATATATATATATACACACACATATCCCCAGGTAGATATCCCCAGGTATGTAGGTAAACAAATCTATATTTACATATTTATCTCTAAATCTACCTATCTGTATATTTTTAAACTATAAATTCATAGTGACACTTCTGACTCCAAGCTAGCATTGCAAGATTCACTCTAGTTCATATTCCCTTTATTTATTTGTAACTTCTTCCTCTGATAGTGAGAAGCCTAAATCCTTAGAATTTTTATATTAAAAAAATCTAGAATCTCCAAAATTATGACATTACTAGTATCTACTCTCTTGATACACCATATTTTTTAAAGATTTTATTTATTTAGTTTTAGAGAGGGGAAGGGAGGGGGAAGAGAGGGAGAGACATCAATGTATGGTTGCCTCTCTCATGTCCCCTACTGGGGGACCTGGCCCGCAACCCAGGCATGTGCCCTGACTGGGAATTGAACTGGTGACCCTTTGGTTCACAGGTCAGCACTCAATCCACTGAGCAACACCAACCAGGGCAATACACCATATTTTTTAAAAAATTCTAGCTGAAATGCTATTCCTTCCTCATTTATTCACCTTTCAAGACTCAAGTAAAAGACTGCCTCCTCAAAGAACCCTTTCCTGAACTGCCCTCACTGTATTCCCAATCAGTATAGATCACTTCCTTATAATTTTATCAGTCTGCTTAACAGAAAGATTCTTGAGGTCAAGAGACAGATCCACTTTGTCTCCTGCCCTCCTAGTATCTAATATAATGCTTTTGAAATAGAAGGAACTGTATTAATCTGTCCTGAATAAAATTGCATGAAGGTTTAAATTTTATCCAAAACACTATCAGTGTTTTGGTACTGATACTAGATACATTTGGTACTATCAGTACCAAAAAAAAGAATGCTTATTATTCAGTCCAAAACTAGTTGTTAAGAAAGTATGTATCATTTTTCAAAACTGTGAATTAGTAATTTATCTTATTTAATCTCTGAGATAAACTCAAGTGATATAAAAAAGTAGAACCAATAAATTATTTTAAATACTATACATAAAAGGCTCGCTATCTATTACTCAGCAGCATGGTGACAGAGAAGTCTGTAGGCATGTTAGAATAATCATTGCTGCTATTCTTGGAAGACCTTTAGCCAGGCCTCTGAAGAAACCTGTATCCTAGACAATAGGCAAATGATAACAATGACCAAATTCCCAGGAGTCAACAAGGATGTAGATGTTGCAAGACAAATTCACTTTGATAACATTTTTTCCTTTTTTTATCTCCTTTTAAGAATAGTTTGTTCTTAAAAAACACTAAGACTTCGAGCAAGAGTAAATAAAAAGGTTGTATTGGATAATGAGAAGCAATTTCATTTTCACTCAGCACTTACAAATATTCACCTATAGTGATGCACACTTTATGACTCCAAAGATTAAAGAAGAAGAAAAGTACCTGTCAGATAGCATCATCTTTCCCCCCACCTTGTCTATGTCAGGAGAAAAAATAAGTATTATGACAATCCATCTTAGCACCTGATCATTCCCTCTGTCTTCCCAGAACCTCACTTCACCTCCATCTCTCGCTGTACCCTAGAAAACATGCTCGTATTTCTGATATGTGCATACATATCTGAAATTTGCATATATGCATTAAATAAATAACCTTTTTTCTGTTAAGCATTCCCCCCCTCAGATTACCACCTCACCTTGCTCCTTACCTACACAGCCAATCCTTAGTCTTCAGATACTCGTTGTTTCCACTTCCTCACCTCCCATTCATCCCTCTGCTCACTTAGGTCTGGCTTCTACTCCTACTGAAATTATTTTCCTGAAGATCTCTTACTGCCAAATCCAAGAATCATGTCTCAGTTTTTATTATCTTTTCTTGCCATTTGAATAGTTCATTAGTCCCTCATTTTTGAAATTGTATTTTCCCTTGTTCTTTTTCTTAAATGAAATTTTCCTGACCCCTTTCCTAACTGGTCTCAATTTTCTCGCTGAATCCCTTTTCCCCCTCCACTTACACCTGTTCCAAGGCATTAGTGAAGGATCAGTTTCTCTCCTTTCCCTGGGTGAGCTTACCCACCCTTGAGTCATCAAAGGTCTCTTACAACAGATGATTCCAGACACTGTATCATAAGTCCTAACCCTCCTGACTTCCAGTCCTAAAGTTTCCACTGTATGTTGCATAGTTCCATATGTCCCATAAATACACAACATAACACTGCCCAAATCATATGTATCATCCTCTTTTATCTCTACCCCTCAAAGTAAGTTTATTTAACCACAAATAATTTTTCTCAAAAGATGAGCTGTCACATGAATTCTTGCTTATATTAAACAAAATAGGCCCTGGCCAGGTGGTTCAACTGGTTACAGCAACATCCTAAAACACCAAGGTTGCGGGTTCGGTCCTGGTCAGGGCACATATAAGAATCAATTAATGAGCCCTGGCTGGAGCATCATCTTGTGCATGAAAAGGTTGCAGGTTTGATTCCCAGTCAGGGTACATACTGGATGGTAGGTTGGATCCATGGCTGGGAGAGTATGCTAGAGGCAACTGATCAATGTTTCTTTCTTTCTCTCTCTCTCTCTTCTCTTTCTCTCCCAAGTCAATAAATAAAAGAAGTTAAAACATAATATAACATGAAAGATAGTATAATATAATAAAATGTGTACAAGATCTGAAGTTAAAAAGAGAACTTACAGGTTCTCACTCTGCCTCTTTCTAATTATGCTGATCATAGGCAATTTATTTACTTCCTTGAGGAATACACCATCACCGACATTGGCTTATCAAAAATTTTAGCCCTGGCTGGTGTGGCTCAGTGGATTGACTTGCAGCCTGCAAACTAAAAGGTTGCCAGTTCCATTCCCAGTCAGGGCATATGCCCGGGTTGCAGCTAGGTCCCCAGTTGGGGGCGTGCGAGAGGCAACCGATCAGTTTCTCTCGCACATCGATGTTTCTCTCTGTCTCTTTCTCCCTCCCTTACCCTCTCTCTGAAAGTAAATAATAAAATCTAAAAATAATTCTACATGAAATGTTTATTACATGACACATAGTACAGAGAGAATGGCATAGAGGCTAAGGGCACAGGCCATTAAGTTTAAATCTAGCTGTTCAAATCTCACACCTCCCACTAGTTGTGTGATCTTGGGAAAGTTATTATAATACTCCATTTCTGTTTCCTCATCTTTAAATTGAGGGAAAGTAACCTACTTCAGAGCATTATTTTAAGAATTAAAACAATTTCCTAAACATCCAGTATATACTACATTACCTAGCACCTAATAAATGCTCAATCTTTAACATTATCATCATCATTATTATTAACCAGTAAGTATTATTTCACAGAACTCCTTTATGTTCTTTGACATGTAGACTTTGTATAAACTTTTTCTCACATCTTTAGGCAGGTCCAACTTCTCTCTCTTGATCCCTGGCCTGTCCCCGCACGTGATCCTCCACGGCCTTATGCTACAGGTCCCAGCTTGGATGGCACTTCCCTCCAGATGCCTCCCTGACCCCCCAGCCTGCTCTGGGAGGTTTCTCTTAAGTTGCTAAAGTACTGGACCCACCCCCAACACTGATCGCATTGCATTTTTTAATCACACTGTATTTTAACTTTCACTACAGTGCCTAGTATATGATGAACACTCCAGTATTTGCTAAATAAAGGAAGGTATACCAGGTATCTGAAATCATTTGTGGGATTCAGCTATTTTTATAGATTAGTACTTTGAGGGAAAAGGAAATGAAACAAAACAAAACAGTGGGTTATATTTGCTTATTCCAAGGCAAATCATACCAAAATATGGGAAATCAGTGGATATAGCTATCAAAAAATGGACTCTAGCACTAAACTGTAGAATAAAACTGAACCATATGAGTAGATTGTTTTAGTCAACTCCCTTTGTTGGCATAATTTAGATGTTTTCTTACAAGTACTAATTCTTTCAAATAATTATTTGGTTTTTCAGGTAGCAAAGCCAAATAATAATTCTAAAAGCCAAAAGGGAGCTAATATGAGAAATAAAAGGGAGGGAAAAACTTAATTCAGTAGGTCCTTTAGAAGTTTAAAAATACTGATTTCCAGGTCCTATACCACAGTTCTAATTCATTAGGTCTGGAGTAAGGCCTAGGAAGACAACATTTTAACAAGAACCTCAGAGTGATTCGTCAGAGGTTTCCCCATCACATGTTGAAAAACACTGAAGTAAAAGAGTTTAAGACCTCTATGTATTCCAAGAAAAATGGGAAAACAGCAAAATGGAATTCGTTTTTTAAAAAGATTTTATTTATTTATTTTTAGAGAGGGGGAGGGAGGGAGAAAGAGAGGAAGAGAAACACCAGTGTGTGGTTGTCTCTCCCACACCCTCCACTAGGGACCTGACCCGCAACCCAGGCATATGCCCTGACTGGGAATCTAACTGGCAACCCTTGGTTTACAGGTCAGTACTCAATCCACTGAGCCACACCAGCCAGGGAACAAAAGGGAAATTCTTATGTTAACCACTTCAAATTTTATATGGCCATTCAAATTTGGCAGTGTAAGGAAAATGGCTGCCCTGTAAAGGCAGACTGATGTTTGGGCAAAGCCAGTCTGGACACTGAACTGATATAACTTTGCTGCCCATCATCTAGGTTCACCTAGAACTTCCCTGCCCAGAAGGCACAAAATCGCTGTATCACTGTATCACATGTATCACACACTCGTGATAATAAAAGTGAATTTTTTTTCTAGTTTGATTTTTTGCTGAATTTAAAACGCTGCTTGAGAAAAACCTGCAAGATCAAAAAAATGGTATCTGAATAGAATTCCAATTTATTTTTATCTATTGAATCTGAAGGCAACTATAATTTATTGAGATGTCAAAGTTAAAGCAAGGAGTCAACAGGCTTGGACTCTATTCTTTAATCTGCCACTAATTAGCAGTATCATCTACTGAAAAAAATCACCTCTCAGGGCCTCAATTTCCTCTTGTATAATATTAAGGGGGTAAAATAGCCCAGAGTTTTTTTTTTTTTTTTTTAAGGTTTTATTCATTTATTTTTAGAGAGGGGAAGGGAGGGAGAAAGAGAGAAAGAAACATCAATGTGTAGTTGCCTTTCACATGGCCCCCACTGGGGACCTGGCCTGAAACCCAGGCATGTGCTGGGCTTGTCCCTGACTGGGAATCAAACCTGTGACCCTTTGGTCCTTAGGCCCACACTCAATCCACTGAGCTACACCAGCCAGGAAAATAGCCTAGAGTTTTTCTAACTACAGGTCACAAAATTAGTGAGTTGTGAAATCAGTTTAGTGGGACAGAACCAGCATGTTTATTTGTTTGTGTTAGTGAAAAAGAAGAGAGCCCTGACTGGTGTGGCTCAGTTGGCTGGGAGTCGTTCCGCAAAGCAAAAGTTTGCCAGTTTGGTTCCTGGTCAGGACACACGCTTGGTTGAAGGTTTGGTCACCAGTTGGGGTGCGTACAATAAGCAACAAAATTAATGTTTCTTTCGTACATTGATGTTTCCCCCCCTCTCTTCCCCCTCCCTGTCCCCTCTCTAAAAATAAATATAGCCCTAAAAAAAAAAAAAAGAAAAGAAAGAAAAAGAAAAGGAAGAGAATGAAAATAGAAAATGTCACAGTGTATTACACATAGTATAAGTATTCTTTTATAAAGTTTTTATTCGTGTTTGTATAAAGTGGGTAACAATGTAAAATATTTTTTATTGTGGGATGTGGTTAAAAATTATAGAGTGACAAGTGTTGGTGAGGATGTGGAGAAACTAAAACCCTCAGACACTGCTGATGGGAATGTAAAATGGTGCAGTTATTTTGGAAAATAGTTGGCATTTCCTCAGAAGGTGAAACATGTAATCATCACATGACTCAGCAATTCCACTCCTAGAAATATGTGCGTGTGGCAGGGTTGCATCTCCGAGAGAAATGAAATCACAAGTCCACATAAAAACTCGTGCATGAATGTTCATAAAGTGTTGTTCACAATGGCTCCAAAGTGGAAACATTCCAAATGTTCATCAACTGATAACTAAATAAATAAAATGTGGTCTACCACATAAAAGAACATATGTTATTTGCCCATGAAAAAAAAATGAAGAACTAACACATGCTACACAGTATTGGATGAAACTCAAAAAATACGCCATGGTCTCTTTAAAATATTTACTTTATGATTATTAGAAAAACTACTTGTCTCTTCTTAAATGTTTGTTTTGGTAACACTGAGCAATTACTTTTTGTAGCTTTTATTCAAAAGTCAAATTAAAACACTTTTTTAGTATAAATGTTACTGTATTACAAAAAGGATAAGTCTCAATATAATTGTTGGGACTTTATAAGATTCTTGTACAATTGAAAAAACTTAATCCTAAATTAGGTTACTGGTTTTCAAAAGAGCTCCAGCAGCCAGGTGGAGTCCATCGGCATCCCTCCCTTCTGCCCACATCACCTTCCTTCACACTCATCCTTTTCTTTAGGGAACCTCTCCTCCTCCAAAGGTCTGAATAAACACTCCAAACCACAGCGTCACTTTCTTCACTAACGCCCTTGGTTAGAGTGATTGGTCAAGGGATGGGCCTGCTCATCATAAACAATGAGAAAAAGAAGTCTGCTCTTGTCTGCCTCTTCCCCCAAGCCCATTCTGCTTCCCATCGGTAACCTCTGTCACAGTTTGGAATATAAGCTTCCTGAAAGTGCCTACAAGTGATAACGACAATACCAAACACATAGCACTATGTGTCACTCACTGTTCTAAGCATTCTACATATTATTATCTCATTTTATCTTCACAGTAACTCACGAGGTAGATATTACTCTTATGCCTATTTTACAAATGAGAAAACTCATGCACAGAGATGTTAACACACAGCATGCATAAAAACACATGTTTTTTAAAAAAATTACAATGGTTTTATGTTGATGTACTTTATAGCAATTATTTATTTCCTCTTGAACATCTTTCCACATCGGGACATACAGATCTACCTCAACCTTTCAGAGCCACTTACTATTTCACTCCCAAATAGTCTATGACTTATTTAACCAGGCCCCTGTCAAGGAACATTTAGATGGCTTTAGGTTCTTCATTATTAAGAACAAGGCTGCAATGAACATGCCTCTACTACTGCTTACTTGGAAGTGTGTATGTATGATGTAAATTCCCAGAAGCAGCATGTCTAGTTCAAAAGGCCTATGCATTAAAAATTTTAATAGACATTCCCATGTGTTCCTCAAAATTGGTTGCATGATACACACACATACACACACATACATACACATATATATGTATATATTTCTTAAAAGATTTTACTTATTTTTAGAGAGAGGGGAAGGGAGGGAGAAAAACAGGGAGAGAAACATCCATGTGTGAGAGATACATCTTTCAGTTGTCTCTTGCACACTCCCAGCTGGAGACTTGGTCTGAAACCCAGGCATGCGCCCTGAATGGGAATCAAACCAGCGACCTTTCAGTTTGCAGGCTGGCACTCAATCCACTGAATCACACCAGCCGGGGCATATATTTGAACCATCAGTTATAAGAGAAAGCCTATTCTCCACATCCTTGTCAATACTAAGCATTATTAATCATTTTTATTTTTCTAATTTGCTAGATGTGTGAAAAATGATACATTTAGTTTTCATTCCTTTAATCATGAGAAAGGTTGAGTATATTTTCAAATGTGTATTGGCCACTCAATACATTTGCTTTTTGGTTATAAATTGTTTATTAACTGTACAACTTAATTACTTTTTAAAATTGCACAAGGACTTTCTGAATATCATGTGTAACTCCTTATACAATTCAAATTGCCTCTCACAGCAGCTGTCCTTTGCCGGTGTCTGATTCCTATCCAGATCTCATTAATATTCTTTCCAAATAGAATTGTTGCTTGACTATACAGATGCAATCCTCGCTTCTGCAGAGTTCCCTTTTGTAGGACATCTATCCTTAAACTGCTCATTAATAGTCCCGCCAGAGCACAGCCCTCTGAGAAGCCTGACGAACAGTACATGACTATCTAGGCATTAAGATCACTGTTTGGGGTTGTGCTCCAGCTGCTCCCCTCAACTAGCCAGTCTACTGCCTCTCGGTTGTGAGGGGGTGGGGGCTACGTATGAAGGGAGGGTGCTCTGAATATCAGGATTATCTTTGGAATCTGAGTATCTCACATGGAATCCAAACACATCTAATTTTTCTGAAAAGGGTCCCCTACAATTCCAATATAAAAACAGCTTTGAGAGTTTAGTTTTGGCTTGATCCCAGAGTCATTAGGCCAGAACAGGGAGGCAGACATAGACCCTAATCACCCACCATCTAGAGCAGGGTGTCCAACTCATTTTTACCAGGGGCCATATCAGCCTCGAGGTTGCCTTCAAAGGGCTGAAATAATTTTAGGACTGTATAAATGTAACTACTCCTTAACTGTTAAGGAGTTGAAATTATATTCAGCTCTTTGAAGGCAACCGTGAGGCTGATGTGACCCCCAGTGAAGATGAGTTGGACACCCCTGATCTAGAGGGACTGTGTCAGAATCAGGCGGAAGTTTGGGCCACCTTTGCATGAGCCTGGGGATCAGCTATTGAACACTGGTCCTATGCAAGGTGATTCATTCCATTTGATCTTATGAAATCCTTATGAAATACCACTGAAATCCTATGGTACCGTGAAACAAATATTATTATTCTCATCTTACAGAGGGCGAAACTGAAGCTCAGAAAGGTTACATAGATTGTTCAAGTAAGAGGCAGAGCCAGGCTTTGAAATAGTCTGACCGACCCTAATGTCCATGCTCTAAGAACTTTCTGCAAGCGACATCTGCTCAGAATCTGTGGGTGGTCTGGGTCAGTCTTATCCTCCTAAGTGTCTCGACACTAGAAATGGTAATGTTCTTGTAAGGGGCAAATTTTAGGTGTTCTCAACACCTTTATAAAAACTCTGAGTTGAAGATAATGTAAGTATTACCTTCCTACCTAGCTTCTCTTACTTTACTGATTCACTTGACTATCTTATCTTCTTGCACTTCTGAAACCCAAATTAGTTTTTTCATAACTGTGGTAGTCTTCACATATCTTATATAGACAGCTAAAAGAATAACCTCCAATTATAGCCTTTAAAAACTGACTTTGGTCTAAAAATTTTAGCTCATAAAGAATCATATCTTTTTTTCTTTAAGGAACTAAGATCTAATCCAAGTTTAATTCTACCTCTCTCTCAAATCGAAGGAGTTATATGTTCCCTTGGTTCTTCTTCCTCTCTCCCAAGTTGATAATTAACTCATTGTAAAGACAACATAACCGAAGGGAGTGAGAGTTTTGTCAATGTTTTTTCATACACGCTAAGTAAAATCTCTTTCAATAAGTAGACAAACATAATTATGACTGTAACTTCAAATTTAAGGGGAAAAGTAGAGAAAAGCATAGTTAATTAGAAAACAATATGGAAATTTAGGTTGACCCCGGCCATAAAAGCACAGATTTACTAACAGCCTGTTTCTCTTTTAACCTTTGTACCATTCTATACCTTATCATCAGATGCATCAAATGTCGGTGTCTCATACCGTGTAGGGGCTCAGTAAACGTGTTACACAAACGAAAAACAGTCCTGTGCTAGTTCCCAGTTGCCACATATCTTGACAAAGGCCCACCTACGTAATTGAATATCTGCCTATAAAGTATATGCTCATAGGTCTGGCCAATTACATGCTTAATTAAGACAAAGTGGATAATTAAAGTCTTTTTTACAATGTCAAAGCAGAAGAAATATAAACAATTATTTTAAGAAGGCTGTTTCTGTTAAAGATATAACCTTCTTATACCAGTCCTTTGGCCTTAATAATTAATCAAGTTTTCTCCAAATACAGGGCTTCTTAGTTTCACTCCTGGCCATTTCCAGGAAGGGCCTGGCTTCCATTCTTCTTATCTGAAATTTTAGATGATGTGTTTTTTTCAGGTCTTGCTCAATCTGAAAAGCCAGTTCAGATCAATTTAACCAATCCCTTCAAGCAGGAGAATTAAAACAGGTTTACTGAAAAGTGACTCTTCTCTAGGCAAGTTCTCTAATCTTTCCTTTCTGTAAAAATCTGAGAAGCTAACACCAAACAATGCTTTAATCAAGGACAAGCACAGCTGAGTCTGGTCACATAAAGAATTACCAACTTGCACAGCCACAGAAGTGATCAAATTCTGCTAACTGACGCTATGGATCTCATTTCTTAATAAGAACTGGTTACAAATACATTAATGTTAGTGTTTAGATTAAATTTTAATGTTTACCTTCTAAAAATTACCTCAAATTATACTGCTGTTTAAAAAAGTTATTGATTCCTGGCCAGTAGGTCAGTTAGAGCACTGTCCTGATACACCAGGTTGCCGGTTGGATCCCTGGTCAGAGTGCATACAAGAATCAACTAATGAATGCATAACCAAGTGGAACAACAAATTGATGTTTATGTTTCTCTCTCTCTTTCTCTTTCTCTTCCCCTTCCTCTCTCTCTCTCTCTTCCTTCTTCTCTCTCTAAAATCAATAAATAAAAATTAAAAAATTTAAATTAAATTAAAAAATTACTGAGAGAAATTTGCATAGTGGTATTTTAGTTGGCATGGGAAAGTCAATCAATTTCTTTGGTTCTCAAATTTCTTTATCTGAAAAACAGATAATAATTCACACAGAATGGCTATGAGGATTGAATTAGAGGATAAAAGTAAAAGTACTTTGAAAAATTATAAACTGCCATAAAAACCAACATTATTTTAAATAAAATTCATGTTCATTTTCAAGAAAAAATGGAATTAAAAAATAAGGCTAACCAGTGAAGAGAAATAGGAAGATAATTAGAACTGATCAGTTACGCTGTCTGGTTCAACCGGATGTTAACAAGAAACCCCTTGTTTAAAGCTATTGCTGAAAATCTTTCTGATCAATACATTGTCCTACTTCAGGGTGTGTAGTGAGTATAACGAAAATATACTTTCCTTGAAGATTCTCCCTGACTTTCTTATTTTCCTTCTAGAGAAGGAAAGCAGAAGAAAACTGGTTGTGTGAAGATTCTAGTCAATTGAATGCCAGTTTTGATATACGTGCTTTTAAAAATGTAATGAGTGTTAAAGACTAGTATTGGCTAGCAGTAATAACCATGGGAGTAGATGCTGACAGGTAGTAAAATAGTGGCCTGGATCCTGGGAACACCTTGGAAAACCTGCACTCAGACGGAACCAAATCCTGCCTATCACAGTATCCAAACCTTTGTCTGGCTACCTTCGGAAATCCTCAGGGACTGATACCTGATTTGAACCCTGATGGAACTACCTTAGCTGTTGGCCATTAAAATAACAACAACAACAACAACAACAACAACACTGTGGACTGTGAATCAAAACAAGAATTGTTAAAATGAGAAGTCTATCTTCACAGCTTATTGATTTATTCGACCAATATTTATTGAGCACTTACCGTGTGTCAAGCAGTTCTCTCTTTACTAAAGACACAACCTTAAAAGCAACAGACAAGGTCTCTTGCTCTCATGTAGCTTCCATTCTACAATGGACGCAGGATGGTTAAATATTGTGATTAATGCTGTGAAGGAAATACAAAAAGAGTAACTGGAGTGGTGGTAGGAAAGGGGGCAGATGCTTTAAATAGTGATCAGGGAAGTCCTCTTTGAGTGAATGACATTTGAGCTGAAACCTGAATGATGGGGAGGATAAAGGAAGCCAGCCAGGTAAAGAGAAGAGATGGGGGAGTTTTCCAGGCAGAGAATATAGCAAATGCAAAGGCCCTAAGGCAGGAGAAATATGGCTAGGGAGTGAATGAGAAGCACAAGATGATAAAGAGATGTATGGCAGCCAGATTAAATAAGGATTTATAAACTATTTTAATTTTATTCTAAGTGTGATGTGAAGCTGAACACTGTTGTATAATAGTGTTTACAAGATGAGATATATTTCATGTACTCTACATATTTAATTGCTTATTATATGAATAATGACTATGAAATGAAAAGGAAAGGCAAGGTTCTCACTTAGAAGGCTTATAATCTCTTAAGGAGGCAATAATTCATAAATAGTGACAGCTATTAAGGTAAAAAAAGAAGTAAAAATAAAGTGCTAAATGAAGACTAAGGAGGGACACTGATTCAAATAAGATAAATCAGAAAAGGCTTTCTTTTTTTTAAAACTAGCATTTTATTTGACCTCTTAAGAAAAAGGATTTCATCAGGAGTGGGAGGGGGAGGAGAATAAGGCTGTGGGAACTGCATGAGCAAAGGCACAGAGGCAGGAAAGGACAGGGTGGGTCCAGGAAACCGGGTATCATTGTATAACTGCAGTGCCAGGTGGGTGGCTAGTGATGTGAGAGATAAGCCTGGAAAAATAAGCTGTCAGGGTGTGGGAGTGGGGGTCTTGAATGGCATGCAGAAAAACTCAGACTTAATTGACTTGGGCACTGGTTCCCCTTAAGTGTATAAATGAATCTCTTGAGGTACTTGTTAAAACTGCAGATTCCCAGGCCCCATCCCTCAGATATGCTGATTCGTAGATTTAAGTAAAACTGGGGAATCTACCTTTTTAACCAACACCCCAGGTGATTCTGAAACAAGTAACTGGGGAACTATACTTTGAAAATCAGTGTTTTATTTTTTTTATGACAACTCTGGACTGAAAGCGGAAAACTGAAGCCAACTCTAAGGATTGCCCAGGGACTCTAGCAAAAAAGGGGGATCTGAATTAGAAGACTGATGAAAGAAGCATCATCACCATTGGGGCAGAACCAACCTATGTTGGTGATTAAATGTGGGAGGAGAGAAGGACTGAAGTGTTCAGGACAACTACACACTTTCTCCTTAGGGAAACCAGGTGAACGCGGGCACCTAATAATATACATACTACCCACATAGTCTACCAGGTAGCTGGAAATATGGATCTGAAGCTCAGAGATATGCAAAAGCACTAAACATACTGGTTTGGTATTCCAAAGTGAATTCAAGACAAATTAAATATAAAAAAATTAAATATAAAAAGTAAAACCATAAAAATTAAAAGCAAGTCAAAGTGAATACTTAATCCACCTCTGGATGACAGAAGACTTTGATGCATAAAAGCAAGAAAAGGAATCCCAAAGAAAACAATCTATGGATAAGTAACAATATACCATGTACAAAATTTAAAGGCAAATCACTAGTTAAACATTTGACCAAAGAACAAAGAATTGATATTCTTAAAATGAAGAGCTTACAGAAATCACAAAGAAAAACACTAAGGGTAGTTTTAGTATAAAATAGCGATTCCCAGTCAGGGCACATGCCTGGGTTGTGGGCCAGGTCCCCAGTGCAGGGCACGTGAGAGGCAACCACACACTGGTGTTTCTCTCCCTCTCTCCCTCCCTTCCCCTCTGTCTAAAAATATATAAATAAAACCTTTAAATAAAACAAAACAAAATAAAATAAAATAAAATAAAGAAAGTTGTTAAACAACTTGGCTTAGCAACTTCAACCTCTTATAAGTAAGACTTGCTCTCCATTCACTAGAGGTGACAGTGCTTTGTGACACAAATCAGCAGGGCTTTTCAGACTGACTTTACCAGGTTCCAAGTGTCAATCTGTGGGAGTGCCTAAAAAAATACCAATCTTTGCAACTTCCTTTGTTCTGAGGGCACAATTGCCACCAGGCTCCATTAAGCCTTGCTACCCCTGTGGAAACTGCCTTTACTGCATCCAGTCTTTCCTCGGGCTCTCTCTGTCTAAAATAGGTAAAGGCTCAGGAATGGGAGAGAATATAATTTCAAATGTCTAGTGAGTGGTGATTAAAAGTCATCCTTTCAGGACAGAGGTTGTATGGATTTGGAGATCAAGAGCTTAGCCCTCTCATTTTACAGATGAAGCTCAGAGAGGATGAATGACTTACCCAAGAGAGCCTAAGTGGTTGGTTTCCAGCACCAAGGTGGGAATCCTGTCTCTCAGGTCAGCACCCTCCCCGTTTTGCAATGCTGTTTCATCAACCACAAGCTCTGGCTTCTCACAACAACGGGCATTTAAAACACCACAATTTAAACTTCTTGTACACTTTCCACTGTCACTCCACTTATTCAATTTGGCCCAATAAAAACTACACTTCCCCCACCCCCCGCCACCAAAATAAATGAAAAAACTCCAGAAAGAAAAACAACATAATTAAAATGTTAAGACTCAAATAAAAATTACAATGGATTAAACAAGTTGCAGTTCACGGAAGAAATTGAAATGAATGTATGAAAAGCGTTCACTCATGAATAATTAAAAAATACCAATCAAATCACCATTATCAAATTAGTAAAGATTACAAATAATATTCAGTATTACAAAGAATCTACTAAAATGGGCACTCAAAATCCCTGCAGGTGAGAATGTCAGTCTGGTCTTTATGAAAAGCAATTGGAAGCAGTTTCATATTTTTAAGTTTGCATGTCTTTTGACCCAGTAATTCAACTTGCAGGAATCTAACCTAAGGAAAGAATGAGTGATCTGTACAAAGATTTATACATAAACTTATCCTCAATTTTTTCACTTATTAATAATGTAACAATCAAAATACCCAAGTGCACGATTTAATTATGCAACATCAATACAATATGGTATTATTAAACATCCATTAAATTGTGTTCAAATGATTTTGATGCAATGAAAAGTTATGATGTAATGTAAAGTAAATAAAAGAGGTACAAAACTATACCTACTGCAATAATATGAGCCCAATTACTTGTGTGTTTGTTAGGGTGTGTACCAAATAAAAAAAAGACTAGAAGGAAATATACCAAATTATATTTCTCTCTGGAATAGATTATGAAATATTTTATGTTCTTTATAATTAATTTTCCCAGGTTTTCTATAATTAGTATGTGTACTTATTTTCTAAATGTGTATGTATGTTTTATATATGCAAACAAAACAAGAATTTATATATATAATATGAAAAAAGTTTTCTAAAAGACAAATTTGCAAGTCACTCACATGGAGTTGTTAAGGCAGATCAAATTGCACAGGGAGAGTATATTGAGAATAAGATGCTGGACAGGACCACAGCAAACACACACTTTTAAGGGGCAAAAGGACTACGAGTTAGTGAAGGACATTGGAGAAAATGGTTTGATCACAAGATGGAGAACCAGGTACATTCACATCAAGAAAGCCAAATGAAAGGAAGAACCAGAAAAGTTGTCCTCTTGGTCAAATGCTGCCAAGTGGTAAGGAGGAGGACAGTGACAGGGCAATTATGAGGAAATCACTAGGTACTATGTATAGACAGACAGATCTCTAGTGCTGGAGGTGGAAGCCAAATCTAAGCAAATGTTACCTGTTTAGTAAAACCGACCTTGAGGAAAAGAAGTCCTAGGCCATTTGCTTGATTTCAGTTTATGAAAGAAAAAAAAATTGTAGATATCTAGAACCAAGTAAAAGCATATCAGAATTACTGATCTATGGATAACAAAACAAAAATTGGCAATGCTTTGGCATGCAAGAAAAAACATATTTGAGGGATAGTAAGGTTCTCCAAATAGTAAGCTATATTATAGGATAAATAAGGGGGGGGGGGAATAGCTCCATACATGTTATCAGAAGTACAAAAAGTTGAATTTTTTTCTAAATATGAAACTTCTTAGTTTTAGAGTAGCATTGTTAAGAATTTATTTGAAAGAAAAGAAAAAGAATGTACAATGTCATGGTATCATATTAACTTCTTAAGACTGGACATGCGAAGTCTCTAGAAACATTTTCAAGTTTAAAGAAATAACTTGATGTGCTGAATAATGAATTGCTTGTTGGGTCAAACTTTGCCCTTTTCATGAAAAGAGGTCTGCGTAAACTCAATAACTTGACTGAGTCTCAAGGACTTTACATCCAGCCACAGAATAAACATAGCAGTATGGTCCTACCAGGAGCACCATTTCCCATAGACTCTCAATTCCACAATCATTAAGTAGAAACTACTCAATTTACAACCACTCATTTGTTACTAAAGAACCTTGAGAGTCTGTGTGAAGTAATTTAACATCACCTGTAGATTACTGTACACGATCCAAAATAAAGTACTTTAACTTTCTATCAAAAAAATGCAGTGAAAGACCATAGCAACCTTAAAAAAAACCAATAGTCTTTTGTCTGGAAATTCCTGACTTCAGAACCAGTTGCACACTTTTCTATCTGCAGAAAGAGTACAATTCCAACCTAAATGAAAGTCATCTATTTCTGAGTGTATGGAATTAAGAATGCCTGAAAACTAGTTTCATGGTCAACATAAATAATGATAAATTCTCCCAATTTGTGGTTAGGTGGCCTTTTATGGCAAACATGTCTAATGACCTTCCACACTCTCGACATTCTTTTTTGGTCTGTGTGTCTTTCAAGAACTTTGTACCTGAAAACATTGTAAGAAAACAATGTAATCATTTTAGGTTCCCATTGTAAGTACATGCAAATATAACTGCTGCCTTTCCAAAAATTCCTGGTAGAGACCACTTTCCTAGAGTGTAAACAGAAAGAAAGGAGGTAAGCAATGTCAAAGAAACATGTTCAACAAATAACATGGCTCAAATTGCCAAATAAAACAACCACCATCTGTATAATTAACTACAGACTTTAGATCATCAAAACTCTACAAAAATCCTAACACTTCTGACCTTTCCTTCTCCACCCATCTACCCACCCTATCCCCACCTCCAAAGAAAAAAAGAAAGAAAAAGATTTTGAGGACACCTTAGCAAGAAAAAGTATCCCCTGTTACCAAGATGTGCTGCTAATAGAATTGTTTTCACTTCTGAAGTTTTCTCTTCTTAGAATTATTAGAAGGTTGAAATCTGGTCCACCTTTTAACCAGAGTCTGGAACAAAGTTTGAATGTACCAAGTTAAACAAAGTTACACAATGGAGCAATTTTTACAAAATGGCAAGGCTTTACTAATGTTGCCAATACTCTCTTCTATTCCCAGTAGCTCTACAGTTCAGGGACTGCCTGATAACAACACTTCCAGGCCCATTACAGAACAGTGAAAATAGCTCCACCAACCATTTACTGAACTTCTAAGGGATTAACAACAGGACCTAATCCCATTTTCAAAAGGCCTTAATGTTGACAGAATACAAGGTACAAAATATGAATGATACAAATTCATGAATTAAATAGAACCCTATTACTTAAAGGTTTTTTACTATTGTGGTTGTTTACTCTGTTTTGTTTTTAAGGAAAACTAGAAGACAGAATTAAAAATAAACTATTTTCTATGTTACCATAGCACTCTGGGCTGACCTCTAGTATAGCACTGACTTTGCTAATACTGTACATTGTATCCACTGATCTGCCTAACCCATTTGATTTTAAGCTCTTTTATAAAAGCTCTCTTTTATAGTAGGGACATTTGGAACTTTGAATCCACAGTAGGACTGACAAAACCAGAGGCACTCAATAAATGTTTTGTCCCAAAACAAAAATGTTTCTACAGAATTACCTATTGCCATGTTATGTGTTTTTCTATTGGTGGAAAACAAGGAAATACATATGCATGCATGCCTTTTCTTTTTTCGTTTAAAATCATCTCTTCTGCTAACTCTATAACTTCTTAAGGTCCACCTAAAACATGATCATCCTTCATCCAAGATATTACTCCACAGGAACTTAGAAATGTTTATTGAAGGTCATTTTCTTTTGTGTCTATGTCAGACCTCAGAAGAAAGTGTTATTTCACAGTTCCTAAAATATTTATCATTTGTGAATAGTATTAGTAACTATGCAGATAAAAAGTATCCCATTTAACCACTTAAATCAAGGGCAAAAGAAAGACTATCTCAGGTAAAAGACCTCTTCCCTAAAGAGGCATTGTCTTAAAGGCTGATAACTCCCTGAGCATCTTAACTAGAAAAGTCAAGTTGATAGAACCATCTGGATTAGGCAGCTTTTTGAAACCTGGAATGAAGTGAAAGACAATAGTAGTTCAAATATCTCTCACCAGGATCAGCTAAACTCTGTTGTAAGCACCAGAAGGAGGCAAGGACAGGCGCCAGATGGTTTACTCCTAGCACCTACAACTTCAAGTTTAGTAGGTGTAGCCAGGGGTGTACGGTTACCTTACATTAACGGCTACGTACATTGGTGACAGATGCCAGCAATATATACAGGATGGCGATTCGGGGGTGATATATCCAGCTACAAGGACTGCTGTAGTCTCAACATACCTCCAAAGGATATAAGTGATACAAGTATCTTAAAAAGTGTTCAACTGGCAGAGTGGAAGGGCAGAAAAATAGAAGAGGGAGGGAATGGCTGAAAATGAAGAAGGGAAAAGAGCAGTTGAATATCATAATACTATTTCCCTGGGAAATCGAATTTGGATGAACTACCACCTTCCTCCACCACACCAAAAATATACGTATAGTTAAAAAGAAGTGTTCTTGCCCTGGCGGGTAGCTCAATTGGTTGGAGTGTCCTCCTGATATGCCAAGGTTGCAGGGTTCCACCTCTGGTCAGGGCATATACAAGAAACAACCAATGAGTGCATCAGTAAGTAGAGCAACAAATACACGTTTCTCTTTCTCTCTCTCCCTTCCTCCGTCCCTCTTTCCCTCCCTTCCTCCCTCTCTCTCCCTTCCTCTCGCTCTCTAAAAAAAAAAAAAATCTATAATTTTTGTTTAAAAAGGAGTTCCGATCAGCTCCCGCCCTCAGGCAGCAAAGGTTCAGCCCCATATAATTGCTTCCAATCCCAGAACAGCACCCAAAAGTGAGGAAAGAGCAGAGGATCAGCGGTTCCTCCACTCCCTCGTTCTAGGGTGAGGGGATCCCTCTTGTGCTCCCCTCGCCCCAGAAGTCGCGGGAGAAAAAAGGTGCGGAGGAAAGCCGAGGTCTCCGCGCACTCTCCGGCTGTGGAGGATAAGAAAAGAGAAGGCCCTTACCTGACTAAAAGCGGTCTTTTCTCTGCACTGCTTCCAGTCCTGCCACAGGTCCCAGGCGCTCTGATTCGCGCACCTGTCGCGACCTAGCTGCAGCACCTACAGCTCCTGCGGCCCCGCCCCGGTCCGGCTCGGAGCCCCGCCCTGAACCCCGCCCACCGCCACGAGGGCGCGCACGCCAGCCCGCCTCCCTTGCGGCCTTGGGGCGAGCGTGCGCGCCACTCGCGGCGTGCTGTTCCTTCGCAGCTGCCGGTGGTGCTCTGCGGCGTCCTGTGTTGGCTGTGTGAGAGGCGGGGCTCCTTTTCCTGAGGCCGCGTGTAATTCTCCTCGGTGCTTGCTGAAGAATCCACGTATCTTAACCGCCTTGGGCTTTGTGCTTCCCTAGTTTGACATTAATTAACTCTCTGACTCAGAGTTACTGCAGATTGACTCAGGAGCGCCTGAGAGGTTTGCCCTAGGCTCAACTAGGCCGGTCCCCAACCAGGTTCCTGGTGGTTTCGGGGTAAGTTCATTGCAGGGTGGGTATTTTAGAGTAAGCCGTGCTGTGTAGTGGAAAGAGCTATAAATCAATCCTGTCTCAACCGCTTGACATCAAGTCGCTTCACCTCACCAGAGCTGAATTTCCTCTTGGTAAGGAAAGGGGTTGGACAAGGGCAAATCCCCAAGTTCTCCAGCAGCTCCAACCTTTCACACAGTAAGACAGTATGCAGTATCAAGAAAATGTATTCCCTTGTATGTGGAGTTACCTCAATATATCCCCCCTACAAATTAAAAAAGAAGTCAATAATGGCCCTTATTCACCAAGAAGCCTAACCTGGGTCAGAGTTTTGGACCTATATTTTACCAACCTAGGCTAATTACTTGCTCTCTCAAAGCCTCCCTTGGCGCCCTTTTGAAAATAGAGTTAGTAGCCCTGGCTGGTGTGGCTCAGTGTATTGAGCGCCAGCCTGTGAACCGAAAGGTCGCTGACTGGATTCCCAGTCAGGGGACATACTTAGGTTGTGGGCCAGATCCCTAGCTTGGGGCGTGTGAGAGGCAACTGATCAATATATCTCTCACATGTTGATGTTTCTCTCCCTCACTTCACTTCTCTCTAAATACCGGTAATTAAACTCTAAAAAGAGAAGAGAGTCAGTACACCCAGTTGGTTTTTACCAGTTTGCAAGGCTAACTTACTAAATTTTCATGGACTTTTGAGCCAGTTAGTAAGCATAACCACTATTAAAAATAAAATTTTATAAACTTACAGTTAAATATGTTAAAACAGGTAAATACTCAAAATTCATCACTTTTTTAAACTTCATTTTACTAGTAACTTTGTTCTTGAAGTTGTCTGTCTGTAGAATGGAAATACTGTGTAATATATGTATCTCTTCCCAAATCTGTGTTAACAGATGTCACATTTGTAGCATAAAATTGGCTGCAAAAGGAATGTTTACACATGGAAATTGGCAAATGCTACAGATCAGGCTTGGTTTATGTTTTATTGATTTTCTAGACCAATTATCTGCAACTTTTTCTGTAAATGACCAAATAGTAAATATTTCAGGTTTTCCAGTATGTATAGTCTTCGTCACAACTACTTGGAACTCTTACGTTTAGAATGTGTGTTGCTGTGTTCCCATAAAGCCTTATTTACAAAAATAGGCACAGGCTTGTGGAAAAAATATTGATAATGTAGAATTAAACTTTGTGTCACATGGCCTGACATTGTAAGTAGCACAAAAAATTGAGGAAGAAGTCTAACAGTATTTGAAAACTATTACCTAATTCATGAATGACGTTCCAACATACTTTTTCACTGTTTTACTTTTGTCTTACTGGTTAACTTAAAAATATCAACCAACATCCATGTCTGAACTATACTTTGGTGGACGTGTCTTTTTTGATGATTCAAATCATAATCAAGTATTTATTCATAGTCTGATTTTTATGAGATATTGTTGGAAAAAATCAAAACTGATAGGTTTTTAAAGAAATAGCAAGTCATACTGAAGGTATAGGTATAAAAAAAGCAACATAACTATTTTAGTTTAAAATTCATACTATTTCTGGGCTTCTGGTCAAGATGGCAGTGTAGGTAAATGCAGTACTCACATCCTCCCACAACCACATCAGAATTACAACTAAACTACAGATCAGTCATTATCCAGAGGTGCCTGAAATCTAGCTGAACAGAAGTCCTCCAATTAAGGTTCTAAAGAAGCCACATGGAGACTGGTAGGAGGGGCAGAGACGTGGAATGGGTGGGCCCACACCCACGTGTGGTGGATAAAAATCAAGAGGGATGTCTTGGAATGACAGGTCCTCCCTGAGGAGCGAGGGGTCTAAGCCCCACACCAGGCCCCCAGCCCAGGGTTCCAGGGCCAGGTAGAGAGGTCTCCATAACTTCTGGGTGTAAAAATCAGCATGGATTGTTGTCAAGTGAGATGAAGAACTTCTGGCGTCCCAGGCTTTCCTCTTAAAAGACCTTCATACTGGCTTACTTAGACTCACTCACTCTGAGCTCTAGTTCTGGAGCAGCAGCTCAAAAGGCACCAGGGACGTATGGGGAAGAATTGGATTATGTGGCATCAGGGTAAGAGCTGGAGGGGCAGGTTTTTCCTAGAGAGAAGTGCTGGCAGAGTCTATTGTTTCTGTTCTGAACCCCTCCCACAGAGCTGGCAGGTGGGCGCCATATCTGAATCTCCATCAACCTGGCTAAAGCTGTTCGCCCTGTCCTGGTGATTTCAAGACCCTGCTTCACCCAATTTTTGGGCCCACCCAATTTTTGGGCCCACCCAAACTGTTTCCAGTGGCTTTTTCATACAAACATACTTCATGCTTCAGACTTCTCTAAAATTTCTCAGACAAGCAGCGTCTGGCCTTCATGCCCCATATCTCTCACTAAGTGGCCCCAAGACTGGCACTAGCAGCACCAGCCTTGGTTTACAGCTTAGACTGTCCTGGACACCTCCAAGCCCAACACAAGTATTAGCCACCTGCAGATCACTTTGTAGTTCCTGTTGGGTGGCCCCAAGCAGAACATAAGCAGCAGCTGACCTAGTCCTGCAACTCCTGGGAGGCCCCAGAGCCAGTGCACCCAGTGGACAGTTTCAGACAATGTCAAAGCAACACCCAACCACTTCCACAAGCCATACACTTAAGGGAAAGATTCAGCAGGCACCAGAGCCCCGCTCAAGTGGGCCTGGTCTGTGGGGTGAGCCCCCACACAGCTGATCCTCCACAGCGGTCAGTTGTTGGAGCCTCCTGGCAGCCAATTGGCTTGGGGGTAAATCCCTCCTAGTGATTTGCCAATAGCAATCAAAGCTCAACTACAATAGGAGGGTGTGCACAGCCCACATGGTGGGGGAAGGTTCACCTGCAGTTCCCAGCTTAGGTGAATGGGGAGGCTGTGACACTGGACCCTACAGGACACTAAGTACATAAGGCCAATCTACCAAGCCCAGATGTAGTAGCTCTACCTCATACATAGAAACAAATACAGGGAGGCTGCCAAAATGTGACAAAGAAACATGTCCCAAATGAAAACAACAAAATTCCCCCCAAATTAAACAAAATGGAAACAAGCAATCCACTAAACGCAGAATTAAAAACAATGGTTATAAGGATGCTGAAGGACCTTAGGGGAAGAGTAGGTAAATTTAGAACTTCAACAATGAGATAGGAAACACAAATACTGAGCCAGAAAACATAGAAAAGAACCAGTCAGAAATGAAGAATACATTACAGGGAATCAACAGTGGAGTAGATGAAGCAGAGGATCAAATCAGAGATTTGGAAGATAAAGAAACAGAAAACACCAAATCAGAATAACAAGGAAAAAAAGAATACACCCCAGCTAGGTAGTTCAGCTAGTTAGATGTCATCCTGATACACCAAAGTTGTGGGTTCCATCCTTGGTAAGGGCACATACATAAATCAACCAATGAATGCATAAATAAGTGGAACAAAAAATCTTCCCTCTCTCTCTTTCCTTTCTTCTCTCTCTCTCTCTCAAAAAAAAAAAAAAATCAATACAGTTTAAAAAAAAAAAGAATCCAAAGAATGAAGATAGTATAAGGAGCCTTGGGACAACTTCAGATATACCAACATTTGCATTGTGGGGTACCAGAAGAAGAAGAAATGAGCAAGGAATTGAAAATCTATGTGAAAAAAATAATGACAGAAAACCATTCTAATCTGATGAAGGAAATAAACATACACATCAAAAAAGTACAGAAAGTCCCAAAGAAGATGAATGCAAAGAAGACCACACCAAGACACATCATAATTAAAATGCCAAAGTTAAAGACAAAGAATCTTAAAAGCAGGAAGAGAAAAGAAGTTAGTCTTCTGATAAGACTCATCTGATTTCTCAGCAGAAACTTTGCAGGCCTGAAGGGAGTGGCAAGAAATATTCAAAGTGAGGAAAAACAAGGACCTACAACCAAGATTAGTACATCCAGCAAAGCTAACATTTAGAATCAAATGTCATATAAAGAGCTTCTCAGACAAGAAAATACTGAAGGAATTCATTACCACCAACCAGTATTACATAAAAAGGGTCTTCTTTAAGAAGAAGAGGGAAAAAAAGATAAAAAAAATATAAATAATAAAATGGCAATAAATACGTATCTATCAACAATATCAAATCTAAAAAAACATATGAGCAAGCAAACAGAAATAGACCCATAGATAGATACAGAAAACATTTTGGTGTTTGCCAGATGGGAGGGTGGTTGGGGGATGTGTGAAAAAGGTGAAGGGATTAAGAGGTACAAATTGGTAGTTACAGAATAGTCATGGGATGTAAACTACAGCATAGGGAATATAGTCAGTTATATTGTAGTAACTATGTATGGTGTCTCTGGATATGAGGTTTGTCAGGATGATCACTTAGTAAATTATATAATGTCAAATCACTGGGTTGTACACCTGAAACTAATATAATAATGTACGTCAACTGTAATTGAAAAAATAAAACATTACTTAAAGTCAAAGAATAAAAAATATAATAAAAAATTAAAATATAAATAAAAAAGAAACATCTAATACCCCTCCCAAATCAGTTTCTTTGTTACTACATAGTCAACATTCGGTAGCTATTAATCAATATGTATGTGAGGTTCAAAAGAAGAAAAGCAATTAATCTTCTGTACCAAAGAGAAATGTCCACTGTCTGGGTATAGAGTAGTTTCCAAAACTGAACCTTGCCTGGACCAGTGAGGCTCAGTTGATTGGGCATCATCCCGCAAAGTGAAAGGACTCTGGTTTGATACTTGTTCAGGGTATACACCTGGGTTGCAGATTCGGTCTCTGGTCAGGGCATGTAAGAGAGGCAACTGATTGATATTTCTCTCTCACACCAATGTTTCTCTCCCTGTCTTTCTCCTTCCCATTCTCCCTCCCTTCCCTCATCTAAAAATAAATAAATGAAACCTTTAAAGAGAAACCAGTCCTTGGTTTATGACAGTGTAATGTTATCAGCTCCATTAAAAACAAACGATAAAAACGAACCAAATTTGTGTAAAGCATATCTCAGAATCAACAGCTAAACAAGTAAAGCCCCAATATTTAAAGTGAAAATTATAATCATATTATAACACATTTTTATGTTAACCCCCAAGTAGTACTGTGAATTTATTGACATAACAAAATTTTTTCAGATTCAGATTCTTAAAATACCAAAGTAACAGAGTGATTTATTGTTTTTTAAAAATCTGAACTTTAAAATAGACACAGAAAATAATGATAGGAGTAAAAATTGTGTGATATCTATGCTAAGGGAAACGAATCTCAAAATCATTGAATAAAAGCCATCATGTTCATCAAAGGAAGCAATAGATAGCCTTGTGCTTCTAGATTGTTGGAATGAATAACTGTTATTTTCAGAACAGTACAAATGGCTTGAAATAAAAGAATGGATATAAAGATTGTTTGACAGTTCAGCGTTTAGGAGTAACAGCAGAAAATCGTATCCATTGGTCCAAAGAATGGAGGGCATATTTAGTAGCCACAAATGGTACTGATAAAACTAGCAGGCAAACGTTTGTGAAAAACAAGCAAACAAAAAATTAGGGAACGTGATTTTTTATTTTTAAAGATTTTATTTATTTATTTTTAGATAAGGGAAAGGAAGGAGAAAGGGAGAGAAGCATTAATGTGTGGTTGCCTCTTGTGCGCCTCCTACTGGGGACCTGGCATGCAACTCAGGTATGTGCCCTGACTGGGAATTGAACTGGTGAGCCTTTGGTTTACAGGCTAGCACTCAATCCACTGAGCCACACCAGCCAGGGTGGGGAACATCATTTTTTAAAAAGACTACTAGAATTCAAGAGTTGTTAGACAAATCAATTAATGACTCAATTTCCAATTTAGTGTATAAATTAAATAAAGACATCAATGCTATCATAGACTTTTTTTTTAATTTTTAAAATGTTTATTGATTTTAGAGGTAGAGAAAGAAAAACATCGATGTGAGAGAGAAATATCAATTGGTTGCCTTCCACATTCAGGCCAACTGGGGATTGAACCCACAGCCCTTTGGTGTACAGGAAGACAGTCCAACCAACTAAGCCACACTGGCCAGGGCTATCATAGAAGTGTTTTTTTTTTCCCCCCCAGAAAGACAAAATATCACCTTTATTACTGACAATTTTCTTTAACAACTCAAACATAATTAAGCATTATGTAAACAAAAGTGAAGAGCAGACCTACTCTTTTAACTTGGCACACAAATAAATAAATGTAAGAAAAGCTAGTTAAATCTTGAATAGAGTTAGATTTTTTAAATATATTTTATTGATTATGCTATTACAGTTGTCCCATTTCTCCCCCTTCATTCCCTCCACACCCCCTCCCACCCACATCCCCGCCTTTACTTCATGTCCATGTGTCATAAGTTCTTAAGCTTCTACATTTCCCACACTATTCTTGCCTTCCCCTTGTCTATTTTCTACCCACCATCTATGCTACTTATTCTCTGTACCTTTTCCCCCTCTCTCCTCCTCCCACACCCCTGTTGCTAACCTTCCATGTGATCTCCATTTCTGTGGTTCTGTTCCTGTTCTAGCTGTTGGCTTAGTTTGCTTTTGTTTTAGGTGTGGTTCTTAATAGCTGTGAGTTTGCTGTCTTTTCACTGTTCATATTTTTTATCTTCTTTTTCTTAGATAAGTCCCTTTAACATTTCATATAAAAAGGGCTTGGTGATGATGAACTCCTTGAACTTGACCTTATCTGAGAAGCACTTTATCTTCCATTCTAAATGACAGCTTTGCTGGATAGAGCAATTTTGGATGTAGGTCCCTGCTTTTTCAAGACTTCAAATATTTCTTTCCACCCCTTCTTGCCTGTAAGGTTTCTTTTGAGAAATCAGCTGACAGTCTGATGGGAACTCCTTTGTAGGTAGGTGACTGTCCCCTTATCCCTTGCTGCTTCTAGAATTCTCTCCTTCATTTTAATTTTGGCTAACGTAATTATGATGTGCCTTGATGTGTTCCTCCTTGGGTCCAGCTTCTTTGGGACTCTCTGAGCTTCCTGGACTTCCTGGAAGTCTATTTCCTTTGCCAGATTGGGGAAGTTCTCCTTTATTATTTGTTCAAATAAGTTTTCCACTTGTTGCTCTTTCTCTTCCCCTTCTGGTACCCCTATAATTCGGCGGATGTTGGGACATTTAAAGATGTCCCGGAGGTTCCTAAGCCTCTCCTCATTTTTTTGAATTCTTGTTTCTTCCTTGTTTTCTGTTTGGTTGTTAGTTTGTTCCTTTTGGTCCACTCCATTGATCTGAGTCCCAGTTTTCCTCCCATCTCTATTGGTTCCCCATGCGTCTTCCTTCATTTCACGTATTGTAGCCTGCAGTTTTTCATCTAATTTGTGAGCAAAAATCAACCAATTCTTTGAGCATCCTGATCACCAGTGCTTTGAAGTGTGCATCTGATAGGTTGGCTATCTCTTCATGGCTTAGAGGAATTGGCTCTGGGGCTTTCATTTGTTCTCCGGTTTGAGCCATTTTTGGTGGTTTTGTTTTGTTTGGTTTTGGTTTTGGTCTGGTTGCAGCTGTTACATACTGAGGGTGGAGCCTTAGGTGTTCCCCAGTAGGGGCAGCCCAATCACTGAGTTGTGACACTGTATGTGGGGGCGGGGTCTGAGAGGGAACAATGGTGCCTGCTCCACTCTCTCCTGGATTCCAGTCCCTTCCACCGCTTCCCCTTCGCCTGGATTATCTGTGGGTGGGAATGTGGGACCACCTGGTCAGCCAGCCACCTTGTGCAGCCTCACTGTGTGCGTAGTTGCCACCCCGTGCCTGGGGTCTGCCAGCTGCTGCCTGTGGGCCCAGGGTCCGCCAGCCGCTGCCTGTGTTCCCGGGTCTGCACCTCCACTTTTTCCTGCCGTGACTCCGCCCCTCTTACTGTTCGGGATGAATGGTTGTTGGACTTCTGTACAGTTCAATTTTCTATCAGTTCTGATTGTTTTCTTGTTTCTAAGTATTTGTTTTCCTTAATTTTGGTTGTGAGAGGAGGCACAGTGTGTCCACCTACGCCTCCATCTTGGCCAGAAGTCCTAGCAGAAGTTTTTAATACTCTTTATAGTTTAGTAAAACATAATAGGTCTTTGTCTGATAGGTGGTAAAAGAGTTAAATGAGAAAAATGGAGTCAATATAGAGAGTTGTTTACATACATGATACAGTGCAATAAGAGCAGCAGAATATATTGCAAAAGAAATTATGCAAAGATATTTTAGAATATCATAGAAGAGAATGCCAGATATGTGCTATAATTGATTAGGCATCTACACTTCTAAAGAAAAGCACCTAATGATTAATCTCTAGTATGCAGTTAAGTTAGTTTCTGTACTGTTAATGATACTTGTTACTTCAAAAGAATTGGTATCAGTCACAACAGGGTATATTTCTAATACATTATTGTCAACTTTAAATGACTGTGGCTTTGATAATGAATATTAAAAGTGAACTTAATTGCATTTTTGTTCTAATGGTGTTCATATAGTAGTGGGAAGGAAGTCTGCAGTAATTACGAATTTGTTGGTAATTTTTCCGAAGTCATCTTTTGGCACTGTGTAAATCACTGGTTGCAATTCAGTATCTAAAATAAAATAAGTCAATGGTTTAAAAATATTCTGGGTAAAATTTATTCAATTTATCACCAATCCAATAAAAATGAAGTTAAGCTAGAAACTATAGCTAAAGAATTTGAAATTGAAATTACTAAAAGTGGTCAAGTACTATGGTTGAGATGGGCAACATGTAGTTTACAAAATACCACTTCTGTGTGTCAGGCATATCCTTCATTTTATTATATATACATATATATGCATCATATATATTTATGTATATATATATGATGCATATATATGCATTTTACTCATTCTTTTTATTTTGGTTTGGCAAAGGGATTAGCTAACATTAATTTCTTGCAAGGCTTTGCTTTAATGATTAACATTCTTGAAGAATTTTCGTTATTTCCAGTTACATTGCAGTCAAGATGCATTAGCATATAGAAAGCAAAAAAATTAATCAAATGCACTATACAAGCTTTGTAAAATTTAGAACTGGTATTAGAAAGCATGACTCTCATGTTAAAGATTTGTCAGGTAAGTTTAAAGCATTCCATTTAATAAAAATAAACGTGAAATTCTGCCTATGAATATGTTAATAAAAAGTAATGAATTTATGTCTTTTATTAGAAGCAAAGCATTTTCATTTATTAGAACCATCTTCTTGGTCTTATGAAGAAATAACTTCACTATGGAAAGATAGTGGGGCAAAATCTTATCATTTAAGGGAAATTTTAAAACACAAGGCTCTTGCCATGTAGCTCAGTTGGTTAGAGTCATCCCAATATGCCAAGGTTGTAAGTTCGATCCCTGGTCAGGGCACATACAAGAAACAGCCAATGAATGCCTAAATAACTGGAACAACAAATTGATGTTTCTCTCTCTCTCTCTCCCCTCCCCCCCTCCTCTCCCTTTCTCCCTCCTTCCCTCCTTCCTTCCCTTTCTCTTTCCCTCCCTCTCTCTTCCTTTTCTCTAAAATCAATCAATAAATAAAATTAAAAACTAAAACATAAAATTAATTTTAATATTTTTCAGGATATTATAGATATTAATGTAGAATAAAAAATATTACAATCCCAACAAGTATATGAAAAGCTAAAAAGATAGTACTTTTTCAGTCAATACTGGTAAAGCTGAAAGAAGTTTTATTTTAATGAATTTGTATGAGGTGAGAAATAGTAGCATAATAGTGGATCATGTATTAATAACAAGAAATTTTTTGGAAAAAGCAGATTAGGATAATCAAATGATAGTTATAGCATTACCCTTTGATTTTCTTCACTATTGGGTCCTTTTTTTTTACTCCTGATTTCTCAACATTGGCACAATTAATGTTAACTCTATATCCTTTATTGTGGGGGGACTGTTCATATTCAAGTGTGTAATTAATTAATTAATTAATTAAAAAATTTTTATTTATTGAACTTTAGAGGGTGGGGAGGGAGAGAAAGAAAATTATCACTGTGTTACTCCCCTTATTTATGCATTCATTGGCTACCTCTGGTATGTGCCCTGACCAGGGACCAAACCCACAATCTTGGCATATTGGGATGATGTTTTAACCAACTAAGCTAGCCAACCAGGGCTAACTCATTTATTTTTAAATGCTCCAAAAGTATTCCATTGACACATATGCCACTACTGATGGACATTTAGATTATTTTTATTTTTTTTCACTATTATAAATAATGGCAAAAGAACATCCTTATACTTATATTCTAGAGTTTCTAGGAATATACCTCCAGTGTACCCTTCCATCCAGTGTGAGATCTCATTTCTTTACATCCTTGCCAAAAGGTGGTATTATCAGACTTAAATCTTTGCCGGTTTGATTGGTACGGAATAAATGCAAGTTAACCAAATATCATTGGTTAACTTGCATTTGTGTAGTTGAAAATGAAAATGAATATCTTTTTGATTCTTACTGGCCATTTGGATTTTTTTGTTGTGAATTGCTTATTTATTTATTTATTTATTTTTTTAAGATTTTTTTTTTTTTTTTTATTTGTCTTTAGAGGGGTAGGGGAGAGGGAGAGGGAGAGAAATATCAATGTACGGTTGCCTCTTGTGTGTCCCCTGCTGGGAACTGGCCTGCAACCCAGGCATGTGCCCTGACTGGGAATCGAACCTCGATCCTCTGGTTCGCAGGCCCGCGCTCAATCCACTGAGCTACACCAGCCAAGGCGTGAATTGCTTATTTAAAGAATTTGTTTATTTTCTTCCTATCTCATTTACTATAGTTATTTTTCTATAGTCCCTCCTGGCACTCATTCATTGGTATACATATTTTCCATTATGTAAATAAAATTTTTTAGCCTGTTTCTCTTAACTCCATTCATACTTTTAAGTAGAAGTCACTCATTTTTTTTCATTCAGTAAATTTTTTATTGAGTGCCTGTTATATTCCAGGTACAGTGTTAAGCACTGGGAGATTCACTGTAGAACAAGACAGTGATTCAGTTAGATAAGTCAGTAGACTACTTTAGATACATACTGTGATAGGGGAAAATACAGGAGGTTGTAATAGCTCTTAGAAGGGATACTTAACTCAGACTTGGTAATCAGTTGTCTTCCTAGAGGAACTGATGTCTAAACTGAATGGAAAATAGGAATTAGTAAGGCAGAAGGGTATGTGTGTTTGGTTGGTTCAATTGAAGGGGTTGACAGATGGAGTAGGATCAACAGGGGAGAACAGAGCATAGCAGGGGTATGCTTTCTATAAAAATGGACAATGGGATTCAGTATAACTTAAGTCTAAGGTCCAGGAACTGATGGTCCCTAAGGACGATGGAAAGGTATGCAGTGGCCAGATTGTACAGGGCATTGCAAGACACATTAAGGAGTTTGAACTCTATCATAGGAGAACTGAGGAGCCAGTAAATATTGTGCCTTAAAGTATGGACTGCCTACCTTAGAATCACCTAGGAGTCTTCTTAAAAAATGCCCATTCCTATAGTTTACCCCAGATCTACTGAGTAAAAATCACTTGGGTTAAAGTCCCCAAACCTGTAATTTTTTTGTAACACTGCCAAGTCATTTCCTATGCACATTGAAGTTTGTACAGTATAGTAAAGTATTTGAGGCCAGGGAATGACATGATCATATGTGTATTTTAGAGAGATAACTTTGGTTAGAATGTGAAGAATTATTTGAAAGTTGCCAAAACTAGAGGATAGGAGACCCATTAGGTGGCTGCTGGAATAATCTAGGTGAAAGATGTTGATGGTCTGAACTAGAGTAGGGTTAGAGTTGGAGAAAAGTAAATGAACTAGAGAGATATGAATATCAAATTATTTAGATGACTTGTCAAGACTTAATGGTTTTCTTGGATATGGAGGTGACTTCTGCAACTGGATGAATGCTAGTGCTATTTCCTGATCTAGAGAATGTAGGAAAACTAGCAAGTTCCTGGTGATAGTGGTGGAGGAGTAGGAAGGAGAGTCACCAAGTTCACCTGTGGGGCTGTTAATTTTAAGGGGGACTTAAAAAAAGATACCCAGTAAGCAACAGGAAGATAGTTATGTAGTAAGAGAAAGTCTGGGTTTAAGATATAGCTATAACAGAGGCAGATTTACTGAAAAGCTGATGAAATTAATCTTAAGGTCTCTTGCAAATCCCCTATCAAGGACCTGAGACAGGCCCTAATAATTATATATATAAACAGCCATATTAATTTTCTTAAGAGGGTCTCCCAATTGTGTAAGCTTCAGGCCTCAGAAAACCTTGGATCTGGCTTGCAGGTATAGGTCAAAAATCATCAGCATACAGAGGGTAATAAAGGATCCTGGAAAGGATGAGATTGCTTTAGGAGAATTGATAGTAATTTCCCTGTATCTATGGTTTCACTTTCTGAGGTTTCAGTTACCCATGGTCAACCCTGGTCCAATAATATTAAATAAAAAATTCCAGAAATAAACAGTTTGTAAATTTTAAATTGCATGCCATTCTGAGTTGTGTGATGAAATCTCTCACATCGTCCTACCTGGGATGTGAATCATCCCCGTTGTCGTGTGTGTGTGTGTGTGTGTGTGTGTGTGTGTGTGTAGGCTATGTATACTACCTGCCCATTAGTCACTTAGTAGCCATCTTAGTTATCAGATCACCTGTCACAATATTGCAGTGTTTCTGTTCACATAACCCTTATTTTACTTATTAATGGTCCCAAATTTCAAGAGTAGTGATGCTAGCAATTTGAATATACCAAAGAGAAGCCACAAAAGGTGAGAGTTCTCAACTTCATAAGGAAAGAAAAAAGTAATATGCTGAGGTTGCTAAGATCTATGGTAAGAGTAAATCTATCTGTGAACTTGCCTAATTTATAAATTTATCATTGGCATGTATGCATAGGAAAAAACATAGTGTATGTAGGGTTCAGTACTATATACAGTTTCAGAGTTCACTGGGCGGGCGTCTTGGAAGATATCTCCTACAGGTAGGAAGGGACTACTATATAGAGTAAAAGAACAACAGAGGTCTTATTATTTTACACATAATTTTCCAGGCATGACTGCTATTTTAAATTAGGTGTAAAGAAAAATCAGGAACAGAACTTCTGGTCAAGACAGAGGTGTTGGGAAACATGGCTTGCCTCCTTGCACAACTACAGCAAAAATTACAACTAAATTGCAAAACAACTGGAATTGTCAGAAAATCGAGCTGTATGGAAGTATAACAACTAAGGAATTAAAGAGGTCGCATTCATCCAGATAGGTAGGAGGGGCGGAGACACAGAGACACAGAACAGGTGGTCCCACACCCATGTGTGGTAGATAAAAATTGGGAGGGATAACTCAGGAGTGAGGGATCCCAGGCCCACACCAGACCACCTAGCTCAGGGTTCAAGTACCAGGAAGATAAGTCCCCATAACTTCAGGTTGTAAAAACCAATGGGGATTGGGGTGGTGGAAGAAACTGTGGATTCTCAGGTGTCTCCTCTTAAAAGGCCTGCGACAGACTTAGGACTTATGCAGACTCACTTCCTCTGAGGTCGAGCACTGAGGAGCAGCTGGAAGGGCACCAGTGTCATACAGGAATAAACTGTAGTATCTGGCACCAGGTTGATAGCTGGGGAACAGCTTCTTCTTGGATAAAGCTCCAAAGGCTAGGAAGTAGCATTGTTCCCTTTTTGAGCCCTCCCCAATGCAGAGCCACAGAATGGTGACACCATATCCGAGACCCCATCAACCTGGTTCACATGGGACACCCCACCCTGGCAATTACCTAAGGTTCCACTTTTCTACAATAGGCCACACTACTAAGACGGAGTGAAAGCAGCTCTACCTAATACACAAAAACAGACACAGGGAGGCTGTCAAAATGAAAGAACAGAACAAAACTCGAGTAAAAGAACTAAACAAAGTGGAAATAAGCAATCTATCAGATGCAGAGTTCAAAACACTGGTTATAAGGATGCTCAAGGAACTCACTGGGTATTTCAATAGCATAAGAAAAAAACTCAGGCAGAAATGAAGGTTACACTAAGTGAAATAAAGAAAAATTTACAGGGAACCAACAGTGGAATGGATGAAGCTGAGATGAAATCAATGTTTGGAACATAAGGAAGAAGAAAAAAAAAATCAAGAAGAAAAAAGGAATTAAAAAAAAACAAAAACGAGGGTAAGCTGAAAAGTCTCTGGGACAACTTCAAATGTACCAACATGCAAATCATAGGGGTACTGGAAGAAGAGAAAGGGAAAGAAATTGAAAACTTATTTGAAAAAATAATGAAAGAAAACTTCCCTAATTTCGTGAAGAAAATAGACATTCAAATCCAGGAAACACAGAGAGTCCCAAACAAGATGGACACAGAAAGGACCACACCAAGACACATCATAATGAAAATGCCAAATATTAATGATAGAGAATCTTAAAAGCAGCAAGAGAAAAGTAGATAGTTATGTACAAAGGAGTTCTCATAAGACTGTCAGCTGATTTCTCAAAAGTAACACTGCAGGCTAGAAGGGACTGGCAAGAAGTATTCAAAGTGATGAAATCAAGGACCTACACCCTAGATTACCTTATCCAGCAAAACTATTATATAGAGTGGAAGGGCAGACAAAGTGCTTCCCAGACAAAGTAAAGCTAAAGGAGTTCATCATCACCAAGGCAGTATTATATGAAATGTTAAAGGGACTTATTCAAGAAAAAGAAGAAGATCAAAAGTATGAACATTAAAATGGCAATAAATTCACAACTATCAACAACTGAATCTACAAATAAATAGGCAAACAAGCAGAATAGAAACAGTATCGTAGATATAGAAATCATTTGAGGGGGTTTTCAGTTGGGAGGGGGAAGGGCAAGAATGAGGGAAAAGGTGAAAGGATTAAGAAGTACAAATTGGTAGGTACAAAATGGACAGGGGGATGTTGAGAACATTATAGGAAATGGAGTAGCAAAAGAACTTACATGTATGACCCATGGACATGAGTTAAGGTGGGGGGATTGCTGGAGGGAATGGGGGTACCAGGTGTAGGGGGGCAAAGGGAGAAAATTGGGATAGTTGTAATAGCACAATCAATAAAATATATTTAAAAAAAGAAAAATCAGGACCAAACATCATAAAAACAAATTAGAAAGAGTTTATGGTCATATATTACACTATGGTTTAGTTGAACTTAAAAGTTTTATATGTTTATAATAAATTGTTACGTACATTTGCATTTTGGGGTACACTCATAAGGAGTCATTTTGATAACTATATGAAAAAATTAAACTATTTTCTCTAAATCTCAGAAGAGGGATGAAAATTTAAATTGAGAAGCTTCATGGTTTTTATCTAAATACTTTTAGAGTCATATAAATATTTACTACAGGGTGGGGCAAAAGAATGTTGGCAGTTTTTTGCATAGGAAATAATACAATAATTACCAAATAATAATACAAGAATAAACTCTGTGTTTTTCATACTCACAACTGTAAACCTGCTTTTGCCACACCCTTATATGTATATAACATATACATAACATAATATAGGTCATATATAGTACATATATCAGATAAGTGTATCCTTTACTTTTTGCCTCAGAAACATCTATTCTGGTTTAATCAATGGCCTCCTTTCTTAAAAATTATCAAGGAAATCTCAGTAATGTCACAGGATCAGAAATCTCTGATATCTAATCTAAATCTCTGATTCTCATGAAGGAAGAGGAACATATTTTAAAAATTGGCTTTATTGAGGCATCCCTTGCATACACTGAGATTCATCAGTTTTAAGTATACATTTCAATGTGTTTTTGGCATATGTGTACAACAGTGTAACCACCATGACAATCCTAATACAATATTTCTGTCACCCCCAAACATTCCCTTGTTCCTCTTTGCCATCAGTCTCCTCTCCTAATCCCTCATTCCTGCCCCATGCAACCACTGATCTGCTTTCTGTCAGTACAGTTTTGACTTTACTACAATTTCATATAAATGCTTGTAGTCTTTTGTGTCTGGCTCTGGCTCCTTTCACTTTAGTGTAATGCTTTTGAGATTATCCATGTTGTTTCATGTGTCAGTAGTTCATTCCTTTTTAATGCTAAGTGGTAGATTTGATTTCATTGTACATATATCATAATTTATCAATTCGCCAATTGATGGACATTTGTGTTGTTTTAGCTTTTAGCTCATATAAATAAAGCTGCTATAAACATTTACATACCAGTCTTCACCAGGACATCTGTTTTCATTTCTCTTGGGTAAATTACTTAGAAGAAAGATTTCTATGGAGTAGGTTGCATTGAAATATGCATTCAACTTTAAAAAAAAAACTGCCAGACTTTTTTCAAAGCGGGTGTACTATTTTGCATTCCCACCAACAATATATGAGAGTTCTAGTTAACTCCCGATCCTTTACTGTACTTGATATTGTTGGTCTTTTTACTTTCAGCCATTCTAGTGAATGTGATGATTTCTCACTATATTAATTAGTGTTTCCCTAATAACTAATGATGCTATGCATCATTTCGTGTGCACATTTGTCTTTTTTTCTTAAAGATTTTATTTATTTACTTTTAGAGAGAGTGGAAGGGAGGGAGAAAGAAAGGGAGAGACATCAATGCGTGAGAGATACACAGATCAGTTTCCTCTTGCATGCCCCCAACTGGGGACCTGGCCTGCAACCCAGGCATATGCCCTGACTGGGAATTGAACTGGAGAACTTTCATTTCATGAGCAGATACTCAATCCACTGAGTCACACCAGCCAGGGTGTGTGTTTCTCTTTTATATGTCATTTTTTGGTGAAGTATCTGTTTAAATCTTTTTTTCCATTTATTAATTGGATTATTTGTCTTATTATTGAGTTGTTTATATATTCTGAATACAAGTCTTTTATCAGATATATGCTTTGAAAGTATTATCTCCCAATCTGTGGCTCGCTTCTTAAAATTTTAAAAAGATTTTATTAATTTATTTTTAGAGAGAGGGAAGGGAGGGAGAAAGAGGGAGAGAAACATCAATGTGTGGTTGCCTCTTGCACACTCCCCACTGGGGACCTGGCCCACAACCCAGGCACGTGCCCGGACTGGGAATTGAACCAGTGGCCCTTTAGTTTTCAGGTCAGCACTCAGTCCACTGAGCCACACCAGCCAGGGCTTAAACTTTCTTGATAATAGCTGTCAAAAAGTAGAAGTTTCAAGTTTTGATGAAGTACAATTTATCAACTTTTTTTGTCTTGTGCAGCATTCTATTTAAGAAATAGTTGTCTAATCCATTTCATGAAGATTTTTACTATTTTTGTAGTTGAGAAGTTTTATAGTTTTAGCTCTTATCTATAGGTCTATGTTTCATTTCAAGTTAGTTTTTTGGTATATGATATGAGGTAAAGGTCAAGGTTTTTCCATATGAATGTTCAGTTGTCCAAGCACCATTTGTTGAAAAGACTATCCTTTCCACTATTGAATTACTTTGGCCCCTTTGTTAAAAATTAAACAAATATATTTGCATTTGTCTATTTTTGGATATTCTATTTCATTTAACTGTATGTCTGTAATAATCTTTTAATAATTAAAATAATTTATTTTACTTAGGTGAAACATATTCTGTAGTCATTCCAGGATATGAGTTCTGTGCATTTGAACAATTTGCATTCTTCCCAAACATTTAAGATCATCCATTTTAACCATACATTTAAATGTGTTTTTGACATGTATAGTTAATTCATTCATTCAACTGAAAATTTGTGTGTATTAAAGGTATTTTGCTGTAATTCCTAGGATAGTAAGTTGTCATTGTAGGGAATACACTTTTTTATGTATAAGAAGTAATTAGGCGTACTTTGCTTACAGCTTCATTTTCTAAGAACATAGAAAAGGGAATAAAATAAACTATTGTCATGTGGAAATCTTTAAACTAACTCAAACTATATCCTATTAAGGAAGAATGAAAAAATATTGAACGTTTCAAAGGACCAAGCAGAATAAATTCTGTTCTTTGGGAATAACAGCCACATAAATACCACAAATCATGGAAGGGGATTTCCGGACTTCTGCTTCCAAGCAATTCCAATAAATGAAGGAGGAAGTGATTTTCCTTTTATAAAAAAATTATTGTTGGCAGGATTAGTGTACTTCCTTTCACTCTTAGGATTTTAAACACATGTACACTAATGCCCCTGAATTAAATAAACTTTTGGGAATTTGTCAGATTCTTAGTTTGCAGAATGTTGCCCCTGAATTTAATAAACTTTTGGGATTTTGTCAGATTCTTAGTTTGCGACTGTTTCAGTAACAAGTCACTCTGGTGTGGAAATGTTACAGAGACAGGGAGATGCTGCATTCCCGTGAGGCAGGGAAACACCCTGGCGTTAACACTTGATGGGAGGGATCCCTTGCTCTGCTGGAATAAGCTTTGGAGTCAGAATGCATTTGCATTTCATCTTTGACTTTTTAACATGTCAGGGGGCAAATTTCTTCTGTAAGTCTCAGCTAGTATTTGGGCAATAGTATTGTCACGAGGATTAAATTAAATGACATGTAGTACTCTGCTTAGAATATAGTACACATTCAGTAAATATTAGATCCCTTTCCCATTTCTCCCAGTGATTCCTCATATGGGCTGAAAAGTTCTCTGGAGGTAAATTGCATACCTCACAGCAGGAGCTGATCTGTTGGTTTTTCCTCATTCTTTTCGTAACAGAATGATAGACATTTGAAAAGTGCTGGAGAACAGGAGAACATCTGAGCTTGGGGATCAGACTCTAGGATAAGAAACTAGTTCAACAGGAAGTGTGCACTGTCAGCCCCTTAAGGATCATATGCTCAAGGTGTCCAATCCCATCTCACATGTTTAATACCTCAAATGTCACTTGATGGTAGAAGACTCTCTAGGGAACTCTGTGAGAACAGTACCTAGCTGTAGTGGAAGGCTGACCTGAGAGCACCTTTTAGTCTTTCTCTAGCCTTCTTTGTCCTCATGTAATTTAATTATGTCCTCTCTTGCTGCAGCTTTTAAATTCAAAGACACTTATTATTAGTGTCCGTCACCTTAAATTACCAGATTCTGGTCCTCTTCACCTCCTCCCACCTTTATCCTGTGAAAGAGACAGTGGTTCTGTCTAATTTAAGATGCTTCTGGTTCCTCCCTGCTCCCCAAAACACCTGCCCTTTCACAATTAATTTTATTCCTAAAGACAGGAAAAACTTTTCAAAATATACTGGCTATTTATTGGAAAGATCTCCACATGCTGGTTAGCAAACACAGATTCTCAGTTATGTGTGCAAATATTTTAGTGTGCTTTTGGGATAGTGCAGAAAAATTATCAATTTTTGTCTTGAGAATATCTGCCAAACACAAAATACTCTCAATCAGTTAGACTGATAATACTAATTTATTGTTATGTCTGCATCACTATTCTGATGCTATTGAAGAACAAAATGAAAATTAAACTTTCTATATACTGTTTATGCACAGTATTAGGCCTTGGGAATATAAAAAGTACAAAATTTGTATCTTATGTGTAAGTCAAAAGAAAGGCAAGGTAGGATTATAAATCAAAGTCCCTACTTCTGGGTTCATTTTTCTTTTTTTTACATTTACAAAAATGATATTACATAGTGCATTGGATTTATCTCAGCCATAAAAATACACAGAACTCTTTCTCTGTTTCTATATTTAAAGTATATTCATATGTATATGTATGTATATTTAAGTTAAACTACTAATACCTATCAAATAATATTCCAGTGATTGACTGATTTCCAAAAGCTTTTTCCTTATTCCGTTTTTTTTTTTTTGTTCATGCATAAATCTGAGCCTTCTCAGTTGTATATACACTTTTTTACACTTTCTGTTAAAGTATCACTCAGATGCAGCACCATCAAGAATAAGAAAAACACTCAGTCAATAATGCTTTATTCTGGAGAGAGTTCTAGTTAGAAGAAATAATTAAATGTCTTTATTGTTTAAGCCATTGTTACATGGATATTCTGGTACAGGCCCACCTCATTTTATTGGCTTTGCTTTATTGTGCTTCACAGATACTGTGTTTTTTACAAATTGAAGGCAAGATCTTCCACAACAAAAAGATTACAATTCACTTTATCAAAATACTCATTTATTGCAGTTCTTGCTTTATTTTGATACTTGCTGTGTTCTGGTGGTCTGGAATGGAACCTGCAATATCTCCATAGTATGCCTGTGTTTGCCACTGAAAGCACCATTAAATAAATTTGGTTTGTAGATGGCTTTATTTAGGTATTTTTCCAGATTTTCAAAGACTAGATCATTTAAATCTTTCTGCATAGTGGGCCAAGATGGAGGCATAGGTGGGCACACTGTGCCTCCTTGCACAACCAAAATTAAAGACAACAAAGACTTAGAAACGAGAAAACAACCAGAACTAACAAAAAATTGAACTATATGGAAGTCCGATGACCATTCATCACGCTGATAAGAGGAGCAGAGTTGTGGCAGGAAAAACGGAGGTTGGTGGACCTTGGGCGTGCAGGAGCCCCAGGTGTGCAGGCAGAGGCTAGTAGACCCCAGGTGCACAGGCAGTGGCTAGCAGAGCCCAGGTGCAGGGTGGCAACGGGCAGACCCAGCGAGGCCGCACAAGGTGACTGGCTGACCAGGTGGTCCCACATTCACGCGCAGATAATCCAGGTGAAAACAGGGAGCAAGACAGACCTCACAACCCAGGGCCCCAGCACCGGGAAATAAAACCTAAAAACACCAATTGAAAACACTTGTGGGGGTTGGTTGAGGTGCTGGGAGAGACTCCGAGCCTCACAGGAGAGTTCGTTGGAGAGATCCACAGGGTCCTAGAACGTACACAAGCCCACCCACACGGAAATCAGCACGAGAAGGGCCCAGTTTGTTTGTGGAAAGCGGCGGAAGGGACTGAAATATGAGAGAGAGCTGAGCAAGCACTATTGTTCCCTCTCAGACCTAGCCCCCACATACAGCATCACAACCCAGTGACTGGGCTGCCCCCTCCTGGGAAACACCTAAGGCTCTGCCCCTCACCATGTAACAGACGCCACCAGACTCCTCCCCCCCCCAAAAAAAAAGGCTCAAATGGGAGAAGAGATCAAAGCCCCAGAGCCAATTCATCTAAGCAACCAAGAGATAGCCAACCTATCAGATGCACAGTTCAAAGCACTGGTGATCAGGATGCTCACAGAATTGGTTGATTTTGGTTGCAAATTAGATGAACAAATGAAGGCTACACTAAGTGAAATGGAAAACGCACAGGTAACCAATAGTGATGGGAGCAAAACTGGGACTCAAATCACTGGAATGGACCAGAAGGAAGAAACTAACAACCAAACAGAAAACAAGGAAGAAACAAGAATTCAAAAAAAATGAGGAGAGGCTTAGGAACCTCCGGGACATCTTTAAACGTCCGAACATCCGAATTATAGGGGTACCAGAAGGGGAAGAGAAAGAGCAACAAGTGGAAAACTTAACTTCCCCACTCTGGCCAAGGAAATAGACTTCCAGGAAGTCCAGGAAGGTCAGAGAGTCCCAAAGAAGTTGGACCCAAGGAGGAACACACCAAGGCACATCATAATTACAGTACCCAAGATTAAAATGAAGGAGAGAATTCTAGAAGCAGCAAGGGATAAGGGGATAGTCACCTACAAAGGAGTTCCCATCAGACTGTCAGCTGATTTCTCAAAAGAGACCTTCCAGGTAAGAAGGGGCTGGAGAGAAATATTCCAAGTCATGAAAGTCAAGGACCTACATCCAAGATTGCTCTATCCAGCAAAACTTTCATTTAGAATGGAAGGGAAGATAAAGTGCTTCTCAGATAAGGTCAAGTTCAAGGAGTTCATCATCACCAAGCCCTTATTCTAAGAAATGTTAAAGGGACTTATTTAAGAAAAAGAAGATAAAAAATATGACAGTAAAAAGACAGCAAACTCACAGTTATTAACAACCACACCTATAACAAAAGCAAACAGCTAGAACAGGAACAGAACCACAGAAATGGAGGTCATATGGAAGGTCAGCAACAGGGGAGTGGGAGGAGGAGAGAGGGGGAAAAGGTACAGAGAATAAGTAGCATAGATGGTGGGTAGAAAATAGACAAGGGGAAGGCAAGAATAGTGTGGGAAATGTAGAAGCTAAAGAACTTATGACACACAGACATGAAGTAAAGGGGGGAATGTGGGTGGGAGAGGGTATGCAGGGTGGAGGGGAGTGAAGGGAGGGGAATGGGACAACTGTAATAGCATAATCAATAAAATATATTAAAAAATAAATCTTTCTGCATACTAAACTTGTCCAGAACATAGAAAAAGTGGAAATGTGCCCCAACTCTTTCCATAAGACCATAAAAGCCTTGATACCAAAACCAGATAGGGAGAGAAAGAAAAATAAAGGCTCATCTTATTATCATAGACACAAAAATTCTAAATAAATTATTAGTAAACTAAATCCAGCAGTGTAATAAATAATATGCATGATCTAGTTCAGTTTTTTCCAGGAATGCAAGGGTGATTTAACATTCAAAACAAAACAATACAAACTACCAGTGTAAATTATCATGTTAACAGATTGTGGGTGGGAAGCTGAGAGCGTCTCAACAGGGGTAGAATGAGCATTTGAATTCAGTACCCATTCATGACCAAAAAAAAAAAACCTCTTAGCAAACTAAAGAGAAAACTTTCCTAATTTGTTAAAGGAAATCTATGAAAAACTTAAAGTGAACATCATTCCCAACAATAGCAGATTTCTCTCCAAAACCAAGGAACAAGATAAGGATGTCTACTATTAGCACTTCTTTTTAAAAAAAAAATTGTACTTATTTATTTTTAGAGAGAGAGGAAGGGAAAGAGAAAGAAAGGAAGAAAAACATTCATGTTTGAGAGAAATATCCATCTTTGAGAGAAACATCATTTGGTTGCCTCTCACTTGCCCCCAACCAGGAACCTGGCCCACAATGCAGTCACATACCCTGATGGGGAATCAAATCAGGGACCTTTCAGTTTACAGGATGATACCCAACCCACTGAGCCACACCAGTCAGGGCTACTATTACCACTTCTCATCAGCATTTTACAGGACATCCTAGACAGGGTGGTAAATCAAGGAAAAGAAAGAGATGTAAGAACTTAAAAGGAAGAAACTTAGGTAATATACTTATTTTCATAGAAAACTTGAAAGTGTATAACTATAAATCATTAAAAATAATCATTTATTTTAGCAAGATGGCTGGGTATAAGACTAATACACAAGATCAAATACATTTCTGTACGTTAGCTACAAGGGAAAACAATATAAAGTGCCATTTACAATAACATTAAAAATAAAGTATGTGGGGTTAAATCTAACAAACTGTGTACAAGACATGAGAAATTTTAAATTTAATTCAAAAACATTGAAGAGATAAATGAATGCAGAAATATTCCATGTTCATATGTAGCAGGATTCAACTCAATATAAAAAAAGTTCATTTTCCCAAATTGATCTATATCAGTGCAATCCAATAAAAATCCCAATAGCATTTTTCTAGGAACTTCACAAGCTGATTCTAAAAGTCATAGTAATTAATACACATTTTGGTATTATTGGTACTAGGATGGGTAAATCAATGAAACAGAATATTTGGTCTAGAAATAGATCCCCATCTATAAGGATTAATTTGATATATGATTAAAGATGACATTTCTCTAACTAAATGAGTTATTTAATGAAAAGTATTGGGACAATTGGCTATTTGTATGGAAAAATAGGAAATACTATCCTTACCTCACATCAAAATAAATTCTAGATTTAGTAAAGTCTTAATATAAACAGCATCAAAAAACAGAGTATAGAAGGATTTGGAGCTGAGAGACAATAACTCAGTAGTTGGTACAGTACGTTGCCCTGGTCAGGTAGCTCAGTTGGTTAGACATTGCCCGATACACCAAGGTTGCAGGTTCCATCCCTGGTCAAGGCACATACAAGAAGCAACCATGAATGCATAAATAAGTGAAACAACAAATTAATCTCTCTCTCTCTCTCTCTCTCTCTCTCTCTCTCTCTCTCTCTCTCTCTCTCATTCTCTCGCCCTCTCCCTTTCCCTCTCCCATTCTCTCTCTCTAAAATCAATAAATTTTTTAAAAGTGATATAATACATTCCACCTGGTATCAATCGATAGCACTATGTTCCATCTCTCACCTGGATTATGGCATGTGCGACTTCATTAGCTAGTTTCATTATGACTTGTCCCCTTTAGTCCATTCTCTATATCACTGGAATATGTACTCTAAAATGAAAATTGTATCATTACTCCCCAGCTTAAAATTTACTCATGGCTTTTCATTATCCTCGGTGTAAAATCTAAAACCCTCAAGCAGGCTTGATGCCAGCTTATATCTCTAGCCTCATCTCTTAGTAACTCTACCTTCAATCCTACTTCCCTGTAAAGATAGGTCCCATCTCTTCCGACCTTCTTTACATCTTTATGTAACAATGCTCTGTCTGGCCCCTGGATCTTTGTATGATAGTCTCTTGAGCAGGTATACTTTTTCTTTCCCTATTTCACTTAATTACAGTTGACCTTTGAACAGCACAGATTTGAACTACACAGGCCAATTTATATGTGGATTTTTTTCAGTACATACTGTAAATATATTTTCTCTTACAATTTTTTCAATAACATTTTCCTTTCTCTAGCTTACTTTATTATAAGAATAAAGTATATAATACATATGCAAAAATATATGCTAGCAGCTGTTTTTGTTATCAGTGAGGCTTCTGTCATTAGTAGGCTATTGGTAGTTAAGTTTTGGGGGAGTCAAAGTTATACTCAGATTTTTTGACTGTGTCAGGGAGGTCAGTGCCCCTAACCCTTGTGTTGTTCAAAGGTCAACTGAAAACCTCTTCCTATTCAGTCCCATCCTAGAGGTTATTCCTCTGGAAAACTTCCTCTGACACCCCAAATTTGAATTAAGCACCCCTTCTATAATCTCCCTTATTAACCTGCAAATTTATCCATTATTACTGAATTTCTCCAACCAGTGGTAATTGCTTATTTGTCACCCTTACTGCTTTCTTCCAATCCGTGGGAACAGGGATTATTTACCTGATTGGTCACTTGTTTCATCACCAGTGCTTAGCACTGTGTTAGTTAGGCATTCAAATATTTATTAAATGAATGATTTCAAATAAAATTTTCTCTCCCTTTCCCCCCTTAACTTCCCATAATATGGCTCTGAAGTATATACATTTTGATTATTATATTTATCAAAAATATTAGTTTTAGAAATATTTTCAAGATAGCTGAATCTATTAGAACAGAGGTCAGCAAACTATTTCTGTAAAGGGCCAGTTAGGAAATATTTTAGGGTCTGTGGATCACATATAGTCTTTGTTCCTTCTTCTCTTTCTCCTCCTTCCTCTTCTCCTTCTTTCACCTTTATAATTCTTTAAAAAATGTGAAAAAGTGTTTTAACTTGTGAACTATGCAAATAGGTCATGGGCCAGATTTGGCCCATAGGATATGGGTTGCCAACTCCTACACTAAAACACTAAAAGTAGATTTTGTTAAAATTAGCTCAGCCACATTATCATTAATTTTCAAGATTGCAACCTTATGATTTAGATTAAATAGTATTATTGACATTTTAGAGACTGGAAATTGAAGCAAAGAGAGGGTAGGTGATTTACCGAAGATAATACACTCTGTGTAGTAGACCTCAGACTTGTTACTCTTGTATCATATTTGTTTTAAATTGGTCCTAAAATATTCTATCTTTGTAAATAAACAGGAAAAATGGAGAAAAAGGAACTAAAAGTTTTATTGTAACTGTGAGAAACATTATGAACATGTTCTATATTCTAACATAAAAGGAACACCCCAGACCTAGGACCATTGGATAGACAGAGGATCGTGTGAAGCATTGGATTGTGTTAAAAGCATGTTGGAACGAATATGTGTAATGCCTTCCCAAGAAATGAGAAAAGGTCAGAAATATCATCCAGGCTATAGCCTTATGGGAACTGACCTCATCTAGAAAGCAAACTGTTATTTTCAATTTTTAAAATATGATGGAAATTGGTGATAACTGAGCTTTGGCAGTTGGTTCTAAATGGTGTGCCACAGATTCTTTATCCTGACAAGAGTCCCAGATGTGCTCAATTTATCTCCTTGCACTGGAAGATTTTTTTCATTATATTTATTAGAGAAATATAAAATCTGTTTTAGGATTGCTTGATTAGTTTTGTTTTTTAAAGACAATATGGTAAACCTGAGATAGTACTATGAACTCCAATTAGCTCATTTACCTGTCAGAATTGGAAAGCAGGGCTTTACTTTTAGCATTCTTGTAATTATAAATTAGTTCTTGAAATGAAGGTTGATCATATTTCTGTCTTGATTTCTGTTAGGTAGTTCATTTTTTAGACAGTTTTAAACTAGATAGAAAAGAAAGGATAGTCTCTCATAAGTAGTGTTTATCCTAGATGGAGATAATCACATTATAAGAAAGACTTGAATTCTGGCCATGTTGCTCAGTTAGTTGAAGCATCATCCTATACACCAATATGTTGTGGGTTTGATCCCCAGTCAGGGTGGGAGTGAGAGGCAGCAGATCTATGTTTCTTACATCAATATGTCTCTTTCTCTCTCTCTAAAGAAAAAAGAAAGACTCGATACTTTATATTTATCCTCCTTGTTCTATCCTCTGCTTAAGGCTCTTGACCAAGGCAAAGCCCTTTAAACTCAAGCAGGACTCGGTCCAAATCCTTAAATTGCACTGTCCTTAAAAGGTCTTTGTCTTCCAAACAAGTCAGATAATGTTGGAACATTCCCATTGGTGAGTCACACTGACCAAACAATGTTTCTGTGTATTTTTGCTGTAACTTTTTAATCTTCCCCTTTTTTCTTCCTTTCCTTTGCCTATTAAATGACTGCTGTGAATGCAAGACTCAAAAGTTAACAGGCTCTTGTGTAGAGTATTTTTATGATTTAAGAAACTTTAGTTATCTGGGTGTTGACAGCAGACTATAGATCAATTTTTTATTTTAATAGAAAAACAATCCAAATTTTTACTTTTCATATACCATCTGTGATAGTTTTAAAACAAAATTCACAAATTCTTTGGTATTCCTCTTTTCAAAAGGTGGAGATCCTCTCTTGAATGAGGATGACACTTAGGGACTTGTATCTAATGAATAGAATGTGGCAGAAATGACAGCGTGGCATTTCTGAGAATGGGTTATAAAAAGGCATTCATCTTTTCTGTCTCTCTTGGGTCATTTGTTCTGGTAGAAGCCAGCTACCATATCAAAGGATTCTCAAGAAGCTTTATGGAGAGCTCCATCTGGTCTCTAGCCAACAGCTACATGAGTGAGCCAATTTGGAAGCAGCTTCTCCAGACCCAGTCAAGCCTTCAGGTGACTGCAGCCCCAGCCAACATCTTGACTGCAGCTTTATGAGAGATCTTGAGCCAGAAACCAGCCAACTAAGCTGCTGCTGAACTCCTGACCCACAGAAATTTTGATAATATGTGTTGTTTTAAACCTCTAAATTTTGCAAGTAGTTTGTTATGCAGTGATAACTGGTATATCATCATGTAACATTTAGTAAGATGTATGTGCTTTTTATCATTTTATAAGACTATCCGTCTTATAGTCCAATGTTGTTTAGTTCTCCTAAATGTTTTTTTATTTCTTTGAACGTCTTAGACTGAGAGATACTCATTAAAGTAATTATTATTATTTTTCTATTTCCACCATCTTGTGTAGCTATTACTTTACTAAAGATGTTGCAGTATTATTTGTTGCATAGATATGACTATTATTATATCTTCATAATGAATTGTAGCTTTGAGCACTTTAAAGTGTCCTTCTTTGTCTCATTTAATATTTTTGATTGATTGTTACCTTATCTGATATTAAGTTTATAATGCTTGCCTTTTAAAATTTGCATTTACGCAGTACACCTTTGTTTTGTTTTGCTTTGTTTTTAAATGCTTGTTTTGGGAACACTTTATTTTTTTTTCTTTTTTTTCCAATTTTTATTTTGATTGTTGATCTTGTACAGTTTTCTGTCTTTTATTCTCACCCCAACCCACCACCCCAGCCCTCCCCGCCTCCCTCCCATTTCCAACCCCCATAGTTTTTGTCCATGTGTCCTTTATACTTGTTCCTGTAGATCCTTCCCCTTTTCCCCTGAAATTCCCTCCCTTCTCCCCTCTGGTGACTTTCAGCCTGTTCTCAATTTCAATGTCTTTGATTATAGTATGCTTCTTTGTTTGTTTTGTTGATTAGATTCCTGTTAAAGGTGAGATCATATGGTATTTGTCTTTCACTGCCTGGCTTATTTCGCTTAGCATGATGCTCTCAAGTTCCATCAGACTCTCATATACAGCACAGAGTGGAGTTTTATTTTGAGTCAACTGGAAAATCCCTTCCTTTTGATAAGTATGTATATATATAATATTTAAGCATATACATATGCTTATTTATACATAAGCATAAATCACATATTTATATACATACATATGTATATGTATATAATGTATACATATATATGTATTATTTATATACATATGTATGTATATAAATAATGTACACAAACATACAACTTCTGTATTTGACTTCAGTTATGTCATCTTTATATATACAAAACAATGCATGGTTTTCCAGTAAATTGTATGTTCATTTTCTTTTGCTCTTTGTGGTATGGGTGTCTGTGTATGTATTTCTCTTGATATTTAGGGAAATTTATATTTTTGTTCTAACAATTTCCCTTTATACCAATACTCATATAATAACTTGGTCCTCCTTTTCTTCACGCACTGACTATTAGTTTCCTACTTGAAGCAATAATAAAAGGACTTGAAACTACTGCCTGTCTCCTCTGTGTCCACCACCCAGCAATTTTAGTTAATGGTGTTGTTTCCTTAATTATTCATTCTTGTCCTTCTAAATGTTTTGGTTTGTATAATTAGTTTGTTGGCTTTAAGTCACACCCTTGGATTCCCTTACCTGTTAGTCAGTGAGCTATTCTACTTTTTCTGTCCTCTCATTTTTTCTTAGTTATTACATTGTCAGAGCATATAAAATTTTATGCTATTCTTATTCCCGCTTTTGTTTTATTCTTAGATATATAGCTAAATATATTCAGTGTGCACTACCAGTCTCTTGGCTGAAGTTTTTCAGTCCTCTCTTAGTTGGGTGAAGTTTATCCTCAGGAAGGACTGATGAATATAATCATCCCAGGTGAGTATCACACTGGAAACCTTTCTATAGCCTTGCTACTTATAGAGCAGTTTGTCTGCATTTAAATTCTTTGGTGTACATTTCTTCCCTTGATTATATTGCAGATGTTGCTTTACTGTTTTCTGGCTTTGAATGTTGCTAGAACTCTGATGCCAAAATGGTTTGCTCTCCTTAGAAAATGACTTGGTCTTTCTGCCAGAAACCATAGGAAATTTTTTTTCTTTGTATTAACGCATAATAATTTTCTAGGATAAATCTAAATGATGACTAATCTGGGGCTATTTAATTTGGTATATGGTGTGCCCTTTCAATATGTATAGATTTAGGTCTTCTTCCCCCTCCACAGCTACCCACATTCCCAAGAAAAATGTGACTGAATTATAGTTGTATTAATTCTATTATTTTGACTTTCTTCTTAAAGGCATCTGGAAATATGTATGTTGTTTGTGTGATTTCTATATTACTTTCTTTGATCCTTTTAATATTGTATTTCTTTCATTTTTCCTGGCTTTTCTTATTTCCATCCTTTATGTTCTATATGGTACATTGGTCCTAGCCATTTTTTATTTTGTTTTGTTTTTGGCTGCAGTCCCTGGGGCACAGACTCTGAGGCAGAGACTGGTGTGCACAAAGTTTAATGGCGAGCACCTCTGGGGTGAGTGAGCAGTTGTGGCAACATGAAGGAAGGAGAATCAGACAGAAAGGAGATGCAATTGGTAGTGCACTGGTAAATGTTAACAACCAATTCTCGGGGGAATGAAAGCCCAGATTTGTAGTATTTTCCAGCATGTAAACACTTCTATCGTGGTCATTTTTAAGCTACAAACATGATGTCACTGAGCATAGATCTGGGGAGAAGTGCATAGTGGCACCCATAGAGAAAAACAGACATATCCTCAAGAGCATAGATAATAGTAAGTGTAGTAAAATAATTAGGAAGTAATGAATATTGAGCATTTATTACCTTGGTTTTCAATGTAATTTATTTAATTTTGAATTTACATAATTTGTTTAGCAATGACTATGTTATAACAACCTGTTTGTAAAATTCCCAAAAATGTTAACAGTTGGTTCTCACAGGACAGTAGGAGCCAGATCCAGCAAACCACTGACCATGATCATTTACAACAAAGGCCTCAGCCCATCCCTTAAGGAGCTTTGATGTTAGAATGGCCCTTCAGAGTAGTCCAAATTGAGGAAGGGACCTCTGTATTTTGAACATGGACCAGTCAGTGAATGCAAGTGAAGCTTGGGGAGAGGTTCGAACTTGGAAGAGGAAGATTTCTTTGGCCAAAGGAAATTCCCAGAGGAACACTCAATGCTTGCTTCAGTCCTGAAGTGGATGGATATCTGGGGAGCACACCACAGTATCTACTACTGTGATCTTGTAAGTTTGGCCTTGGTTTCTGCTTTGGGACAGCATTTTTTTTTCTGGTCTATTTTCATCTGTCAAAATGTAATTATTTCTTTGTGTGTTTTTCCCTTATTATAACTTTGTATGGCACTGAATTTTTGTTGATGTTATTCATGTTTGAATATACTGGATTTTTCTGGGTCAACTTTTAACAAATGGATGTTTTAGAGAGAATAGAGACAGTTTTTAAGGGCCCTTCCTGGTTTTTCAGCTCGAGTGCACCCTCTTCTGTTGTTATAGTGAAGAGCACTTTCCTTAATTCTGCTTTTTAATTTTTAATTATATTTTATTGATTATGCTATTACAATTGTACCAGTTTTTCCCTTTTTGTGCTCCTCCACCCAACACCCCCCTCTCCCTTAGGAAATCCCCACACCATTATTTATGTCCATGGATCATGTGTATAAGTTCTTTGGCTACTCCATTTCCTATACTGTACATTGTTACATCCCCATAGCTATTCTGTGACTACCTATTTGTACTTCTTAATCCCCTCACCTCTTCACTCATTCCCCTATACCTCCCTCCCATCTTGCAACCATCAAAATGCTCTCCATATCTATGATTCTGTCTTTCTTCTTTTTGTTTGCTCAGTTTGTTTTATAGATTCACATTGGTAGATATGTATTTATTGCCATTTTATTGTTCATAGTTTTGATATTATTTTTCTTAAATAAGTCCCATTAACATTTCATACAGTAATGGTTTGGTGATGATGAACTCCTTCAGTATTTTCTTGTCTGGGTAGCTCTTTATCTGCCCTTCAATTTTAAATGATAGCTTTGCTGGGTAGAGCAATCTTGGCTATAGCTCCCTGCTTTTCATAACTTTGAATATTTCTTGCCAGTCCCTTCTAGCCTGCAAAGTTTCTTTTGAGAAATCAGCTGAGAGTCTTCTGGGCACTCCCCTGTGGATGACTAACTTATTTTCTTTAGCTGCTTTTAAGATTCTCTCTTTATCTTTAACCTTTGGAGTTTTAACTATGATGTGTTGTGGAGTGGGCCTCTTTGAGTCCATCTTATTTGGGACTCTGTGCTTCCTGGACTTGCACATCTATTTCTTTCACCAAATTAGGGAAGTTTTCTTTCATTATTTTTTCAAATATATTTCCAATTTCTTGCTCTTTTTCTTATCATTCTAGCACCTTTATGATACGATAGTAGGAATGTTTGAAGTTGTCCCACAGGTTGCTTATACTATCCTAATTTTTTTTGGATTATTTTTTCTTCTTGTTCTGATTGTTTTTTTTTTTTCCTTCCTTATGTTCCAAGTCATTGATTTGATTCTCAGCTTCATCCACTCTACTGTTGTTTCTCTGTAAATTGTTATTTCAGTTAGTGTATTCTTTGTTTCTGACTGGATCTTTTTTATGCTGTTGAGGTCCTCGCTAAGTTCCGTGAGCATTCTTATAACTGGTGTTTTGAACTCTGCATCTAAACAGGGATGTCAAACTCATTTTCACTGAGGGCCACATCAGCCTTGAGGTTGCCTTCCAAGGGCTGAATGTAATTTCAACTCTTTAACAGTTAAGGAGTAGTTACATTTATACAGTCCTAAAATTATTTTGGCCCTTTGAAGGCAACCATGAAGCCGATGTGGCCCCTGGTGAAAATGAGTTTGACACCCCTGATCATCTGGATTGCTTTTCTCCATTTCATTTAGCTCTTTTTCTGGAGTTTTGATATGTTTTTTCATTTGGGCCATGTTTCTTTGTTTCCTTGTTTTGGCAGTCTCCCTGTGTTTGTTTCTATGCAGTAGGTAGAGCTGCTATGTCTCCATGTCTGAGCTATAAAGCAATCTGCAATGGCTGCTACTTGTGCTGGGCTTGGAGATTCCCAGGCAAAGCTAAGCTGTGAGTCTAGGCTAGCTGCTGTTAGTGCTGGGCCTGGGGCTCATTGAGGCCAGCTGTTGCTTGTTTGAGTGGATTTAGGAAGTTGTGCAGCTTGAGCCAACACCAGCCATTCATATGAAAAAGCAGCTTGGGTGGGTCCATAAATTGGGTGGGGTGGAGTCTCTGGGGATCTTCAAGGTGGGTCAGTGTTAGCTAGGTTGATGGAGTCTCAGATTCAGCACCAGCTTGCCAGCTCTGTGGGGAAGGGTTTAGAAAAGGGACAATGGCCTCTGTTTGCTTTGATGCCAGACACCTCAGTCTTTCCCAGCACTCGACTGGTGCCTTCCAAGCTACCACCCCAGCACTAGAGCTCAGAGGGAGGGAGTGTGAGTAGGTGAGTCTGTGTGTTGGTTCTTTAAGAGGAACTTCCTGGGGCTCCAGAAATTTCTTCCACTGACTCAATCCCCGCTGGTTTTTGCAGCCAGAAGTTGTGGGGATTTATCTTCTTGGCACTGGAACCCTGGACTAAGGGATCCTAGTGTGGGGCTGGGGCTCCTTGCTTCCGAGATATCCATCCTGAATTTTTATCTACCACATATGGATGTGAAACAAGATGTTCCACGTCTGTGCCCCTCCTACCAGTCTGGATGAATGTAGTTTCTTTAATTCCATAGTTGTCAGACTTCTGTTCAACTTAATTTCTGATGGTTCTGGGTGATGGTTGTTCTATATTCTAGTTGTAATTTTGATGTGGTTGTGTAAAGAATTGAGTCATGTCTGCCCATGCCACCATCTTGACCGGAAGCCTTCTGGAGGTAAGGTCTTTAATTACCATTCAATTTCCTTATACGTGTTTGGTCTGTTAATATTTTTAATTTCTTCTGCTAGTTTTGGCATTTTATATTTTTTCAGAAATTATCTACTCATCTAAGTTATTTACTGTATAGCCTATAATTGACCATAATGTTCTTTTTTTTTATCTCTGTCGTATGTGTACCTAGTTCCCTTGATTTCATTAAGGCCTAGCGTATATTATCTATAAGGGACACCCTTAATATGAAAAAATAATGGGCAAGTTGAAAATAGATTTAAGTAGATAGATATTCAGGGCTAATATGAAAAGAAACTAAAAAAACAGAACAAAAATAACTCAGAAACCAAACAGGTAACTTTTATACAAGGAAAATTCAAGCTACAAATTCAAGGCACAACTATTACCAGGGACAAAGCATAAGGAGTGGGCTTGGTGGTATAGACTCTCGGGAGCTTAACCACGTGGAGATAGCAAGTGGATAGTTAGATATATTAGGACTGGAATTCAGGGACAAAGTTCAGAGGCAAAGTTAAAGCTGAGATACAAATTTGCGGTCATCAGCATACATATAGCATTTAAAGCCATAATACTGAGTGAGACCATAAAAGAAATGTAGATAGGAAAAGATGTCCAAGGAGTACAAAATAGATGTCCAGGGAACAGCTATAGAATAGGCAGAGAAATTTGGATTTAAGCTGGGCTGTGGTCAGCCAAAGAATACTTCAGAGCAAGAGAGGAACAAGTGACTTGGAGTTGAGGACATATGTCAGGGAGGGGTAATTCTTGACCATGGAAATTTATACTGGGTTACAAAGGAAATGAGGACATGAAGAGGTGGGAGACAGTAAAAAGGTGATAGAACCAATGAAGTAAAAGGTTCCTGTGGAGATCAGAGGATTGTTGGAATTGGGGGACTAGTAGAAGTGAGCTGTAAAGAGGTGATATTTGAAGAATGAGTTGTTTGAAATTGAAATTATTGAAGGGTTGCAGGTTTGTTTTGTAATGACAAGGTCAAGGGTATGACTAGTGGCTAAAGGATGAAATGACTAAAGGAGAGCAGATCAAAACATGACATCAGGGGTTAGAAAGAGCTATTTAACTGTTGATATTGTTAGGGATTATGACAAAAATACTAGATAGAGTGACAATGAGCAAGGAGGAGGCAAATGATTGTAACAGAGAGGGCAGGAGATTTGAAGTTGAGTATTATTATATATAATATTTTATAGCATATAAAGAGGGTAGGGGAGAATGATCTGGAAATAGCACTGAGAAGTGAGTAAGAGCCCCCACCTCATTTCCAGGCCAAGTGATAAAGGGGGATGTGGGAGTTAAAATAGACATTATTTGAGAAGGCTGCAGGTGAGGCAATATTATCAGGGGAGAACCAAGGGCTGTTCATTGCTTTATGTTTTGAACTTATATTTTTGACAGCATCTATATTAATAATATAGATATGTTATATTATCTATATATTGTATATTCTTGATCTACTGTCTCCCTTTGCCCCTAAGGATGCTTTTTACCTTGAATTATATTTTTCTGATATTAGATGTCTGCTTAGCTTTCTTTTGGTTCATAGTTTACTTTTTCTATCTCTTTGTTTTAACTTGTCCTATCTTTTCTTTTAAATGTGTCTCTTGAAGACATTATATTGCTAGATCTTATTTTTGACACAGTCTGAGAATTCTCTTTTCTTTGGTGAATTTAACTAATATACTATATTACTTTTATGTTAGAACTTTTAATTCCATCTTAGTTTAAATTTTCTTTCATTTTTTTCTTTTTGCTTATTTCCTTGAATAAATCAGTTTTTTTCCCTAAGAGTTTGAAAGGCTTGCATTTTATGTTTGTTCTTCCATTGGTTATGCATAACTTGTTAAGACTTGTATTTATTTTGCCTAATTTGTGGAATTTATCAACACCCATCTGCATCTTCTGTATCTTCCCCCTTAGTAGGACATATACTTTAACATACACACACACTCTTATCTACCTCTGGTTGTTGCACTCTGTCCCCTACTTTGTTATATCTGGTGGTGTGTATATATGTGTAAAATTTCTTTATAGAAAACAAGAGACTTTCCGAAGTTATTTTCTTATTCTTACTATCTTATCATTTATAGCACTTCCTAAAATTTTTGTTTGATAGATTACTTCCTCTAAGTATTTTCAAAGAGGATCTTTAGGATAACCTGCTTGAACATCTGAGAATATATTTATTGTACTCTCATATTTAAATGATGACTTAGCTGAATATAAAATTTGAGTCAGAGTTTCTATTTTCAATATTTTGAAAATCTCTTTATTGTTTTCCTGCTTTTAACATTGTTTATGAGAAGTCTCATATCATTCCAAGTTATTTTCTTTATGGGTGAGTGGCTCTTCTTAGAAAGTTTTAAGAATTTTCTCTTTGTTTTTGGAGTTCTTAAATTTTATTAAAATATTACTATATATTCATTTTTATATGTCAACTTATACATTATTCCATACACTCCTTCAATATCAGTTTTTCTTTGGAAGTTCTCACTTGTTCTTTTCATATATAATTTTCCCTCTATTTACTTTTTTCTCTCCTATTAGAATGTCTATTATGAGGAGGACCAAAAAAAAAAAAAATCCAGAATTTATTTATAAAAAATCGTGCACTTATTCTTACATGTTTAAACTTCAGTCACCTTTAAAGTACTCCCCGTTTGGTGCAAATACACCTATGGAGACTTTTTTTTCCATTGCTCAAAACAGTTTTTGAACTTATTGATTTTGATGCCTTTAGCGCTTCTGCCATTTTTTTGTTTCACTTCTACATGGGCAAAATGTTTCCCTTTGAGGACACTTTTTTAATATAGGGAAACAAACAAAAAGTTGCTTGTGGCAGGATTTGGTGAATAGGGAGGGTGGGGGCAGAGCCGTCATGCTGTTTTTGGTCAAAAACTGCTGAACACTCAGCGCAGTGTGGGCAGCTGCACTTGTAAATCACCCATCATGAAATGGGGAAACGTATTGAAAGAATAGTCAAAAAAATTTCACAACAGCAGCCTCTCACAATAATGTCAGTGGGTATGCTGATACAGATGGGTTCCTAGAACACTTACCTAGCAGGGAAAGCCTGCTACATGGGGCTTTTTACAAGGGACCCACCCTCCAGAGGATAATTCTGGGTTTTGTGGGTCCCCTCTCATATATAATGGTGTTATTGCTATGTCTAGCCTCCATATTTCTTTATTTTTATATATTTTTGATTTTTTTTATTTTTTTAGTATATTTTATTGATTATGCTATTACAGTTGTCCCGTTTCTCCCCCATCATTCCCCCCACCCTGCACACCCTCTCCCACCCACATTCCCCCCTTTAGTTCATGTCCATGTGTCATAAGTTCTTTAGCTTCTACATTTCCCATACTATTCTTCCCCTGCCCCTGTCTATTTTCTACCCACTATCTATGCTACTCATTCTCTGTACCTTCCCCCCCCTCCTCCTCCCACGCCCCTGTTGCTAACCCTCCATATGATCTCCATTTCTGTGGTTCTGTTCCCATTCTAGCTGTTTGCTTAGTTTGCTTTTGTTTTAGGTGTGGTTCTTAATAGCTGTGAGTTTGCTGTCTTTTCATTGTCATATTTTTGATCTTCTTTTTCTTAGATAAGTCCCTTTAACATTTCATATAATAAGAGCTTGGTGATGATGAACTCCTTGAACTTGACCTTATCTGAGAAGCGCTTTATCTGTCCTTCCATTCTAAATGACAGCTTTGCTGGAAAGAGCAATTTTGGATGTAGGTCCCTGCTTTTCAAGATTTCAAATATTTCTTTCCAGCCCCTTCTTGCCTGGAAGGTCTCTTTTGAGAAATCAGCTGACAGTCTGATGGGAACTCCTTTGTAGGTGACTGTCCCCTTATCCCTTGCTGCTTCTAGAATTCTCTCCTTCATTTGAATCTTGGCTAATGTAATTACGATGTGCCTTGGTGTGTTTCTCCTTGGGCCCAACTTCTTTGGGACTCTCTGAGCTTCCTGGACGTCCTGGTAGTCTGTTTCCTTTGCCATATTGGGGAAGTTCTGCTTTATTATTTGTTCAAATAAGTTTTCTACTTGTTGCTCTTCTTCTTCCCCTTCTGGGACCCCTATAATTCGGATGTTGGGACGTTTAACGATGTCCCGGAGGTTCCTAAGCCTCTCCTCATTTTTTTGAATTCTTGTTTCTTCCTCGTTTTCTGTTTGGTTGTTAATTTCTTCCTTCTGGTCCACTCCATTGATTTGAGTCCCAGTTTTCCTTCCATCTCTATCGGTTCCCCATGCATCTTCCTTCATTTCACGTATTGTAGCCTGCATTTTCTCATCTAATTTATGAGCAAAATCAACCAATTCTGTGAGCATTTTGATGACCAGTGCTTTGAACTGTGCATCTGATAGGTTGGCTATCTCTTCGTTGCTTAGAGGAATTGACTCTGGGGTTTTCATTTTTCCTCCGGTTTGAGCCATTTTTGGTGGGGTTTTTGGTTTTGTTTTTGTTTGGTTTTAGTCTGGTCGCAGCTATTATGTATGAGGGGTGGAGCCTTAGGTGTTCCTCAGGGCAGGGCAGCCCAGTCGCTGGGTTGTGATGCTTTAGGTGGGGGCGGGGTCCGAGAGGGAACAATGGCGCCTGCTCCGCTCTCTCCTGGATTCAGTCCCTTCCGCCACTTCCCCTCTGCCTGGACCGTCTGCATGCGCGAATGTGGGACCCCCTGGTCAGCCAGCTGCCTTGTGTGTCCTCACTGGGTCTGCACAGTTGCCCCCCTGTGCCTGGGGTCCGCCAGCTGCTGCCTGTGGGCCTGGGGACTGCCAGCCACCGCCCGTGCACCTGGGAACTGCGAGCCACTGCTACTTGCGTTCCTGGGTCGCACCTCCACTTTTTCCTACCGCAACTCCGCCCCTCTTACCGGTCTGGATGAATGGTTGTTGGACTTCCGTACAGTTCAATTTTCTATAAGTTCTGGTTGTTTTCTTGTTTCTAAATATTTGTTGTCCTTAATTTTGGTTGGGAGAGGAGGCACAGTGTGTCCGCCTACGCCTCCATCTTGGCCGGAAGTCTATTTTTGATTTCTTATTTCTTTTCAATATCTTCTGGAAAAGTTTCTTGACCTTATCTTGGGCTATGTCCATTTTGTTCTTTATATAATCAAATGAGTTTATTTCAACTGTATTTTGCATATTCAGTAATCCTACTTGGTTCTTTATCAGTTTCCACTTCATTATCACTATCCTGTTTGGGGGCATTTATTTGGCTTGTATTCTCTTAATTCTTGTGCTCTATAATAGGTTATTGAATTTACTGCCTTTATAATTGTCTAGTTATTTTTTCCCTGTGAGATATTTTTCCTCAGGTTATCAGTTATCTTGGTGAGTAATGAATGGAGACAAGGCTAGGAGGAATGAAAACCTAGGCCTTAGCTCATTAGCTTATGCCACTCCTGGTGAGTGGGAGGAGGTCTGACTCTTAATACCCTCATGTGTGTCACTCTCATCAGAATGCTTTGCCCCTGAGTGAATTTCTGTGCACCTTACCTTATGCTTTGTTCTTTTCTAAAAATGTATTGGTCTAGCTCTCTGGGTGAAAAGAAAGCCGATGAGAGAGGTTAGGAGGAAACCCTTAGATGTTTGTTGGTTGAGCCAGCACTTACTGTTTTTAATCCTACATCCCAGGAGTGTTCCCCTACAAACCTGCTTTCAGTATTATTGTAGGGCTGATGGGGAAGGCAGTGATCTACCGTGGGCAATGTGGTGGATAGAAAAGAGCCCGACTCAAAATTTCCGCCAAGTCTGCTCTCTGTGTTGCGAGCCTAGCCCTCTTCTGTTCAGGGCTGCTATTTCCCTTCTTTACCAGTCATAACCATCTCTGACTCTTCTGGGGTTTCTGCTGGTTTTCTTTTCTTTTAATACTGATTCATTTCTTATTTTTGAAGCATCTTAGGGGAGGAAGACTGTGACATTTTGCCATCATGTCAGGGACCTTATGATGTCTTTTTTATGACAGTCTGTCCCACTGTTTGTGGAAGGTTTGTGTTTCTAGTTATACAGAGAAGAAGATATTTTTTTTTGAGTGGTCATGGAAGTACTCTAGAAATGAGGATGTTTAACCTGAAGAACTATAGGCAGAATGTAAAAGCAAAGGATAGACAAACAATATAATACATGAAAGAAAGCAAGATAGTCATTTTACCAAAACATATCGAAATTTACTTTCAACATGCTTGTGTTTAATTTTACAGTCACTTGGGACTCTTCTTAAGCCTGAAAACAAGACAAGAAAATTAATCTTATTACAAATTTTTCTTAAACACATTTGTGAGAATATAGATCAGGGGTGCCAAGCTCATTTTCACCGGGGGCCACATCAGCCTCGAGGTTACCTTTAAAGGGCTGAATGTAGAGCTCCTTGCCCCTAGTTAAGAAGTAGTTACATTTATACAGTCCTAAAATTACATTCGGCCCTTTGAAGGCAACCGCGAGGCTGATGTGGCCCTCAGTGAAAATGAGTTTGACACCCCTGATATAGATAATTCATTGAGAAAATAAGAGTGCCTCCAGAACTCGCAAAGTTACACTGGTAAAATTGACATGTTCTGCATATTTATAAGTCACCTGAACAAGGTAGAATGCCTCTTAGGTCAAAAATCAGGAAGAGCAGGGCTTGGCAATAACCTATTATGTATAAGATAGTATTCTTAAACCTACAGTTAGAATGACCTAAATAAAGGGTGGGGCAAAAGTATGTTTGAAGTTGCTCATATGGAAAATAATACAATAATTAATAAGTAATGGGCATAAAAGACAGAAAACTATACAGGAATAACAATTAAAATAAAATTAAAAAATTAATAAGTAATAATATAAGAATAAACTCTGTGTTTTGCATGCTTACAACTATAAACTTACTTTTGCCCCACCCTTTATTGACAGTGGTTATTTCTGGGCATGAACTTGTCTGTATTTTCCAAATTTTCCTGATAAACAGGCATTAATTTTATAATTGGAAAAGTAATAAATATTATTTTAATAGAATTCTCATAGGTAAGTCACCATATAAATATACAAACTTGCATAAGGATATTTGCTATAGTATGGTTTGTAATGTTGAAAATATCCAAATTTTTATCAGTAAAACAGTTCAATAAAATATGATAGATCTATACAATGAATATCATGAAACAAATAAAAATGATGATATAAGTCTATATGAACATAGGAACACAAAGCAGGTTAAAAAACATGTCCAATATGAGCCCATCTTTGCAACCAAAAAGTGCACAGAAATCTTGTGAAAAATATGTGCAAGGAGTTCCCGCTCCATCCTAACAACAAGTGAGAAGTTGTACAATCTGAAAAACCAACAACTCTTTTGAGATTCTTCATCGAAGTGAGGTCACAGAGCAAACCATTGCCCCCAAGATTGGAGATGCAGGCGATACAGAGTCACAACTAACTGGAACAGAAACCCTTGAGCAGAAACTTCCGCAGGAACCAGTGCCTGGTAGAAAACCTAAGCTGTGATTCATGAATTGCTGGAGGCTCAGTATGGACAAGACTGAGAGTTAGAAACTCCAAGGAGACCAACCAAAGGGACCTCCAGAAACTCTACCATGTCCTCACAGTGAAGATCAAAGAAAAATCTCATGTCTCAAGTAACCATTTTGAAATACACCAGAGCATTTGTTCTTAACAAAGTCTGCCCTCAAGGGAAACTGTTTTACCAGAGCAAAACCTGCTGGGGTTTTATCAGGGCCTAACCTACTTGGAGGACTGAAAACACCCAACTCCATTTGGCTCCAGCCTTCCACAGGTGGAAGGGAAATACTCACTTCCAGCTGTCTCACCTAAGGCACTGGGTGTGGTGGCAGTGGTTACTGAGAAGCACTAGAGTTCACAGTCCTGAGGCTTTACAAAAAACCAAGACCTAATAATAGGACTATAAAATGTTTCCCCTTCCCTCACACCTTACCACAACACCACTAAAGTTCTATTTGCCAGAGTTCTTTTCACCTAGTACATTGTATTCTGATTTTAACAAAAATTAGAAGACATTCTAAAAAGCAAAAATCGCAGTTTGAAGAGACTGAACAAGCATCAGGTGAACCAGAGTCAAATATGGTAGGGATGTTGGAATTATCAGACCGGGAACTTGAAAGAGCTGTAATTGATATGCTAAGGACCATGATAGAAAAAGTAGCATTCTGGAACAGATGGATAATGTGAGCAGGGTGATAAATATTCTAATAAAAATGAAAAAGAAATGCTGGAGATCAAAAACACTAACAAAAATAAAGAATGCCATTGATGACCTCATTAGCAGACTGGATATTGCTGAGAAAAGAATCTCTGAGCTTGAGGATATGACAATAGAAACTTTCAAAAGTGAAAAGCAAAGAGAAAAAAAAAAGACTGCCCCCCCCACCCAATATCCAAGACCTGCAGGAAAACTAAAAAAGTTGTAACGTATGAGTAATGGGAATACTAGAAGGAGAAGAAAGGAATGAAACAGTATTTAAAGCAATGATGACAGAGATTTCTCCAAATTAAAGTCAGACACAGAACCAGGAAACTTAGAGAACACCAGGAAACTTACAGAACAACAGAATCAGGAAGAGAAATGCCCCCCCCCCCAAAAAAAAAAACACACTTAAGCATATAATATTCTAACTTCAGAAAAATCAAAAAGAAAAAAATCTTGAAACCAGAGAGGGAAAAACACCTTACCTATAGAGGAACAGAGATAAGAATTACATTCAACTTCTCCTTGGAAATCATGCAAGCAAGAGAGTGGGATATGGTATTTAAAATGTTGAGAGAAAAACTACCAACTTAGAATTCTATACCCTATAAAATTATCTTTAAAAAGTAAAGGAGAAATAAAGATTTTCTCACAAAAATAGAAATTGAGGGAATTTGTAGCCAGTAGACCTGTCTTGCAAGAAATGTTAACAGGTTCTTTAGAGAGAAGGAAAATTATATAAATCAGAAATTCAGATCTACACAAAGATAGGAAGAGCATTGGAGAAGAAATAAATGAAGGAACAATAAAAAGTTATATTTTTCTTAATTGGTCTAAAATATAATAGTTTGTTCAAAATACAGCAACAATGTATTCAGCTATGTGATATATATACATATATATGCTTATGTATAAGTAAAATGGATGACAGAAATGATACAAAGGATAGGAGGGAAGAACTAGGAATATTTTGTTATTATAAGGTATTTGTATTACCCACGAAGCAGTATAATGTTATTTAAAATTGATATGGATTAGTTATAAATGTATAGTGCAAAGTCTAGGGTGACACCTAAAAAAAGTGCTAAAGGAAGTATAACTGGTATACTAACAAAGGAGAGAAGATGGGATTATGAAATCTCAATTAAAAAACTACAAAAGACAGGAAAAATGTGGAAGGCAAAAACAGAAACCAAGAACAATTTGCAATAAATAGAAAATAGTAATAAATTTGGTAGCTATTAATCCAACTATATCAATAATCACTTTAAATGTCAATGATCTAAATAGAACAATTAAAAGAGAGGGATTGTCAGAGTGGATTCAAAACAAGACCTAACTATACATTGTCTACAAGAAACCCTTTAAACTCTATGTGTCTTTAAATATGAAGACAAATGGATGGGGGCTCTGGCTGGTGTGGCTCAGTGGATTGAGAGCTGACCTGCAAACCAAAGGGTCACCCATTTGATTCCCAGTCAGGGCACATGCCTGGGTTGCAGGCCAGGTCCCCAGTACAGGGCATGGGAAAGGCAACTACACATTGCTGTTTCTCTCTTTCTCTTTCTCCTTCCCTTCTCCTGTCTCTAAAAATAAATAAATAAATAAATTTTTTGAAGAACGTAAATGGATGGGTGAAAAATATCATGCTAACATTAATGAAAAGAAAGCAGGAATAGTTATATTAATTTCAGACAAAACAGATTTCAGAGTGAGGAGTTATCAGGAATAGAGAGTATTACATATAATGATAAAGGGGTCAATACTTCATGATGACAAAATAATTCTGCCTCCTGTACACGCCCTGACCAGGGATCAAACCCACAACCTTTTCATGTTGGGGAGGCATGCCAACCAACTCAGCCACCCAGCCAGGGCCAGGACCCTGCATTTTGAAGGCCCAGTAGACTGGGACCTCACTGCATACCTGAAGGAAAGCTAAGGCAGGTGACAGATTGGCTAGCTGCTCTAATGGCAGAAACAAAGAGGCTGCTGCTGCATTGGGATAAGCTTCAACCTCAGAGTTTATCTGGAAAAGAAATCTCAAGTGTGTCCTGTACACTAGATGTGGGTCACATACAACACACCTATACCCAAGAGAGATGCCATGGTGTTGTCATGGATCTATCCAGGAGGGGTACCTAAATATGCAAACACATCTCAACAGAAAGATGCTGGAGGTATCACAATGTAAACAACCAGTTGGAATAGAAATGTATTTGCCAAGATCCAGAAGTCAGCAGATGAGAGATCTCCAAGGAGTTCACCTAATAAAGTATCCCATGAAAGAGTCAGCTTTAAAAGTCTGCCACATCCAGGAAGCAATGATGTTAGAAAATGTTAACAGTGATGTTAGAAAATGCAGCACGGTGTGGGCAGGTGTCCTCGTAAATCACCAATCATGAAATGGGCAAGTGCGTTGAGTCTTCAAAAAAAAATTCACTGAAGCTGAACACAGTCTCTCACAATGATGCCAGCTGGTGCACTGATGCAGATGGGTTCCTAGAACACTCACCTAGCGGGGGAAGCCTGTAGTACAATGGCCAGTCCTGCAGAGGATAATTCTAGTTTTTTTGTGGGTTCTCCCTTATAGAGTCAAGAAAACAGCTTTGCAGTTTCTTACAAACTTAAACATACACTTATACAATCCAGCAATCCCACTCCTGGATATTTATCTAAGAGAAATGAAAACTTACATTCACCCCAAAATCTGTATCTGAATTTTTATAGGTGTTTTATTCATAATTGCCCCAAACTGGAAACAAATCAAATGTCCTTTACCTGGTAAATGAATAAACAGATGTGGTACAGCCATACAATAGAATAATACTAGTCAGTAACTAGAAAGGAATGAATTACTGATCATATAATAACATGAGTGAATCTCATATGAGTTATGCTAAGTGAAACAAGCCAGATTCAAAAGGTTACATACTGTACTTTGATTTATATTGCCATTCTGGAAAAGGTAAAATTACAGGGACAGCAAGATTAGTACTTGCCATGACTGCATTTGTTGAGACTCAAAACTGTACCCTAAAGAGGATAAATTTTACTGTGTATACAATATACCAAAAAAAATCTATGAAACAGACAAACAAAAATCTCTGAAAGCTCCTTGATTCTGAGTCCTTCTAAACAGTAATCTGGAAGTATGAGCCTCACTAAATTTGTAGGATTTAGCCTGATTAAGATGTGGTTAGTTAGTGGAAGTTATCTAATAGTTGAAGCTAGCTATGGAATGGAGATAAGGGCAACATAATTCAAAGGAAAATGTATACATCATGTCCCAAGTGCTGTAGTCATTAATTTAACAATGTTCTTACTCAAAATAACCTGTTAATTAATTTAATCCCTCCAAAATATAAGGGAAAATAGGAAACAAAAATAAAGTTGCTTTCTGATTATAACCTATAACTTACAAGTCATGCTTATTCAACATAATGGTTACATTTGGTTTGACAACTTTTTTCATGAACACTTGTGCTCATGATATATGACTTTATATTGTATAAATTATGTAGTGAAATTTTGCTATTATTTTACTATATTAGAGAATTTTAAATGTGTTATTTTATGCTATCTGCCAAACGAATTTGTGAGTTAACACTACTTCTTAGCTCAGGACTTGTATTTTACTAGAATAAATCAGATTGCTCCTGCAAACTCTTTCAGTTTACAAGAGTTTAATTTTCTAAATTCTTAGTTTGGAACATTTAATAATTCTCTGTCCTGAAAGAGGTAAGATAGACTCCAAAGCTCTTCACTTCCCCTGGAATCATTTCCAGTGGTTTTAAGTGAGAATCCGATCTAACAGAATTTGGAAATGTGGATCCATGTCACCCACCTTCCCTATTCTAAGTTTGTTTGGTGTATGCTGGGGTATAAGCACTTAATTTACTTCAAATTAGGCCTAGATATGACAACTGCATTTAAGGTATGTGAGTTAATAGTATAAGGTGGACAAAAGCATTCTATTATGGTCTTTCTGATGCTTCCAATAATAAAGGGTAGAATTCAAAGTGGACTTATGTAATGTTAGATTAGGTTTTGTGGTATTATAATGGGTTTCTATGTTTATTTTATATTGTTCCAGAGTGATGTCTGCAGACCTCTTCAGAGAAGCACTAAATGACTAATACTGGTGCTGCAAGAGAAAGTCAAGTCAGGGGAACCAAAAGGTAGCTGACCAAAGGCCCGATTATCAGACTGCTCCCAGTCCTTAACTTACTTTGATTGAATGGATGCCAGAGATTTTCTGAAGGTAGACTGAACATCTAACTGTAGCAGCATAGGAAGAGCTGGGTACCCACCCAGATGGGCCCACAGTGAATGCATTGATGTCTTCTCAGCAATTGGGTAGCTTGAAGTTGACTGATCAGCATTCCAGATGGCTTCCATCTGGTCTTCCTGTCTAGAGAGTCAGAGAACATTAATTGGAAGCACCAAAATCTCCTGCACTCTATAGCCAAATAAAATATATGATTCTTATTCTTCCCTCTTCTCTTCACCACCACCACCCTGTCCTATATAATGCCTTCCCCCACAAGGAGGAACATTAGCTGTGACCTCTTTGACTAAGGAAGTGATTAAACAGCAGAATTTGCTGAAATAGCTCTCTCCCACCCAAAAGCTGCATTTCCATAACTTCGCCTAGTAATCCATTTTAAAACTGTCCTTTTAACTGCCTGGAGTATATGGACAATATCCAGGCTATTTTTTTCCCAGCAACCATCTTTTTCCCCTTTCTTCCCAAAGCTCCTACCTTCTTCTTTTTTAAAAAGTAATACTTCTAAGTTTCTTCATTGTGTATTTGTTGCTTAGTAAGGAAGAATCAGCTTCATTTTTAAAAGGAAATCAAAATCAGATGTTAAATATTTAAGTAGAAATATATATAAATAAGCCCTGGCTGGTGTAGCTCAGTGGATTGAGCGCGGGCCTGCGAACCGAAAGATCGCGGTTCGATTCCCAGTCAGGGCACATGCCTGGGTTGCCAGGCCAGTTCCCGTCAGGGGACATACAAGAGGCAACCGCACATTGATGTTTCTCTCCCTCTCTCCTTCCCTTCCCCTCTAAAGATAAATAAATAAAATCTAAAAGGAAAAAAAAAATCTTAAAAAAAAATGCTTTCTTAAAAAAAAAAAAGAAATATATATAAATAAGTCTCTTGCTAAATTAGCTAAGGAAATTAATAATCCTTAGACTCTCCACTGTACCATATTATGATTGTGGGGAAGGGATAGATCTTGTGCAAAAAAACAAAACAAACAAAAAAAACATTAGGTCCCACATATCATCCAAAGAAAGTTGAATATCAGTCTTTCCTTCCACATACCTTGATTTCTTGAATATGTCAGATTTTCTGTCCTTTTCTGTTAGTAGCTCTAGGAATGGCTGTTGAACAAATTTGGCAGGGGCAGGTGTTTGCTTTTTGTTGATGATCAAAGGTACAGGTTGACTAAGATTCAATTTATGCATCTCTTGGAGCTAAAAATAAATTAAAAAAAAAGAAGCAATGAAAAGAAAGGGCCAAAGACTTTAAGAAGGTTTTCTGAGCTGGCCCTAGGTAAACTATGACTCTTCTTTTACTATGGATTTGCAAATGCTCTTTCTCCATTCTCTTTCTTCTCTTTTCCAATTACTCCTCAACCTCCACTTCACCTCCAACACAGTTTCAGAGCTGGCAGCTATGTTATATATAAACCTTGGTCCTGTGTAAGCTCTGATCCTAGTCCTTGAATTTCCTAGCTGTGTGACTTTGAGCTAGTTGCTAATTTTACCTGCACCTCTTTCTCCTTATTTTCAAGACAAGGATAATAACACAGGCTTGTTGTGACAGTTGTGTAAGATAATATATATGGAAGCACTTCATAAATTGTGAAGCACTATGCAAATGTAATGATAGCTAACATTTACTGAGTACTTACTGAATGTCAGATGCTTTCTGTATAATAATTCATTTGGTATTTACAACAGCCTTATGAGATGGGTACTGTTATTATCCTTGTATTATATATGGGGATCTGGAACTCAGAAATTTAAGTGGTTTGTCCCACATCTCTTACTTAATATGTAGTGAAGCTGATTTGACCCCAGACAATCTGATAGCAGAACCAACCTTTTTACCACTACCCTGACTCAGTGTAAGGTATTTATTTCATTTCTACTCTCTTCTCCCTTTTGCTTTTTCCTCTCCCTTCTTTATGCCTTGATACCCATCTTATCATCTAGATTATGGTGCCTGGACCCCAGACCCATATTCATTCTCTGAAATGCCCTAGACATTGTGACTCCTGTTAGACAGCCCATGGCATGCCAACTCACCTTGCTTTACACTTATATTAGCCATATTTTCCAAACCAAAAGATGTCAAAAATATCCATTTTGTCAAAGATCTTTAATATTTACCATCTGCCATGACAAAATAACCACTTGAGCTAAAGCCCACCCGTCAAAGAGCTTTAATATTTAAAATGTAACTCTTCTGGAAAATTCACAATATGTCTGATTTGAATCAGGCTATAATGAGAAGTCTCTGTACCTACTAAAGTAGCAAGTAAACTGTTGCTGTTAATTAATTTAGTGAAAGAAAAAGATATAAATAAAAAATATTCCTAGACCTCCAAGAATATTCCAGAACTCCATGCTAGAACATGTAATGGGAGCATGTAATCCCAGAACAAAGAACTCTGACCTCACCTTTATAACTTTTTGGAAGGTCATCTCAGAGAGAGCTTTGGGACATAAAGAGCACATTGTCAGAGTCAGACAGGATCTTCTGTGCCTAGTGCTGTATAAGCAAGTCAAGCAAATCCTTATCTCCTTTCTTGTAAACTCACCATATTAAAACTTGCTTTCTGATAGTTGTGAGGCGAGAAGTAACCACCATGTATCAGTTGGAGAGTACTGACTTCAAGAGGTTTCATATTTAGAGGCTGGTAGATGTGGGTTGACTAGAAAGGAGTTGAGCATTTCTGGAAGTCTCTCCTATTCTAATCTTTTCTTATCTAGAGAGTCCAGACAGTATTCCTATCATCAATTCAGGAGCCTCACTGAAGTCACAGTGGAGTGGGTTGAATGGCGAAACCCCCAGAAGATACGTTCACCCAGAACCTGTGAATGTGACGTCACTTAGAAAAAGGATCTTTACAGATGTAAAGGATCTTAAGATGAGATTGTTCTGGATAAACCAGGTGAGTCCTAAATCCATAACACATGACTTTGTAATAGTCTGAAGTGAAGACAGACAAACTGGGAAAAAGGCATGGGAGAGATGAATGCAGAGACTGGAGTTATGTAGCTACAAGCCAATAAATGCCAAGGATTGTCCACAGACACCAGATCTCGGAGAGAGATATGGAATATAGTAATTTTTTCTCCCAGAGCCTCCAGAAGAAACCAACTCCATCTTGGTTTTACAAACTGGCCTCCAGAACTATAAGAGAATGCATTTCTGTTATTTTAAGCCATCAAATTTGTTGTGGCAGCCCTAGGAAACTAATATGTATAGTATCTCCAGATAAATGTTATTTTCAAAGCTTGCCTCTTTCATTTTTCTTATAACACAATGGGGAGAGGGAATATAAAACAGGTTACCTGGCCAAATAAGGACATCATTTTCCTCAGACACTGATTCCGTTTCTGCTCTAGAGACTTCTGCTTCTCAGTCCAGACCACCATCACCTTTTTCTGGTAGACGTCAATTCTATTCAGTATTAAGTAGAGGTTCTGGGTTTCATAACCTTTTCCACTGTTTTGGATGGCTTGTAATCGTTTGATTATATTGTTTCTTGAAAAAAAAATAACAAGAATTAGATAGATATAATTACTCACCATAATTCAACAAACCGGGCCTCATTACCTCAATTCTCATCTCATCCTTAGTGAGTAGAGAAGGACGGAATAAGAGTGCGAGGCTTGCTTAATGAGACCTTAATCTAGTTCCATATATGACTAAACTTTCAAAGATCTATATGACTGTCAAATTTTCGTTAACTCTTCACAGTTTAGTGTTATAATAGTGTTGTTTATTATTATTTTAATACATTAAGATTTTAATATTGATACATACAAGGCATACAAAACACATAATACAATTTTTAAAAAGATATTACTTATTTTTTAGAAAGAGGGAAAGAGAGAGAGAAAAACATCAATATGTGAGAAAAACATTGATCAGTTGCCTCTCACACGCACCCAGCCAGAAACCTGGCCCACAACTCAGGTGTGTGCCCTGACTAGGAAGCAAACCAGTGACCTTTGGTTTCACAGGCTGGTGCTTAACATGCCTGGTGCCCACTGCCACCAGCCAGGATGGCACATGATACAATTACTAAAAAAAACAACAACAAACGGTGTCCTTGCCTTCAAAGCACTTACAAGCCAGAATAGGAAACTAATAAATTATCTATGTCAAAGAGAGAATGAAATAAATGCTAAATAGAAATGTAAACATGCTGTTTGAGCAAAAAGGAATGCATAATTAATTCTACTAAGAGGAACAAAAAAGGTTTTATAGGAAGATGTTGAATAGGATCTTGAGGAATAATGATAAAAATGTACTCTCTCTCTTTACTATAATGTATGAAACCATGTTTGGATCTCCTAAACAGATAGTGTTTCACCATCCGCATACTGCAGGGGAGGAAGAAGAATTTGTGTAAAGTGAGATGATTTTCTAGAGTCACGTAGTAAAAATAATAATAATAAAAATAAGGTCACATAATAAACAGCAGATATGGGTAGCAAAGCCAGATCTCCTTTCTCACAATACCAGTATTTCTCAAAGTGTGGACTGAATCATTTGTGGGAATAGGGGGGTGCTGCTTGTTGAAAATACAGATTCCAAGGTGCTTCCCCAGATCTTTTGAATCAAAATCTTGGTGGTAGGCTTCAGGATCTGTATTTTAAACAAAATCTCAGGCAAATCTTAAGTTTGGGAAGAAGGGGATGAGGAATTGCAGGTTGAGGAAATACTATATACAAATGTAAGAGAATGAAAGTTATATTTTGGGAGTGGTGATTAGTCTAGGTCTTTTAGGCCATGGACATATGAAAGGATGTAGTGGGGGAGGAGACTAGAATGGTTGGATTATGAAAGGCCTTAAAATGAATGTTAAAGAGTTTAGATTTTGGGGGTGGGGGTTGGCAATGGGAATCTACTGAAGATATTTTTCTGAATATATGTATTTTACATATATGTATGCACATAGAGAAAATAACTCTTAGATCTCTTTCGTGGGCTATATAATTAATAGCTTAGAACCTACTGTATATATGGATAATTTAATACTTAAATGTGTCAACTTTCTGAATTAATTTAGTATATTTTCATTAATTTTCCAATAGCCTTGGATTTTTTCCATATCCTTTAGGTGACTTTTGTTTTTATTTTTTTTCATTCTTATACAATTTTGAAAAAGATTTTAGGTGTAACCATCTTTATTACATGTGTTTTTAATCACTTCTCCACATGCATTACAGAATGCCTATCACATCCATTCCCAATAAGTAATGTTGTTCTCAATGAAGCAAGTGGGTAGCATTCTTATAACCATCTCTTATAGTATTCAAAAATAGTTAATATTATTATACTTCATATTTTCTCTTCCATATAATGTTAGAATCCTCTTAACCCAGCTATCCTGTAATGGAATCTTCAATCTATCAATATTTTGTTTCTGTTACACATTAGTGATTTGATTATAATATTGAATATTAAAGAAGAGCTTTCTAAAGAAAGAATTGATCTTTGATGGGATTAAAGTTATATTGTATAAATTGAGTGTTGTTTCAAAATGTCAATCTATATGTTTCAATTTTTAGATAATTTTACTAAAGCAGGTTAAAGGATATCACTTAGGTCTTCAAAATCTCCAATAAATCCAAACAAACTAATTGCCCTACAAGAATTGAGAAAGTTGTCTAAGAACTTCCCTCTAAAAGTACCAAGCCTATATAATATCATAGGTGAAATCTGCCAAACCTTAAAAGAACAGCTAATTTTGCTATTAAACTCTCAACCATAGAAAAAGATAAATTTTCACATTTTTTAATGAAAGAAGCTTAAAATTATACCAAAAATTGACAAAGCACCAAAAGAAGTAAGCCACCAATCAAACTTACTAATATTAACGCAAAAATAAAATATTAGCAAACAAATTCCCTAATACATTCACAGAAGGATGACAAATAGGATATATTCAAGGAATACAATGATGATTTAATATAATTAATTATATTAATAGATCTGAGGAAAAAATAATATTTTCCTTAAAACACATGAAAATGACGTGCTGAAATTACATTTAACAAAATGTGATTTAACAAATTTAACAATTTAACATCCATCCCTGATTTTTATTTAACCCTCACCTGAGGACATGCTTATTAGTTTTAGAGAGAGGGAAAGGGAGGGACAGAAACATCAATCAGTTGCCTCTCACATGCACTAGCTGGGGTCCGAACCTGTAACCTAGGCATGTGCCCTGACCCACAACCTTTTGGTTTGTAGGACAGTGCTCCAACCAACTGATCCACACTGGCCAGGGCCAATTCTTGATTTTTAAACACCATAATGAAATGGGAGCAAATGGATATTTTAATATGATAAAATGTACTTAAACCCAAAGCCAGTATTTTTCTTACAAATACTAGAAAGGTATTCACTGTCACCACTATCTTTTTAACCAATTTATTCTTATTTTTTAACAAGTAGCAATGAAAGAAGGACTTATATTTTGGCCACCTCAGTTATACAAGAGTGGAGAAAATAACAACAAAAAAGAAATTGACAAAGGTTAAGGTCACTTTGCACCTTTTTCAGAAAGGAGAATAAATGATCCTTTAAAATATTTGAATATGGGACTTCCGGCCAAGATGGAGGCATAGGCGGACACACTGTGCCTCCTCTCACAACCAAAATTAATATTTAGAAACAAGAAAACAACCAGAACTTATAGAAAATTGAACTGTACCGAAGTCCAACAACCATTCATCCAGACCGGTAAGAGGGGCGGAGTCATGGTAGGAAAAAGTGGAGGTGCGGACCCAGGAACGCAAGTAGCAGCGGCTGGCAGTTCCCAGGTGCACAGGTGGCGGCTGGTGATCCCCAGGCCCACAGGCAGCAGCTGGCAGACCCTGGGCACAGGGGGGCAACTGTGCAGACCCAGTGAGGCCGCACAAGGTGGCTGGCCGACCAGGTGGTCCCACATTTGCGCGCGCAGACGTTCCAGGCAAAGGGGAAGTGGTGGAAGGGACTGAATCCAGGAGAGAGCGGGGCAGACGCCATTGTTCCCTCTCAGACCCCGCCCCCACATACAGCGTCACAACCCAGCGACTGGGCTGCCCCACACTGGGGAGCACCTCAGGCTCCACTTCTCACTACAAAACAGCACGCCTGCGCGTGTACAGATAATCCAGGTGAAGGGGAAGCGGCAGAAGGGACCAGAGTCCAGAAGAGAGCGGAGCAGGTGCCATTGTTCCCTCTCAGACCCCGCCCCCACCTATAGCGTCACAACCCAGCGACTGGGCTGCCCCGCCCTGAGGAACACCTAAGGCTCCACCCCTCACTACGTAATAGCCACGACCAAACTAAAACCAAACCAAAACAACAACAACAAAAAAACCCCACCAAAAATGGCTCAAACCGGAGAACAAATGAAATCCCCAGAGCCAATTCCTCTAAGCCGTGAAGAGATAGCCAACCTATCAGATGCACAGTTCAAAGCCCTGGTCATCAGGATGCTCACAGAATTGGTTGATTTTGCTCACAAATTAGATGAAAAAATGCAGGCTACAATACGTGAAATGAAGGAAGACGCATGGGGAACCAATAGAGATGGGAGGAAAACTGGGACTCAGATCAATGGAGTGGACCAGAAGGAAGAAACAACCAAACAGAAAAGAAGGAAGAAAGAAGAATTCAAAAAAATGAGGAGAGGGTTAGGAACCTCCGGGACATCGTTAAACATCCCAAGATCTGAACTATAGGGGTCCTAGAAGGGGAAAAAGAAGAGCAACAAGTGGAAAACTTATTTGAACAAATAATAAAGGAGAACTTCCCCAATCTGGCAAAGGAAATAGACTACCAGGAAGTCCAGGAAGCTCAAAGAGTCCCAAAGAAGTTGGACCCAAGGAGGAACACACCAAGGCACATCATAATTACATTAGCCAAGATTAAAATGAAGGAGAGAATTCTAGAAGCAGCAAGGGATAAGGGGACAGTCACCTACAGAGGAGTTCCCATCAGACTGTCAGCCAATTTCTCAAGAGACCTTGCAGGCAAGAAGGGGCTGGAAAGAAATATTTGAAATCTTGAAAAGCAGGGACCTACATCCAAAATTGCTCTATCCAGCAAAGCTGTCATTTAGAATGGAAGGGAAGATAAAGTGCTTCTCAGATAAGGTCAAGTTCAAGGAGTTCATCATCCCCAAGCCCTTATTATATGAAATGTTAAAGGGACTTCTCTAAGAAAAAGAAGATAAAAAATATGACAGTGAAAAGACAGCAAACTCACAGATATTAACAACCACACCTAAAACAAAAGTGAACTAAGCAAACAGAACAGGAACAGAACCACAGAAATGGAGCTCATATGGAGGGTTAACAACAGGGGCGTGGGAGGAGGAGAGAGGGGGGAAAAGGTGCAGAGAATAAGTAGCATAGATGGTGGGTAGAAAATAGACAGAGGGAGGGCAAGAATAGTGTGGGAAATGTAGAAGCTAAAGAACTTATGACACATGGACGTGAACTAAAGGGGGGGAATGTAGGTGGGAGGGGGTGCACAGGGTGGAGGGGAATGATGGGGGAGAAATGGGACAACTGTAATAGCATAATCAATAAAATATATTTAAAAAAAGAAAAAAATTTGAATATGAACCTTTCTTAGAAAAGAATTCATGGGGCCATGGAAAGGCACTCACGGCTGTTACTTAGGGCAGTCAAATGAATAAAGATGGTCTTGTAGCCATATCACCAATATTTTTTAACAGAGTCCTGGAAGCACTAACCAATTCAAGAGGGAAATTACGTGTTTAAAAATCGGAAACTATCATTTCTTGGCCTTTTGGCTAAGATCAAGTGTAAAAATCGGAAACTCTAAATGTAAAAAATTATTATTGGTAGGTAATATGATTACATACCTGGAGAACTTAAGAATATCAGTTGAAAAACTTTCACATGCTTGAATACAGTAAGATGGCTGCATACAAAGTTGATAGAGAGAAATGGTCCAGTGGTAGTGGATCATCAGAACTCAACTAAAGTTAATGTCATTATACAAATAATTTCCATTTATAGTAGTAACAACAGAAATGAAAACTACCAGGATATACACTTATGGAAGAATATACCAGAGCTATTTGAAAACTTTAAGATGCTCCTGAAGGACACACACATACCCTGGACAAAAAGAAAGTTAAACCATACTCTTGGATAGGAAGACTGTGTTAGTGAAAATAAGCTAGATTTTGCTTTTTTAACAACCCCCAAATCTTAGCAGCTAAAAATAAAATTTACTTGCTATCCATACTAAAAATCCATCAGGGTTCAGCAAGGAGAACTTCATTGTACACACGCAGGAACACAAGCTAACAGAACAGCCATCACTTTAAACATTGTAGATTATCATGCTAGAGGTAAAGGAAACTTTGGAGACTCTCAAACAGACAATGACAAGCTCAGCACAGAAATGACACACATCAGTTCTACTCACATCTTATTGACAAGTACTGGCAAATACTATAACAACTGCAACAAAAGATGCAGCATCATAAAAAACTAACAACCAACAGTGAAAGTACTAAAATAGACTAAGAAAGAATTTCTAAAATCAAAATTTTTTACAAAGCAAAACCCACCAAAAGAGAGTTAAAACCAAAGTAGGGAAAATTTGGCAATTTATATCACAGACATGGGAGTGATTTTTCCAAATATTTAAGCAGATTCCCCAAATCAATTTTAGAAAGCAAGTTGACAACCCAAGTGAAATATGGACAAAATATTTTAATAGTGTCTTCCCAGAAAAGAAAATACAGATGGCTCTTAAGTCTAGGAAAAGATGTTTAACTGCACCCATGATAAAAAATAATGACAATTAAACCAGCAAAATGCCATGTTTTATCTATTCTGTTGGCAATGAACAAAAAAATTTGATAATAGTTCATGTTAGTCTTGATGTGAGGAAATACTATTTTATAACATTGACCAATATGTAAATTGTTACAACCTCTTTGGAAAGCAATTTGCTGAAAATCTATCACAATTATAAAACACCCTTTGATCCAGAAATTCTACTTCTAGGAATATACATACATATATATGAGTGTGTACAAGATTGTTCATAGAAGTATATTTTTATAATGCAAAATACTGAAGACATAAATATCAATCAGAGGTTAAGTAGATTCTGGTAAGTCCAGACTTTGAATACTATGTAGTTATAAAATGAATGAGTAGACTCTTTATATACTAATACCCAAGTTACCTAATACTCAATATCTAAGTTCAGTTATGAAAAAAATCAAATGTTGTAACTTCAAAATATGTAAAAAGGGGGATAAAAGAGCATATGTACTTTTCTTACATGTGCAGAACATATATCTGAATGGACATACATTAGTAGCCCTGGGGTAGAGGTCTAAAGGCTATGGATAGGACTGTTAGGGAGACTTTTTCACTCTACCATTTGCATTTTGAAAATATTGTACCAGGTGAATGTAATACTTATTTTTTTAATTTAAATATAACAAAGGGAAAAAAGATATAAGAGAACTGGAGAATGACCAGGAACATGTTATTTAAAAGTCTCAAATGGATAAAAATGTTAAATTGTAAAAACAGATTGCAAAAACTAGGAGTATTCCGTTTAGAAAGAGAAAACTAAAGACAGGTATAGAGTAAAACATTTTCCAACAAATCTAAGATTATTTAAGCTTTGAAATTAAAATTTCTGATTATATCTTGGATAAGTATTTCTTTTGCTCCTTGTTGTTCCAATCCTTAGTTATCAAATGAATTCTGTCCTCAAAAATGTAAATTTTGTGAGAACAAGGAATATGCCTAGCACCTAGAACAGTGCTTGGTACACAGTAAGCATTACTGTAAATATCTGTTGAATAAATAACATAGTTGTTCCTATAATTCATAACCTCCTCTATGATAGGTTTTAGTTTGGCTTCTTGTGTTTTAAACTTTAAAAATTTCCCCAAAATAATAGGTTGGCAACTTCAAAACACAAATGCTAAGGATGTACTTTCCCTGACCTATTTGTGATAATTTCAACTTCAATTTATTTATTATTTTTTAAAAGATTTATTATTTTTTTAGAGAGAGGGGAAGGAAAGGAGAAAGAGAGGGAGAGAAACATCAATGTGTGGTTGCCTCTCACATGCCCCAAACTGGGGACCTGACCTGCAACCCCAGCATGTGCCCTGACTGGGAATCCAACCAGTGACCTTTCAGTGTACAGGACGACTCTCCAACTAACGGCCACGCCAGCCAGGGCTTATATTTGCAATTTTGAAAAATCAGGATGATGACCTGTTTCTTCCAGGCCACTCCAGCAGTCAAGTTGCCATGGTAATGCCTTGTATATAACCTGCCATCTCCCATTTTAAAAATCATGTGTCTTCTGGTGAGCCCAAGCTGATGTAAGAAATTGAAAGTAACTGGAAGCATCTCTAAACTTTTGAAGTTGATATTTTGGATCAGTCATGATCCACAAAATTTATCTTAGCATCTCTGCTAGAGATATGTATAAATGAAATTGTTATATACTACTTATTTTCTAAAAAAAATCTCCTTTTGCTAACTTAATTAGGCTTCCATCCCATAGGCCTTCCATAAGAGAATGTTTAGAACATCTGATCTGACAAATATGTACATACTTACAGGGAATTGAGGGAGGATATTTGAAATCAGGATTAAACCAGAAATCTTGAAATATACTAGTTATATCTACCTTGCACGCTGGATCAGCCTATAGGCAATGTACTTGTGGAATAGGTATCCCAGCCGAACAGTGTCTGTATGAAGTGTCTCAATTATGAGATTCCTAGCAGTTGTGTGTAGCTCTGAAGGAAGTCCAGAAGTTTTTGTAGCCTGATTTAAGAGTATTAAGTTCTTCCTTTGAGCCTCCACATCAACAAAATACCTCTGTTCTTTGAGCTCTTGGGGAGAGGAAGGAGGTACCATCGTCTTGGATTTCTTGGTACCTGAAACTGAAGTCATTATGCAGGGCTTGTTTATAGGAGGGAATCGGGATTTCCAGTCCCATTCAGAATGCGAAATCTGTGATGTTTTGGGTAGTTGAGTAGTAAGAGAAGGTAGTGATATTTTAGGCTTCCTCAGAGTTGGAAGATATCCCTCATCAATGGAAGGGATTTGTGATCCTGGTGTCCTATAATTGGTGAGATAGGACTGAAATTTCATAAATTGTTCCATAGCAAAATGATCATGGAGTCTCTGGATTTCTTCAGAAGTGTCAGAGACCTCTGATATTTGGAACTTCTTAGTGGTGAAAGGGGCTTGAGGTACTTTGAAATTTGGAGCACTGGGATGGACCAATGCTGATTTGGACTTCAGAGAAGAAATAATTGCCAATCTTTCCTGACTTTTCTTAGAGACAGAAGAGGATAAATCTTTCTGGGGCTTTCCAGGGATTGAGGGGGCCCATAGTGTTGGACGATGCCTAGGGGAGGGAGAGATCCATAGTGGGGAGGCTTGTCTAGGAAAGGTCCATGGTGCCAGATGCTGCCCAAGAGTAGAAGAGGCTTGTAGATAGGGAAATTGCTCATAGGTGGCAGGGAGCTGAAATGTCTGGTGCTGCTCAGAGAGGGTTAAGGGTCCAGATTCCATGAGCTCCCCAGGGATAGAAGAGGCCCCAGGTACCAAAGGCTTTCCAGGAGCAAGAGGAGCCCAGAGACTGGGAATCCGTGAGGAGGTGGGTGCAACTCCAGATATAAGGGGCTGTCCAGGGGCAAGAGGTGACTGGGGAGTCAGAGAGTCCTTAGTTCTGAGGAACTGCCTAGAGCTAAGAAGGGAATCCAGTGTAAGGGGCTGTTCTGGAGTTGGAGGGGCCCCTGATATTGGGAGTTTCCCAAGTGAGGGAGTGACCTCTGGTGCTCGGAACTGCACAGTGGTGGACTGACCCTTACAAACCAGTGCCTGTCCAGAGGAAGGGAAAGTCTGTGGTGCCAGGAGCTTCCTAGGATCAGAACGAATCCCCTTTCCTAGAGATTTCTCAGGGACAAAAGGGACTTGGGTAAGAGGAGACCTTGATATCTGCAAAGGAGTAGAAGAGACCTCAAATATAGGGGACTTCTCAGCAATAGATGATGATGCCAGGGACTTCCTAGGTTTTGATGGAGTGTGGTGCCTAGAGGGGAGAGAAGTCTTTGATTCTTGAAATGGTTTAAGAGTGGAAGGAGCCATTATGGAGGATTGCTTAGGAATGTGGGGAGCACTTGGTTTGATGGATTTATCAGTAACAGAAAAGGTCCCCACTTCCAGGGTAAGTTCTGAAGAAGGACCAGCCCAGTGTTGTGAAAGCTGCTCATTAGTGGGAGGAGCTCTTGATTTTAGGTCCTGCTTAGACATATGAGTAATACCCACAGGCTGGGCCTGTCCTGGGGTGTAGGGGGCTCCCAAAAGGTGGACTTGCTTAGGGGTAAGGGAGTATCTTAAAACATGGGCTTTATCTGAAGTGACAGGGGGCCCCAAAGACCTCTCCTGTTCAGGGCTAAGAGTGACAGCTGACATCCAGCCATCTGGGGGGATAGTGGGAATTCCCAATGCCTGGGCCTGATTCAGAGTGAAAGGAGTGCTGAATGACTGAGCCTGTTCATGGAAAGGAGTGGCCCCCAGTGCTTGGTTCTGCTTAAGAGAAACAGTGTTTGATACTTCCTGAACCATTTCTGGAGTAATAGAGACCCCCGATATCCAGGCCTGTTCTGCAGTAAGAGAGGTCTCTAATGCCTGAGCCTGGTCAGGGGTAAGTGGCACCCCCAATCCTTGTTCCTGCTCAGGTGTGAGGGTGATACCCATTTCCTGCGCTTGTTCAGGGGTGATAGTGACCCCAAGAGCCTGGGCCTGTCCAGGGGTGACAGTGACCCCAAGAACCTGGGCCTGCAGAGGGGTGAGAGTAATTCTTAGTGTTTGAGCCTGGTCAGGGGTGACAGTGACCCCAAGAGCCTGGGCCTGTTCAGGGGTGAGAGTGATCCCAAGTGCCTGGGCCTGGTCAGGGGTGACAGTGACCCCAAGTGCCTGGGCCTGTTCAGGGGTGACAGTGACCCCAAGTTCCTGGGCCTGCTGAGGGGTAAGAGTGACTATTAGTGCCTGGGCCTGTTCAGGGGAAACAGTGACCCCAAGTGCCTGGGCCTGCTGAGGGGTGAGAGTGATTCTTACTGCCTGGGCCTGTTCAGGGGTGACAGTGACCCCAAGTGCCTGGGCCTGCTGAGGGGTGAGTGTGACCCCAAGTGACTGGGCCTGTTCAGGGGTGACAGTGACCCCAAGTGCCTGGATCTGCTGAGGGGTGAGAGTGATTCTTAGTGCCTGGGCCTGTTCAGGGGTAACAGTGACCCCTAGTGCCTGGGCCTGTTCAGGGGTGAGGGTGACCCCTAATGCCTGGGCCTGCTGAGGGGTGACGGTGACCCCTAGTGCCTGGGCCTGTTCAGGGGTGACGGTGACCCCAAGTGCCTGGGCCTGTTCAGGGGTGAGGGTGACTCTTAGTGCCTGGGCCTTTTCAGGGGTGACAGTGACTCCAAGAGCCTGGGCCTGTTCAGGGGTGAGAGTGACTCTTAGTGTCTGAGCCTTTTCAGGGGTGACGGCAACCCCAAGTTCCTGGGCCTGCTGAGTGGTGATGGTGACCCCAAGTGCCTGGGCCTGCTGAGGGGTAAGAGTAACCCCAAGTGCCTGGGCCTGTTCAGGGGTGAGAGTGACTCTTAGTGCCTGGGCCTTTTCAGAGGTGACAGTGACTCCAAGAGCCTGGGCCTGTTCAGGGGTGAGAGTGACTCTTAGTGCCTGGGCCTGGTCAGGGGTGACAGTGACCCCAAGTGCCTGGGCCTGGTCAGGGGTGACAGTGACTCCAAGAAGCTGGGCCTGTTCAGGGGTAAGAATAACCCCAAGTGCCTGGGCCTGCTGAGGGGTGACAGTGACTCCAAGAGCCTGGGCCTGTTCAGGGGTGAGAGTGACTCTTAGTGCCTGGGCCTGGTCAGGGGTGACAGTGACTCCAAGAAGCTGGGCCTGTTCAGGGGTAAGAGTAACCCCAAGTGCCTGGGCCTGCTGAGGGGTGACAGTGACCCCAAGTTCCTGGGCCTGTTCAGGGGTGAGAGTGACTCTTAGTGCCTGGGCCTGGTCAGGGGTGACAGTGACCCCAAGTGCCTGGGCCTGTTCAGGGGTGATAGTGACCCCAAGTGCCTGGGCCTTTTCAGGGGTGACAGTGACTCCAAGAGCCTGGGCCTGTTCAGGGGTGAGAGTGACTCTTAGTGCCTGGGCCTGGTCAGGGGTGACAGTGACCCCAAGAGCCTGGGCCTGTTCAGGGGTAAGAGTAACCCCAAGTGCCTGGGCCTGCTGAGGGGTGAGAGTAACTCTTAGTGTCTGAGCCTTTTCAGGGGTGACAGTGATCCCAAGGGCCTGGGCCTGCTGAGGGGTGATGGTCACCCCTAGTGCCTGGGCTTGTTCAGGGGTGAGAGTGACCCCTAATGCCTGGGCCTGCTGAGGGGTGATGGTGACCCCTAGTGCCTGGGCTTGTTCAGGGGTGAGAATGACTCTTAGTGCCTGGGCCTGTTCAGGAGTGACAGTGACCCCAAGTGCCTGGGCCTGATCAGGAGTGACAGTGAGCCCAAATGCCTGGGCCTGTTCAGGGGTGATAGTGACCCCACGTGCCTGGGCCTGCTGAGGGGTGAGAGTGACCCCAAGTGCCTGGGCCTGTTCAGGGGTAACAGTGACCCCAAGGGCCTGGGCCTGCTGAGGGGTGATGGTCACCCCTAGTGCCTGGGCTTGTTCAGGGGTGAGAGTGACCCCTAATGCCTGGGCCTGCTGAGGGGTGATGGTGACCCCTAGTGCCTGGGCTTGTTCAGGGGTGAGAGTGACCCCTAATGCCTGGGCCTGCTGAGGGGTGATGGTGACCCCTAGTGCCTGGGCTTGTTCAGGGGTGAGAATGACTCTTAGTGCCTGGGCCTGTTCAGGAGTGACAGTGACCCCAAGTGCCTGGGCCTGATCAGGAGTGACAGTGAGCCCAAATGCCTGGGCCTGTTCAGGGGTGATAGTGACCCCACGTGCCTGGGCCTGCTGAGGGGTGAGAGTGACCCCAAGTGCCTGGGCCTGTTCAGGGGTAACAGTGACCCCAAGGGCCTGGGCCTGCTGAGGGGTGATGGTCACCCCTAGTGCCTGGGCTTGTTCAGGGGTGAGAGTGACCCCTAATGCCTGTGCCTGCTGAGGGGTGATGGTGACCCCTAGTGCCTGGGCTTGTTCAGGGGTGAGAATGACTCTTAGTGCCTGGGCCTGTTCAGGAGTGACAGTGACCCCAAGTGCCTGGGCCTGATCAGGAGTGACAGTGAGCCCAAATGCCTGGGCCTGTTCAGGGGTGATAGTGACCCCACGTGCCTGGGCCTGCTGAGGGGTGAGAGTGACCCCAAGTGCCTGGGCCTGTTCAGGGGTAACAGTGACCCCAAGGGCCTGGGCCTGCTGAGGGGTGATGGTCACCCCTAGTGCCTGGGCTTGTTCAGGGGTGAGAGTGACTCTTAGTGCCTGGGCCTGGTCAGGGGTGACAGTGTCCCCAAGTGCCTTGGCCTCCTGAGGGGTAAGAGTGACTCCAAATGCCTTGGCCTGCTGAGGGGTGATAGTGGCCCCAAGTTCCTGGTGCTGCTGAGTGATCACAGTGACCCCAAGTTCCTGGGCCTGCTGCGGAGTGACAGTGACCCCAAGTTCCTGGGCCTGTTCAGGTGTAAGAGTGACTCTTAGTGCCTGGGCCTTTTCAGGGGTGACTGTGACCCCAAGTGCCTGGGCCTGTTCAGGGGTGAGAGTGACCTCAAGTGCCTGGGGCTGCTGACCGGTGAGACTGAGCCTCTGGGCCTGGATCTGCTTGGGAGTGAAAGTGATTTCCTGCCTCTGGGCCCACTGAGGAATAAGAATGACCTCATGTGCATGGCCCTGTTCTTGGGTAATAGGTACCCCCCAAATCTGTGCCTGTTCTGCCATTATTGGGATGTGCTTTGCCTGGGCTTGTTCTAATGTGAGAGATGACTTTAGTGACTGGTTTTGCTCAGGGGTTATAGGGATCCTCAATGCCTGGTCTTGTTGCTGCATGAGAAAGGCCTCTGGTACTTGAGCCTTCTGAAGTTTGAAAGGGATTTTCAATTCGGGGATTTGTTCAAAAGTGAGAGGAGTCCTCAATGCCTGTGCCTGCTCAGGTGGATAAGTTACTCCCAAACCCTGAGATATCTTCAGAGTAGGGGTACTCCCCAGTGCCTGAATCTGCTGAGAGGGATGAGAGAGTCTCATTGCCAGAGCCTCCTCATGAATGACAGCAATGGACTTTGTGGGAGATTTTCCAGAAATAGAAAAGGGCTCAGGTGAGGATGACTGTGTGAAGGTGGGAGGAATGATTGGCATGGAGTGCTCTTCATCAACAAGAGTCTCTAGTGTCTTAAGATTCACATGGGACTCTTTTCTTTTGTGTAACTGATATGCCTCTTTCCACATGTTCTTCCACCTGGGAGCCAATGTCACTGAAGCATGGCCTAATATCTTTTCAAGTTCTTCAGTGTTTTCCTCCTTAATCTTCATCTGCTCCTTTACTTTTTTCTGCCACTGACGTTCATGTTCCTCTGCCTTTCTCATTGACTTTTGCTTCTCTTCCTCCTCCCAACTACTTTCCTGCTTCAGATGTTTGACTTCTGTCTTAAACTGCCCCATCTGCTGTCTCTTCTTCTTCTCCAAGGGTATTCCTTGCCCTTTGATTTTTTGCCTCCATGCTTCCAGCTGCTGCTTTTGCTTCTGCTCCTCTTTCTCCTCTTCCATTTGCTTTTGCTTCTCATCTTGCTCAATCTGCTTTTGTATCCTCTGTCTTTGCCTTTCCTTCCACATTTCCTCCTGCTCCTGCTCTTGCTTTTCCTCCTTCATCTGGAGCCATGCCTTTTCCTTATCCAAGTTCTTCCTTATCATCTCATAGCTGGTCTTCCAGAGATTCCTTTCTTCTGGCAACTGGTATTTAAGATCCATATCAAAACTTTTTTCTTGAACCTCTTGCAGATATTCCTCCTGTCTTTGTTTTTCCTTCTCCTCAGGCTCTGTCCGTGCTATTGAGGCTACAGGAGCACCTCTTTCACTTTCTATTTCTGTCAAGATGGTTTGTATCACGCTGTGAGTGAGTGGGTCCATGCTCACAGATGACAATAAGGAGCTAATTCCAGACATTGCACTAATTGGCTTCTGAGAACGCAATCCTGGAGTAAGTAAGACTGTCTTTTTTCGTTTCATAGGTTTCTTTCCAACTTGTCCTGCATTTTTTATGTCTTTATATTTTCTCAAGATTTTTGTCACAGTTTCAGCCACATTTTGGAAATATTCCTCCATTTTTGCCTTTATGATTCCTAATTTTTCCACTTCTGCTTTTTTTAGCATTAACTCTTCTTCTGGCACAGTCTTTTTATCCAAAGGCTTTCCTGTGTTATCAATTTTCTCTTTTAAGAAAGCCATTATAGCTTTATGAAATTCTTCTAGATTACTCTGTTCAATTTTGCCATCTGAACTTTCTAGAACTTTAGTAGATTCTGAAGTCTCTTTAGTTACCCTAGATTGTGACTTAACAAATTCACGAGACTTGAGCTTCTTGGCAAAAATTGACATGTCCTCTGCAGTTTTTCCTTCTTTGCTTGTGGTAGTTCCTGGAGAGATATGATATTTTTTTCCTTTCCTTTTTACTTTCTCAAAGGGACGATCAAGTTGGATTGAACTGTCTGGCTGTGCTTGGCTACTCATATCACTTTTGCTTTCTTTGTCCATTGACTCAGTGGCAGGCTTCTCTTGAGTCTGTGAAGAAATTTGGCTTTTCTCAAGTATATGTTCAAGTTTCATATTCCTGAGTCGGTCCCATAGATTAGATGTACTTTTGCTACCTTGGCTCTTTGTGTCAGTAGAAGGGAAATCAGCAGGAACATGTTGAATTTTTGATTCAGTAAATGACTTTGATTTGGCTTCAGAAAGGAATTTTATTTCTTTACTCTTCTTTTCCAGTGCTGGTAGCTCAAAGTGGTAATCAACTTTGGTCTCTGAGACTATCTGTTTACCTTTATCATCACTCAGATTAGATCCAGAGGTCTCCTGCACATGTGGGCTTTTTCTGCTAGCTCTTTTCTGTGATTGATACTGATCAGTCCCACCTTTCTCATACACATCACCTTTCTTCAGTGATATCTTATCTTTAGTGATTTCTTCAGAAGGTGTTTTCTCTGCTTTCTCAGGTAGAAGGGATTGCTGTTCAATTAAATCTGGAGTCATTTCATCTTGGGCTGTATATAAAATACCTGCATCCCACTTGATCCCTGAGGCTTTGGTACCCTTGCTTTGGGCCTCATCCATACTACTTTCAAATTCTTTGGCTAAAATACTATCTATACTCTCTTCTTTATCAGTCTTGCTACTGACCATGGATGATTGTGGAGAAAGCTCAGATAATACTTTCAAGGGTGATGTGAGTGACCCTGTTGATACTCTGGATTGAATAAGGCGTTCATATTTTTCTTCTGCATCTTGAAGTTTCTGCTGAAGCATTTCATTTTCTTCACTGAGATCTTGTATTATCTTCAGGGAGACCTCTTTTTCTGCTCCACTTATCTCATTTATATTGGCATTTTGGAAGTTAACTTTTAATTCCTCCTTTAGTGAACTCAATGCTATAGAAAGGTTTTTTATTGTTGATGATACATATTTAATAGCATTGTTTTCCAATTTATTGAACATTGCAGTTTTTACAAGTTCCTGTAGCATACCTTGGATTTCTGAAACCTTTGTATTTGTTGCAAATTCGTCACTAATCATCTGATCTGCTCTTAAAGCATGGGCTGTTGCAGGTCGCTTTATAACTCTTTCTTTCCAAGATTTCCATAGAGTACCTCTGGTCGCTAGAAGAAAAAAAACCATAAAACACAAAATGATGAGATTGCATTTCTTATTCTGTGTTGTGTTCTATCTATGTTTAAGCCTAAAGAAGTTAGTGTAAATTAACAGATACCTAAAGGAATCAAGTTTGCTTTGTAAATTGACAGATAGCTAAAGGAAGCAAATTATTATTATTTGATAATAATTACTCATCAAATACAACATATCAATAGAGATAGAAATTAGAAAAACCAAGTGGAATAAATGTAGCTGAATAGTGTAATAACTAAAATTAGCCATAAGTGTTCAACAGTAGGTTTGAACTAACAGAAGAAAATACCAGCAAACTTGATGTTAGATTAGTAGAAATTGTCTAATTTGAAGAACAGGGAGAAGAAAGAAGAAAGAAAAATAAACAAAGCCTTAGATACTTGTGGGACACCATTAAGCATACCAATGTACAAATAATAAGAAGGCCCAGAAAAAGAGAGAGGGACATTAAAAGTAATTGAAGAAATAATGGCTAAATCATCCCAAATTTGGTAACAAAACAAAACAAAACATTAATTTACACATTCAAGAAATTCAGCAAATTCTAACTATTACAAATACAAAATAATCCATACCTAGACAAATTATTGTCACACCATTGAAAGCCAGACAAAGAGAGAATCTTTAAAGAAAAAAGAGAAAAATGACTTATCACAATCGAAAGAGACTCATCAGGTACAGGGGGAACTATAGCTCACTCTTTATCAGAAACAACGGAGGCCAGAAGGCAGTGAGGTGATATATTCAAAGTGCTGAAAGAATTATACTTTGAATATATATAAGAATTCTATATCCAGCAAATCTATTCAAAAAGTGAAGGTAAGGCATCAATTCCATGAAATAACATTTTTCCCAAAGTCACATGCATTGACAACTCTTATAACCATCTTTATTGTATGTGTTTTTAAACACTTCTCTAAATGCATTATGGAATGTATAATATCCATTCCCTAAAATAATACTCTTTTCAAAGTAGCATGTATCTACAACTCATAAAAAAAGATAAAAAATGAGATATACAGAGGGCAAGTAAGCATATGAAAAGATGCTTAATATCATGTTATTAGAGAATTGCAAATTACAATGATATACTGTTACACACCTATTAAAATAGCTGCAATCCAAAAACTGATAATACCAGATGTTGACAAGGATAGGGAGCAAAAGGAACTCTTGCTTAATACTGGTGGGAAATAAAAAATGGTACAGCTACTTGGGAAGACAGTTTGGAAGTTTTTTTACAAAGTTACTTAACATAGTAATGTAGTCTTATAGGATGCAGCGATCATTCTCCTAGGTATTTACCCAATTAATTTGAAAACTTATGTCCACACACACAAAAAAAACTTGCATGAACATGTTTATAACAACTTTATTCTTAAACATGAAAATCTAGAAGCAACCAAGATGTCCTTCAATAGACGGATAAACAAACTGTTGGTACATCTATACAGTGGAACATTATTCAGCAATAAAAAGAAATATGTCATTAAGTCACAAAAAGATATGGAGGAACCTTAGTGTGTATTGCTAAGTAATAGAAACCAGTCTGAAAAAGCTCCATACTATATAATTCCAATTATATGACATTTTTTAAAGATTTTATTCATTTATTTTTAGAGAGAGGGGAAGAAAGGAAGAAAGAGAGGGAGAGAAACAGCAATGTGCGGTTGCCTCTCATGTGGCCCTCACTGGGGACCTGGCCCGCAACCCAGGCATGTGCCCTGACTGGGAATCGAACTGGCAACCCTTTGGTTTGCAGCCTGCATTCAGTCCATTGAGCTATGCCAGCCAGGGCTATATGACATTCTTGAAAAACATTAAAGAACAGTGGTTGCCAAGGGCTTGGAGAGAGAAGGGAAAGATGAATAGGTGAAAACAGGTTTTTAGGATGGAGGAACTATTCTGTATGATACTGTAATGATGGATGCATGACCATATACATTTATCAAACCCCATAGAACTCTACAGCACAAACAGTGAAACAATGTACCCATTAAAAAAAAAATAACTGTGTAGGAGGTTAGGGAATCCCAGGAAATAATACAGACTATGATAAGAGAATCTAATTGTATTAGAAATGTATAACACAACCTTACTGAAAGGGATGGAGGGAAAGGTGGTGTCCTAAATAACTGGAACTGAGTGGAGCCTGTACATCTGAAGGCAAAAAGAACTGTGCATAGGTACTGTACTCTAGTTGATAAGTTGTTTCCCTTGGGGGTATGGGTTAATAATCTGAAACTGCTATACCTATATACTAGAATTCAACAATTAAGTAAATGGATGGCATGTGGTAGGAGCAGGTTTCTCATTGTTAGGGGACTTACAGGTAAGCAAGGGTAGGAAGCTACAATGATCTAGATGATAATGGATTAGAGTTAAAGACATCAATAAGAACTCATGTTTAGCTTAATGAAGTTATAGGAGACTATATAGGTAAATATTCATAGATATGTGTATGAGGTCTGTCTGCAAAAGTCCAACTATTGTTAATATAACGAGAACAGTTTGCACGCCATCAATCTAACCTCACCGCCAAGGAGAGTGAACTGGAATTCACATGAGTGAACAATGATGACCTCACTGTACTAGTCAGTAGGGGTGGTAGACGCTGTTGAGTGAGCATGTGTATCCTGTGATGGTTGCATTCAAAATGACTGAGCAAGTAGAGCAATGAATCTGCAACAAATTTTGCATTAAATTTTAACATTCTTCCACTGAAACTATTTGGATGATTCAAGAAGGCCACAGCTACAGGCAATTGGTAATTGGTAGCTTTATCACAACAATGCGCCCACTCATCCATCACATCTCGTGCAGAGCTTTTTGGCAAAACATCAAATCACCCAGGTGACTCAGCCCCCTGCAGCCCAGATTTGGTGCCCTGCAACTTCTGGCTTTTCCCAAAACTAAAGTCGCCTTTGAAAAGGAACAGATTTCAGACCATCAGTGAGATTCAGGAAGATACAACGGGGCATCTGATGGTGACTGGGAGAACTGCGTGAGGTCCCAAGGAACCTATTTTGAAGAGGACTTAGGTGTCATTGTCCTATGTACAATGTTTTTATATCTTGTATCTTCTTCAATAAATATCTCTATTTTTCATATTACATGGCTGGATACCTTTAGACAGAACTGGTATATTCATGGCTTTGCACACACACACATTTTTGTTTTTGTTTTGCTGTCAGATGAGAGGGCCAAACCAAATGACACCCCAGTAGCAATGAGCACATCTAGCAGCCAAAGCTTGGTTTTCAGTAATACTATTCTCTAATAAAAGGAAATAGAACTTTTAGAAAATTCTAAGATTGAGATAGGAAATATTCAAGATGAACCTGAATTATCTTGTAGTGACAAAAAAATACTAAAAGAAGATAAAAGAATTATATTCATGGAAGTATGTCAAAGGGGCATGGGAACCAATTGAAAGATGTCCTGATAGCCAAAGCTGGAATAACTTGAAGAAGAAATGAAGTAGTATTGAATTATACGCCAAAATATGAATATCCATGAGGTCATTTTGATAGAAATAAAAAATTTAAAAAAATTAATAAATAGGTACAAGAGACAAATTCTTGTGCATAGGAACTTCAAATAATAAATGTAAATATTCCACCCTAAAGGAGTGGGCTGCACACATAAACTTCCTTTTAAAGAGTCTAAAAAACTATTTAAAAATTATAGTGTATCTCATACAATGGAATTTTATGCAAATATGAAACTCACAGTTTTTGTTAAAGTAATAAGGTTCCAATGAGGATATATACTATATTAAATGGAGATATATACATAAAAAAAAAAGAGTCTAGTAGGGAAAATGAGGAAAAAGAGTAACTTTACAGTGGAGAAACCTGAAAAGCACTATTTTAGCCAGGTGATCAATGGCAACATTAAGTCACAAATCATTTGATAATATGTACCCTTGAAATAATATGGTGACAATGGTACTATACCTCTGTGATTTTGCTCCCCCAAACCCATACCCCAGGATAAACATGAAAAAAAAATCACACAAATTCCAATAGAGAGGCATCTAACAATATACCTGACCAGTACTCCTCAAAACTGTCAGGCCCTGGCCAGTGCGGCTGAGTTGGTTGGAGCATCATCCAGTAAAACAAGAGGTCATGGGTTCAATTCCTGGTCAGGGCACATGCTTAGGTTGCAGGTTTGGTCCCCATTAGGGGCACATATGAAAGACAACTGACTGATGGTTTTCTGTCTTGCATTGAGTTTCTCCCTCTCTCTCCCCCTCCCTTCCCCTCTTTCTGAATAAGCATGTCCTCAAGCGGGTATTTGAAAAAAAAAGAAAAGAAAACTGTCAGGGACATAAAACACAAGGAAAAAATCTGAAAAACCGTCACATCCAAAAAAGCCAAAAGAGACATGAAAACTAAATGTAGTCATGTACCTTATGTGGGGTCCTGAAACAGGAAAAGGACATTAGATAAAAATAAGGAATTATAAATAAATTATGGACGTTAGTGAATAATGTACAATATTTATTTGTTAATTATAACATGTGTATCATACCAATCTATTAATAACAGTAAAAACTATGGGGAGATTTGTAGAACTCTGTGTTATTTTCTCAATTTTTCTCTAAATCTAAAACTGCCTTGGCCCTGGAGGAGTAGCTGAGTTAGTTTGAGCATCATCCCAATATACCAAGTTTACAAGTTTGAACTTCCCAATACATACATCAGTTCATCAGGAAGCTATCACAATTATAAACATATATGCACCTAACAACAGAGGCTTAAAAGGCAGGAAGCAAAAACTGACAGAATTGGAGAAATAACTCAACAATAGTAGTTGGAGAGTTCAATATCCCACTCAATAACATATAGAATAACTAGGCTAAAAACCAATAAGGGTGTTTATAGAAGACAAGGAGAACAGTATAAACCAACTGTAGAATATTCCACCCAACAACAGCAGAGTATATATTTTCAAGCACGTAAGAAACACTTTTTAAATCCTCACCCAAGGACATGCTTGTTGATTTTAGAGAGAAGGGAAGGAAAGGAGAGAGAGGGAGAGAAACATCAGCTGTTTACCTCTTGCATGCACCCTGATTGGGGACAGAACCTGCAACCCAGGCATGTACACTGACCAGGAACCAAACCCACATCCTTTCATTTATGGAATGATGCTCCCTCTAACTGAGCCACACTGGCCAGGGCAAGAAATATTTTTTAAAGTAGACTATATGCTAGGCTATAAAACAAGTTCCAATAAATTTAGAAGGTTTGAAATAGTACAAAGGATGTTCCCCAGTTGCAATGAGATAGGTAAATTATAGATAGATAGATAGATAGATAGATAGATAGATAGATAGATAGATGATAGATAGATAGGTAGACAGACTGACTACTGGTTCTATTTCTCTGGTTGGACCCTGACTGATACAACTTAATACAACACTAAAACAATGATAAAACTTAAACATTTTTGAGAGAGAGAGCAAAGTATCAGTTTGTTATTCCACCCATCTGTGCATTCATTGGTTGATTCTTATATGTGTCCTGACCAGAGATTGAACCTGCAACTTTGGCATATCAGGATGCCACTCTAACCAAATGAGATACCTGGCCAGGACTATGATAAAACTTTTATAAAAGAAAAAATGATAAATTGATTGGGCTTTATAAAATTTAAACACTTTGGGACTTAAAAGTCACCATTAAAAAAAATGAAAAGACAGAAGAAAAAGCCCTGGCTAGTGTGGCTCAGTGGACTGAGTGCCATCCTCTGAACTGAAAGGTCGCTGGTTCGATTTGCAGTCAGGGCACATGCCTGGGTTGCAGGCCAGGTCCCCAGTTGGGGGCATGCAAGAGACAACTGATCAATGTTTCTCTCAAACATCGATGTTCCTCTTCCTCTCTATTCCCTCCCTTCCCCTCTCTCTAAAAATAAATAAATAAAATCTTTTTAAAAATTAAAAGAAAATGAAAAGACAAGCCACAGTCTGGGATAAAATATTTGCAAATCACTTTATCCAGAATATATAAAGAACTCTTAAAATTCAGTAACAAAAATGAGTAAATATTTGAATAGATACTTCATCAGAGAAGATATGGGAAAGACTAATCAGACTTCATTAGCATGAAAAGGTGCTTAACATCATTAGTCATTAGAAAAATGCAAATTAAAACCACAATGAGATGCCATTTTACACCTATTAGAAATGCTATAATAAAAAAAGACACTAACAAGTGTTGTTGAGGATGTTGAAAAACTGGAACCCAAATACATTACTGATGGGAATGTAAAAGGGTGCTGTCAGTTGGGAAATCAGTTAACAATTTGTTAAAAAACTAAACAAAGGGCCTAGCAATTTCACTCCTAGGTATCTACTCAAATGAAAACCTATGTTCACACAAAAACTTATACATGTTGTTCATAGCAGCATTATTCATAAGAGTTAAAATTGGAAACAATCCAAATGTCCATGAAATGGGAAGTGGGTAAACAAAGTGGTATATGCAAATACCAGTATTCAATTGGAAGGGAGAAATGACCAATACATCCTATAACATGGCTGAACCTCAAAAGCATTATGCAAAATGAAAGAAACCAGACCTAAAAGACCACATATAATATAATTCCATTTTATGAAGTATCCAGAAAAGGCAAAATCACTTGAGACAGAAAATAGATTAGTGATTGTCTGGAGTGGGGGGTGGGAATGAATATTAATTGCAAATGGGTATGAGGGATCTTTCTGGGATGAAGAAAATATTCTAAAATTGGATGTAAATTTACTAAGAGTCATGAGGTGCATACTTTAAGTGTGTGAGTTTTATGGTATATAAATTATAACTCAATAAAGCTGTCTTTTAGAAAAGTAAAATCTATTTCCAATGTCTTAAAGCAGGCTTACTTAGTTTTTTCTTTTGTTGATTCTTTTCTTCAAGCAAAAGGGCAGTAGTTCGACTCAGTATCTTGACATTGCTCTCAATAGATTTGAATGTTTCTGGTAAAAGCTCCATTTGTGCTATCCAGTAGTGGTGTTCATCAGTGTCAAATTCAGTCATCTCAGACAAAATGGCATCTTGAAGAGAGTAAGAAAATTACTTTTGTGCAGAAAAATAAATAATTGTAACCCTATGGGCATATAATATTGGCTAACTACTCAATGTTGTAGTATTAGGGAATATAAGTATCTCACACTTATTGCTATTCTCAGACTTTTCTCTGAGGAAATGAAAAAGGAACAGTCTTAGAATAGAAGATTAAACAGTAAGTCTTAGACATAAAAATATGAATCAGGTTAAAAGATGTCTGTTTGGTTTAGTTCCATGACTCCAGGGAAGTAGGTATCTAAAGTGTGAACATGTGTGTTAATATTGGGGATCTAAACCCCAATAAACTCCTTTGGTAAGTAATCTACTATTCTATAACCCCTGTTACTTGAGATTTCTTGCAATCAAATGAAATTACTCTTTTTTGCATTCTTAGTTTATTCACTTTTTCATTCAACCAACATCTTCTCTATCATGTACTGTTCTAGATTTTGAGGATAAAATATTAAATAAAACAAATTCCTTGACTTCATATTGCTTACATTCTAGTGAAAGGAGACAGACAAAAAATAAAAATATTAATTATATAGTATATCAGGCCCTGGCTGGTGTGGCTTAGTGGATTGAGCACTGGCCTGCAGATCAAAAGGTCACCAGTTCAGTTCCCAGTCAGGGCACATTCCCAGGCTACGGGCCAGGTCCAGGGCTGGGGGCGTGTGAGAGGCAACCAACCAATGTATCTCTCATACATCAATGTTTTTCTCCCTCTTTTTCTCCCTCCCTTTCTGTCTCTCTAAAAAGTTAACAAATAAAATCTTTAAAAATAAATAAATAAGTATAAAATATAGTATGTCCATTGGTAAGAAATGGTATAGACAAAAATAAAGAAGAGTGAAGAGTAATGGACAAGAGCTAGGGAATGGGATGGTCAGAGAACACCTTGTTTTATTTTCCATTTTCAAAGATGTTTAATAGCAGCATTATTTTCTATTAAAGAAAAACAAAGTTCAAATGCCCAACAATAACTATATTTAACACCTGATATACATACGAATATAAATAAAGGCTGCTGAGTAGATACTGGATTTAAATAAAGGTACTATAAGTATAATTCATTATAATTTATGAATAAGAAAAAAGTAATTGTCTGAAAGAGATAGTACAAATTTATTTTCCAATACTCTTTAATTTGGATCCCTCCCCTCCCCCACCCCACTGCCTGCCAACTGAGCTGACTTCCCGTCATTAAACCAAAATGATGACTCTTAGCCAGGCAGATTTTTTCTGTCTCCTTTCACTAGATTCTGTTCTCTAGCTTTTTCATTAACTTTGTGGTTTTCCTTCAAGCGACATACCACCAGCCACTGGTTCAGAGGAAAGAGAACACCTCATTTTAAAGTAAGATACAAGCAGAGAATGAACCATGTGGCTACTGGTGGAAAATGTTCCAGGCAAGGTAATAGTAAACATAAAGGCAAAGGGCAGGAGCATGCTGACAGGCCTGAAGCAAAAGAAGGAGGCCAGAATAGCTGGCACTAAGTGAGCAAGTCCTATATTCTTTTTGTTTTATTCTTATGAAACAGAGGACAGCTGTTCTCTGAATAACTCCTTAGTCATTTCTTTTCTAGCCTTCTTTTAATCCTTCAGAATTTACTTATAGATTCTGTTCTCTAGCTTTTTCATTAACTTTTGAAAACTTACTCCATTCTTTCAGCCAAGCCAGGATGTGGACAAGTGTCTTTTCTTTAATTTCAGCAGAATTAGCATAAGCAGCTATTTTCCCCAGGAAATTTACTCTCCATTTCTTATGTTCTGTAAGGGAGGTTTTCCTTCTAAGGTACGCATTCTCATCAACAATGTAGGGTCTTATTTTCTGCTGCACACTTTGTATTATATCAGCCAGCTGCATATTAATGTCCTATAAGAATAAGAAAGGGGAATATATTAATAAATCTCAGTTTGACACTAAGCTTTGGTCACCTCTCTTGCCAGAATGTGACAGTGACTATTAAGCAATGCAATCAAAGACCTGCTAATTCTGCCTTTACTGTGGGGCTCAGATTTTCCCTCTTAAAATTTTTTTCTGCCCTCATCATCCTAGCATTACCATGATAGAATGAAAAAAAAACGCTGGGTTCAAAACCATGTATGGGGTGATCCAAGATGGCTGCAGAGTAGGTGGAAGCTACGCATAACTCTGGTACCAAACTGGATTTACTGTTAAGCTATAGAGCAACCAACCTGAATGACCAACTGAAGGACAGCTGAACAGAAGTATTGTAACCAAGAATTTATAGAAGAAGCTACACAGACTGGTAAGAAGGGCGGAGATGCAAGAACACTGGCCCCTGCACCCAGGTGCGGTAGCTGAGAAGCCAGAGGGATACCATGGCTTCAGAAGATCCAAGGAGCATGGGGTCTTAACCCCATGCCAGGACCCTCAAACCAGAGCACCAGGGCAGGGAAGAGGATTCTGCATAGCATCTGGTGGCAAAAACCAGTAGGGACTCTGTCTGCTGGAAAGAGAAGCGATCTGCTAGATCCCAGGTGCTCTTCTAAAGGGCCAACACACAAGCACTCACTCTTGGGTACTCACCTGGGGCTCTGGTAGAGGGAAGATCACTCAGGGCATACAGAAGCCACAAAGAAAATCTGGGTGGCAGGCTCCGGAGAGAGATCTGAAGGGTCAGCTTCTGAGGTCCTGGTCCTGTGTCATCATCCCACACCCCCCTCAGGCACCATCTCCCAGGGTTGGGCACTCCTATTCTTTCTTTTTTTAAAAGTAAATGTATTCTTTTTCAGTTTGTTTGTTTATAGAGAGATAGTAAGGGAGGAAGAAAGAGGGGGAGAGAAAACATGAGAGAGAAACATTGATTGGTTGCCTCTCATACGTGCCCCAACCAGGGAGATTGAACCTGCAGCCTAGACTTGTGCCCTGACTGAAAATCAAACCAGTGACCTTTTGCTTTGTGGGATGATGCCCAATCAAATGAGACACATGGGTCAAGGCAGTACTCCTATCCTTGTAGCACCAGCTGGGAGAGTGCACTAAACCATTCCTCCAAATACTGGCTGTACCATCTTGCCATGCCTGAATACAGCAGAAAGGACTGTTGGCTGCACCCAAAATAGACCTGGGATTCACTCTTTTTCTGGAGAGATTATAGGCAAACTCTCAGATAGTCATTGAACTGTGTGTCTTTGGAACAGGGATAATTTCCCCCGCTCTTGTGAATTTGGCAGGCACCATCCCCAGTGGAAGACTCCCTTGTCAAGGTCTCTGGTGGTGAAGCTGCAGAGCTAATGGGAGGTGTGCAGCTTGCTCCCCTCCAGTGGGCCTGCACCACCCCCAAAGGAGGGCTGGCTTGATCTGTATTCCCAAATTTCCCTGGCCCAGTCCTGCTGAGCTCAGTTCCACAGGGTGAATGGGGCACAGCTCAGAGGTGGGACCTATGGTGTGAACCCTTTGGAGCTTTCCGTCAGGGTCTCTGGCAGTGCAACTATGGAGCTAGGGTCAGGTGTGCAGGTAGCTTTCCTCCCACAGGCCAGCACCACCTCCACCAGAAGATTGCCTTGACCTGTTTTTATAAGGCCAGCTGACCCCATGCTGTTGGGCTCAGTTCCATGGGAGAAAGGCGGCTCCACTCAGCGCTGGGACATTTGGAGTGCATCTCCCTCAGAGGCTCCAATCTGGGGCTCAACCAGACATCACTACATAGCTAAGGGGAAGAATGCAGCTTTCCCCCTCCTGTGGCCCAGGTGGTGGCACCAAAATGGAAGGCTTTCTTAATCTCTTTACCCAATTCCCAATGGCCCTATCCTGCCAAGCTTACTCCTGCAGCAGGGACAGGTGGCAACACCCTACCTAAACCTGTGGTGTGCTCCTCCTGGGGGAGCTAGAGTTAAAAACTGTAGCAGAGACTGAGTGGTATGGCTTGGAGTAGGGGCCACATTCTCCCCATTGAGTACCTGACCATGCTGCCCCCAGGTAGCGGACCTACAAGCCCCATCCTACCATCCTGGTTACCCTGCCTTACCAAGCTTGAGCCATGTGGAAGGATCAATGGGGCATGGCCAGCTTGGACCCACCCTACAAGCCTTTCTTCACAAGACTCTGGAGGAAGGCCTGGCAACCTCAGGGTGGGATGGGGTGGAGTAGCCAGCAGGTGGTTGCAAATTTTGGACTTTTATTGATCTGCCCCAAGCTCAGAGCTTCAGGAAGCTAATCCTGGTACATAGCCTGGTCCCTCCACACACACCAAGTCCCAACAGACAGAGCCGCAAACAGAGAATAGCGTAGGATAAACAGAGGATAGCTCCAGACAGGTAGCCCAAGGACAGTTACACACAACATCTGAAGTCGACCTGCACTGGATTCCCGGCCAAGAGGTCCCAAAACCAACACAATAAATGGTGGGCTTTGAACCACACCAGAGCTCAACCCAACTAGCCACATAAATGACACAGCCAAAGGGAGACTCCAGCAGACACCATACTCTGCTGGGAATAACTCTCCCTCAAGGAGCAGCCCCTGAACCAGGTGACTCATACATGGTGAATAAGGTCTATTCATATAGTCAGCCAGCCTGAGGGTTAACTCTATCCATGAATGGGACAACAGCATTTAAGACTCAACTACAACAGGGGAAGGCACATAACTCACCCAAGAATAATTTCTGGAGCACCTAGGTAGGGTGATCTAGAAGACTGCACCACTGAGATCCATAGGGTACTTATATCAGAAAACCCTCATAACAAGTTTGGGAGTCATAGCAGATATACCCAATACACAGAGACAAACCAAAAAGGCAGACAAAATGGGGAGACAAAGAAATAGGCCCCACTTCCGGCCAAGATGGAGGTGTAGGTAGACACACCAAGCCTGCTCACACAACCAAAAGAAGGACAACAACAATTTTTAAAAAAAAGCAAAAAAAAAAAAAAAACCCCAAAAACAATCAAAACTGACAGAAAATCAAACTGTATGGAAGTCTGACAACCAAGGAGTTAAAGAAGACATCTATCCAGACTGGTTGGAGGGGCAGAGACAGGCAGCTGGCTGGAGAGGACTCTCAGCAAAGTGGTGGTAAAGGACCAGGGTGGGCAAGGCAGCGGCTGGCAGAGCAGCAAAGTGGTGGCTGGTAGAGCAGGCAAGCCCACATTCAAGTGCGGATAAACCGGGAGGAACACCTGGGGAGTGAGACAGACCGTGCAACACAGGGCCCCAGCATGGGGAAATAAAGCCTCAAACCTCTGAAAACACCTGTGGGGGTTGAGGTGCTGGGAGAGACTCCCAGCCTCACAGGAGAATTCATTGGAGAGACCCACAGGGTCCTAGAACATACACAAGCCCACCCACATGGGAATCAGCACCAGAAGGGCCCACTTTGCTTGTGAGTAGCAGGGGAAGCGACTGAAATCCAGGAGAGAGCAGAGCAAGCAGAAAGTGCCATTGTTCCCTCTCAACCCCTTCTCCACATACAGCATCACAACTCAGCTACTGGGCTGCCCCACCCTGGTGAACAACTAAGGCTCCACCCCTCACTACGTAACAGGTACATCAAGACCAAAAAAAAAAAAAAAAAAAAAAAACCCCAAACGGAAGAACAAATCAAAGCTTCAGAACAAATACAACTAAGTGACAAAGAGATAGCCAACCTATCAGATGCACACTTCAAAGCACTAGTGATCAGGATGCTCACAGAATTGGTTGAATTTGGTCACAAATTAGATGAAAAAATGAAGGCTATGCTAAGGGAAACAAAGGAAAATATACAGGGAACCAATAGCGACGGGAAGAAAACTAGCACTCAAATCAATGGAGTGGACCAGAAGGAAGGAACAAACAACTATACGGAAAACAAGGAAGAAACAAGAATTAAAAAAAAAAAAAAAAAAAAAAGAGGAGAGGCTTAGGAACCTCCAGGACATCTTTAAACGTCCCAACATCCGAATTATAGGGGTACCAGAAGGAGAAGAGGAAGAGCAACAAGTGGAAAAGTTATTTGAACAAATAATGAAGGAGAACTTCCCCAATCTGGCAAAGGAAATAGACTTCCAGGAAGTCCAGGAAGCTCAGAGAGTCCCAAAGAAGTTGGACCCAAGGAGGAACACACCAAGGAGGCACATCATAATTACATTAGCCAAGATGAAAATGAAGAAGAGAATTCTAGAAGCAGCAAGGGATAAGGGGACAGTCACCAACAAAGGAGTTCCCATCAGACTGTCAGCTGATTTCTCAAAAGAGACCTTGCAGGCAAGAAGGGGCTGGAAAGAAGTATTTGAAGTCTTGAAAGGCAGGGACCTACATCCAAGATTGCTCTATCCAGCAAAGCTGTCATTTAGAATGGAAGGGAAGATAAAGTGCTTCTCAGATAAGGTCAAGTTAAAGGACTTCATCATCTTCAAGCCCTTATTATATGAAATGTTACAGGGACTTATCTAAGCAAAAGATAAAAAACATGTACAGTAAAATGACAGCAAACTCACAGATATTAACGACCACACCTAAAACAAAAGCAAACTAAGCAAACAGCTAGAACAGGAACAGAAACACAGAAATGGAGATCACATGGAGAGTTAGCAACAGGGGAGTAGGAGGAGGAGAGATGGGGAAAAGTTACAGAGAATAAGTAGCATGGATGGTAGGTGGAAAATAGACAGGGGGAGGGCAAGAATAATGTGGGAAATGTAGAAGCTCAAGAACTTGTGACCCATGGACATGAACTAAAGGGGGGGAATGTGGGTGGGTGGGGGTGTGCAGGACAGAGGGGAATAAAGGGGGAAAAATGGGACAACTGTAATAGCATAATCAATAAAATACATTAGTAAAAAAGAAATAGACCCCAGATGAAATAACAAGAGAAATCCCCACAAAAAGAATTAAATGAAATGGAAGAAATAAAAATACCAGATACAGAGTTTTAAGCAATGGTTATATCATCCTGATCACTGTAGCTCAGTTGGTTGGGCATCATCCCACAAAGCAAAAGTTGCCAGTTTGAATCCTGGCCAGGTCATGTATGAGAGGCAACCAATCAATGTTTCTCTCTCACATTAATGCTACTCTCCCTCTCTTTCTCCTTCCTTTCTCCTTGCTCTCTAAAAAATAATAAAATCTTTAAAAGAAAATATTGGTTAGAGGATGCTTGAGGACCTTAAAGAAAGAATGGATGATCTCAGTGAGTGCTTAAATGAAGAGATAGTAAGCATTAAAAATTAATAGAAACCATACAAAAGAACCAGTCAGAAATGAATACAGTACCTGAAATGAAGAATATATTAGAAGGAATCAACAGCAGTTTAGATGAAGCAGGAGGTAAGAATGTACACTTTTGAGGATAAGATAATAGTCATTACCCAGCAGAGCATCAAAAAGAAAAGAAAAATTTAAACAATGAGGAAAGGCCAAGTGACCTCTGGGACAACAACAAGTATAACAACATCCACATCATAGGAGTACCAGAAGGAAAAGAGAGTGAGCAAGGGATAGAGGACCTGTTTGAAGAAATAATGGCTGAAAACTTTCCTAACCTCATGAGGGAAAAAGTCACACAAGTTCAGGAAGCACAGGGAGTCCCAATCACGATGAACAAAAAGAGGCCTACACCAAGACTAATCATAATTAAAATGCCAAAGTTTAAAAACAAAGGGATAACCTTAAAAGCAGCAACAGAAAAGCAATTAGTTATCTAAAAAAGGAGCTCCCATAAGGCTGTCAGCTGATTTCTCAGCAGAAATACTTCAGGCCAGAAAAGATTGGCATGAAATATTCAAATATTGAAAGTGATGAAAAGCAAGGACCTATAGCCAAGATTACTCTATTCAGCAAGGCTACTATTTAAAATTGAAGGTGAAATAAAGAGCTTCATAGACAGAAAAATAATTGAAGGAATTCCTTACCACAGAACTAGTATTGCAAGAAATGTTAAAGGGCCTGCCTGAAGAAGAATGAGGAAAGGAAAAAAGGAAGGAAGGAAGGAAAGGAAGGAAAAGAGGGAGGAAAGAAACATAGAGAGGAGACTTCTGGTCAAGATGGAGGCATAGGTAAACATGGCTCACATTCTTGCACAACCAAGTGAAAAATAACAACTAAACTATAAAACAACCATTACTCAGAACCATCACAAATCTAATTGAAGGGAAGTCCAACAACTACGGAATTAAAGAAACCACTTCCATCTGGACTGGTAGGAAGGGCAGACACAGAATGGGCTGGTTCCACACCCATGTGTGGTGAATAAAAATTTGGGAGGGATATCTCAGGAGTGAGGGGTCCCAGGACCACACCTAGCCCCCAGGCCAAGGGTCCAGTGCCAGGAAGATGAGTCTCCCTAACTTGGCTGCAAAATCAGTGAGGAATGAGTCAGTGGAAGAAACTGGATTCCCAACCAGTTCCTCTTAAAAGACCCACACATGAACTTATTCAGACTCACTCCCTCTGAGCTCCAGCAGTGGTGTAGCAGCTTGCAAGGCACCAGTGGCATATGGGGAGGAACTGAAGTGCCTGGCATGAGGATGAGAGCTGGGGGACAGCTTTCTTCCAAACAGATGATGGGTAGAAGCCATTGTTCCTTTTCTGAACCCTCCACCACAGAGCCACAGAACCAGCAGATGGGTGCCATATCTGAGACTCCATAAACCTGGCTAACACTGTTTCCCTCACCCTGGTGATTCCCTGAAGCCCTGCCCCACCCAACTTATGAGCCCACCCAAACTGTTAACAGTGGCTTTTTCATATGAATATCTCATCTTGGCTCATGCTTCACATCTTCCTAAATCCTCTCAAACAAGCAACATTTGGCCTCAATAAGCCCCCAGTCCCCATACCTTGAGCTAAGTGGCCCCAGGCCTGCCAGTAGCAGCAGCCAGCCTAGATTCACCGCTTGGCTTCACCTGGGAACCTCCAAGCCCAACTCAAGTAGCAGCCATCTGCAAATTTTGTAGCTCATGCTGGTGGCCCTGGGCAGAACACAGTTGATGGCCGACCTTGGCCTGTACCACCCAGGGAAACATCAGAGACTTCACACCCAGTGGAAAGCTACAGACCGCATCAGAGCACCACCACCCTGCCCCTGAACAGCTGATCCTCCACAGAGGGCAGAGGTTGGTGGTCAGTGGTCACAGCCAGTCCTTGGAGCTGAGGTAAATCCCTCCTATTGACCTGCCAGAAGCAATCAAGGCTCAACTACAAGAGGAGGGTGCACTCAGCCCACACAAAAGGTGCACCTCGAGTATCCAGCTTGAGTGATAGGGGATGCTGTGCCACTGGACCCTGCAGGATCCCTACTACATTAGGCCACACTACCAAGACATGGAGACATAGCAGCTCTACCTACTGCATAGAAACAAACACAGGGGGGCTGTCAAACAAGGAGACAAAGAAACATGGCCTAAATTCTAGAAACCACTTCCATCCAGACTGGTAGGACAGGCAGAGACATGGAATGGGCTGGTCCCACACCCACGTGTGGTGAATAAAAATTTACCAAGACACAGGGTCATAGCAGCTCTACCTAATGCATAGAAACAAACACAGGGAGGCTGCCAAAACAAAGAGACAGAGAAACATGGCCCAAATTAAAGAAACTCGGGAAAAAGAACTAAACAAAATAGAGATAAGCAATCTGTCAGATGCAGAGTTCAAAATACTGGTTATAAGGATGTTCAAGGAACTTAGTGAAGACCTCAACAGCATAAAAAAAATTCAGTCAGAAATGAACGATACACTAATTGAAATATAGAACAATTTACAGGGAATCAACAATAGAGTGGATGAAGCCAAGAATCAAATCAATTATTTGGAACATAAGAAAAAAAACATTAATCAGAAAAAGAAGAAGAAAAAAGAATTAAAAAATATGAAGATAGTGTAAGGAGCCTCTGGGACAACTTCAAGTGTTCCAACATTTGCATCATAGAGGTGCCAAAGGAGAAGAGAAAGAGCAAGAAATTAGAAATCTATTTGAAAAAATAATGAAAGAACAATTCAAAAGGACCTAGGCACCCCAATGTTCATAGCAGCACAATTTACAATAGCTACATGCTAGAAGAAACCTAAGTGCCCATTAGTAAATGAGAGGATCAGAAAACTATGGTACATTTACACAATGGATTACTACACAGCTGAAAGAAAGAAGGAGCTCCTACCCTTCATGACAGCATGGATGGAACTGGAGAGCATTATGCGAAGTGAAATAAGCCAGGCGTGAAAAACAAATACCATATGATCTTGCCTATAAGTGGAACCTACTCAATGAAACAAACAAGAGCAAGCAAAATACAACCAGAGAAACTGAAATAAAGAACAAACAGTAACCTGAGAGGGGAGGGGAGGGGGATAAGCGGGGAAAGAAGGGGCAGGGTTGTTAAGGAATATGTATAAAGGACCCATGGACAAAGCCAAAGGGGGATAGAATTGAGGGTAGGAGGTGGAGGTGGGTAGGGCAGGGAAAAGTGGTGGTGGGAAAAAAATGAAAGAAAAAAATAATGGAAGAAAACTTCCCTAATTTGGTGAAGGAAATAGACATGCAAGTCCAGGAAGCATGGAGAGTCCCAAACAAGATGGATGCAAAGAGGCCCACTACAGGACATATCATAATCAAAATGTCAAAGGTTAAACATAAAGAGAAAATCTTAAAAGCAGTAAGAGAAAAGAAGTTAGCTACGTAGTACAGGGGAGTTCCCATAAGACTGTCATCTGATATCTCAAAAGAAACTTTACAGGCTAGAAAGGATAGGTAAGAAATATTCAAAGTCATGAAAAGTGGGAACCTACAGCCAAGATTGCTCTACCCATCTATCTGCCCTTCGATTCTATCATTTAGAATCAAAGGGCAAACAAAGAGCTTCCCAGACAAAAAAAAAACTAAAGGAGTTCATTATCAACAAACGATTATTATATGAAATGTTGAAGGGACTTATTTAAGTAAAAAAAAGATCGAAACTATGAACAATAAAATGGCAATAAATACATATTTATCAACAACTGAATCTAAAAAACTACCTAAGCAAACAAGAAGAACAGAGACAGAATGATGGATATGGAGAGCATTTTGATGGTTACCAGATGAGAGGGGGTGTGGGGGAATGAGTGAAGAGGTGAGGGGATTAAGTACAAATAGGTAGTTACAGAATAGTCATGGGGATGTAAAGTACAATATAGGAAATGTAGTAGCCAAAGAAATTACATGCACGACCCATGGACATGAGCAAAGGTTAGGGGATTGCCTGAGGGAGTGGGTGGTGCCTAGTGGAGTGCGGCAAAGGGGGAAAAATTGGGACAACTATAATAGCATAATTAAAAAAATATATTTAAAAAAAGACATAGAGAGAGGAATATGTGTATAAAGAAAAAAAATGGCAATGAATAAATAACTATCAATAATAACCTTAAAAGGGTTAAACATTCTAATCAAAAGACACAGAGTAGCTAAATGGAGATAAAAACATGACATATATATATGCTGTCTGTAAGAGAACCGTCTCAGAACAAAGGATACACACAGACTGAAAGTGAAGGGATGGAGCCTTGCTGTTGTGGCTCATTGGTTCATCTTGTAACTGAAAGGTTGTGGGTTCAATTCCTGGTCAGGGCACATACCTAGGTTTCAGGTTCATCTCTAGTCCAGGTGTGGGCACATGCAACCCCTGGTCTGGATGAGTACAAAGGCCGGTCCCAGCACGGATCCCCGGTCTGGGTGTATACGGAGGCAACCGATTGATGCTTCTCTCGCATTGATATTTCTCTCTCTACCTTCCTCTTCCCTTTCTCTCTCTCTCTCTAAAAAATTAAAATGAAAAAATGTCCTTGGGTGAGGGGAAAAAGAAAAGGAAAGAAAGTGAAGGGATGGAAAAAAATATTCCATGCAAATAAAACCTCCCCTGAAAATCTAGGGTAGTAATACTTATATCTGACAAAATAGACTTCAAAACAAAAGTCATAAAAAAGATAAAGGAGGTCACTACATAATACTAAAGGAATTGATCCAACAAGAGGATATAACCCTTGTAAACATATACGGGAGCACCTAAATATATTTTTAAAAATCTTGGTGGATATTAAGAGAGAGATCAACAGCAATACAGTCATAGTAGGGGATTTTAACACCCCACTGATATCAATGGGTAGATCTTGCAGGCCAAAAATCAACAAGGCAACAGTGACCTTAAATCAGGGGTACCCAGCCCCCAGGCCATGGGTCAGTAGCAGCCCATGGCTTGTTAGGAACTGGGCCACACAGCAGGAGACAAGCAGCAGGCAAGGGAGCAAGCTTTGTTCACATTACCACCTGAGTTCTGCCTCCTGTCTCCCCGCCACCCCCAGTCCATGGAAAAATTGTATTCCACAAAACCAGTCCCTGGTACCAATAAGGTTGGGGACTGCTGCTTTAAATGATACACTGGATAGGCTGGATTTAATTGATATTTATGGAACAATTCTTACAAAAACAGCAGAATATTCTTGTACATTTTCTAGTGCACATAGAACATTCTTAAATATAGATCACACCCTGGCTGCTGTAGCTCAGTTGATTGGGCATTATCCTGCAAACCGAAGGGTTACAGATTCAATTTGCAGTCAGGGCACATGCCTGGATTGTGAGTTTGGTCCCCAGTCGGGATGTGTGCAAGGGCAACTGATCATCATTTCTCTCTCACATTGACGTTTCTCTTCTTCTCTTTCTCCCTCTCTTCCCCTCTCTCTGAATCAATTTAAAAAAGGTAGATCACATGTCAGGATTTGAATTAAGTCTTAATAAACTCAAGAAGACTGAAATCATAGCAAGCATCTTCTCTGACCACAATGGTATGAAAATAAAAATCAACTACAATTAAAGAAACAACAACTTAAAACCACTCAAACACATGGAGGCTAAATAACATGTTATTAAACAACTAATGGGTTAAAATGAGATCAAGGTAGGAATCAAAAATTATCTGGAAACAAATGAAAATGAACATACAACAACCCTAAATCTGTGGGACACAGCCTGAGCAGTTCAGAAAGGGAAGTTTACAGCATTACAGGTCATTTGAGAAGCAAGAAAATTCTCAAATAAACAATCTAACCTTACACCTAAAAGAACTAGAAAAAGAACAACTCAGGCCAGATAGCTCCATTGGTTAGAGCATCACTCTTGTACACCAAGGTTGCAGGTACAATCCCTGGTCAGGGCACATAAAAGAATCAGCTAATGAGTGCATAGATTAGTGGAACACTGTTTCTCTCTCTCTCTCTCTCTCTCTCTCTCTCTCTCTCTCTCTCTCTCTCCTTCTTTCCCTTCCTCTCTCTCTAAAATCAATCAATAATTTAAAAATAAAAAATAAAAAAAAGAACAACAAACAAAGTCCAGAGTAAGTAAAAGAAAGAAAATAATAAAGATCAGAACAGAAATGTATGACATAGAGATTGAGGAAATAATGAAGAAGATCAGTGAGACCAACAGTTGGTTCTTTGAAAAGATAAACAAGACTGATAAGCTTTTAACCTGACTCACAAGAAAAAAAAAACAGAGAACTCAAATAAATAACATTAGAAATGAAACAGGAGAAGTAATAAGTGATGCCATAGAAACACACAGGATTGTAAGAAAATACTGTGAACAACTACATGATGATAAATTGAACAACCTGGGCAAAATGGATAAATTACTAGAAACAATCTTCCAAAACTGAATCAGAAAGAATCAGAAAACCTGAACTGACTAATTACAAATAATGAATTTGAAGCAATGATCAAAAAAAATTACAGCAAACAAAAGCCCTGGCTGTTGTGGCTCAGTGGATTGCATGCTGGCCTGTGAACCAAAGGGTTGCCAGCTCAGTTCCCAGACAAGGCAGGGCACATGTCTGGGTTGTGGGCCAGGTCCCCAGTAGGGGTTTGTGAGAGGCAACCGATAGATATACCTCTCACAAATTGATGTTTCTCTCTCTTTCTCCCTCCCTTCCCCTCTCTCTAAAAATAAATAAATAAAATTAAAATAAAAAGTCCTGGACTAGATGGCTTCGCAGGCAAGTTCTTTTTTCTAATATGTTTATTGATTTTAGACAGAAGGGTAAAGGGGGAGAGAGATGTGAGAGAGAAACATTGATTGGTTGCCTCCTATACATGCCTCAACCAGAGGTTGAACCTGCAATTTGGGGATATATCCTGACTGGGAATGGAACCCACAACCTTTTGGTGTATGAACAACACTCCAACCAACTGAGCCATACCAGCCCAGACTATTTCACAGGCAGATTTTACCAAACATTCAAAAAGACCTGTGAGAGGCAACCAATCAATATTTCTCTTGCACATCAATGTTTCTCTCCCTTTCTTTCTCCCTCCTTTCCTTTCTCTCTAAAAATAAATAAAATCCTTTAAAAAATTTAAAAAAGTGTAATTGCCTGTTTAAAGCAAAAGTAACTGGAATGTAATAAATACTGAGTTTATAACATATATAGAAGTGTGATAAAAATATTACGAGTGCCAGGTGGGGAAAAAAGTACAATAGAATATTGCTGTCAGGTTCATACACTGTTCATGAAATAGTATAATACCACTTGAAAATAGATGGTGATAATCTAAATATCTATACTATAAACCCTAAAGCAACCACTAAAAATGTGAAATATAGTTATAGCTAATAAGCCAATGAAAGAAAAAATAGAATCACAAAAATATATTGAATCTAAAAAAAGTTTTAAAAAAGAATAAAAAGAAAACCAAAAAACCCCACATGGGACATACAAAACAAATAGCAAGATGGTAAATTTAAATCTAACCATATCAATAATCACATTAAATGTAGGTGGCCTAAACATCTGATTAAAAGGCAGAGATTGTCAGGTTGGATAAGAAACCCAATTATCTGCTTTCTGATAAAAAAAATCCACTCTGATTATGATAACCTAAATACGTTAAAAGTAAAAGGTAGAAAAGTAAAAGGATGACAACACTCATCAAAAGAAAGCTTGAGTGGCTATATTAATACCAAAGTATAGTACAGAAAAAAGTATAATACTAAGGATAAATAGGGTCATTTCATAATGGTGAAGTGGCCAATTCACTGAGAGAACATAGCAATTCTAAATGTTTAGGCACAAAGTACATTAAGAATTTGATAGAACTGCTAGAACTAGACAAATTCACAATTATAGTAAAAAATTGCTATCTTCCTTTCTCAATTACTGGTAGATACGGTTGAGGAAAAAATGATAGAGGACTTGAATAATACTATATACTAAACTAATGTATCAGTTATTGTGGGTTCTATGAAAATTATTCTTGAAGGGTGATCTGATTATAAATTCTTAACTGGGCAGGTCATGGTCGGTAGTCACGCCACAGGCATATAACTTTTTTAGTAAATGGTTTATTTTTTTAAGAAAGCCCTGACCATTGTTTCTGTGCACCTAGGTTTATACATCTTTGAAATAAGCTGAACCACCCTCAAAAGAAAACATAATCTTGTTAGCTACTTTGTAATCCAATCCCCACCTTGTTTTTTCCCACCTTGTTTTTTCCCACCTTCGTGGAATCTTTCTGATATTCCCTCCTTAATTTCAAATGCATAGAAGAAACTGAAAAACTGTTATTCTCTGAAGCAACTGTCATAAGTTTTGGCTCAAATAAACTCATATAAAACTTCTCTAAAGGTCCGGACATTACTTACACCAACATTATTTATAGAGTACTCGACTCAACACAGGTAACAAATTGCATTCAAGTACAGACAAAGCATTTCCCAATAGAGACCATATTCTGAACCATGAAACACATTTTTAAAAATTTTCAAGGGCCCTGGGTGGTGTGGCTCAGTGGATTGAGCATTGACCTGTGAACTGAAGGGTTGTGGTTTGATTTTTTGGTCAGGGTACATGCCTGGGTTGTAGGCCATGTCTCACATAATGATGTTTCTCTCCCTCTGTTTCTCCTTCTCTTTAAAAATAAATAAAAATTTAAAAAAACTTTCAAGGATTCAGATCATATGAAATTAAGTTCTTTGAATCCAAAAAAATTGAATTAAAAATAAAATTTTAAATCTCCAACTATTTGGAAACTAAATAACACTCTTCTAAATAACTCATTGATCAAAGAAAAAAGTGGAAAAAAAAGAAAAACTCAAAAGGAAAGTATTGAAACCCGAATAAAATACAAACACAGCATTATTATTTGCTGAGAAGGAAAAATACGGAACAAAATACTTATTACGAAAGAAAAAAATTATTAAATTAATGAGCTTAGCTTCTACCTTAAGAAACTGGGAGAACTGCCTGAAATACAGCTATATGGAAGTCCTACAACTAGGCAACTAGGTATTTAAAGAAGTCACTTCCAGTCTGGTAGGAAGGGTGGAGATGCAGAACAGCCTGGTCCCACACTCATGTGTGGCAGCATAAAATTGAAAGGGATATCTTGGCTGAGTTCGCTCCTGAGAAGAGAGGGTTTTCTTCCCACCCCACACCAGGCTTCCCAGCCCAGGGTTCTAGAGCCAGGAGCATAAGTCCCCATAACTTCTGGCTGTAAAAACCAACAGAGACTGTGGCTGACTGAGATGGGGGACTTCTGGAGTCCCAGGCAGTTATTCTTAAAAGGCCTGCAAATGGGCTCACTTGGCTCACTTCCTCTGAGCTCCAGTGCTGGGGCAGCAGCTTGAAAGGAACCAGGGGATTATGAGGAAGTACTGAATTGTCTGGCATCAGGGAGAAAGCTGAGGAATCAGCTTTCTATCAGACAAAAGTTCTGGCAGAGACCATTGTTACTTTTATGAGAACCCCGTGCTCCCCACAGAGCCAAGAGATGGGCACCATATCTGAGTCTCCATCAACCTAGCTAACACTGTTAGCCCCATCCTGATGACTCCCTGAGACCTTGCCCCACCCAACTTGCCAGCCTACCTAAGCTGTTTTCAGTGGCTTGTCCATACAAATGGCCTCTCTTGCCTCATGCTTTGGACTTTCTTAAAATCTCTCAAACGAGCAGTATCTGGCCTCTGCATACCACATACCTTTGACCTTGATTCACAGTTTGGCCTCTCTTGGGCACTTCCAAGCCCGGCACAAGTAGCAGCCATTTGCAGATTGCTCTATAGTTTCTACCAGATAGCCCCAGGCAAGGCACATCAGTGGCCAAACTTGCAACTCCTGCGAGGTCACAGAGCCAATGCACCCAGTGGACAGACAGCTTCAGACCATGCCAGATAACAACCCTAGCACCTCCACGATCAACTCACTCAAGTGGTGGACCCAGTGAGCACCACAGTCCCACTGAAGCCAGTCCAACTCTGTAGGGTCGACTCCCAAACACAACTCTGCTGTAGTTGTAGCCAGTTCTCAGTTCTCACAGCTAATTGGCCTGGAGGGGTTATTCCCTCCCAGTGACACCAACAGCAATCAAGGTTCAACTATAACAGGACATCGCACACAGCCCACACAGGAGTACACCTGGAGTGTCCAGCTCAGGTGACTGTGGAGGCTGAGCCACTGGGCCCTATAGAATACCTGCTACATAAGGCCACTCCGCCAAGTCTGGGAGATGTAACAGCTCTACCTAATACATAGAAACAAACAGAAGCAAACAAACTGGGAAGACAGAGAAGCAGGTCCAAAATAAAAGAACAGGAGAAATCTTCAGAAAAAGAACTAAATGAAATGGAGGCAAGCAAGCTACCAGAAACAGCATTAGAAACAATGGTTATATAAGGATGCTCAAGGAACTTAGTGAGAACGTAAAGAGTGTGATAAAGAATGTAGAAACCAGACTTCCGGCCAAGATGGAGGCGTAGGCGGACACACTGTGCCTCCTCTCACAACCAAAATTAAGGACAACAAATATTTAGAAACAAGAAAACAACCAGAACTTATAGAAAATTGAACTGTACGGAAGTCCAACAACCATTCATCCAAACCGGTAAGAGGGGCGGAGTCGCAGCAGGAGAAAGTGGAGGTGTGGCCGCAGGAACGCAAGCAGCAGCGGCTGGCAGTTCCCAGGTGCACAGGCGGCGGCTGGTGGTCCCCGGGCCTACAGGCAGCAGCTGGCAGACCCCGGGAACAGGGGGGCAACTGTGCAGACCCAGTGAGGCCGCACAAGGCAGCTGGCTGACTGACCAGGTGGTCTCACATTCGAGCGCGCAGACGGTCCAGGCGGAGGGGAGGTGGCGGAGGGGACTGAATCCAGGAGAGAGCAGAGCAGGCGCCATTGATCCCTCTCAGGCCCCACCCCCACATACAGCATCACAACCCAGCGACTGGTCTGCCCCCACTGGGGAGCGCCAGAGGCTCCACTCTTCACTACGTAACAGCACGTGCGCGTGCGCAGATAATCCAGGTGAAGGGGAAGCAGCGGAAAGGGCCGGAGTCCGGGAGAGAGCAGAGCAGGTGCCATTGCTCCTTCTCAGACCCCACCCCCACCTATAGCGTCACAACCCAGCGACCGGGCTACCCCGCCCTGAGGAACACCTAAGGCTCCATCCCCTCACTACGTAATAGCCGCGACCAGACTAAAACCAAAACAACAAAAAAAACCCACCAAAAATGGCTCAAACCGGAAAACAAATAAAAGCCCCAGAGCCAATTCCTCTAAGCAGTGAAGAGATAGCCAACCTGTCAGATGCACAGTTCAAAGCACTGGTCATCAAAATGCTCACAGAATTGGTTGATTTTGCTCACAAACTAGATGAAAAAATGCAGGTTACAATCCGTGAGATGAAGGAAGATGCATGGGGAACCGATAGAGATGGAAGGAAAACTGGGACTCAAATCAATGGAGTGGACCAGAAGGAAGAAAGAAACAACCAAACAGAAGACGAGGAAGAAACAAGAATTCAAAAAAATGAGGAGAGGGTTAGGAACCTCCGGGACATCTTTAAACGTCCCAACATCCGAATTATAGGGGTCCCAGAAGGGGAAGAAGAAGAGCAACAAGTGGAAAACTTATTTGAACAAATAATAAAGGAGAACTTCCCCAATCTGGCAAAGGAAATAGACTACCAGGACGTCCAGGAAGCTCAGAGAGTCCCAAAGAAGTTGGACCCAAGGAGGAACACACCAAGGCACATTGTAATTACATTAGCCAAGATTAAAATGAAGCAGAGAATTCTAGAAGCAGCAAGGAATAAGGGGACAGTCACCTACAAGGGAGTTCCCATCAGACTGTCAGCTGATTTCTCAAAAGAGACCTTCCAGGCAAGAAGGGGCTGGAAAGAAATATTTGAAATCTTGAAAAGCAGGGACCTACATCCAAAATTGCTCTATCCAGCAAAGCTGTCATTTGGAATGGAAGGGAAGATAAAGTGCTTCTCAGATAAGGTCAAGTTCAAGGAGTTCATCATCACCAAGCCCTTATTCTATGAAATGTTAAAGGGACTTATCTAAGAAAAAGAAGATAAAACTATGACAGTGAAAAGACAACAAACTCATTGCTATCAAGAACCACACCTAAAACAAAAGCAAACTAAGCAAATAGCTAGAACAGGAACAGAACCACAGAAATGGAGATCATATGGAGGGTTAGCAACAGGGGCATGGGAGGAGGAGAGAGGGGGAAAAGGTACAGAGAATGAGTAGCATAGAAAATGGGAAAAAAATAGGGGGAGGGCAAGAATAGTATGGGAAATGTAGAAGCTAGAAAACTTATGACCCATGGACATGAACTAAAGGCGGGAATGTGGGTGGGAGAGGGTGGGTAGGGTGGAGGGGAATGATGGGGGAGAAATGGGACAACTGTAATAGCATAATCAATAAAATATATTAAAAAAAAAAAGAATGTAGAAACCATAAAAAAGCATCAGTCAGAAATGATGGATACCTTGACTGAAATGAAGAGCAATTTACAGGGGTAAACAGTAGTATAGATGAAACTAAGAATGAAATCAGGAATTTTGAATAGAAGAGAGCAAAAAACAATCAGAACAACAAAAAGAAAAAAGAATCCAAAAATATGGAGATAGTATAAAGAGCCTCTGGGAAAACTTTAAGCATACCAACATTTGCATCAGAGTGCCAGAAGGAGAACAGAGAAAGAAAGTAATTGAAGAGGACTTCTGGCCAAGATGGAGGCGTAGGCGGACACACCATGCCTCTTCTCACAACCAAAATTAAGGACAACAAATATTTAGAAACAAGAAAACAACCAGAACTTACAGAAAAATGAGCTGTACGAAGTCCAGCAACCATTCATCCAGACCGGTAGGAGGGGCAGAGTCGCGGTAGGAAAGAGTGGAGGTGCGGACCCAGGAGCGCAGGTGGCAGTGGCTCCCAGTTCCCAGGTGCACGGGCGGTGGCTGGCGGTCCTCGGGCACAGGGGGGCAACTGTGCAGACCCAGTGAGGACGCACAAGGCGGCTGGCTGACCAGGGGGTCCCACATTCGAGCATGCAGACGGTCCAGGCGGAGGGGAAGTGGCGGAAGGGACTGAATCCAGGAGTGAGCAGAGCAGGCGCCATTGTTCCCTCTCAGACCCCACCCCCACATACAGCGTCACAACCCAGCGACTGGGCTGCCCCGCCCTGAGGAACGCCTGAGGCTCCACCCCTCATACGTAATAGCTGCGACCAGACTAAAACCAAACAAAAACAAAACAAAAAACCCCACCAAAAATGGCTCAAACCGGAGAAAAAATGAAAACCCCAGAGTCAATTCCTCTAAGCAACTAAGAGATAGCCAACCTATCAGATGCACAGTTCAAAGCACTGGTCATCAAAATGCTCACAGAATTGGTTGATTTTGCTCATAAATTAGATGAGAAAATGCAGGCTACGATACGTGATATGAAGGAAGATGCATGGGTAACCGATACAGATGGAAGGAAAACTGGGACTCAAATCAATGGAGTGGACCAGAAGGAAGAAACAAACAGCCAAACAGAAAACGAGGAAGAAACAAGAATTTAGAAAAATGAGGAGAGGCTTAGGAACCTCCAGGACATCGTTAAACGTCCCAACATCCGAATTATAGGGGTCCCAGAAGGGGAAGAAGAAGAGCAACAAGTGGAAAACTTATTTGAACAAATAATAAAGGAGAACTTCCCCAATATGGCAAAGGAAATAGACTACCAGGATGTCCAGGAAGCTCAGAGAGTCCCAAAGAAGCTGAACCCAAGGAGGAACACATGAAGGCACATCGTAATTACATTAGTCAAGATTCAAATGATGCAGAGAATTCTAGAAGCAGCAAGGGATAAGGGGACAGTCACCAACAAAGGAGTTCCCATCAGACTGTCAGCTGATATCTCAAAAGAGACCTTACAGGCAAGAAGGCTGGAAAGAAATATTTGAAATCTTGAAAAGCAGGGACCTACATCTAAAATTGCTCTTCCCAGCAAAGCTGTCATTTAGAATGGAAGGACAGATAAAGCGCGTCTCAGATAAGATCAAGTTCAAGGAGTTCATCATCACCAAGCTCTTATTATATGAAATGTTAAAGGGACTTATCTAAGAAAAAGACGATCAAAAATAGGACAATGAAAAGACAGCAAACTCACAGCTATTAAGAACCACACCTAAAACAAAAGCAAACTAAGCAAACATCTAGAACAGGAACAGAACCACAGAAAGGGAGATCATATGGAGGGTTAGCAACAGGGGCGTGGGAGGAGGAGGGCGGGTAAGGTACAGAGAATGAGTAGCATAGATAGTGGGTAGAAAATAGACAGGGGAAGGGTAAGAATAGTATGGGAAATGTAGAAGCTAAAGAACTTATGACACAAGGACATGAACTAAAGGGGGGAATGTGGGTGGGAGAGGGTGTGCAGGGTGGGGGGAATGATGGGGGAGAAACGGGACAACTGTAATAGCATAATCAATAAAATATATTTTTAAAAAAAAAGAAAGTAATTGAAGACCTGTTTGGGACCACTTTGTGTGGTATCAGAAACTGTAGCCTCAAGCAAGCAAGGCCTTGCCTGTAAGTCTCCACCCAAACGCCGGGAATGCTAGAGGCAGGCATGACCCAATAATAGCATCAAGGGTTCCCGTGGGAAATCAGGCCTGAAGAATACATTGTACCCTTCAAAGCTTGCTTTGCTTCACATAGTCCTGTTGATATAAACCAGATGTTTAAATTCAAACCATAAGGGAGTGAACTCCTAATCTCATGAACCACGCCTTAACAAAGCTCTGGAATCAGCATATCTAACAGACCCTGACCTGAGGCAGATCTCTGTGTTTCCTCAATTCTTATCTATAGATAATATCTGTTTTTTGTAACTGTGGTCTGTAGACATTGATTGATGAGCTTTGCATGCACACTGTATACCCCTGTGCATACCAATCCCAATAAAGCTATTTTGGAGAAGGTCTGGGGCATTCTCCACTAGAGGGAATCCCCACCCCCTTTCTCGCCCAAACAACAGATTGTGTCCGGGATGACTCATTCTCATCTTTGGTGGCTGGGAGAGTTCGGCGGGTCTGAGCTTCCCACAAAAACCTATTTGAACTTCTGACCAAGATGGAGGCATAGGTAGACACACTGTGCCTTCTCGCACAACCAAAATAAGGACAACAAAAATTTAGAAACAAAAAACAATAACCGGTACTGACAGAAAATTGAACTGTACCGAAGTCTGACAACCAAGGAGTTAAAATAGACACATTCATCCAGACTGGTAGGAGGGTGGAGTCAGGTGGCGGGGTTGAGAGGGGGTAGCAGCAAAAAAAAAGCAGTGGCTAATGGACCCCAGGTGGGGAAGACAGCATTGGGCAGACCCCAGGCGCAGGGTGTCAGTGGGCAGACCCAACGAGGCGGCGGATTGTGGAGGGGCACAGCATGCAAGGCTGCTGGCTGACCCAGCGGTCCCACATTCAAGTGCAGATAAATCAGGCAAAACTGGGGAGTAAGACAGACCGAGCAACCCAGGGTCCCAGCACCGGGACATAAAGCCTCAAAACACCGATTGAAAACACCTGTGGGGGTTGAGGTGGCAGGAGAAACTCCCAGCCTCACAGGAGAGTTCATTGGAGAGACCCACAGGGTCCTAGAACGTACACAAGCCCATGCACATGGAAATCAGCACCCGAAGGGCCCAATTCGATTGTGGGAAGCGGCGGACAGGACTGAAGTATGGGAGAGAGCAGAGCAAGAGCCATTGTTCCCTCTCGGACCCTGCCCCCACATACAGCATCACAACCCAGCAACATGGGTTGACCCGCCCTGGTGAACACCTAAGGCTCTGCCCCTCACTATGTAATGGGCGTGACCAGACCAAAACAAACAAACAAACAAAAAACCAAAAACTCAAAAATGACTCAAACGGGAGAACAGATCAAAGTCCCAGAGGCAAGTCATCTAAGTGGCCAAGAGAAAGCCAACCTATCAGATGCCCAGTTCAAAGCCCTGGTGATCAGGATGCTCACAGGATTGGTTGATTTTGCTCACAAATTAGATGCAAAAATGAAGGCTACAATAAGTGAAATGAAGGAAAACACACAGGGAACCAATAGTAATGGGAGGAAAACTGGGGCTCAAATCAATGGAGTGGACCAGAAGGAAGAAACAAACAACTAAACGGAAAACAAGGAAGAAACAAGAATTCGAAAAAAAAGAGGAGAGGCTTAGGAACCTCCAGGACATCTTTAAACGTCCCAACATCCGAATTATAGGGGTACCAGAAGGGGAAGAACAAGAGCAACAAGTGGAAAACTTATTTGAACAAATAATGAAGAACTTCCCCAATTTGGCAAAGGAAATAGACTTCCAGGAAGTCCAGGAAGCTCAGAGAGTCCCAAGGAAATTGGACCCAAGGAGGAACACACCAAGGAGGCACATCATAATTACATTAGCCAAGATGAAAATGAAGAAGAGAATTCTGGAAGCAGCAAGGGATAAGGGGACAGTCACCTACAAAGGAGTTCCCATCAGACTGTCAGCTGATTTCTCAAAAGAGACCTTACAGACAAGAAGGGGCTGGAAAGAAGTATTCCAAGTCATGAAAGTCAAGGACCTACATCCAAGATTGCTCTATCCAGCAAAGCTGTCATTTAGAATGGAAGGGAAGATAAAGTGCTTCTCAGATAAGGTCAAGTTAAAGGACTTCATCATCACCAAGCCCTTATTCTATGAAATGTTAAAGGGACTTATCTAAGAAAAAGAAGATAAAAAATATGTATAGTAAAATGACAGCAAACTCACAGATATTAACAACCACACCTGAAACAAAAGCAAACTAAGCAAACATCTAGAACAGGAACAGAAACACAGAAATGGAGATCATATGGAGGGTTAGCAACAGGGGCATTAGAAGAGGAGTAGAGGGGGAAAAGGTACAGAGAATAAATAGCATAGACGGTGGGTAGAAAATAGGGGGGGAGGGCAAGAATAGTGTGGGAAATGTAGAAGCTAAAGAACTTGTGACCCATGGACATGAACTAAAGGGGGGGAATGTGGATGGGAGGGGGTGTGTAGGGTGGAGGGGAATGATGGGGGAGAAATGGGACAACTGTAATAGCATAATCAATAAAATATATTTAAAAAGGAATTAACCATTGATCTTTATATATGCAATAATGTGGATGAATGTCAAAATAATTATGCTAAGTGAAAGAACACAGAAGAAAGTAGATAGTGTATGATTCCAGTTATATAAAATTGTTTTAAAATGCAAAATAATCTATAGTAACAGCATATTGGTGGTTGACTGGGGATTGGGGTCAGGAGACAAGGAGGGACGTGTGGGAGGGATTGAAAAGAGGCATGAATAAACGTTTGAGGGTGATGGGTAATTCATTATGTTGATTGTGATGGAGGTTTCACAGGTGTTTATGGATATCAAAACATATAATTTGTAGATACACAATTTATTGTATGTCAATTATACCTTGATGAAGTTGTTAAAAGCAAACACTGTTAATGTTGCTAATTGTGAGGATCTGGAGCAGGAGTAAGTCCATGTGGAGAATGAGAAAGTATAACATTTAGCACTCCTTAAAATGTGGGAAAAGAACTTCCCCTGATTTAATCTGTATCGATCTGACTGATTTTGTTGTATTGCCTGAGAGAATAGAATGCAGGATAGCCCTACTTGTTTGGGGTCTATTTGACATATTATTTAAGTTCTTTGTTCACTGTGTTTGGATTTCTCTTGGCCAATAAATCCCTCTTCCACATAGTGTTCGGGGGAAATAAAAGGAGCTAGAATTCAAAGCAATCTATTTCTTTTGCTAATAGCTATTTGATGAAAGCTTAGTAAAAAAAAAAAAAGGAAAACTATTGACTAAAATTAGGTATCAAAATTAACTATAGATTTTAATTTCTCTTTGTATCTTGATTATTTGATAGCACATGTGATTTGTTCGTTTAAAAGCTTCATTAATTCTGACATGAAAGTCAAAGAGATCAATATAAAATTGGAGCTTGTTTATCCACAGAGTCTAGTGAAATTGTCATTTGAAATCAAAGTTACCTCAAACATAGTCAGATATCACGCAAATAAAGTGAGTTCTTAAAAAAATGTAGCTGGTCATGGAAAGTATTAAAAAAAAAAAAGTCGCAACCTGTAACGTTCTCACGTACTACCTACCTGTCTGGCTCGATAGAGCTGTGCTTGCTGAATCTTAGAGATGACTTGCTGTACTGAGATAGGGATCTCAAGTCTAGGGACCTCTAAACTATCAAGGTCTTTTCTGGACAAGATGGTGTAATCCACAACTTCATTTTCTGAATCAGACTCATTGTCTATCTCATTTTTCATTTTGATCATTATTTTGAAAAGTTGAGTGATTTTCTTTTATTTCTTCTTTTTCCCCCACAGAATATAAACAAATGCTGATAAACCTGTCCACAAGGGAGCTACAAGAGGTCGTTCCTGATCTCAGTTGTGGTTTACCCTGCCACTAATCTTTTGCTAAGCATAGTGTTTTGGTTCTGGTGATGTCATAATAGACCTGTTGTGACATTATCATTGACTCAAACATTTACAGAGTGCTTATTATATGCAGAGAACTAGACATTCTATATTCTGTGATGGTAGAAGGGTGAAAGGGGGGAGGGTGGGTAAAAAAAGAATAGACAACAGGAACTATTAAAGAAATAGAAGACATAGCCCTGCTTCAATGACCTTAAAATCTAGGTGTTAGAATTCAAGATCCAGTCTATGAAATGTAACTCCTGGTTCTTGTCTATTCTTGAAATTTTGCTTAAGAATTTTTAAGCCTGTAATGGAATAATTGCGTTACAACTTCCTCAGCTGCCCCTCAACTTTTCCTGACATGTAGTAACTTAGAAGATACTATTTGAACGATGCTCATACTCTTTGCACTGCCTAGGTACCCGTTTTTTTTTTTTTAAAGCATTTTTTTTTCCTTTTAGATTTTATTTATTTATTTATCTTTAGAGGGGAAGGGAAGGAGAGAGGGAGAGAAACATCAATGTACGGTTGCCTCTTGTATGTCCCCTGACGGGAACTGGCCTGGCAACCCAGGCATGTGCCCTGACTGGGAATCGAACCACTATCTTTCGGTTCGCAGGCCCGAGCTCAATCCACTGAGCTACACCAGCCAGGGCTTTTTTTTTTTTTTTTTTTTTTTTTTTTTTTTTTTTTTTTTTTAAGGAACCTGACTTGAACAAGATTTTGAATTTCCATAGCCGGCTCCAGAAATTGAAGGGAATACTGCTGGAGTATACTTTCTAACTGAGTTTGGGCAGCTCCTTTGATTGCAGAGGATGTGAAAGGATTTGGAAGGCTGGAGAAATTAAAGGAGAGGGTGATTTTATTGGCTGTGTATCTTTTTTATTTAATTTAAAAAATGTGAAAAAGTACAGAAAATGATGTCATGTAGCTGTGTGCCTATCACCTAGAATGAACAAATAATAACATTTTGTCATATCTGCTTCAGATATTTTTAAATAAAAGAGAGCACTAGAGATAAAGTTGATGAACCCTTTGGTTCTCCCGACTCCTTTCCCCTCTGTTCCTTGTTACAGGCAATGACTATCATGAATTTGATGTATTTACGTCTGGTCTATGTTTATGTAGTTTTACTATAGGTGTTTATGTATTCATAAACTATATAATGTAATTTTGTAGGTTTAGATTTTATACAAGTTGTGGATGTATAACTTAATTTCTCTACAAAAACTTTCTATGTTGAGTCTTTAAACTTATTGGAAATTTAGTCCAATGTTGAGTCCTTGTAAACTTATGAAGTTAAACAAACTGATATGTTGTGGAGTCAGTGGATCAGAAAGTAATTGTTTTTTAAAGACTATCACTTTACAGAGACTAAATTAGATAGCTTTCTTTCTCTTTAATGTCCCGTTGTCTAAGTTACTTTCTCCTGTTTTCCCAAATCATTTTGTAAAGTTTTATTACTTATCTCATTGAAGTGTATTATTTGTCTCTACCAGTTGGTGAACTAAAAACCAGATGCTACACTTAGTGTTCTTTTTCTAACATTTGTATATTCTTTCTGTTTCTCCAAAGAAATCATCTAAATTTGGATATCTATTTTGTTTGAGGTTCCTTTCCTTATGTAAACTTTTCTTTTTTTTTTTTTTTTTTTAAAGAATTTATCTATCTATCTTTAGAGGGGAAGGGTAGGAGAGAGGGAGAGGGAGAGGGAGAGAAACATCAATGTGTGGCTGCCTCTCGTGTGTCCCCTGCCGGGAACTGGCCTGCAACCCAGGCATGTGCCCTGACTGGGAATCGAACCGTGATCCTCTGGTTCGCAAGCCCGCGCTCAATCCACTGAGCTACACCAGCCAGGGCCTTATGTAAACTTTTCTAAACCCCAGAATAATTTCTTGTATGGTTAGACTGTCCACCTGCCCCTAATCATAAAATATTACTCCCTCCTTTTCTGTGAACCACAAGTGTAAGTGTATGTATTCATGGAAGTTCATGTTTCCTGAAAGAATCACAATGAAAGAAAATTATTTATTTTTATACGTGAGGTTTGATTAAAATATTCATCATTATCTAGCATTTCTTGTCATTATCAATTAATTTAAATATTTGGTTGGTAATATTACATTACTTTTATTTCTCTTGATTTCTTTACATTGCTTACTCCAATAGACATTCACAAAGCAGCTGAAATGCTTGTCAACTAAACTAATTTAGCATTAATGTGCTCTCTCTCATATTTTTTATGCAGCATGGAATTCATCAGCAACTGGAAATGAAGACTTTTTAAAGCAAATTTACAACTCTCTCCTTCCCTTTCAATTTGATAAGCACTTGTTGACATTACTATGTGACCACCATTATCCTAGACTGTGAAGAATATGACAGGGTATCTGTGAAGAAACTAAAAAACAAAAAAAAAAAAAAAGAAAAAGAAAATAACTTAGGACAGAATATAATACTCAAGTGCTAACAAGGGACATGAAGAAGAGATCTGTGGGGAGCAGAGTCTTTGGGAAAATGTTATGGAGAGAGAAGGATGATTGACAAATGAACCTTCCATACATGTAAGACACTTTGAGCCATGGCTTTGGAGGTGAGTGCTGAGATTGTATTTCAGGGGGAAAGTGAGGAGATTGGTTTCATTGAGACAAAGTAATGCTGAGTTTACTGGTGATCAGATTAGGAAGATTATGAGACACAAGTATCAGCAATTTGATGAGTGAATTAATTTGGTATCTAAGTGAAAAAGGAGATTCACTTGAGGTAAAGTACGGGAAATTACATGGGATCAGAATGGCCTGGAAAGCAAGTAACAGCAGTTTGGTCAAAATGAAACTTTCACTTTAGGAAGATTTTGTAATTTAATAAAATGGGAAAAAATTCACTAGAAAAGATCAAGACATGACTATTTAAAAAATGAGTACCTGAACTAGGATATAGAAGTGGGACTGATAAGGGAGGGATAAATCCTATTAGGTATTTTTAAAGATAATAAAGAATTTGGATCATCTAACAGAAAATTATAAAGATAAATTTTTTAAATTTTGTTTTGGCTCCGCTGCCTGTGGAGTAGCCTTCTGTCTCACTGCTTGACTAATACGCTGTTTAATTTTAAACTCTATAAAGAATTTTTGTTTTTATTATATTCCATTTACATCAAGAAGAGGTTATCCAGACCATCATAAAGTAGCAGCATATTAAGCGGAGATGTGCGTACCTGATTCCAGCTAACATAGGCAAAGTTCTTTAAAGGGGTCTCTAACAAAAACCTGCCTTCCTAGAGGGCTTCTTTAACTGTAAAATCCGGATAATAGTATTTATTGCATATGATGGTTTTAAGATGAATTCACGTAAAATACTAAGAATAGTCCCAAACACATAGTAAGCATGTAATAGAGCAGCCACTATTAATATATTTTCCATTAGGCTCTTTTAAAAATTTTTTCTTACTTTTTTTCTCTGAGCCACCACTTTTTCGGCAGAGTTGGGCGTTCCTTCACAACACTTCTCGCGCGCACGCACACATACACAGAAGAAAGGAAAGAAAAAACCCCAGAACACTTCCCTAAGGTCGGTTTTTTATCAGATCTAGATTTTCAGCTATGAAAACTGCGAGATTATGGCCGTGGAAACTATCCGTTTAGCAATGGACGGGATGCAGTAAGATGTTCACACAACCCCGTATCACAGAATAGTGCCTTCTACGATCGCTTCCCTCCTCCCCCTAGAACAGATGATAGTATATTCCTTACTGCTGCTGGAAAATATGGTGCAAAAATTGAGCGCGCCAAGTGTTTTCTCTTCTCCCGGAAGCATTTGCTTTTTTGAACCGGAAACAGTTGCTGCTTTAAGAGAGATGGGACTGGGCGGGTCAGGCCGCAGCGGCTGACGGCGGGGGAGGAGCCGGTTCCACTGCCGGGTGGAGGGGACCGTAGAGTGCCCTTATCCTAGCGTTTGGGGCTCGGGCCTTTAAGCCAGTTGGAGTAGCAGCGGCGAGAACGATTGGGCCAACCGGGGGAAGATATGTTGCTCTTCGTGGAGGTGAGTGGGCTCGGTAATCTCGTCCTGCCCTGAAAGAACAGGAGTGTTGAGGCGCCGGCCCGTCCCACCGCCATGTGACTTTCCAGGCCGTACACGCCGCTGCACCGGCAGATAGGCTGACACAGCACCTGGGCCGTGTGGGCCTGCGGCTCCACTTCTGCGCTCTCCCAGTTTAGGGAGCTGTGGGAGGTGAGGGCTGGAGTAGGGGAACGTTGACGGTGGGAAAGCGAGACTTCCCTGGCGCGGCGTGAGGATCAGAGGAAGGGGAAAGTGTCCCATATGGATCCCCTAAAGGAGGCAAACTGGAGTAGGGCGGGGGAGGGGGCGCGAGTGCGGCGGGGCGGAGTCTGCGGAGAACAGGGTAATCAGGTGGGTGCGTTCTGGGGGTTGAAGCGAGGTCTCGCGGGGCCCTCTGGGAGAGAGGGAAGCAACATGTGGGGCCGCGGAGAGAAGAAGGTGAAAATCGGCATATGTGTTTGAAAAGAAAGTTGAAAGCCTATTTTTAGCAGCCCCGCCAAGTTTTGTTAGGTCTCGGTCGGTACGTCCCTGGAACGTTCCGTGGGTGGAAAAGTAAGTTACTGTGAACGGAGGAGAAACCTTGAAAGGCACCGCTTTGACCTTTTCTAAAAGTTACTCAGGCAGCGGCTCAGGGGTGAGGGCTTGGCTTTTTGAACGGATAAAAGCCCTTTGCACGGAAAATTCCAAGAATGAGAGAAACCTAGTCCGGGGAGAGCCTACTTTTGTATTGTTACTTAACAATATAAATACTTCTAATACTTGTATTTAGAACGCGTGCTTTTGGCCTATTTTAATTTTAGGTAGTAGATACCTGCCTTACACGTATACGAGGTTTAATTTCTCTTATTTCTGTCTTTGTCTTGTGTGCAGTGAGCGTCAGCTGACTGCCTGGCTAAAAGCTTTGAGTAGATTCCAGATCATACTGTTCTTGCATTGTGAAAACGTCAGACTAGCAAAGCTGCCGCTTCGCAACTTGGCACTTGTTAACTATGCCCATAAAAAGAATATTTTCAATGAGGGAAGGAATTTACAGGTTGTATAATGGATCAGCCAGTCTGTGGCGAATCATTTTTGGGGAAGAGAGAGATCTCATTCTGTAATATTTGCGTTAGGAAAATACATGCTCTCTCACCTTTTGATCTAATCAGTGTATCTAATAAATATGAGATTTTTAAATTGGGTTTTAAATTGACACAGCTACTTTAGAGTATGTCCAACATTGATAATAAACATTCATTGGAACATTACAAGTAAATCATGAAAAGTTTAAAAATTATTGAACCCATTCTGTTTACTGATTTTTATACTCGTTTTTCTTTGGGCAGATTAAGAAATCCGATATGGTTTTGAACAATACCAGTTTGTGTTAGGAATGTTATGACGATTAAATACTGATTTAAGTGTGTATGTGTTTTGCCGGGTAAAAGGAGGACTGAAGTTTTATTTGTATCAACATAATTCCAAAATAAACTTTTGAGTTCCACATTGCTTTCTTTGGCTTTGTTAAAATGTGAATTTTTAACAATAGTTCCATTTGTTGAAATTTTAAGCTAGATCCTCTTTTGTTTCTAAAACAATAATGTAGCATTTTACAGATGACAAAATTGAGGTTGAGAGGTTAAGTGACTTAGTAAAATTAGTGGAATTGAAATTTAGATACAGGTCATTCCAAAGCCAAATCATAGCTCTTACTAAACTGTTAACAGAAAATTAATGTTTACATTAATAATTTTCTTTGAATCAGTATGGTTTTAAATTTTTCTCATAATGAGTTTTATCGAAAATGAGCAATGTCAGTAAATACTTGGGGCTGAATATGTGACATTAAAATCAGTGAAAAAACAAAAACAATAAGGGAAAAAAACCCCACACTGGTCATTTGGCATTTTGTTAACTAATATTTGATCCTTATAAGTTCATGATATAGGAATTATTCTAAATAAGTGAAGCCAAGCTCAGAAATTTGATGACTAAAGTCATTCAGATGTGGGGACTGAAGTCTGAAGTCTGGCTTCCAGAATATAAATCTTTGGCTCCAAAACTTATTTTTACACTTTCCCCTAAGCCAAGGTTCTTAATCTGGGTCCCTAGACAGAATTGAGGAAGTCCATGAACTTGGTTGAGGGGAAAAAAATAATGGTCTGTTTATACTAGTTTCTAATTAAAATCTAGAAATGAAAATTCTTGAAATATCAATGGCTGCAACAAAAGTATTTGTATCGTAGTTTTTACAGATTATCTTGAAGTATTGTTTATGCTCATTACTCTGCTACATTTTTCAAAATCTTATTTAATGCATTATTATTAAGTTAGAAATTTAAAAATACTTTGATGAATATGATATGTTTGGTTTATTTTGTGATCCTGAATATTTCATTTACTTAAAAATGTTATTCTGAGAAGAGGTCCATGGGTTAATTAGATTTACTAAAGAGGTCCACGGCACAGGAGAGGTTAAGAACCACTTTAACCAAGTTGTATGCCGATCAGATTTGGACTTCTGTAATCTGGGGTCCATGAGTCTTCTGCGGTTGTGCTCAGAATCTTGTATTTGAGTGCATTTTTTCTGGAAAAACTCCAGCTTACTAATTTATAACTGGAATCAGTGGGATAGATAATGGTGATAAGTGCATGTATTGTACTTACTATGTGTCAGGCCTGTTAAGATGTCACTTTTTTTTAACCTAGAAATTTTTTATTTTAATTTTATTTTGTAATTTATTTTTTATTGTATTTTTTGCATTACCATTTTGTCCCATTATTCCCCCCACAGTCACCACACTGTTGTCCATGTCCATGAGTCGTTTCTGCCTTTTTGCTCAATCCTTCCACTGCCTAACCCCCACCCCGACTTTAGCTGTCATCCTGCTCTTTATGAGTCTGTCTCTGTTTTGCTTGTTAGTTCAAAAATGTGGAACACTTCATGAATTTGTGTGTCATCCTTATGCAGGGGCCATGCTAATCTTCTCTGTATGGTTCCAATTTTAGTATATGTGCTGCCAAAGCGAGCACAAGATGTCACTTTTTTTAAAACTTGGTCTTGCAGACAAAGGGTTATATTGACTCTAGTAATTTTTTGCTTTTGTTTTTGTTTTTGATTTTTTTACTTCTCACCTCTGTTTTGAAGGAGAACATGCAGTGGCTCTCTGGGAAGGGGTAAGAATGTTTGGATGATTCACAAAATTGTCATATGTCCCAACATAAATTGTTACAACAAAATCTGTAAGTTTGAAACAGCTCCCTTCTGGCTCCTAGGGAGTTATTTAAATTTTTGAGCACCAAGGGGACAGTGTACAAATTTTTCATGTTTTTTTTATGGTGGTTGACATTTTAATCATTTTCCCCCATCTAATATTTTTAGCCAGTCTGCTTTAGTTGTTTGGCAGTCTTCCTCCCTCCCTCCTTTCCTTCTTTCTTTCCTTATTGGGTTTCTGTCTCTATTTGAACTTTTTCCTGAAAATAAATACTTAAAACCACTTATTTAGGTACGAATGAGTTTTTTGCACCCTAAGTTGCTTTAATAACTCAAATAATTTAATTATGGTAAAATACATATAACGTAAAATGTATCATCACCATTTTAAGTAAGTAGTTCAGTGGTATTAAGTACATTTGTGTGATGCGCAGCCGTCACCACCACCCATCTCTAGGGCTCTTCATCTTGCAAAATTGAAACTCTGTACACATCAATCAAATCCCATTTTCCCCTTTTCCCAGATCTTACATAATCTTAGAAATAATTTATCTGAATTCCAAAGTTTTCTGCTTTTTTAGGTGATAACATTTTACATTTTAGGTTAGCCTTAGGGTCTGAAAATACCAGAATATTTGCCTAGATAATTTTTCATTAATTTTATATTACAGTAATCATAAGTGTGCCTTATGCACCGTGCTCAGTTTTTTCCCCATTAGCTTAAGTAGTTATTTATAAAAAGTTACTAGATATCACTGCCTAGACATAAAAAGTAACTTAGAAAAGAAGTACCTAGATGAATTGGGAAGTGATTGCCAAAAAGAATTTTAAATAAGTGAATAGCTAGCTGAGTGATCAAAGATCAATTGGGTTGAACAATTGGGTTTTGTAATATTTATTGCAAATTGATGGAAGAATTTAAAAATCAGTAAAACATTCTCAAATAAAATATTTTTAGATATAATGGACTGAAAATGAAGTAAAATTATTTTTGAAATGTGAAAAGTGGAATAAAATGCTTAGAGATGAACATAAAAATGTAGAAGTACTTCACAGTGCTTCAAAGTACAGTATGTGAAAAACTAGTAGAAATATTGGTATTCACCTATTTTATATCAGTTTTGGTTTGTTTGGGCTATAAGCCAGCTTCATATTATTAATACTTCACAGTTAATCGAAGTGATCCTTTATACTAGACATGAACATTCCAAATCTGATTTTGTTCTATCTAAGAGCTCAAAAAGAGATTTTGACCCTGTAGTTAGAAACGGGGTCTGAGTCTGTACTGCAGAGGAATGGAAAGTAGTGGAAGTTGAGAAACTAATCCAGCTGTCAATTTGAAGTCATAAAAAGATTCTAACCTCCTCTTCAAATATCTTTAAGTGAAAAATGACTGTAACCCTGATAATGTTAATAGCATTTTAATTTATCATTCCTATATTCTGTGTTTTGCTTAAGTTTCATTTTATTTAAAGTTTAACTCTTGAGGGAGGTTTTCAGCCTTGAAAACATTGTCAACTCTTGTATTAATGCACTGTGATTCTCTGTAAGGGTTTTGGAATCCTGGGTTCAAACATTAGCTGTATGACCTGAGGCAAGGGATGACTTTTTTGAGCCTTAAGTTCCTATTCATAATTTGAGATTAGTAATTTCTTCTGACAGAATTAGGTTGTGTTCATAGTGTTTGTGGTGTTTATGAATTAAGCATTGTAATATGTATAATTAGGTAAGAGCTTTACAGATACCATCATTTGATCACAGTAAATATTGCGATGTAAATTGTTCAGTATATAAGTGTTGCCTTCCAAAACTACTGAACTTTGTGCTTTATGTATTAAATATTTCTGGTAAATTTATCAAAACTACACGATACCAGCATTGGTAATTGCAAGAACTACTGTGAGATAACACTGATTTGAGAGATGTGTAACTTTTTGAGTTCTGTTTTAGCCTTGTTACTTTTATAATTTGCTCTGGTTCAGGTGAACCAAACAGGGTAATTAATTGCCTTATTTAAAATTTTTTTTATAGTTTGAGTTTAGTTTTAATTGGACAAAAGTTTTAAAACAAGAATGAAGAGTTCAATATATTAATACAAACTCATTTACATGACAGATTTAAAGGAACACAAATGATAAAAGCAAATAGGCATGTGTTATATTTGCTCTTTTGGAAAAATATTTTTTCTAATGTATAAGTATTAAGTAAATGCAAGAAGAAACTTTTGAAGATCACATTCTCATGTGTCTCCCCTTGTCTGTTGTGTTGTCAGACCATTTGAAACAATATTTGGTTCAGAAAATATCTCTATAAATTACTGGCTCTAAATCAAAGACAGAGGAGTACTTTGGGTAAATATTATTAGAGGTAGGGTATGAACTAGAGACATAAAGCCAAATTCCAAAGATTAGGGGTTAAGTTTGGTTTGGTTTATATGTTACTGAGGAAAGCATTTTCTGTGTCAGAGCAGAAAAGTCAGGAGTGATCAGGGTTTGTGTGGGACATAGTTTGCTAGTATTTCACACCACTAGATACTACAAGCTGTAAAACAGGTAGGGAGACCATACTTCCCATTTTGTCCTGGACAGTCATGGTGTACACCTGTTTTCTGGAACAGATGCCTCGCTCTATTTCATTCTTAATGGTCTAGTTTGTATGATAATTTTTAATTTTTTCAGAAGAGATGAGAGATTCACTGTTTATTGACAGTTTTTTTCCGTTATCAGCAGCAACATAGTGTACATAAGTTAGCACTCAAATAAATATTTGTTGTGGCTATGGGAAATTAAATTTATAGGATTTACAAAAATTTGCAGTTAAGCAAAGTAAGGGAAATAGGATTATTCTAGCCTTTTGAGTTGGGGAAAGGAAAGGAAAAAATAGGAGAGCAGTGATTAAGTAATAATAAGATACATTTAAATACAAGGTTGCTTAAAAAAATGGTTAAGAATTTGGACTCTGCCTGCTCAAGCTGAGCCACTTTCTAATTGTATGACGTTGGGCAAGTTTTTTAACCTCTGTTTCTGTAGTATCTGTAAATTGAGAATAATACTAATACATGAGAGTAATATTAATATCTATCCCACAGGGTTGTTAAGAGGGTTGATAGTTAATGTAAAGCACTTAGAATCTGGTATATAAACACTATAAATAAGCTGCTTTCATATATATTTATGAAAGATAAGTCTCATCTTAGTTTTGTGGTCATTTTCATTTGAAAGTAAATGGTTTGCTGACTTGACTATACACGCTAGGAATTAAGAGGTGCCCTTTTTGAAAAGAATTATTGTGATATTTGAGGGTTTTTCATTTTGAGTTTTTTTTTTTTTAGTTCATTTGTATAGTTAGCCATTGGCTTTGTCATATAACCAGTTTGAAGTAAAATGGCTCCATTCTTTTGAGGAGTATTTACATTACTTAAGTGATAAATATTAATAGTCTGATCTTTAGTAAGGGGATTCATGAGTCTCATGTAGAACTATAAAAGTCTGTAGTTTTTATTATATTTTCATTTCAATCCATGATCCCTCTAAATTAAGCCACTAATCTAGAGAGGCTTCCCTTCCCTTCCCTTCCCCTTCCCTTCCCCTTCCCTTCCCCTTCCCTTCCCCTTTCCCTTTCCTTTCCTTCAGTTGTCGAGATGTCATCTGACTGAGGTAGTGGGACTTTGGGGTTGTAAGTCTTGTCTTTCCCTGATACTAGAGGACCAGTACCAATATCTTTATTGATGAATAAACTTCAGATTCCTTTCGCAGTGGAGAATAAGTGAATTCTGATTCTTGACAACTTGGAGAGCTTGGGGGAAATGACCTAGGGTGGTCCAGTTACCTTGTTATTCAAAGTGTGAGCTCTGGATCACCAGAAAACTTCCTGACCCAGGGGATTGTTAGAATATAAACTTTCTAACCGGTTAACTGGATATTGAATCAGAATCTGCACTTTATCAAGATCCACAGATGATTCTTTTGCACAGTAAAGTTTGAGAAAACCATCATAGTATATATTCATTCTACAAATTTTATTGTTGGCCTCCTGTGTGCTGGTCACTGTTCAGTGTACTAGGGAGCAGTAAGTCATAAACAAGGTCACTGCCATTGTGGAGCTTGCAGATGGAATAATTCAGATTAGGATACATGCTTTGTGATAGAAGGTAAAATTTCATGAACTACTGTGAATGTGCATATACACTCATTCATTCATTCATTTTAACTGAAAATTAGCTATACCTTGCCCTAGGATAAAAACTTATTGCAGAGCTGAATTGATTTCTGCCCTGGTGACCCTAGTTCTTATCTGGTGGCTATATTCTTCATTTGTTTCTTCTGGATTATTAGTCATTCTTAGGCAGAACTGGAGACGGGACATTTGGCTTGGTGAGAAGATTTATAATATTTCTTAAATAGTATGTAACTAGTTCTCTTAAAGTTTCTTCTAAGGCAACTGTACTATAGTGTCAGGGTCCAGACTGCCTAGAAGGTGAAGTAACTTTTTTCTTATCTGCAAAATATGGATAATAATGGTATTTAAATGAAGTTATGAAGATAAATTAAATATCCCATAAATGTTAATTATTCTTTGTTAGAATGGGTAAAAATTCCCAGTTTAATTTCACTTTTACTTGCCATAAAATACCCCTAAGCATCTCCTCTTAGGATCCTGAAGTTCTATGCTGGATAAAATGATAGGTGCTTCTTTTTATCACTTAATAGTCAACAATAGTACTTTTTAAGTACTTTTGTTTAAGTACTTAAAATTTAGTGGTCCTCTCAATATTGGGGATGTAAAAGCTTAACCTGGAAGATTGATCTGCCACGAGGCAAGTAAGTTCAGTCAGTTTATATACTTCTGTTTCTGTTTCTCAGCATTTGTGGGGTTAAGTGGTATGGCGTTTCTGTTTTCTGATAGTTAAATAGGTAAGTAAAACAAATCATTTTGTATATGATCAAAGAGATGGCTTCACCATACTTATGGTGACTTTTTCCTGTTTTTTTTTTTGTTGTTGGTGGTGGTGTTTTTTGTTTTTTTTTTTTTTTTTTTTTTTTTTACCTTGAAACTGCTGTCTCTTCTTCCTGGAAGGTATCATTTTGCCAAGATTTTGATGTTTCCCTTTCTTTCTCTTTCATTTATCTCTCTCCCCAGATAGGAATTGGCATACTGTGGATCAAGAGTGAGCACTTCTTTTGACTATTAAGTGATGACATATATTGCTTAGAAATAGAGGTGGTGATTAATCTGTCAGTTTTATAGACTGACACTTGAATGTTTTTGTGGTGATTTGAGAGTATCTGGTTCCTTGTATACTATGTGAATGTTGGCAGGTAGTTTTGGCAGGCACTTGGACAATTTACATCCTTTAACACAAGGTCTGTCAGGACAAAGTCCAACCATTCTTAATGTAACTAGAACAGTTTGTGCAACATTGATGTACTCGTGTCAGCTGAGGAGAGTGGGCTGGATGTGCATGTGTGAACAATGATGACTTCACTGTAGCAATTGCCTGGGGGTTGGTAGATGCCATTGAGTGAGCATGTGTACTGTGTGGCCATTACATTAAAAATGACTGAGTGAGTAGAGCAAAAAATTGCATTAGATTTTGTGTTAAGCTTGAACATTACTCCTTGGAAACCATTCAGATGATTCAGAAAGCCACAACTATGGGCAAGTGGTGATTAGCAGTTCATCATGACAATGTGTCCACTCATGTATCACATCCCGTGCAGAGTTTTTTAGTGAAACATCAAATTACCCAAGTGACTCAGCCCCCCTACAGCCCAGATTTGGTGCCCTGTGACTTCTGGCTTTGAAGAGATTTCAGACCATCAGTGAGGTTCAGGAAAATATGACAAGGCAGCTGATGGCAATTGAGAGAACTGTGTGAGGTCCCAAGGTGCCTACTTTGAAGGGGATTGAGATGCCCTTGTCCTGTGTACAGTGTTTCTTTTTCAATAAATGCCTCTTATTCATATTACATGGCTGTATGTTTCCTGAACAGACCTTGTAGATGTTTTCTATACAACTGTAACCTCGAGGACTTCTAGTTCTGTGGAAGATAAAAGGATTTTGATGAGGTTCTTTATTAAACTTTAGTCAAAAGATGACTCAAACATGGTTATCTAGAGTAAATTTTTTATATCTGTATTGGAAATTGCTTTCCAAAAGTGTTACTACTATTGCCCAACTTACTATATCTTGTCAGTATCAGGCATTCCCACTTGTAAGAATTAACTGTATAGGTTAAAATGAAATCATGGATTTATTATGTGTGTTTTTTAAGGATTTTATTTATTTGTGTTTAGAGTAATGGACAGGGAGGGAGAAAGAGAGGGAGAGACACATTGATGTGTGAGAGATTCATTGATTGATTGCCTTTCACATGCCCTCTACTGGGGACCTGGCCCATAACCCAGGTATGTGCCCTGATAGGATTCAAACCAGCGACCTTTCAGTTCTCAGTGGGCACTCAATCCACTGAGCCACCCCAACCAGGGCTATTTTGTGTTTCTGACCAGTGTGATTGAACATTTTTCCATGTTTATTGATTTTGGGGTGTACGTTTTGCTCTGAATTGTCTTTTTTGCTCATTTGTCCTTTTCTTATCAATTGGTAGAATCTATAAGCTTATTTGAAGACAATAGTGTGTGTCACTTGCCAAGAAATATTTTACCAGTTGATATGTCTTTTATTTGGATCTTAAGTGTTTCATTATATATTTTCTGATTGTAAAAGTAATAGATGATAATTTTAGGAAAACACAGAAAAGCACAAAAATGAAAATAAAAACACCAGTGCTCAGAGATAATCAGAGATCACACTTATTTTTAGTCTTTATAGTCTTTGCTGTACTGATGAATTATTTTTCAAAATTAAATCTTTTTCATAATAGGATAGCAATTTGCTTTATTCCCCCCCCCCAAGTTTCTGTGAACATTTCCATGTCCTCTACAATATTAAAAATTTTTTTTGAAATAATTATAAATAATCAACTTGCCCCCAAAATGTACAGGATGGTCCTATGTACTTTTTGCCCAGTTTCCCCCAGTAGTGGTACCTAGCATAATTATAGTATGATGTAAAAATTGGCAAATGGACATTGGTGCAGTCCACAGAACTTGCTCAGATTTCACCAGTTTTATATCCAGTCTGGTTTTAAGGTTCTGGGACATTCTGTAAATGGCTAGACTACAGTTACTGAACAAATCCTCTGTAGTTGGTATTTTAGTTCATTTGGGCTGCTATAACTATATCACTCTGGGTAGCTTATGGGAAGTCTGGGATCGTGGTGCCAGCAGATTTGGTGTTTGGGGAGGGCTTTCTGGATCATACATGGTGCCTTTTTTTTCACCGTCCTACATGGTAAAAGGGACTAGGGAACTCTGTGGGGTCTCTTTCAGAAGAGCGTCAGTCCCGTTCAGGAGACCTCCCATGCCATGATTTAATCACCTCCCAAGGCCACACCTAAATACCATCACATTAAGCATTTGGATTTCATACAACTTTGGGGAGTATGCCAACATTCAGGTGATAACAGTTGGATATTTCTAATTTTTCAGTATTATAAAATTAGTGTGGTGAACATTCTTGTACTTATATGTTTTTGAATATCTCCTCTGAGTAGAATTTCTGACACACAGAATTTCTAGACCAAAAAATGTATATTTTTAAGACTGCTGATATACAGTGCCAGCTCTTAGGAAAGTTATGTGCATTACAGCAGTGAATTGATTGTTTCTTTTACTTGTCAAAATGGCATTAAGTAGTTTAATAGTAAAAACAATACTTTGTAATTAACTATTCCTTGTTGTCTTTTTGTACATTTTCCCTGTTTGGCAGTATCTTACTTTCTGTTGTTAATAGGTTGGCCTTGTACCCTTCCAGACCTTTTCTGTTTTTATATAAATATAGATTTATCTGTATAGTGATATTATGTTTGTTACTCTTTTGCAATTTGACTTTTTAAAAAATATTTATTTATTTTTAGAGGGAGGGAAAGGGGGGGGGGAGAGAGAGAGAGAGAGAGAGTGTGTAACATCAATGTGTGAGAGATATATATCTATGGGTTGCCTCTCTCCTGTCCCTAACTGGGGACCTGGCCCGCAACCCAGGCATGTACTCTGACTGGGAATCAAACTGGGCAACCCCTCAGTTTGCAGGCCGGCACTAAATACACTGAGCCACACCAGCCAGGGCAGTATATGGTATATTTTATATGCTAAATATTAGTCTTAATCTCCTATATTGTATAGTTGTCATATTTGGGAGCTCCCAATGTTTGAGTAGCTTTCTAAATTTGCAGAAGTGCTCATAGTGTGAGGTATACCTCCACAGTGTACATACTAGTCAAAACTCAAAATTCCTGATTCTCATATATCTAGGTGGATGCAAACATGTTACCTCAGAGCCGCTAGTCACACACACCTGCAGATGACTTCTATTTAAAAATACACAATATAAGGAAATGGGGGTTCTAGTCACAACTTTTCATTTTGCAGGCAGGAGTGGGGTAGAGGTGGTCATCTTGAAGGGCAGTTAATAGTTGCAAGGTTAAATTCCTAAGGAGAATTGGCTTTGATGCTGGCAGAAATAATGGTTGTAATGGATTTGAATTTTGGCATTTAGTGCTTGGTAGTGACAGGGATAGTGATTTCCTGGACATCAAACGATTTCTGCAACATTATTTTGGGTGATGTTATCTTGGCATCCGTTTTTTTAGCCCTTCTAGCAACATAGTGACAGTGCCACTACTATCCTTTAATCAGTTACTTTTCTCTTTAATTTATCCAGAGTGGATTTGAAGACTGATTGCTAAAATTTTTTGATAAGAATACTTTTGGTATGGTACACATTGTTTGCATGTCTACAGAGTAACAAATATAAAGATAACTCCTCAAATTATGCCATAGAGGTTTTAAAATAACCCCTGATAGCTCTTTCGGCAGGGCCACCTGCTGGTGCTGTAAGAAAACTAGTTGGGCCTGCCTGGTGTGGCTCAGTAGATTGAGCACTGGACTGTGAACCAAAGGGTCGCCAGCTTGATTCCCAGTCAGGGCACATGCCTGGGTTGCACTCAAGAGGCACCCTCACACTGGTGTTTTTCTCTCTCTCGCTCTCTTTCTCCTTCCCTTCCCCTCTCTAAAAATAAATAAATCTTTTTAAAAAGAGAGAGAGAAAGAAAACTAGTTGGTAATTGTGAGTTAACATTTCTAACCTAGGAATTGCTATGATTGTTGAAATGGTGCATGTTGAAAGATGCTGTTGCTCCCCTGTAAGATTTGGTACTTTATTAATTGGTTTTTATGTTGTTGTAAAAGGGCTTAAAGCCCTGAAACCAAAAGTCAAGAAGCCTTTTGACCTCAGACTTCCATTTTAAACTCAGGCCACTTTTTTTTTCTTTCTTTCTTTCTTTTTTTTTTTTTCCCATTTGTTTGTTTGTTTCATTTTATTTTGTTTTAAGGATGAACGTTATTGACTCTTGTCTGTCATGTTAGAAAGGTAATTATAGTTGCTTAACACTAATTTCTTTTTTACACACATGCCTCTATTTTATTTGATACACGGGTGTAGGTTTACTCTCAGGTGGTTTGTGTTAATAGTTGAACTTTTGGGTTGTCCCAAAAGACTGTGTGGTTTATTCTGTAAAATAAGGCAGATTTTTCATTTTTACCAGTAAGTTTATTGATTTGGATATTTTGAGTATGTCAGCTATCTCCTACTATTTATTGGCTTCTAGTGTGTAGAGACCAAGGGTACTGCTAAACATCTTCCAATGCATAAGACAGCCCCACAGCAAAATGCCAATAATACCAGGAAAGTTTGCAAACCACTTTTGACACGTTCGATCAGCGATAGCACCTTCTCCACACACTGCACAAGTCTTCTTTTGTGTTTTGGTTACATTTTTATCTTTCTTGAAACACTAAAGCATAATATGCCAAGAATGTTGCATATTTTCTTCCATCGTCAATATTAAAATAGCTGCATAAAAATTCACCAATTTTGATAAGGTTTTGTTAAGGTTAAGTTAGGTGTCCAAGGTGTGTAGAAAGTATAAGGAGTTTTGGTAGGCTAGACATTATGTTTTTTAAAAATTGGGAAACTGAGGCCAATAATTTCATAATTCCTGGGTAGCAGAATAAAGTTTTTTTTTTCCTGTTTCGCCATAGTTGCCTCTCAATTGTTGGAATTACACTTTAATTTAGCGTTATTAAAATAATATCGGTACTTTTAAAAGAATTTAAAGGAGAGATTTAAGCTGATACAGCAAAAGAACTCTTCAGACCAAAAACAATCAGAAAATACTAATCCAGAGAGATAAAACAGGCAATAAATCCAAAGGCTACCCTTAATGCTTCTGTTGATTCTTAGTGTCCCAGAGCTTTGGTTTTAATGAGCAGTGCTTAGAGGCAGGATACAAGGTAAAGTAGGAGAAAAAACAAGCTTTCCCAAAGAAGGGAACTTCAGCCATGGTTCTGGATTGGTGGGGGAGAGATCTTCCCTAATAATTTTAGCCACAAATACTTTTTGTTGCCAAAGTAGAGCAAAATTCACACTATCTGTTATTCCATAAAATCTATGTTGAACATTTCAAATAATAGCAGATTGATACAGTCATCTACCACAGTGATTTCTCCACCATGTGCAATGGCACACTGCTGTGCCGCAAGAATTTTTCAAACATGTAATACCTGACTATTTAGTCAGGGGCACTGGCCTCTTTTCCCTTAGGTTGTCAAATAAAAAATGACAAAAGCCAATACAATAGCTGTCTGGTATAAATGAATCAAAATTATATCTATTTTTGTCAGGTCTGCAAAAAAATATATTTTTTGATGTGTCACAGAATTTTAGTAATTAGTTTATGTGTGCCATGAGATGAAAAAGGTTGAAAATCACTGATCTAGCAAAAAGAAAACAAATTCTCTCCTGAAGAGCACATTTAAAACATAATCTTCAAAATTCCCACAAATGAACAACCAAGAAAAATAGGCTTATACTGTAAAATTATAAAGTATGTAAGGAATCATAAAAATGGTTTAGCAGAAACAACAAATCGCAAAATAGAACCTCAAAGATTGCAGATATTGTTATCAAATATAGATTATAAAATATAAATGCTAAATATGCCTAAAGGAAGGAAGGTACTCAAGGAATGATCAAGAAACAAAACATTGATCAGATGTGAGAAAAGAACCAAAAGGGTCTTTAAGAAACAAACAAACAACAAAAAAAATGCCCTGGCTAGTAATGGCTCAATTGGTTGGAGCATCCTCCTATAAACCAAAAGGTTGCAGGTTTGATTCCCAGTCAGGGCACATGCCTAGGTTGTGTGTTGGGTTCCCAGTCAGAGTGCATACAAGAGGCAACCAATTGATGTTTCTCTCGGTCATCGGTGTTTCTCTCTATTCCACCTCCCTTTCCCTCTCTAAAAAATCAGTAAGAATGTCCTTAGTTGAGGATTAAATATATATATGAATGAACTTAGAAACTGACTGGACAAGGTGACCACCCGTCAGAAACAGCTGAAGAGACAGTTGATGAACTGGAAGATAAATCTTAAGAAATTGAAGAGAACGTGATTTCTTTTTTAAAAGTCTTTTATTGTATATTTTTTTTCCATTACCATTTAGTCCCCTCATACCCCCTTCCACCCCCGCAATCACTACATTGTTGTCCGTGAGTCATTTTTCCTTTTTGCTCAGTCCCTCCACTCCCTACCCTCTCACTCCCTTAGCTATCATCTTGCTATCTATGAGTCTATGTCTGTTTTGCATGTTCATTCAGTGTGTTCATTAGATTCCACATATGAGTGAAATCATATGGTATTTGTCTTTCTCTGACTGGCTTATTTCACATAGCTTAATGTTCTCTAGGTCCATAATGTCACAAAGGATAAAAGTTTCATCCTTTTTATTGCTGAGTAGTATTTCATTGTGTAAATGTCCTATAGTTTTTTGTCCACTCATCTATTGGTGGACACTTGGGCTGCTTCCATATGTTGGTGATCGTAAATAATGCTGCAGTGAACATATAGGGGTGCTTATGTTCTTTCAAATTAGTGTTTTGGGTTCCTTAGGATATATTCCCAGAAGTGGGATTGCTGGGTCAAAAGGCAGATCCATTTTTAATTTTTTGAGATATCTCCACACTGATTTCCACAGCGGCTTCACCAGTTTGCCTTCCTACCAACAGTGCAAAAAGGTTCCCCTTTCTCCACATCCTTGCCAGCACATGTTTGTTGATTTATTGATAGCCATTCTGACAGGTGTGGGGTGATATCTTGTTGTGGTTTTAATTTACATTTCTCTGGTTATTAGCAATATTGAGCATCTTTTCATATGTATATTGGCCATCTGTAAGTCCTCTTTGGAGAAGTGTCTATTCAGGTCTTTTGCCCATTTTTTTATTGGGTTGTTTGGGTTTTTGGTGTTGAGTTTTGGAAGCTCTTTATAAGTTTTGGATATTAACCCCTTATCAGATACATTAGTGAATATGTTCTCACATTCTGTGGGTCGTCTGCTTCTTTTGTTGATGTTTTCCTTTGTTGTGCAAAAACTTTTTAGTTTGATGTAGGTCCATTTGTTTATTTTTTCTTTTGTTTCCCTTGCCTAGGGAGATACATCCAAAAAATATTGCTATGAGCAATGTCCAAAATTTTGCTGCCTATGTTTTCTAATATGATTTTTATGTTTTTGAGGTCTAACATTTGAGTCTTTGATCCATTTTGAATTGTTTCTTGTGTGTGATGTAAGAAAGTGGTCTAGTTTCTTTCTTCCTTTCCTTTCCTTTCCTTTCCTTTCCCTTTCCTTTCCCTTTCCTTCCTTTTTTTGCATGAATCTGTCCAATTTTCCTGGCACCATTTATTGAATAAACTATCTTTAGCCCATTGTATGTGCTTGCTTCCTCTGTCAAATATTTATTGACTATAAAGGTGCGCGTTTATTTCTGGGTTCTCTATTCTGTTCTGTTGATCTCTCTGTTTTTATGCCAGTACCATGTTGTTTTGATTACTATGTCCTTAGAGTATAGTTTCATATTAGGTAGCATGATTCCTCCAACTTTGTCCTTCTTTCTGAGGATCACTGTTGCCATACAGAATGTGATTTCTTTTTTTTTTAATATATTTTATTGATTATGCTTTTACAGTTGTCCCATTTCTCCCCCATCATTCCCCTCCACCCCACCCACCCTCTCCCACCCACATTCCCCCCTTTAGTTCATGTCCATGGGTCATAAGTTTTCTAGCTTCTACATTTCCCATACTATTCTTGCCCTCCCCCTGTCTATTTTTTTCCCATTATCTATGCTACTCATTCTCTGTACCTTTTCCCCCTCTCTCCTCCTCCCACGCCCCTGTTGCTAACCCTCCATATGATCTCCATTTCTGTGGTTCTGTTCCTGTTCTAGCTGTTTGCTTAGTTTGCTTTTTTTTAGGTGTGGTTCTTGATAGCTATGAGTTTGTTGTCTTTTCACTGTCATAGTTTTATCTTCTTTTTCTTAGATAAGTCCCTTTAACATTTCATAGAATAAGGGCTTGGTGATGATGAACTCCTTGAATTTGACCTTATCTGAGAAGCACTTTATCTTCCCTTCCATTCCAAATGACAGCTTTGCTGGATAGAGCAATTTTGGATGTAGGTCCCTGCTTTTCAAGATTTCAAATATTTCTTTCCAGCCCCTTCTTGCCTGTAAGGTCTCTTTTGAGAAATCAGCTGACAGTCTGATGGGAACTCCCTTGTAGGTGACTGTCCCCTTATCCCTTGCTGCTTCTAGAATTCTCTTCTTCATTTTAATCTTGGCTAATGTAATTACAATGTGCCTTGGTGTGTTCCTCCTTGGGTCCAACTTCTTTGGGACTCTCTGAGCTTCCTGGACGTCCTGGTAGTCTATTTCCTTTGCCAGATTGGGGAAGTTCTCCTTTATTATTTGTTCAAATAAGTTTTCCACTCGTTGCTTTTCTTCTTCCCCTTCTGGGACCCCTATAATTCGGATGTTGGGACGTTTAAAGATGTCCCGGAGGTTCCTAAGCCTCTCCTCATTTTTTTGAATTCTTGTTTCTTCCTCGTCTTCTGTTTGGTTGTTAGTTTCTTCCTTCTGGTCCACTCCATTGATTTGAGTCCCAGTTTTCCTTCCATCTCTATCAGTTCCCCATGCATCTTCCTTCATCTCACGGATTGTAACCTGCATTTTTTCATCTAGTTTGTGAGCAAAATCAACCAATTCTGTGAGCATTTTGATGACCAGTGCTTTGAACTGTGCATCTGACAGGTTGGCTATCTCTTCACTGCTTAGAGGAATTGGCTCTGGGGCTTTTATTTGTCTTCCGGTTTGAGCCATTTTTGGTGGGTTTTTTTTTGTTGTTGTTGTTGTTGTTTTGGTTTTAGTCTGGTCGCAGCTATTACGTAGTGAGGGAGTGGAGCCTTAGGTGTTCCTCAGGGCGGGGCAGCCCGGTCGCTGGGTTGTGAGGCTATAGGTGGGGGCGGGGTCTGAGAAGGAGCAATGGCGCCTGCTCTGCTCTCTCCCGGACTCCGGCCCTTTCCGCTGCTTCCCCTTCACCTGGATTATCTGCGCACGCGCGCGTGGTGTTACGTAGTGAAGAGTGGAGCCTCTGGCGCTCCCCAGTGCGGGGCAGCCCAGTCGCTGGGTTGTGACGCTGTATGTGGGCGTGGGGCCTGAGAGGGAGCAATGGCGCCTGCTCCGCTCTCTCCTGGATTCAGTCCCCTCCACCTGGACCGTCTGCTCGCTCGAATGTGAGACCACCTGGTCAGTCAGCCAGCCACCTTGTGCGGCCTCACTGGGTCTGCACAGTTGCCCCCCAGTGCCCGGGGTCTGCCAGCTGCTGCCTGTAGGGCCGGGGACCGCCAGCCGCCGCCTGTGCACCTGGGAACTGCCAGCCGCTGCTGCTTGCGTTCCTGGGTCCGCACCTCCACTTTCTCTTGCCTCGACTCCGCCCCTCTTACCGGTCTGGATGAATGGTTGTTGGACTTCCGTACAGTTCAGTTTTCTATAAGTTCTGGTTGTTTTCTTGTTTCTAAATATTTGTTGTCCTTAATTTTGGTTGTGAGAGGAGGCACAGTGTGTCCGCCTACGCCTCCATCTTGGCCGGAAGAATGTGATTTCTTAGAAAGGCTAAGAATGGAAAATGGGAGATTGGTACAGAGAAGTAGAACATAGGATGAGAAGGTATAAAATATTTTATTGGAGTTTCAGAAGGAAGTAATAATAGAGCAGTTGCTGGAGAGGAGCTAATGGCTGAGAATCTTATGGAATTGATAGAAGATACATTAAATTTAAAAAAACTCAGTGAATTCCCAAGTAGAATAAAAAAGAATTTCATACTTAGACTCACAATTGCAAAACCACTGAATACCATTGACAGAATTTAAGCAACCAGAGATAAAAGAGACTTTAGGAATCAGCTAAATTAATGACTGATTTTCTGATTAGCAATAATGCACACCAGAAGGCAAAGTGCTGAAAGGGAATATGTGCCTAGTAAGAATTCTGTATACAGCAAAAGCAATGGGTAAAAATAAAAGTTTTTTTTAGAGAAACCACCATTTGAGAGTTAAAAAAAAAATCTCAGTGGTGTCCTAGAGGAAGAAGGAAAATGATTCCAGAAGATGTGAAATGAAAGAAAGAATGATAATATAGAAAGTAGTCAACACTTACATAAATTTAATAAATAATGACTATAAAATAATGACTAATAACTATAAAACAAAAATAATAGTATATTATGTATAGGCACAAAATAATATTTGATTTTAATATATATTAGACATCGTCACATTTGTCCTCTGATTTGAAAAATTCCTAATAGATGTAATAAGCTTTTTTATTTTTTCATTGTTTTTAAAAGATTTTATTTATTTATTTTCAGAGAGAGGGGAGGGAGGGAGAAAGAAAGGGAGAGAAACATCAATGTGTGGTTGCCTCTTGCACGCTCCGCATTGGGGACCTGGCCCACAACCCAGGCACATGCCCTGAGAGTGAATCGAACCAGCAACCTTTCAGTTCACATGCTGATGCTCAATTCTCTGAGCCACACCAGCCAGAGCAAGTTTCATATTTTTTATGACTAAAACTTAAGGCAACATTTTAATAGAATGCTTTGTTAATGAAATGCTTTATGAAGGAAAGAAATCCTTGGTCTAGTTTTTGTAGCACATCATGGTCCCTTCTAGCCCATATCCACATATTACATACTTTTTGCAATTATTCTGATCTATGAGTTGTAATCATTTTATGATTAATACTGACTTCATACTTAATCTCTGTGTGTCTTTAGTTAGATATGTTATTTCTCATAGGATAACCTGTAAAAGAGAGATACCAGTACATATGGATTGTTTTAAGAAGTGGTGAGATGATACCTGTAAAGCATTTAGTTCAGTGCCTAGCCCAGAGTATTAATACATTTGTTTTTATTATTGTGGTTATAGTTTTCTTTTATTCTTTACTCCATTGTGTGAAAGCATTTTCCATTTTGGTGTGTTTCATATTTCATCAGTCATAAGATGCACATCTGTGGTACACTAACTTCACTGAAAATTGGGAAACATCCTAAAATATTTGGTGTGTGATAGTTTAGTAAATGGAAATTTTTTTCTTTGTGATATTATAGTACCCCTTTAGATTTTATAAAATATGTTAATGTATCTTTATAATTTTGAATGGCTGTGTACCACTTTACTAGTGAGTATTTCGTAATTTCCTTTTTCCTTGTCTGGCTTTGGGTTAGTTCCATTTCTTGGCTGTTAATATATAATGTTAATATGTGGGAAGGAGTTGCACTATTTTATACAATCTCCAGTAAAGAATGAGTTGGCAAATATTATACCAATGTGAGAATTACTTTTTAAGTGCTTTGCTAATTTAATAAGTGTAAAATGGTATTTTATTTTCCTATTTGTATACATGTGTATCCTTTTTAGACATTTATTTACCTAATATTTATTTTTAGTGTTCTGTTGTAATTTTGTATTATCATCCATCTGCTATGATTTGAATCTGTTTCTTCAAAACTAATTTTCTGTGACATATGATTTACGTTTAACTTTTAACTTCATCTATTGCAGGTTTTTTTCACATTTAAGTAACGGAAAAAGTCTTTTACTTAAATTTGTATTTTTAATGCAACTAGCTTTTAAAATTTATAAATAGGTCCTTTGATTATTTAGCAGGTAACATCTAAAGGAACTGGTTTAAATCCTAATGCCAAAGTGTGGCAAGAAATTCCTCCTGGAAATACTGATGCCACGCCAGTAACTCATGGAACTGAAAGCTCTTGGCATGAAACAGCAGCCACATCAGGGTCTCATCCTGAGGGTAAGTCCTAAATGTTTCATCAAAACAAATAACATATTGGTTAAACATATAGCCAAACCAGTTTATAGAACTTTGGGGTGCATCCTTGGATTATTTGATTATATATATTTATATATGTTTAACATGTAATTGTATACAATTCTTATATCTAGTATGATGGTCACTGGTTATTAAATAATAACTATCTTTGGTCTAGTCTTTAACTCATTCATAATATATTTATAAATTAGTTTTTTTTTTTTTTTTTTTTTTTAATCCTTACCCAAGGACATTTTCTTTTTTAGAGAGAGGAAGGGAGAGAGAAACATCGATGCAAGGGAAGCATCTGTTGGTTGCTTTTATAAGCACCCAGACCAGGGATCATAGCATCCGAACTGGGGTTGCATGCACCCGTGCCCGGGCAGGGGGTGATCCCACAACCTAGGCACGTGCCCCGAACAGGAATCAAACCTGCAACCCTTTGGTTATGGGACAACAATCCAACCACTGGGCCACACAATCCAGGGCATGATATTTATAAGTTAGTTTTGATCTTCCATCATCAGCAATGCTGTTTACCCACTTATTTGACCTTGGGCAAATGACTTAATTTTTTCGTATTTGTGTCCTTGATCTATAGATTAAACAATAATAATAAAATAATAATAATGTTTGGCAGAATTAAGTGATTAAAGTACATTAAGTTGTCTGATACATAGTGCTGTATAAGTTTAAGCTATTGTTAATCATTTTTGCTTATCCGTAATTGTCAAAATGTAACTCCCTTGGGAAGAGAACTCTCACTTAAAACCATGTGAACATTTACCCAACTGGTAGAATTCCTTGAAATATTGTTATAGAAGACATAGGACCCAGAGTTCCTAAAGATAGGATTTACAGAATTTCTGTTTATTTTCCGTATGTTTTCTTTTATACAGGTAATACAGAGCTTTCAGATGATATGTGTAAGGAATATGAAGTAATGTATTCATCATGTGAAACCACAAGAAATTCTACAGGCATTGAAGAGTCAACTGATGGAATGATTTTAGGACCAGAAGATCTAAGTTACCAAATATATGACGATTCTGGTAAGCCTTAGGTTTTGTTGGTCAAATGAGAATGCATTATGTTACCCACCCCCATTCCCTCACACATGCCCCAGGTCTCTTTATCATTGTTTCAATTAACCTATAGCACTTTACTTTACTTTCTTATTAGGAATTTATGTAAATGAAATTTTATTAGGTGATCGTCATAAATACTATTTTAAAATGGCCAAATTTGAAAATTGTAATTTAAAAATATATTTACTTTAAATTTCCTATTGAAGTGTTAAATTAAAGCTAAAAGGAAAAAAAAATAGTCAAAATAGTTGAAAGAGACCTAAATTACAATCTTTTACGGGGTCTAAGTCTTAGTGTAGTCTATTGGGATTAGTGCAAGTTCTGCCAATTTTCCCATCACTTTTTTCAGTGTGAAGTGCATTTATAAATGTGAAATTGTGGGGATTAATTTTTAGGAAAAGGGTGCATTGAAAAGATGGTTTACTATAATTAAGTTGTGAAACATGTGTCTCTCACATTCATATAATTGTCATGGATTAGTAGTTGATTGGGATTGAGATGGAGGAAATTTAAAGGACCGTAAAAATGGACCATAGACCCTAATGACCTAACTTTATTTTTCTAATTTCTCAAGGGTCTTTTTGGAAAATAAGTGGAATGGGAGGATAGGCATTTCTATCTCCGCCTTCCGTCAAATTATATAAACCTCCTTTGTCTTCAGTTTCCTTATTATATATACTTGGACTGGATTTCTAAGGTCTTTTGGCTTGTAGGTTGATTTCTGAAGTGGAATAGGGTGGTATTTCCATATAATAATTTAGGGTGGTAGGTTCTACTTTCTACTTGTGGTCATAATTTATCTAACAACTGGCTACTTTGAACATAGAGTTGATTTAAGTGATGTGGCAACCATTTGGTATTTTAATAAATGTGTCATAATGATATTGAAAGGTTAAATGAAGTTGTTACTCATTTAGGTAGCAGATGGGTAGATGAATTTTTTATGTTAGAAAGATTGTATATACATAAAGATAGAATGCTTCTTGTGTTCATTTTAATGAAGTTAATATGTATGGTCACTTTGCATCTTGAATAGTAAGACAAGGTAGTAGTAAAATTATGCACAGAATTTAATCTTTACATACATCCTATTGTCTGTGTACTTAAAGGAAATTAATCATTAATGCTTTTTAAGAAGAGGACAAAGTAAATGTTTTGAGTTTGTAATGTTTTGTGTAAAATAGTGATGGTTTTCCAAGCTTGAGTCCTGAAAAAAAGTCTCATGTTCTGGGTTTAAATAATAGAAAGCATGGAAGACTCTTGTAGAGTTGATCTGGTCCTCTGGACATTTGAGTTCTTTAAATAATAGGAAGACAAAGGTACTCTAAAATTAAGGAAATAAAAGAGTATTAAGAGATAGAAGTCTAAGGAGTATGACTAATATCCAATTTACTATTAGTACTACATGATGTATACAGATGTGTGTATACATATTATATATCCTACTTTGTTTAACTAGTTACTATTTTGAAATGTAGATTAATATTACTCTTGTTCTTTATTTTTTGTTTGGATTTTATTTATTTATTTTGAGAAAGAGAGGGAGAGAAACATTGATGTACAAGAGAGACATCGTGTACATCCTGCACATTTGTCTCACGTGCCCCCAACCGGGACCTGGCTGGCAACACAGAAATGTGCCCTGATGGAGAAATGAACCTGTAACCTTTTAATTCTCAATCCACCGAGCCATACCAGCCTGGGCTTGTTCTTTAATTTAAAGTATTTAGGGTAGTATTTTGCAATATGGTAGCCAAGTGGGTTTGGTATTAATAGTGCTTTGTTAATTACTTGATAAAAGTTTTTAAACTGATGTGAAATCTGTTTAAATGAAGAATAGATAGATTGAAAGAAATTAGTTGGACATTGAGCTATCTGAATTCTAAAACAAACAAAAAAAGTTCAATTTGATGAGTTCAATTTGTGTGTATTTTGTGCTTTATTCTGAGTATAACAATATGTAAAGTTTACCACGTGTGGTAATTTGGTATTAACTTGTTCCCTCTTACTTTTAACCATCAGGAGAAAGCAATGCAGCAATTTCTACAGAAGATCTAAAAGAATGTCTGAAGAAACAATTAGAATTCTGTTTCTCACGGTACACTACTTTTTTTGTGGCTATTTCTCCTTTATTTTTTTGAATTGTTTGGTTAGTAGCTGTAAAATACCTGTGGAATAGAGTGCAGGACTGGTGGTTTTAATTTCCTTCAGTGATAGATTTTGGTATCATTCCTCTGTATTTCCTAACAAGATTTAACAATATAGTCTTCAACTGGATATGCAAAGGATATTTAATCTCAGTAGAAAGGCAATGAAATTTCTCTTAGATACTTCTCCTGTGAACATACTCAGGTTTATTGTTCTTAAAAAAGTGGCTATTTCTTCACTTATATTTTTGGTAGTTGATTCTGATCATAGAGTTATTTTTAGCAAGTTAAGTGGATGGGCATAGAATTTATATTATCAGTGTCCTATTGAATAAGGAATTATTTCAGAAAAACAGTTTAAGATGTCTTATTTACAGGTAAGAATTATGTAGGTATATTTACAGTTTAGATATCATAACATTTCAATACATAGAACTGCCCCTTTCAAAATAAATTATGTTTGGATATGCATGCAAATGTAATAGTGCCTTTTATTTTCCCTATATCTGGTGAGTAGGACCAGTGAACCAAATTTTCAAGCTAGAAACTTGGATTTTATCATTGACTTTTTTTTTAACACTTTAATTAGCATTTATTTTATGCTGAATTAACTCCTGGGCCATAAGTTTTTGTTCTTTCAGTTGCTTCTGGATTGTGTGTGTGCGCGTGCGCGCACGCATCCACCTCTCCTGGTTTAGGAACAGTCTGCTCTTTTTCAGTAAGCATCATGTCTGTGTGGCAGGCAGAGTTCATATGGGTTAATCTGCTCATGAACTCTGTTCAAGTTCTGTGCCCCATCTTGGGAGCTTTGTCCACCTGGATGTGCTTCATGACCAGAGGACAATATTCATCTAAACCCTTAAGTTCAGCATTGGTTTCTGCATTTTTTTTCTTAATCCTTACCTGAGGATATGTTTATTGATTATAGAGAGAGGAAGGGAAAGAGAGGGAAATGGGGGAGGTGAGAAGGGAGGGAGAGAGAGAAAGAAATAGAAACATCGATTGGTTGCCTCCCATACATGCCTCAACTGGGGATCGAACCCACATGCTTTTGGTGTATGGGAGGATGCTCCAACCAATCGAGCCACCTGGCCAGGGCCACGCTGCATTTTTAAGCATGTGCAGCAGAAATTCAGCAGTCTTTTTGAGCATTTGGCCCTGTGTCTCACCCCACTGTTGGACTGGGCACGCCTACCAACTCTACCACTATAAGGACAGAATGGCACACATTGCTTCTGTAAAGTGACACCCTTCAGGTGTTTGGTGGCTTTTTGGACATGCATACCCTTGAGGGCTTGGACAGTTTCATGAGTATTCTTAAAGTGTACAAGAAGATTTGAACCTCTTGATTTGTGTGATTTCGTGGGGTTTTCTGGGACAAGTGAGTAGTGAGTCATTTTCAGAAGTCACCTCAGGCCGCTATTGGGAAGAGGCCCCCTTTTTCTTTCTTTTTTTAAAATATATATTTTATTTATTTATTTTTAGAGAGAGGGGAAGGAAACAAAAAAGAAAGGGAGAGAAACATTCATATGTGGTTGCCCCTCACCTGGCCTGCAAACCAGGTGTGTGCCCTGACTTGGAATCGAACCAGCAACACTTTGGTTCACAGGCTGGCACTTAATTCACTGAGCCACACCAGCCTGGGCTAAAGTTTTTTTGTTGGGGGGGGGGGGCTTTATTATTTCTTTAGATAACAATTCACTGTCAACTCATGTTTGATTCCTTGTCCATGTTAGATATCTCCCTTTTCTTCCCCTCCTTTTTATTCCTTGTCTTCATAGTCTCATACACGCCCTAGGATAAAAGCAAGAGCCTCCTGTCCTTTTTTTTTCTAGTCAGTTGTGCCTATGATACAATTCATTTTCTGTAACATATTGTAATGATTTTATTTATTTTAATCATTTATTAATTTTTCAATTACAGTTGACATACATTATTATATTAGTTTCAGGTGTATATCAAGTGATTAGATATTACATAACTAATTAAGGAATCCTCCTGATACATCTTGCACCCATCCGACACCATAGTTACTAGAATGTTATTGACTATATTCCCTATGCTGTACTTTACACCCTCATGACTGATCTATAACAACCAATTTGTTCTTCTTAATCCCTTTACCTATTTCACCCATCCCTCCAATCCCCCTCTGGCAACTGTCAAAACGTTCTCTGTATCCATGAGTCTCTTTCTAGTCTGCTTGTTCGTTTATTTTGTTTTTTCAATTCAGTTGTTGCTACATATGTATTGCCATTTTATTGTTCATATTTTTTATTTCTTCTTAACCCTGTAGAGGTTGCGTTAAAAAAATGTCTTTAGAAAAGATTTAGTTTATATCTCTCAGATCAGCTACGACCTCCAGAGGGTTAAAGAAGACCTTTTTTTAAACATTTCATATAATACTGGTTTGGTGATGATGAACTCCTTTAGCTTTGTCTTGTCTGGGAAGCTCTTTATATGTCCTTCATTCTAAATGATAGCTTTTCTGGGTAGAGTAATCTTCATTGTAGGTTCTTGTTTTTCATCACTTTAAATATTTCTTGCCAATCCCTTCTGGCTTACAACGTTTCTGTTGAGAAATCAGCTGTCTTATGGGAAATCCCCTGTAGGTAACTAACTGCTTTTCTCTTTCTGCTTTTAAGATTCATAACTGACTGGAGGAATAAAGGACAGGGTGTTCTTGTTCTATCCTAGGGCGGCCTGTATGAGGCTTGCACTGGGCTTGGAAGTGCCCAGGCGAGGCCACTGACCTTTGGTATTTTACTTATAATGTGTCTTGGTGTGGTCCTCTTTGGGTTCATCTTCTTTGAAAAACTGCACTTCCTGGACTTGTATGTCTGTTTCCTTCAGCAGGTTAGGGAAATTTTATGCCATATTTTTTACGTAGGCTTTCAATTCCTTGCTCCGCCTTTCTTTCCCTTCTGGCACGCACAGTGAATGTTGGTACACTTGAGGTTTTCCTGTAGGCTCCTTGTTCAGTCCTCATTTTTTGGATTCTTTTTTCTTTTTGATGTTCTGCTTGGGTTTTTTTCTGCTTCTTTGTTTTCCAACTTTCTGATTTAGTCCTCTGCTTCATCTATTCCACTGTCTGATCCCTTTAATGTATTTTCATTTCAGTTAATGTATTCTTGATTTCTAACTGGTTCTTTTTTATGGTTTCTAATCCCGTTTTTATGTTTCCTATCTCTTTGTTGAAATTCTCAGTAAATTCATCTACTCTTTCCCTAAGTTCACTGAGCATCCTTATAACCAGTGTTTTGAATTCTGCATGTAGTAGATTGCTTGTCTCCATTTGGTTTAGTTCTTTTCCTGCAGTTTTGTTTTGGTCTTTCATTTGGAATGTGTTTCTTCATGTCCTCATTTTGACAGCCTCCTTGTATTTGTTTTTATATATTATATAAAGCTACTAGTCTTCCAGGTTTGGTAGAGTGGCCTAACATTACTAGTTCTGTAGGGTCCAGTGGAACACCCTCCCCAATCATCCAAGCTACACATTCAAGGTGTGCCCCCCATGTGGGCTATGTACACTCTCCTCATATAGTTGAGTTTTGATTGCTGTTTGCACATCAGTACAAGGGACTTACCCCAGGGCAGTCAGCTGCAAAGACTGGCTTAGACCACCAACCTACAACTACCATGAAGGATTAGCTGTGCAGGGACCCACCCCACAGAGTAGGACTTACTTCAGAGGAACTCTGGTTCCCGCTGACTTTGCCCCTTGAGTGGATTGCTTATGGAGATGGTTTGGTGGTGCTTCAGTATGGTCTGAAGCTATCCACTGGGTGCACTGGCTTGGGGGCCTCCCAGGAGGTGTAGGCCAAGGTTAGCTGCTGCCTGTATTCTTCCCAGGGCCACTAGGCATGAGCTACAAAGTAATATGCACACGGTTGCTACTTGTGCTGGGCTTGGAAGTGCCTAGGTGAGGCCAAGCTGTTGAACAAAGGCCTAGGGCCACTTAATGAGAGGTAGGAGGCTCACTGAGGCCTGATCCTGCTTGTTTGAAAGACTTGAGAAAAATCTGAGGCATAGGCAAAGACAGGCCATTTGTATGGAAAAGACACTGGAAACAGCTTGAAGAGCCTGAAAGTTGGGTAGGGAGAGGTCTCCAGTAATCACCAGAGCCAGGTTGATGGAGATTCAAATATGGCGCCTGCCTCCTAGCTCTGTTTGTTGAAGGAACAGTGGCCTCTCCCATCCCCTCTGTCTGGGAGAAAGCTCCCTGCCACCCCAGCAGGCCCTAGTGCCAGACAATTCAGTTCTTCCCTGTATGTCTCTGAAACTGTTCAAGCTGATTCCCCAGCGCTTGAGCTCAAAGGGAGTGAGTCTGAGTAAGAGGAACTGTCTGGGACTCCAGAAGCCCTCAGTCTCCTTCTGTCTCAATCCCCACTGGTTTTTACAGCCAGAAGTTACTGGGACTTTTCTTTCTGGCACTGGAATTCTGGGAGACCTGTTATGGGGTTGAGGGACCCCACTTCTCAAGGACAATCTCTGCAGCTGAGATATCCCTCCTGATTATTTATCTGCCACATAGGGGTGTGAGACCAGCCTCTCCTACCAGTCTTGATGTAGCTTTTTCTTTCAGTCCCTACTTGTAGGACTTCCATTCAGCCAGAGTTCAGGTGGTTATGAATGATGGTTATTCTGCAGTTTAGTTGTACTTTTGATTTAGTTGTGAGAGGAGGTGATTAATGTACTACCTATGCTACCATCTTGACTGGAAGTCCCTTGTACTTATTTTAATGTCTTTGCCTTCTGTCTGGATCATACAGTGTACAGGTGATGTGTTGTAGAATTTACACCTGAAACCTATGTGATTTTATTAACCAGTGTCATCTCAATAAATTCAATAAAAAGTAAAAAAAAAAAACAAAACAAAAACAAACTGCTGGGCCAGTTTTATTTGGGGATTCAGAATCTTTTTGGAAGTTGTTGAAACATATCTGTTATATATTATATAATTTCATAATTGTGTTATTTCTGATAATATAAAGTTGTTTTCCTGGACTTAGTGACAAAAGAGAATAAGGCAACTCTTTAGATACTTTTAAGGAATTATTTGTTTTATGGGACTGTTGACTCTATATGTTATTTATTTATTTATTTATTTTTTAGAGAAAATTTGTCAAAGGATCTTTACCTGATATCTCAAATGGACAGTGATCAATTCATCCCAATTTGGACAGTTGCCAACATGGAAGAAATAAAAAAGCTAACCACAGACCTTGATCTAATTCTTGAAGTGTTGAGATGTATGTAAATTATACCTTTTAGCTTATTTTTTAAGTCAAAAATTTAAATGGCTTTTAATTTCTCACCATAAGGAATTGTTTTAACTCCCTATTTTTTGCTATTCTGTTCCAATAATTTATCTTTACTGAGTGTTGCAGAGTTTCTAGATCATTTCTATACTTTCATTGTTCATCTTAGTACCCAATTACACATATAAGTAATTAAATCTCAGTATTCTGGGCTATTAGAAAGTTTCATGTGTCATTTTCACACCCTCTAAAGCAATCTATGTTAAACTTTTGAACCCAAGGTGAAGCACATTTTACATCACAGTCCAATACATGTATCACATACCCACACACAACGGAACTGCTACACAGACTAGTAATAAATGCTTGTAACAAAGTCATTTCTTTTATTCTAAATTGATTTCATAACCTATTAAAGAGTTGTAACCTACTGTACAATTTGACAAATAATGCTCTAAAATTTTGTAATAAATTTTTGTTTTTAGATTGAGGTTCTAAGAGTTTTTAGTGATTATATTAGTGTTTCTTGGTAACCTCTCTTTTTGTTACTGTCTTGAGGCACATCTTCATTTTTATATGAAATATGTTGTTGGAAATGTTTAAAATTTAAATATAGCAAGGCTAATAATAGACTTACCAAGTAGAAGTATAAAAGATTTTTATTCTCAGAAGACTAAAAACATTTATGAAATAATCTCTGGTTGGTTTGTGCAGATATCATTTCTTAAAATGACCCAGTCTTGTCAACATAAGAACATTGGCCACAAGACAAGCAGAATTCCCCATCTGTAAGGGCTGGACCATAGCTCTAATAACCAGGCCATTTTTCTTAACTGCTTCTTTTATTCTCTCCCTACCTGTTAAGGGAGTTGTGGCATAATCTCTTTCTGAAGGAACCAGAAATGAAAGTTTTGGCTATGTGGTACTATCTTCATTTGGTATTTCCTCAAAATCAGCATCTAAAAGATGGCTTCTGAGTCTCTGTAGTAGCAAGTAAATAATTATGTTAAAATCAAGAAAAGATTGTAATCATTTGTGAGTAATTCTTGGTCTAAGCACTTCTTAGACTGTAATTATAAGAAGAGTTTCTTCACCCCTGGCTGGTATGGCTCAGTGGGTTGAGTGCTAGCCTGTGAATCAAAGGGTCACTGGTTTGATTCCCAGTCAGGGCACATGCCTGGGTTGCAGGCCCGGACTCCAGTTAGGGGGCTCATGAGAGGCAACCATACATTGATGTTTCTCTTCCTCTCTTTCTTCTTCCCTTCTCCTCTCTTTAAAAAATAAATAAATAAAATCTTTAGGGGAAAAAAGTGGAGTTTCGTTACATAGTAGAGCTAATTACATTCTCCAGAGTAGGGTTTGGCTAATTAATGCAAGTACATTGATTTTTGTTATCTCTTGAAATAATCTGGTAATTGTACACAGGGAAATTATCTTATCAGATATGTGTTGTATGCTTCCTGAAGGCTTTTTTTTCCCCAGTCCCAACACAGCGGCAAATCCCAAGTAGGTACTCTGAATATTTTGTTCAAAGAATAACACTCGACAATGTTCTTTGCATATTAATCTCAAGATACTTCATTATAACTCTTGACTTTGATTCCACAACTTAATTTCTTTGGGATATTAACTTGTGCTAATTTATTCAGTTGAAAATAGAAATGAATAGTTTTTTGAATGGCATTACTATCTCTAATTGTCACTTTTGAATGAAACCTTTTTTTTAAAATTTCAGCTTCTCCCATGGTACAAGTGGATGAGAAGGGTGAGAAAGTGAGACCAAGTCATAAGCGTTGTATTGTGATTCTTAGGGAGATTCCTGAAACAACACCAATAGAGGTAAATTACTAAGTATTGTTAAAGCCGAGTATTCTTTTTAAATTGAAGGAACTAAGTAAACAAGGAAAGTCCAGCAGTGTCCTCATTATCATTATTGTGAGAGACTAAATACCAACTTGTATAAATTTTGAAATTTTTAAAGAATGGTACAGAGAGAGGAAGAAGATATAATTCTATGTTCTTAGAAGGGGAGACTGAATATTGCAGTGAGACTAACTTTCAGTTTATTGATTTGATTTGAATGGCAATTAAAATATAAATGGGTTCTTTTGGGAAATTGAGGATTCATCTGAAAGATGAATGAAGGGGAAAAATGTAAATAAGGACTACTGGGTTAGAACTAACCCTACTGGTTAGCAAAATATACAGCAAAGTTGTGGTTATAGAGATGGGTATGGTACATGAACAAAAATAAAATAATCTGAATGAAATGATACAATATGAGGCAAACGTAAGTTTACACTTGTAAGTACCTGAAACACAGAGTTTATTCATGTATTATTATTTATTAATTACTGTATTTTCCATATGAACAACTGTAAACCTACTTTTGCCCCACCCAGTATAATCCAGAAATAGGCTCTTCTATACAATAATGTATGTGTAATAACATTTATTTAGTAATTTGGTTCTACCAAATATTATGCCATACGCTTTAGTTATTTAAAGCCTGAGGTTTTATTATCTGTTTTACAGACAAAGTTAACCAAGTCTTTGGATGGTTAAATAACTTGCCTAAGACACATGGGCTGTTTAAATGAGAGAGTCTGGATTTGAACTTGATTTCTCTGATTTTGAAGCCCATGTTTCTTCTTAACCACTAAGCCACAGGGCCATACACTAAGTTGTTATATAAAGGCACAATAAATTAGAGATGGGGAGAATTAATCAGTAACTGATATAGGGTAATTGATTAGCCATTTTAAAAAGAAAGACTCTTGCCACCTAACAAATTTAACATATTAGTAGTTAATCTTTTTTCCAGAGTCATTTAGTGATATAATTCCAGCATTCTGTGAGAGAAATTAGAAAAGAGACTGTTGCTAGATCTTTGATTTAAAGTTACGAAGTATATGTCAAAAGTAACAAATTGAAATGAAGGCAGAATGGGAAGGTTATTTGCTGTATTAAGAAACAATGTAGGGTATACATGAGCCTGAACTCTAGAGCCAAACTGCCTCATTTTAAATTCTAGCCTTTTTACTTGCTAGTTCTATGACCTTAGATAAGTTACTTAACTTCTTTTGCCTTAGTTTTCTCATCTGTTAAATTGGGATAATAGTAATAATTCATAAAATTGTTGTGAGAATTAAATAAGTTCGTATATAAAAGCTTAGAGCAGTAGCGTGCATATCAGAACACTCTAAAGTTAGCCATTGTTTCATTTTTATTGTTATTGTAATTCAGTCTGAATATATAAAGAGCTCACACACGAAAAATAGTAAATAAAAGGAACAAAGCAGCCACATACTGTTTATTAAAAATAAATAAATAAGTGCTAGGCCCTAATAACTGAAAATCAGTTTAAAATGAGGAGATTTGGGTTCTGACCATCAGGGTTTGTCTCAGGTGAAATAAATTTTTGATTACTTTAGGTCCAGACTTCCCTTATATTTGGAAAAATAAATCTATGAACAGAACTCTTCATAAAGAATGCTAAAGGCTGAAAGTAAGGATTTCATTCAAATTTCAATGAACAAATCAATGATACATTTTAAAGGAGTTAAATATTTGAAGAATATCTTTGGATTTTTGAAAGTAGATGTCAGTGGATAACAGGCAGTCTAACAGCTGCGTAGATAGTTCTCCAAAAAATGAAATTCTGAACTGAACAGGTATTTCATTAACTGAACTTGGTATTTCACCACTTTTACAAATGTCGCAAAACTCAGCTGGTTGACAACTTATTTCAAGTAGTGTCATCTCAACAAATTGTCATCATCACAGGTAGAGATTATCTCATTTTTTAATTCAGTGCATTAAACATCTGAGGAAGTTAGAATACAGACTAGACTTCAGTGTTGTCGTGTTGATTGTCCAATCAGTAATTATCTTTTTAAAAATTGACATCTAGTGATATTTTGTGAGACAGTCCTACCAAATCAGATTCTATTGATATTATGGAATTACTGATTACTACTAAATTTCTCCTTGATGCCCTGGCTGGTGTTGCTCAGTGGACGGAGCACTTGGCTGAGAACTGAACTGGAAGGTCACTGGTTTGATTTCCGGTCAGGGCCCATGCCTGGGTTGTGGTCCAGGCTGCTGGGTGGGGGCATGTGAGAGGCAACGAATTGATATATCTCTTGCACATTGATATTTCTCTCCCTCTTTCTCCTTCCCTTCCCCTCTCTCTAGAAAGTAAAATAAAAATAAAAGAAATAAATTTCTCCTTGAACTCAAATGAGTATTAGACAAAATGGTATTTGGAGGTATACAGATCTGGGTTTGAGTTCCACTTTGTATTAGTATAAACACATTAAACAATCTGAGCCACTATTTCTTCAGCTGTAAAATTGTGTGAAGATAAAATCTTCAACACAAAGGTTTTCAGGACTAAATCAAATCACAGTGTCTTGCTCTGGATGGTATTTTCAGCAGATACTGTTTCCTTTATAACTTTTTAGGAATATTGTTTTAAAACAATACATTAAGTAATGTATTGTTTTAAGTATTCCAGTTTTGTTTTGTTTTTATAAACTTCTTTCAAGCTGTTAAAACTGTTATACCTTTCTGAATTTTGACAATCATTTTTTCTGAACCCATGTGTTCATTGTAGTTTTAGTTCTTAGATATGTCAGTTATAGAAAAAAGAAGATATCTTTGCACAAGGCATATACCTATGAATGACTCTGATGTAGACAAAGTATCTGGATCAAATGAAAATACTTAGCACCTAAAAAATGTTAAGGGAGGGAGGACATACCTTTTTTTCCCCCCATAATGACAGGACTGGAGAGATTTTACCATAAGGAAAATTTAGCTTGCAACTAGGAATGAAGTTCTGTTTTGATTATAAAATAGGGTTCCATCCCTAAATTATATACTAAATCTATACTATAGCTGTCCATGTTTTTGTTTCAGAATGCAGTCTGCTCTCAATAGAAAAATGATAAATGCCATAAACAATTAACAAGTAAAGAAATAGAAAGTTCCAAAAGACATGAAGAGATAAACACCTGTCATATTTTACTGTGTATAATGCACTCTAGTATATAAAGTGCACCCGCATTTTTGGCCAAACTTTCAGGAAAAAACTTTCATTTTAATTTTTTAATTCATTTATTTATATATAGATGCTTGTTTTTTGTAGTATTAAGGAATTTTAGCATTTATTTTTTGAACATAATAGATACAGAATTAGCACTACCCATATATAATGTGCATACTTATTATTCCCTCGAAAATTTGGGCAAAAATTACACATTATACACAGCAAAATATGGTATTATTGATATGTTTTTTTAGAATTAACTGAAATTTTTCTTTTTTAGGAAGTGAAAGCTTTGTTTAAAAATGAAAACTGCCCCAAGGTCATAAGCTGTGAGTTTGCACACAATAGTAATTGGTATATCACTTTCCAGTCAGACACGGATGCACAACAGGTGAGAAGAAAACTTTTTTTCTGATTTCAATCCTAGTGGTAAAATAAGTAGTAGTCTGTCCAGAAAATATCCAGCCACGTAGTATGAAAAATAGAGGCATTTATTGAAGAAGATGTAAGACACATTGTATGTAGGACAGTGACACCGCAGTCCCCTTCAAAGTAGGCACCTTGGGACTTCACACAGTTCTCCCAATCACCATCTATTGCCCTATCGTATTTTTCTGAATCTCATTGATGGTCTGAAGTCTCCTCCCTTTCAAAGGTGATTTTAGTTTTGGGAAAAGCCAAAAGTCACAGGGTGCCAGATCTCTGGGCTATAGGGAGGCTGAATCACCTGGGCGATTTGATGTTTCACCAAAAAACTCTGCATGAGACATGATTCGTGAGCAGGCACATTGTTGTGATGAAGCTGCCAGTCACCAGTTGCCCATAGCGGCGGCCTTCTGAATCATCCAAATAGTTTCTGTGGAGGAATGTTCAAGCTTAACGCAAAATTGGATGCAAATCCATTGCTCTACTCTCTCAGAAGGCCACACAGCACACATGCTTGCTCAACAGTGTCTACCACCCCCCACTGACTAGTACAGTAAAGTCATCATTGTTCACACATGTGCATTCCAGTCCACTCTCCTTGGCTACCAGGTTACATCGATGGCGAGGAAACCATTCTTGTTATATTAACAATGGCTGGACTTTTCTGGACAGACCTCATATTTTAATTGAGAAAATGTGTGCTTACAGAACTCTGCAAAGACTGTTGAGCACCTTGTTCGCCTTTTTGGTTTTGCTTGTTAATTGGTTTCCTTTTTGATCATCTTCCTAAAGCTTTTTCAGTTTCAATTCAAACAGTTTACTTCTATCAATAAAGAAATTAACAAACAATTTTAAAATTAACATGGAGATTGGTAATCATATTGGATTGGCCAAAAGGTCATTTGTTTTTTTTCCATTAGATGGCTCTTGTAGTGCTTTATTGTCTTTAACTTCATTTGAAACAATTTTGTTAGATCGTATTGTGACAACTGTCATATCAGCATGCATTTTTTTTTTAAAAAAAACATCAAAATTGGTGAATTTTTGTGTAGTCATTTTAGTATTGAAGGTGGAAGAATATAATATTTTTGGCATATTATCCTTATTATTTCAAGAAAGGTAAAAATGCAACTGAAATGCAGAAAAAGAATTGTGCAGTGTATGGTGAAGGTGCTATGACTGATCGAACATGTCAGAAGTGGCTTGCAAAGTTTTGTGCTGGAGATTTCTCTCTGGACAATGCTCTACAGTTGGGTAGACCAGTTGAAGTTCATAGTGAGTGAATTGAGACATTGAGAACAGTCAGTGTTATACCACACAGGAGATAGCTGACATACTCAAAGTATCCAAATCAATAAAAGTTATTGGTGAAAATGAAAAACAATGCATCTTTTATTTTGTATTAAAAACTAAACAGACTTTTTGGCCAACCCAGTAGTATTTCTAGTACATAGTAGACCTGCAGTATTTAAATATGTAACTGCCTTTCTGATTCTTGGAATTTTGATACAATGATTTTACTCTTAATTATTTTCTCCTTCTTAAAGATAAGTAATAATCCTTTGAAACAGAAACATATCTAATTGGATTTTTGACCATTCTTTGTTTGTTTTAATTCTTTACCTTGGAAGCTTGTCTGAGTGGACCATTTTAAAAATATGTAGCCCTGAGTGGGTTGCTAAGTTGGTTACAGCACTGTCCTCATATGTCAAGGTTATAGGTTCGATCTGTGGTCAGGGCATATACAGGACACAACCAATGAATGCATGAATCAATGGAAAAACAAACCAGTGTCTCGCTCTTTAAAATTAAATAATAAAATAATATGTGGTGACATTTTGGGTCTATTTTGAATTTTGTTCCCTTTTTTCCCTATAGTAATCCATGTAGCTAATCTATAGTAAATGTGAACCATAGCTAAGATCTTACATTTTTGCTTTTTCATTCCCTATCACCTGCATAATGGAATCACCTTCAGAATTTTCTGTTGTTTAGTTTAGAAATAGTTGTTAGTACCAAATTGTTTGGATTGAGTAAAGATGAATGCTAATGAAAGTTTCTTTCTGCTTTGTTAACAGGCTTTTAAATACTTGAGAGAAGAAGTTAAAACATTTCAGGGCAAGCCAATCATGGTAAGAAACATTTGTAAGAAAGGCCAGCCCCTGACAAGAAAGGTTTTTGTTGTTTGTCCACTTGAGAATTTAAAAACCACAGATGGATAATATTTTATAAAACCCATAATGATTTTAAAGAAATTTCTGACTCTTACAATGCGCTACTTTAGAAAATTAGTTGATGGAGCATCAAAATACTTTCTGTACTGTAGTTCTTTCCAGAAGGCATAACTTCAAACAGTGTGAGTTTGGTTAGATGCTGATTAACAATATGTAAGATAATTTTCAGGTCTCAAAACAAAGAACAAATAATTTTTTTTTAAGTAACAAAGTTGAAGACATTTGTAGTACTTTGAACCTCATCCCAACTCGCTGTGTCATCACATTAAAATTCAGCCATTTGAGAGACCTGGGGATTGTTATTGATGACATTTGCTCACTTTCTTTACATATCTGATCTGTCCTCAGATTACATGAAATGTGCCTTCAAAACTTCTTTCAGTCATTATTGCTATTGTTTAGGTTTGAGTAATTGGATTAGCCTTTTTAATTGTTAGGCTGTTAGCATTTAACCATTAACATCCTACAGTTCATTCTCCACATTACTACGAGAGTTACCATCTAAAATAGAATTTTAAACATGCACTTATTTTGACATGCTCCTCATGCCCTATTTAATACAGAGTGGGGCAAAAATAGATTTACAGTCATGAAAAATAATACAATAATTAGTAAATAATAATACAAGAATAAACTTTCATGCACTTATAACTGTAAACCTACTTTTGCCCCAGTCTGTAATAATTATTTGTAAGTGCAATATATTATTCTCTCTCTTTTTTTTTTTTACATTATTCTTTAGTCTTAATGGAGCTCTTACTGTGTATCAGTTTCTGATTTAAAGCACATTATATGTATAGCACCATTTAATTCTTACAAATTCTTACAAGAACATAATAAGGTAGGTACTGGTGTCTTTATTTTATTGATAAGGAAAGTGAGGTGCAAGAGTCACTTACCCAGGTTCACATAACTTGTAAGTAGAAGAACTAGGATGAGAGGAACTTATATTTATTAAGAGGTTGTATGTCAGACACTGTTCCAAGAACTTGACATGTTTAAATCTCTTTATTGCTGTGTGGCAGTTGGTATTATTACTTTCCATATTAATAGATGAAGCTGTTTGCTAGTGGTCATTTTGTTTCCTCTGCCTTTAATGCCCTTGTCCCTATTATATCCTTCCCATACTTGAAACTATAAAAATATTCTCCTAGGTCTTCTAATAGATTTAAGGTTTTATATGTTGGATTCAGGACTTTGAAACATCTGGAATTAATTGATATATTGTCAGACGGGGCTAATTTTATTTTTTTCCGTATGTGAAAAGGTGGTTGTCTCATCAGTCACTTGTTTAGTGGTCTCTCCTGTAAATTATGTGTAATCTTGAATCTGTGGGATCTGTTTCAGGTTCTCTCTTCTCCTACTTTGTACTAAATCACATCTTTGTTTTATAGTATTTTACCTCTGTATGCAAGTTTTCCCTCATTATTTTTTTATGATTGACTTGGTTACTCTTAGGCCATTAATTTTCCATACGAATTTTTTTAGAATGTGTACTTTATTTTTTTAAGTATATTTTATGATTATGCTGTTACACTAGTCCAACTTTCCTTTCTCCCCTTTACTCCCCTCTGCCCTAGTTCATGTTGTTAGCACTCCCCACCCTGCCTTAGTTCATGTCCGTGGCTTCTTTGGCTTCTTCATTTTCTATACTGTTAAAAGACTCCCCCTGTCTATTCTGTACCAATAAGTTATGCTTCTTATCCCTTGCACCTTTTCCTCCATTCTCCCCCACTCTGCCTCCTCACAGAAAGCTCCCCATGTGATCTCCATTTCTGTGATTCTGTTCCTGTTCTAGATGTTTGCTTTTTTTTTTTTTTTTTTTTTGGTTCAGTTGTTGATAGTTGTGAATTTGTTGTCATTTTACTTCTCATAGTTTTGATCTTTTTCTTAGATAAGTCCCTTTAACGTTTCATATCATAAGGGCTTGGTGGTGATGAATTCCTTTAACTTGACCTTATCTGGGAAGCACTTTATCTGCCTTTCCATTCTAAATGAAAGCTTTGCTGGATAGAGTGATCTTGGATGTAGATCCTTGTACTTCCTGACTTAGAATACTTCTTTCCAGCCCCTTCTTGCCTGTAAGGTTTCTTTTGAGAAATCAGCTGATAGTTTGATGGGAACTCCTTTGCAGGTAACTATCTCCTTTTCTCTTGCTGCCTTTAAGATTCTCTCCTTATCTTTAAATCTTGGGTAATTTAGTTATGATGTGTCTTGGAGTATTCCTCCTTGGTTCCAAGTTCTTTGGGACTCTCTGAGCTTCCAGGACTTGCAGATCTAGCTCCTTTGCCAGACTGAGGAAATTCTCCATTATTTTTTCAAATAAGTTTTCAATTTGTTGCTCTTCCTCTTCTTCCTCTAGCACCCCTACGATTTGGATGTTGGAATGTTTAAAGTTGTCCCAGAGGTTCCTAAGCCTCTCCTCATTTTTTAAAATTCTTGTTTCTTCATTCTGATCTGCTCGAATGTTTATTTCTTCCTTCTGGTCCAAATCATTGATTTGCGTCCCAATGTCTTTCCCTTCACTGTTGGTTCCCTGTGTATTTTTCTTTATTTCACTTTGCATAGCCTTCACTTTTTCCTTCATGTTGCATCTGTATTCAGTCATTTCTGTGAGCATCCTGATTATCAGTGTTTTGAACTCTGCATTTGATAGGTTGGCTCTGTCTTTGTCACTTAGTTCTTTTTCTGGAGTTTTGATCTGTTCTTTCATTTGGGCCATATGAAAGAGAAGATATTTCTTTGTCTTGGCGCATGTGTTAAATTGTAAGGGGTGGAGCCTTAGGTATTCACTAGGGCAGGGCAACTCATATCACTACGTTGTGGTGCTGTACGTGGGAGCAGCTGGAGAAGGAACTGTGCCACTTGCTCATCTCTCACCCGACTTTCAGCGACTTCCTCCCACTACCCACAAGCTAATTGAGCCCTTCTGGTGCTAATTCCCAGGTGGGTAGGTTTGTGTACATTCTAGGACCCCATGAGCCCCTCTGATGGACTCTCCTGTGAGACCGGGAGTTTCTTTCCCCACTGATTTTTATAGCCAGAGGTTTTGAGGCTTTATTTTCCTCTTCTGGAACTATGAGTTGCACAGTCTGTCTTGCTCCCCAGTTCCTTCCAGATTATCTACTCGAGAATGTGGGGCCATCTTGTCCACCAGCTGCAGTCCTCTCCACCCCTCCTACCAGTCTGAATGATGCTGCTACTTTAACTTTTTGGTTGTCAGGCTTCCATGCAGTTCAATTTTCTAGTAGTTCTGGTTGGTTTTTGTTTTTAAATTGGGGGTTGTCCTTTTGGTTGTGCGAGGAAGCAAAGCGTATCTACCTACGCCTCCATCTTGGCTGGAAGTTTCTCCATATGAATTTTAAAATGTCTAATACCAACAAGCAAACAAACAAAAACCGTATTGAAATAAATAGGATACATTTAACTTATTGCTTACATTGGAGCAATCGCTAGTTTTAGTATACATTATTCAATATAGTAACTTTTTATGATATATTTCTCTATTGATTGAAGTCTGTTGGGTTTTATAATTAATTCCTGAAAGTAAATTTTGTTGTTCCCTCCCATCCTCTGCACCTTGGTATCTTAGTGGTTTTTTTAAATGTTACATGCAGCAACCTTTCCTAACTCCTTTATTATATCTAATGATTTGCTTAGTCTTTGTGTTATCTGTCCGAGCGATCATATCATATACATTGACTGTTCTTTATACCTCCTGTTTCTTATAGCTTATTGCTTTGGTTGAGATTGCAACAGTAGTGGTAAAATATACATATTTCATCATAAGTATTTTTCTTTGACATTTTTTGTTTTGTTTCTTTTGATTAGTCATCACATAACAATGTTCTTGTTAGGAGAGTCACAGATTCACATTAATTTTTATATCATTTATTAAAACCAAATGATATAGCGCCCAGAAAGAGAGGTATAGGAGCCAGAAATCTTATATTAAAGCCCTTGACTCTGCTTTCAGCTTTAAGCTCTTTGATCTTGTGAGTGTCAAGTTACCTATATAGTCTTGGTTTGTTTCTTTGAAGTGTGCATGCTTTTCATTTTTGAAGTTCTGTGATAAACCAATTAACTTGGTCTACAAAGAGATTAAGTGAATGTCCACCTATTTCTGCATATGCTGGTAATTGCTTTTTGGGATGATGCTCAACCAAGTGAGCTACACCAGCCAGTGCTAGTTATAATAGTTTTCTTGTGTAATTTTTTAGGTTCTCTTTATATAGTATCATGTCATCTGCAAATGACTGTTTTACTTTTTTTTCCAATTTGGGTACCTTTCTATTTCTTTTTCATGTAAGATTTCTGTGGCTAGGACTTCAAATACTATGTTGAATAAAAGCATTAACAGTGGACATGTTGTCCTGCTCCTGATCTTATAGAAATGTTGAGTGTGATGTTAGCTATGAGTTTGTCATATGTGCCCCTGATTAGGATTAGATGTGTTCTCTCTATCCACACTTTGCTGAGAGTTTTTATCATAAGTGGATGTTGGATTGTTTTTCAAATGCTTTTTTCTGCATCTGTTGAAATGATAATATTTTTATCCTTTATTTTATGTGATATATATATATCATGTTAATTTGCAGATATTGAACCAACCTTGCGTTCCAGGAATGAATCCTACTTGGTCATGATGTATGATTTTCTTAATAATATTGCTGAATTCAGTTTGCTTATTTTTTGTTGAGAATTTTCGTATCTATGTTCATCAGAGGAATTGGCCTATGGTTTTCTTTTTATGTTGTGTCTTTGTCTGGTTTTGGTGTCAGGATAATATCTCAAAGTGTTAGAGAGCCTTCTAGTGTGACAAGAACAGGTAATTCTTTGAATGATTAGTAAAATTTACCTGTGAAGCCATCTGGTCTAGGACTTTGTTTGTTGGGAGTTTATTTGATTACTGAGTCAATTTCATTAGTAGTTATTGGTCAGTACAGGTTTTCTGTTCCTTGGTTCAGTTTTGGAAGATGATATGTTTCTAGGAATTTATATATTTCTTTCAGGTTGTCCAATTTGTTGGCACATTCTTGTTCATAGTACTTTAAAAAATCTTTTGTATTCTGTTGTGTCAGTTGTCTTTTCTCCTCTTTTATTACTTTTGTTTATCTTTTCAAAGAACCGGCTCTTGGTTTCATTTATTTGTTTCTATATTTTAGTCTGTGTCATTTATTTTTGCTGTGATCCTTATTTCACTTTTGGCTTTGTTGGTTGAAGATTTTTACATATGTTCATCAGGGACATTGATCTATAATTCTCCCTCCCTCCCTCCCCAAGTATCTTTGTGTTTCTGGTATCAGGGTAATGCTGGCCTTGTAAAATGAGTTGGGAACCTTCCCTCTTAAATTTTTCAAATAATTTGAAAAGGATTGGTATTCCTTCGAATGTGCGGTAAAATTCACCTGGGAATCTTAATCCCTTCACTTTTTTCACCCAGTCCTCAAACCCCCTCCCCTCTGACAGCTGTTAGTCTGTTCTTTATCTTTATTAATTTAATTCTATTTTGTTTGTTAGTTTATTTTGTTCTTTAGATTCCACATCAAAGTGAAATCCTTTAGTACAGGCTGTAGCAAAGGGTAAGATTTTCTTGTTTGTTCGATTCTTTTTTTATGACCAATTAAAGTTTTAAGGTAGATGTCACTGACAAATTTGCCGCTGCAAAGAGGGCTAAAATTGAGGCACGCATCGGCACTGGTCCCTCAGGTATCCACCAGCCAATCACAACACACCCTACTTTTCTGGGAGCGAGCGGCACCAGGCAGCTGCTCCCAGAACACAGGCTGTTGAGGAATCAGCAGCCTCTCCCTTTATTAAGCACTCCACTGTTTGTCATGAGTGTCCAAGCCGTCTTCCTTGCTCAAATGTTGATTCACTGGAAGTTAATCTGCCTTTGTCTATTGTTTAATTTTTTGTTTATATGTGCAAATACAGTTACGCACCACTTAACAGGGATAAGAAGAAAGGAACTAGTCATAAATGAAGAATATGATAACTGAAATGAATTCATTAGATGGAATCTCATTGTAGATATAATTTGCATTACACTGTGATTAGTGACATTGAGCATCTTTTCATGTGCTTATTGGCCATTTGTGTATTCAGTTTGGAGAATGTCTTTTCAAGTTCTTTGTCCATCTTTGAAATGGCTAGTTATATTCTTTAGTGTAATTTAACATGATTCTCTGTCCCCTGTATTTCATGCAAATTGATGGCTAGATCTAGAGCCTTCAGTAGAATTGGATTTGATTTCAGAGCAGGAGAGAGAGAGAGAACACAAATACAAAAAGTATGTGTCTGTATCATATGCTAGCTGCTGCTGATCATTGACGAGATCTATCAATTCAGTAAGGCAAAAGTGGTGCTATTTCTGTTTTCTTTTTCTCAATTTTTGGTTAAAACACTTCTATAAAGAGAAGCTTGCCCTCATCTTCATTACCCTGAGGTACAGCTCAGTGGTACAGTGCATGTTAAATGTTTGGTTCTAGCTTTTATTACCCGTGTTTGAAATTAATATGTTGATTTTCTTGCAACCTTTTAAAAATGACCATTCAGATTTTTGTTGAGTATTTAAATATATTTGGTATGTTTATTGTCCTCATTGATGAAGATAGCTTCTTTGAGTTGACTCATGAGTTCTTTTATTACAGCCCTAACAGTTTTCGGTGGTTCGTTTGATCTCTAGTGTGACAAGATATTTGAGGCTTTTGTACTTTTTGTGTCAATGGCATGCAGCCAGCCAATTCTCCAGAGTCTCCATGTTACTTTTATGGGAAAATGACACTAACTATGAACAAGGAGTGCTTGTCACTACTGGTTTTGTATTGTTTCTAAGCCTTTTCATTGGACAGAGCTACTAAATATGTGTGTTGCTTTGTTTTAAGACAAAATACAGCTTGCATTCAGGTGACATGGCTTTTCCATCTTCAGTCTCACATTTGTGTCTCCTCTCATGTGAAAATCTCAGATCTCAATGGCTCCAATATAATATTTATTTGAATGGATCCCATAATCTCATACCAGGTATCAGAATAGCAATACAGCCCTGGCTGGTGTAGCTCAGTGGATTGAGCGCGGGCCTGTGAACCAAAGGATCGCGGTTCGATTCCCAGTCAGGGCACATGCCTGGGTTGCAGGCCAGTTCCCAGCATGGGACACACAAGAGGCAACCACACATTGATATTTCTCTCCCTCTCCCTCTCCTACTCTTCCCCTCTAAAGATAAATAAATTTTTTAAAAAATTAAAAAAAAAAAAAAAAAGAATAGCAATACAAGTAGCAATGTAATTCTGAAAATAAATTAAGAAATTTTCCATTCTTTGCCTTGTGGATTTTTCCTAAGGAACACTCGTAACAATTTTTATTATGGGTCAAGGTCACTTAGGATTTCTCTATGTTATATTATTAATTAGATGCACATTTAGGCTTACTTGCTTTTAACTTTTACAAATCGATTTTTTTAAAATGTAGTTTTCAGTATGTGCATGGTTTAAAAGTAAAATATTTTAAATACATATTCACACACGTGTGTATGTGAGTATATCCTTATATTTTCATCTGACTTAGCTAAAGAATAGCTTTTAATAAGTTTTAAAAACAACTGTTTTGTCCTTGCCAGTATGACTCACTTGGTTGGAATATCATCCTGTAAACTGAAAGATTGAGGGTTTAATTCCCGGTCAAGACACATGCCTAGATTACAAGTTCGGTCCCCGATTGGGACACATACAGGAGGCAACCTGTTGATGTTTCTCTCTCTCCCTCCCTTCTTTCTCTAAAGTCAATAAGAATGTCCTCACATGAGGATTAAAAAAAATTGTTTTGGTCACTGTGTATTTGTGAAAGATTTATGAAAGTGAGATTGATGAGAATGTGGTAAATGCATTTGTGTTTTGGAAGATATTACTAAGTTTTCCTTTGTAAGGGTTGTGCTATTTTTGCATGCCCATCATTAATGTATCACATTGCCTCTTTTGCCACAACCTTATCAACAGAATATGTTGTTAAAGTTTTGGCCTTTTGCCAGTTGTGTGAGAAGTGTTATTTGATTTTAATTACCTTTCTCTTATCAACAAGGTTTTGCATCTTTTCATATGTTTAGGAGCCACTTTCCTTTTTTTTCCTGTGAACTCTATTCATTTCTTTAACTCATTTTTATGTAGGACTGTTGGGCTTTTTAATCTTCTTTTAGAATTTATATATTTGGAATATTAGCTCTCTTGTCTGTGGCAAGTTGTGGTTTCACTTTTTTGACTTTTATGGTTTTAGTTTGTTTATGGTGGTATTTGCCATACAGAAGTTTCAGTTAATTGAAGCTATCATTTCCTTTTCCTTTGCTGTACTATTTCTAAAATAGGCAGAAATAATAGTCATTTAATATATGTTAAAATTTTTAAATATATTTGTAAAAACATACACTTAGTTCTTTTTTATTATAATGTGTTCTTTTTCTTCTAGGCAAGGATTAAAGCCATCAATACATTTTTTGCTAAGAATGGTTATCGATTAATGGATTCTAGTATGTATAATCATCCCATTCAAACTCAAGCACAGTATGCCTCACCAGTCTTTATGCAGCCTGTATATAGTCCTCACCAGCAGTACTCCATCTATAGCATTGTGCCTCAGTCTTGGTCTCCAAATCCTGCACCTTACTTTGAAACACCACTGGTAAGTGAGATCCTTATAGAGTAATAAAATTTTTCACTCAAGCTGAAATTTGACGAAATCAACCATGGTGGTTCATTTTTTGTTATTTGTTTTGTGTTGCATTGATTGGTTATTTTCTGTCTTTTAAGTAGTGATGAGGATATCTAATATTTCGTAGCAAATGTATGCATTTAACTAGAGGTTGAGCTATTGGTTTCTATCATTTTATTCTTTAGATTTTGCTGAGTGAGTTAAAGTTAGAGATTGGATAAATCCAGTGATTTAAATTGCTATAGTTTTGTTAAATTTTTTTAAAGAAGTGTTCATTATTAAATAATGAACTAGTGATTTTTTTTTTTTTTTTTTTTTTTGTTCTGTAAAGTATTACAAAAGTGAATAAGTAAAATGTAAAATAATTGTGAGCCTCTAAAAGAAATTAATGCTAGGTTAGGTCATCAGAAATTTTGTATGACCTTCACACCAGATTTTGCCTTTACCATTAATTGTTTTAAACATTAAAATTTTCTTTTAGGCTCCCTTTCCCAATGGTAGTTTTATGAATGGCTTTAATTCACCGGGATCGTATAAAACAAATGCTGCTGCTGTGACTATGGGTCGACCATTCCAAAAAAATCGGTAAGATAAAAATCATGGCTAGAATTTATTGTAAGCAATTCCCAATAGTTTTTATAGAGTTACTGTTCATAGCGGTGCTTATTTGCAGACTGAATAAAAAGAGATTTTTTTGTTTTTTAAAAAAAAATTTATGAATGATTTCATCTAGAATTCATAAACACACTTTAACCTGAATCAATAATGAGTGTAGAAAGAACTTGTACCTGAGATTATACATAATTATTTTTTAAATGATAAGGAGAAGAGAAAATATATTTTATGGTTAGTAACATAAGATCTGGTGTATAAATGCCATTTAGTATGTTAAGTACGTAGCATTTTGGAGAATGAGAATTTTTTGAGGATAGAAATGTTAACTGAATTGAGTAACAAACACTGGGAATACGAGGTTTTTTCCTCTCTTTTTTTTTTTCTTTTTTAAGTAGAAGGGGAAGAGACACATCCCAACTTCTTCTTCTGCTTTAAGATTTTATTTTTTTATTTTCAGATGGGAAGGGAGGGAGAAAGTGAAGGAGAGAAACATCATAGCATGGTTGCCTCTCATGTGCTCTTTACTGGGAACCTGGCCTACAACCCAGGCGTGTGCCCTGACTGGGAATTGAACCAGTGGCTCTTTGATTCACAGGCTAGCACTCAGCCAGTGAGCGACACCAGCCAGGGTGGAATAAGAATTATTTAGGATTTTTAAGAATTGACTTTTTGAAACAATTTTCACAAACTACGGTATATAACAGACTACAACTTTTATTGGGCATTTAATGTTTAAAGCTCTATTTTTAGGGCTTTACAAGTTTTATCACAGTTAATTTTCACAGCCCTTTAAAAATTGATATAGTTACTTTATCTATTAAGTAGTAAATTGAGACATACAAGGTTAAATAGGTTATCTACAAGCATATAGCTAGTAGCTGGCAATTTGAGCTCAGGCGGTTTGACTCCAAAGCCTACACATAGGTTCTGAATATATTATTGAGAACTTTGGGAACTTTTGCTTTCGTATAAAATACTGGTATGTCTCTTATGTATAAACATCAACTGATAATCTTAATAATTTGGCATATATTATGTCTTTTGACAGAGTATGAGTAACCAAAGGAACATGACTTATATATTGGTTTAGATTTATTTAATAGTTTCACATTTGTGTTTTGTTTTGTTTTGTTTTTTGTTTTATTTTTTGCTTGCTTATTTTGTGAGCCTCCTGGGTTTTGTTTTTATAAAATTACTTCTTTTCAGTGATTCTTCTCTTGCTAGGTTTCCTTCTTCCAGTTGATTTTTTTTTTTTAGCAAGAAGACCACGTAGGGTATGTTTTTCCAAGACAACTTCTAGGAACTTAATTCTTTTTTTGTAAGATTTGTCTGAAACATGCTTCACTAGAGAAAGAAGCCTTATGTTATTAAAAAAATGTTCTTATTGGATTCTGAAATATACATATGTACTTCCCTCTAATAGTCAAAATTTTTGTACTCACTTTAACTGGCACCATTGGCTAAAACATTTAAAGTACATTTATAAGTATTAGAAAAGTTTTACTACATACACACATTCATATCACTTTATGAAGTTTCAAATAAGATCTCGTAAGAACGAAAGATTCTTTATAAACAAAAGATTATTTGTGCTCTTATAGATGACTTAGTTTGGTAATACACTAACAATTAACTGTAAAATTCAAGTACTGATAGGTCATGTAACTCCTGTCCTGCTATTCAAAAAGGATTATTTCATTATAAATAAGGATGTTTAAATCCAAAAAGACCAGATTGTTATGATACAGTTTTTAACTTATTTTACAGTTGAATGAAGTGCAAGTTGATGAGAACTATCTTGCTACAGTTACATCACTAGTTATTATCAACAAACCTGAGATTTAGAACATTTTCTTTTCCTGTACCATAGCTGGGAAAGTTTTTTTCTTAAAAATAATTCAGTTAGTGCAAATGACATTTTGTGGTTTTCCTTGTGAGAAGATACAGATTTCTCATGACTAGAAATAGTAGCTTTATAAAAATATCTATTGATTTCACATTTCTTCAAAGGGATGAATTCTGCTTTAAACAGTAAGTAGAATAGACATCTTTGTTATGAGATAGACTGAAAGCAGTTTAAAAGAATTTTTTTTGAATGTCTGTTATTTTTCAACCACTTTAAGATGTATAGTTAAGTGGCCAGAAAACTGCACTGCACAGAGTGATCCCCTGCTGTCTCAGACAGCCGCCTAGCTCCATACCCTTTGTCTTGGCATTAGTGACTATATTCTTCATGTTCTAGTCCCCATCTCTGTAAAAGCAGTTTTTTAACTAATAACTAAAGTACTGATGTTTGCAGATGCTTGACTTAAAATTAATGTTCTTATGGTGTTCCTTCATTGTCACTTGTCTCTGTGTGCTGTGCTTTTTAGGCGAAGGGAGTAAGACTACAGTAAGAAAGGCAAGAATGACAGTCAAGTCGTCTTTGTTTTTTTTGAAGGTGTGCCTGTGGCTTTGAAGATACAGGGCAGTTTTATTGTAATTTGTCTTGTTACCCAAAACCATTTGCGTACAGTTCTTTTCCATATGTTGGTCGAATACAGATGGCTGTTAATTTTTAGTTACAGAAATAGTACATGAATACTTTCTTGTAAAAATGCAAATATTACAGATAAAATGCTTTTTGACTCCCAAACCAAATCCTTGTTTCTTTCTTATTTCTAAGAAGTAACCGCTGCCAGACCTTTATTTTTGTTTATTTATCAGTGAAGGAGAAAGTAACTTTAGAGAGCCCTTTTGCAATTTATTATTGCAAACAGCCCAGTGATGATCACTAGATCTACTTAGAGAGAATAGGACTAACTTTCAGAAGTCCGGGCATTTTTCTACCTTTCATACTTTATCTTTCTGTCACTTTACTTCTATTTTTCTATCTTTTATCACTTCTTTTGCCCAGACTGAGATCGTGAGTCCCTCTCAGTGAAGGGTAAGATTATGAGATCTGAGGGCTGTTTAAATTTAATTTGTCCAATAGGTATATTGTAATGCAGTAAGAAAATTAGGTTAAAGTTTCTAAACAAGTAATGTAAACATCATAGCTACTTAATTGAGTCAAATTCAGACATGATGGATAATGTAAATATTTTGAAGATTATTTTTTTTTTAAGATTTTTTAAGTACTTTTTTTTTCTTTTTTTTTAGATTTTTTATTTATTTATCTTTAGAGGGGAAAGGAAGGAGAGAGGGAGAGAAACATCAATGTGCGGTTGCCTCTTGTATGTCCCCTGCAGGGAACTGGCCTGGCAACCCAGGCATGTGCCCTGACTGGGAATCGAACCGCGATACTTTGGTTCGCAGGCCTGCGCTCAATCCACTGAGCTACACCAGCCAGGGCTTTGAAGATTATTTTGTGTTAGCTGACATACTATAGTTTTTATTGCTATTAAAATCTATTTTGTGACAAAGTAATTATCTGGAAAAGTATCACCTCTTATTAAACTCACCCCAATGCTATAGCCTGAGTTTTGTCTTCATGTAACCTAATTTTTTATGCTGTATAAAGTAGGATAGCTGGAGATGCTGTTGGAATTAATGTTTAATCGTTGGGCTTATTTTTATAAATTAGTATGAAGTTTTAAGTCTCTTTTCAGAGAGCCAGAAATTAGCTGTGTGTTGTTATTTTATGAATTTTTAACTATGAAAATACTATAAAAATGGAGCATATAAACTGCAAGCAAGGAGCCAAATATAAGCCTCATACTTCCTCGATTAATCTACTATATGTAGAGCCAAAGATCTCAGATGCTTGGACTTATTTTAGATCAGGGGTATCAAACTCAGTTTCACCAGGGGCTGCATCAGCCTTGCAGTTGCCTTCAAAGGGCCGAATGTTAGTTTAGGACTGTGTAAATGTAACTACTCCCTAACTGTTAAGCTAGAGCTTGCCGCTGCCGCCAAGAAGAAAGGAGGTACAGAGCCAGATAAAACAAGGTGGAGGGCTGGATTTGGCCCACAGGCCTTGTGTTTGCCACTTGTGCTTTAGATGTTTAAACTATTGATTAAGTTGCATTCTCCCTCCTTTACCATACCTTCCTCTGCTTAGAAATTGTTACAGTTGGGTGCTTAAACACATCATCCAAGATAAAAGCTGCTTTTGTTAGAAGTAGCTTTTCTGTTTCGTTTTTACCAGATTTTGTACCGTAATTCATGAAGTCATGGCAAGTGATTACTTACTTTATATTTTCCTAGTTTTTGTCCCACAAATGGATCTTTGGAAAACAAATTTTATTTTGAGAGGGATACTTAGTAAGAAGCTGGGATTTTAATGTATTCCACCACCATTTCCCTCCCTCCCTTCCTCCCTCCCTCCCCCGCCCCTCTGAATCCCCACCAGAGAACATGTTTTTATTGATTTTTAGAGAGAGAGGAAGGGCGTCAGAGAGAGAAACAGAAACATCTATGTGAGAGAGAAACATCAATTGGTTGCCTCCCGGCAACCTTTTGGTTCACTGTCTGGCAGCATTTAATCCACTGAACCACACCAGCCAGGATTAAAAATTTAATACTAGAGATTATGTAATCTTTTTATGTAATGTACATATAGCTGTACTTCATACATAAAAATTGGTAAGGTTAGGACTTACCCCTCTCCCATGAACTACTTTTTTTACCCCTTTTGGGGAGAGGTTGCTCCATTGAGTATGCATGGCATGGACTCATTAATAAGCTTAAAGCCTGGCTGATTTAGACATGTCAAGACTGTAGCTCGTGTTAAAGAAAGTACCATAGTTTTAGGACCTAAGACACACCTAGGTTTTAGAGAAGGAAAATAGGGGAAGAAAATTTTGAAGCAAAAACTGTGGTAAAATATTTAATAACCTGTGACCCCGCTCCACCATCATGGTTCCCCCCGCTGCCCCCCAGCAAGCCAGGCAAGCTACATTAAGACTATAAGATGCACCCCCATTTCCTCTCAAATTGGGGGTGCGTCTTATAGTCCGAAAATACATTAGCTAAAATCCTGGTTTTATTCTGAGTGCTGTTGTAGTAGTAGCTTTATCTTGAAGAAGTTTGGGTCTTTCACCAAGTATCTCCAAACAACCTTTTAATGAAAAAATTGCATTTTAAAAATAATACATCTGGGACATAAAAGAGTTTATATTTTTATACGATTTTATGTTTAACTTAATCAGGATACAACAGAAAGCAGTTTTTAACCTGGCCTATTAATAGTTTCTACCCTTTTCCACCCTTGAAAAGAAAGGTTTCCTATTCATCTTGATTTATCCTTTTCTGTATGTAATCTTATATTTCTTATAGTGTGAAGCCTCATTTTAGGTCATCAGGTGGTTCAGAACACTCAACCGAGGCCTCTGTGTCATTGGGAGATGGACCATTAAATAGATCTGGTTCAAGGAATTTTCCACCTGAACGGCATAACCCTATAGTAACCGGGCATCAGGAGCAAAACTACCTTCCTAAAGAGACTCCCACATTGCAGATTGAACAGAATGGGGACTATGGTAGGGGCAGGTAAGGAAAAGTGGTAATAAATATGGAAATAAGGTGTGTGGAAGTGTTTTGGGGCTTTTTTTAGACCTAATTATTGGTGTATGCTAAATACCTTTTTTATGTACTGGATTCATAGTTTTCATAATTATTAAGAAATTTAGAGTGTTCATATGGAATATAGCTGAGTCAGAGGTTTATGAGAATTATTCTGAGGTTCTTTTTTAAATTGTTTTTCTATAGTTCACAGAGAAAGCATGGCTTAGAAAGATAAAATCCATCTGCATTATAGTTTTAATTTCTTACAATTTCAAAACTATGGGAATGGGGTTATATACTACCTAACCTGCTCGAACAAAACATAACTGTACCCTAATTTGCTTCTGGTGTGGAGAAAATGCTTCTAATAAAAATGTGCTCAACTTACATCATTGATAAGTGGTAGTGATAGCAGTTGAAGTTTTTGATAGATTAGCTCAGGATCCCTTCAGAAGAATATTTATCTTTTAACAATAATGGAGATTTAGAAAGTATAGATACTTAAAATAGAAATTCACTTATTTTTGATAGAATGTACAAATTTGAAGAAACTTATGAATTTTCCGTCTCCCTCCTTTTTTTGTCATTGTAAAAAGGAGGACCCTTTTCAGAGGTCGAAGACGACGAGAAGATGACAGAATCCCAGTAAGTATTCTTTATTTTTAATTAATTCTGTTCGTTGTTTTTTTTTTCCCCCCCTTTTGTGATTTACTGTAGTATTGGCTTGTGGTCTACCTTGGCTTTCTAGGTTTTTGTTTTATTGATTAGAGTATGCAGCAAAGGTAAATAGAGCCTATGCTTGACCCTAAAATATACACCATTATTACACTCAATTCTCCCCCTTAAAGTACATATTTAGTTAGATATTTGACCTGTGTTTCTCACCTTTAAAAACATTACTTAAGTACCTAATATTTTTACATGGTTTAAAAATTGAAAATATTTTATGAAAAATAACTTGCTTTTACAAACAGACATTTCAGCAGTTTGAATCTTTTGATTGTACGAAAAGTGCTATAATGAACAATGCAAAGATAATCTCATACAGCCATCATTTGCTGTGTGTGCAGTAATATCTGAAGGAGAATCTCTAGAAATGTGATTTTTGGGTAACAATTTAGTAAGTTGCTGGTAAATAGCTTTCTGTAGGGGCCGCGCTGATTTTCACTTCAACAAACAGAATGAAGTTCCTGTTTATCCATAACATTCCAGGTGATAATGATTTTTTGCCATTCTGATAAAGCATTTTATTCACTTTTAAAGCTCTGTTGGTGTTAGAAACTTACACTGTTTATTAATTGTTTTTTGGGAGCAGTTTTCTACCTACTTTTCATTCTTATATCCATTAATCTTATAAAATCACTTAATAATGTTGTTAATAGTTCTAGACATGTTCTCATTTGAATTTTAACTTACCTAGCTTCAAATTATTCATATTTTGATTATGTTGTGGTTTGTTTATAGAGACTATTTACTATCTCTTACCTGGGGCCCGAAGATGTTGAATAATAAAAATGGTGTAGGAAAATGTGGAGGTCTCAAGAAAACCCTGCCTAGAATTTATAGATATACCATAAATGTGTAATACTTATTTCATATGTATAAGTAGTGAATTATATATTACAAGTAGCATACATATAACTTACCATTTGTTTTATGTATATGTATATCACATTTGTAAATATTGAAAACATTACATTTTCAAAAAAGAAAATGTATTGCATTATTACAAAGAATAGTTCTTAGGGCAAAGTGTAAACTTTTAAAACCAGTGTTGTCTTTTTCATTTATAGCTTTCTATACCATGTGCATCCATGAGACTTTAGGCAGTAACTTTTTGAGGATACCATTGTAGCAGTTACACCCTTAAGTAGCCCTGAATGTTTGAGGGGAGGAGAGATTAGATTTGAGATCTGTGTAGTATATTCAAAATGTCTGGACTGAGGACTGAAGGTTGAGATGAAGAAAAAGAGACAGACGTGTTTTCCTGTAGGAAGGGTTGGGGTGGGGTGCCCTTGTGCAGGAGTCAGATCTTAGCTAGAGATAAAATTTAAGATTTGTAAACTTACTCAAAGTAACTGAAGTCATAAGAGTAGATGAGGGCATGGCAGAAAAATCTTTAGAGTGAGTGATTTTTAAAAAAAGAACCAAGAATGGAAACTTGGGGACTATAGTAGCTTTGGGCTGAAAAATGAGATTATTCATTATTTGTGTGAAGTATCCAAGCAAAATGTGAGTGGAGATGGCTGATAGGCAGGGAAGTGGATGTCTGGATTTCAGGTGAAGGTCTGGGCTGAAAATATTTAAAGTGTACAACTCTGTGATTTGGGGTAAATTTTCAGAGTTCTGCAGCCATAGAGTCACAAAAGAGTGAAAAAGCTTGTTTACACATAGGTAGTAGTTGAGGTCATGGACAAAGGATATCACACAGGGAGAGTATGGAAGGTGAAAAGTAATAACCATATGTAAACCAAAAACAACCTGGCCAGTGTGGGTAAGTTGGTTAGAGCATTGTCCAGTAACCAACAGGTTGTGTGTTCAGTTCCTGGTCAGGACACACACCTAAGTTGTGGGTTTGATCCCCAGATAGTTGCAAATGATCCCTGGTTGGGGTGCCTATGGGAGGCAACCAATCGATGCTTCTCTCTTGCATGTTTCTCTCTCTCTCCCTTTCTTTCTGAAAGGAATGAAAAAAGTGTCCTCGGGTAAGGGTAAATAAAAAAGAAAAGAAACAAAAACCGTCAAAAGAAGTAGACAGGGAGAAAAGAACACATGACTGTTAACTCTGAGAATCAAGTGAAAAGGGTATCACAGAAGCTAAGGGAGAAATGAGCACCCAAAGGAAAGAGTGTTTACCATACCAAATGCTGAAGTAAGGTCAGGAGAGAAAAGTTTTCCAGCCGTTGCATTGTGGAAGGCATTGTGATTTGTCAAAGTAGTCTCAGTGGTGTGATGAGTACAGAGGTGAAGAAGCAGAGGAGGAGGTACAGCAAGTAAGAGGTTTGTCAAAGGATAATGATAGGTGAAAGGAAGGATATTGCTCTTTCTTACGACTATATGGAAGGAGAAAAGATGGCAACTTTGTGTGAGGTAGGGTTTTTTGTTATAAAAGAGGAAATAGCTAGTTTAGAAAGCAAAGAATGGTGGAAATTGATTAGAAGGCGTAGGAGTATCACCAAGTTTTCAAAAGAAACAGGAGAAGGGAGCTAAAGATTAAGTAGGGTTGATAAGGATTAACGATGACTTCTGGTCAGGATGGTGGCATAGGTAAACATGGCTCACTTCCTCACTCAACTATTCTCAAAATTACAACTAAACTATAGAACAACCATCACTCTGAACCATCAGAAATCAAGTTGAATGGCAGTCTGACAACTATAGAATAAAGAAACTGCACCTATCTAGACTGGTAGGAGGGGCGAATATGTGAAATGGGCTGGTCCCACACCAGGTACCCTAGCCCAGGGTTCTGGTGCCAGTAAGATAAGTCCCCATAACTTCTGGCTGCAAAAACTAGCAGGGATTGAGTTGGTGGAAGAAACTTAAGGAGTCCCAAGCCAGTTCTTAAAGAACCCACATGTGGACTTACTCAGACCCACTCCCTCTGAGCTCTAGCAGTAGAGTAGCAACTGGAAGGGCACCAGTGGCATACAGGGAGGAACTGATGTATTTGGCATCAAGGCAAGAGCAGGGGGACAGCTTTCTCCCACTCAGAAAGGTGGCCCCAGGCCATTCATTGTCCCTTTTCTGAACCTTCCCCAAACAGAGCCAGCCAATGGGTACCATGTCTGAGACTCCATCAACCTGGCTAACATTGTTTGCCCCTCCCTGGAGATCCCCTAAGGCTCCATCCCACCCTATTTACACACCCACTCAAGCTGTGTCCATATGAATGGCTGGTCTTGAAGACACATGCCTCACAATTTCCTAAATCCTCTCGAACAAGCAACAGTCAGCCTCAGTGAGTCCCTGTAACTCTTGTGAAGTGGCCCCAGGCCCAGCACCAGAAGCAGCCTAGAGCTTGGCATTTTTTTGCTGGCGGGGTGGGGGTGGGGGTGGGGGGTCCAAACCCAGCACATACAGTAGCAGCCATTCCAGATTGCTTTATAGCTCAGGCAGGGTGGGCCTAGGCAAACCACAGAAGGGGGCTGACCTTGCCCTGCACCCCCTGGGAAACCCTAGGGCCTGCACACCAAGTGGGCAGCTACAGACCACATTGGAGCACCCTGCCCCTGAACAGGCACATCGTCCATGAAGGGCGGAGGTTGGTGGTCAGTGGTCACAGCCAGTCCTTGCAGCCAACTAGCCTAGGTAAATCCCTCCCGTTGATCTGCCAACAGCAACCAAGGCTCACCTACAAGAGGAGGGAGTACTCAGTCCACACAAAGGGCACACCTTGAGTACCCAGCTTGGGTGATAGGGAAGGCTGTGCCAATGTATCAGATGCAGAGTTCAAAACACTGCTTAGAAGTATGCTCAGGGAACTTAGTGAGGACCTCAGCAGCAAAAAAAAGATCCATTCAGAAACAAAGGATACACTAACTCTAATAAAGAACAATTTACAGGGAAACAACAGTAGATTGGATGAAGATGAAAATCAAATCAATGATTTGGAACATAAGGAAGCAAAAACAACCAATCAGAACAATAAGAAGAAAAGAGTCCAGAAAAACAAGGATAGTGTGAACAGCCTGTGGGACAACTTCAAGCATTCCAACATTCACATAGGGGTTCTAGAAAGAGGAGAGAAAGAGCAAGAAATGGGAAGTGTATTTGAGAAAATAATGAAAGATGACTTCCCTAATTTGGTGAAGGACATAGACATGCAAATCCAGAAGACACACAGAGTCCCAAACAAGATGGATGCAAACAGGTCCACACCAAGACACATCATAATTAAAATGCCAAAGGTCAAAGATAAAGAGGGAATCTTAAGAGCAGCAAGAGAAAAGCACAATTAGTTACCTACAGGGATTTCCCGTAAGACTGTCACCTGGTTTCTCAAAAGTAACTTGCTAGCTAGAAGGAACTGGCAAAAAATATTCAAAGTCATGAAAAGTGGGGATCTACAGCCAAGATTACTCTACCTGGCAAAGATATTCAGAATCAGGGCAGATAAAGAGCTTCCCAGATAAAAAACTTGCATCACTAAACCATTATTATATGAAATGTTAAGGGGACTTACTTAAGCAAAAGAAGATCAGCCCTGGCTGGTGTAGCTCAGTGAATTGAGCGCTGGCCTGTGAATCAGAGGGTCACCAGTTCGATTCCTAGTTTAGGGCACACGCCTAGGTTGCAGGCTAGGTCACCAGTGGGGTCAGGGGGCACATGAGAAGCAACCACACATTGATGTTTCTGTATCTCTCCTCCTCTCCTTCTCCTCTCTCTAAAAATAAATTGAAAAAAAGATCAAAACTATGAACAATAAAATGGCAAAAAATATGTATCTATCAACAATTGAATCTAAAAAACTAAGCAAACAAGAACAGCAGGCAGAATCATGGATATGCAGAGCGTTTTGATGGTTGCTACATGAGAGGGGTACTTGGGGGAATGGGTAAAGAGGTGAGGGGATTAAAAGTACATTAGAGACTAGCCACGGGGATGTAAAGTACAGTATAGGAAATGGAGTAGCCAAAGAACTTATATGCGTGACCCATGGACATGAACAAACGCCTGAGGGAGTGGGGGTGCTGGGTGGAGTGGGGCTGGGGGGGGGAATTGGAACAACTGTAATAGCATAATCAGTAAAATGTAATGTTAAAAATATATATGGAGAGGTACATGGGCATAAAGAAAAAATGGCAGTGAATAAATACCTATCAATAACCTTAAATGGGTTAAATGTTCTAATCAAAAGATACAGAGTAGCTGAATGGAGATAAAAATGTGACGTACATATATATATATATATATATGCATGCTGTCTGCAAGAGAACCATCTCAGAACAGGATACACACACTGAAAGTGAAGGGATGGAGCTTTTTGTTGCTCAGTGGTTGGAGCATCATCCTGTAACCGAAAGGGGAGGGGGGAATTGGGACAACTGTAATAGCGTAATCAATAAAACATAATTTTTTTAAATGATAAGGACTAATGAGAGCTTGTGCTCTCTTCAGCAGCATGTGTACTAAAATTGGAATGATACAGAGATTAGCATGGTTCCTGCACAAGGATGATAGACACATTTGTGGAGTGTTCCATATTTTTTTTAAATTCTAATGAGAGCTCAACTGAGATGAGTAGCCACCAATTTATAGGGGACATTCTGTGCATTAGGGTAGAGTTTGTTTTTGAAGCTCTCAGCTTTTGTGGTACAGGATTAGAGAATGAAATAGATATGTGACCTGTTTTATGATTTGTATCTTTTAGAGACCCCCTACTTCAACTGAAGCAAAGGCTCCAACACCAAAGTTTGACCTATTAGCTTCTAATTTTCCTCCTTTACCTGGAAGTTCATCAAGAATGCCAGGTGAACTTGTTTTGGAGAGTAGGATGTCTGATGTTGTAAAAGGTGTCTGCAAAGAAAAGGTAAACACTTAAACATCCCATCTTTAGCCTATTTTAGCCTAGGTTTTCAGGGTTGTTATTTAAGTTTTTATATGTACTTAGTAAGTATTTCTAACGTAGTTTTTATTCATGGGGTTTTCAGCATACTTTGAGTATTATGAAAAGATTTATGATAGATCTACACAAAGTCAATAAAATGGTTTTTTTTCTTTTTTCAGTTTTGTATGTCTTTATCAGTCACTCAGCTTTATAGAACTGATTAATGCAAGCCAAATGGAAAGTGTCATTTCCACTCAAGTGCCTGTGATTAATCAATGATATAAATGAGTTCTAAGCTATTTCAGTAAACTTGGTCTTTCAAATAATGGAGAATGGATGTCAGAAGGTTAGGATACTCCATCTTACACTATTTTTGAGTGTAGACCGCTCCATATGATAAATTCATGCCCCACAAATTTTTGTTTTGTGCTCTTTTTTAAATTCAATTTTTATTTTAATACTACATGTGCACAGTATATCTGAGCTTATAATGACCTGCAGTCACCTTCAACTTGAGCTTTTTCTCCTAACATTTATCCCTATATTTCTAATTAACATGGTTATACTGCTGTTTCTTGACTTTACAGTTTTAGATGTTGTCTATTAACTTTACAGAAGCTAAAGGTTTAGCTCTCTTACAGCAACATACTCTTCTCATCCTCCCAGTATATTTTCCTTTATCATATCTAGTATACCATCAAGTATAAGATGCCCCATTATTTTAGTATCACAAAGAAAGGAAAAAGCATTGCCAGTTAGACTAGGACACGCCATCATTGTAAATCACATTTCAATATTACATTTTTTTTTTCTTTCTAACAGCCTCATAGTATACTGTTATTATTTCTCCTTTCCTATACTCTCAGTGGCCTCTGCACAGCTGTGTTCCTGGGACTTCCTTTCACCATCATCCTAGGAATTTTCCTAACTCTCTTTGTTAGATCCTCCTCTCTTTTTTGTTCTTGTTTTACTTCCCCATATTATGATGGGTCTTATCTTCCCAGGCTTCCTAAATAAGTGGTTTTTAGTATAAATTTGTAGAGACCTCGCATTCTGAAATTGTTTTTCTGTTCTCACACTGTATCAGTAGCTTATCTCTAGAATTATATTAGAATTTTTTCTATTGTTGATGGACATTTAAACTGTTTTTTTCCCCTATGACATTTTGAAGATATTTCACTGTCTTGTTAAAAAAAAAAAAAAGTATAGTACCATAATTACTTTGTCAATTCTAAGATAAACAGTTTTTTTCACATTTTTTTTTTAAAGATTGTATTTATTTTCTTTTAGAGAGGTGGGGAAAGGAGGGCAAAAGAGGGAGAGAAACACCAATCAGTTGCCTCTTGCACACCCCCAACAGGGAATCAAATCGGTGACCTTTCAGTTTGCAGGCTGGGTTCTCAATCTACTAAGCTATTCTTTATTTTTTTAATTGTATTTTTTCCATTACCATTTATCCCCCAATAAAGTCTTTTAAAAAAACTTAACTATTTTTAGCTTGTAGGCCATACCAACACAAGTTACAGGCTGGCTTTGGCCAGCAAGCCTTGGTTTACCAGCTGCTAACCCAAACAGTATATTGTTGAGTGTGCTTGTTCTTGAATACTGCACAAATGGAAATATAAAATATATATTCTTCTGTTACTTCTCTTCTGTATTGTACAAACTTTATCACTGTTTATAAAGTATTTTATTTTGCACTGTATGTAATATTCTATTGTAAGAATATAACATTAAAGTTGGGGAACATTTTTTTTAAAGAATATAACGTATCCATTCTACCAATGGACATTTGAGCTATTTTTTTCTTTTTTCTTTTTTTAAAATATATTTTATTGATTATGCTATTACAGTTGTCCCATTCCCCCTCTTCATTCCCCTCCACCCTGCACACCCTCTCCCACCCACATTCCCTGCCTTTAGTTCATGTCCATGTGTCATAAGTTCTTTAGCTTCTACATTTCCCACACTATTCTTGCCCCCGCCCCCATCTATTTTCTACCTACCATCTATGCTACTTATTCTCTGAACCTTTTCCCACTCTCTCCTCCTCCCACTCCCCTGTTGCTAATTCTCCATGTGATCTCCATTTCTGTGTTTCTGTTCCCGTTCTAGTGTTTGCTTAGTTTCTTTTGTTTTTTAGGTGTGGTTGTTAATAATTGTGAGTTTGCTGTTATTTTACTATACGTATTTTTTATCTTCTTTTTCTTAGATAAATCTCTTTAACGTTTCATATAATGAACTCCTTTAACTTGATCTTATCTGAGAAGTACTTTATCTTCCCTTCCATTCTAAACGAAAGCTTTGCTGGATAGAGCAATCTTGGATGTAGGTCCTTGCCTTTCATGACTTGGAATACTTCTTTCCAGCCCCTTCTTGCCTGCAAGGTCTCTTTTGAGAAATCAGCTGACAGTCTGATGGGAACTCCTTTGTAGGTGACTGTCCCCTTATCCCTTGCTGCTTCTAGAATTCTCTCCTTCATTTGAATCTTGGCTAATGTAATTACGATGCGCCTTGGTGTGTTTCTCCTTGGGCCCAACTTCTTTGGGACTCTCTGAGCTTCCTGGACTTCCTGGAATTCTATTTCCTTTGCCAGAGTGGGGAAGTTCTCCTTTATTATTTGTTCAAATAAGTTTTCCATTTGTTGCTTTTCCTCTTCCCCTTCTGATACCCCTATAATTCAGGTGTTGGGAGATTTAAAGATGTCCTGGAGGTTCCTAAGCCTCTCCTCATTTTTTTGAATTCTTGTTTCTTCCTTCTTTTCTGTTTGGTTGGTTGTTTCTTCCTTCTGGTCCACTCCATTGATTTGAGTCCCAGTTTTCTTCCCATCACTATCGGTTCCCTGCACATTTTACTTTATTTCACTTAGCGTAGCCTTCAATTTTTCATCTGAGACCAAATGGAACTAATTCTGTGAGCATCCCGATCACCAGTGCTTTGAACTGTGCATCTGATAGGTTGGCTATCTCTTTGTCACTTAGTTGTATTTTTTCTGGAGCTTTGATCTGTTCTTCTGTTTTGGGCCATTTTTTTGTCTTGATGCACCTGTTACGTAGTGAGGGGTGGAGCCTTAGGTGTTCACCAGGGTAGGTCAACCCATGTTGCTGGGCTGTGATGCTGTATGTGGGAGAGGGTCAGAGAGGGAACAGTGGAGCTTGCTCCCCTCTTTGCTGGATTTCAGTCCCTTCCGCAGCTTCCCCCAAGCAAAGTGGGCCCTTCTGGTGCTGATTCCCGTGTGGGTGGGCCTGTGTACACTCTAGGACCCCGTGGGTCTCTCCAACAAACTCTCCTGTGAGGCTGGGAGTCTCTCCTAACACCTCAACCCCTACAGGTGTTTTCAATCGGTGTTTTGAGGCTTTATTTCCCTGTGCTGGGACCCTGGGTTGCTGGGTCTGTCTTGCTCTCTAGTTTCGCCTGGTTTATCTGTGTGGGAATGTGGGACTGCCTGGTCAGCCATCCGCCTTGTGCACTTTGCTGGGTCTGCCCACTGCCATCTTGCGCACCTGGAGTCTGCAAGCCATCGCTTTTTTTTTTTTTTGCCACAACAACACTCTGCCCGGCCGTCCAACTACGCCCCTCCTAACGGTCTGGATGAATGTGTCTATTTTAACTCCTTGGTTGTCAGACTTCCGTACAGTTCAATTTTCTGTCAGTACTGGTTATTGTTTTTTGTTTCTAAATTTTTGTTGTCCTATTTTGTTTGTGCAAGAAGGCACAGTGTGTCTACCTACGCCTCCAACTTGGCCAGAAGTCTAAAAGTCTTTTTTTTTTATGTTAATATTTTTTTTATTGTTGTTCAAGTACAGTTTTCTGCCTTTTCCTCTCACCTGAGCTATTTTTTGTCCGTTTGCCATTATAAGCAGTACTGCTATGAATTTGCTCAATCTTTTTTTTGTGTGTGTGAGCAAGAACGTTTCTAGGGTATAACAGTGAAATTGCTGAATGATAGGGCTTGTTTTGTTTGTTTATAAAGAGTCACTTATTTCTCACATTTTTAAATTGGGTCGATGCTCATCTTTAATATGGTTTGTTTGGTGGTCTTTCCTTTACAGTTTGTTCCTTTTATATTTTGCTTAGAAAATAATCTAGCTTCCAGAGATTCTTTTCAGAAACCCTTGGTTTTGATTTTCCTATCACCTGCCTTTCCCCTACCCCCACCCCCACCTCGGCTCTCTGGAGGCTTTTAAAAACATTTTATTTATCCCTGATATTCTGTGAAATTTCATGATGATGTGTCTTGCTGTGGCATTTTTTTTCTTACCCCAAATCATTTTACTGCATACTTGGTAGACTTTCTTAAATCTAGAAACTCATGACCTTCCATTCAGGAAAAACTTTTGTATTTCTCTTTGATAAATTCTTTACCTCTTTTCTCTTTCTTGAACTCTTGATTTGTTGCTGGACCTTGGCTTTCTTGTTTTGGCTTTCCTAATTTGATCTTCATACCTGTGTTATTTTTCTTTTTGTTTTAATTCTGGTAAAATACACATAACATGAATTTATCATCTTAATTACTCTTAAGTGTGTACAGTTCAGTAGTGTTAAATACATTCATATTCGTTTTTTTTTTTTTTTTTTTTTTTTTTTAATTTTAAGATTTTATTTATCTTTAGAAGGGAAGGGAAGGAGAAAGGGAGAGAAATATCAATGTATGGTTGCCTCTCAAGCATTCCCTACTGGTAACTGGCCTGCAACCCAGGCATGTGCCCTGACTGGGAATTGAACTGCCATCCTGTGGTTCACAGGCCCATGCTCAGTCCACTGAGCTACACCAGCCAGGGCACATTCATATTGTTGTACAGCAATTTCCACAAGTTTTTATCTTACAAAACTGAAACACTACCATTAAACAGCAAATCCCATCTTCCTTCTGTCAGCCTCTGGCAACCAGCATTCTATTGTGTCTCTATGAATTTGAGTATTATAGGTACATCATAAGAAGAATCAGAGTATTTTGTCCTTTTTGTGGCTAGCTTATTTCAATTAGCATGATGTCCTCAAGATTCATCTGTTATTGTGGCATGTGTCATCCATTACTTTATTCCTTTAATTGGACAGTAGTATTTCATTGTATCGATATACAGTAGTCCTCCCCCTTACCGAGAATTTTGCTTTGTGATTTCAGTTACCCATGTCAACCACCATATAAAAATATTAAATGGAAAATTCCGGAAATAAACAGTTCATAAGTTTTAAATTGCATGCCATTTCAAGTAGCTTGCAGGGGGTGTGAGTCATCCCTAGTCCAGCATATCCACACTGGTTGTCAGTTTAGGTGATACTGTGTCACAGTGCTTGTGTTCAAGTAACCCTTATTTTATTTAATAATGGCCCCAAAGCACGAGAGTAGTGAGGCTGGCGATTTGTATATGCCAAATAGAAGCCGTAGAGTGATTCCTTTAAGTGAAATAGTGAGTACAGTACAAGAAGATATTTTGAGAAAGAGGCAAACCACATTCACAAAACTTTTATTACAGTACATTGTTTTAATTACTCCATTTTATTAGTTATCACTATTAGTTATTACTAAGCCTGATTTACAAATTAAACATTATTGTAGGTATGTACGAGTATGCATAAGAAAAACCATTGTATATATCAGGTTTGGACTATGCAGTTTCAGAGGTTCTTGGAACATAGCCCCTGTGGATAAGGGGGGACTACTGTTCCACATTGGTTAATCCAGTCACCTGTTGATGAACATTTAGGTGGTTCTTATTACCTCTGGGCTATTATCAATAATGCTACTGTGAACATTTCTGTATAGGTCTTTTGCAGACATGTTTTCCTTGGGTATGTAGCCAAGAGTGACCTGTGGTAACTCTTAAGTTTTAACTCTTTGAGAAACTGCTATTTTCCTAACTTGCCACACCATTTTACATCACCACCTTCAGTGTTTGAGGGTTTCAGTATCTCCATATCATCATTAACTTCTGTTATTGCCTGTCTTACAGATTATAACCATCCTAATTAGTATGAAGTGGTCTCTTGATGCAGTTTTCATTTGCATTTCCCTAATGACTAATGATTGTTGAACATCTTTTCATACATGCTTGTTGGTCATATGTATATCTTATTTGGAGAAATGTCTATATTCTTTAGACAGAGGGGAAGGGAGGGAGAAAGGGGGAGAAGCATTGATTGGTTGCCTCTTGTGCTCCCCCAGCTAGAGACCTGGCCCACAACACAGGCATGTGCCCTGACTGGAAATAGAACCAGCACCCTGTCAGTTCACAGGCTGGCGCTCAATCCACTGAGCTACACCAGCCAGGGCTATATAGGTCCAGTTTTTTAAAGATTTTTTTTTTTTATTGTTCTATTATAGTTGACATTCAATATTATATTAATTTCAGGTTTACGGCATAGCGGTTAGATGTTTATATAACTTGCAGAGTCTGGTAGGCACCTTACGCTATACACAGTTATGGACTACACTCTCTATGCTATACTTTGTTATAAGTACAATTTTGAAATATGTTTTTACTTTAAGGATAATGAAGAGTTGAGACAAGTTAGTTGCCTGGTTCCTGTGGAGGATGAACAGACAGACTGCAGCTCTGCCCAGCAACTCAATATAAGTACCAGTCCTTCATGTACAGCTGAGCCTCCTGCATTAAGGTACAGGTTTTGATATAGAAGATCTTCTACCTTAAAATCGCTTTTTCTTCTGATCATTCGCGTACCTGTTTCTAAGTCTAACATCATGCTCTTTTTTTCCTTAGTACAATTCAGCAAGAAAACGATATAATAGAGGATCCTACTGTTCAGAAGGATGTTCTCAATCAGACAGTTATGTCAGTTTCTTCCCCAAGTACTGCAAAGCCATCGAGGACAAACACTGCTTCACCATGCAACAGTAACATAAATGCAGCTGTAACTGTGGCCCTGCAGGTAACTTGATCAGTTTAGTTTATGTGAGAAAAAAGTAACAGGTTAAATAATGAGCAATTACTTCCCTGTGACTCTTTGCTATAGCCAAGTCATTTGGAAATAAGCCCAAATTAGGGGTACCTGTATCCAAAAAATGCCAAAGGATTTTAAAGTGAATGTGAGGAAATGGAGAATTTTTGTCATGTTGAAGGAGTGGAGAAACTATTCACTCTGTTTCTTTTGATTGCTTTTTTTTCTGATTATACTGTTACGGTTAAGTGAAGCTTCTTTCTTATCCAGGTTGTGTTGTATGTGTCATTTTTGGGCTAGCACAAAGTGTATATGTACTTTTACATTCTTAATTAATTAGTTAATTAATTAAGTATAATGCGTAAGTCTGTGGAACCCATGAGGGACCACTCTCATTTATATTCAGTTTCTGGAATCATTTTTATAATTAGAAAAATACAGAAAATCAGGGAAAAACAAAATTTACCTATAATCCTTTCATTTATCAATATAACTAGTAGCATTTTGGTACAGCTCTTTTTTCTCAGTAAAGAACATTTTACCTTGTGACTTAATAACAGTAATAATAGAATAGCACACCCCATGTGCTAGGACCACTGCTTAAGACTTCTTACATGCTTCATCCCATTTGCACAGCACCCTGTTATCTTCCTTTTTCAGATGAGTTAATCAAGACTTTTAATTAGTCTTCTATTAATACATAGTTGGTTTCCAATTGCTCTGCAGAGATTTTTGGAAAATCCTCCTCAGGATACTTTGTAGCCAGGGAAGAAAAAATGAAATCATTTTATTTCATCACATGGATGGACCTTTATCAATTTAGTCTGTCCTTCCTTGTTAGACATTTAGGTTGTTTGCCGTTTCTTTCATCACTATAAGCAATACTGACATGAAAATTCTTCAGATAAATTCCTCAGGTGAAATTATTGTTTCCTATATAAATTGCAACTTTTTATTATTTTCAATAAACATACTTTTTTAAAAGATAGTACTGATATACTTTCATATATAGCATTGTTATGAGAGTACCTATTACCCTTGCCTAGGAAATAATCTTATTTCTTAGAAAATAAGGTTAAAACTATCCTTTTTGTACTTTTTTACTTAGAGAACATGCACCATAAATATTTTTTGTTTATCTTCACTTCAAAGGAACCCCGAAAGCTGAGTTACGCAGAAGTGTGCCAGAAACCCCCTAAAGAGCCATCTCCAGGTTCTGTGCAGCCACTAAGAGAACTTCGCTCCAATGTGGTGTCTCCTACCAAAAATGAAGAGAATGGAGCTCCTGAGAAGTCCATTGAGAAACTACATGAGAAGCCAGAAGCAAGGGCTAGTAAGGATTATTCTGGCTTCCGAGGCAGTACCATTCCCAGGGGAACAGCTGGAAAAATCAGGGAACAGAGACGCCAGTTTGGCCATAGGGCTGTACCTCAGGGAGTGACTCGACGTAATGGCAAAGAGCAATATGTGCCACCCAGATCACCAAAGTAAAAACAAACAAACAAACAAAAACTATTCAAAACCTCTCTCTCTTCCCATTAAACTTGAGCCGTGGCTATATTGAACTGTTCTGGAGGGGAGTGGGTAACCAGGAAGGAAACAGGGGAAAGTATATCCTTAAATCATTGTGGATTTTGGAGTTGTGAGCAATAGAATCCCAAAATTCATCTCTGAATTGATTTTAAAATGCTGGAGGATTCTAATCAGTATAAATATATATATATATGTATACATATATGAAAATATAATTTTTCTATTTTTGTTTGTGATTTAATTTGCAAAGATCTGCCTGGAATCAATTTTGAGGGTTCAGATTTAGCTTGGGGAAAAAACATTACACATACTTAAGTATAGGAGATGAGGGAGTAAGAGAAAATATTTTTTGAAGAAGCATTTCTGTAAAATTAGAAATTACTTTTTTTAATCTATTTAAAGTTTGGCTTGGAGAATGCCATCTCTGCCTCTATGGCCTTGTGTTGCAAAGCAGATCAGTGGCTGGGCTGCCTGTTGCGGTGTGAGTGTGCGCAAGAGTGACTGAAGCCATATCTTGTCATGTTAGTAAATGATTTGAAAACTGAATGTAATGCGTACCTGAGTAGATTTTTTTTTTCCAGCTTGATATGTAGTCTCTTTTTGACCTTACTAATATTTCATTGAACAAGCTTTTAAACTCTGATTGTACTTGGAGACGTGACTGCCAATCAGTTTGATACTCAAGGAAAGAATGGGGGTATTCAGATAAATGCAAAATCTGTCTTAGATCTGAGTAGGTAGGTAAAATGGACTTCACAGGTTTAAACTGGCCTGCCATTTTTCCCCAAAAAATAGGAAATCGGGTTTTTTTGTTGTTGTTGTTGTTGTTACTTTGTTATATACTCTTCTTTGACTACCAACTCCCCAAAAGCAAAATAACCAAACACCTACATGATTGTATGTTTCTATAACTGCCTCGACCAATCTAGTCAAATCATCTAACTGTGCTAGATTTCTGAGTTGAACAATGAAATGTTTTGTTCTTTTGTTCATGTATTTAGAACTTTAGGTCCTGGAATGGTAGGGCAGACCAACCCTACAGTTAATTTATTTGTGTTCGTGTTGAAGATGAAATACCGTAATTGACTCTTAACATGTTAAATAGTGTAGAAGTAAAAGAATTTAGGCTTAATTTGGTGGCACCTTGGGGGATACCTTTCTGTTTACAGTGTATTTATCACCTGCCTTTCTTCCCTTCCCCCCCCCACCACCAAAAAAAAAAAAAACCAATTTGGAATTCACAGAGACAGAGCCAGCAGGTAAGGAGATTTTCGAGTTAATGTGAGAAAGGTAGTTAAAGAAAATTAATACATAATTTCTCAGTGAATAAAGTTGTAGCTCTCATATTAAATAGGCAAATTTACATGCTGTTGTTTAGAAAATGGCTAAAATATTAAAAACCATGCTGGATTAATCTGTTTTAAGTCATCCCATTTTCTGAGTTCTGTGTATGGCAGTTTGTTCTCTTTTTAGGGACAGTTTGTACTAGTAATGACTGTCCCTTAAGTTAGTGAATGACATGTACAAACTAAAACTGTAAATTGTGAACACTGGAAAGCACCATTGTGACATGGAGTAAACACCTTAGTAATATATTAAAGTGAATGTAAATGGTGGTAAAAATTACATTACTGTGAAACTCATCTTCTAACTCTAAGTTAAGCTTTGGAGATTTGTATTAATAGGTAACTGTTCAGAGCTTTGAAAACACTGCACATTTCTGTATAAGCCAGAATTATCATTTCTTTGTAACTTATTCAGCTTGGCAATTGCTTTTGGTTTGGTAGGTCGATAACATGATATACATTTAAGTAAGGAGAATCATTTCTACACACTATTTTTTTAAATCATCTACCAGATGAAACATACAGTTAAACTACCTGTACTGAAATTTGGGGGAAGTTTAGGTTCTTTTTTAAAAAAGTATTAATAATCATTGATTATATCTATGATAAAAGTGCTTATTTTGGTTTACTTAGATAATGCTGCAGTTGGTGGGAATGATGAACATTTAAAGTGTTAATACTCTGTGAATGCGTTGAATTTAAGAGAATAAACATTTTATAAAAATCTTTTGGTAAGGTTATAAACTTAATTATTGCACTTGAAATGAAAAATTACTTTTTTTTACAATGTGTCACAGAAGTGGGCTTTTATTATTTGTATGCTTGTGTGACTTACTCCAACTTTTGAAAACTAAGTATTCTAATTGAAACACAAGAATCTTTTTGAAGAAAGCAAATGTACTTTTGCTTTTTCTCAAAATGTTATTGAAAGTAGAAATTTAAAGACATGACCTTATAAAATGTCTTATAAAATATATTGTTTTAATTTAATTTGCCTCATTACAACTAATAGTTCCCATTTTGATGGGATGTATAGGGAAGAATAAATAAATTTGTGTGTATATAAAATATATATATTCACAGTATGTATTTAGCATTTATTTTATTACAGCAGATTTAAGGTTTGTATCTAAATGATACCTATGAATTGTGTGAAACAGTTGGCTTTTTGTAACTGGCGAGGGTTGAGTGTTCATTGTAGTTCTATTTATTTGGTTCTCTAGAAGGAGGAATTTAAATGTCACATTTTTTTCTTAACACTTGCTTGGACTGTTGGAAGCTAAAAGTAGATACAAATGATATTGCGTGTATGGTACAGTGGTCCTCTGCCATAGTTCTTACTGCATGAAGAGAAAAGGTTCACCACCTTGCACTTAGAGAAGGTACATAGAGATATTGTAAAACTCTATCTCCATTTTTTTCTGTCCTGATAATTAAGGTTTTCATGATATCTAGGGCCTGTCTCTAATCTAGTGACTTCATTTTTGCAAGTATAGACACTGGCATTCAAAAGACTGATTCATCTAAAAAAATTTTTAACTGGATTTTGGAAGAAGATAAAATCTTTCAGTGATATGGTTTATTGTCATTTTATATGCTTGATTTGCATGTGATCAGATGACATGCAGATTTTTAATTTATTTTTGGTTCCTAAAATTACGGTAGCTTGAACATTGTTTCACATTCCTTTTTTCTTTTTTCTTTTTTATATAACCATGTTGGCTTTGCAAAAGGGTTAATGATGGAATGTTACCATCTGCTGGAGCAGAAAATAGTATTTAAAAGTTACTAAATACTTTCTCTAGTTTTCTTAGTTATGGCCTTAATATTTAATCTTTTGGCTTAAATGCCTGCTGGTTTTACTTTGACACAGTTGAACAACACTGGCCTTAGGACTCTGATGTTTGTGTTGGCCGTGTGTGCCAGCCATATTTTAAAGGTATCTATTTTGTTTTTACAGAAAAGATAAAATGTGAGATGACAGTATATTCCTTTTGAAGGTTTTTAAAAATATTCTTAATTGTACGATGGCAGTTTTTCCTTATTTTCTAAATTTCCTGACAATTTGGTGGCTATAAAATTTAACTTTAGGCTTTTGTTGGGTGTATGCTGATTTCGCTTGTCTGAGCTTCCAAGAGGATACATAGACATTTCAGTTTTCATTAGCTGAATGAGGACATTTTAAGAACTTGAAAGAAAATTTGTTTTCATGTTGAAAGTAAATTCTCTTTCAAAATTGACCTTATTATTAAATAAGGTAAAGTTGTTGTTTTTTTTTTTTTTTAAACCGAGAACTTCTGATTTGCTGAATAGGTGGTTCCTAAAAGTATAACTCAGTTACCAACAGGCTATGTGCAAAATAAAATGATTTTGGTTTTGGTTTTGCAGCACAAAACACTGATTCACGTTGATTTTTTTTTTTTTTTTCCTGATTCATGTGTCCCTTGAGTGACATCTCCTAATGTTTGGGCTTGGGGGGTGGTCAGAACCAGTTATCTGGCTTCTGTTTTATCTATGGCTTAGGTTTGTTCCTGTTGTCAAAACTGTCCCCCCCCCCCAAAAAAAATGGTGTGACACTGCTCATGCATATTATGTTAAAATGAGTACATCCTGTATTTGTATTTTTGTTTTCAACATTGCCAAGGTGCTATGGGAAATTAAAGTAACAAAAATTAGAAAATAAAATTATTTAAAAACAGGACTGGTTTTCTTTTCTCCAGGTGGTTTATGTCTAATGACTACTTGTACTTACTTTTCAATAATTTCATATGCTGCCCACTCTCTACTTCCATCCCTGTTCTAGTCTCAGCAGGTTTTTGTTTAGTTTTGGGAAGGTGAGGCAGGGCATGTGATACTGCATCTCTAGAGTGAGGGCAGAGGCTGCAAGATCCAACTTTCTGATCCTGGGGTTTTCTTAAGTTATTTTTGTGTGAGAAACAGTTACTGAAGGGGGAAAAATTATAGGTCAGTGTTCAGCTTAAAGATTTTGCTTTTATTGAGCAAAATATGGTCTGACTGGAGTATATAAATTCTAGGCTTTTAAACTTATTTTCAAGAGAAAACCAGTAGGTTTTCTTTACCTTTCAAGCACATCTTTGCTTTGATTGTATCAAAACCCAAAGCTAAAGAATTTTGGTAGATTTTTAAAGAGGGAGTTCACTGGGAAGTTGAAATAGGTATTTTAAGCTTTTTAAAACTATGATAAGACAAAACTAGAAAAGCTGAGTGAATCTAGCTTTTTAACAGCTGGTGTCTGTAAAGTGACAGCTCATCTTTTTGTTGAATATAGTCCGCCCTTACCTGCCAGTTTTGCTTTCCATGGTTTCAGTTACCCAAGGGAGCCATGGTCCAAAAATATTAAGTGGAAATTCCAGAAAAAAACAGTGCCTAAGTTTTAAATTGCATACCGTTCTGAGTAGTAGTAGTGTGCCTGGGATGTGAATCATCCCTTTGCCCAGCATATCCACACTGTACACGCTACACAGCCATTAGTCACTCTGGGTCATCAGATCTGTCACTGTAATGCAGTGCTTTTTTTTTTTTCTTCTTTTTTTAAGTCAAGTCACCCTTTATTTAATAGTGACCCCACAGGACAAAAGTAGTGATGCTACCAGTTTGGATATGCCAAAGACAAGCCATAGAGTGCTTCCTCTAAGGAAAATGGTAAGTACACTACAATGAGATATTTCAGTGTTTTTACTGCTTACCAAGTTATGTGATGAGTATGAGGTAACAGATTTAAAGTGATAATTAACTATTAGCAGCATTGCCCCTTTAAACAGCTAAACCTTTAATTTGCTCAAGTTGTTTGTCGTAAAGGAGATAGCTAGTGTCAGTGAACGAAATGGTCCCATTAACAACAGGTTTACAGGGTTACATGCTAAGATGGCTTTAGGGCCATATGTCAAATTGTTGCTAAATCTATTTGGCCAAGAGAGGGGGATACAAAACTTAAATTTATCACATTAGAAAGAGTATTTTTAATGCACTAATAACCAAATTGGTAAACTTAACTGTGTAGGCTTTTGAGTTGTATTTAAAATGACCGTATAACTATACCTTGTTAGAAAATATTAACCTAAGTATGTTTAACCTAAGTATGTCTTTAAGTTTCAGAATGCTTGGAAGTTTTTATGAGTTTAACATTACTACTGAAGGATTATGAATTTTCTTAAAAGTCTCTGGAATGAAAACTATCAAAGGGTCTTCAGTTTGTATGGTGTTTAAAGGAACTAGGATGTTTCTATTTTCTGATGGTGTTATGGGAAGGAACAATTTACCTAATGTTATCTTAGAATTCATGTTTGGTAGCTGTTAACGCAGACCTTTGAAGTTGTATTCGTTTCCTGTTCCCTTTGAATGCCTACTGTATTGGACTTCCGTGAACCATGGTAGGACTCCAGCCTTTAATATTATATAGGTTGTTATTTATCTTTGTACATTTGTGTTTTAAATGGTGCATCTAAGTTCTAATTTTGCTGCTTTTGCATTTCAAATTTTGCCTGTACAAGTAACCTTATCAAAACTGAGGGTATTGATTTAGTATTGGAGCCTGTCAGGATGAGTGAAGTATTTATTGCATGCTATATTCCAGGTGCTATGTTAGGCAGCAAAAATAGATTCCTGCCCTTACAAGGCTTAGCATGAAATGGTCATGACAGTTAGCTATAGCACGACTATTTCATGCTGAGCACGTGAAGTAGTTGTCAAATTAGGGCAGTAGTATATATGATAGCTGGAATTAGAATCTGTGTGACTGGAGTGGGGGATGTTTCAAGGACAGAATGCTTCCCTGAGAAACAGGACAGATATCTGAGGGAGTAGTAGTAGTTAATTAGGTGAGCAAGAGGGGGATGATCCAAATGAGGGAACAACCTGTACATACCACTTTGTGATGCATTAGAAGAATGGTGTCCTGTCAATAAAGAATGTGGAACATTATTCCATCTTCAAGCTGAGGCTGGAGAAAGAGGTTAAGAGCCAGACTCCTAGGAATTGAAATTTGTGCATTTTGGAGAACAGAGGGGAGACCAGTTAGGCTATATCTGATGTTGACAACAGTTGGAGCAAAGTGGAATATTTGAGAAACATCTAGGAACGGAACTTGAAAGGATTAGATACAGAGGATGAGAAAGGAAGGCATCATTCTTGAATTTGTGGCTTTGCCACTGGATGGAAGTTTGACCTTACAACTTAAGGTGGTGATTATATCCATAATTGGACACATTGGTAAAGAAACTTTTGTGGGGAGGGAGCTGTGTACAATTTTGAGATGATTATGCTTGTTCTTTGCAGAATTTCTGATAATCCTAACAGTGATGAAATGGGTGCAAAAATAATACCTAAAATCATTACCATTAGTTCCAAAGATACTTCATCTATAGCATAGAGTGGTGGTCATTAGATTATTTTCTTTGAGCTAATTTGCAAAGTGTTAGGGACAGTGCTAAAAACTATTTGGTTTATATCTGCTCGTATACCTCCAAAGCGTTGTTAACTTAATTCCATTTACCTTAACTCACCTGGACAGTTTCCAGATCACCAGTTGTGCTGAGCACTCAACATGATTTTATTCAAGACTTAATATTGCCAGTCCTCACCAATAAGGTCTGTGATATATTGGAGAGAAATAAAAAGCATTAAGCTTGTTATGACTTTATTACCTCCAAATATTTCTATTATCAACTTGTCATATTTCTATTTGTAGATCCCTAAAAGACATAGTTCATGCCTGCCTCAGCAAACCAATTGTATGGTAGAAATAATGTAACACCCATAAGCATGGTTTGAATGTGGTACAATTCGAATGTGTATCAAATTTCTCCCGACTTCACAGACCTTCTTGAATGAAATTGTAGTCTTCCATACCTATAGCCAGCCGTGCTACTGATTTTGGTATGTTGGGTTGGCCAAAAGGTCCATTTAGTGTTTTTCATAAAATAAAAGTGTTTTCATTTTCACCAAAAACTATTGATTTGGTTATTTTGAGTATGTTGGCTATCTCCTCCATGGTAGAGTGTTGGTTGTTCTCAATGTCTCAATCTGATCATCAACTTCAACTGGTCTACCTGGCTATGGAGCATCATCCAGGGAGAAATCTCCAGCACAAAACTTCGCAAACCACTTTGGACACGGTCATTCAGTCACAGCACCTTCTCCACACACAATGCAAATCTTTTTTTAGCATTTCAGTTGTGTTACCTTTCTTGAAATAATAAAGCACAGTATGCTGAAAATGTTGTGTATTCTCCATCTTCAAGATTAAAATAGCTACACAAAAATTCACCAATTTTGATAGTTTTTTAATGCACACTGATGTGACAGCTGTCACAATACAATCAAAATTGTTTCAAATGACAACTAAGTGCTACTAGAGCCGTTTTATGGGGGGGGGAAACAAACTTTCTTGGCTAACCAAATACTTAGGCAAGTCATTCAGCTCATTTACTCATCTGCAAAATTAGGGAGTAATAGCAAACACTCTTCAAAAATTACAGATGGACTTCCAGCCAAGATGGAGGCATAGGTGGATGCACTGTGCCTCCTCACACAACCAAAATTAAGGACGACAGAGATTTAGAAGAAAGAAAACAACCAGAACTGACAGAAAATTGAACTGTACGGAAGCCCAACAACCATTCATCCAAACCAGTAAGAGGGGTGGAGTTTGTGGCAGGAAGAAGTGGAGGTTGGCGGACCCTGATGCCCAGGCAGCAGCAGCTGGCAGATCCCAGGCTTGCAGGCGGCAGCTAGCAGACCCCAGGTGCACAGGCAGCGGCTATTGGCCTTGGGCATGGGGTGGCAATGGTGCAGACCCAGTGAGGCGGCGCAAGGTGGCTTGCTGACCAGGTGGTCCCACATTCATGCACAGATAATCCAGGCAAAGGGAAAGTGGTGGAAGGGATGGATCTGAGAGTGCAGAGCGCCATTGTTCCCTCTTGGACCCTGCCCCCACATATGGCATCACTACCCAGCAACTGGGCTGCCCCGCCCTGGGGAACACCTAAGGCTCCACCCCTCATTATGTAATAGCCGTGACAGGACCAAACCCCCCGCCCCCGCGGGGGAAAAAAAAGGCTCAAACAGGAGAACAAATCAAAGCCCCAGAGCCAATTCATCTAAGCGACCAAGAGATAGCCAACCTATCAGAAGCACAGTTCAAGGCCCTGGTCATCAGGATGCTCACAGAATTGGTTGATTTTGCTCACAAATGAGATGAATGAGTGAAAGCTGTGCTAAGTGAAATGAAGGAAAACACACGGAACCAATAGTGATGGGAGGAAAACTGGGACTCGAATCAATGGAGTAGACCAGAAGGAAGAAAGAAACAACCAAACAAAACAAGGAAGAAACAGGAATTCAAAAAAAATTGAGAGGCTTAGGAACCTCCAGGACATCTTTGAACGTCCCAACACCCGAATTATAGGGGTACCAGAAGGGGAAGAGGAAGAGCAACAAGTGGAAAACTTATTTGAACAAATAATAAAGGAGAACTTCCCCAATCTGGCAAAGGAAATAGACTACCAGGAAGTCCAGGAAGCTCAGAGAGTCCCAAAGAAGTTGGACCCAAGGAGGCACATCATAATTACAGTACCCAAGATGAAAATGAAGAAGAGAATTCTAGAAGCAGCAAGGGATAAGGGGACAGTCACCTACAAAGGAGTTCCCATCAGACTGTCAGCTGATTTCTCAAAAGAGACCTTGAAGGCAAGAAGGGGCTGGAAAGAAGTATTCCAAGTCATGAAAGTCAAGGACCTACATCCAAGATTGCTCTATCCAGCAAAGCTTTCATTTAGAATGGAAGGAAGATAAAGTACTTCTCAGATAAGGTCAAGTTAAAGGACTTCATCATCCCCAAGTCCTTACTATATGAAATGTTAAAGGGACTTATCTAAGAAAAAGAGATTAAAAAAATGTATAGTAAAATGACAGCAAACTCACAGCTGTTAAAAACCACATCTAAAACAAAGCAAACTAAGCCAACAATAGAACAGGAACACAGAAATGGAGATCACATGGAGGGTTAGCAACGGGAGTGGGAGGAAGAAAGGGGGAAAGGTACAGAAAGTAAGTAGCATAGACGGTGGGTAGAAAATAGGGGGAGGGCAAGAATAGTGTAGGAAATGTAGAAGCTAAAGAACTTATGACACATGGACATGAACTAAAGGTGGAGAATATGGGTGGGAGGGGGTATGCAGGGTGGAGGGGAATGAAGGCGGAGAAATGAGCCAACTGTAGAAGCATAATAAAATGTATTTAAAAATACAGATGTAAACAGAAAATTAATTTTTAAACCACTTTTGTTGTGTCTTAACCACTTTTTATTGTGGATGTATGGCCATCTATGCAGCATGCCATTTTTCATCAGTATTCAAACTTTCAGAAAATACCCGCATACTAACTCTGTGACCTTAATTGTTCCATTTAGATCAGGGGTGTCAAACTCATTTTCATTGGGGGCCACATCAGCCTCATGGTTGCCTTCAAAGGGCTGAATGTAATTTTAGGACTGTATAAATGTACTCCTTAACTGTTAAGGAGTTGAAATTACATTCTGCTCAATGAAGGCAACCATGAGGTTAATGTGGCCCTAGATGAAAATGACTTTGACACTCCTGATTTAGGTCTTACATATCTAAGTCAAAATATTAGGTGCATAAGATACTAAAATTATGAAATTTCTACCCTTAATTTTGGAGTCGAGCATTTTAAGTAAAAATATCACTAAAGCGTTTTGAATGCTTTGTTAGTAATAGGAGTACACAGGAAATAGTGATCAGCCCTTATGGTCAGGGAAGGCATTAACTTTTAAGTTGAAGTTTCATCAGTATGCATTGGCCAAGTAGGCAAAGGAAAAATGACTTGCATACTGGTAATGAAAAGTGTAAGCCAAAAAAGCCACCCTGGCTGATGTGATTCAGTGGATTGAGTGCAGCCTGTGAGTGGAAAGGTTGCCATTTTGATTCCCAGTCAGGGCACATGCCTGGGTTGCTTGCTGGCTCTATCCCCAGTTGGGGGCATGTGAGAGGCAACCAATTGATGTATCGCTTGCACATTGCTGTTTCCTCATTCCCCCTCCCTTCCCCTCTCTCTAAAAGTAAATAACATCTTTAAAAACAAGAGAAAAGGCATAATTTGGAACATGTAGAACATAGATTTCAATAGAGGGACAAAAGAAAAGCTGAATTTCCTTTGTAAAGTCACCAATGGTATGCCAAGAAAATGAGTTTTCATTTGATTGTGTAGGGAATGGAAAACCACTGAAAGTAAACAGGTTATGGTTATATTTCAAATTGAGGACATGAATGACTCTGGAGGTTATGTCAGTGGTTTGGGAAATAATTGTCTAGGTGAGAGTGATGTTTGGAATTCAGGGAGCAGCAGTTAATATGGTATGATAGGATGAAGAATTCTCTCCCACAAAGATGTCCAAATCCTAATACCCAGTACCTGTGAAATTTACTTTTTATAGCAAAAGGGGTTTTATGTATGTAATGAAGAATCTTGAAATGGGGAGGTTATCCTGAATTATCCAGGTGAGCCCAATATAATCACAAAAGTAGCCCTAAGAGGAAGGCAGGAGATCCAAGCCAGTAAGTAGCAGATGTGACGATGGAAGATTAAAGTGATGCATCTTGCCCTGGCTGGTGTAGCTCAATGGATTGAGCACGGGCCTGCGAACCAAAGGATCGCAGTTCGTTTCCCAGTCAGGGCACATGCCTGGGTTGCAGGCCAGTTCCCAGCGAGAGTTCCCAGCGGGGGACGCACGAGAGGCAACCATACATTGATGTTTCTCTCCATCTCTCCTTCCCTTCCCCTCTAAAGATAAATAAATAAAATCTTTAAAAATAAAAATAAAAAAAAATAAAGTGATGCATCTTGTGAGCCAAGAAACGCCCGCAGCCCGTGGAAGGTGGGAGAGACAAGGAAAAGATTCCTTAAGGAACCAGCACAGGCAACACCATTTCAGCCCCATGGCATTTGTTTCAGATTTCTGATCTCCAGAACTCTCAGATAATAAATGTGTTCTAAACCACTAAGTTTGTGGTAATTTGTGACAGCAGCAATAGGAAACTAATCAGAGAGAAAGCAGATATAAGGAGGTAGAATGGACAAGGATTTGTATCTGGTTGGAAATGAGAGTGTGGGGAAGATTTTAGGGTGCCTGTGAGACGTGTACGTAACCTGACACATCCTAAATAAGATCAGGTTACATAGTGAGAGTATCAAAATTGGCTATGGGATACACACACACACACACACACACACACACACACACACCCTCTATATTTTGGCAAGGGTAGGAAGAAACAACAGTTCTCATTTACTGCTATGGGAGTATAAATGGATAAAACCATTTTGGAGAACAATTTGTCTCTTATTTAGAGAAAGTAGTGAGCATATTCTTGGAATCACAATTCCACTTCTAATTTGTATATACCCTGAAAAGACTACTGGACTTTATCCATGGAGACTACAAGAACATTTCAGCTTTTTTTTTCTCTTTTGAACAGTGAGAAACTGAAAACAATTTTCATCAACAAAATAATTTTAGTATATCCTGGAATGGAATACTTTGTATCACTTAATGAACTGGATCAGCTGTGTGTCAAAAGAAATGTTGAAAACAAGTTAGATCAATGCGTTTAGAGTTTGACACTTTATAGTTTTAAAATTACTATGTGTTTGAATATGCCTAATAAAAATATAAAAATGTACTAATATGTCCTGGCTGATGTGGCTCAGTTGGAGCATTATATGGTAAACCAAAAGGTCAGGGGCTTGATTCCCAGTCAGGGCACATGCCTAGGTTGACGGTTTGATCCCCACTTAGGCACATACGAGACAACTGATCAATGTTTCTCTCATTGATGTTTCTCTCCCTTTCTTTCCTTCTCTAAAATCAATAAGCACATCCTCAAGTGAGGATTTTTTAAAAATATACTAATTTGAGAATGGTACCAGCTGCAAGATGGTGGACGCCTTTTAAATAAATGTCTGGGGGAGGAGGGAGGAAGGTGATTAATGTTAGGGATTCATGTATTGGGCCTTCCCATGTATCTATAGTGTCTTTAAAGTTCTGAAGCAGAAATAGGTGGTGAGTTGGGTACAAATTTTAAACATGTAAAAGGTAGGCAGAGAAAAAGGAGTTTCCAAAGGATCCTGGCATTGAATGTTTTGACAAGAGAAGGAGAAAAATGTTAAAGAATGGACCTCCTGCCCTTGGTGACAGCGTGGATGGAACTGGAGAGCATTATGCTAAGTGAAATAAGCCAGGCAGTGAAAGACAAATACCATATGACCTCACCTATAACAGGAACCTAATCAACAAGACAAAACAAGTAAGCAAAATAGAACTGGAGACATGGAAATAAGGAACAAACTGACAGAGACCAGAGGGTAGGGGGGAAACAGGATAGAAGGGGAAGGGTCTAGTCAAGGAACATGTATAAAGGACCCATGGTAATGGGCAATGGGGTGGGGTCTTAGGGAGTGGGCAGGGTGGGAGCCTCAGGGCAGGGGAGAGCAATGAGGGAAAATTGGGGCAACTGTAATTGAACAATAAAAGAAAAATTAAAGGAGAAAATGTCAACATGTAGAGATGTTCAAGGTAAATGCTACATAAGTGAGATGACTGTAGAGGCCATTGGATTCAACACTGGGCACTTCCATTAACCACTACCAAACTGGTTCAATAGACTGAATGGGAGCCTGATAATAGAGGATTGAAAAGAGGTTGGGAGATACATAGACAATATAGCCAGTGGCCCACTTTTAAATGTCCAGTGGTAGAGCTGGACCCAAAAGCATAGTCTTACCCTAACCCCTCTCTCTTACCTTTCTCCCCCACTTTTTCCTACCATGCCCCGTCTACTAGCTGTGTGTTGGCTTCTTTCTCAAGTGGGCTCTCTCCATGTGACAGGGAAGATTGGCCAGCAGCAGTTCTATGTTCAGATGGTCCTTGCAACAACTTCCAGATGAGGAAAGATTCTCTTCCCCAGTATCCGTAGAGCAAATCTTTTTTTTTTTTTAAATGTATTTTATTGATTATGCTATTACAGTTGTCCCATTTCTCCCCCATCATTCCCCTCCACCCTGCATATCCTCTCCCACCCACATTCCCCCCTTATAGTTCATGTCCATGTGTCATAAGTTCTTTAGCTTCTACATTTCCCACACTATTCTTGCCCTCCCCCTGTCTATTTTCTACCCACCGTCTATGCTACTTATTCTTTGTACCTTTCCCCCCTCTCTCCTCCTCCCGGGACTCTCCTGTTGCTAGCCCTCCATATGATCTCCATTTCTGTGGTTCTGTTCCTGTTCTAGCTGTTGGCTTAGTTTGCTTTTGTTTTAGGTGTGGTTCTTAATAGCTGTAAGTTTGCTGTCTTTTCACTGTCATATTTTTTATCTTCTTTTTCTTAGATAAGTCCCTTTAACATTTCATATAATAAGGGCTTGGTGATGATGAACTTCTTGAACTTGACCTTATCTGAGAAGCGCTGTATCTTCCCTTCCATTCTAAATGACAGCTTTGCTGGATAGAGCAATTTTGGATGTAGGTCCCTGCCTTTCAAGACTTCAAATGTTTCTTTCTAGCCCCTTCTTGCCTGTAAGGTCTCTTTGGAGAAATCAGCTGACAGTCTGAGCTTTCCAGATGTCCTGGTAGTCTATTTCCTTTGCCAGATTGGGGAAGTTCTCCTTTATTATTTGTTCAAATAAGTTTTCCACTTGTTGCTCTTCTTTTTCCCCTTCTGGGACCCCTATAATTCGGACGTTGGGATGTTTAACGATGTCCCAGAGGTTCCTAACCCTCTCCTCATTTTTTTGAATTCTTGTTTCTTCCTTGTTTTCTGTTTGGTTGTTAGTTTGTTCCTTCTGGTCCACTCCATTGATTTGAGTCCCAGTTTTTTTCCCATCTCTATTGGTTCCCCATGCGTCTTCCTTCATTTCACGTATTGTAGCCTGCATTTTTTCATCTAATTTGTGAGCAAAATCAACCAATTCTGTGAGCATCCTGATGACCAGGGCTTTGAACTGTGCATCTGATAGGTTGGCTATCTCTTCACGGCTTAGAGGAATTGGCTCTAGGGCTTTCATTTGTTCTCCAGTTTGAGCCATTTTTGGTGGGTTTTTTGTTTTGGTTTGGTTTGGTTTGGTTTTAGTCTGGTCGCGGCTATTATGTAGTTAGGGGTGGAGCCTTAGGTATTCCTCAGGGCGGGGCAGCCCAGTCGCTGGGTTGTGACGCTATAGGTGGGGGCAGGGTCTGAGAGGGAAGAATGGTGCCTGCTCCGCTCTCTCCTGGACTCCGGTCACTTCCGTCGCTTCCCCTTCGCCTGGATTATCTGTGTGCGCGCGCGCGCGCGCACCGGCGAGTGCTGTTACATAGCGAGGGGTGGAGCCTCAGGCGCTCCCCAGTGCGGGGCAGCCCAGTCGCTGGGTTGTGACGCTGTATGTGGGGGTGGGTTCCGAGAGGGAACAATGGCGCCTGCTCTGCTCTCTACTGGATTCCAGTCCCTTTCGCCACTTCCCCTTTGCCTGGACTGTCTGTGCGCACAAATGTGGGATCACCTGGTCAGCCAGCCACCTTGTGCGGCCTCACTGGGTCTGCAGAGTTGCCCCCCATGTGCACCGGGTCTGCCAGCCTCCGCCTGTGCACCTGGGAACTGTCACCGCTGCTACTTACGTTCCGGGGTCTGCACCTCCACTTTTTCCTGCGGCGACTCCACCCCTCTTACCGGTCTGGACAGATGGTTGTTGGACTTCTGTACAGTTCAATTTTCTATCAGTTCTGGTTGTTTTCTTGTTTCTAAATATTTGTTGTCCTTAATTTTGGTTGTGAGAGGAGGCACAGTGTGTCCGCCTATGCCTCCATCTTGGCCGGAAGTCCTCCATATAGCAAATCTTTCACACAGTGGGACAAATCAACCTCAGGAGTTCTGGGCTTTTATGACCTTATAGCTTATGATCGCCAGAGATTGAGACATGATAGTCTCAAAATCTATATATTATTAGGTATCTCTAATCTGTTACTGCTAAAATTCTATTTCCATGATTTCTGTTGAATTTTTAAATCTTTATATGTTTATTAACCATTTATTTGTTAGTTATTTTTTACTAGGTTGTCATTTTTTGTTTACTGGCAGGGTGTCTTTTTTTTTTTATGTTCTGGCTATTTTGTTGTCCCTTAACATAATGGAAATATTGACTATAATTATGATGGAATTAGTGACCATAATTTTTATCGATTTTGAGACTACATCTATCAGCCTTTTCCTGTACCTCCTTTTTAGGGAAACATTCCCTATCCTGAAGTTAAATATTTTTCTCTCTAGTTTTCTCTAATACTTCAATATTTTTGCTTTTCAATTTTAGTTTTCAAGTACATTTAGTTCATTTTGGTACATTATGAAAAGTATTTAACTTTTTTTTCTGAATAGTCATTCGTTCACCAACCATTTGTTGAATATTTTGTATTTTCTTTCCAGTTATGCATGAGTCTATCTCTTCAATAGTTATCAAATTCCTTTTATCCTATCCCTGCATTCATAAAACCCCATTTTAATTTCTTTAGCTTTTTAGTATATTTCGTTATTTGAAAGGCTCCCCTTTGGTGTTTTTGTTTAGAATGCATGGCTATTCTATTTATTTTTTAAAAAGAAGGAAAGGGAGGGAGTGAAAAAGAAAGGGAGAGAAATATCTATATGAGAGAGAAACATCTATTGGTTGCCCCTTGGATGCACCCCATCCGGGGACTGAACCTGCAACCCAGGCACATACCCTGACTGGGGATCGAGCCAGACCTTTCCCTTTGTGGGACGACACCCAGCCAACTGAGCCACACTGGTCAGGGTAGAATGTCTGGCTATTCTTATGAATTTTTCCTTTAATATGAATTTTAGAATTGCTTAACAAATTTTGTTTAAAAATTCTGTTGATATTTTTATGAATATTGCATTGCACTTACAGGGAATTTTAGGACATCTGACTCTACGAAAAAAATTTTTCAACAAAACATTATTGAGTCTTACCACTAAAGAATATGCATGTTTGTCTTCTCTTTCATGATGTAGACTTGATTTTTACATTGATTAGTGTTCCGGAATAACCTTTTGGTTTTGAGGCTTGTTGCTTTTTAATATTTTTACTTTTTCTTGACTTTCCTTAAACATTTTATCCCTATTTAAACTTAAGAATCAGCGTGTCATGTTGTCATTTAGAAAGTTACAATAAGATTTTGAGAAAGATTGCATTAAGCTTTGTAACTTAACTTTTGGAGTTGGTTGGGTTTGTTTTTTAAGATTTTATTTATTTCTAGAGAGAGGGGAAGGGAGGGAGAAAGAGAGGGAGAGAAACATCAGTATATGGCTGCCTCTTGCACACCCCCAACTGGGGACCTGGCCCGCAACCCAGGCATGTGCCCTGCCTGGGAATCAAAGCAGCAGTCCTTTGGTCCTCAAGCCAGCACTCAATCCCCTGAGCCACACCAGCCAGGGCAACTTTTGGAGTTTTGATAGCTTCTTTATAATGTTGAGACTTTCTATACGGGAACAGATAACTATTATTTAGGTCATTGTCATCTACTTTCCCATTTAGGTCTTCTTTTTAGATTATTCAGTTAGGTATTATAGTTTTCTTCATTTAATTCTTGTACATTTCTTTTATTAGGTTTATTATAACATATTTTGCTGTGACTGCGAATGGATTTTTCTTTCAATTGACTGTTGCTTAAGACAGGAAAGTTGTTTATTTTTATATCTTAATCACTTTTACAACCTTCAGTCATTTCATAATAATTCTGATAGAACTGGACTATGAGTTCTGTGAGAGTAGGGACCTTTTTCAAACACTGTGTCCCCAGTACCTAGACAGTGCCTGACATGTTCCATTCACTCATTGTGGTGGTGGTGGTGTTGTTTTACTTTTGAAACAACGCATTTTGTGCTCACAGTTCAGAAGTCCAGGATGGTGTGCCTTGGTTTTCTGCCCAGCGAATTCAATATGTTCAAATGAATGGATGATGGTATTTTAGTTGATTCTTTTAGATATCTGTATAGACAATATTCCCAATTCCTCAACTACTGTAATTCTGAAATTTTAAGATTGTAGATTCATGTTTTGAAGCACCCTCTCTCCTACATACACGTCAATGTTAGATAAAGTAGAAAAAGATAAGGTTACAAAAATATGACCTTTAAAAGAAATTAAAATTTTAATTTCTTTAAAAAATGTTTAGTTATAAAAACTTTTAAATATGCCCTGGCTGGTGTAGCTCAGTGGATTGAGCGCAGGCCTGCGAATCAAAGGATCGCAGTTCGAATCCCAGTCAGGGCACATGCCTGGATTGCAAGCCAGTTCCCAGTAGGGGACACATGAGAGGCAACCATACATTGATATTTCTCTCCCTCTCCCTCTCTCCTACCCTTCCCCTCTAAAGATAAATAAAAAAAATCTTTTAAAAATATAAAAAAATATAAAAGAATAAATACAAAAGTATAAGATAGTACAATCAACATGCATATTCCCATCACCTGCCTTTGGTTACACTCTAACATTACTTCGTCTATACCCGTACATTCTTCCAACCCCACCCCCCAATGCGTTACTATGAGATAGATCTCAGGCATACCATTTAATCCATAAATATTTGAGTATGTTTTCTCTTTAAAAACTATTAATCACAATGCAATTACCATATGTACAAATATAACAATAATTCCTACATATTTAGTGTTTCAATTTTCTTGATTCTCATACTTTTTTCTTATTAAATCTCTGCTTTATAGGCTTCACTCCCTCTGTTTATTTCCTTAATAATTCATTTATGATCTATGAACTTTAAATGACACAAAAACATAAAGCAGTGAGCATAGAGCCAAACCTTTTGTCCTATAGGATTTGGGGGCCAAGAAGAGGCAAAATAGGCTGAGTTTGGATCCAGCAGGGAAACAAAAACTAAAATTGTTCTGCATAAAAGAGGGAGGAATCAAGGAGTAGGCTTGTTGCTTGGTTTGAGGGGCTGTAGTCAGACTCCCAGGTGTGAACACTGGCCAAAGCAAAACAGCCTGCTGCCCCCCAGGAGAATTCTTTATTGAAGTTGGAGCATGAGAAAGTGGAAAGATGCCATCGGCTTGAGAAGGGGAACTGAATCAAGCCCTTTTCTCTAAGTTTGGTGACTGCATTAGCTATATCCCCAATATTACCATGGTGCAAGTACTTTGCATAATCAATTTAAGACATGCTGCTTAACTGGGGTTCCAGGAGTCTGGAAGAAGGCAAATGACTATTAGGGAGTGGCTCATTCACAAGAAGTGAGCCTATAATTCAATTTTCCAAAAACATATTACAATCACAATAGCACAGTATGAGCCTCTATAATTCTACTCCTCCATAAAAGCTAGTTTATTTTTCTACTTCCTGCCAGCATTCCTCTTAATGCAGTGAGAGAAGATGCCTTTTCTTTTAATCACACCAGTTACATGTCACAACACATCTAGGAGGAGAACCTTCCTCCTAATGTTTTCCCAAATCTTCCTACATTGAAGAGAACGCATCGCGTGCTCCTCCTTCCCGCACGTCCTTCCCGGACGTAGGAACAGAGAGATCTCTGTGTCACTCCTGTGATGTTGGTTCATCTCACAAAAACCTTTTGTTGTATGTGAAATGTCTTCTAGTTTATTACAGAACTTCCTTATATTGTTTTAATTGTACATAGGTTTCATGTAACCTAAATTTTCCCAGTATTTGGTTTAGGGCTACAAGTGAGAGCCTAGTAACACAAATGCAAAAATTGTGTCATTTCTGCCTGCAGGTGAGAGACTCCTTGACAAGATCCTCCGCCTGTCCTTCACCCAACAGGTATATTTGGGTATTCCTAGGAGGTAGACCACAAGTCATTCCAGACTGCCACTTCCTGCCTCCACCTTTCGTTTGCCAGCCTTGCCCCTGCCACGAAATTCTGAAAGTGTAATTGTCTAAGAACTTAGCAGAGTTCTCAGGATTCTCCTCCTAGGTCTTCCGTATCAGGGAAGAACATCTTTCCCAGAATTCTGCCCTCTCCCCTCAAGAAGACTTTCTTTTAGGTCTCCCAGCCAGGATGAGATGATATGCTAATCATGCCTTAGCAGCAAGGCAAGTGGAGTGTCTGGCATTTTCAACCTCTATGGTGGTAGCTGCACTCTAGACAAAGTAGAAAGGAAAGGAAATGAATTTTAGGTAGACAGCTCACACCCTCTATCACAGCCCACTGAATTGTGGCACACTTTTATTCCCTTATACACAAATAAAAATGCATATAACTCACATGAAATCTTATCCCCTCCCTCAAAGGGAGGCCACCCCAATATCACGCAGCTACCTCCTCCAGTTCCAAGTCCAAGACCTCTGGGACTGTGCCATCTTCCTTCTTGCATGAGCTGATTCCTCGTGGACCAGCCACTGGGGGTTACAAGACCAGTTAACTGTCTCTGACACTCCAATCGTTCTCCAAGGGCGGTGATGTCACACCAGCAGCATGAGGGTCACCATGGAACTGGTTAGAAATGTAAATTACTAGGCCACAGCCAAAACTTAGGAAATCAGAAGCTCTGGCTGGACCCAGGAGCTTGTGTTTTAATAACCTTTTCATGTGATGCTGATGCTAAAGTTTGAAAACCACTGCAAAACACAATGCCAGATGAGAAAGTGGTGATAATATCCCATAGAAAAAAAGGAAATATGCAATACACTGTTCCTGAGCAGATATCATGCCCTGTTTTTATCAGCTTCTGCTGTGTAACAAACCGACAAAACTTAGCTACTTAAAATGGCAACTGTCTTGCTCATGTGCATTGGACATTTGGGCTGGGCCTGTCTCACTTGCATACCTGTGATCACGGGGCAGTTTATGGCCTCACTCATCTACCTAGCAGGTGTTTGAGTTTGGCCTGGAACAATGAGGTTAGTTGGGCCACATCTCTCCTCATCTCGGAGTCTAGCTCACGCTCATTCACAAGACAGTGGTCTCAGAGCTTCCAAAAGCAGAAGGGGGGGGGGCGGGGGAGGTGGCCAACGCACAAGGACTTTGCAAGTCTGCCAGTCTCTGTGTCACATTTGCTCTTGTATCACTGACCGAAGTAAGTCATGATGAAACCCAGTGTGTAGGAGGGGGTCTACCTAAGGGCAGTGAGTACAGTGTGGTGGTGGAGAGAGGGGGTTATTGCAGCCATTTTTGCAAACAGTCCACCATACAGCCTGACAGAACTAGTAAGGACACCCTACCCTAGCAAAGGGAGTGTAAATTCGGATAACTAGTCCAACAGCTTCTAGTCCTGACCTCAGGGAGCGTCTCAGTTACCCACTGTCCTTCACTGGCACACCTAAGATGGGCATTAGGTATACGTCCTCCTCAGGGGCTACAGAGCTTAGCAGCTGTTTTCCTGTGGCTGGGAGGTGGGAGCTTAGGGACTGCTGTTGGTGTTGAACAATTAGAGCTAAAGGCAGGTGTGGCGTGTCTGGCCCTACATTTGCTGCAAAAACTAGCGGGCTTCCAGACTGTTTAACCCAGTCAACTCCATGTGCTAATACATCAGGGGAAGATTTTGCTTAGACTGGTGCTGTCCAGTAAGGTAGTGACAGGTACCTTATTTTTGGGACCATAAGATGCACCTAGGTTTTAGAAGGGGAAAACAGGAAAAAAATTTTTGAAGCAAAAAATGTGGTAAAATATTTAGTAACACAAATAACATAGTATTTCACCAATGTAAATGTAAACAGAACTCAACAGCAGCATTAACAACCATTATTCTTCCCAAATTTGGGGGAAGTGCGTCTTATAGTCTGAAAAATACGGTAGTTATTGGGCACCCTAAATGCAGCTAGTCTGACCTGAGCTGGGCTATTTCATTCTACATCCTAATGTACATACCAAATGTAGCTACCAAAAAGTGTAATACTGCACATGTGGCTCACATTGTGTTTCTATTGGGCAGCACTGGTCAGTCATTAAGCTTGAGAATTTCTGCCTCTCTACTCAGGGAATATGTTTCTCCTGTAGTTTAAAGGTCTGTCCTTGAGACAATTTGAAATCAATGACCTCAGGGGAAGAATACCACCCTAAATCTAATTTTTTTCCCTGCCTGGCTTGTATTCTTTACTAAAATTGCCCCATCACATGACAAAGTGTTTAATGACAGGTCCTGAGCCTCTTCAGGAATTTGGAGCACAAATCCTTTCTGTTTTACCACCTGTTCAATCGCTCATGTTCTTGCTTCTGTTTATCCTCACTTTAATTTGGGCACAGTAGAAGTTGGCTTTCTCCAGCCAACAAAGCTTCACTCTATCATGCCTGGATGGCAGCCTGAAAAGCTTATTAGCACAGCCAAACCTGTCTCCACCTGTCCTCAGTCGGGACCTCAGACTGTTTACATATTGTATGAATTCATAGTCAACCCACCCCTGCCATCAGATCCTGAATTTTTCCAATCATTTGCCCTAGCAAAACAACATTTGGGGCACCTATAATACTACCTTTTTTGGGCTAATATGTTCAGTATCAGATGAAAAGCTTTGGGCTGTAAATAACAGAATATTTAACAGAAAGAGGTTTAAACCCATTTCCTTGTATAGCAAGAAGGAAAAGCCCAAAATAGGTAGTTCCACAAGTTGTTGTTTTAGCAGACCAAGTCTGTCGAGTTCTAGGTGATATCTCTGCATCCTTCTCATCTTCCCTGTGGCAGCAATATGACTGCTGGTACACTGAACAGGACAACATCCAAACAGGAAAGAAATAAAGGAGCCATTTTGCCTTGTGCCTCTCTCCTCAGGGAGGAAGATCCTCCCCAGATGTTCCCCTTCCAATAGTTTCCTTAATGGATCACACACGTGCCAAGGAGGGTGGGAACGTGAGTATTTGGCATATTCAGTCTCAATAGGGGTTGGCGTGCTTTGCTGACAAGGAAAAGGGGGTGAAGGGCTTTAAGAGGATGAACAAGGCCCTTTTTGTAGTAGTCTACTGCTGTGTAACAGACGACCTCAAACTTAGTGGAATAAAAGGAGGACCGTTCTGTTATGTTTACAGGCACTTGGAGGGGGCGCAATAGGCGCAGGTTGTCTGTGCTCTGCATTGTTTCAAACGTCCGCTAGGAAGACTTACATGTCCAGAGGTTGAAATCACAGGCTAGGATGACTGAAGGCTGGGCTTAGCCAGAGTCCTTGGGCAGAGCACCTCACATGGCCTTCCATGTGGCCGCTCCCTGCATGGCTGCTAGGTTCTCAGAGAAAGTGTCCTGGGAGGGAGGGTCCTGCGAGGGCGTCTGGAGGAGGACATTCCAAGAGAACCAGGGGAAGCTACATGGCCTTCTAGAACTGAATCTTTGAAGTCATATAGTATCATCACACAGTGTTCTGTTTGTCCAAGCAGTCAGAAGCCCATCCAGATTCATGGGGAGGGGACAGGGACCCAACTTTTTGATGGGAACAATGTCAGTGAATTTTCACCCCTAAAAAAACACTGCAACAGTTCGTTATGTAAACCAGATGACAGACATACATACATTCCCACAAATTCTCCGTACATTATTGCAGTTAAAAGGAAATACCAAAGTTGACCTTCAGTCAACTAGGATGTCAGTCTTCCTTTTTTTTTCAAGCTGAAATTGTTTTCTCAACTTAAATTTTTTTCTTCCGGCCTATAAATGATATATTGACTAGAAATTCATAGTGGATAAATGTTGGGGGTCTATTCTTTTAAAGAACAACTTTTGGATCGGCATGGAAGTGAGAGGAAAACACCAGAAACCCTGAAATTGTGAAGGGGAATTATGGCATTAAAAAAAGATTGCATACTTTAAAGAAAGCATATGAGTGACAATTTAAGCATCTGCCCAGTAGTTCCTGATCAAAGTACACAAATGTTTGCATCTTCTTTATATTGAATTAAAATATTAATATTTTTGGAATACAAATTAAGTCATACACTGAGAAGGATAAAAAGATAAAAGAAGACTAAGTTCTCCTTTGCAAGTAGAAGTCTAGGCAGGAGTAACTGGATTTTCCCTCCACTCTCATAAATGCTAGAACTGAAATCGAAACAAAATTGCTCCTGGCAAATGGGACCGGTAAATCCCAATAAAAGAAGTGGCCTGTTTTCACATCCCTATAAATGGGTAGGTGTCGATCAGGGTAAAATGCAGGAAGGGACAAAACAAAGGCAAACATTACTAAGTGAAGAGAGTTGGAAAAGTATAGCCAAGAGTCCCGGAAGAGTCCTCGCACACGAGTTCGTAAAAGGTTAAATAAACGCTGCATATCCACACCATCAACCCCTTAATTTTGTGCTGGAGAACTCGGGGTTGAGAGCTTGGGCTCGTCTTTTCAGGAACTTCCCAATAGAGGGCGCCGTAAGCCCGCGAGTTCTGAGTTTGACTGGACTGCGGAGGTGGAGCGTCCCCAGACCGGGGGCGGGGCTGGTGCGCCCACGTGACCCTCGCTCATGGCGGCGGCGGTAGCATCGGTGCTGGCGGCGCTCGGCGGCCGGAGCCGGATCCTGTAGCCGGGGTGTGGGCCCGCGTCAGTCCGTCCCTCCTGCGGCCCCCTCTCTTGTCTTCCGGAGTGTGGCTGGCGGAGCCGGGATGGCGGAGCGAGGCCTGGAACCCGCGCCGGCCGCGGTGGCGGCTCTGCCGCCCGAAGTGCGGGCGCAGCTGGCGGAACTGGAGCTGGAGCTCTCGGAAGGTAAGAGCCGGGAGGGGGTGCGAACGCCTGGACGCCGCTGCGGAGCGTGGCGTGAGGGAGACCAGGTCGCCGCCGCGCGCCCTGGTGGCTGTGCGGGCGAGAGGGGAGGACGATGCCGGAAATCTGGCCCGGGCTCTGAAGGGCCGTCTTCCCTCCTCTCCCACCCGGTGAAGTGGGTTTCCCGTGTCGTTCATTGTGTTCTCTGGGAGGGGGTTAAGCAGGGGCTCGGGGAAGAGGTCCTCCGCAGGCCCGGGCTGCTTCTGCGCTCCGTGCGCCCCGAAACCCGAGACAAAGCTGCGCCCTCCGCTTCTGTCCGGGCATGTGGGCACGGTGGGGGTGGGGGTGAGGCTGCCAGCAGGGTGGCTGACAGCTTTCTCCTGTCCTCTACCCTTTTGGAGGGGAGGGCTCCACGCCTGTTTCAGCCACCCTCTCCCCTTCAAAAAAAGAGAAAGACACATCTGAAATCTGCAGCATACCTTCCTCCTTTAACAATGCGAGACGCCTTCCCAGTGACAGTGAGATAGAAGCTGGGTGGGCCATTGAGGGTCCTAGAGAGATTAGAAGCAGAGGCTTTAATCCAGAGAGAGAGAGATACACTGCTGCTTTGAGACCACCTTTGTCATAAGGGTTTTTTCCTCTGGTGCCTGTATTCGGGCTGCATTTCCTGCCCCTGATCACCTTTTGGAGTCTTTGAAGAAGGAAGGACAGGTAACATGCAAATCCTGGCCAGCACCCTCTTTCTTTTGACAGTGGATTGGTGCTAGGAGAACTGGGTTTATTTTGAGAATTAAAAGAACGAAATAAATCAAGCCACTGTTATTAGAGAAGTCCCTCAGATAACAATGAAGCATTGCTCTGTTGTGGGCATATGATCAGGCTTCTTGTGCAGTTGTAATCAGTTCTCAGAAAGTTCCCGTTTTTGTCACAGGCTGCCTCTGAGACAAAAGCAGCATTTTGTCCAAGGTTGATGTCAGCACTGTGGTGGCGTCCCCAGTGTTGCATATTCTTACTCAGATCCTTGCCACAGGCCCACTTCACTAGCATTTTTCAAGTGGATTAAAAATTGTTGATTGGAAAAGAAGAATGTGACAAGTTCCCAGGAGAGTTCTGACTTTTTGTTTACTTATGGAGACCTTATCTCCTCCACCCCCACCCATCCTTAACAGTGAAAAAGCAGAAGTAGCTTTAGTGTTATAAGTCCAGTTTGACATGGAAGGAAATTTCATTTGCATTTAGCTACCAACATATATATTTTTCAATTAATCAGTTGGGAAGTTATTCTTTGGCCAGTCCCCAAATCAGTGGCAGTGGATGAGTTTGTTTCTGTGTTTAGGGCATTGCCATTCCTTCTGCCTCTTCAGCATACTTTATTCTTCTTAATTAAAGCATTGCCTTTAAATCTGTGATGACTTCCTTGCAGTCCTGACTTTCGAAACAGTTACTTTATAGTGACAAATCAGCTAATCTTTGATTAGCCAGAAAGAGAGGTTTGGCTGGATGTTTGCGCCAGAACAAGGTTAAAAATAGTTGATTGCTTTTGCACCTAGAGGGAAATCCTGGAAGCTCCTTATTCTTGATATTTCTGCTTCCAGCCGATTATTGTTTACTACTCAGAGTGTTTCTAGAGATAATTCTGAGGAACTATTTCTAGGACTCACAGTTATTAGCTCAGCTCTCTTTCCTTCAGAAGGGTGTGAAACTCGTACAAACTATCAAGGCTTAAAGATTTTAGGGACAAGTGCATGGTTTGCCGTCCAATGCGGGATTATTTTGGGTGGCATATAACTTAGTTTCCATCAGGTTCTTTTAGATCTATACTGTATTATCCCATATTTCACCTCTTTAAGCAGTGGATAACTGGAAAAATGCAGCTGAAGAACCTTGAGCCTGCAGTGTCAGCAACTCGGCCATCTGTTTTGCTCTTGCTTAAAGCACAGAGAATGGTTGCTGGAGAAGTAGGTAGATATATTTAGGCATTCAAGTCAAGTTGAAACAACCCAACAGCCCCCAAATCTATAGCACGGTGTTATCTGTGATGTTTGTACCATATTTGGAACTAACCTTTGTTTGTTTTACATTTTCTCTACAGTTACTGCTCTGATAAAAGTACTTTATTCTTCTAAAAAGAGAAGATGCTTTTAACTATGTGTTTATCACATGTTGCTGGCCTTGGTGCACTCATTCCTTGATTATACTCATTTTTTGTTTCAGGTTCAGGCTATAGTTGGTCCTGACAATATTGATAGTCTGAGCTGTCTATTGTTAAAGAATTATCTTTGTGCTTGCCTGCAGGCTTTGGTGATAGATCAGCCAACTCTGTGCTCAAACGCGGTCGGTGCCTCCTCAGACTGTCTCTGCAGAGCTGGGTGCACAGCCCAGTGTGGGGCTGGGGCTGCAGGCAGGTCAGCATGGACTTGGTGGTTAAAGCCTCCTGCACCAAATAAACAGTAGCCTGAAACTCGCTGCAGAGTCATGTACAATTTAACTTACACATAATCACGAGCTTTTCTAAAGACAAATAGAATAGATAGAAGGCTTCTACAAAAACCCCTGTGATTGAAAAGATTTTCATGATCTACATATATTATTATATTTACTATGTATTTGACAGTAGACTCTTTTGCCAGAACTTTATTCATATGTTTTAGTTAAGTATGCACATAAAGTAACACTAATATGAGAATTATTAGTTTAGATATGCCTGATAATGCATTATATTTATGTAATGATCTTATGTATCATGTCATCCAAGCTTCATTATGACTTTGTGATTAGGTAAATAGATATTATCACCTCCACCCCATTTTTGAGATTTTATTTATCTGTTTTCAGAGAGAGGGAGAAGGAGGGAGAAAGAGAGAGAGAAACATCAATTGGTTGCCTCTTGCACACCCCCAACTGGGGACCTGTCCTATAAGCCAGGCATGTGCTGTGACTGGGAATGGAAATGGCAACCTTTTGGTGTGTAAGCTGGCGTTCAGTCCACTGAGCCACAGCAGTCCTCTTTGGCTTAACAGGGGAAAACAGACACATAAAGGTTAAGTGTTTTGTTTAAAGTTGCTCATGTAATAAATGCCATCATCCTAAGTTGCCATGTAATTATGTCATCTGTTACCATTGCATGATTTAATATCTTTGCGATTATTGATTGCACAAGCTGTTAATTCTACCTTTTACTTTGAGGAAAGGCTACAAAACAGTTGTATGCTACAATTCCACTCAATCTGGTGGATTTTCTTTCTGAACTCTTTCAAATCTATTGTTCATGTATTTGATCCAGGCATTTATTTTGTGTCCACTATGTGCTAGGGATACAGAGATGAGTGGGGTACTGTATTAAGCTTCCAAGGAGCTTCAAGTCTGGTCGGGAATCACTTAAAAATACCAACAAAACAGTTCGCACATGATACCACAATGAAGTTCTGTACAGAGGCTGCCTTCTAAGAAAAGAGGAAGCTGTCTGCTCTGTTGTAAAAAAGCAGCAGCAGAGTACTCTAAATATGAGATTGGGTTGGCTGGCTGGTAGAGAGGCTGTGATTTAGCCTCTGAAGTTCGGTCCTATGTGTGAAGGAAAGGAGGACATAAATTTCATACTTCTGGGGCCTGTCGGAAGGAATGCAAGTCTCTCAGTGTCTGAGAACAGTCCAAAGATGACAACTGGAAAGGTATTTAAGATAAAATAACACTTACAGGAAGGGATCCTCCCTTTTCTTGTTTGAACACTTCTCTGAGCACAAACACGACAAACACAGTCACATCCTCCCTTTCTCCTGTCTGTTTCATCACAAATATCGGCAGTCCTTTAAACACGGGACTGGGTCCACCTTGAAGGTGGAGGGGTAAGAGGGCCAAGCCCTGGGAGTTGAAGTGAATCCTTCTGAGGAGTGGGGAAGTAGAAGAGGAATAGGGTAAGATGCTGGAGAGAGATGGTATTTCACAGTCTCAGAAACTGACAACTAGAATTGAGCCTCCAGAAAACAGGCAAATCCAAGAGGGTTAACTTATAATGGGAAAGTTAATTAAATCTGTAGTATAGTCATGGATTCATAGGACACACCTTTATCAGAAAGCTGTGTCTAAGCAGCCGACGTACCTGATGCTAGGAGCATTAAGGAAAGCAGGTGTGTGGATTTTTAAATAACTCAACCCGGGCATTATCTAAGTGATCTACACCCTAAAAATTTGCACGTATTTATTTTTGGTGGGCTGTACTCCTCTTTTGTTGGAACTCGCCTTGAGGAATTGTTGTCAGAGCCTGTGGTACATTATTTTGAAAATCCTTGTGGCAAACTCATTCTTTGAGGGTGGATTTTCGTTTTATGATTACCTGGAGTCTGGTTAGAGAAAAGCTGGTTGAAGTTCTTTTGGAGTCCAAACTGCTTGTGAGTGAAAAAATTAGCGTGATTACAAACTGGTTTTTAGTCATGACTGTCAGAAAATTAGAACGATTGTGAAATGGTTTTGAGGGCAGTTCCAGAAGTGGTGACAAATTCTTTCTGTTGGGAGAATGATTCACCTTGCTATAAAGGAGAGTGCTTACTTGGATGCCTTAGTTCCATAGTGTGTTTTGAAAATTAATCTTGTTGTTTGACAGTTCTGTGGTGTTGAGCTGGATTTTTGGATAAGAGAAACTCTTCCCTCTTAGCCCAGTCCTTGGTGGCTGCTTTCTTTCTTGGCCTGTGGAAGGTTTAGCACCTCAGGGTTGATAGTTCAGGTAATTGGTGAAAAAGAGTCTTCACACTATATTTGTGTTATCATTACTACAGTCTTCTATGGTCTCTTGTCATGGTTACTTCAGGAATGCTCTTTGAAGTGTTCCCTCCTGCTAGTGTGCAGAAGTTCTCGCAGTTCTGTATGAGAGTCCAGCTGAAGTACTACCTTTTTAATAAAACTGACCCTGGCCACTGTGACCTCTGTTGCTTCTAACCTTACAGCATTTACAGTTTATATCACTTTTGCCAATCATATGTTTTATAGTAATTTAAATTGCTTTTTATGTCATGATGTAAGCTCCTACAGAGGTGAGGTCGTGTATACCTTAAACTTCTTTAAATAACTCCCAATTCTTTCTTCCTTGTATTGTTTTAGGAGTGCAATACATTTTTGCTCGTTTCAGTTTGACTTGAATTGAAACATAAAGTCTCTGTCTCATCTGTTGGTCTCTGATGCCTGTGCTCTCATCCTCCCTGCTGTAGTGATCAGTCTGTCTTGGGGATTTGGTTGTGGCAGAAGGTGGGCTTGTGTAATCAGTCATTTGAGAGGCACAGGTTTTGGCACCTGGTGGGCTTGAGTCCCAGTCCTGGCCTGTTGCTTACCGGCTTTGCCGCAACCTTGAACAGACTGCCTATCCACCCTGGTTTTAGTGTCTTCAATACTTAAAAACAAGGAATGTCAATCTCATTAGAGTTTTACGGAGGTTTAAAATGAGATAATAGGAGAAAAACGGAGTGTAGTGTGTGGCGCACACTTAGCGCTTGGTATATGTAATCTTTATTTTTGATAGCGACCTGTGGTGAGTTGGCTTTTTAAAATATCATGTGTTACTTAGCAGAGTGTGGTTATATATGAAGCAATGAATGGAATCAGTTTGTGTACATATATTTTTGAAAGACTTCTCTCCATCATCAGGCGCCCCTGCCTGCATCCTCTACTCTTAGTTCATCATGCGCTGGGTCCCTGTAGGCAGCTGACTGGAGCAGAGGAGAGGTGCTGGCTTGTTTCGTGCAGACTTCCGGCGTGTGCACCTTTCCAAGCCTGTAGTTCTGGCAGGTGGCTCTGATGTGTAAGCCTGATTTCTGAGACTCAGGCATGTGCGAACTGTGAAAAGGCGCATGTGGACTCTCAGAACCTTCAGAGAGTTTTTGACTCTTCCTTTCTTTGTCCAGCTATTTTGACCCTTTTTCATCTCATGTCCACATCAACTAGTTACTAAAATTCTGCAGCCCAGTCCTACAACAACAAAAAATAGGTATAATTTTTATTCATTCATGCCAGACGGCTATTGTGTTGGCTGTTGTCATTTTTTTACTTGACAAGCTAAGGGAAAAGAGGCCAGTGCCCCTGACTAAGTCAGGTTATTGCATGTTTTAAAAATCTGGGGGCACAGCAGCTGAAAGTCACTTAGTCCTCCATCTGTGCTTGGTGAACAAACCCTTTCGGTTCCTCCTCGAAGAGTTCTCTTGCATCCACTTTTCCTTTGGGTTGCATTTACCACCGGCAGTTGTCAGTCCTTTGTCTTTAGATTTAAGGACTTGATTTTTGACTCCCTTCACCTCTAGATTTATGTTTCGTCTTTTAAAAAATAGTACTTTTATCTAAAGCCATTGCTAAGTCCAAGGCTCTTTCTTCACATTCTGTGTTTTCTAAAGGCAAGATGGTCTCCTAGATCTTTATTCCTAGAGAGTCTGAGTTAGTGCTTTTGTATACAAGTAGTTCTTCTCTTTTTGGTGATTGAGTACATCACTGAAGTTTAAGTGAGAGTTTTTAAATACCTGTGCTTCTAATGAATAAGTTGCTTTCCTTCTGGACAAGATTGCTTGTGAAAGGCCATTTCTCTGGAATTCCATAGCTCACAGCTGACAGAATCTGTGGATGCATGGACTGAATGTGAGTGCCTGTGCGCCTTTTTGGGGGACAGTGTCTACAGCTTTCATCTGTTTCTTAAAGAGGATTGTGAAGCAAAGTTAAGAACCAAGTCTATCACCTTTCATTCTCACTAGCTTGTAAGGAAAGCCAAACTCCCTCAGCTTCCCTCCTCAACACTCACAAACTTATCTGTATCAGTTCCCACCCTTATCCCTTTTCCTTCTTTTTGCAGAGGAAAAAATATCCCCCTACTCTTCAACAATCTGTTCCTCTGATTGTGTTCTCAGTCCCATATTCTCCTCTTCTGGGATCTTGGGAGCATACTTCATTGATTGATCTATTCATTCACAGTCTTTTGTCTTTGTCTCTCTTTTCTCATCTTTAGCCTCTCACTTGACACTTGGCTCTTGGCTCCTTTCCTTCAGCCTGTAATAAATATGCTGAAGTTTCTCTTAATTTAAAAGCAGCAGCTTCCCACATCTTGTACTGGAATTTGCTTGCTCTCCTGTGCTGGGACTCTCTCCCACTCGTTGATCCTAGAAGGTGTAGGCTTCTTTTATCTTACCTTTGCTCACCCTTCAGTCCATTGCTGTGCCTCATCCGGCCTCTCAAACAACTGTCTACAAGGCCACCAATGACTTCTACTTTCAGACTGAAAAGTATCCACAGGATACAGCATCTTTCTCTACAGCATTGGATACTGTGGATCATTATCTTTATAAGATTCTCTCTTTCCTTAGCTTTTATAGCATCACTTTTCCCCACCTCCCTAACTGTTTCTTCTAGGGCTTCTTTTTCTCTTCTTCCTGATGTGGGTATTCCTGAAAGCTGTCATTAGCCTTCCTCTCACTTCACACACACTTGCTGAGTCATCTCGCCCTTGTCCAGGGCTCCAGCTGTCGTGGCTGGGAGGTGGCTCCCTGGTCTCTATCTCTAGCTCTGATTCCTCCGCTCCAGACCTTCCCTTGGTTCCCCTAGACAGCGGTAACTTCGTTAAGTCCAAAACTGTTCCCCTTATTTCAACCCGATCCACAATTACTCCCTAATTCAGAATGTCCACTTATCCAGGTCAAAAAACGGGGGTCATTCTTAACTTCTAATGGATCACTGACTTTTGTTAATTCTACTTTCTCCCCTTCATTTACGCTGTCTTTGTTGAGGTTCTCATCTCTTGCCAAGATTATTGCAGTAGTCTCCTAATTTGTCTGCCTTCCTTATATCTCTGCTTCCTCTAGTCTTTCCTTCTCTATTTTGGGATGGACTGCTCATTCTGAAACACGGATCTTTGTCCTTTTCCCTGTTTAAAAGTCTTCATTGGCTTCTCCCATCCATGGCAGGGAGAAACTAAGCATCTTTTGTGTACCCAGGCCTGCCTGCCTTTTTAGCCTCATTTCCTGCCCCTTCCATGTGTTTCTCTCTCTTCTGGCCGTGCTGAATGACTTGTACTTCCCTGAATGCACTGTGGTTTTTCATGGCCATGCCTTTGTACACGATGCCTTTCTTTGAGAAATGCCCACTCTGGTATGTTCTTTTTCCTTTTTCTGCCTGGATAACTTGTGTTCCACTCAATTTCCTGTGAGAAGCCAGCCTTTCCTAAGCTCTCTTAAGGAGTTAAGATCTTTGTATAAGTAGGCATCAATTATTGAGTGCTTATTATGTAACAGGCCCTGTACTTAGTATTTTACATGCCCTGCCCCACCTGTAAGTAGGTGCTGCATAAATAGCTCCTATGATCATGATGAAGAGGGAACTGAGCTAGCGAAAAGCACCTGAACTTTGCGGAGTGCGGTGTGTGCCAGGCCTTGCCCTGTTGTTGCACACAACCTGATCTTTACTTTTCTCCCTGCCTCTAGCAGTGATGTTCTGACATGAATGAAGGGCAGAGGGTAAAGAACTCTGGACTTGAGTCAGTTAGAACTGAGATCAAGTCCTGCTTCTGCTTACTGTATGGCTTTGGGCAGGTCTTTGAAATGTGCGTCTAATCCTAATGATTCCTAAAGATAGGTGTGTGATTTCCATTTTGTAGAGACTTGTTTAAAAATATGAAGCCTGACAATCCAGGGTGCTGAGGGTTGGAACCCAAGTCAGCTTGGCTTCAACCCCCACAGTGCTTCCACATTGCCATTCACCTCCATCTCCCTAAATCATTTTTCAAGTAGTTTTGGCAAAATTCTCTTCCATTTTAACTGTTGGGCCCCACTTAAGATACAGCTTCTGTCTTTGGAGTTTTGGAGGTAGGGTTCCCTGGAGGGAAAAAAAATGGAATGCTCTATCCTATTCTTAGAGAAATAGATAAAAGTAAGAGTGAGGTTGGTTATTTTTTATTATTATTATTTTAATCCTCACCTGAGGACATTTTTTTATTGCTTTTAGAGAGAGAGGAAGGCAGAGAGAGAAACATCGATATGAGAGAGAAGCATTGATTAGTTGCCTTTTAAGTGCCCAGACCAGGGATTGAACCCCTGACTGAATCCCAGGAATATATGCCCTGACTGGGAATGAAACCTACAACCTTTGGGTTATGGAACTGTGCTCCATCCAACTGAGCCACCACAACAGTCAGGGCAAGGAGGTTGGTTATTTTTGACCTTGCTTTGCCAGAACCAGGGACATCAGAACTCTAAAACATATTAGGAGAGTTTCTTTCCTACCAGCCTAACTTCCCACAAGATATGGCTTCTTTATTTCTTAAAAGAACAAAAAATATTGGGTAAAATCCTGTAAGACTTATCTAAAGTAAAAGATAATTTTATGTGCTTATGTTTTGATATGAATTTATTTTTCTTCCTTGCACTGAGATGGGGATGATGAGAAGCTGAAAACCCAGGAGGAAAATATTTTGGCTGTCTCACAGGACAGCCCTAAATGGAACTGCATAGGTCTGGCATCTTTGGAAAGTCCTTGGTGTGCATTGGATGTAACCTTCTGGATTCCAGATACAGGATTCTGGTTAGGAAGGAGGTTTTACTATTGTCGTTGTTCCCCTCCTTAGGGTATTTAATGTTTAATTTTAATTATTCTAATTAATGTATAGGTTAATGTAAATATTTCTGTAAATGACTTGTTGATTTTTCTTGGAGTTATTTCTTATTTTGTAAAGGAATGGTGCTCTAATAGCTCTTTATTTTCAGAGGAATATTGCTTTTAGGGGTAAATTATAGCATCTATGGGCTTTTCTTTCTTTTTAAGGACTTTGGATTATGTTGTCTCAAGTTATTTGTGGACTGGAACTTGGGGGCTTTAACTCAGCTCAGCATGAACTGTGATGGTGCTGACCAGTCTTGTCTCTGAGTCTCCTTTACAAAAGGGGACTAGTTGGCATTGTTAGGCAGAGCTTCTGATAGTTTCTTGTTTAGTAGATCTGTGACTGAGGCAAACAGGCTTAAAAGTTTTTTAAAAATTGGGGTATAATTGACATCCAATTATATTAGTTTCAAGTGTACAGTATAATGATTCAGTACTTGTAGATATTACAAAATGATCACCACTATAAGTCTTGTTAACATCTCGTTAATATCGGTCCATCGCTGTGCATAGATACATATTTTTTTTTTTCCTGTCTTAAAATTTTAAAGAGTTCCTGTCATTCTTACCTTATTGGACTTCCTTTTCGGTTTGGTGAAACTTTCATTTTTAAATCGAACATGTAGAAAAATCATAGGTATGAGTTTTCCTCTGCATACCATTGTTTTTCTTCAAGGAGACCAAGGGAAATACTAGAAGATGAACTTCCTGTTTAAAAAAAACACAACCTCCTCATTAGTTGGTTCTCTGAGCTCTGCTCTCTAATGTTACTTCTGTATTATAACTATTTTTCAAATTATCTTAAAGCTACAAAATTTTCATTTGCCTAAATATTCTTATCTCCCTTTGTAAGCCGCTTGAGGACAGCATCCTTGACCATAAGAGCTTTGAGTACTTACTCAACCAGTGAATGAATCCAAACTGTTCTTATTTCCTTGCCAGTAACTGACAGACTCTTCTGTTATGGTCGGACTTGTGAGGAAACAGACTTGTTCCTGACAGGCTCATTCCCATCGCTGTGCCTTCGCAGTGTTGCCTTTGTTAGGGCTGCCTTTTCTCCTCTTAACATGTACCTGTGTTTCAGGGTCTGGCTTCGGCATAAAACCAGCTGACCGAGTTAGTCGTCATAATCTCTTCTGTTTTAGACTATTGTTGTATGGAGTAATACTTCTACTATTTGTATAATATATGTATATTACAATGTATGTATAATATAATATAAAGCCGTAACATATGTATATTATGGCTTTTTTTTTTTTCCGCCTCAGACTGTAGGTTTCTTGAGTGTAATGATGAGGTCTCCTACCTTTTGGAACTTCAGAGGTGCTGAATGTATCAATATATGTATTTTGAGCACGTTTATGTACAAGGTCTATTCAGAGGGTGAGGGATAGATAAAAGGCAGATTTCCTGTTTTCAGTCTAGTAACTTTTAATTAATTAATTATTTTTTAATGTAACTTCTCAACAAATAGCTGTTTGGGTTTAAAAAATATTATTTTAGGTAATTGTCTTTTGAGCACTGAGAAGCATTTTTATTCTCTACTTGAGTGATTAGACAGCATTTAGTTCCCTTTGAAATAACTGGGAAGATGGTAGCTTGAGCCCATCTCTGCTGCCCACTTGTTTGAATTCGGGTCAAGTAAAATAACAATTTCAAAGCTTAGAACAAAAATACCAAGAGTTAGAGGGGGAACTCATGAAGGTAAAGTTAAAGGACTTGGAGAATAGATATGGGAATCCTAAATGCAAATGATAAGAATTTTAGAAAGAGAAATAACTAATAAAAGAAAAATTTCCTCAGCTGAAAAGAGATTGCAAATTGAAAAAACTGCAGATTGAATGAGTTCACTGTGTTGGAGGCAAGATTGATAAGAAAAGGCACAAACCTTTTCTGAAGGCATATTCTAAAGTCAGTGGTAAAGAAAAAAACTCCTAAAAGCTCTTAGATAGGAACATAGAGTTAAAACTACAATGACAATACAACAGATTATTTGTAATACTGTAACTTTGATGATCGTGTAAGAAACATCTGTATGCCTTTTAGAGAAAAAGCCCACATTCCAAGAATCCTAGATTCTAGGTGTTATTCACCTTTCAGGGAAAAGAAAGCCCTATGTAAGTTTGCAGGTGCTCAGAAATTATATCGCCCACAGACTTCACTCCAAGCAACATACTCTAATCAAACAGATAGTATAGAGACCCCACAATAGGGGAAGGACAGGAAGTAGTGATGGACAGTGGACAATGATATGAGTATATGCATATTATATATAGTAAATATATAATTGTGTACATTGAGAGTGATGAGGAATATGTAATATAAATGTGAAGTAAGGGTCTTTGAAATAGAAGAGACATTGTAAGAGAGAATTGACTTGACTGAACGAAATATTCTCAATAATATCAGCAAAGCTCAGGTGTTCTGGGAGAGGGTAGTGTGGGGTTGGGTGGGAGGTGAAAGCATTCTTTGGTGTCATTGGGATATGGAGAAGGGGAAATGGGTGAATGAACTGTCCTGGTAAGGAGAAAAATACTTATAATGATGTTAAAATGGCAAAATACTTAAAAATGAATATCAAAAGAAAGGTACAGGACCTGTATGAAGAAAATTGTAACCTCAAAGGTATAAAAGCAAGAGCTGAAAAAATGGAGATACATATCATGTTCCTGGATGGGAAGATGAAATATATAAAAATGTGATGTAAATCAATTTCAACTCCAGTGGAGATTTCTTTTGGAGGTGGGGAATTAGATAAAATGATCTCCTTGTTCATATGGAAGAAAAAATGTTATAGAATAGTCAAGAACATTTAGAAACAGAATAGTGAGGTGATCCTTGAAATACCGTATATTAAAACAAATTCTAAAATCACTTATACTCAAAGCGGTATGGTGTTAGCATTCAAATAAGGATGAATAAACAGAATAAAGTGCCCAAATCCTGGTATACATAGGAATAATAATATGAAAACATGGTCATTTCATAAACTTAGACCAGCTGTCTTCCAATTGTTTCAAATTAGAAAAGGTCTCTCTCTGGTTGGTGTGGCTCAGTGGATTGAGTGTGGGCCTGCAAACCAAAGGGTCGCAGGTTTGATTCCCAGTCAGGGCACATGCCTGGGTTGCTGGCCAGGTCCCCAGTAGGTGGCACGTAAGAGGCAACCACACGTTGATGTTTCTGTCCCTCTCTTTCTCCTTCCATTCCCCCTCCCTAAAAATAAATAAATAATCTTAAAAAAATAAAAAGACCCCAGAAAAGATCTTAAAATAAGTTGGCTGGTACTCCATAGGCCATGAAAAAATACTGAAGTTCTTGATAATTCTATTTATCCTGCTAAGAGGAGCTTATAGGAACCAGATGGAAAAGCCCCTTCCTCTTGCAGTATTTTTCCAGTGCCCCATATAGATAAGGCTTAATGTTGTGGCAGCTGACAAGAAATGATATTTAAAGGGTCCGTCTTTTTTTTAATTGAAGTATAATTGGCATGCAATATCCTGTCTATTTACGTTATGAAGTGATCACCACAGTTAACTCTAGTTACCATCTATCACTATGGAAAGTTATCACAATATTTTTGACTATATTACATATGCTGTACATTACATTCCTATGACTTACTTATTTTATAACTGGAAGTTTGTACCTCTTAATCATCTTCACCTGTTTTTACTGCCCCCCACCAATCCTTTCCCCCTTCTGGTAACCACCAGTTTGTTTCTGTTTTGTTCTGTTTTTTAGATGCCACATACATAAGGTATTTGTCTTTTCTGATTGTTTAACTTAGAATAGTACCCTTCACGTCCATACATACTGTCACAAATGGCAAGATTTCATTCTTTTTTATGGCTGAGTAATATTTCATTGTATTTATCTACATGAATCACTCTTCTTTATCCGTTCATCTGTAAATGGACATTTAAGTTGCTTTAATATCTTGGCTATCGTAAATTGCACTGCAGTGAACACGGGGTGCATATACCTCTTCGAATTAGTGTTTTGTTTTTTTTTTTCAAATAAATACACAGAAGTGGAATTGCTGGGTTGTATGGTAGCTCTATTATAAAATTTTTTGAGGAACCTCTATACTGTTTTTCATAGCAGCTCCCCCAATTTACATTTCTTCCTTTTTAATTTATTTTTTGGGGGGGCAAGGATGGAGAAAGAGAGAGAGAGAAACATCAATGTGTGATTGAAACATGGATCAGTTGCCTCTCGTATGCCCCCCACTGGGGACATGGTCCACAACCCAGGCATGTGCCCTGATCGGAAATCAAACCCACAGCCTTTTGGTGTGTGGGACAATGTTCCAAACCAATGGAGCCACCTGACTAGGGCTAGAGTTTTTAAGTGAGCAACTTCTCCCATCTTTATCCATCTCATCTACTTTTTCTTTTTTCTTTTTTCAATTTTCTACTTATACCACTGTGTTCATGTAGTTATTTGTTTATTACCTGATTCTACACCATAAAGATGTCAGTTCCACAAGAGCAGAGACCTTGGTGCTATGTTTCCTGCCAGATGCCCAGGTCCCACAAGGGAGACTCTCAGTAGACACTTGTTCAGTGAACAGATGGGCTTTGCAGGGAGAAGATTCCAGTGGGATTCCTTACTTGGTGGCAGCTTTACAAAGTACAGATTCTGTCCCCATGGCCTCTGCCAGGAAGGAAAAGAGACCCCTGTAGAAGCTGACCAGGGTTGGAACTCAGGGGCACATGTTTCCTGGTATTTGATTAGTTTTCTAAAAGTTTGTTTGTTTTTCCTTTGTTTCCCTCACATACTTATCTGAGCCCTCTGATTTTCCATGTGACTTTTATAGCCAGATGATATGACACCTTTCTATTTCATCAGCCTGTCTGGCTACTTTGCTCATTCAATTCAGCTGATGTGTATTATGTGAATACTTACAGAAGCCTGTACAGTGCTTGTATGAAAGGCAGAGCCACTCCGCCCAGTGCCTCTGCTCCCTGCTTGGGGGACAGATGCCTCTTGTGTTTTGTGCTTTGCCGGTACGTTGATGCCCCTTTTCCTCTCCCTTACCCAGGCAAATTACCCACAGGATCTGAGGCACAAGCTGCTTGGGTGGGTCTTTCTAGAGGCCAGATACTGTCAGCAATGTTCATTTTGGTTTAACTGGTTGGTCTTGGTTGGGAAAAACTGAACGTTTCCGTGCCTGGTATTCTAGTATCTTTTCTTGGCTACATTACATCTTTTGCAAAATGTTAGAGAACCAGGGAAGTGAAATATTCAGCCCAGATGGTAAATACTGGGTTTGTTTAATTGACTCAGACCTTTGGTCAATTTGTTCTAGCGTTTGCAAACAGTGTGGCCAACTAGACTGTGGAGGATGTTCATAGGCCACCCATAGTATATTCGTCTGTACACACACGATGTACTTTCTCTCAGGGGCCTGTTTGACTGCCTGTGTCCAAGGTATTGTTCAAACACTAAACTTACTGTAATTTTGCACATAGGATAAATACAATAAAATCTCAAATATTTATTATTCTGCCATGAACTTCATGTTTATTTTTGTGGCTGAAAAATAGAACTCGTGAAACACCTTAATGGTTAAGATTATTCTATTTCAGTAAAGGTGAAAAGCAACACGATTGAAAAGATTAATCATGTTGAAAACATGACTGAGATGATCATTAAGTGTTGACTAACAGAAGATCACCATTGCCAGAAGAAGTTGATTGCTCAGAATCCTTAATTCGAGATGATTATCTTCTAACTTTTTCTTAAAATTGTAGGGAAAAAAAGGAGTTTTTCATTAGAGGTGGGGATTCTTTCCTGCTTTTTCTCTTGTTTTAGTTGTCTTAGTTTCATTACCTATAAAATGTGGATAATAGTAACTACCTTATAGGATTGATGTGAGAACTAAGTCAGCTAATATATAAAACCTTGGGGATTAGAACAGTACCTGGCACAAGATAAGGACTATAAGTCTTTGCTAGGCTACTGTGCTGCTGTGGTATTTTATATTCCCCAAACTTCATGCAGAAGTTGTCATTAGTGAATAAAGTCACTGAACTGGGTGTGTGAACCCAAATTTGGTTTCCAGGTTTATCTAAAACAGGATGATAGTTAAAACCACAAATACAGGTGAGTTCACCCAGGAAAGAGGGCTTAGAGTGAACACAGGAATATTTCAGACAGACCCTGTAAGGAATGCTGACACAGGCAGAGGAAATGAAAGCCAGAAAAGAGTTAGAAAGATGTGGCTGAGTTTTAACAAGAAAGCTAGAGAAGGACAATCAGGAATGGTAAGGACTCAGGTGAATCTATTGGACCTAGCCGCAAGGTGATATATGAATTTAGTGGGAGTGGTTTTAATGCAGTGATGTGGCATTTGGAAGCCAGATTATATTGGGTTAAGGAATGAATGGGAGGAATTTCAAAAACAAAGCAAGTTTCAGTAAGTTCGACTTAGTTGGGAGAGACAGGTCATGACAGTTTTTTTTTAGTTTTTGCAGTTAAGATATTGTAAACATTATTGCCTAATAAATGTCAAGGAATGCATGTACAAATATTGAGGGTGCTTAGGCGAAGGGCGTTAATGTACATTCATAATACTATGTATGTTGTACGTAGTATTCTGGGACAGAGTCCCTGAAGTAGTATCACTTGGGCTCAGAGTTAACAGCGGAATGGGAGTTTGATGAGAAGACAGACAAGGGAGGGAGATACTTTAGTTTTGGAGAAAGGCATGGCTTTGCAAATAGTTGTAGCATGTTTGAGCAACTACGATTTAGTCATTGCTAGAGCATAGAGTGTAAGCTCGGTAGGTCCAGTAAGCCTGGACAGGTGGGCAGGGCTGAGAGCGTGGCAGGTGTGAACCATGGAATCTTCAGTTTTAACCTGTAGCCCTTGCTTCCCTCCCGGGGGGTTTGTGTGGATGTGCCAGAGGGTACGCAAAGCTGTAGGATAAATGTGGTACATCTTCTGGGAGTATGCATTTAATCTAATTTTGGGAAAATTATTGCTATATTAAAACATGAATATATTGAAGAATTAAAATCTAAGATTAAATATAATGTTACATTTTTAAAATTTAAAAATAATACATTTTGCACTGGTGGCTGGCTGCTTCAGGCTTTGCTTCTTCTAGACCCTCCATTCCCCCATCACTTTCTTCAGGTGAATTTAAAGAGCATCCTCATAGGTCATGGGGGGTCATTGAGGAATTGTAAGCTGGAGTGGATGACATCTGTATTTGGTCCCCAGAGGAGGATGGTTTCAGGCTCTGTGTCAAACAACCAAGGGGTACCATTCTCATGGAATACAATGCAAAGTAGCCCTAAATAGATAAGAACAGGGCAAGAGGGCAAGACAGGACAGGCTGACTTATATAAGGAGGCTGCTGAAATGAACTGGTGGTTTTGCAGTAGGATTAGGGAAGAGGGATGAAAAGACATATTTAAAGAGGCAGAACTGATGAGACCATGGTGGAGAAGGAGGGGATATGATTTGTAGAAGAAGCTAGGTCGACTCCCAGATTTCTGGTTTAGCATCCTGAGAGGAAGATGGTACCAATTCCTGATACAGGGATAGAGGAAGAACACTTTTGGCTATGGGAGGAGATAAGTTCAGTGTTACTGAGTTTGAAAGGCTTTGGGCGCTACAAGGGGAGATCCGTAGCAGGCAGTTGGCTCTGTGTGTGTGGAGCTATTTAGAAAGGCCTGTCCTGAAGCATTCCTGGGTGGGCACCACTGGCAGTGGGTGCCATGGGCATGACTTGTGGTGGTCTGAGGGGGGTCCGTTGAGTGACAGAGGCTAAACATAGAGCTCCGGAAGCACCACCATTTAAGGGGGAAGCTGAAGAAAAAGAACCTGAGAAAAAGTGTCAGAGAGGTATGTTTGACCAAGGAAGGAGGAGAAGAGCAAAGCAATTGGTAATTTTGAGAAGTGCCAGTTGCTGCGGAGTTTAACTGAGTGGTCGGCTGAGAAATGCCATTGAGATGTACAAATAGAGGAGGTCCCGTGGTGGGGACCTCTGCCTGAGCTGTTCTAGTGCAGCAGGGACTGCAGACTGGTCAGGAGTAGAGAAGGTGTCCAAGGCGGAAGATGAGGTGGAGATAGAGACAGGTAATGTACACTGCTCTTTCAAGGCTGGCTGCATGAAGTGAGAGGAGAAAGAACAGTAGCCAGGATGTTAAGACATGCATCTCTTCTCTTTCTCCCCACTAGAAAGTCAGTTGCATGCAGGCAGGAGCTAGGAACTGCCTTTTATTCACCACTTTATCTCCTGGGTAGAAAGAGCTCAATAAGTAGTTGATGGCTGAATTAATGAATCATGTTAAGAAGGGAGAGACTTGAGCATGTTCATTTGGGAATGGGGGTAAAGGCCTCAGAGAGGAGGGGTTGAAGGTCTAGAGTAGAAAGGATGTGACGGAACGTGGTGTCCACGAGTCAGGAAGGTTTGAGTTCACTCAGAATACCAGGAGTGACTCCTTTTCTGCTGAAACAGAAGGAGAGGAGGAATGGATTGGAGCAGAGGCATATATTTATAGGCAGAGGAGGAAGTTGAGGGAGTTCTGTCCTGATGGTGTTATGAGTATTCTCTAAGTTAAAAATAAATTGAGTGTCATGTGTGTATCCTTGAAAAACGCTTTGGGAAGACAAAGAAAAAAGCCACCACTGTTTAAGCAGCGGTGCTTCTGTGGAAAGTCATAGACATATAATTGTAGACACCAACACAGGTTGCGGTCAGTGACATAAAGGGTAGATGAGGTAAGTGCCCCAGAGAGTAGGCGAGACAAGAGCTCTGTAGTTTGGGATGTACGCGTGTAGGGAGTGGCTGTGAGCTGGGAGAAGGGAATGCCCACACCACCGTGAATGCCCTTTCACTCTGCCCAGGAACAGCAGGAGGCTGTCCTTGGATTCTTAGGGAAGTTGGGAGAAGGAAAGGCGGTACATGAGGTTCACTTTTTCCTCTTTGAGATAAAATGAACAGAGACTTGAGTGAAGTAGAACAACTTTGTTAGCAACTTCTCTGGTTCTAACCAGAGAAGGCTGGTTTTCAGGTGATATATTTCTGATTCATTTGACAGGAAACTGATTTCACAACTTTTGACAACCTGTTCCCTTGAATGATTTATCTGTTTAGAAGCGGTTGTAGTAGTGAGAAAGAGGATGTGACAGTGTTGCAGTGAGTCATCAAGAACAAGACAAGACCGCGTTTGTTTACGTCATCAGGTTTTACCTAGAATTAATTTAAAGTATATTGAAGTGTCCATTCTGTTTTTATTAGCAGTTGTTTAATAATAAGTTCTCACTTATTCAGAATTCTTTGTTCTCAGCCTAATCAACTTTGAGACTACAGATTTCTCAGGACCTTTTTGAAAGGGAAAATAGAGCAGTATGGACGGGTTTTATAGTCCTCTAGTCTTAGTAGAAATTAACCAACCAAGCTGACGTTTTCCTTCTGCTGTTAACCTTATCATCCATTATTGCAAATCAACCTCTGACAGATAAGCTGTACAAGGCAGGGTGGAGTTGGACTTGAGTTCTTGGCTGTTTTTGATTTTGTGTTTTTAACATGTTCCCTATAAAGCGAGGAGAGGATCCTTCAGAAAGGGATCAGACTCTAGGGATTTTGCTTATTCTAATCACTCAACTGCTCTGTATATGAGGACAAGTTTATAATGTAAAAAGCACCTAACATAGAGAGAAGTAACTTTTTTTTCTCTGACAGAAGGTGAAATCAGAGGTTGACTAAGATACGCTAATTGGAACTTGGTATCATCACAGTTGGCTCCATACCGAGAGTTCATTGTTTTCTAAACCATCCCACTTCTGGTGGGGGCTGAGAGAAAACCCTATGAACCTCCACCTCACTCCTGGAAATTCTTAAGTTTTTTAGTTAAATAGCTAGGACTATAGTAAGGCCTTTGGGGAATAAAAATGACTTTTATCAGCATTTTTGGGAGAACCTATGGAACAGGAGTCTTCTGGTCAGTGTCATCAACAAGCTGAGGACTTAACTGTATTTCTCATTTTTGTGGAGAACTAAGGTATAGCCAGATCTCTATTTTCTTGGCATTTATATTGTGTAGGTGTGAGTATGTCTAAGAGACCACGTTCAAGACTTTTGGAAGTGACCTGACGTTTGAACTCTTTTGTCAGATTCTCATATCTGTTGGCTTTTACGTGAATCAGTTAGGAAAGTGGTCTGAGATGGGAGGCACGGAAGAGGCAGTGAGTGAGGTAACATGGGAAAGGTGATCATTGGGTTCTGGTTCCGATCATTGGGTTCTGGTTCTGTTTCTACTATTGATATTCACAAACTTTGTGACCCTGGACAAATTACCTCAGCTTTCCTAGCCTCTGAGAGACGAGTGGCTAGGTGAGAGAGTCTACCAAGGTTAGTCATGTATAATGTACACTCACATTTTTGTCCCCGACTTTAGGGAAAAAACCTTTCATTTTATTTTTTTAATTCAATTATTCATTCATTCATTTATTTATTTATGTTAAGATACTTGTTTGTTGCATTATAAAGGGTATTATTTTGCATACAGGTATCATTATTGCTTTCTAGAGGTACTCATTTAATGCATAAGCATAAATAAAAGAATTAAAAACACATATAGATAACGGAATTAGCACTACCCATGTGCAATGTGCACCCTTATTTTTCCCTCAAAAATTTAGGCAAAAAAGTGCACATTATACATGACAAAATACAGGAGTTCTTGCCAACTCTTAATTCCCAAGATGACCTGTGAATACGTTTTTGAAAGTGTATGCAAAGAAAATTCTATTTTAAATTTATTGGGATGATTACTGTTGAAGGAACATCCAGGTACAAGGAGAATCATCAGTGCCTAATTTATAGTCAGTCAGTGAAAACTTACATGTTGAATTTTCTTAAAGCAAGGTATACATTGAACTATTCAGGATGTCTGCTGCTCTCCTTTTGGCCTAGTGAGGTTGATGGGGCAGGATGAATTCCCCTCCCTCCCCTTTGTTCTTCCCTCCCCACAACCTCGGCATCAGTGCATTTATCTTTTGTACTTCTTATCACATTACTTTATAAGCTGTTGGCTGACATTTCTCATCATCCTTCCCAGAGGCTGGAAACCAAGCCTTCCTTGTTCGTCTTTATTTTCCCTATTGTAAAACATGGAGGAGGAGAAAGATGCGATGACACAGCCGCTGAGTCAAAGATGGCCCAGATTTTGAGTTTGGGCATCCAGGGGAGTGATGGTGTTGTGTATATAGAACCACCTAGGTGCTGGTTTGGGGAGAAGATGAGCATAGTTTTGGACATAATGGAATCTGTGGTAGCGGAAGGACACTCACGTAGACAGACTGTCCAATAGGCCGTTAGAAATACTGAATTATATCCTAGAGCAGTTGAAGGATTTGGACATCATCTTCACGAGCTTCATCAGGGTGAATCAGATCTATGAAGGGGAAAGTAAAAAATGAAGCTAATTGGGGAATGCCTATATGGAGGGCGCTGCAGGCAAGAAGAGTCTTCCCGAGTGCCTGGAGTGGCCACAGAGGTGGACTGGGGTGCATAGTGTGCTGCTTTTATGGAGGTACATCCTCAGCAGTGTTAAAGCTGTGAAGAGGGTAGGGAGAGTTAGATGAGGGGAAGAGAGCTGATTGGATTAGTCAGTCCACATCCTGTGGCTAAACAGGCCAGATTAGAAAGTGTTACACAGAAACCATGAGTATAGGCTTCTCATTTTGAAGTCAGGGGAAAAAGGAATGAAAGAACAAAGGCAGATTCAAAGGAGTACTTATTTATTTTACTTTCTTTTTTAATAATAGAGGTTACGGAAAAGTTTTTACAGGACTGGGGAGGCTCAGAAAGTAGGCTAAGAAAAGACTGAGCCGGCTTAGTTTGGACACAGGTTAGATCCCTGGAGGGGGATGAGGGCGAGTTTGCTAGTAGCCTGGCGGCTGTGGCCCCTTGGGACTGGGGGAGGAGCACTTCCCTCTCTGAGACTGGAGGAAGGGGTGAGAAAAGTGATTTAGGGAGAGGAAATTGGTGTGCAATTAAAGGGAAAAGACTCTTCACAACGATGGAAGCATGGAGTTCTGAGAGATGTGAAAAGAACAGAGCGGCAGCAGCAGGGGAGTTTGAAAGGAGGTAATGCAACAGTGAAAGTGAGGCTGTTGTGAGGCCCGAGGCCCTTGTGAGGCCTGAGCCCTTGTGGTCAGCATGAATTTGGAGTGGACACAGTTGTGTGATGTTTGTGTAGAACTCTGAGGTCAGCATGTCACACAGGTCATTGGTGCAAATGTTGATGGCTTCAAGGATGCTGACAGGTCCCAGGTCTAGAGGAAAACAGAAGCCAGGTTGTAAAGACAGGAACCTGCTCCTAGGAGTGGTGGGCTTCAGGACCGCTGTGCCCTCAGCCTTGACTTCATACCTCAGACTGGCTTGTGTTGTTGGTCACTGAGTGTCGTGCGCGCGTGTGTGTATAACAGGAAAAAAGATGGTCTTCCTGAAGGGTTGTTGAGGTAGAGATAAGGTATGAGAATACTACAGATTTTTCTGTTAAAAAAATGGCATTGTTGGAAAACTATGAAAGGGAAAAATAGCCTCTTCTCTCCCCACCCCAGTCTCACTTCCCAAAATGTATAGTATAACTTTCATTAATGTGTTAAGCCAATTTTAGAAAGCATCTTTTGATTCTCTGCTGTGAAATTTACCCATTTCTGGTACTTTTCCTTCTGAGTTTTTGTAGTTATATATTTTGTAGTTCTTATATTATCAAAGTAAATAATGTTTATACTGTTGTTTTGTATAACAAGAAGTAGTCTTCATTCTGTGTGTACAAATTAAGCCTAAATGTTTATATTCCACAAATACTGCTTTTGCAATATCATTATTAAATAAATATTACTCATTTTAGACCTATGGGCCTATGGAGAAGGAAGTGTGATGTTTTATCACCAAAGCCGTGCCTCAAAGAGAATGAAGAAAATGGTACAAATAACAAGATCTATTCAATCTTCATTTAATTTCTTTTCAACTTTCTATGTTCCTTTGAGGTCTTACACAGCTGCCATTGTTTCTCTTACTTTAAGTTGTCATTTTTCTGTCTTTTAATAGATTTAGAGTAGCTATTTTTAATATGGGGTGTATGAGTGCTAAACTTCAAGTCCTTGCCTTTTAAAAATGTCTTCATCTCTCATTTGATTGTCATTTCTTTGCAGGTAACTATTTTTGTACATTCATGCCCGCTCTGTAATGACGGGACACATTAAGAGAAATGCATCCCTGGGCTGTTTCATCGTTTTGCAAACATCATAGAGCGCACTGCACAAACCTCGATGGTCCAGCCCACTGCACGCCTGGGCTGTGTGGGGCAGCCTGTTGCTTGTGGACTGCGAGCCTGTGCAGCATGGTACTGTGAAAGCGGCCTGGGATCGTAACAAGCACGACAGAAAACGATGTAGTCAGGAGAACACAAAATGTATGAGACTGATGCTGGTGTAAAAAAGATAGTGTTTTACAGCAGATGTTTCTTTCTTTCTTTTCTTTTATAAATAAAAAGAGTACATCCTAAAATAGCAATAAAAAAGTAGTGTAGTAAATACATAAACCAGTAACATAGCCACTTATTGTCAAGTATTATGTACTGTGCTTAATCATATGTGCTATAGTTTTCATATAACTGTAGCACAGTAGGTTCGTTAACACCAGAATCACCGCAGACATGAGGTAGACACTGGGCTATGACTTTAGGACAGCTACAATATCTATGATGTCACAAGGCTATAGGACTTTTTCAGGTCCATTATATTTGTATGGTACCACTGTTATCTGTGTGGTTTGTTGTCATTGGAAGGCCATTACATGGTGCATGACTGTACTCTGGAAGCTTTTAGGGTTTGTTTATTGTCCTGGGAGTTCTGAAACGTCAGAGGGTGTGTCTGGGTGCATGTCTTCTTTTTCATCCTGTTTGGCACTTGGTAGTCTTTCACTCTATTGGCTATCTCTCTAAAGCTCAGGGGAATTTTGTTTTGTTGTTTATTTGCTTCCACATGTTCTGTTTTTCATCTCATTTGTGTTTGCTCTCTTTTTAAAATTGACTCTAACAGCAGTTCATTCTGATTTTTATGGACATGATGGCCTCTTGAATATCTCTGAGCATGCCAGCTAGAATTTTTTAAAGTTATGTTCTAATTCTTGAAATAGCTCATACAGCAGATCTTTGAATAATGTCTCTTTGTTCAATATTCTTTCGTTCTAACATTGACAAAAACAGTTGAACTCCAGCCAGGGCCGCTGTGTGAGGAGTTCACACGTTCTTCCCAGGCCTAGGCGGGTTTTCTCCAGGTAGTTCTGTTTCCTCCCACATTCTCAAAATGTGCACAGTTAGGTGAACTGGCTTGTTTAAATCGTCCCAGTTTGCGTTAGTGTGGGTGGGGTGTGTGCGATGCACCCTGCGATGGGAGGCTTGGGTCCCATGTGGCACCCTGAGCCACTGGGCTAGACTTGGACCACCTGCAGCCCTGAACGGGAACGAGTGAGTTGGACAATTGCTCTCTTATTGTTTTTATTAATCTTTATTAAATATATGTATAGCTCACCTTTGTTTCACTGTTTAATAATGGAAGTGTTTTGAGTCTTTATTTAGAATTTTGGTAATGTTTTGTGACCAAAAGATACTGTAGAAACTTAACTCATGTTTATCAAGTAGCTTGTGGTAAAACTTATTTTGTTATATGTCGTTTGGCTTAACGTCACAATTTCTAAGAAATTGTCGACAATGTTATTAATTTACTTCGTTACCTTTGGGCAAGTTCTTTCAGCAGTCCATCGTGGTCTATCTTTTTCTGTTCTGTTGGATTTCCTCAAATGTCATGCAATTCATTGTTCATGATTAATGTGAGTGACTGTATTGATTAGTATAGATAGTTGGCATGGTTTTCTTCGGGAGTTGAATTGGTATTACTAGGTATTTAAATTTTTATTACGGAATATTACATACAAATAGTATAGAGTTGACCTTGAACAACATGGGTTTGGATTGTGCAGGTCCACTTACACGTAGATTTTTTTCAATAAATAACTATTATTTTTGATCTGCAGTTGGGAATCTGCAGGTAACGAGGGCCAACTGTATGCATTGATCTGCTCTATTTAATATAGGGGACTTGAACATCCTCGGATTTCAGTACTGCACGCATTCTGGAACCAATCACCTGTGGGTAGACACCATGGGACAATTTAAGTTTTGGGGAAGTCAGAAGTTATACTCGTATTTTCAACTGTGTGGGAGTTGTCACCCCTAACGTGCATTGTTTAAGGGTCAGCTGTATGGTGTGTATGTGTACAGTTTAAGAAGGGGTAAAAGGTTGTCTAATTTCTAGTGTAAGAACTAGCACTGTAAACTACCTCTGAAGGCCCTGTGGACTCATTACTTTCAACTTAACCTCAAATATAACCATCATCTTGAATTTCGTTACTCCCTAATTTTCAAAACAGTATTACTTAGTTTTGTAAGTTTCTGAACTTTAAGAGTGGACTCCTGCTGTATGTATTTGTTGACTTTAAACGTAATCAGCCAGGTATTTCTCCAGCAAAATGGGTTTATTCAGGAACAACAAAGAATTTCAATTTGGGACATGTAGTCTAATGGCCATTAATGTGAAAGTGCAGAGAAATGCTCTTACGTACTTGGGAGGAGCTGCTATAAATGAAGAGTCTATTGGAGGAAACTGGAAGTTCAGAGTGTAGTGACTTTTGATTGGCTGAGCTGTTACCGGGCTAGGTGGTATTGTTTTTTTTTTTTTTTCTTCTGAGGTAAGCATTTCAGTGTCACTTCCTTTTGGAGATGCAGGAGATGCAAGATGCATCTCTTCGTGTTGGGGTCAGTACTATGTGTTAAGTGACACATGATGGGAGTTCTCTCTTCTAGCTTTCCCAACCCATTTCCTTTTTCTTTCTTTTTCTTCTCTTATATCCAAGTCATGGAAAGATAATCCAAGTTATGGTACCAAATGTTGGCAGTGGCGAGAACAGCACCAGTGTTCAGACTGGGCCTTGATTCAGCAGCCTCAGTACTTGAGTTCTGGCTGAGGAAGAATTCAGAGTCAAGGCTCAAACTGTAGGAAAAAGTTTATTTAGAAAAGTCACAGAAGTAGAAGTGGACAGGAGAAGAAATGAGCTAAGGAAGCAAACTACAGAGGCAAAAGAAGGGCCCTTGGAGCTTAGCGGGGAGAGAGAGAGGCAAGGAAAATGCACCTGAAGGGCAGGGGGAACAAGAGAAGGAGGGGTGCGGGGGAGAGGGAGCCCCTTTCCCACTCTATTTTAAATGGGAGTTCTGTTTATTAATTTCCACATATTCTCCTGTGACTTTAGTTTCTAGTTTTTTTTGCTGTTGTAAACATCACCGCTATGAACATTCTTCTTAATTCTTTTAATAAAGGGGAGGGGGAGGGAGGGAGAAAGAGAGGGAGGGAATCATCAGCGTGTGGTTGCCTCTCAAGTGCCCCCCACTGGGGACCTGGCCCACAACCCAGGCAGGTGCCCTGACTGGGAATCAACTGGTGACCTTTTGGTTTGCAGTCCACACTCAATCCACTGAGTCACACCAGCCAGGGCTCTTTTTTCCCAAAGTATAAGAAAGTTTATTTAGAAAGTTACAGAATAGTAGAAGTGAGCCACCTGGGCCCGGTAGGCTCAGGAAACAAATTACAGAGATAGAAGAAAGGCCCTTGGAGCTTAAGAGAGGGAAAGACAAAGAAAGACAGTGCCTGGGGAAAAGAGAGGGAAACTGGAAAGGCGCAGGAGTGCTTCTGAGAGGGAGAGCGTGCACAAACATTCTTATATACGTCTTATATTTCTGAATATGTCTGGGTAACTTTCATCATGAATTTTCAAATGAGTATATAAAACTGTAGAATAAAACAGAACAAAGTCTCTGGATAGGGAATTATGATTAAAAATTCTTTTATAAACTTGTTTGTATTTTCCATAGTCCCTTGAATGCTATTAGTTTTATGTTCTGGACTTTAAGATAAAAAAATTTTTATGTATTTATTTTTAGAGAGAAGGAGAGAAATAAGAGTTGGTTGCCTCTCACATGTCCCCAGCCAGGGACCTTGCCAGCAAACCAGGCATGTGCCCTGACCAGGGAGGGACCTTTTGGTTTGCAGGAGGATGCCCAACCCACTGAGCTACATCAGTCAGTGCTGGAATTTAAAAAAACAAACAAACAAACAAAAAACCACGCTGTTTCTCTAAGATCAAGTATAAAAACATTTAACATACATACTTTTTCCTTTAGGGAATATGGAAAACAGAAAGGGTTAAAAGAGAAATTTGCATTAATAAATATGGGGGAAAATCAATGCAGCTTGCATGTGTTAACTACAATTTTTGAAAGCTTAATCATCTTGTAGAATCATTGGCAATGCCATCTATATGAAATAAGTCTATTTGTAAGTACTTCCAGGCTTGATTTATGGTGATTCTGTCAAATGTATAACTTTTTAAACTGCTTTTCTATTTTCCCCCTTTTCATCTGCTATTCAGTCATCAGGTTTCCTTTGTCAGCATTATGCAGAGTAATGGAGACCCATCAAAAACTTTTACTTTCTAAGGAAAAAGACTATTTTAAAGTATTGAAAAGATTTAAGGAAGTTTTTATAGGTTAATTGGCTTTTGGATTGTAAAATTTTTGGGGTTTTGTTTTGTTTTTAGTGCTCAGGTTTTCAAATTAAGGCATTGCTGTGCTTTTGATAATGATTTTTGGTACCCTGCCTAAATTAGGTAGGCTTACTTGGGGTAACAATTTTTCTATACCTCACTGATTGAGAGCTAAAGGTGATTGAACAAATGGAGAAATTCAAATGAACTGATCACAGAGCTTAGGAAATTTGTACTCAACTTTGATCGATAATAGAGCCGATAAACTTGTCCTCAGGCATTAGAAGAAATCAATTTTAAATATCTCTGAATTTTGTGGAAGTTTGTTTGACTTTTATTATTTTTTGAGATTTTACCTTTTACTATTATTTTAAAAATATATTTATTGATCATGCTATTCCAGTGGTCCCAATTTTTCCACTTTGGTCCCTCTGCCCGGTACTCCCCTTCCTTCCAGCAGTCTCCCCCTTAGTTCATGTTCATTGGTCATGCATATAAGTTCTTTGGCTTCTCCATTTCCTATACTATCCTCCTATACTATCCTTAACCTCCCTCTGTCTATTTTGTACATATGGATTACTGTGTTTTGCTCTGTCTAATGCGTTCCCGTGTATAATGCATACCCACGTTTTTGGCCCAAACTTTTGGGAAAAAAATGTTTCATTTTAGTTTTTAGTTTTACAAAATAGACAGAGGGAGGTTAAGGATAATGTAGGAGGATAGTATAGGAAATGGAGAAGCCAAAGAACTTATATGAACATGACCAATGAACATGAACTAAGGGGGAGACTGCTGGAAGGAAGGGGAGTATTTATTCATTTATATTTAGTTACTTGTTTTTTTGTATTATAAAATAATTTTAGTGTTTATTTTTGAACATATTATGATACAAAAAATTTTATGTAACAAATAATTACAAAACACAGAACAGATACAAGGTGTTTTAGGAACTACTCACATATAATGCGCATGCTTATTTTCCCCCCAAAAATTTGGGCAAAAAAGTACGCATTATAAACAGCAAATTATAGCATGCTTGTTAATCCCTGAACCTTTTCCCCCATTCTTGCTCTTCCCCCTCCCAGCTGATAACCCTCCAAATGATCTCTGTATCTGTGATTCTGTCCCTGTTCTTGTTGTTTGCATAGTTTGTTTTTTTTAGATTCACTTGTTGATAGCTGTGAATTTGTTGCCATTTTAATGTTCATAGTTTTGATCTTCTTCTTGTTCTTAAATAAGTCCCTTTAATATTTCATGTAATAATGGCTTGGTGATGATGGACTCCTTTAGCTTTACCTTGTGTGGGAAGCACTTTATCTGCCCTTCCATTCTAAATGATAGTTTTGCTGGATAGAGCAATTTAAGTTATAGGTCCTTGCTTTACATCACTTTGAATACTTCTTGCCAGTCCCTTCTTGCCTGCAAAGTTTTTTTTGAGAAATCATCTGATAGTCTTATGGGAACTCCTTTGTAGGTAACTCTCTAATTTTTTCTTGCTGCTTTTAAGATTTTCTCTTTATCTTTGAATTTGACATTTTAATTTTGATGTGTCTTGGTGTGGTCCTCAGTGGGTCCAACTTGTTTGGGACTTTCTGTGCTTCCTGGACTTGTATGTCTATTTCCTTTTCTGGATTAGGGAAGTTTTCTTTCATTATTTTTTCAAATAAGTTTTTAATTTCTTCCTCCTCTTCTCTTTCTGGCACCCCTATGATTTTGATGTTGGCACGTTTGGAGTTGTCCCAGTGGGTAACTGTCCTTGTTACACTGTCCTTGTTTTTTTGAATTATTTTTTCTTCTTGATGTTCTGACAGAATGTTTATTTCTTCCCTACATATCTAAGTCACTGATTTGAATCCCAGCTTCCTTCCTTCCATTGATGGTTCCCTCTAGATTTTTCTTTATTTCACTTAGTGTAAATTTCATTTCTTCCTTTATGTTGTTGCTGTACTCAATGAGTTCTCTGAGCCTTGTGATCTCCAGTGTTTTTTCGAACTCTGCATCAAATAGGTTGGTTATTTCCATTCTGTTTAGTTCTTTTTTCTGGGGTTTTGTTCTGTTCTTTCTTTTGGGCCATATTTCTTTGTCTTTTCAATTTGGCAGCCTCCCTGTGTTTGTTTCTGTGTATTAGGTAGAGCTGCTTTAACTATCTGTCTTTGTAGCATGACTTGTAGAAAAGGCACCAGCAAATTGTGTGGGGCGCAGCCTTAGGTAATCACCAGGGCAGGGTGACCTGCTTCACCGCTTTGTGGCTCTGTGTGGGGGGAGGGTTCGGAGAGGGGACAGTGACGGTGCCTGGCTTCTGGAGGTTTGCCCGGCCCTTGCCCTGTTTCCAGTTACTTCACCCACTTTCCGTATGTGACTGGCACCCTTCCAGTGGTTGCCTTGGTGCTGATTCCCAGAGTGGTGGGTGGGTTTGTGTTGTTCTAAGTTTGTATGGTCCCTTAAAATGGAGTCTCCTGAAAATCCAGCAGTTTCTTCTGCTGCCCCAATCCCCACTGGGTTTTACAGCCAGAAGTTATGGGGATTTATCTTCCTGGCCCTGGAACCCTTGGCAGTGCAAGTCTGGCCTGGGAACCATTGCTCTCAAGGTATTCATTTGTATTTTTATCCATCACATGTGAATGTGGGATCTTTTGTGCTGCCACTGCCACTGCCACTTCCTCTCCCCCAAACTGCATATTTGTGCTCTCTGACAATCTCCCTGGCTCCACCCCTACTACCTGTATGGACAAATGTGGCTTTTTAAAATCCTTGGTTGCCCGACTTCCATACCTCTTGATTTTCTGATGGTTCTGAGTGTTGTTTTGAGATCTTGTAATTCTTTCTGTGGTTGTGCAAGGAGGTTAAGTGTGTCTACCTACACCTCCATCTTGACCAGAAGTTGACCTTCATTTAAAAAAAAATTAAAAATTTATTAGAGAGAGAGAGGGGGAAAAAAAAAACACGTCGATTTGTTGTTTCACTTATTGATGCCTTCACTGGTTGATTGTTCTGTGTTCCCTGACTGGACTGAATTTGCAACCTTGGTGTATGGGGAAGATGCTCTAAACAACTGAGCTGTCCAGCCAGGGCTGTTTGACCTTCATTTTAAGATGCACCCCTTCTGATAAACATCACTTATAGACCTGTGGAGTTCTCTCTGTAAGGCAGGCATCATCAGGTGTTTCCTAAAGCATAAAAAGTGGTTGATACATTTATTTAAACATATGGGAGTTGGTTGGAAATTTTCTGATGATCACCATGGTAATTAATTTGGATAATGGAACTTGTTCGAACATGATGAACGGTAAGCAGCTTTCCCTCATTTGGGTTTATGAAAGAACCTAAACCTCAGGTTTTGGAGGGAATCCCAGAGGTCCTCCTTGCTTGCACCATCTCTTTGCAGCAACATGTACTGTACAGACTTGAGAAAAACTTGGCCATGATGCCAAGTCTTAGTTCAGGAAAGTCAAGTTTCAGAGTTGGGTGTGGATATAGAAGGTTTATTGATAATAGCCCAGACTTCTGCACAGCTCAAGAGATTAGAAAGTAAAAGTTGGGGTTGATGCAACAATCCATTTAATGTCCATATTGATTCCTAAAATGTGAGCCCTTAATTTCCTATATTATCTCCTTTTCATATTTCCCCCAAAAATGTACTCATGATTTTTCTGTGCCCTGCTGTGGGGAAGCCTGTTAGAAAACGCACTTTGATTCTGGCTGACTTAAAAATGTTTATGAGTATATTGTATGGTAGAAGAGCAGTGTCGGCTCATCCATATAGGATGTAAACTCTTATTCATTGCTTAGTCCCATCCCCAACGAAATTTATAGATTGTAGAGGGGAAAATGGGGATAAAATTACCCCAAATAGTGTATTCAACATTTTTTGTTACTATCTTTAAGACAAGAAAGTAAAAAAAAAGATAATAAAAGACAAGAAAATATGGGAAGTAAACCATATACTTGGTTCGAATAAGAAAGAAAACCCATAAAAGTGCTTAGAGTGTTAGTAATAGTTGTAATTCTTGTTTGAAATTTGCATCACTACACTATGAGAACTGAACTGCTATACTTAGAGTTGGAGGGGAAATTTTAAAAAAATCCATGGTCATAAATGACTTTTGTTTAGAGAACCTGGAAAGGCACACTGAGAGAAAAATACAAATAGAAAATATCAGTCTTTTCTTGTGACTTTCTGTAGCATTTTATAGTCCCTTAAATTTTGGACTAGATTTTTACCAGAATTCTATAAACTCGAGGGGTATGTGTAATTGCCAATTGTCTGACCTTTCCAGGTTCAGAACTTCCTGGAATCTAATTCTTTTTGCTTTGTAACCTGTAGTGTGGGAAATTAACATGCACACAGATACATGTGCACACACAATTAAGGCAGGCTAGAAAGTCTTATAAACAGAGTGGTGAAAGTGTTTTAGAATTCATAAACATGTTTTAGAACTGAGTTTTTTCATTTTTAAAGATGTGTATTTTGGTAATAGATTTTCCCCTCTTCATTTTCCCACATAGGAGGAAAAGACTTGATATTACTGTTATCACTCTCCTCATATCTGCTGAGTTTTACACTGATCTGTGCTGTGTGTTGTGTGTTATGTTCCTGCCCATGTCTGATGTGGAAGGAGAGACAGACAGCAGAATGGGTGACTGACTCAGAGAGATGTAAATAATCTTATTATAATTGAGCTGCAACCACACCTAGAAACCTTGACAATAACAGGGCCTGTGTTTGATATACCTCACTTGTTAAATCCTGTCTGAGTTTTAGTATGTCATGTGTGTGTTCATCAGCAAGGTTGAACAGGTGCTAGAACGATCACAAAGCTTTAATCAAACTTATGATTGCATTGTTCATTTCTTACTTGGCCATACAAAGAAAATGAAACATAACCCAAACTAATTTCCAGTTGTTTCTTGTATTGTTGGTTCTCATTCAGTGGTTTCAGTGCTACAGATTTTCCATCAAGATAGATTTCATGGGTAAATGCATTAAGGTTAAGATGATCTGAATGTCTGTGGTAAGCCATTGATGTTTTAAAATAGCTTTTCCCTGATTATAAAACTGGTACACACTTAATGAAATAAAAAAACTAAAGAAGAAAATGAATATTTCCTTAAGGCCAACACCCAGATAGAAACACTAATACTGATATAAATTTCCTTCCAGTCACTTTTCTATCTTTTTTAAGAAATTGAGGTAAGACAATAAATTCAGTTATATCAGCTTAAAAAAACTATTTAAATCATTTCCTATTTTGTTCTTTATAAAAGATGACTGAATAATATTCCATTGGTTTAGATAGACCATATTTGAATATTCACCTACTGTTGGAATTATAGGTAGCTTTCAATTTTTCTACAGTGAACTCAAAGTAAATTTTTAATTGAAGTATGACTTACAAAAAGAGTCTAAAATAATAAGCATGTAGCACAGTGAATTTGTAGTGAATTTTTGCAAAGTGAACCTACCCACAAAACTACCATCCAGGTGAAGAAAGAGAATACTAATCCCCAGCGTCCAGCGGTCGTGCCCCTTCCCAGTTACTGCTGCCCTGAAGCTGACCACTGTTCTAACTTCTATCGTCACAGATTGGTTTCCTGTTTTTTGACTTACATGTTAATGGGGTCGTGTGTGTTCTCTTCTGTGTCTGTCTGGCTTCTGTTCAGCATTGTGCCTGAGAATTCCATCCATGTTGTTACCTACAGCAGTAGCTAATTCTTTTTTATTCTGTACATTATTTAATTATGTGATTATACCACAAGTTATTCATTTTGCTGTTCATGGACATTTTTTTTTGTTTGTTTTTTGGGTTTTATGAATGTTCTTATATATGTCTTTTGGTGCTCATATGTTAGATATATACCCAGTAGTGGAATTGCTTTGTAATAGGTATGTGTATGTTCAGCTTTAAAAGATAATACCAAATAATTTTCCAAAGTGTTTATACCAGTTTACATTCTCATCAACAATGGATGAGTTCCACTTGCTCCTATACTTAACCAACACTTAGTATCGTTAGTTTTCTTAGTTTTAAACCTCTAGTAAGTAGTAGTAGTATTTTTTAGTGATAGTGATAATTTGCATTTCCTTGATATCTAATGGTATTGAGCACCTTTTCACATGTTTGTTGGCCTTTTGGGTATCTTCTCAGGGAGCATTTGTTTGAGTGTGTTGGCAGTTTTTAAGTCATATATGTCTTCTCCTTACTGATTTGTAGGCTTTCTTTACATATCCTAGATTTAAGTTCTTTATGGATTGCAGATACTTTTCTTTTTGACTTGACTCTTTACTCTCTTAATGGTGTGTCTTGATCACATAGTAAGTTTTTAAAAACGAACAAAGTTATTTTGGTAAAAATGTGTACACTTCATATGTAGCTTAGAGGTCACCTACTTGGAGGACAGTATACAGAGGACAGTAAAATCAGAGGTGCTGTTGTAGTTAGCTTTGCCCAGCATCATGGTCATGGTTTGCCTTCCCAGTGGTACCAGCTGTCTTACAAATACATATGGGTCCTTGGTTGCAAGGGGAGCCAGCTGAGCACATGGATGGGTTGGTGAAATTTGTCTCTAACCCTGGGAGACTGCTAAAAGCTCAGTCTCTGATGATATTCTTAGTAGAGTCATGTTTTATACAAAGTATTTTACATATAAGTTAGTGCTTAAATTACATACAGTGGCTTAGGATCTTGATATATCTTAATCTTTTCATTTGAGAAGTAGGGATTCTATAAACAAGTAAAAGTTGACTCTATTTTTCTCCAGAGTTAGAATAAAATAAGAGCCGCAAGCCAAAAGTTAAAAACACAGATACTGAGGGCAAAAAGACAGAAAGTATCATTTAGTGGTTAAGAACTCAGGTTCTGATTGAGCGCGGGCCTGCGAACCGAAGGATCGCGGTTCGATTCCCAGTCAGGGCACATGCCTGGGTTGCCAGGCCAGTTCCCGGCAGGGGACATGCAAGAGGCAACCGCACATTGATGTTTCTCTCCCTCTCTCCTTCCCTTCCCCTCTAAAGATAAATAAATAAAAAAAAAAATCTAAAAAAAAAAAAAAAAGGGAAAAAAAAAGAACTCAGGTTCTGAGTACTTGGAATGCCAGCTCTTCTGTTTGGCAGTTTGACAATTTAGTCTCCTTAAGCTTTTGTTTCTGTATCTTTGAAATGTGGGTAACAGCGAACCCACCTCATAAGGTTTTTATGAAGACTAAGTGAGATAATTGATGGTAAATGTCTGTCTCACAGTCAAAGCTCAGTAAATGTTTACTATTACTAGGAAGTAAAAAAAATTAAACATTTATTTATCTGTAAGGATAAACTGAGTTTACATATGCTTTTGAGGAAACAACTTTTAAGAGAGCTGGACTAAAAAAGATGGTAGTGATCACAAAGGGTTAAAATTTTATGTATTTAAAAACTGGTTTATCTCACTTTTCTTCCTTTTGAGTTCACAGTCATATCTGGGTTTGGTGTTGCCTCCCCTGATGTCTCAGCTTTTGTCCTTTGCAGGTGCTCTTCCAGTCAACATTTGTCAGCAGACAGATACAAGGAGTTCATTTTTCCAGCCCAACCACACGCACTCTAAAAATAAATAAATAAATAATATTTAAACAATACGTAATGCCTCCACTTAAAAAAAGTTTTTTTTTTTCTAAAAAATTAATCTTCCTCCAAGAATACAGCCATAATTTTCTGCGTTAAGCCATCCTTAGATTTCTTTGGGGCAGTGCGATCCTGGAATTATCTTTACTTAAAAAAAGATTTTATTTATTTATTTTTAGAGAGAGTGGTAGGGAGGGAGAAAGAGAGGGAGAGAAACACCAATGTGTGGTTGCCTCTCACACGCCCCCAGCTGGGGACCTGGGGACGTGGCCTGTAACCCAGGCATGTGCCCTGACTGGGAATCCAGCTAGTGACCCTTTAGTTCACAGGCTTGTGCTCAATCCACTTAGCTACACCAGCCAGGGCTAATTATCTTCTTTAAGGGTAGAGAAGTAACACATAGGTGGTGTTCTAGCCTTTCTGTGACTTGAGGTTCCAAAAAGAAAAAAAGATGTATCTGTAATATCTTATAAAAAACAAAGGGAACTAGGGGCCATTTAAGTGTTTAAATTCTTATTTTGCTATAGATTTCTAAATGAAGAAAAGGCGGGAAGAAGCTTCATGAATATCATTCTCTGCTGTTATAGATTGCCTAGATTAGTGCTTTAAAAAAAAAAACATTTTTTATTATGGACTATCTCAAACATTTACAAGAGTAAGAGAGAATAGTGTTATAAATCTCGATGTGCCCATTACCCAGTTTAACAGTTATCAGCTAGGACCAGACATTTCATTTATATCCCTGTCATCTTCAACCCATCCCAGTATTATTTTTTTATCTTCACCAGAGGACATTTTTTATTACTTTTTAGAAATTATTGTTTTTAGAGAGAGAGAAGGTGGAGGGAGTGTGACAAATATTGATGTGAGAGGGAGACACTGATTGGTTGCCTTCTTTTCTTTTTTAAAGATTTTATTTATTTATTTTTAGAGGGGGGAAAGGAGGGAGAAACAGAGGGAGAGAAACATCAATGTGTGGTTGCCTCTCATGTTCCCCCCACTGGGGACCTGGCTTGCAACCCAGGCTTGTGCCCTAGACTGGGACTCCAACTGGTGACCCTTTGATCTGTAGGCCAGCACTCAATCCGCTGAGCCACCGCCAGCCAGGGCCAGTTGCCTTCTCATTTGTGCCCCGACCTGGGATCTAAACCAAAACCTTGGTATGTGCCCTGACCAGGAATCAAACCCGAGACCCTTTGGTTTACAGATGATGCTCCAACCAACTGAACCACAGTGGCCAGGGCCCCTGTACTATTATAAAGCAAATCCCTGATATATTATTTCAGTACGTATCTTTAAACAATAAAAACAAAAAACTCTTAAAAGCAGAAAAACAAAACAAAATAAAAAAGACTCTTAAAAACAAAAAATATCATCACCTAAAAAATCTCAGTTTCCTCAAATATTCAGGTATGTGTTTAGAATTTCCCCAATTGGCTCATTAATTTTTGTCTTTCTTTTTCTTTTTTTATTTATTGATTTGAGAGAGAGAGAGACATCAACCTGTTGCTCCACTCATCCATGCATTCACTGAATGACTCTTGCATGTGCTATTTAAAAACAGTTTCCATGAAGGGATTAGGGAAATTGGGAGGAGCAAAGCAGGAAAAGCTGCTTAGATAGATATCAGACTGGATGGCCTGGAGCATATATGAGGCTGGAGAGGGAGAAGGTATAGGCATATCACAAACTAGTTAGAATCAGATCTCACAAACATAGAGTTCCTGCAGCAGCAGGTCCCCTTAGAGCACAGTTTGATGTTGCTTGCTGGATTAGGGGTAAGTCCCCAAAGAGAAACACTGGACTGAGCAGAGCATGAATGCCGGGAACCAGCAATGCCTAATTAATATTCTTAGCTGCTTTTATGGTTCCTGACACATAGCGGATTCTTGATACAGGTTTTTAAGTTGATGATGAATTTATTTCTAATCTTTCAGAGTTGTTGACATGGAAAAGATTCTGAGAACACTGTAATGATTTAGTACTTGATCACCAATATAATTAAATTCAGTAAATGCCTTTTGAACACCTACTAATGTGCCAAGACAGTATGTTATATATTGTACTGTTCTGGCAATAGACGGATAAATTAGATGGCACTCTTTTTTGGAACTCACAATCTAGACTAGAAGGAGACACAGAACACAGTGATAGCACTTACCATTGGTGTGATTGTGAGGATATGCCAGGGGAAGTAAGGGAGTACAGAGAAGTTCTGTATTAGTTATAGTTAGGTTCAGCTGAGAGACAGAAAACTCAAATTAAGATAGAAGTTTGGCTCCCTCTCATGTGACTATTTGGTTGGGTGGATTGGGGCTGGTATGGTTTGATATTAGAGTATCCACGTTGTTGCTTTACCATGTGTGGCCTCAGCCTCGTGGTCTGAGATGGCAGCTTTTTCGCTCATTTAGGCAGCCGGATGGGGAAAGGAATGAAGAGGAAGCAAAGAATCGTCTCATAAAGAAGGTCCGTGGAAACTTGTGCTTACATTGCGCTGGTGAGAGCTTACTGTATGACCGACATCTATCCCTGTGCTTAGCTCACCCATGTGCTTTCCTGACTTTGGAGAAGGGGATGATGAGTTTTGCAGATCAGCTTTCTCTGCCACCAGTGCCAGATATTGTCTTTCAGAGAAGCTGATGTTTACTTTGAGACCTGAAAGTGATTGGGGGTTAGCCAGGTGGGCAAGATAAGGAAGGCAGAGGAGGCATGGGGATGGAGGAGAGATTGTAGTTTATGGAACTTTAGGTCTCAGGTTGGCTTCAGCTTTGGGTAGACAGAAGGGAGAGGGGCCTGAAGAATAATTGAGCGCTGTGTCTGTCATTTTAATCAGTTGTATTTTATTTTATCATCAGTGAGAGCTGTTAGAAATATTTTAAGCAAATGAGTGACATGATGAAATTTCAGTATTAAAAAGGTAGCCTGTGTTATTTGAAAGACAGATTTTGGGTGTGGGAAGCACACTCCAGCTTGCAGACAGCTTACACACTTGCAGTGGTCTAGGGGCAAAATGAGATAGATTTTGAAGTGATCACAACAGCTACTTTTAGCTCCCAGGCATGGCAAAATGTTTCTTTTCCTTTTTTGGTCCATCAATTTTTAAAAGCCAAAGTTATAGGCCATAAAATTCACCTTTGAAAGTATACAAATCGGAGGTCTTCGGTACATTCACAGAGCACTGCAGCCATGACCACTCTCTGAGTCCAGAACATTTTCATGACCCCCAGAAGAAACCCTTACATATTAGCAACCATCCCTGTTCACCTCTCCACCCATCCCCTGGCAAGTGGAGTTACTTCCTCTGTCTCTGTGGATTTGCCTGTTTCAGACATTTCGGGTAAACAGGATCGTTCAATATGTGACTTTCAGTGTCCAGCTTCTTTTTCTTAATGTTTTCAGTGTTCATTCATGCTGTAGTGTGTGTCAGTATTTCATTCCTTTTTTGTCTGAATAATAAATATTTCACTATATAGAAATGCCTTTTTTAAATCCATTCATCAGTTGATGAACATTTGAATTGTTTCTGCTTTTTAGCTTTTAGGAATACTGCTCCTGTGACCATTCATGAACAGGTTTTTGTAAGACCATTTTCAGTTCTCTTGCATATACAGGAGTCCGGCACAAATAACGCCCCTCTCTTTTAACACATAAAAATCTCTTACTACAAAATCATAAGCATGTAATTCAGTAACGTAACAACATCACACTCAAGCACACCATATGACATTTTAGGTGAAATGTTCAAATTGCTGCCCATCTCGTGTGAGACATTCACGTCCCCTTACCAGTCACACTCAGTAGCATTACTTCTGCCGGACCCTGTATATGTCTAGGAGTGGAACTGCTGAGTCATATGGTAACTCTTCGTTCAACTTTTTGAGGAACTGGTAGACTGTTTTTCAAAGTGGCTGTACCATTTCATGTTTTCTCCAGCACTGTGTGAGGGTTCCAGTTTGCCCACATCCTTGCCAACACTTATTACCTGTCTTTTTAATAATAGCCATCCCAGTAGGCGTGTAATTGGGTTATTTGTTGTTTTCTAAGTTTTTTTAATATATTGTGGATACTAGAGCCATTTTAGACATATGGTTTGTGAATATTTTCTCCCACTTTATGGGTTCTTTCATGATAGAACAAAAAGTTTTGAACACAGAAGCTTTTTAATTTTGATAAAGCTCCAGTTTATCTGTTTCTTCATTGGATGCTTGTGCTTTTGATGTGTTATCTAAGAAATTTGCCTAATCCAAGGTCATGAAGATTTACAACTGTGTTTTCTTCTAAGAACGAAATGGTTTTAGCTCCTCCTTTAGGTCTTTAATCCATTTTGAGTTAATTTTTGTATATGATATAAGGTAGAGACATTTGTAAGGATATTCACTTTTTTGCAGATGGATATCAAGTTGTCCAAACACCATACTTTTGAAAAGACTCTCTTTTCTGCATCAGATTGTCTTTTCACTTTTGTCAAAAATCAGTTTTGAAATCATAGTGTGAGTCCTCCAATTTTTTGCTTCTTAAATTGTTTTGATTGCCAAACTGTCCTTACTTTCTAGCTTTTTATTTTTGTCTAGAATACTTATTCAGCTCTTGTTTTCCTGGAGAATTTTACTTAATCCTTCAAATCAGTACAATTTCTCTGTGAAGCATTTTGTTGTTGCCTTTGCAAACTTGCTTGCTCTCTCCTTCAAGCTGCCACTTTATCTCAGTCTTCCTATAAACCAGGGCCAGGAGACCAAATCCAGTCAGTTACCTTTTTGTTTAACAATCAGGAGCTTAGAGTGGGTTTTCAGTTTAAAGCGATTACATTTTAAATGACTATATGAATATTCACATAATAGCCTCGCTTTTGCCTTTCGGACAGTAAAGTCTAAAATATTTACGGTCTGGCCCTTTAAGAAAAAGTTTGCTGACCACTTCAGTTATCATACAAAGTATATGTTATATTTCACATGCTTCTCCTATTAGCTTTTTAAGGACAATGGCTAAATCTTGTGTTTTTTTTTTTCTTGCTATTTTCTAGGAAAATATTTGGTATATAGTAGAAATTTAGTGAGTGTTTTCTGAATGAATGGTGTGACACAAAATGGTATGAAAAGTTGTTTTTTTTTTAACTTGGAAAACTATGGAATGCTAAAGAAAGAAATTGAGGAAGATACAAATGAATGGAAGCATATACCATGTTCATGGATTGGAAGAATTAACATCATTAAAATGTCCATATTACCCAAAGCAATCTATAGATTCAATGCAATTCCTATTAAAATACCAATGACATATTTCACAGATCTAGAACAAATATTCCAAAAATTTACATGGAACCAAAAACGAACCTGAATAGCCTCAGCAATCCTGAGAAAGAACAAAGTTGGAGGGATCACGGTACCTGATATTAAATGATACTACAAGGCCACTGTAATCAAGACAGTCTGGTGCTGGCATGAGAAACAGACACATGGATCAGTGGAACAGAATAGAGTGCCCAGAAATAAACCCACACCTTTAAGTTCAATTAATATTCGACAAAGGGGGCATGAATATACAATGGAGTAAAAACAGTCTCTTCAATAAATGGTGTTGGGAGAACTGGACTGATATATGCAAAAAAAGAAAAAAGAAAAGAAACTAGACCACCAACTTGTACCATATACCAGAATAAACTCAAAATGGATAAAGGACTTAAAGTTGTGATACCATAAAAGTCCTAGCAGAAAACATAGGCAGTAAAACTTCAGACATCCCACATACCAATATTTTTGCCAATACATCTCCTATGGTGAGGGAAATAAAAGAAAAATAAACAAATGGGACTGCATAAAATTTAAAAGCTTCTGCATGTCATTATCATAATGAAAAGGGAACCTACTGTGTGGGAGAACATATTTGGCAATGATACATTGGACAAAGGTTTAACCTCCAAAATGTATAAAGAACTCACACAACTCAACACCAGGAAGACAAGCAACCCAATTAAAAGATAGGCAAAGGACCTGAATAGATACTTCTCCAAGGAGGACATACAGAGGGCCCATAGACATAGGAAAAAAGCCTCAACATCACTAGCTAGTAGAGAGATGCTAATTAAAACCACAATGTGATATCACCTCACACCTGTCAAAATGGCCATCATTAATAAATCAACAAACAAATGTAAGGATGAGGAGAAAAGGGAACCCTAGTATGCTGTTGGTGGTAATGCAGACTGGTACAGCCACTGTGGGAAACTATGAAATTTCCTCAAAAAAATTAAAAATGGAGCTGCCTTATGACCCAGTGATTCTACTGCTGGGAATATACCCTAAGAATACTAAACAACTCGAAAAGAACTCATGCACCCCTCATGTACCCCGGTGTTCATAGCAACACTATTTACCATAGCCAAGTGCTAGAAACAGCCCAAGTGCCCATCAGTAGATGAGTGGGTTAAAGAACTATGGTACATTTACACAGTGGAATACTACACAGCAGAAAGAAAGAAGGAATTCCTACCTTTTGCAACAGCATGGATGGAACCAGAAGATTATTATGTTAAGCAAAATAAACCAGTTGGTGAAAGACAAATGCCATATGACCTCACTTATAACTGAAATATAATGAACAAATAACCTAATGAGAAAACTAGAACCAGAGACATGGAAGTATGGAATAGACTGATAGCTGTAGGAGGGGAGGAGAGAGGAGGGAAATGGTGGAAGGAAAGGGAAGGGGTTGGTCAAAGAACAAGTATGAATGACTCATGGACATGGACAATGGAGAGGGGATTGACTGTGTGAGGGGGGTAGGCTGGGTAGAGGGGCAAGAGGGAAAAAAATTGGGACAACTGCAATAGAATAAACAATAAAAAAATAAGGTAGAAAAAAATTTTTATCCCCTCAGGATAGTTATTGAGTTTAGAGAGAGGAAGGGAAAGAAAGAGAGAGAGAGACTTGGATGTGAGAGGGAAACATCAATTGGTTGCCTTCCATACACACCCCAACTGGGGATTGAACTTGCAGCCTTTTGGTGATTGGGATGACATTCCAACCGAGTCACCTGGTCAGGGCCAAAGTGGTATTTTTAATTATAATTTTAAAAAAGATTTTATTTATTTATTTTCAGAGACAGGGGGAGGAAGGGAGAAAGAGGGGGATGCATGAGAGAAAAACATCAGTTGCCTCTTGCATGCCCCCGATTGGGGACCTGGCTCGCAACACAGCCATGCACCCTGACTGGAATCCAGCCCGGCAACCCTTTGGTTTGCAGGCCGGTGCTCAATCCACTGAGCCACACTAGCCAGGGCTTTAATTATAATTTTATTACTTTTATACTATTTTTTGCATTTTTGCTTTATCTAACTTGTTATATTTTGTTTATAACTATGAATTATGTAGATTTTAGAATTTCTTTATACCTTATAAAAGTACACCTTTTAACAGAAAAATGAGGGTGCAGATAAAGTAAGATTTGAGGAACAAAAACATAATTCCTCGATTTTACAGTTTCTTCTGCGGAAAAGATATGAGGAAAATTGAATACAGCAGTCTGTCGTTCCTGTCAACTTTGTTTCCAATCTGTACAGCTCCTGGTTATCTTAAACCTGTCCGAGGCCAACCACATACGCTTCCTTTGTCCAAGGATAAGATGAAAACAGTTCATTGTATCCGCATACTTCAAATATGTACAAGTATGGCAAAAGTTGGTCTCGCCCCTCTGGAAATATCACTAATTCCTATTAAGTGAGAGGCAGTGTTGTGTACTGCAAGGATGGCATAGTTTTAGATGCTTACTCATTTTCCTGTTGGTTGGAGTACATGTTACAAACAATTCTGAAGTCATGCCTGAGATCTCTAAGTAGTTATGTCTGCTCTTGCTGCAGGGAGAGTGGCATGGATGCCACTTATTTAACTTCCATAGGTGGTGGAACTGGACTTATTTAGATATTTCCAACATATATTTTTAGGCAAGTTATTTTGTTCTTTGGGAATCTCAATTTCCTTATTTGGGAATTGGGTCCAATAATACCTCCTTTATATAATTGTTTGAATTAAGTAGGGTAATACATGTGAAGCACCTGCCCAGCACCTTGCAGATGATCAGTACTTAGCAAGTGTGAGCTCTCCAATAAAGGGATGCCTTTAAACCAAGAACAATTGCATTATGGCTCTGTGTCTCACTTTTTAGGGCTACCGTAGGAGGCAGTGGAGGAAAAAATAAATGGAATATCTCTTTTGACTTAAAATTGTTTTCATTTATAGATAGTTTAGAAATGTATTACTTAGAAAACAATGTAAAAGTATACCATTTTTCATTTGGCTTTGTTCCCTGCTTACTCCAAGGTTCACAATTCTCCCCAGTTTGCTTTTACTCCCATTTCTTCTTGACAATCATGGCCACTAACTTTGTGGAAGCCATTTCATCCCTTGACTTTAGTGAAAACACCATTTTTTAAAGTATGCATTTCAGTCTTTTTTTGAGGGGCGGGAGATGGTATTCTTTTTATAGAAATGACAAACTTGTATGTTTTACCATTGATTATTGCTTTGATTGGTAGTTAGTCTGTCTCAAAAGGATGAAAGGTTTTGGGGAGGTAATAACTTCCTTGAGTAATTGACTGATGACTGTACAACACTAAAGAAGAGTAATTTAAAAATACTTAATGCATGCTCTGGCTGGTGTGGCTCATTAGATTGAGTGCTGGACTATGAACCAAAGGGTTGCCAGTTCAATTCCCAGTCAGGGCACATGCCTAGGTTGCTGACCAGGTCCCCAGTAGGGGGTGTGGGAGAGGCAACCACACATTGATGTTTCTTTCCCTCGCTTTCCTCCTCCCTACCCCCTCTCTAAAAATAAATAAATAAAATCTTTAAAAAAAATAGAAAAGGTAAAATACTTTAAGGAAATATTAATTGGTACCATTTTTTTTTAGAAGATAAATTGGCAGTAACTCAGAGCAGGATTAATTTTGTATAATCTAGGACCCAATGACTGCATGTCTAACAATGTTTCTCGAAAATAATATCATGAGTGGTAAAAATATATGTAGTGAGATATTAATCACAACATTCATAAGAGCAAAACTAGGAAACAACCTAAACACTCATAATAGAAAAATAGTGAAATTATGACTTGTTTTTACTATTCACTCATATAAAAAAAGATCTGTAGTTATGTATGTACTGAACTAAAAATGTCTACAATATAGTAAGTGAGAATAATTGGGCTGTGGCATGTATAAAATGTTTTAATTTTTGTTTAAAAACAGTATGTGTGTTACATTTTATATAAGTATTTTATATATACATAAGAAACACGTTATTCTTTGTTTTTTAATTTTTATTTTAATTGTTGATCTTGTACATTTTTCTGTCTTTTATTCTCACTGGAACCCGCCACCCCAGCCCTCCCCACCTCCCTCCCATTTCCACCCCCCCCATAGTTTTTGTCCATGTGTCCTTTATACTTGTTCCTGTAAATCCTTCCTCTTTTCCCCTGAAATTCCCTCCCCTCTCCCCTCTGGTGACTTTCAGCATGTTCCCAATTTCCATGTCTTTGGTTATATTATGCTTATTTGTTTGTTTTGTTGATTAGGTTCCTGTTAAAGGTGAGATCATATGGTATTTATCTTTCACTGCCTGGCTTACTTCGCTTAGCATGATGCTCTCAAGTTCCATCCATGCTGTTGCATAGGGTATGAGCTCCTTCTTTCTTTCTGCTGCATAGAATTCCATTGTATAAATGTACCACAGTTTTTTGATCCATTCATTTACTGATGGGCATCTAGGTTGCTTCCAACACTTGGCTATTGTAAATTATGCTGCTATAAACATAGGGATGCATAGTTTCTTTTGGATTGGTGTTTCAGGGTTCTTAGGATATAGTCCTAGCAATGGAATTGCTGGGTCAAAAGGTATAAGACTTAAACATAAGCCGTAACACCATTAAAGTCCTAGAAGAGAACATAGGCAGGAAAATCTCAGATATTACACGCAGCAACATTTTTATTGATATGTCCCCTAAAGCAAGGGACATAAAGGAAAGAATAAACAAATGGGATCTCATCAAAATAAAAAGCTTCTGCATGGCCAAGGAAAACAGTATTAAAATAAAAAGAGAACCGACTGTGTGGGAAAACATATTTGCCAATGATATCTCAGATAAGGGTTTAATCTCCAAAATATACAAAGAACTTACACGACTCCACTCTAAGAAGACAAGAAACACGTTATTCCTAATGGTGATTTTTTTCTGGGATTGAATTTAGAGAGGCAGAGTAAGAAAATTTCACTATTAGATATACTTCGAAAAAAGGTGATAATTATGGGTGACTTACAGTTTTTATATGTACTTTTCTGTGATTTTTTTCAAATAAAACAATCTTAAGGGAATAAATGGAGAGAAAGGAAGATTATGGATCCAACTCGCTCCTTTATTATTTTTATTATTATTATTATATTTTATTTATTTATTTTTAGACAGAGGAAGGTAGGAAGAAAGAGAGGGAGAGAAACATTAATGTGTGGTTGCCTCTCACATGCCCCCTACTGGGGACCTGGCTTGCAACCCAGGCATGTGCCCTGACTGGGAATAGAACTGTTGATTGTTTGGTTCATAGTCTGGCACTCAGTCCACTGTGCTGCAGCAGCCAGAGCCCAACTTGCTACTTTAAATTAATTTTGAACTTAAGGGTGTTCTTATTTATCTATATAATCATATATATGTGTATGTTTATGTATTATATATGCACAAACATGTAGAGCGACTACAATTGGACAGTCAGTGAAGCTACAAGATGCATTATATTGATGTACATTATAAAAGGCAGGACACAAAGTTTTTTCACACATCACAATGTACAATAATAATAGTTCTTAAGTTCTTTAAGAAGTGGCAGGATTCAACAGCTAGGAGAAAAAAAAAATGGGCTTTTCCCTATCCTGAATTAGTAAAACCACCTGGGTAAACGCTTTAGCATTGGTGATTACAAGGCTACTAGCACCTAGTGTATCTTTTCAGTTATAGTTGATGGTATTTAAGACATAAAACCTAAATAAGCATGTAAGGAATTTCCTAAAAAATGTTTTGCTAGTTAGTTACTCAAATGTTTAAGTATTATTGATACAATACTCATTTTGCTTATGACTAAATACTGAGGTCAGTATTTAGTCATAAATAAACAAGGTCAGTAAAGTACTGAGTCTTCAAAAGAAAATGAACCAAAGTATTAACCTAATGAAACTAAGAAGTCTATCTCTTCCTAGTAAAGGAATTAGAAATTACTGAAGTTAGATTTAAGCAGATGTTCTGTGTTACATGACCAAATGTGGTAGCTGCTGTTTAAGTAGAAACCACCTTATGGTCCAGCTGTGTACGTGGGTGGTGATTCAGGGAATTCAAGTTTATTTATTCATTATTATCTGTGGGTATCCTCATAAGTAAAATTCTCAAGTGGGCCTGCAAAGTTAATAAAAGAATGATCCAAAAAAAAAACAACAACAAAAAAAAAAAAACAAAAAACAAACCCCATCAAACAAACAACAAAGTGACAGGAATTGTTTTGGAAACAGTTGTTTAGTGCCGCAGTAATATGTGGTCAGGTTTCTTTAATGCAGGTTACAGCTTGTTCATGTCCCCGAGTTAAAGTTTAAGTTTTATGGAAATTAGCCAACTGCATGACCTTTGAAACAGCAAAGTATTCCAGAGTAGAGAAAGTCTCTCAGGACAACCGCTCCAGGTTTGGACTGTAACTTGGAATTCCCTTTAGGCCATGTCAGGGATGAATAGAAGCCATTAAAAAAACTGTGATTTCTGTATTTTTGTCAAATTAGACATTGCTGACCTGTTTAAATTCACTTTATAATGATCTGTTTACATGTATTTAGCTTGTCTGTGTGCTCTTAAGTTCACTTCATTCTGAATGATTTTTGAAGAATTGAATTTAATGACTCTTAGATGCAGAAATTTAAGTTCCTTATGTAATGAAGAAAAGTCCTATTCCGAATTTAATAATTAAGATACCTAGTTATATCAGATTTGGAAATTTTCTGAAATTTTACTTTGGTGTCATTGGCAATTTTAGGTGTTCTAGGGACTGTTCAGTTTGCAAGTTATCTAGGCTTCCATTTTACCCCTTCACCCCCTCCCTGCAGAATAGCAACCATTTGCTCTGTGTTATTAGTTCTTTGCCTAGTGAAGGAAAATAAGTTATCTAGAAACTGAATTTTGTTTTTCAGGCCTGATTAGTTTTGTGTATAATGGAGAACATTAAGCTTTTAAAATTTCCATGGGATCTCTTGGGTTTTAAATCTAGAGTTAACAGTGCCCTGGCTGGTGGATTGAGTGCCAGGCTGTGAACCAAAGGGTCACCAGTTTGATTCCTAGTCAGGGCACATACCTAGGTTGCTGGCCAGGTCCCCAGTAGGGGGCACGTGAGAAGCAACCACACATTGATGTTTCTCTCCCTCTCTTTCTCTCTCCCTTCCCCTCTCTATAAAAATTAATAAATAAGTAAAATCTTTAACAAAATTTGGAGTTAATAGTATACTTGGGGCCAGCTTGCTTTTTTGAGACTTTAAAGTTTGGACAGTTGTCCTGCCTATTTGGACAGTTTCTTCATTAATTTTTTTCTGTTCATCTATTTCATGAGACCATCAAATATTCACAAGTGAATTGAGAGATTGAACTACTCAGAATCTAACTAGGAATGTTGAATCAGAGATATCCAGTGTGAAAGAACAGTTAGCCTCTAAAATATTAATTTATAACCATTAGTATATTAATAGCTCTGTAAAAGTTTCATATATTCCTGAGTTCCTGAGAGGAATGGTCTTGATAACTTAGCAGCCTTTTCCGTTTCTCGTGATTCATTTCACCTTATTGAAATACTGTCTTAAACAGAAGGAAATGAATAGGTCTGTTCAGACCAGATTCTGAACTGTGCTACTTCAGTGGGAAGGGAATGATTTGTCAAATCAGTGCTTGTGGTGACTGTTAATCTGCAGGCAGCACACAGGCCAGCTTTTCTGCAGTTAGTAAACACTTCTGTTGGCTAGGCACAAGTGCTGCCTATGCACGTCTCAAAGCAAGTGACAGATCGTTATTTTTCTAGGGATTTCATTTAGCTCCAAATTTAAGGTTTATCAGTAGTGTTTTCAAAACATGAAGTATTTCGAGGACTAGATTCTGTCATTTATTTGTTTTGAAGTCTGTAGTCAAAAGCAATTTATATGATGTTTATATTAATAATAGATTTCATTTGTTGAGTTCCTGCTTTGTGCCAGGCTCTGTGCTAAGTGCTTTACATGTATTATTTCTGCAAAAACCATGCAAAGTAGATACTGTTATTTTCATTTATACATTAGGATTAAGCACTTGAACCTTTTATCAGGCTTCTTTTATTTATTTCTTTATTTTTTTAAGTATTTCTATTGATTATGCTAATACAGTTTTCAAAACTTCCCCCCATTTATCCCCCTCTACCCTTCCACCCCAACCCTCCAGCATTCCCCCCACTTAGTTCATGTCCATGGGTTGTACATATAAGTTCTTTGAGTTCTCTGTTTCCTATACCATTTTTGACTTCTCCCCATCTATTTTATGCCTACTAAGTATGCTTCTTTTTCCCTGTGCCTTTTCCCCACTGTTCCTCCCTTCACCCTCCCCACTGAAAACCCTCCATGTGATGTCCATTTCTCTGATTCTGTTCCTGTTCTAGTTGTTTGCTTTTAGTTTTTGTTTTCGTTGTTTTTCTTTTCTTTTAGATTCATTTGTTGATAGTTGTGAGTCTGTTCTCATTTTACTGTTCATATTTTTTATCTTTTTTTAGATAAGTCCCTTTAACATTTCATATAATAATGTCTTGCTGGTGATGAACTCCTTTAACTTGACCTTATCTGGGATGCACTTTATCTGCCCTTCCATTCTAAATGAAAGCTTTGCTGGATAGAGCAATCTTGGATGTAGGTCCTTGCCTTTCATGACTTGGAATACTTCTTTCCAGTTCCTTCTTGCCTGCAAGATTTCTTTTGAGACATCAGCTGATAGTCTTATTGGGAACTTCTTTGAAGATAACTCTCTCCTTTCCTCTTCTTTTAGGATTCTCTCTTTATGTTTAAACTTGGGTAACTTAATGATGCTGTGCCTTGGCTTGTTCCTCTTTGGGTCCAGCTTCTTTGGGACTCTCTGGGCTTCCTAGACTTCCTGGTAGTCTGTTTTCTTTGCCAGATTGAGGAAATTTTTCTTCATTATTTGTTCAAATAAGTTTTTAATTTCTTGTTCCTGTTCTCCTTCTTGCACCCCTATAATTCAGGTATTGGAACGTTTCAGATTGTCCCAGAGGTTTGTAAGTCTTCACTTTTCTGAATTCTTGTTTCTTCATTCTGTTCCTGTTGGATGTTTATTTTTTTCCTTTTGTTCCAAATCATTGCTTTGAATTCTGGTTTCCTTCCTGTCACTGTTGGTTCACTGAATATTTTGCTTTATTTCATTTTGGGTATCTTTCATTTGTTTTTTCATTTTTCAACCAAGCTCAATCAAATCTGTGAGCATTTTGATTACCAGGGCTTTAAATTCTCCATCAGGTTGGCTGTCCCCTCCTTGCTTAGTTCTCTTTCTGACATTTTGCTCTGTTCTTTCCTTTGGGCCGTATTTCTTTGTCTTGGCACACCTGGTAAGTTGTAAGGGGGCGGGACCTTAGGAATTCACTTGGGCAGGGCAACCCTCTTTGCTGCGCTGCTGGGGAGGGGACAGAGAGGGAACAGTGTAGCTCGCCTGCTCATCTTTGGTGCTCTTTCCAACGGACTCTCTCCTGTGAGGCTGGGAGTTTCTCCCCCTGTGGCAGCCCCCGTAGTCCACAGTCAGCTCTGAGTCTCACTTTCCCCTTAAGTCAGCCCTGCCCCCGCCACATAGCTGCAGCCAGCCTTGCCCTCAAGGTCGGCTGCCGGCCATGGTTTTTCTGAGCCAGCCCGCACAGTCCACTGCCTTATGGGTCTGGTTGTTCTGGTTGACTTTTTCTTTAATTCCTTGGTTGTCGGGGTTCCGTGCAATTTGATTTTTGGGTGCTCCTGGTTGTTTATTGATTTTAGATTGGTTGTTATCCTCCTTTTGGTTGTGCGAGAAAGCAAACTCCATCTTGGCCAAAACTCCAAGCTGCTGCTGCTGCTTCTTTTTTTTTTTTTAAGTTAACAGCGTTATTGAAATCTTCATATGCTGTAAAATTAACACATTTAACATATACAATTGAGTGGTATTTACTATATTTACAGAGTTGAGCCATCATCACTTCTGTCTAATTTTAGAATATTTTCATCAGCTTGTAAAGAAACCCTATTAACAATCACTCTTTAATTCTCTGTCGTCCTGCCCTAGGCGACCACTAAACTATTGGGTTGGCCAAAAAGTTCGTATGGTATTTTCTGGAAAATAAAAGACACATTTTTCGTTCTTACCAATAACTTTATTATTGATTTGTATATTTTGAGTATTTTGGCTGTCTCCCATGTGATATTGTTCTCAGCTAAAGTCTCGATTTGATTATTATCCACTTCACCTGGTCTGCCAGACTACGGAGCATCATCCAGCGAGAAATTTCCAGCATGAAACTTTGGAAACCACTTTTGACATGTTCATTCAGTCACAGCATGTTCTCCACACACTACACAAATCTTTTTTTTGCATGTCAGTTGCATTTTTACGGTTCTTTAAATAGTAAAGCATAATATGCCGAAATGTTGCTTATTTTCTTTTATCTTCAATATTAAAATGGCTACACAAAAATTTACCAATTTAGATAAATTAAAAAATATATGCTAATATGACAGCTGTCACAAAACAGTCTAACAAAATTGTTTTGAATGAAGTTAAAGACAGCTAAGTACTACTAGAGCCATCTTATGGGACAAACCAAATGAGCTTTTTGGCCACCCCAATACTTTCCACCTATGGATTTGCTTTCTGGATTTTTTTTTTTGTTTGTTTTTTTTAAAAGGTTTTTTTTTTTAAATTTATTATTTATTTATCTTTTAGAGGGGAAGGGTAGGAGAGAAGGAGAGGGAGAGAAATATCAATGTACGGTTGCCTCTCGTGTGTCCCCTGCTGGGAACTGGCCTGCAACCCAGGCATGTGCCCTGACTGGGAATCGAACCTCGATTGGTTCGCAGGCCCGCGCTCAATCCACTGAGCTACACCAGCCAGGGCGCTTTCTGGATTTTTTATATCAGTGAAATCATACAATAATATGTGGTCTTTTGTGACTCCTTTTACGTATCCTTTTTCCTTTTAAAGAATCAGTCAAATGATGTATTAATCAAGGTAATTATTCAGAAGACTGAAGCAATAGTAATCTGGAAATAATTCTTTTATTATTGTTGAGTAATATGATGTTTTGAATATGTAGATTTCCCAGATGACTGATACTTCACACAAGTGCATTTTTAAGAGCAAAAGTATTTAACTTCATCATCCATGGTTGATAGAAATCAATCTAAATTGCATGACATATTTTTCTGATTTCTTAAACACAGCATAATTTAACCCTTTATTAATAACCTGGGGTTCATAGTTTCGAGAGTTTATTACTCTGTTCTATAGTTTTATAGTGTCTTTGGGCATTTGACGTATGTAAGACTGTTGACCTCTATACTGATAGCCTCTGATTCCTGTGCTTTAAAAGTTTCTTATACTTCTGTGTGAGATCATTTCACTTACTTTAGATTTGAATTTCATGAAAAAATTTTTCTTACATTTTCCCACATTCAACAATGTAGGCTTATTGCAGAAAAAGTTGAAAACCATAAATAAGCAAAAATAAGATGAAAAATCACCACATATACCTCACAGATAATCATTGTTAATGTTTTGGTATATATCTCTAAAGTCATGCATACATACATGTGTACATGTACACAGAAATGTATATGTGTGCAAGGGGGGACCTCCCAAAATTAATTATCTTCTGGAGGGCTGGCCCCTTGTAATACAGGCTTTCCCAGCTAGGTGAGTGTTCTAGGAACCCATCTTTATCAGTGTTGCAGCTGGCGTGTTGTGAGAGGCTGTGTTTGGCTTCAGTACATTTTTTTTGAAGACTCTTTCAACACATTTGCCCATTTCATGATGAGCAATCTACAAGTGCACCTACCCACACTGTGCTGAGTGTTCCGCAGTTTTTGACTCAAAATGGCATGACGTCTGTGCCCCCACCCTCCCTATTCACCCACTCTTGCCCTGAGTGACTTTTACTTTCCCTGGATGAAAAAAGTGCTCAGGGAAATGTTATGCTGGTATGGAAGAGGTGAAACAAAAAATGGCAGAAGCTCTAAAAGGCATGATGAGTTCACAAACTGTTTGGAGCAGTGCAAAAAAGTCTTAATAGGTGTATTCCATCAAATGGAGAGTACTTTGAAGGTGACTGAAGTTTAAACATGTAAGAATAGATACACAATTTTTTATAAATAAATTCCAGGGTGTTTTGGGTCCTCCCTCTTACAAAAAGGAGTATATATGTGTGTATGTAAGGACTTAATATAATTCTATATCTGTTTTTTCCTTTTTGTCTAATAGAATCATAATTTTTGAAATCTGCTCTTTAGATTTAAATAAGAATATTTTCATAACTTTGAAAAAATAAACATGTCAAAGAATTTTTTATAGACTATTCGAAAGAGAATCCAAAGAGCAGACACTTGTATACGCGATCAGAATGCTGAAATGAATTTACTAATAGATGTAAAACTGGTCTTTCGTGGGGAAGTTGGCATGAGGCAAAGTGGGGAGTATGATAATTACATTTCCTCTGGACAAAATTTATTTGCATTATTACCAGTTTCCTGTAACTTACGGAATTGTAAAATAGTTCAGTCAATGATAGCGAAAGCCCCAGACTTCTGCAGAATCAAATGACCCTGTAGGGTGCGCCTAATATTTATTGAAAAGTTACCCAATAATCTTTTTCACAGAATCATTTTTAATAATTGCATGCTATTTTATAATATGTTTGTGACAACATAATTTAACTCTTTCCTCATTTTTGGACATTCAGGCTACTTCTGGTCATTCAACTTTATTTAAAAAGAAAAAAAGAAAAGAAAAGCATTGTGTGGTTTTAAGCCCTGTACCTTTTCTTAATTATTTCTTAATTATATCACTTGCTGTGCCCCACCTGCCTCCTTCTCTAGTCTTGCAGTAACACTTGTGGTTCCTGGAACTAGCAATGTGTTTTTACATCTATGTTCTTACACAATTGTGTGAAAAATCTACACAATTTTTTCATTTTGCCATTCTCATTAGTCACAGCTCAGGTGACTCCTTCTTGCCTTTCAGATGCCACCTCTTAGTTCCTTTTCTCAACCCTCTTGTAGCACTTCCCACACCTTTTTTCTGTTACTTGTCTGCCTCTTCCATGAGACTGTGAGATCTGGACTATGAGCTCATTGAGGGCCATAGCAGCAGCATCTTTCTTTCCAGCATCGAAACATTGTCTGGCAAGTGATATATCTCTTCATGTTTTTTCCAATCATCACTTTGGGAATCAAATTCTACCTTCCCTATTCTTGTACAGCACTTACACCTACAGTGTAGAGCTTACCATATACTACTTGGCATTAATTATATCGCTCAGCACCGAGAACGTCTTCTTCATATGTTGTCAGTTCTTAGGGCAGGGCTGCAGTCCCATTCATCTTTGTAACTCCCAGGGAACCTTGGGCAGTGTCTGGTAAGCAGCCATAAATGTTTACGTTAAATTGATTCATATGCCCAGAGGGCTTGTGTTATTATATATTGGGCCCTCTTCCTACTGTTCTGCCTTTTAACACTTGTCTGCTTGCATCTCACCTAAGCATTTTCTTTTCATAATACACTTTTTATTGTAATAAAAACACACAGCACAAAATTTACCATCTCAGCCATTTTTAAGTTCAGTAGTATTACGTATATTTACATTGTTGTGAAACAGAACTTCTTCATTCTTGCAAATCTGGAACTCTGTACCTATCAGACAACTTTCCTTTTCTCCCTCCTCTTGGTTCCCGTCCCTGGAAACCACCATTCTACTTTCTGTTTACACGACTTTGACTATTGTAGATATCTTTTGTGAGTGGAATCATACAGAATTCATCTTTTTGTGACTGGCTTATTTCACTTAGCATAATGTCCTCAAGATTCATCAATGTTGTAACTTGTGGCAGGATTTCCTTCCTTTTTCATTCTGAATAATACTTCATTGTATGTGTATATCACATCTTCTTTATCCATTCATGTCTCAATGGACACAGGTTGATTCTACTTCTGGGCTGTTGTGAATCATGCTCCTATGAACATGAATCTGCAAATACCTCTTTCAGACTCTGCTTTCAATTCTTTTGAATATATACCCAGAACTGGGATCACTGGATCATATGGTAGTTCTGCTTTTTATTTTTTAAGGAATCTCTATACTGTTTTCCATAGCAGTTGAGCCATTTTACATTCCCACAGTGTGCACAAGGGTTTGAATTTCTGCACATGCTTGCCATGCATTCATTATTTTCTGTTTTTTTTTTTTTGATAGTAGTAATTCTAATGAGTATGAGGTGATAGCTTGTCTTTTTGATTTACATTTTCCTGATTATTAGGGATGTTAAGCATCTTTTCATAGATCTTTAAAGAAATGTTTATTCAAGTTTTTTGCCCATTTTTGATCAGGTTATTTGAATTTTTTGTTGTTACTGAGTTGTAAGAGTTCTTTTTATATATTCTGGATATTGACTCCTTATCAGATATATGATTTGTAAATAATTTTTAAATTTTAGCTTTACTGAGGTATAATAGACATACATCTCACTTGTAAGATATTTAAAGTACAATCACGGTGATTTGATAACATGTGTACATTGTGAAAGGATATACTCTCATCAAAAACATAGCCATCACGTGTCTGTCTGTCCATCTTTGGTGAGGACACTGAAGTTTTACTCTCTAAGCTAAGTTCAATTATACAGCACAGCTGCAGTCACTGCCTTTCACATCAGATCCTCAGACCTTAGGGACCTAACAGCTGAAAGTTTGTACCCTTTACCAGCCTCTCCCGATTTCCCTTAGTCCTCAGCCCCTGGCAACCACTTTTTTACTCTTTTTCTATGAGTTTGACTTTTCTACTTTTTAGATTCTACATATAAATGATAGTATACAGTGTTCATCTTTCTCTGTTTGGCTCATTTTACTTACCATAATGTCCTCAAGGTGCACACATGTTGTTGCAAATGGAGATGTGTAAGTATTTTCTCCCATTCTGTAGACTATCTTTTTACTCTGGATTGTGCCTTTTGATGCATAAATAATTTTGTTTGATGTAGTCCTATTTGTCTATTTTGCTTTTGTTTCCTGCGCTTTTGGTGTCATATCCAAGACATAATTGCTCATTCCAGTGTTGTAAAGCTTTTATCCTATGTTTCTTTTTTTTTTTTTTTTAAGAATTTTATAGTTTCAGATCTTATATGTAGGTGTTTACTCCACCTAACACACTGCCTGGCACTTGTCAGTCAGTATTCATTTCTTGAATGAATGTGTTTTCCTGAATGTAGTAAGTGACAGCGTGTGTATTGCAGATCAGTTTGAGAAGCACTGCTAATAAGGTTGTAAGGTAAGACGGAATTATGTATCTGGTAGCACTGTCAGTTTAATCTAAATAGGGATGTTATTCTGACAGCCAGTACAAAGTCCGTTTATTTATTTTTATTTTTTAAAAAATATATTTTATTGATTATGCTATTACAGTTGTCCCATTTCTCCCCCATCATTCCCCTCCACCCTGCATACCCCCTCCCACCCACATTCCCCCCTATAGTTCATGTCCATGTGTCATAAGTTCTTTAGCTTCTACATTTCCCACACTGTTCTTGCCCTCCCCCTGTCTATTTTCTACCCACCATCTATGCTACTTATTCTCCGTACCTTTTCCCCCTCTCTCCTCCTCCCACTCCCCTGTTGCTAACCCTCTATGTGATCTCCATTTCTGTGGTTCTGTTCCTGTTATAGTTGTTTGCTTAGCTTGAGTTCATCACCAAGCCCTTATTATATGAAATGTTAAAGGGACTTATCTAAGAAAAAGAAGATAAAAATTATGACAGTAAAAAGACAGCAAACTCACAGATATTAACAACCACACTGAAAACAAAAGCAAACTAAGCAAAGTCCTTTTAAAAATAGAAGAGAACCTTTGGTTCATTTGTTTTGTCTTACTCTTAAATTGTTACTGAAAACATTTTTAAAGATTTTATTTATTTCTAGAGAGAAAGGAAGGAAGGGAGAAGGAGAGGGAGAAAAACATTAATGTGTCAGAGATAAATAGATCCATTGGCTCTCGCGTGCCCCCATCCAGGGATCCTGCCTGTAACCCAGGCATGTGCCCTGGTTGGGAATCAAACCAGTGACTTTTCCGTTCACAGGCCAGCACTGAATCCACTGGAGCCACACCAGCCAGGGCTAGAATTTTATTTGTATTGGAGTTTTACATGCACATATTTTTAAGAGTTAAATAATTTTATAGATTACTCCACAAATAGCAGTCCTCTGCTCACCCTTTCATGCAAGTTCTTTCTCCCCAGATGATCTCTCTTAACTGATTCTTTTAGGTTTTACCTTCATACCTTTAAATAATACACAGTCATTACTTCCTGATTTTTTCAGGGTCTTTTTGCTTTAGGTATTGACTTTCCATCTTGGCCACCCACCCACACTTTACATATCATCTTCCTCTCCATGTCGTTAAAGCACAGTATTGGTTAAATGTTAGATTGATATTCAGTATTTACATTATTATGGTTATGTAAATGCTGTTAACAGCTAAATCATGTGCTTTATTTTCCTGCTGAAATTTGGTTTTCTCTGGAATTGTTAGGTTTTTTTATTTGCTTATTTTCTACATGGTTTATCCTTGAAATGTCTCTGAGCTCTCTCCCAGTTTCATGAAATCTCCCCTATAGGGTCATTCACATTAAGTGTTCTGTCAGTTTCACCTTCTTAAGCAAGTCTGCCCTGGAGTCTTCTGCCTTACTCTGGTTTAGGTGAGTTGATCTCTGGGTGTGTGGCAGAATAATAGAATGGATTAGCCTTCTTTATTCTTTAGCTGGTGATTCCCTTTGCTTCATGTGTCGGATCTTCTGTTTTTGCATTCCATATCTTTATCTTTTTGGGTTTATTCCTTTGGGTTTGCTTGGCTGAGTGCATCTCAGAAAGACGTCTCTACATGTCTCTTTTTCAATACAGGGTATCCCCCCTTTATAAAGATCCTCTATTTTTGCCGTCTAGATAATAAATCTTGAATCTTCTGCTAGAGCTAGGAAAGGGTATTCTTTTACCTGCATGGAGGAAGGGAGAGGATCTAAGAGTCTAATGCTTCTTAAACTTTCATCAAATCTTTCTGTTTACAACCTACTGTTACCCTCATTTTCCGAAGGAATTGGTCCAGCACATTCCTGAGCCTTTTGGATTTTCATAGTGTAAATCGCCTTGTGCCCCTATTGCCATTTAGGATTCATCTGTCAATCATCACTTACCCACCTGCTTTCCAAACTTCAGGTTTTTTTTGCTGCTGCCTCCAGTCCTTTTTTGTCCTTGTGCGTTAATGATTAATTTCCCCCCTTTATTGTCATTTAGTGAGGTATGAGAACAAACAGGCTGTGCACATGTTCTTCCATGTCTGACTGGAAGTTCCCCAAACCAAACTCCTTAATCTCTACTTTTCCTCTCGTGCTGGTATTCTGGTCACCTTTACCCACTGTTGCCTCTTACCACCAACATTTACCATCATCTTTACTTACTTTTTCCAGTTTGTTGGACCTTTTGCCTCTTTTTCCTTGTAGCCCCCATTCTTTGCACCCCACATTCTCTTTATTTCTAATGCCACCAGGAAGCAGAGTAACCCTTCTCTCTCTTTGCTTCTTGTCAGTTTCTCTGCTTCCCAGCATACAAAACGCACCAAAGAATAGGTTCTACATGTTTTGTTAGCTGTTCAAGAAATTATTCCGAACAGCACAAACCACACACAAATCTTTAGAAATGAAATCTTTGTTGCTTTAACACACAATATGACTTTGCTTCTCTCTCATTTTTGCTACCCTTTATCCTGTGTCACATGTCTTTGACTTCTCATCTTTATATTGTACTAACTACTTGTACACTGATATGTCTTCCTCCTTGCAGGGTTTTGTCACTGGGAAGCAAGGTGTTTACTCTTCAAGTAGAATAAACTTTATGAATAACAGAACAAACATTATATTGTGAGGGCTGAGTTTATTGTCCTGAATGATATGTGTTGTGAGACTTTCTGAATCGCCAAGCCTTGATCCTCTGTCCATAAAATAGGAGAATAATCTCTTACTACTTTAGAGGATTTTGAGAAGCAAGTGAGATAGATTGAGCAAATATGTTTGGGGAACTTGGAAAGGCTTTGTAATTTGTGTGCCCTGCCCATGCTGCCTTCTGCATGAAGTCCAGACCGAGGTATGAGAGAGACATACCCGTGTGTGGTGCATGGGCATCAGCAGCACTGAGTATATCCCTGGGGGGAGATCTCCACTTTTGGGTGGAAGCTATCCCTTCTTTGTCCTCTTAGCCTGGCAGATCTGGAGCATTGGCAGTACAGTTCTTGGTAGGGATGCAGGTGTTCTCACAACAGTGGCAGAGCCTTCCTAGGCAAAGGACAGCTGCAAGGAATGCATGGTGGTGGCTGCCAGTTGCTGAACCATGGCTGATAGGTTTCTCTGTGGGAGACACTCCCTGAGGGATCTGCGGGTGCCCATAGTGGGCAAAAGCCAGCAGAAGTTTTATTAGCATTTTTGTGACCACATCTATATGCATGGACTGCTAAGTAGTGGAGGAATTTAATTTTCAAAAGTTTTGTGATTTTTAGTAAATTGATTCTAGTGTTCTTGTTTCTCTTAAGGTTGAGTGTGCCTGTTCAGTTAACTGCTTTGTAAAATCAGTATCTCAGTTGACTTAGCTGCTACAAAGGAACCTATTATGTTTTAATAAAATTAGCTGTACAGTGATTGTTAAATTTTTTTAAGATTTTAAACCACAGCTTGACTTACTCAAGGAACCAATGGAAGACCAGTGTGTTAATTTTCATTCAGGTAATTCATTTGGGAGCTGCTGATTGATAGGTTTCAACATTCTAGGGGGAACCCAAAACACCCTGGAATTTATTTATTTAAAAAATGTGTGTTTATTTTTACATGTTTAAATTTCAGTCACCTTCAAAGTACTCTCCATTTGATGCAATACACCTATCGAGATGTTTTTTCCACTGCTCAAAAAAGTTTTTGAACTCATTGATTTTGATGCCTTTTAGGGCTTCTTCCATTTTTTGTTTCACTTCTTCCACATCCACGAAATGTTTCCCTTTGAGGACGTTTTTCATCTGGGGAAACAAAAAAAGTTGCTAGGGGAGAGATTGGGTAAATAGGGAGGGTGGGGTGGGATCACGCTGTTTTTGGTAAAAAAAAAAACTGCTGAACACTCAGCGTGGTGTGCACAGGTGCACTCATAAATCAGCCATCCTGAAATGGGCAAACATGTTGAAAGAGTCTTCCAAAAACAATTCACTGAAGCCGAATGCAACCTATTACAGTAATACCAGCTGGTACACTGATGCAGATGGGTTCCTAGAACACTCACTTAGTGGGGGAAGCCAGTACTGCAAGGGGCCTGCCCTCCAGAAGATAATTCCAGGGTTTTTTAGGGTCCCCCCTCATATGTTTATGTTTTGTTGAGATGTAACTTCTTCCACTTGTTTTTCTTTCATTTTTTTTAAAGTCTGTTGTTCTGTGTACCTTAACTTTGATCCTTAAGTCTTGAAACTTTGATAAGACATGAGGTAAATTTATTTTTAGTCCTTAGGTGGTGAGATTTGAGCCCATCATATATCTCAGGTCATAGCACACCATCAATATTGGTCTGTCCAAGTGTTTTCTCTTAGCTTTTAAAATTGATTAATTTGCCCTGGCTGGTGTAGCTCAGTGGATTGAGCGCGGGCCTGCGAACCGAAGGATCGCGGTTCGATTCCCAGTCAGGGCACATGCCTGGGTTGCCAGGCCAGTTCCCGGCAGGGGACATACAAGAGGCAACCGCACATTGATGTTTCTCTCCCTCTCTCCTTCCCTTCCCCTCTAAAGATAAATAAATAAAATCTAATAGAAAAAAAAAATTAAAAAAAAAATAAAATTGATTAATTTCCCTTTACCTCCACTTCCCACTTCTCTTTCTAGCTGTCCATAGCTACTAATATGTTTGATATATATCCTTGTATTTATATTTTTGTAAATACATGACTTTTTTTTTGATGTAGTTAAATTTACCTAAGTGGTACTGTGCTATAGTTTTTGTTATCCTTCTTATTCTTCCCAACCCCCTTTGCTATTTAAGGGTAATTTAAGGACTGGCCATCTTTGTTGTTGTGTTTATGTCTAGTTCTTCACTTCTAACTGCCATCTACTCTTCTGTAAATGCTTTGTTCTCTCAGTGATAGACACCCAGATCACCTTCACCTCAACACTACCACAGACACTGGGATGAACAGCCTTACACTTATTCTTTTATGGTCTGTGAAGAATTTCTCTGGACATATACACAGGAGTAGATTGCTGTGCTTAAGCTCTGCCAGATTTGGGTCTTTGTCAGTGTGTGCAAAGGATTGTATTTCTCCATCTTCCTGCCAACACTTGGCTTTATCCACCTCTCTAATTTTGGCTTGGTAGGATAGAGTGGTATCTTGATGTTTTAATTTGCATTCTCCAACTCCTAGTAGTCGCAGCATTTCTTTGTATACTATTAGAGCCATTTAGAATGTCCCTTCGTGGAATAACCTGTTCATATCCTTCGCCCATTTCTGTAATTAGGGTTCCTATCTTTCCCTGGTTCCTTTACAGATGTTTCTTGTCTAGTTTAGAATATTAGCCTAGTATATGCCTTTTCCCAGTCTGTCATAATATGTTAATTTTGTCAGTGGTGCCTTTTGTTGAACAGAAGCTAACTTGGATGTAATCCCAAGTCTGTAATTTTTTATCTAATGGCTTTCTGGGTCTTGTTAAATAGAATAAAGACATTCTGCATTTTAAATTATATACTTTATATTTCAGCCTTTCATATTAAGTCTTTAATCCATCTGAGTCGATCATCTTATATGGCATAGAAGAGTAATTCAATTTCGTTTTTCTCCATGTAGTGAGACAGTTAATACAGCCCCACAAACTAATTTGTGGTGCCAGTGTTCTCATGTTTATATGTCATATTCCTATATTTCCATCGCTCACTCTCTAAGAATTTTAGTTTTATTGGATAAATTTGTTTTTCTCACATTGATACCAATGTTTTATTACTCTGCTTTGTGCTGTGTTAAAAACTCATAGGATATATAAATTTAAAAAATATCATTTCTCCCTCAAATTAATCTATAAAGTCAATGTAGTCTCAATTAAATTCCATTTATTATTAAGAATAAAATTTTTATTTTAGAACTTTATATTTGTAGAAAAAATGTGAAGATAATACAGAAAGTTCGTATTGCTGTTGACAAATTCTTTTAGTCTTTCTTAATTTTTGTTTAACCCTGTTCCTGAAGTATATCTTTTTTAACTTCTTTGATAATTCTAATATCTGTTTAATTGTGGTTTGGGCATCTATTTGATTTTTTTCCCCTCAAGAATTGGTTATATTGCCCTGGCTGGTGTGGCTCAGTGGATTGAGTGCTGGCCTGTGAACCAAATGGTTGCTGGTTTGATTCCTAGTTGGGGCACATGCCTGGGTTGTGGGCCAGGTCCTCAGTAAGGGGTGTGGGAAAATCAACCACACATTGATGTTTGTCTCCCTCTCTTTCTCCCTCCTTTCCCCTCTCTCTAAAAATAAATAAATAAAATATTACAAAAAGAATTGGTTATATTGTTCTTGGTTCTTTGTGTGTTGAGTAATTTTGGATTGTGCTCTTGACATATTGAATATTATGATGCGAGAGCTCTTTTGTCCTGTTAAAATCTTTTGTAGAATGTTGAGATTTTTTTGTTGTTGTTTCAGCAGACAGTCAACTTGGTTAAGTTCAGGTGTCAAGTTTGCTTTCACCTTCTGTGGGTGGTGGTTCTGGTGCTATTTTAGTTCTCAGCACTTGCCATGCGGTTTGAAACTACTCTGCCCATGCACTAATGCTGCCTTTCTTTGCATTTGTTCTACACGTGTGAGCTCAGGCGTCAGCTTGAGATTTGTATTTGTTTAGATACAGAGTTAGGGGCCTCCTCTCTAGCTTTCTCCTGTTTGATGTATCTCCCATGGTCCTGAGTTCCCAGAGTCCCCTTTCCCCACGTAGTTTCATGACTGGACCTGACCTTATGCAGGGCCAGGAGAGTAAAAACAAAGGAAAAAAAGAAAAAATGGAAATTTTGCTTTTACCCTTTGGCTTGTGGTATTTATTTATTTATTTATTTATTTAGCTAGTTCTCTGGTCAGAACAAGGAAATTTTTCTCAGCATTTGTAATGTGTGTGTCCACTGTGCCGTTTGTGACTTGGGCCACCTGGACCAAGCTGCATTTGGGTCAAAGCTGAGAGTTAAAAGGAAAAGAAGGAATCTCACTGGTACTGTGATTCTTCAAGTTTTGACTTCTATCACTAATTTGCCTACTGTTGCTTACTTTTCTCAGTCTTCAGGTAGTTTCTTTTAGTATTCAGATCGGAGTTTTTAGCTATAATCAAAGAAATGGGCTGTAGTGGGCTTATTCCATTGTGACTGACACCAAAGTTTGTATCATTTTTCAAAACTGTAAAACTCTGATAAAGAACAATTCCACAAAAGTTGTATGAAGTCAAGCTTTGTATAAATGATTTCAAGGACATTTCCTGATTCTTCTGAATTAGAACAAAGCACTGATAAGCCTTGTTTTAAAGTGTTTTGCCTTTTTTTTCCTCCACAAGAATTTCTCTCCCCTTTTATTTGCCATGGTGGGGAAAAGTGGCATTCCTACCTACATAGTTTGCTACACACACACACACACACACACACACACACACAGCCCTTACAGCAGATTTGAAATAGTCCCTAAGTTTGTTGCATGGTGAAATTTGTTTTGGTAGAATATACTTTGTTCATTTAAGGGCAGAAAAAGTGTCAAATAGCAGAGAACTAGTTAATGGCATGGACTTGTGGAAGCAGAGAACTGACTGGTACTCCATGTAAGTTTTCCATGGAACTGCCTCTCAGTCCAGGAGAGTGTTGAGCTGTTAGTAACCCTCCATGTGTTAAACCCTGTGGGGAGATTTGAGTAGCGAGCTGGAGATGCAGAAGTGCCTGGTACACCTTTCTGTAGGCCAAACACGTTAGGTTGAATCATGTGAAATTGCTGTTTTTGTAAGTCAAAGACACTCAGATATTGGCAATTTTATATAGCTCAAAACTATTTAACTCTCAGTTCTGAAATTTGGAGCAAGAAAATGATACCTCAAGTTTAAATATCATCTGTGTTAAGTTAATGATTGCTGCTTTATCATACAAATCCAAAATCTCAGATGCATAGTAAGGTCTAAAATGGACGTTCCTGTTGTTGCTTAGTGAAGTCATTCAGAGTCAGGATGATGAAGGATCCTCAGTTGTCCATACATGGCTTCCAGGTGCCCTAGAGGGTTGGTAAACAGCCAGAAGACTGGGAAATGAAGATGGTGACAAAAAGAAAGCGAGTGACAAAGTATACCCACTTCTTAATCTCAGTCGAAGTGGACATATTTGTTTGATGAGTAGGAACCAAAGGCAGTGGGAGGCTGTGGCACAGGAAATGTAGTCTGTATTGTCAGCCGCTTTCCAGCACCAGTTGTGAAGGGAAATGAATCTCTGGTGTGCAGCTAAATGTCTCTGCCATGCCACTTCTTGATCCCTTGGGAAACATCTTACTGTTTGTATTAGTTTGCCTGGCTGCCATAACAGATACCACAGCCTTGGTGGCTTAGACAACAGAACTTATTTTCTCATAGTTCTGCAGACCAGAAGTCTGAGATCAAGGCATTAACAGGTTTGGTTTCTTCTGAGGTTCTCTCATTGGCTTCCAAACAACACCTTTTTATTGTGTCTTCACATGGTCTTTTCCCTACATGTCCAGACTTCCTCTGCTAAGAACACTAGTTCATTGGATGAGGGTCCACCCTAATGGGCTCATTTCAATTTATTCTTCTCTTTAAAGCCCCTGTCTCCAAATGCAGTCACATCCTGAGGTACTGAGGCTTAGGGCAGCCCGTAACACACAGAGTATGTTGTAAATAAATATGTTTTCCCAGAAGTAGTCAGACTGTATTAGAAAAAAAGATGAAAGGAATGCTTGATCTATATTATAATTTTACTTTTAATGGATCAGTAATAAATCCTGAATTAAATACAGGGTCCGACAGAAGGAATGCCTGCTGAGTGTGGCTGGTAGGGTAATGCTATGGTTGTAATCATTTATAGTTTTAATTTGAACATTGTGCCTAAAATGTCATATGACGTGCTTGAATGTGATATTGTTATGTTACAGAATTACATGCTTATGATTTTGAAGTATAAAAAGAGTTTGTAATACAAAAGGGGTGTTATTTGTGCTGGACCCTGTATATCAATATTAATGAAGATTGCCAGTGTCTCAAAGACATTTTTTCCTTATTTATTAGTCAAGGGAAAAAAGTATAGTGATGAAGATAGTTTAGTTTTTAGTGAATATGCTCATTGTTTTTCTTTTTCCCAGAGTCTGCTAAATGTCATTGTCTGGGAGAGTGGGCTCTCCCAGAGTCTACTAAATGTTAAGTCCTTATTGTATCTTATTCAAGAGATATGTCAATTACTGAAATAGTAAAGAGAATTACTAAACATGTCATCTGTAAGGAAATTCTAGATCATGGGCTATTCTCTCTTCACCATCCTCTATAATATAAAAGTAAATATCTACTGGATATGGTGACATGTTAAATGATGTTTTGTTACTGAAAACCAAGGCTGTGGTATGTGGTTGGTAATACCCTTTTAGGCAGACGTTTGGAGGTGGAAAGAGAATGTGCATGAGAATTCCACCGTCTGAACTGTTGGACCCCTTTTCTTGACCTGCTCCTTTGTCACAGTTACCTGGTGGTAGATTGGGGATGAGGCTCTAAGGGAAGGATAAGGCTCTTAACTTCTTTATAGGAGTCTTAATCCCCTTATAAGAGATTTATAAGGGAAAGACAAATACCATATGATCTCACCTATAAGTGGAACCTAATGAACAAAACAAACAAATGGGCAAAATAGAACCAGAGACGTGGAAACAAGGAACCAGGGGGAGTGGGAGGGGAGACGGGTGAAAAGAAGGGGAAGGGTCTAGTCAAGGAACATGTATAAAGGACCCATGGACATGGACAACACGGCGGAGATTGACTGTGGGAGCTGGAGGGTGCAGGGTAGGGTATAGCAGCGGGGGGGGGGCGGGAATTGGGACAACTGTAATAGAACAGCAATAAGAAAATACAAGTTTTTTTCTCTGAAAAATTTTAAAAAATAAAAATGAGAAAGTTCTGATTTTCCTGTGTATGTTATTTAAAATTATCATATCGTGAAAACAGATCTGTGGAATTTGCCTTTTATTTTCTGTAGTTGTATATTTTATATATATATATATATATATATATAATCATACATAATATAAAATTGTATATATAATCATACATATATAAAATCATATACGTATATTCTCCCTCTCTTTAAACACACACACACACACATTTGAACATCCAGAGTTTTCTGTGTATGTTAATTGGATCAGTAAGTATTTGCTTACCTATTAAGTGCAAACATCGTTCTGCATGAGATAGTTACTGACATTCTAAGGTATAAAGATATAGGCAGACAAAAACACATAATTTTTTTTTTACCCATCATATCTATTTATTTATTTTTTCTTTTTTTAAAATTTTTATTGTTATTTTTAATTAGTATTTTTAATTGTTGATATTGTACAGTTTTCTGTCTTTTACCCCGCCCCTAGCCCACCACCCCAGCCCTTCCCACCTTCCTCCCATTTCCACCCCCGATAGTTTTTGTCCATGAGTCCTTTATACTTGTTGCTCTAAACCGTTCCCCTTTTCCCCTGAAATTCCCTCCCCTCCCCCTCTGGACACTGTCAGACTGTTCTCAATTTCAGTGTCTTTGTTTATATTATGCTTGTTTGTTTGTTTTGTTGGAAGCAACCTAGGTGCCCATCAGTTAATGAATGGATTAAAAAACTGTGGTACATTTACACAATGGAATTCTATGCAGCAGAAAGAAAGAAGGAGCTCCTACCCTTTGCGACAGCATGGATGGAATTGGAGAGCATCATGCTAAGCGAAATAAGCCAGGCAGTGAAAGACAAATACCATGTGATCTCACCTTTAACAGGAACCTAATAAAAAAAAACACATAATTTTTTTCAATATTTCAGATCACTCAAAGTCTTCCTCTGAGTGAGCAGCCTTAAATTTGTAAAACGAGATTCTCAGAAGTTTTATTTCATTCTTTCAACAAAACTTTTATCGACTACTCACTGTTTAGTAGATACTGGGGAGAGCAAAATGACTATGTCCCAGTACCTAGCCCACAAACAGCTCACAGTCTAATCAGGAACTGGTTTATAAAAAGAAAAAGGAAATTAAAATTTGGTTATATGCTGAGGTAAGTGATAGAAAGGTATGAAAAGAAAATGCCATAGCAACATAGGGGAAGGGATGGGGTTACCAGGAAAAGCCTCACAGAGAATGTATATGTATATAAAATACATACCTCTCAACTATGGCTGTAGGTAAATGGGAGCCAGATTCTTTGTGACCCTTGAAACCAAAGCCTTTTAATTATTCATATAATTTAACATACATCTAGGAGTGGAAGTTTATTTAAAAGATGCATCACTTTCCATTGGAACCTTTAGTCCTTTGGAAAAGACAGGTATGGAAGCAGCTGTGTGACAGCATTACACACGTCTGCTCTTTGGGGTTTCTTACACTGCAGCTGCAGTTACATTGCTTTGCTTGGGTGGCCCTTTCCTGTTTAACACAAAATATTTCTTATTTATCTTCAGTCTGTAGAAACAAAGCAAAAACTTTTTAAAAATCACAAAGTTGGAGCTACTGTTTTATCATCCTCACGTGTCGTCTTTTTCTCTTCAAAGCTAAGGTGTCTGTCACGTGCTGATACACAAATATTACCCCAGACTAAGACCATAATTATCTCAAACTTTGCTGAGTATATGGCTCTTTAAAAAAAAATACACCCTCTAAAAATAAAAATGAAACATTTAAAAACACCTTTGCAAAGGAGATTCTTATTTCTCCATTTATATACTATGAAGTTAAGATATATTTCCTATAAAAGTATTTTACATATATTTTTATATGCATAAGCAGGCCTGAAAGCATTTGCTAAGGAGAGAGTTGAGGGTTGGCAATCTTACGGCATGCTGAGCGGGTGGTGCAGTAAGAATGCCTGTGCAACAACTTGATTCAGCAGACGTGTACTGAGTGCTGTGGTCAGAGAACTATCCCGGGCCCTCTGACAGATAAGAAAGTGAGAAAAAAAGAACAAAAAAGTGAACAAATACGGGCTCTTTTTTTTTTTTTTTAAGATTTTATTTGTTTAGCTTTAGAGAGGGAAGGGAGGGAGGGAGAAAGGGAGAGAAGCATCAGTGTGTGGTTGCCTCATGTGCGTCCGCTACTAGGGACCTGGCCTGCAACTCAGGCATGTGCCCTGACTGAAAATCGAACCAGTGACCCTTTGGTTCACAGGCTGGCACGCAATCCGCTGAACCACACCAGCCAGGGCTGTTTTGAAGGACCCTCCAATTTACTGCACTGTTTCGGAATCTTCTGCCTTCCATTCTCCAACTTTGCCATTTCCCAGAGTTTTAATTTATCAGTTCTGTAATTTGGTTGTTCTTTGTGCAGCCAGAATTTAAAATAATAGAAAACATTTTGGTGTCCTGGTGCCTTCTTCCGTAAATTAACATTTACATGGTGGCTGCTTTTCAGAGGGTGTACCGATCCAGTCCCTCTGGTACTGTGACTCTTCATTGGACTGTATAAAATCAGGTCTGAGCAGCACTAGGAGACAGCTGAGAGTTTGAGAATATGCCCAGTGTTAGCTTCTTGGCTAGGGTGTGCTGTTGAAACAAAGAACGTTCTTGGCATCCAAAAACTGTTGAAACGTGTACCGTTGTACATGTGAGCTCTAATAAATAAAGACACATAGGGTATTTCTTGCTTTCATTTGGTCAGAACTAAATGGTTATGAATCCTTTTAGGCTTCTTTCTAAATCTGTCCCACATAATTAGCACATAATCCAGAAGAAGTAAATTCCACAAAATCTCCAAATACATTGGTTATCCGGAAGCCAGACTTCTGATGTCATCAGCCACAGCACTTGGTTCCATTAAACACATAACTGCTTCAACATTTACTAGGGAAAGCTTTGTGCTGGCTGTGTCAGGGTGTAAAGAGACCAGTAAGACTGAGTACGTGCAGGTAGCTTACGGATTTAGTAGAGCACCCTCCTCTAGTTGGTCCAGCTGCCATTCTATTGTAAGTCCATTTCTTCCTGGCCTACCCCTGTTTGTAGCCACCTACAGTTCGGTGTTGACCCTGCCTCATTCAGTATCGTTGGTACAACATAATCTGTGTAGCCTTATCCTTAATGTATAGCAGGTGTTAGAAACAGAGATGTGGAGATGTGCCTTGAGCGGCGGACAGTGTCCACTGTGATTGACAGAGAGGCCCATTGTGGGACTAATCACTTGTCATACTATTTCAGGGTATTTTATTTTTCTAATGGAGCCCCATGATTGTCCTAGTTCAAAAAGGCAGAACCCAGATGGGAGGCATTCTTTTAAAAAATTCAATTTTGATTGTGTCCTTTTTCTACAGAATGTGCATTTTATTTTTTTAATTTTTAAAAATATGTTTATTGATTTGAGAGAGAGGGAAAGAAACAACTATGTGAGAGAGAAACATCTATTGGTCGCCTCCCATATATGCTGGGGATTGAAGCCACACCCCTAGGTACGTGCCCTGACTGGGAATAACCCCCAACCTTTCAGTGTATAGGAAGATACTCCAACTAACTGAGCCACACCAGCCAGGGCCAGAATATGTATTTCCCCTTCCTCAGACTAAAAATGTAGTGTAGAATAGTGTGGGCAGTATTTTTGCATAAAATTACTAAATTTACTTATTCAAATAATTTTTCTTAAGTATTGTAAAAGTGATCAGAGATAGCCCTGGCTAGTGTGGCTCAGTGGATTGAGCACGGGCCTGCGAACCAAAGGATCGTGGTTCGATTCCCAGTCAGGGCACATGCCTGGGATGCAGGCCAGTTCCCAGCAGGGGACACACAAGAGGCAACCAAACATTGATATTTCTCTCCCTCTCCCTCTCTCCTACCCTTCCCCTCTAAAGATAGAGAAATGAGAATCTTTAAAAAAAAAAGTGATCAGAGATAAATATTTATGACTTATATGTAAGTACTTAGAGGACATTTTGGAGATGTGAATTGTGCTATGACTTCCTTGACTGTGTTTGATAATATTAAGAGTTCTTAGAATTTTTTTCCAAAATCTTGCAGTCTGAAAGTAGATGAAATGCTTGCTTCATGTTACAAACAAAATGTGAGGTACACGTTTCATAATCAAAATAGCTAAGAAACTCTGTCTAAAAGGAAGATGGGGAACTAATGTAACCTCTTCATAAGTTTTGAGTTATTTTACTAGGATTACATTAGGTTAATTAGATTAGATCAATCTAAAGTTAGACTGTCATTTACCCAAGCCTGCTTTTAGCATCTAGAAGGGTGTGGAAAACAATAAATGGCACCTGTCCACCCAATCCAGATTTTGAATAAATTGAAAAAAAACTAAAGAATTAGAAGATAGGGTTCATGATATTATTACCTTTATTATTGATAACAGCAGAAGTAAAGGAAGTACTTTAGTATTAGAGCCAAATTGGCTTGCTCACTGAATTCCAGAATTAGGCAGACCTATGCCTCGGTCACAGTGGGATTGCCCCAGGTTGGAGAAGGCATGTGTGGTATACAGACCCTTCACCCAAGGTGACTCCTACTGGCAGTTCACTAGTATGAGGAAGAAAGGCATGGCTGGCCTGTTCATTCTTCCCAAAATTTCCCATCAGATCGGTTGCTTTCCTTCCCAAGATAGAGTCATCTCAGTGACAAAGAAATGCCAGAGACGTTACAACTGCTGGACCTCCATTCATGGAAGAATACTTCAGAAGTGAGGAATAAATGTTCTCCTCCAGCACTTGGCTCCTTCTCCCATGTGTGGTTTACATGAAGAGTGGGTTGGTGACAGGGTAGGAAACAATAGCATAACTTGGCCAAGAAGTAAACCTTTGTTTTGGGAAAGAGACCTCATAACAGTAGGCCTCTTGGAAATTATTGCTAATGTTTGTTTACCAGACTCACGGGGATTGTCTGCCCTCAGGTAGTCCTCATTGCCATTCTGAAATATCTGTGGCCTGGCACTTTCTCCTGGGCAATAAATGAAGGTCCCCAACCTGATTTTCTGCGGTCCTTTAGCCATTTAAAATATACCTGCCTCTCTGCCTCCCCTTTGTTAGTTTTCTTCACAGACTTATTTCATGCTCTCTCTCCTATCCCCTATCCCCTATCCCCTATCCTAGTGCTTCCCATGTTTGTAGCCAACTTTCTTTTCACTTGACAGTCTCACCTTGGCCCTGAGCCACTTAACACAGCTTTAACTGTTTTGTTATCCTGATGATTTCCAAATTTCTGCCTCCCACCCAACCCTGTTCTGAGTTCCATATTTATATATCCAACACTCTATTGAACAGTTCCACTGGGGCCACCTAAAACTAAACTTACTTACCTCTTCCACCCACCCTCTCATCAACATCTCAGAAAACCTTGCCTTTTATTCTGTGTTCACAGTCTTTGTGAGTGGTACCTCGACCTATCTACTAGGTTAAGCCGTAAACCTGGATATCATCTTAGGCTCCTCCTTCTTTGTTATTGCTTCTCTCCCAGATCAGAAGTCAGCAAGCTATCGCTACTGGGTCAAATTTAACCAGAAATGGGTTTTACATTTTTGAGTGGTTGCTTAAAATAAGCAAATATATATGATACCTGTCCAGAAAAAGTCTAACCATTGTTAATATAATGAAAATGGTTTGTGGGACATCGATGTAACCTGGCAGCCAGAGAGAGTGGACTGGAATGTGCATGTGTGAACAATGACGACTTCACTGTACTAGGCAGTGGGGGCAGTAAACGCTGGTGAGTGAGCATGTGTACTTTGTGGCTGTTGCATTTAAAATGGCCAAGGGAGTAGAGCAATGAATCTGCATCCATTTTTGCATTAAGCTTGAACATTCCTCCACTGAAACTATTCAGATGACTCAGAAGTCCACAGCTGTGGGCAACTGGTGATTGACAGCTTCATCACAACAACATGCCCACTCATGCATCACATCTTGTGCAGAGTTTTTTGGTGAAACATCAAATCATCAAGGTGACTCAGCCCCCCTACAGCCCAGATTTGGTACCCTATGACTTCTGACTTTTCCCAATACTAAAATCATCTTTGAAAGGGAAGAGATTTCAGACCATTGATGAGATTCAGGAAAATACTACAGGGCAGTTGATGGTGATTGGGAGAACTGTGTGAGGTCCTGAGGTACCTACTTCGGAGGGGACTGAGGTGTCATTGTTCTGCGTGCAGTGTTTCTTGTATCTTGTATCTTAAGTAAATGTCTCTTATTTCTCATGGTACATGGCTGAATACTTTCTGGACAGACTATTTTATGTATATGCATTAGGCACCCTATGTGGCCTGCAAAGCCTAAGCATTTACTATCGTATCCTCTACAGAAACCTGATCATCTCCTTTCTTGTTTAAAATCCCACAGCATATTTTGCCCTTTTCTCCTCTATTTCTTTCCTGCAACAACCTCTTTACCCTTTAGGACTCTGCTCAGTTGGACTCACCTTTTCCGTTAAGCCCACCTGTCTCTGATGGAGTTCTGCCCCCTTTCAACCTTGTATTTCTGTTGTTGCACATTCCAATGGCATTCCAAGCACTCCTTTGCCATCTAGTCATCCCCACTACACTATTCACACCTCGAGGGCAGGTTCCATGTCCTGGTCATTTTATATACCCAGCATCTGACATATTATAGGATTATAATAATGTAACACTTATAATGGGTCCTTTGAGGAATAGTTTCTATTCCCAAGGTATCAAAAATAGTAGTACTCTAAAGATATCAATTACCAGTTTGTTGATAGGCAGAATTTATAGCTTCCTGATTTAATCATATTCTGTTGATTTCTCTGTAAATTGAATATTTAAAAAGTTATTGAATAATTATTATATTCTCTTGATTTCTGTTTCATAACTTCTTAATTATTTATTTTTTTAAATTTTGAGATAATTGTAGACCTACATGCAGTTGTAACAAATAATACAGAGAGATCCTAGTTACGTTTTACCCAGTTCCCCCAGTGGTAACGTTGAAAAACTGTGCTACAGTATCACAACAAGGATATTGACATTGTTATAGTCAAGATACAGAACATTTCCATCACCACAAAGATCCCTCCCTCCTGTTGCCCTTTTATAGCCACATCCACTCTCCCTTACACATAGCTCTGCCCACCACCCAGGACAATCACTAACTTGTTTTCCATTTCTGTAATTTTGTCATTTCAAATAAAATAGAAAGCAGACTCATAGTTGCAGGGAACAGACTGATTGATGGTTGGCAGAGGGAGAGGAGTTGGGGCACTGGGTGAAAAAGGTGACAGGAATAAGAAGGTCTAATTGTTTACAAAATAGTCATGGGGGTATAAAGTACAGCATAGGGAATATAGTCAATAATATTTTAATTACTATGCCAGGTGGGTACTTGAAATTGGGAGGATCACTTTGTAAAGTATGATTGTCTAACCACTGTGCTGTACACCTGAAACTAATACAAAATAATATTGAATGTAAAGTGTAATTGAAAAATAAAATAAAAGAATGTGCAGGTGGAATCAGTATATAAACTTCTGGGATTGGATTTTTCCCACTCTGTAATTCTTTAGAGATTCATTCAGGTTTTTCGGTTGCTGAATTTTTATAACTTTTAAAACATGAAACAGTCCCCTAGTTTCATATAACTGCAGTTTCTTTAAAGGATTTTAAAATTTTTACCTTTTGACTGTGGCTGGTGTGGCTCAGTGGATTGAGCAAACTGAAAGGTTGTTGGTTGGATTCCCAGTCAGGGCACATGCTGGGGTTGCAGGCCAAGTCCCCAGTTGGGGGTGTGCGAGAGGCAACCACACATTGATGTATCTCTTGTGCATTGATGTTTCTCTCCCTCTCTTCCTCTCTTCCCTTCTCTCTAAAAGTAAATAAATAAAATCTTTAAACAAAACTTTTACCTCTTGTTCTTTAACTACAACAGTGGTTTTTAGACTTTGTACTCTTAAATTATTGAGACTCAAATAGCTTTTGTTTATGTGGATTATATCTATCAGTATGTACCATTTAGAAATTAAAATTGAACTATTTTTTAAAATATTTAAGTAACTTAGAATGACAGTAATAAGTCCATTATGTGTTGTTATAAGTAACATATTTTATAAGAAATAAAACTTTTCCAAAGCAAAAATATATTTAATGAAAAGAAAAGCACTGTTTTACATTTTTGTGACTCTAATGTCTAGATTATCATATCTACTTTAAAAAAATTTTATTATTGATTTTAGAAATAGAGGGGAAGGAAAAGAGAGAGAGAGAGAGAAATATTGATTTATTGCTCTACTTATTTGTGCATTCATTGGTTGCTTCCTGTATGTATCTTGACTGGAGATCCAACTTGCAACCACGGCGTATCAGAGTGACACTGACCAACTGAGCTACCTGGCCAAGCCTCATATCTGCTTTATAATTTAATGTGTTATATAAATTGTTTTGGTTGGAGTATATGAAGAAAATCTGGCTTCCCATTGCTACGTAGTTGGAAAAATCAGGAGTATTTTAATAGTTTTTTCAGATAACTGTGGATATTCTTCTTTGATACTGTACCCAAACTCAAGTGGTAGTTTATTAAAGCTTCATTACAGTATAGAATATGAAACCACATGGATTGATTTTTCTTACTATATTACATTAAAATCCATTTATCTGTCGTAACAGAATGGATCTGTTACCCATGTATGACCTTTTTTTAACATAATGCATTGATTATTTGGAAAATACTGAATCATTGAGCTATACACATCTCACAAATTATGATGCATTTTATTGTACAATATAAAAAATTATATTTGTTAGTATTAATTTCAATCTCAGAAGGAAAAAATGCCAAGTGTTGGGAAACGCCAAGCTCAGGTTTTCCAAAATTTTGATTTTTTGCTTGAAATCACTCTCAGTTCACTGAAACTTTTCATTGTCATAAATGTTGCCAGGGACAGGCTTACTTTGTTCATTTTGAAGAAAATATCCATCAAATACTCAAGTCTGAGTAGCTATAGTTTGTCCATCATTTGTTCTTGCAAGTAAAAATGGTGTTAAATAAAAAGGCAGCCAGTTCAGCTCACTGCTCAGTTATACCAGTGCTTTTTCTTGAAACACCACACCGTGTCAGAAAGATACAGACTCGGGCCAAGCTGTGAGCAAACCAGTAACTTCTGACGGGAAGGTGTGTCCTAAGGCACCACCATCCTGATTCCTGTTCAGGCTCCCACAGTTTTACTCTCCATTGTATTTATACCGTCCATGCAAATAATTTAGGAGTATAAAGTTTGAGGTCCATTGTTATGGATGAAAAACAAGAGATAAAAATTTTCAATAGCCTTTCACTTAGAAAAAAGGGCAAATCGTGTCTTAGTATTATTGAAACATTTTTTACTTTGTGGACTTGTGTAAATTCTTGGGGGACCCCCAGAAACCCATGGACTAGATTTTGGAGAACTGCTGATTTACAAGAAAGGGGTTTCTGACTTCTTTCTCTCTTCTCCAATTTCTGCTCTTTGCCTTTACTTTTGCCGAGTTAGACCCTATAGGAGCGCTGGTCTGGGTGGAATACTGTTTCTGGTCAGATGTCCACTCTGGACTGTCAGCCTCAGCACGGGCACCAGACAAATGCTAGGAATGACCTAGGCACAAATGAGAATACCCATTCACAGCCTCAGATATCTTGGCCTTGAGGGACAGAAGAAACAGGGGAGGGCCACAAACCTGCTAACCTTGTTGGTTTGCCTTGCATGCCCTAAGAAATTGTCACATCACATGGACCTGAGCCCATAGGGAGACATACTCTGAGTCACATGTTTGCTTCAGGATCCAGGATGGGAGAAATTCTCAGGCTAAAACGGGCCCTCCATTGGTCTCTCATGCCCACACACTCTAGTCTCAAGTGAGTCGTAGTCTTTTCATTCCAATTAGCTCCAGGAAAGGGCCTCCAGTTTCCTGGCTGTAATAAACATTAGGAGTTGAGAGGTTTCCCTTAGGAGTACTCTTTTTAAAAAGAAAAAGAAAAGATTTTATTTATTTTTAGAGAGGGGGAAAGGAAGGAGAAAGAGGGAGAGAAACATCAATGTGTAGTTGCCTCTCACACGCCCCTTCTGGGGACTTGGCCTGTAATCCAGACATGTGTCCTGACTGGGAATTGAACCAGCAACCCTTTGGTTTTCATGTTGGCACTTAGTCCACTGAGCCACGCCAGCCAGGGCCTAATGAGTACTGTTGATGCTCCCTTTTCTAACTTAAGTCTGCTTCCTTTTGCTTATTTTTAGTGAATATGAAGAGCTAACATTTCTCTATGTGCTATTGCTTTATATTTTGAAGACAGTTTTATTTTCTGTATCTTCACTCCCAGTCTACTTTAGCCTTCCTTCTGTTTTTTAACCCCGTTTCTTTAGTCCACATTTCTAATCTGGGGTGATTTCGCGCCCCACCCCCCAGGGGACATTTGATAATGTCTGTAGACATTTTTGTTTGTCACAACTTGGGAGGATAGCTACCAGCATCTAGTGGATAGGAGTCTGAGATCTTGCCTTCATTTCAGCAAAATCTCTCATTAATTTTGTTACAATGGGATTTTCACAGACTTTCTGTTGAAATGATGGGCATGCCCTACAATGTACAGGACAGCCTCTATTGGCAGAGAATTATCCAGCCCCAAATGTCAGTAGTGCTGGTCTCTAAACACCCTGCTTTAGTCCTTCCTTGTAATTTGTTGGCTCTTTATTAATGTTTTATTTTCTGAATTAACAATTCAGTTTTACTTTATATATTATGGGAATTGTGGTTTATTTCAGGAAAATATTTTTATTATAATCAGAAAAACTAAATATTTTGGAGGCATAACAGCACAATTTATAATAGTCAAGTGTTGGAAGCAACCTACATGCCCATCAGTAAATGAGTGGATCAAAAACTGTGGTACATTTACACAGTGGAATACTATGCAGCAGAGAGAAAGAAGGTGTTCTTACCACAGCATGGATGGAACTGGAGAGCATTCTGCTAAGTGAAATAAGCCAGGCGGTAAAAGACAAATATCATATGATCTGACCTATAAGTGGAACCTACTCAACAAAAACAAGCAAGCAAAATATAATCACAAACATTGAAATAAAGAACAAACTGACAGTAACCAGAGGGGAGAGAGGAAGGAGATAATAGGGGAAAGAAGGGAAAGTTGTGTCAAGGGACATGTATAAAGGACCCATGGACAAAGCCAAAGGGGGGTAGGGGAAAGTGGTGGTGGAAATATGGAGAAGGCAACTGTATTCGAACAACAATAAAAAATATTTTGGAAGCAGGTAACTCTTCAGAATTGTGACTTACTTTGTACCTTAGGTTGTGCTACATCATTAGCTTCTAAATCTGAGTGAGCACAACTACCTGATGACTTTTAAAAATACAGATTTCTGGGCCCCAACCAAATCTTTAAAAAAACTACTCTAGAAATTCCTAAAATTAGCCAGATTTGGGAATCACTGAAACAGATATGTATTCAGAAGCTAAAAACTGATGGACTTTTAAGTCTGCTACTGCAAAGAGAAAACGTTCCTTGTGGCTTTCAGAGATAATATACACCTTCCTGGGCAACCAGTTTAGTCAGTAAAACCAGTCCGGTAGCCCTCAGATTGGCAAGACAGAGCTAGAGCAGTGGTATCCAGTAGGATTTTGCTGCTTTCCAGCGTGTGGTGTCCAGTTCAGCTTATTTGCCACAGGCCTGGTTTTTAGAAAGAAGAGGGGTGGAAAGAGTTGTGCGAAGGTATGGAGGGGGAATAGCTAGCAGAATCAGAGAAGTACTATTCACCTTACTTCCCAGGAGGGGAGTTATTCAGTGCTGATATCTCCTCCACAGCACCCATTTGCTACCCACACTCACCACAACAGTAAGGGTCTTTAAAAGCAATCTGGTGTAAATTAACCTGACCAAAGTCGTGGGAACCCTGGGAAGCAGAGAGGGCTCTGTCTACTCCATGACTGTTGTCAAGGATGTGCTGGGCCCAGCCTGTCCTTTACTTTTGTCATTGGCTAAACAGGAAGTTAAGGGAGGCAGGCTTGTTGTTGCAGTGGTTCCGTAAGCTTGTGAATATGAGACACTTGTTGAGGAAGGAAAGAAAAGGTAACTTTTCTTTTACTTTTCTCTTTTGAGGCCAGAATGACACCTGTAATAGTGATGGAGGCAGAACTTAGTGTGAAAGCCAGGTGAGCCTGAAGCTGAACAGCCCCTCACCCCTTCCTGTCAGGCAGTGGTTCTCTTTTGTCCCAGGTTGCACTGCACCTGGGCAGGTTTCCCAGTACCACACACGGTACAGTGGGGTAGGCTTGGTCCAGAAAAAATATGAGAGAAAGGGAGTAACTTTGAATTTTATCTGGGAGGATAATAGCTTCTTTTCTGATTAGTTGTTAAGGAAGCAAACTAGAGTTTTTTGAACCTTTGGAATATTAGTATTTATTGGAAGCATAAAATAAATACTGGTACCATTTTAATATTCTGGATTTCTTTTGTTATTTTTACACTTTTAAACGGAGATTTGCAAGCATATACGAGTAGAGAGACTGGTATAGGGAATCTCCGTATACCTGTACACCCATCACCTAATATCAGCAGTTAGCCAACAAGCTCATGGCCAGTCTAGTTTCATCTGTACTGCCACTCGTTCCACTCCCCTGCCCATTATTTTAAAAAAAAAAAAAAGTCTTATTCTGACTGTGATCTGTGCTGTGTAGACAGATGAAGGAGGCTAAATGCAGAATGCTGTTCTGAATATTGGTCAGAGGACAAGGACAGTGAAGTGAGACAGTGTCATGTGAAGACTTGCAGGAAGGATGTTTTAGGCAGATGGAGCAGAAAGTGAGTCTCAGAGGAGGAACAGGCTGGTGCCTTGGAACACTAGTCAGCAGGCATGGGCCAGAGTGGAGTGAGTAAGGGGAGGCAGAGGAGAGCCTGGTGACTTGAAGCCATGATAAGGGATTTGCTTTTTATTCTAAGTATAGTAGATACAGAGTAAGGTTTAGGCATGATCTGACTTACGTTTAAAAAGCATCACCCTGTCTGCTGTGCGGAAATCAGTGCAGAGGCCAGGAGAAGGCACAGAGAGACTGACCCAAAGTTGGCTACAATAATCCAGACCTGAGTGAAGGTGCCTTTGTAATGATCTTGGGTGTTGTTTCTTTTCTAGAAGTGTATTTAGAAATACACACTTTATGAAGCCAGGGATTTTTAATCTGTCTGTTCACTGTAGTTCCTGATACCTAACACAGTGCTTAGCCTTCAGTAAATATTTATGAATAAATGAATGACCTTTAGGTTCCCACATAACTGTGGCATTCAGTGATCCTGTGCATTCTAGATGTAGTCTGCTTACTTTGTCTTTGTGGGCTTTAGTCTTTTCAGTGTGGGCTGTTCAATGAGAGGATCCAACTCAGGAAGTGACCTCTAAAGACTCTGCCAGCCTCTCTGTGGGCAGTCTGCCAATGCACAGAGCTTAACATCCACTCTTAGGCTCTAGGTGCTTGCAGTCAGCAAAGTTATTCTCAGAATTCACATGTCTTAGGGGAATGTCCTGAAAGGCCCCCCTAATGCTAAGAATTTATGGGCATATATAGTCTGGGTTTATTACTGTTTCTGGTTTCACTGAAGCAATAAAAAGAAAATTGCAAAACAGTTGAGCATTCACATAAAAACAAGATTTGCATTTAAAAAATTATTTCAGCTACAGTTCTCAGTAGAATGGCTTGGAGGAGGCAAGAGGGTGTATTATGTATTTGGAGGATATGGAGGGACCAGAGCAAGTCTAGGCAGGAGCTTATGGTGGACTGGGTTCAGGAGGTGACTGAAGAGATAAGAGAGAATGAGAAGTGTTGGATCTTTCTCAGACTTTCACGGAGCCGAGGCTAGAGCCCAGACTTCACAAATCAGCACTTTACTGTACCACTTCTTGATACTTTATAAACGTCTTAAAGAAGTCAGCTTCCTTAGAAAAGTTGTAAGTGTCTGCGTATGTGTAATGTCAGTGCATGTAGTTAAAACAAAGCATTTAGTTAATGACTGCTTTTAAAAAAATGTTGCTTGTATGTGTATCTTTGGGCAAATTCTCAAGAAAGAACTTGACAGGAAAACAAGAGGACATGATATTTTCCCCTTTTTGTATCTTTGACTTTTGAACCATGGACAAATGGATTATAAAACTACGTGGTATACATTAATTAAAACTTCAGCTGGTCTGTTCTTAGGTTTCTCTTCCAGATGCAACCACTTCAGTTTTACACCCTAGGCAGGTGTCTTTGTTTGCTCTGGAAATGTATAGGAAGTCTCTTGGTTTCTAGATAAAACTGGAGATTGACACAAAGTCAGGGGCTCCTTGCCTCTTTTCTACCCCTTCCCCCTTACCCTCTTGTTCATTTTTCCCCCAAGGTGTGCAACATGATGATTGAATATACGTGTTCCCTTGTCCTCTTAGGTTCCGTGTATACTCTGTTGTTGAGTCTGCCCAGCCTGTAGGCTGCCCTCTTGTTTCACCCTTCATTTGCTATATGGATCTTACTAAAATACTTACTTAATGACTAATTAATTCAGAGTTACCTTTTCTGCCCCTCATTCTTTTGGACCCCTGCCCTATTAAAGGTTCTAGAGGTGCCTTTGACAAGGAGAGAATATTTTTCATGAAGCAATTTGTTAGCCTCTGTCTAAAATAAAACTAACATCTTATTTTAATTAATAGAGATGCATGGAATTTACTGATGCCAGACTGTGGTAGCTGGGGAATTTGCCACTACTGTTTTACCCATTCAGCCTTAGTCTATTTTCAGTTTTTTTTCCTCTTCTCAGTGTCTCCTGTGCTTTTAGATCACCTGTGGAAGCAACAACCCTAAAAATAACCTTTTGTAATTCATTCACATATACCTTGTGTGCCATCTGTGTTTCTGCCTTCTGCTCTTCCCTCTGGTTCTTTCAGGCTTTCCTTTTCCTTGTTGGATATTGCAGGTGTTCTACCTACATTTATATTTTGGGGTTTGTCTCAGACTAAAAAGACGAGCTGTGTTATACTTTAAATTTTGTTCTAGTTGTGTTTGAAAAGTAGGTTTAGAGAAGAAACTTTAAAGAAAAATATCTCTTCAAGATATTTTACTTAAAAAAAAAAAAAAAAAGATTTTATTGCTTGGGCTGCGAACCAAAGGGTTACCAGTTCGATTCCCAGTCTGGGCACATGCCTAGGTTGCAGGCCAGGTCCCCAGTGGGGGCCCCATGAGAGGCAACCACATGTCGATGTTTCTTTCTCTCTCTTTCTCCCTCCCTTCTCCTCTCTAAAAATAAATAAATAAAATATTTTTAATGTCATTTTTTTCAACATTCACTTTTTGAATATATATATTTTTAAAATTTTACTTATTTATTTTTAGAGAGGGGAAGGGAGGGAGAAAGAGAGGAAGAAAAACATCAGTGTGTGATTGTCTCTTGAACACCCACTTCTGGGGACCTGACCTGCAACCTAGGCCTTTGACCTGACTGGGAATCCAGTTGGCTACCCTTTGGTTTGCAGGTCCACTCTCAATTCACTGAGCTACAGCAGCCAGGGTGAAGATCTTTTGCTTTTATAATAATGTAATCTATAGGTTTAGGATTTATTTGGTAGCTATAGAATACCAATGGATGAAAGCAAAGCTAAACTTAAATGTTCAGTTACCCTGCCCCCTTCACCCAAAGAAAAATAACCTTGAAGTAATACATTGGTGAAACAGTTTTAGAAATTGTTTTGTTAGTATTTTCTAAGGTATTATACTTACACAAGATTCGAAGCACCCACTACTTTCAAAAATGGATATACAGAAGTTATTTCCTTAATAGTACCTTCACTAAAGATCAGGAGGACCTTTTTTAGGGTATCCTGTTTGAATGAGATCTCTGTCTGTCTGCTGGGTTGCATACCTCTACTGGGTAGGGATGGGCCATCATAACAAGACCACACTAACTAGAGTTCCAACTTAACCCAGCAGCTGGGCTCTGTGTATGTAGCCCCTACCCATCCAACAGGGTTCTGTTCCTGTTTCTGTAGACCATTTTGAAGAACAAGTTTGAAGGGTGGGCGTGGGGTCTGGTGAAGTGAAATACAAGTCTCTTAATGCTCAGAACTTATATTCCTCACCTTTAAAGTCATGTGGTTGAATGAAATGACTGCTAAATGTCTTATTTAAAATTGTGATAATCCTTTGTTGTCCCTATATGCCAAAATTGCAGGGTCCATCCCTGGTCAAGGCACATGCAAGAATCAACCAGTGAATGCATAAATAAGTGGAACAACAAAATCGATGTCTGTCCGTCTGTCTCTCTCTCTCTCTCTCTCTCTCTCTCTCACATACACACTCACACACCTCTTCCCTCTCTTCCTCTCCCCCTTCCTCTCTATCTCTAAAAAAAAAATTTTTTTTAAATGTGGTAATCCTGCTGGTTTCTTTAATTGCCCTAATGTGTTATTTGCTGTTTTCTGTAAAATAAGATAAAACTGCTTTCTCTAGGGTGGTCAGGAACAGCTTTTCTGAAGAAATGACATTTGAGCTGAGACCTAGAATGATAGAGGGAGCCAATTTATGAGAAAGTCTAGGGGAAGTGTGTTTCAGGCACAGGAAGTGATTGGTGCAAGGATCCTAAAAAATGGTGTATTTGAGTGTGAGGTTGGTGAATTAGAAGGGGAAGGGGGGGAAAATGGGGCCCATAAATATGGGTAAACAGGGCCAGATGTTGTAGGCTCTTATAGGCCAGGAAGGATGGATTCTTATTACCTAAATTTTAACAATCGTGTGATGAAGGACCATGGGGAAGAAAAATTAGAAGAGGTTAAGAGAAGAAGCTTAAATATCTTGAATATTACAGTAGAAATATATGCTAATCAGGAGCTAATTATCTTCCCAAGATCCTCATGCTGCTTTCTTTCTCTTTCTTTCTCTACCTTGCAGCTGATGAAAGTAAGTGGTGGAGGAGATAGGCAGAATAACATTTATAGCATTTTTTTTCTCTTTAAAGATGTCATGTGTGGTCCTTGCTGGAGAAATGATTGAGGGTTCATAGTTGGACCCAAGGAGCAAATCATTGGTTTATTTGTTACAGCGTCCTCTACTCGAGGATTATTATTGTGATCGTCATTTACAGTGAAAACATTTTCTTAAAAACAGGAATTTAATGTTAAATTATAGATTGATCAAGTGTCAGTGTTACAAAATTTTAGCCTATTTATGGACCAGAACTCATAGGAAACTCCATTTACAAGTTAGGTATACCATCTTTTCAAAGAGTAGGAATTAAATAATTTGTCTTATTTCTTCATTTACTTTGAAGGCCAAGAAGTGGGGGGAGCTAATTCTGGTGCCCAGTTGTTAAACCTGATATTTTTAGTTTTTATCAATTTTTATATTTTTGTTTATCCATTCAGTATAAATTAATTCTTTTATTCCTTTAGTAGAGAACTAAATTTCAACCTGAACTAAACTTGAATTTTATACTTCTGCAACCTTTCTTCATTGTTTTCTACAGATGCTGGAATTAAAATTTATACATGAAGAGGAACTTACGTATAGCTCTGGACTTAGTGTCCTGGTATAAGACTATAGCTGACTTTAGTTTTCTAGAAATACTGTATAAAACATATTGACTTTATCTTAAACATAATGCAGCAGCTATTTAAAAATATGTCTCAAATTTACAAATGAGTCCAGCTATTTTGCATAAGAGAAGTAACCCCTCAGAGACTAGTGAATCACCTAAGGCCACAAATGGAGATGGTATGTGGGCATTATCAGGAAATCAGCAATGTATTTAAAAAGTTTAGCCCAGTTCAGATGTAATGTATCTTAAAAGGTATTTATAGTTTGATATGTGATAAAATGTTTTGCATGTCTTTGTCTTGTATCAATTTAAATGCTTTGCTGTTTCTATTTTGCTTGTTAGATAAGATTATCTACTTTATTTTAGCAGTGTAAAATAACAAGTCTTTTTTTTTAAATATTTTATTTATTTATTTATATTATTTATTTATTTATCTTTAGAGGGGAAGGGAAGGAGAGAGGGAGAGAAACATCAATGTGCGGTTGCCTCTTGTATGTCCCCTGCCGGGAACTGGCCTGGCAACCCAGGCATGTGCCCTGACTGGGAATGGAACCGCGATCCTTCGGTTCGCAGGCCCGCGCTCAATCCACTGAGCTACACCAGCCAGGGCTAAAATAACAAGTCTTAAAGGGCTTGTCTTTTGGAATCCAGGATCTGCCTTTAAGCTTTTAGCTATAATTCTCTTGGTTTACTTTGACATTTTCTTCTTATTGAGAGGTAGGAACTCTACTTTGAATAACATGATATATTTAAAAAATTATTTTCATAATACCATTAAGTTAAATTTGCCATAAAAATTATCATGGAGCTCAAGTTCAAGGTCTAAAAGGAACAATACTTGGGCAGCCGTTGACTCTAATGAGAGTAAAACACTGCCTGCTGACTCTGGTAATGAGTGTTAGCAAGCTAAGTGGTGCGCATAGCTGGTCGGTTTCCTGTCCTGTTGTGTACTGGTGAATATATTTAGAACTGGAGAGGGAACTGGTACGGTTTTATTAACAGAAAGCTTCAGGTGCACAAAGATTGTACTTAATATGTCCATTGGGACTAATACTATATCCATGTTCAAGTATGTTTTTTTCACTTTGTGATAATTGAATTAACCAAAAGCCTGTGTATTTATGTTATAAAATAAGTCATTTATTCACAGAAGAAAAATCTCCAGGTGCACTGAAGTGAGAATGTATGAGACAGAATAAAATACGTGGTCTCTGGCATACGGCCTTATAGGAATATATTGGAGGGCTTTTACCTTCCCCCTTTACTCTCAGCCTTCCTTCCCTCTTCTACTCTCAAAAAGTAGGATTTCTTGTGCCTTTGTGATCTCCTAACTCCACTTCAGCTCCTGGAGCATAGTTTGTTTCCTGCTGTGTTTTAGGTGTTTACAGTGTTCAGGAAAGCTGAACAGTTTGATACTGTTTTGCCAGTAGGTGCTCCCATCTTACAGTGTTCCATCCATGGCTTTGAGACTTTGGTTCACATAAGAAGAGTTCAATCTCATTTATCGGTGCTTTCTATAGCTTAGTGTATAAAGAGAAGCCTTTGGCAACAATAGAATTGTTTTAGAAATATAGAATAAGAATCATAAGTAGAAATGAAAGAGTGAGAAATTGGTGGAGGCTCTTGGAGACAAAGTTCTGACTGTGTGAGCTGGCTTGTGTCTGATTTGCACGGGGCGGGGGGGACAAGCTAACAAAGGCAGTGTGCAGGGGCAGCTGGAGCATCGACAGTGCTATGCGTAGGCTGTCTTGGGCTGTTGGGCCTTAGAACTTTGACATGTGTCGGAGACCAGGAAACTTTTAGAGTGTTGACCAGGTTTGGATGATCCTTAAAAAGATAATTTTCAGTTTGAATGAAAGGAAACCAAGGATTCGGTAATGAAGGAGTTCGGTAACCCAGGTTTAGATAAATCTGATTTGCATGTTTTTAAAAATAGCTATTACTTGTCTCAGTTTTATTTCTTTGAAACTTGGTTATTTTTCCTTTTTATGAAAGGATAGGTAATATTTGCTTTAATGTAGTCAGATATTTGTATTCGATCAGTAAAAATTTCCACTAACCTCTTAAAAAATCATCTAAGCCAGTTTTTTGTTATATTGGCAGTTTAAAATTCACACATTTCTCCAGTCTTTTGTAATCTTTCTATTAATTTGCTCTCTAGGCAAAACTAGCAGATATAGGCAGAGATAAGCTCTAAGGAGGGGCTTCACTATACAAACTCTTCTATAGTTTGCTTTTCACTTATATCTTAAAAGAACTTTCCATATCAGCATATATAAATTTACTTCATTCCTTTTAAAGGCTACATAGTGCATGTTGGAATGGGAAAACATTTGACAATATAATTTCTTTTTTTTTAAATATTTTTTATTTATTTTTAGAGAGAGGGGAAGGGACGGAGAAAGAGAGAGAAACATCAATGTGTGATCACCTCTTGCATGCCCCCAACCGGGGACCTGACCCACAACCCAGGCATGTGCCCTGACTGGGAATCGAACCAGCAACCCTTTGGTTTGCAGGCCAGCACTCAATCCACTGAGCCACACCAGCCAGGGCTGACAATATAATTTCTTAAATCAGTGTAAAATAATTTTAATTTAAGCAAAAAAGTGAAAATCTGGCATCTTGTTATGTTGAAATGTCTGGATTCTTTGTCAGCATTATGGTATTTATACGTGATTTTTTTTTAATTTATCCATTGTGTTCATAGTTAGAGTTTGCAGACAACAACTACTTCACTATTTTGATTATTCTAGAGAGGAAGAGATTAAAAGTGAGAGTGTTATCTTAATATAACAGTGGTAGATAGTGCTGTGTCCTTTGTGTGGAAGAGTGTCATTAAAAAATGAGCATCACTTCTTTTAGTCACTGGGTGGTGTCGAGATGTGTGATGTCTGATAGGCTGAGGGAGTTTAGGAAGGAGTGTCATGGGAACTCACACTAGGAGTAGTGAGGGGGTTTCTTGGACCTTTCCTGTGCAGTCCTGGACCTTGTCACAGATGACACAGAGTGGCATGTGTGTAATGAATGACAACCCCTGTTTAGCTGAAACAATGGGCTGCTTTAATGATATTTTAGAGCTTCTCTATTATAGTTATCTTTTTGGTCTTTGTGAATTTAAAATATATGTTACATTACAGTGAATACTCACATTTAAAGGAGAAGGTTACAAACTGAACAGTAGTAAAGTTCTTTGCATGGTTTTACTCATTTGCTTGGCTGGTTTCAGCCCTTCAGAGTTTCCTTTATCATATTTGACAAGTATGTGTTTCTCCCTCCCACTGTCATGAAGTGAGCACTCTTGCAGAATGTAGTTACATTTCATTCTGTCAGGTTGGGTCCAAAGCAGCCAGCCATGTGACTGACTGATGTAAGATTCAGAAATAACTCCAGTAATATCTAAATGAGAGTTTCATTTCCTTATCTTTCTCTAATATCATCAAGTCATTGAGACCTAGCTATTTCTGCATTAATGAGTGAAGGACTTTTTTCTTTAAAGGAGGAAAAACTAGGAATCCTGATGAGTTATAAAAACTGGGTGTAATCCACCTAATTAAGATAATGATGATGATAGTGTCTGGGGAACAGTGGCTATTACTCGCATTATAAAATGTACTCTTCTTGAACATAATTTTGTTAAGGACTCTTAATCCTGGACTTACGCCCTTCAGGAGAACCTTAACACAAGTCCTTTTGTCGGCCTACATCCGGTCCCTCACTACACTGGCAGTGTTGATCGCTGCTAGGAGTCAGGCATAGTCTAGGCACTCGGGGTGTGCCAAAACAGGCCAGGATTACCTGGTGGAGATTGTATTTCAGGGAAGAGACAGACAATAAACTATAAACTTAATAGAGTCTTTTAGAACATATTATTTTGCCTGGCTTTTCAACAGCTTCTCACATTGCTCTAAAATATATCCTTGTACAATTCTGTATTATTCATGAATGCTGCTGCTTTATGTCTCTGGTCATCTATAAATGGATAATTTCACAAGGCAGCTTGCTTTCCCTTTCTCATTTGCTCAGCAAGAATAAAAAAATACCTCTTTTCCCTTTTTTTTATTCTTTCCTTCTGATATAGCTTTGATGGTGATGATGACATCTTTTGAAAGGTATTGCGATGCATTGCTTTTCTTTGTGCATCCTCCCTCTTTCTCTCAAACACACACACACACACACACACACACACACACCCCACTGTGAGGAAGAGAAGTTGGATATTCATATCTCTGTTTTGCAGATGAGGACACTAACAGAGGACTGGAAATGATTTACTTAAAGTTACATATCTAGTTAGGAATGAAACCTTATTACCAACCAGATGCTTTTATTCCCAAATTCATGTTTTTTACACTGTGCTATGCTGTTTACCTTGTATATTTTAAAAGTTCTTTTCTAAACAAAGATGGTTCTTTTCTGCTAGAATTCTCAGCAAGTATCCTTTTGTTAGATATATAATATTCCAAAATAATTTTTAGCTTTTCCCAGGTGGTTGAACATTTAGATTTTTCAGTTTGTCACTATAAAACAACATTGAGGGGACTTCTGGCCAAGATGGAGATGTAGGTGGACACACTGTGCCTCCTCGCACAACCAAAATTAAGGACAACAAAGATTTAGAAACAAGAAAACAACCGGAACTGATAGAAAATTGAACTGTACGGAAGACCAACAACCATTCATCCAGACTGATAAGAGGGGCAGAGTTGTGGCAGGAAAAAGTGGAGGTTGGCGGACCGGGCGAACAGGCAGCAGTGGCTGGCAGATCCCAGGCGCACGGGCGGCGGCTACCAGACCCCAGGCATGGGGTCGCGACGGGCAGGCCCAACGAGGCCCTGCAAGGCGGCTGGCTGACCAGGGGGTCCCACATTTGTGCGCAGATAATCCAGGCGAAGGGGAAGCGGTGGAAGGGACTGGAATCTGAGAGGGAGCAGAGCAACTGCCATTGTTCCCTCTTGGACCCTGGCTCCACGTACACCGTCACTACCCAGCGACTGGGATGCCCCGCCCTGGGGAACACCTAAGGCTCCACCCCTCACTACGTAACAGCCACGACCAGACCCCCCCTCCCCCCCAAAAAAAATCAAAACCAAAAATGGCTCGAATGGGAGAACAGATCAAAGCCCCAGAACCAATTCCTCTAAGCAACCAAGAGATAGCCAACCTATCAGATGCACAGTTCAAAGCCCTGGTGATCAGAATGCTCACAGAATTGGCTGATTTGGTCACAAATTAGATGAAAACATGGAGGCTACACTAAGTGAAATGAAAGAAACTGCACAGGGAACCAATAGTGATGGGAGGAAAACTGGGACTCAAATCATTGGAGTGGACCAGAAGGAAGAAACAAACAACCAAACAGAAAACAAGGAAGAAACAAGAATTCAAAAAAATGAGGAGAGGCTTAGGAACCTCCAGGACATCTTTAAACATTCCAACATCCAAATTATAGGGGTACCAGAAGGGGAAGACGAAGAGCAACAAGTGGAAAACTTATTTGAACAAATAATAAAGGAGAACTTCCCCAATCTGGCAAAGAAACTAGACTTCCAGGAATTCCAGGAAGCTCAGAGAGTCCCAAAGAAGTTGGACCCAAGGAGGAACACACCAAGGCACATCATATTTACATTAGCCAAGATTAAAATGAAGCAGAGAATTCTAGAAGCAGCAAGGGATAAGGGGACAGTCACCTACAAAGGAGTTCCCATCAGACTGTCAGCTGATTTCTCAAAAGAGATATTACAGGCAAGAAGGGGCTGGAAAGAGGTATTCTAAGTCATGAAAGGCAAGGACCTACATCCAAGATGGCTCTATCCAGCAAAGCTTTCATTTAGAATGGAAGGGCAGATAAAGTGCTTCTCAGATAAGGTCAAGTTCAAGGAGTTCATCATCACCAAGCCCTTATTATATGAAATTTTAGAGGGACTTATCTAAGAAAAAGAAGATAAAAAATATGACAGTAAAAAGACAGCAAACTCACAGTTATTAACAACCACACCGGAAACAAAAGCAAACTAAGCCAACAGCTAGAACAGGAACAGAATCACAGAAATGGAGATCATATGGAGGGTTAGCAACAGGGGAGTGGGAGGAGGAGAGAGGGGGAAAAGGTACAGAGAATGAGTAGCATAGACAGTGGGTAGAAAATAGGGGGAGGGCAAGAATAGTGTGGGAAATGTAGAAGCTAAAGAACTTATGACACATGGACATGAACTAAAGGGGGGAATGTGGGTGGGAGGGGGTGTGCAGGGTGGACGGGAATGATGGGGGGAAATGGGGCAACTGTAATAGCATAATCAATAAAATATATTTAAAGAAAATAAAACAACATTGAGTGGACATATTCTTGTCTTTCTTTTGGGTAGATTCCTAGAAGATGCCTTCAGTCAAAACATATAAACACTTTAAAGACTCTTGAACACTGCATGGTTATTTCCCCTGAGGGAATGTTCTGATTTCATTATTTCCTCACATTAACCAGTTATCCGTATAACAGAAAGCTTGACAGGACGTAATTATAGCCTTTGCCCGGGGAGATCGGAGTCACTGGTTGTTATTTATTAGTTTAACTGTTATCATCAACACCATTTCTATAAAAATTACCTGTTTTCTGTGATGGCAGTAGAAGATTTTGAGATTATGATCTTTTGCATTGTTTTGCTCTTTTCCTGACATGTAATTTATGATAGCATTTCTGTAAGGACATCCGTATTTACATTTGCATTCAACTGCTTCCATTTCCTGCAGCTCAACTGAACAGGGAAAAAAAATTGAAATATTGGTCACCTTTGTTTTTAATTAGCAAGCCCACCTCGAGTGGCTGCAACATGGTATCAGTTCATAGAACCAGACAGAGCTATTTTCATGATACTAATTAACATTTACTAAGGGTAGGAGACTATAAATTCAAGAGTCACATGTTTGAATGAAATACATCTCTGTCCCTTCTTGTACATGTGGCCAAGACAATTATTTTAGACATCTTTGAGGGTTTCAAACGATTTCTAAAACCCCTGTTTGGCGCCTACTACTAGTATCTGATGGGGACAAAATATTTACTTAGGATTCACTGTTTTAATTACTAGCAGTATTATAATAGAAGTTGATTGCAATTTTCCACAGAAAAGCCTTTGTCATGGTATAAGTGTGGGTGTTAACAATACTTCACAAAGGAGAAAACACAGCCCCCTGTTGCCAGTCCAAAACGCGTGCACTTCCTCTGTTGGGGGAGCAGCCTGACAGCAGTGAGGTGCACATCCGCGGGGAGCGGGGGCGGGGCCTGGCAGAGCAGTGCGAGGCTGGAACGAAGGCTGGAACGCTGGCCCCGTGGTCTCACTTGTTTCCCCCATTGGGTAGTTCCCAAGAGCATTCACCTGTATGTTTAGATAACCATTTAATTGATTAGTTTTATAAAATTTAAGCATTCCTGTTTTTTTAACCCCCTCAAAAAATTATTTTCCAAAGATAAGTGTTTCTGAGAAGCCTGATAGTTGCTCCCACTGTTAAAGCTTCAAACATGTTTAAATTTCATAATCCATCTATTTGCATAGCTGTTTCCTCCTCCTGAAAGAGTCCTACCAGCGGTCTCATCCCAAAATGTCCGTATGGCTCACTTCTCCTTCAGGTTTTGTTCAGCTCATTCTCAAATGAGTTCCGCTTGACTGTCCGCTTTAATACCGCAGCCTGCCTTCCCCATCTGAATTTCCCACACACTGCTTTCCTTTTCCTTTCTCTATATAATTTATCTACCTGGTGTGTTTATAGTTTATCATCTGCCTCTTCCCTGGAATACAAGCTCCATCAGGTAATCTTTGTTTTGGCACACCCCAGTTGCCGAGACCAGTACCTGACGCCTAGCAACAGTCAACACTGGCTAAATGAGAGATACGTGGAAAAGGCTGACCAGAGAGAGCCTTTTAAAGTATGTTTGTTTTTTTATATTTTATATGTTTGGTATTTACATCTTAGCCAGTTCAGCGAACCCTTCTCTTGCTTTTTGTAAGCAGCAAACCAGGAATTTGAACTCAAGCTCAAATTCTCAAATTTTGAACTCTGGCTTCAGATTTGGGGCACTGACCATTGCACCACATTGCCTCACAGTGGGCTTTTTTGTTGGCTTTTGTAATGTTTCTGTGCGCTCTCACTACATCTCACTACATTCATATTTATTTAACCTGTTACTGTTACTTGAGCACTTAAATCTTACCTTGTCTCATGCCCAGTTTCTAAACCCACACCTGCTTGTATATGGTTCTGGTGCCAGGCACTATCTTTACCCCTTTGTTTTCTGCTCTGTCCTTGTCTTGGTTTGCCACAGTTACCGTTCCTGTTATATAATTCAGCACTCTCGGCCTGTGATCAGAGAGTGAACATTCTCTCATTTTTGTTATTAGCCACTCAGGCCTGGATCACTAAGCAGCTCTTGGGGTTCTGGAAATCCCTGTCATCAGTCTTGAGTAGGTTCATATATTTCAAACTTCAAGCTTATGTATTAATTTACTGAAGTAGTTTCTACCTTTTCTCTCTTAGGAATCCATTAGTAGAAGGAAATGAGGCAGAAATATAGCAGGACTTTGCATACTCACAAATGGTACGGTAGTACCAAAGTTTATGTAATTAAATATATATATATATCTCGGTAATATAATTGGTATCTAAGTTAAAATTCAATATTTAATACTTCCAGTAACTATTTCTCTCTAGCAAATAAGTCATATCAATGTAAAGAGAAAGCTAGGCAACATCATGTCTCTTTATAAAGCCGCAAAGAATTGTTTGCCTTTGATATGTCCAGTTTTGAAAAGAGGACTCGACAGTGTGGGGGAGCTGGGAAGGGAGAATGTCATAGTGTATGGAATGGGCACGTAGTTATGTCTCCATCTGACAACTGCCCAGTCTAATAAAAAGCGTGTGAAGTAGTCGGGAACTGGATCTTTTATAAAAGGCTCAAGTCGTTCAGTACCATTTTGGCTAGAAAGAAGAGGGGGAGGAGCTCTGACTTGGCACACCGTTTCAGTGATGAGGAAGATTATTGGCTAGCTTTCAGATTTTTAAGCTAGTTGTTCACCTCAGGTGATTGATCCTGGTCTGATTCTTTTGTTGGGTTAGGACACAGTGGAGGTCTTTTCTCAGGAACTGTACAGGGATAAATTTACAATGATGATAAAGCCGTGGACTGTTTCCAGGCCTTGGCTTGCAGAATTAGTACACTGGAGAAATGTTGACCTTGGCGCTGACCGGAGCACCGAATTCCTTTCTCTGCATTGTTTTGCATCTCATGCAAACTCCTGCTGGATTGTATGCTCCCAGATAGTGATAGTACACTGAATACTCTGCTAATTACAGAATAAGCTTTTGAAAGAATTAACTGCAGATGAAGTAGGCAAAAATTATTTATAGTACCAAAAGATTTACTCCATGAATCCTTTAAATAGCAAAGTCCTTAATGCTCCTAAATATGATTGCTTATATGCACTGTGTAAGAAACAAATGTATTAAATATAACAAGGAATCTCTTGGCACTATGCAAACCCAACCTCACCCCATTTCCTTATGAACTTACATTATCGAATGGCATATATACTAATATATATACAGTATATAATACAAGTAAAAGGCTCAGTAGTAGGTTATTTTCTGTGGCTGGACTTTATAAATGTTATCTTTCATTAATTTATAACTGGATGGCATTGTTGACAGATGAAATAGTCTGTATGATATCAGTTCTTTGGAATTTTTCTAATTTGCTTTATGGTCTGGTAGTGAAAACTGGTAAGTTTTCATAAATGTTCTGTTTGTTTAAAAGGGGCATATATATGTATATGAGTTCTGTCCAGAAAAAGCCCAGCCATAGTTAATATAACAAGAACAATTTGCATGACATCAATGTAACCTGGCAGCCAAGGAGAGTGGACTGGAATGTGCACGCATGAACAATGATGACTTCCCTGTACTAGTCAGTGGGGATGGTAGATGCTGCCAAGTGAGCATGTGTACTGTGTGGCTGTTGCATTCAAAATGACTGAGCAAGTAGAGCAACGAATCTGCATCAAATTTTGCATTAAGCTTGAACAGTACTCCACTGAAACCATTTGCATGATTCAGTAGGCTGCTGCTAGGGACAACTGGTGATTGGCAGCTTCACGCCCACCAATGCATCATGTCTCATGCACAGTTTGTGAAACATCAAATCACCAAGGTGACTCAGCCCCCTTATAGCCCAGATTTGGCACCCTGCAACTTCTGGCTTTTACTAAAATTAAAATCACGTTTGAAAGGAAAGAGATTTCAAATCGTTGATAAGATTCAGGAAAATAGTACAGGGCAGCTGATGGCAATTGGGAGAACCGTGTGAGATTCCAATGTGCCTGCTTTGAAGGGGATTGAGGCATCATTGTTCTGTGTACAACATTTCTTGTATCTTGTATCTTTAGTAAGTATCTCTCTTTTTCATATTAGATGGCTGGATACCTTCTGGACAGACCATATTGTGTATATATATCCATATCAATTAGAGTTCCACAAGAGATTTAAGCTCTATGGAAAATTGAGTGGCTCTTCTCAGTTCTCCCAAATGTGGTACATAGCTGGTATTATTTTAGTTGCACAGGAAATACAGCATCCATTGTATGTAAAGAGTAGAAAGAAATAAACATGATGAACTACTAAAGATTCATATAAATGACTAAGAAATTTATATACACATACCCATACCCACCATCAGTACAGTCTGTTTTTGAGATTAACAGTGTATTTTGAATATCTGTGATTTGATTGATGAAATTTTAGATGCAGTGAGGTTCTTTTTTAAACCTTCGTTGAGGTGTAATTAACATGCCATCCAATTTACCCACTTGCATAAAGTATGCAATTCATTTTTTTTAGGAAATTCGCAGAGTTGTGCACCCATCATTACAATCTAATTTTAGAAAATTTTATAGCCCCCCCAAAGAAATGCATTAAGCAGTCCTCCCCTCCCCCACGAGCAACTACTAATCTATTTTATGTCTCTGGATTTGCCTGTTTTGGACATTTCATATAAATGCAATTATACAAAATGTCATCTTTTATGTCTGGCTTCTTTCACTTAGCAGAATGTCTTTATGGTTCATCTCTGTTGTGGCATGTACCAGTACATCATTCCTTTTATTGCCGGATAATGTTTCGTTGTTTGAATATACCACATTTTGTTTATCCATTCATCCGTTGATGGACATTTGGGTTGTGTGTGTTTATGAATAATACTGCTATAAACTGCAGGTATAAATTTTTGTGTGAATATATGTTTTCATCTAAGGAAGTATTTTTAGCTGATCTTCTACATAAATATCACCCAATCCAGAAAGGCATACAACCCACATCAGAACACTGTCATTTGTAATTTGTTCTGAGATTTATATGGTTGGGCTAGGGACAGAGTGAGTCAAGAGGGGAACATTTATTGAGTGTCCACCTGGACCAAGCACTCTGCTAGGAGCTCTGCGTACATCATCTCACTTAATCCTGCTAACAGTCCTGTGAGACAGGTACAGCTTTCCTCATTTTACAGATAAAAAAAGGACCCAGGAACCTTAAATAACTTGTTCAAAGAGACATAGCTGATAAGTGATGAGCCAGGCTTATAATATAGATGTGTCTGACTTCCAGAGCATCATGCAGAAATGGAGGAGTCAGAAAATTTTAAACTTTAAAAGAAAAAAAAATTTGATGGTAATCTTTTACCAAATCAGGTCTTTCCAATAATTTCACCTTTCTTCCTTTCCTTTACTTGATTGTATTTATTTTCTACTACTGAAAAGGCCATTGCTCTATGCCTATATATTCAGTAGTAAAATCTTTTGGCTAAGTTGAGGGTCTTTTGTCCAAACACAGTCTTATATTGAAGCCTGATTGAGTGTAATCAGTAAAAGCAGAGTTGCTCCGGTTGAAGCTTGGAGAATTTCCTGGAATTACTAATGACTCCGCTTTTAGTCTGAAAACAGAGGAAAAACATCATTTCTCATACAGCTTGCTTATTTCCAGACTGTAGTCCTTCAACAATTGGCAAATTAGTAATTGGAATTTGTATTCACATGTCTATTTTTAACCAATAGTTTATTTAGACAATATTTTGATGGGGAACTCTTAACATATCAAATGGTTGCTGTTTTAACTTCAAGAATAAAAATAAATGCAAGTACAATGTAGAAATGCTATTTTGATGGTTCTAAAGCTTTCATGGAAACAGCATCTATCAGAAGCATTAACACTAGCAGAGCGGGTTGATGAATCCAGTTCAAGGCTTTTAGTGTATGTACTTAAATAATTTTACATTAGTTTAAAGGTTGCTTTGCAATATTCTGATTTTAAGTAAGTAAACCAGATTTACTTTGTAAGAATTCAGCCTAGATCAAAGTCTCATTGACATAAGACTGTGCATGAAAAAAAAGATTTATCAAGAGGATTAATAGTACAAAGTTCATAAAGGTGTTTCTCACCTGTGTCACAGTTAAATTGGCTTTTAAAAGTTTTAATACCATGGTTTGTGGTTCTGGAGAGGACATCAAGTAGCAGCAATTATTTACTGCCACTGACTGGAAATCACCTCATTTATTGTGTATGTTTTGGGTTATGGGTTTGACTATATGTAACAGAGACCCCAAATAACAGGTACTTAAACAAGACAGAAGATGATCTCTATGTCATTTATTGCCTGCACTAGTATGGCAACTCCGCTTCATCAGGTCATTGGGCTTCAGGCTCTTTCTATCTTGTTCCTTTACCACCCGTGGATCTGGCTATCACCCATGGTCCGAGATGGCTGACTACCACAGTCTCATTTCAGCCACCGCAAAGGAGGAAAAGAAGGGGCTTCCCTTTCCCTTTAAGAGCACAACCTAGATGTCCCACACATTCTTTTTGTCCAGACCACACTGGCCAGCACTTAGTTATTTGACCACACCTAGCTATGAGGGGACTGGGAGATGTGGTCACTGCCCTGAATGGTTGTTTTGTCCAGCTAAAAATTTTACTATGGAAGACAAGAGAAGATACAGGGAAGGGGGCACTTGTCTCTTCACACAAACTGCTTATGCTTGACTTTCTTAATGATATTTTCTCATCTTTCATGTTCTGTTAAAACATTATAATTACATTCTTTAAAAAGCTTTATTCTGAAAAAACTGTGTTACAAAAACACTTGTTTCAAATAGGGAAGGGAATAAGAAAATAGTATTTTAAATTGACAAAGTGTTTTTACTGCAAGAATAATAGTAATAATAAACTTAAAAAAAATTCTAGGTCTATAGCTGTAACACCTAAACGTAATCGAACATATCTAACATTTGATTACTTCTAGCTTTTCTTCTGGAATAATGGCTTTGCTTATTACCACTACTGTCGTGATGGGGAATGTTTATTCTCTTTAATCATATTTTCATATATTGACAGCATCCAAAGTTTGTTATTTTTTCTTTAATTATATTTAGCTATGTGGCAGGGTTTTGTTGTTTGGAGGGTGAATTTGGGGAAAGAATGGTGTACTGGGTTTTTCATTGTTACTGAGTATAAGTAGCAGTAGTGTGAATTTTTCCTTTTAATTTCTAACTTTGTGATTAGTGCTTTGAGTGAAGTACAGGAAATATCTGTTCAAACTCTGAAGTATTATTCCTTGCATTGTTGTTTTTGCTATTTTAGGAAGGAATTTGGCCATTCTTTTTTTTTTTTCTTTTTTTTCCCTCCAAGTGAAACTGCAGGAAAGAAGTAGATCTTTTGGTAATGATATTGGAGATTTAAATATCTCTAGGAGAACAATAGGCGCACACATTACAGAAAGAGCCAAACCATACTCTGTCAGCTTAGCTCCTAAACATGGGTGGCTAGGTATTTATAAAATTAGAAGTCATTCATAAGAATTCTTAAGCAGTTCATCGTATGTCTTTCTTTCACTGTCCTTTTTTACCTGCTAAATATATCAGCTCTTGGACTACTGAAGTACCATGGTCAGCTTTCTATTACAAAGGTTATTTTTTTTATTTTGCTCGTTTCCCCACCCTTGCTCAGGGAGCTTCTTTTCCTAAGAGTATTATTAACATTTATTCTTTTGCTAAGGCTGCATTGAGGGGTGTGGGTTGTTTTTATTTAATTTTTAAAAATAGTGACCACCAGTTATTTATTTTAAATTGCCCAGTAAAAGAGGAACCAGCAGCAGCATCTGGATGCCTTTCATGAATATCTGATCCGGGGTGGACCCTTCTAGGTTCGGGAACTCCGTTTTTCCTTCCTACCACTGCTGCTGACGGTTCTGTCCTCTCCCTTCCTCTGCCTCTTCCCTCTAGTGATCTGTCCCTTCAGTCACTCTTTCACAGACCCTGGCCCCTCACCCTCTGAACTTCCACCTCCAGGCCCCCCAGAGCTGTGTCTTGCACCAGCAGTCATCTTTTCACGTAGTCTCTGCCCCATCCCCCAGGCCTTTAGGAGAAAATGTCCAAGGAAGTTTTAAATTTTAGTGTTTTCTCTGAAATGTAAATTAATCTTTGGTCTTCTATTCTTTATCACTTTCTCATGGCTTTTGTTTTTAATAGTTTTTTTTTTCTTGGTCTTTCATAAGTTCAAAGCGAGAGAGGAAAACCAGGGATGGGAAGTAGTAGAGGAGAATTAGCCTAGCAGGAAACCTTGTATGTCCTCCTGATCTCCCCTCCCAGATCCCTCTAGGCATGCTCTCCTTTTGGAATCCTGTTATTTCTTCCTGACAGTGATGTGTTCTACTGTCCCAAGATGGATCCTAAGTGCATTTCCTATAGACACTTTATAAAGTTACAGAAGTTAGGTTGATAGAAACACACATCATTATTCAGCAAGTGTTTATTATTGCTTGCTTGATTGATTATTAACCAATTAGTACTTGCTAGCCTGGATCCCATTTTCCTCCCTTCCTTCCATCCTCCTTTACTATTAAACTCCAGCTCTAAATTACATTGTCAGCCTTCTCCCAAGGACCACTGGAGAAAACCACAAAACTGGAAATTGGTGCCACTGAAAATGCTGCCCTCTTGTCTCAGGCTGCTCTCTTGTCTCTTGCCTGGGCCCTCGGCAGTGCCTCACACACTCTCCATTTCTCTAGTTAACTCCCTTTGCCATTAGAGTAGTGGGTGTCATTGAGTTCTTACCCCGTGCGAGGCACTGAGAACTTTGCATGTATATCTCCCTAATCCTTGTAACCACAGGTAGGTTATATCATCTTTGTGTTACCGATGAGGACAGTGAGGTGTAGAGAGGTTAACCTTTAGGGAAACAACTGGCTGACAACAAGCAGAGCTGGGACTGCTGTCTGTATCTGCTGCACAGACCTCCCATTCCTCTAGCGGCACTGATTATCTCACTGAGAAGCTCACTGAGACCCTCTCTTCCTGCTTCTCAGTCCCTCTCAGCAGAGAGCCGAGAGAGGCAGCTTCGAGTGGTAGTTAAGAGCTTGGACACTGGAGCCAGGCCATCTGGTTTGAAGCTCACTGTCCCACAGATAAATGTGTCCTGTGCAGGCCACTTACTCTCCCTGTGCCTCACTTTCTTACCTGAAAATTTGGACCAATAATAATACCACCCCCTGGATTGTTTTGAAGATTAAACGAGTGAACACATGTGAATGAACACTCTAGATGAATGGTACCTGACATGAGATAAGAACTAAATGAATGTGGAAGAGAGAGACAAAAACCCTTTACTCTGGCTCCTATGCAGAAGGAGATTTAGAGGTCATCAGACCAGAGCCCTGCCCTCAGTGCTCCTCCAACATCAGTATTTGTTTATCCATCCATGTCTCCTTTCTTAGAGAAAAAAAGTATCAATAAAATTCTACAGTGCTTCCAGCTGTTTATGCATCTTGACAAACAATGAGATAAAAAGGCTGTTGGGGTACTTGTAGTGACGTCCCAGGGTTTCCAGCTCCTCTAAGGCTGCCCAAGGGCTGAGGGTAAACCTTTCGCCATCCATAAAGTGCACACAGACCCAAGGACACAGAGCATTCCCAGCATGGCTGGGAAGCCCTGGAACTATCGCTGTGGGTAATCCATACCCCCAGCTCTGGGTCTTATTCCTTCGTATCTTTTCAGGAACATCATTCTTTATCAGTTACCTTGTTCCTTTGCTATTTTTTTTTCTTGATGTTACTTACCTACTGAAAGCCCTTCAATGGCTTTCTCTCTCATAATAAAATCCCAAATCCTTCAAATGGTCTCCAGGACCTTGGAGGATCTGGGCTCCCCCCCCGCCCCCCAAAGCCTTATCCCAGCACCACTTGCCACACTGCCTTTCAGCGGCACTCCTGCCCAAACCCATCCCACTCAGGGTCTTCACAGGGGATCTGCTTAGCATTCTGCTGCAGGCCCACAGCCCTCTGCCCCCGGCTTCTGTTTCATTTTCAAAATATTTTAACATATTCATGTTCTTGGGACTCAGCTCAAATATCACTTCCTCAGAGCAGCCTTCCCCAGCTGCCCAGGCTGGGTCATGTCCTGGGTTTGAACCTTCCATGCTCAGAAGCTCTGAGCATGTGCTTCTGAAATCTGTCAGAGCTCTCAGCCCCCTGTACAACTTGTGTAGCCCTTGTCAGACTTGTAATTAAGTCATTGATTATATCATTATTTTTGGATGTCTCTGTGTGCTTCAAGAGTCTATAAACTTAATGATGATAATTATAAATTCTGGGACCATGTGGTCTTCGGTCCTGTACCTCTTAAGTAGTGCTTTGCAGGTAGGAAGTTCTTAGTATATTTTGGTTGAATCAGTGTTTCATCCTCTCTTGTAGCTCTTTCTATATAACACAGGAAAAAATCTGTTACTCTCACTTCACCTCTTATCCATTCTTCAGTACTCTAAATAAACTGCCTTCTTCCCTCACTGTCCCTTTAAAACTGTTCTTAATTGAGCCATGGGTGATCTAGCTTCCAAATCCAGCAGGTAGTTTTCAATCTTTGTTTTACATCTGTGACAGAGCATTATTCTTCACCTTCTCTCTTTCCCTCTCCCTTCTCTCTCACTCCTCCATTCGTTCCTGGACTTGCTGTGTAACTCTGTTATTTCTTTTTCCTCTGCCCACCCTTTAAATGTCCTGGTTTTCTTCAGGATTCCTCTTCTGGCCTTCTCTTCTCAGGCTGCATTTCTGCTGGTGGTATTATTAACACCCAACCAAGCCTTCAGCTGTCACTTCCTACACTGATGGTGAAAATCTAATATCTGTCCTAGAGCTTATCTTATCAATTGCCTCCTAGATAATCTTCTCTTGGTCTTGACTTGCCACACATAACAGTGCCAGGCAAGTGACATTCATCCAACATAAGCCAAAAGCAGCCATAGAGCTCATTCGATCCTCATTCCTACTGATGAGGAAACAGGCTCAGAAAAGTGCAGTGGCTTGCCCGGCACCAGAGGGCTAGTTTGGAGGAAAACCTGTCTCCCAACATCTGTAATTCAAGGCTATAAATCCATGCCAAACACATAAAGGTCATCTGTTTTCTTTCTCATTGGAAAGGTCCTTTCCATTGTGACCTAACCAAGCTGCTTATTTCAGGGTCCGCATAATGTAGCAGTGACCGTGTTCTCTCTGCTGTGTCGTCCCCTGAGTGTCTTTGGTTACCAGAGCAATGTGAACTGGCTACCAACAGAAATCTTCACCTGTTTAAAAACTTTTCACTTGATTCCTGCACTTTCAAGAGGAAGATAGTTTGATTTTTAATCAATTGTTAATTTTACCTACACCACTGATAAAGAATGTCTGGCACACGCATTGTTTAATTCAGACTCAGTGATTGGCATAGATACTATTACTTATTGCCTGATTTTCAAACTGTAAGAGAAAGTTTATTTAGAAAGTTACAGTGGTAGGAAAACTGAGCCAGCTGGGTGTGGAATCAGGAAACGTTAGGGGCAAAAGGAGGGCCCTGGGAGTGTAGGACAGAGGAAGAAAGGCAGAGGTAATGCGCCTGGGGGAAGAGGAGGAGGAGGGGCACGGCAGGGGTGTGCTCCCGAGAGGGGGAGCGCCCTTATTGCCTAATTTTAAAAAATTATTCTGATGGATGTCAGAATAAAGGCAGATGAATTGAATATACCTACCTGTTCTTGCAAGAAACAGTTTTTTGATTTTCTGAGGAACATTAAAGATGAAAGTCAGGTAAAAGAAGAACCCATAAAGAAAACTACCTTTTCTTCCCGACCTTTTTTTCCTGGGAGTTTTCCCCTGGGCATTTTCAGTTTTAGCCCTAAATTAAAATCACGACATCCATTAAAGGCATGTTAGTCCTCTTTTGTGCATAATGGCACTGTCTTATATGTGTACATTTACATATATTCATTTTAACTAATCTCTGCTCATCTGGTTTAGAAATTTGTACCTCCTCTTTGATGTCAGTTTTCCTTCTTGTAGCTGTTGGCACCCAAAGGCACTGTCTCAACTAATGTTCGCTCTAGTTGCTGAGGGTCTAGCACCAGAATATGTCTTCAGAAGCACTTAATGCATTTTCTCCTTTTGTTTTTTAAATGAGAACCTGTCAGCTTAGAATTTTTAAAATAACCCATTTAAGGATAAAGTTATTGTTAGGACTTAAGGGTGGGGCTGGTTGGGGTGGTGTCAACTAAAACTAGTTGAATGTGCACTGCGTGCCAGGGACTTCTGCATTTATTCCTTATTCAGGACTCGTCATAAGGTAGGAGTTATTCCAGTTTTACCTATTGTGAAACTGAGGCAGAGTTGTTCAGTGACTTGTCAAGGAGCCAGTAAATGGCAGATCCAGGGTCCAAACCCAGGTGTGCCTCAGGCTAGAACCTATGCTTTTTCCACCAACTGAACCATCCCAGGGATTCCTCTTGCTCTGTGTAAATACTCGGGTCATTTATATACAAATTTCTTATTTGCAGACATCGTTTTTCTAATGGACAAGTGAACATACCTTTTGCATTAGATGGATTAATTTAGCCAGCTGCCTGATGATGTAGTCAGACTTAGAGTTCAGTTTCTCAGTGTGTTTCAAATGTTTTACTCTGTTGGTTTTTATATGTTTGAACTTGCTTGATGCCTTAGGTGAAATACCATCTGTAAGAAGTCATATATATTTGACCTAGAAAACAGAACCGCGCAGCCAAAACAATTCTATGATTTGAGTTTTGGGAGAAAGCAATCTGGGCTTATTCTTAAGTTCTTGACGTGGAAAATGTCTAGTTGTTGTTTTAAATGAGGTGAGAGGACATCTACTGAGAATGGAAATTTGTCCTAAAATTAATTCCCTTGAAACTCTTTTGAAAGATTATTAGAAAGAAGAGAAGCTATAATTTTTATAAGCTGCTATTTGAAGTCTTTTAGAACCACTGAATTTTTTCCAAAAGAAAAATTAGGTAGAATAAAAATTCTTGTTTTTTTTTCAGCAGATTAAACTATTTTAACAGTTTATTTCTAGATAAACTATAAAAATACTGTATTGTTTCACCCTCCATTCAACCTAAGATTTGTTCTACCTATGTGTAGAAAGAAACTACAGAGATATGGCAAGAACAATAGTTAGGAAAAGACAAATGCAACCCTGGCTGGGTAGCTCAGTTGGTTAGAGTGTTGTCCTGGTACACCAAGGTTGTAGGTTCTGTCCCTGGTCAGGGCACATAGAAGAATCAACCAATGGATGCATAAATAAGTGGAACAACAAATCAGTGTTTTTTTCCTCTCCCTCTTCCTCTCTCAAATCAATTAAAAAAATAAAAGACAAATGCCAAAATGCCCTGTTGCTGGAGTAAGGCCATTGTTTTGTGTGACTGTGAGCCTTTATTTTGTGTGTTTGTGAGCCTTATATATCCCCGCTGGAAGGAGAATGTTTGGAGGATGGGTGGCTGGTGCATGTAATTTATTGAATGGAATTATTGTTGTAAGAAGGACATGATAAAATTTAATAATAAAAATTGTCTTCTAGCCAGCATCTCCTGCACATGATCCAAATCCTCTGCCTTTTTCAGTTTTGCAAAGATTGACCTCATTCACAGCTATATTTTTGACTCTCTCTGTATGTGTCTACAGAGAGAGTCAAAATCCCTCTGTATGAAATATTAAAAATCCCTAATGTATGTACGAATAGCCACAACCCCACTCCTCTTCCCCATTTCCAGCCTTAGCAAACATGTAGCACCTTCCTGGTCTAAGATGTACATGTTTATTAGAATAGGTTTATTAGATACAAGTATAGATTTGAAGATGATGACTCTAGAGGTTTTTCTTCTTAGTTTTATTTCTTTCCCTACTAATTACTCCTTAACAAAAAAGAAAGGCCACACTCTCTGTTAGCTGACTATTTAGTTATGATGCTTAATAATGACTTCTTGCTGACTTTTTCAACTGCACTTGGACACAGTTGCTGCAGTTGGCTGTCTCAAAAGATGATTAAAAGAGATAATTCAGTGTCCTGTTGGGGTAGTGGGGGAGGGTGGGATTTTTTAATGCCTTCTGCAAAGTCATCAAAAAGAAAAAAAGAAAAAAGAAAGTCATCCGTATTTTGGACTGAGTCATAAAAATTGTTTATCCCATGTGGTGTTCATTTTATGCACAATAGGTTAGTTTTATGCTTTTATTGCATCTGACTTGCGAGCCACCTACAAATAAACAAAGAACAGTAAGAGAAGTCCAGAGACCCAGACTCTAGTCTTGCTGTGTATCCTTAAACTTAAACTTCCTATGCTCAGTAGCCTTACCTTTGAAATGGGAATGATGATAGTATCACCGTGAGGGCTGCTGTGAGGCCCTCGAAACAGAGACTGATGTGTAGTTAAGTGCTTGATGAGTGTTCACTTACTTATTGAGTATTATCATTATTTTTACCATTATTTCTTTTGTACTCCCGCAGGACTTTATACATAATTTCTAATGTAACACTTATGGCTACACTTAGAGATTGTAGCTAAACTTACTGTTCAGGCTGGGGACTTCTTGAAGACATAGATACTGTTTTATTCATCTTTGCTTAACACTGCATGTCATTCATTCAGTGCTCAAAACTGTTTTTCATGGGATCCCCAGAGTCCCCCCAGCCATTGCTACTTCTGACTAAATAGGTGTGACTTTGAGGCAGGGCTGCAATGACATGTACCTTTTTATTTCAGTTGGAGCAGAAAGACTTTATGGCTGGAGCTGTAATCCTGGCTCTCTGCCTGTCAATTTTATATAGACGTAGAACCTGGTGACCCTTCAGAATTTCCCAAACCCTGATTTGTTTAGGACCTAATTGTTCAGGGTGCTGTGCAAGGTCATCTGTGAAAATTATTTCGCATCACCCTACTTTTCTCTGGAAGAATTCTACAGAAACTGCCCAACATGACCATACCCATTCAGAGCCCGTCAGCAGCTAAGTGATTGCATCATTAGGAGTTTATGTTATAATGCTGAAAGGCTAGACCCAAACCAAAATGCCGCCTGCTCTGTAAAGCTTTTCTTTCCCTACCCAGCAGAGATCATGAGGCTTCCTTCGGGTTCCACCCTGCATTGGTGTGCATCTCTGCTCTGGCACTTATGGAAGGCTTGTTTGCCTTCCTCTCCTTTGCGACACAGTGGCCACCTCTGCCTCCACCTGGCCAGTGGGGTAGGAGGCTTCAGTAGGCTTTCAGTGAAAGTTTGTTGATATGGGTACTTTCTGTAGTCCAGACTCCATAGTGAGTCCTTTTAATCCCAATAAAAACTTTGCAAGGTAGATATTATTGCTCCCCATTTTACAGACACAGAAACTGAGACTCACCAAGAAGTCGGGTAAAATTTGCCTCGAGTCATAAGGCTGTGCTCCAGAGGTAGTTCTGCTGTGCTCAGACTCTGAGGTTCTTTCTACACAGCACTGTGCCTTCTCACTGAGTACATGTACACTCAATGGCTAAGTAATGTGTAGGGCTATTTCTCCATCACCGCTGACCTTTAAGAGGCATGTTTCAACTGGCAGGCTCAACACACCTCCTCTCGTACCCCTTTGTCAGTCTGCTTGAAGATGATTTGTGGGCTGCTTTTGCCAGGCTGCTGTCATTGTCCCAGGTGGTGAGGAGAGAGGTTGGGAACATACTTCCTTTTTGTCCCACCCTGCACATGTATCTTTCCATGTGTCCGCTGTTGACTATTCAAGAGTGTGGTAGTGCCAAAGCAACTAGGCAGTCTTAAATTGTCTCTTGGGTGTTTGGGTCAGTGTCTTACCAGGCCAGGTGCCTCCACCTGCCAGGCACTGCAGACACACGCACTCTTCTAAGTGTCCATGTGGGAGAAATATGTTACCCTAGTTGGAGGGGAAGACTAATCCTCCCTTTGTTTAGTTCTCAGAAAACTTGAGCAACAGGTTTAACTCCAGTCTATGCCATTGTAATGCAAATTTTATACTAGTAGAGCTATAGCACTCCTTTTTGTCTTACATGCCAGATGGCAAAAAAAAAAAAAAAAATCTGTTCTGAGTAAGAATGTCTGTGGTTGACTTAGTGTCTGTGAGCTCCCGAGGTTCCACACTGTCCCTTGAGGCTGTATCACTGAGACAGCATTCTTCCCCTCCCCTGTCTCTACCCTCCTCACTCTACACTACCCAGCACACTCCAGACATGATGCTTTAGTGCCCAGTGATTTATGTGCATTTCTCTCTTCAAGCAGGCCAAGTGTTGCTTTTCTGGCCATCTTTGAGGTCTAGCTGTCAAGTTTCAATAAACCTTTGGTTCGCTGGATTTCTCTCCCTGAGCCTTTCAGCTCCCGCTAATGTAAAGACCTATTTTTCTCCCATTTCCAGTTTTCCACTCAAGTACACATGTCTCTTTGATTTATTGTTCTCTCACTGCCTCCATTTTATTAATTCATTCAGTTTCTCATTCAACAAGTGTCTATTGTGCCAGGCTGTGGGCGGGCTACAGAGGAGAACAGACACAATCCCTGCCCTCAAGTGCACAGTCTAGCAGGGACACAGATGTGTACACAAATGATTAAAATGTCGGTGCTATGCTGAGTGTGTCATAGAAGTGTGCAGAGTTATAGGGGCACCAAGAAGAAGTGCTTAATAAGTGGTGGCAGGCACCACTAAGAAGGTGACTTTAGAGCAGAGCCTCGTGGTCAAAGAAAAGGGAGAGGACATTTTTAAGTTAGTATATGGCTCATCACCCTAGTCTTCACAATTTCATTGCAGTTTATCTTCTCCTAGGACTCCTTAATGTCTTTGCTCATTTACGGATTTAATGGAGCTAATTGGCATAGCTAAATTAGACTCTTGTGATTGACTTTTTCAAAACCTGAGATGGTTGATTAATGTCCAAGATACCAGGTCTAACAGTTTGTCCCACGATAATTTATTGACAGTGAATGATTGAGACTTGAAGCACTGAAGAAAGCTTTTAAAAGCCTTTTACTTTATCAGATGTGTTCTGAGCCAGCAGAAGTGGTCTGTGTGTCCCCTAGGGATGGAGGAGTGGGGGGAGAGAGAGGAAAAGAGGTGTGGAGGTAGGGAATCTTGAGTGGGGAATGGGACAGGAGAATGCTCTTTTGTTTCTTTTTGCAATAAAACAAGACACAATTTCCTGTTTCTCAGAATGTTTCCTTGATAGGCTCCCACATCTCTTGTTAGTTGTCTCTGGTGTTGGAGCATTGTACCACCACAGTTCTGATAGCAAGCCTTGGACAAGGTGTATAGTCTGTAAATATTTGTTGGGTGACTAATGGAATAAGTAAGTGAATTATGGTGGTATACCAGTATCTTTCTGGGAGGTTTTCTTTTTTATTTCCTGCACTATTCTTGGAAATTCTTCTCTACAAAACTAGTAGGTCAGTGCAGTAATAGCCAATTTAAAATATCTTAATGAACAGATGGATGTAGTTTGCTAATTTGAAAAGGTTTGGTTTTTATTTAAAAAAAATGCACTGTGGATTTCTCTTATTTTAGTAGAGAAACAAATGAAGGGCTATTATGATTAAATTTGTATAGCCTTGCCCTGGCTGGTGCAGCTCAGTGGATTGAGCACGGGCCTGCGAACCAAAGGATCATGGTTCGATTCCCAGTCAGGGCACATGCTTGGGTTGCAGGACAGTTCCCAGCGACAGTTCCTGGCAGGGGACACACGAGAGGCAACCATACATTGATATTTCTCTCCATCTCTCCTTCCCTTCCCCTCTAAAGATAAATAAATAAAATCTAAAAAAATAAATAAATAAAGTTAAAAAAAAAAGAGTTCTAAATTAAAAAAAAAATTTGTATAGCCTTGTAAGTTGTCACTACTGCAGCTTTAAAATAGTTATTGTTTCTTGAAATAATGGGTGTTCATTGCAGAAAAATTAGAAACTATAGGCAAGCAAAAAGAAAAAAGCTAAAACCAACCCATACTCTTGCAAGCTATAGCTAACCACTGGTAATATTTTGCTGAATAAAAATCCAGATTTTCTATGCATGTTTGTGTATGTAAAAATGCTATTAATCCAAGAATTGAGTATACCGTATAAACTGTTTAGTGCCGTGCCTTTTTGTCCTGTTACACATTATGACCATCCTATCTTGTAAACAAATAAATTTCTGTAGAATCATTTGTTCTGAAAAAATATTTTTGAGATTATACACATCATTCACACTTACCTTATAAATCAATCTCTGTTATATAGAACAAGTGAAAAATCCCTCATAATCTCATCCACGCAAGGATAAACATTAATTTAGTATATATATAGTCTTCTAGACTACTTTCTATATATATGCAAACATATCTATTACTATGTTTTTAAAGAGTTTTTGTATTTTTTTTAGAGAGATGGGAAGGGAAGGAGAAAAAGGGAGAGAAATGTCACTGTGTGGTTGCCTCTTGTGTGCCCCCTACTGGGAACCTGGCCCACAACCCAGGCACGTGCCATGACCAGGAATGGAACCATCGACCCTTTGGTTCATAGGTCAGCACTCAGTCCACTGAGCCACACCATCCAGGGCAGTTCCTTTCTTTCTTTCTTTTTTTTTTTAAATTACAAAATTAGATCCTATTATATCTACTGCTCTGCAACTTGCCTTTTACTCTTAATATATTTTAGCCATCTTCATGTGCCACAATACATTTGAAATACCAGCATGTTATTATGTAGATTAGGGTTTCTCATTCTCAACACTGTCGACATTTTGTACTGGATAATTCTTTGTTATCAACTGTCCTGTGCATTTCAGGATGCTTAACAGCATCCTTGACCTCTGTCCCTCAGATGCTAGTAACACCCCTTCCTCTAGTTGTGACAGAAACGTCTTCAGACCTTGTGAGTTTTCTCCTGGGGGACACAGTTACTCCTGCTGAATGCTGTGAGGTAGACGGTCTGTTGTGTGAGCTTCAAGACTTCTTTCAGATTTTTTGTTACAAAGAATGGGTCAGGGAATATTCTTAGTTGATTTCTGTGTACCCATGTGAATGTTATCATTGAATAAATTCCTAGAAGTGTAGTGGCTGAATCAAAATTTTGATAGCAATGGCCAAATTACTCCTAAGAGATTGTATCAATTTATTTTTCAGAACTATATTCTGATGATTCCAAAGCTGCATCTCTTTCCTGAGTTCTAGATCCATCTATCCAACTGTTAAGTGGACATTTCTTGTATGTCTCATCATAGGCTTTTCCTAAGCTCAACTCTCATTTACTTTGATCCAGCAAACATGACACTTCTTGCTACATTTCTGTCAAAGAATATCAGCATCTGCTTCATTGCCGAAGACAGAAATCATCTTCCTACATCTAACCAGTCATCAAATCCTATTCAGTCTTCCTTCCAAATGTCTCTTTTAATCCACTCACTCTTCATCCCTTCTATCACTGTCTTTAAGCTACTACTAAAGTGTCCTGCGATCACTGTAGTAGCATTGGGGGAACTGACCTCTCTAGCTGCTTCCCACAGTCCCCATCTTCTCAGGAAGAGTGAACTCGAGGTGCTCCGTGATCTGTGAGCATCGCATTTCCCCCTGGGTAGGCCTGTGAGTGAGCCCTGCCACCTCTACACCTTCTGCTCCGCCAGTCAGATGCAGAAGCCAGTGGCAGCTGACATCCATCACTCCTGATTTCAAATCTGTGTCCATCAAAATGTACCGCCTCTCCTCTGCAAATTGAGTATTTAATAGGTTAATGTAAATTTGAATATATAAATTACTCTTTATACTAAAATTGGACTTTGAAATAAAGTTTATCTGACTAAAAAAAAATCTGTTTTGAAAAACAATGCTCTGTTATGTTACCTCATCACATATGTTCTCCCCCACTTTGAATTACTCATTCTCCCTTGAATGGCCTCTTGTTCTCCTGCATTTCCAGTTCCTTTTAACCCTGCACTCTACCCATCCCTTTGCTACCTTTTCTTTAGTACGTGGCATGTTTCTTGATACTTAACCACACATTTTCTCTGCTGCTAATCAGTTTGTTTTTATTACATTTGTTGTATATGTACTTTTGTGTGCATTGTGTATACTTTTAAAATTTAATCTTGTGAAAAAGACATGCATGTATATAAATACAGATCAGTGAACTGAGGGAAGAGGATATGGGGGTTCCAACCCCAAGTTCCCAGACAGGTGCCAGGGTGCAGAAAGGGCCTTTCAAATATCCCATTCCAGTGCATGAAACAGGACTTCTCCCCTTAACTGTACTTTTGATTTTATGTGGATCTATATGGCAATACCATTGAATACCTCCCAAATCAGTTGTATTCATTTGGCCAAACTGAAACTTCAGAGAGGTAAAAAAAAAATGTCAGTCTTGCCGTATTCCGTTTTGGTGTATCTTAAATACTGAGGAAACGAGGGGTACCTGGGAACTCAGGAACCTCTGACATGGTATGCAGCATGTTGCTAGGCTAGGTTGGTGCGAGGACAAGCCCTACAATTTTCCACAAGAAATCAGCTCCAAACCTGTGGGAAATCACACATAGCAAAATCCCTGGCAAAGAACTATATATTTTTTTCTTACTCTCTATGTGGTACTTCTGTAATACTCTGTAATTAATTTTATTTTTACAGTGAACAGGTACAGTGTAAGAATAATGCATAACATATTCCTGTCTCTTGCTGTTTTAGGGGACATCACACAGAAAGGATATGAAAAGAAAAGGTCAAAACTCCTGTCTCCTTACATCCCGCAGACACAAGGTAGGCAATGAGAAGTGGTTTAAACCTTTTCAGTATTTTTACACCAAAGAATGCTATTTTACAGGAGATCTGTCTTTTGTTGGTTCCTGTTTTTTCTTCTGTTCCTTACCAGGGGAGAGAAAAAAACGGAAGGAAAGAAAGGAGGAAATGAATCTTAACTGAATATTTGCTGTGTGCTAGGCACTTTTCAAATACTCAAGGTCATCAGATCCTTTACAGAGCTTGGGTGATAGTGTGACTGTGCGAAGCTGATACATTCAATGGCAGAAAATTCCAGGTCATGGAAAAACTGTATCTTATTTATGCCTGAGCACAGACTGTGATGGAGAGGAGCAAAGTGAACAAAGATAAGAAGGAAGGACAGCTCTGACTGGTGTAGCTCAGTTGGTTGGGCATCATCCTGCAAAGCGAAAGGTCCCCAGTTTGATTCCTGGTTAGGGCATGTGCCTAGATTGCGGATTTGGTCCCCAGTAGGGGGACGTGCAAGAGGCACCTGATCAGTGTTTCTCTCTCACATAGATATTTCTCTCCCTCTCTTTCTCCTTTCCCCTCTCTCTAAAAATAAATAAATAAAAATCTTAAAAACAAAAAGAAGGAAGCATTGCAAGGCAACTCAAGGGCTGGAGTGCCTGAGGATTTGGGGGTAAGAACCCTAAATGGTCTTTTAAATTAATTCACAGCCTGACTTACTCCTTCTGCTAAGAGAGTGGCATGTTCTTTATATATCAGAAAATTCTGAGATACTTTTATGCTTAATTCCAGAGGGGTGGCTGTAACCTTTGCTTCCAGGCAAGGCTGTCTGTCTCTAAGTCATCATATTTTTATTTACTCAGTTTCAGGATTTCCTTTGATAGCTTATTTCTGCTTTAATCACTTTTGCTATAAGGAATTTCTTTTTATTTCTAATTTCCCTCCTTCAATCAAAGACCATTTCCATAAGCCTGTTCTTTGTGGAGCTAATTGCTTTTAATTTCTGGATTACAAATACCTTGGGAACTTTGTAACAATTTTAATATCTAACCTTGTGCAGGGTATATGGCCTATAGATATTTGTTGAATAAGAATAAATAAATGAATAATGGTGGTATATCAATGTATTTCACTGAGATCCTTGTTTTATTTCCTGCATTATTCTTGGAAATTCCTCCCTACAAATATTAGTAGGTCAATTCAGTGACAGCCAATTTAAAATATCTTAATGAACAGATGGATATAGAAATGAATTCAAGAGAGAAGAGGTAGAAACTGGGCCAGTGACAGCTAACGAAAGCCAACTTTTGCTGAGCAAGACATGAAGGTGAAGGGGAACACTCTGATTGGCTGATGAATCGTGGATCTGGCCCATGCCCAAGTAGGCCCAGAGATTTACTTTAGTCACTCACTTTGAGCAAAAGCAATCAGATCCTAAGAAATAACTCAAGAAATGTAACTATAAAAAGGACCATGTTCTATCTATTTTCTGCAGTCAAGCTACATAGAAACCAGTGATCAGTTTACTATGAGAGAATACTGAGACATACTCGAGTATGCGTGGTCAGCACATTCTTGCCCCTTGGGAGGCCAGATCACAAATAGGAGGTTGCTTGGTGAGTATGGATACTACAGATGAGATGTTTAATTGCTGTAGGCCAAGAGAATGTGGCATAGCTATCTGACAGTTGGGGTGGTCTTGCAGATAACCTCATGGGGGAAATCGAACCCATTTGACTGTATTACTTCAGATTCCTGCTACCAGACTTTGCACTTGCCACATCCGTGTCTGTCTTGTTTACTGGCTTCATTCTGGTTAAGAAGGTAATCTGTCCCTCTTATCCAAGGGTAGTCCTTCCGCCTGTGTTTTAAGCCCCATCCCCTTCTGCCTCTTCAGAAACTTCATACTATCATCCATTGACACCAAGGATAGGGCAGTGGGATTGGGCCACCCCAGCAGTAAAGGGTGCAGGATCTGTAGGAATTTAACAAAGGAATAATAAAACCATCCAAAAAGCCTACTTTTTATCGTTACCATGTATAGCAGTTCTCAGCACTCTTAGTAATAAAAGGCTCCTCCTGCTGAGGCAGACAGCCGCATTGCCTCCTTGGTGTGCCATCGCTGTCACTTCCCTGTCTCTCTTGTATAGTCACTCTCTGCCTCTCAGCCAGGTTCCTCCCCTTAGCAGTTCATCATGCTTGTTGCTGTTCTATTTTTTTTAAGTCTTTCTTTTTCAACCTCTTTCATCTTCACCTTTTCTATCTCCCATTGAAGAACTATCTGTACTTACTATCTCTATTTACTCAACTCTGCTCACTCCTCAGCCTATCCCAGTCCCTCGAGGCTCTGTATGGTAAGTGATATCTCAGCAGTCTTTGCCAGTCTACCTCTTGAAACACTTTCCTCATTTTCTTATTACCCTTTTCCTGTTGTTCCTCGTCATCCTGGTGGTCTCATCGTGCTCTGTTGAGTGTTGAAGCTCTCAAGGCGAAGCCCTAAGACCTCTTAACGTCTCACTCTCATCAGTGGTTCACAAATTTTAGCCTGCCTCATAATCACTGGAGGGTTTGTTGATGTACAGATTGCAGGACCCCATTCTCAGGGTTTCTGATTTAGTAGGTCCAGGGTGGTTACTCAGGTGGTGCCTAGGTTCCTGGTTGAGGGACCATGTTTTAAGAACCAGTGCTCTATCTGCCTAGAGTATTTCAGTCATGCCTTTGGCTTTAATTATCGTTTAAATATGGGTAACTCCCATAGGTATCTGCAACCCAGATCTCTCCCGAGCTCCTGATCCACAGATTTAACTGCATACTTAATATCTCCTTATATTTGGAGGTGTTAAATATGTATATCTTAAAAGAACCTCTATTTTAACATATCCAAACACAGGCATTAAAATTATGACTTATGCACACCACCACCACTAGCACCCCCCACATATGTACACACATACAAAACAAAAGCAAAAACAAACCAACTAAAACAAAATCCAACCTGCTCCAATGCTTCTCTTCTAGTTTCCTCCTTCTGAATAAACAGAGCTCACCTGCATGAGCCCACCAAGTTAGAGACCTAGCAGTCATCCTCAGTATCTCCTTCATTCCCATATCTTCTCCATCACTAAGTTCTTTCTGTCAGTTTTCTGTTTTTCCATGCGCCTGTTTTGATAAGTTTAATTTTTCTAGGAAATTGTCTACTTTGTAAAACTTATTTAAAAGTTTATTTTCATTATTCATACTATTCTCTTTATCTTTAAAGCTGTTGCTTTGTTTATATTGTTTTCTTGTATCTATTCTCGTTTGTCATTTTCAGTGACTGTATGTATGTCCTTTCTTGTATTCTAACACTGTTATGTACTTGAAAAAAAATTTCCTGAGTTGGAAGCTTAGATTTTCTGTCTTCTTTCCTGAGATAAATGTTTCTTAATTTCACTGTCATTGGAGAAATATGCCTGTACAAAGTCAAGTCTTTGTTATTTGTTAAGACATGCCTAGTATTTGGTAAATTTCTGTAACTCATCTATTTGTGTTTTATTTGTTGAGTGGATGGTTCTGGTCCATTAATTCAAACTAGTTAACTGTATTGTTCAGGTCTTTTCTGTTCTTTCTAATTTTTTGACTATTTGGTCTCTCAGTTCTGATTAAAGTGTGTTGAAAAAATCTCTACCATGACTGGGTTTTGTTAGTTTTCCCTGTAGCTCTGTCAAATTTTGCTTTATAGATTTTATTTATTTATTTAAGATTTTATTTATTTATTTTCAAAGAGAGGGGAAGGAAAGGAGAAAGAGACGGAGAGAAACATTGATGTGAAGGAGAAACATCAATCAATTGCCTCTCACATGCCCCCAACTGGGGGACTTGGCCCATAACCAGGCATGTGCCTTGACAGGGAATTGAACTGGTGACCTTTAGGTTTGTAGGCCAGCGCTCAATCTATTGAGCTGCATCAGCCAGAGCTGCTTTAGATTTTAATGCTGTGCTGCTAGGTACACAAAAATTAAGAATCATATCATCTTTGTGTATTGTTCCTTTTAACATGAGTAACTGTCTCTGTCCCTATAGTATTTCTATTTTAAGGCTTTTTAAAAAATCTAAACTGTCTAGAGTTATTAGACATCTTAATTCTTCTCCCAAAGAACACAAGGACTTTAAAAAATTCTTTTGTGTTGACTACCATCACTGCCCATCTTACATTTTAGTACCACCTTGTTTATATACTCCCTCTTATCAATTATTATTATTATTATTATTGTTGTTGTTGTTGTTTTATGTAGTTAATGGTAGTTCTTATTGCTTCTTTATTCAATGTTCATTTGTATGTCTCATTTCTTCCTCCTGGTTCAGTTTCCTACTTCCTAAAGTCCATCCTATAGTATTTTAGTGACTGTTTCTTAGTGGTAAATTCTCTCAATTCATGTTTATTACTTTTGTTGCCCACCTTTGTTCTTGAATCTATTCATGTCTTTCCCCAAAAGGCAGCAGTTGTAGGGCTGGTGGATAATCTATATTCCATAGGTCCTGTAGGAAAAAGAGATTAATCCTTGGCCTATTTATCTCTTATATGTTTATAGATTTTGAAGAAGGTATTCGATTTTTTCAACGGCATTGGAATGAAATTTTAGATTTACTGAATTATATTAATTCTTGAGATATAATTAAATTAAATAAAAGCCATTCTACTACATTTGGTTTACTATGTTACTTCTAGAGGGATTCAACCTCTTGCAAACTCTATTACCTTGTTGGAGTTCATTCATTCCAGTTGCAAGATAGCTTCATTGTGAGGTGGCTCCTTGACTGTAGTGTATGAAAGTAACATCCTCCACTAATCTCATTTGAAATAAAAAATTAATACTGCCTGCAGCACTGTATTTGTAGAACAATTATGTGCATATGCTTATCAAAAAATTTGTATTATTTAAATACTTAGTGAATGATTTTCTTTATGAAATTGATTTGGAGTTATTTTGGGCTGCATATTTATGTATATTTTAGATTTCTCAAATGTTACATGCATCTTTAAAATAGGACTTCAGAAAAATTAAGAATATAACAGAATGGGGAAATATGGAAGAGAACACAAGATTGAAGAAAATACTGAGAAATTAGTGGAAGTTGAGTAAGGACAATTTTAGTTAATAATAAGTATAATGTGTAATTCACTTGTATCATAGGGAGAAGATTGTAAAGTCACAGTATGACAAAAATATGGTGTGTCAGAATTATCCTTGAATATCCCTTAAACCTCCCAACTTAGGAACTGATTGTTGTTTCTTCAGACAAAACCCAAACTTTATCTGGTATTTCAGGCTCATGCTGTATGAAAAATCCACAGCTTAATAGAGGTTAAAATCATAATCAGGGCCTCAAGATTCTCTCACTGTGAGAGGCATGGAAGAAATAAGAGTATGGTAGGTTCACATTTCTTCATTCTGAGCTATATGTTCTTTGAATAGAGGAGTCCATGGAACATTTTTTCAGTAGTTGGAAGCTACTGGAGCCTGGTATAAAGCTTCCCACATGCCTGAATTAGCATACTCGTCGGGAGAAGGAGCCAGAAATGAACTCTCTTTTGGCATGACCCAAAGAATTGCATTTTCAAACTACAAATACTCTAACTCCTCCGTAAATTAATCACTCTTGGCTACTCTTAGAGTTTCAGGAAAATGGGAGGTTTTGTGTAAGGGAGGCAACTGCCCTGGGCTGATTCTGTGGTTTAACCTTTAAGATACTGCTTTGGGTACAAGTAAATAATTGATAATTCCAACTAGTTTTAATAGACTCTTAAGGTCTTCAAAATCAAGAACATTTTAAAAATTATTATTGTTATTATTATTATTCATGTTCCCAGTTTCTAGCATTAGTACCTGGCTTATAGTAGATGTTCTATAAATGTTTAGGACTGAACAGAAAGAACATTTAGAATTTCCAGTATCTCTTTTAGTAAACATCTGTGAAGATGAAAGTGTCAGGTAATTAAAAAAGCAGATTACAGATGGGAGAGTGATTGGTCCTGGCAGCTTGTTTTCACCCTCAATTAATCTTTTAATTTCGATCTACAGAGACTGTGCACAGTATGTTGATTATCATCTGAGATGTATCATTTCTCTTTTTAATTTTTATTTTAAGTGAAATTAATGCATTTATTTTATTTTATTATAATATTTATTTTTTTAGAGAGAGGGGAAAGGAGGGAGAAAAAGGGAGAGAAACATTTATCACATGCCCCCGACTAAAGACCTGGTGCATAACCCAGGCATGTGCCCTGACAGGGAATCGAACCAGCAACCTTTCAGTTCCTAGGCTGATGCTTAGCCCACTGAGCCACACCAGCCAGGGCACTGCATTTATTTTAAATAATAAATGGTACTAGGAGGTTTGTAACAACAAAAATAAGCACTGTCCTCTTTTTCCCTGGAGATACCCTGTTTCAATTCTTCTGTTTCTTCTGGCATTTACCCTGTGTTTCTAAATAACATTTTACCACTTTTCTTGACTTTTTTTCAACTTGAGGCATGACTTATTCATTTCTTGTTAAAAAATAGAGAATGTTTCACTTTTATGTATTTCTGCCTCAACCACGTAGACACCATGCACTCCCTTTTCCCCTTTCCCCTGTCCTTCACATCTCTCATCTCATGCCCGTTCTGGGTTGTATGTTTACTGTACTACTTTCTTTTGGTCCTAAGTGAGTGAGCATTCAGTGTTTATTAATATGATTATATAAATACCGTTCACAGCTAAGTCACTTGGATTTTATTTACTAGGATCCTATTTACTAGGATTACATTTCCTTCCTTTTTTTTGCACAGTTAATCTCTTCGTTTCATTATTATTTTTGTAAGGACAACTCTCGGTGCTGTCTCTTTCCCAGCATATATCTGAACCAGTGGTGTTCTTGTCCTGCTGCGGGCCTTCATTACCATTCTGGTGGCATTTTGGGAAGGAGTGGGGATAGATAGAAGTGCTCTTTTTAAAAAAAAAGCTCACCAGGGGCATGCTTATTGATTTTTAGAGAGTGGGGCAGGGAGGGAGAGAGAAAAGCAGAGAAACATCTATGTAAGAGACAAATATCGATCAGTTTCCTCCCATACGTGCCTGACCAGTGACCAAACCTACAACCTAGGCATGTATCCTGACCAGGAATTGAACCAGTGACCTTTCACTTCACAGACTGACACCCAAGCAACTGAGCCACACTGGTCAGGGCAAGGACCCGCATCTTTTGCTTTAGGACATTACTGCAGCTTTTGTTTTTGATGGCTTTGGTCTAAACATTCCATTCTGTCTTCTTGTATTTGAGATTGTGACCTTGTATGTTTGATTTTCTTTCTTTGACATGCTCTACTACCTTTTACTTCATTTAGTGGTGTTTGTCTCCTGCTTCAGAATAGGATCTCACCTTTTATGTGTTCCTTGGCCCAGGTTTCTACATTATTTTTAACCCAGACCTTTACCTGTTGGCCTTTTTAAAATATATATATATTTTGATTGATTGATTGATTATGCTATTACAGTTGTCCCATTTCTCCCCCTCCACCCTGCACACCTCCTCCCATCCACATTTCCCCCCCTTTAGTTCATGTCCATGTGTCATAAGTTCTTTAGCTTCTACATTTCCCACACTGTTCTTGCCCTCCCCCTGTCTATTTTCTACCCACCGTCTATGCTACTTATTCTCTGTACCTTCCCCCCCCCTCCTCCTCCCACTCCCCTGTTGCTGACCCTCCATGTGATCTCTATTTCTGTGGTTCTGTTCCTGTTTTAGTTGTTTGCTTTTGTTTTAGGTGTGGTTGTTAATAGCTGTGAGTTTGCTGTCTTTTTACTGTCATATTTTTTTATCTTCTTTTTCTTAGATAAGTCCCTCTAACATTTCATATAATAAGGGCTTGGTGATGATGAACTCCTTGAACTTGACCTTATCTGGGAAGCACTTTATCTGCCTTTCCATTCTAAATGAAAGCTTTGCTGGATAGAGCCATCTTGGATGTAGGTCCCTGCCTTTCAAGACTTCAAATACTTCTTTCCAGCCCCTTCTTGCCTGGAAGGTCTCTTTTGAGAAATCAGCTGACAGTCTGATGGGAACTCCTTTGTAGGTGACTGTCCCCTTATCCCTTGCTGCTTCTAGAATTCTCTCCTTCATTTTCATCTTGGCTAATGTAATTACGATGTGCCTTGGCGTGTTCCTCCTTGGGTCCAACCTCTTTGGGACTCTCTGAGCTTCCTAGACTTCCTGGAAGTCTATTTCCTTTGCCAGATTGGGGAAGTTCTCCTTTATTATTATTATTATTTTTTTTTTAACATTTTTATTTATTTATCTTTAGAGGGGAAGGGTAGGAGAGAGGGAGAGAAATATCACTGTATGGTTGCCTCTTGTGTGTCCCATGCTGGGAACTGGCCTGCAACCCAGGCATGTGCCCTGACTGGGAATCGAACCGCGATCCTCTGGTTCGCAGGCCCGCGCTCAATCCACTGAGCTACACCAGCCAGGGCTCCTTTATTATTTGTTCAAATAAGATTTCCACTTGTTGCTCTTCTTCTTCCCCTTCTGGTACCCCTATAATTTGAATGTTGGGGCGTTTAAAGATGTCCCAGAGGTTCCTAAGCCTCTCCTCATTTTTTTGAATTCTTGTTTGTTCCTTCTTTTCTGTTTGGTTGTTTGTTTCTTCCTTCTGGTCCACTCCATTGATTTGAGTCTCAGTTTTCCTCCCATCTCTGTTGGTTCCCTGTGCATTTTCCTTCATTTCACGTATTGTAGCCTGCATTTTTTCATCTAATTTGTGAGCAAAATCAACCAATTCTGTGAGCATCCTGATCACCAGGGCTTTGAACTGTGCATCTGATAGGTTGGCCATCTCTTGGTCGCTTAGAGGAATCAGCTCTGGGGCTTTCATTTGTTCTCCTGTTTGAGCCATTTTTGGTGTTTTGTTTTTGTTTTTTTGGTCTGGTCGCGGCTGTTATGTAGTGAGGGGTGGAGACTTAGGTGTTCCCCAGGGCAGGGCAGCCCAGGGTTGTGATGCTGTATGTGGGGGCGAGGTCTGAGAGGGAACGATGGCACTTGCTCCTCTCTCTCTTGGATTCCATTCCCTTCCGCTGCTTCCCCTTCGCCTGGATTATCTGCGTGCGTGAATGGGGGACCACCTGGTCAGCCAGCCACCTTGCACGGCCTCAGTGGGTCTGCACAGTTGCCACCCTGTGCCCGGGGTCTGCTGGGTGCTGCCTGTGCTCCTGGGGTTTGCTAGCCGTCGCCTACATGCCTGGGATCTGCCAGCTGCTGCTGCCTGGATGCCCGGGTCTGCACCTCCACTTTTTCTTGCCACGACTCCACCCCTCTTACTGGTCTGGATGAATGGTTGTTGGACTTCCATACAGTTCAATTTTCTATCAGTTCTGGTTGTTTTCTTGTTTCTAAATATTTGTTGTCCTTAATTTTGGTTGTGAGAGGAGGCACAGCATGTCCACCTATGCCTACATCTTGGCCGGAAGTCCCTGTTGCCCTTTTAAGGATAAGACATACCACATTATGAATATGCCTTATCAGAAGAAAGTCTACTATCTTCCTCTTGGGGCTTCTCTTTCCTCCTGAATTATCTAAGAACTGCTTGGGGTATAGACAGTGGAGAAGGAATGGCAAGCAGTGCAGCTTCCATACCCAAAAGGGAAGAGCCCTGTTGTCTGCTGCTGCTTCTCATTGCCTCATGGGGTGCTGTTGAAAACTGGTCTTTACCTGTAACCAGTAATGCTGACTCACTGCTAAGCCTGCTTCCCACATTAGCCACTCTGATGGAGGAGCCCACTCTGCTTGGCTCAGCCAAGGTTCCCTCTTGGATTCTCAGAGCAGAGCTCTTGGGTATTGTGCCCTTTTGGCCCCATACACAGCCATTTTCCTGATACTACGTGGTCCAGGACGCTCTGGGTCAAGATCTGTTCAGATGCTGACCCAACATTCCTCTCCCCGGAATTGACCCCTAGAAATCAGGTGGGTGGCTCCTTTTTTGGATTCCAAATGCTAGCACTCTCATTCTTTCCTCTACACTGCGAGGTTAGTGACCCATCCTTCTGAGGAATGCGCTCCTCAGTGACTCAGAGGTGCTGTAGCTCCCACAGGAGACTCCCTGAGTGATTCAGGGCACCCTCATTCATCCTTCTTGGGGTGGAAGTGGGCTAGAGGTTCTCTTTCTAATGATTCAAGGTGATTATTGACACATTCTCACTATAGGAAAACAGATTTAATCAGTGGTGGGTGTCCTGCTTCCTTACTGGTATCTGTCAGACAGTGTTGCTGTGAAGATCAAAGGAGGTGGTGTCATGAAAAGTTAAAAGAGCATGGAAGTGTATTATCTTGGTTATTCTGTCATTTCCTGTGGAAGTCCCTTCAAAGGCAACCCTAGATTTGTCAAGGTTTTTCTCCCTCACTGGACTTCTGCAAATACCATGCTTTTTTACCTCTCTGCCTAGCTAAAACCTATGTCAGTGTCTCCTTTTAATAGATCTTCCCTGAAACTCTTGATACAGATTCAATTCCCCATTATGTGGCCTCAGAGAGCCTTATTCTTTTTCCTTCTCTGCAGACATCACAATATAAAAGATATATGTGAGCCCTGGCTAGTATTGCCCAGTGGATTGAGTGCCAGCCTGAGAACCAAAGGTCACTGGTTTGATTCCCAGTCAGGACACATGCCTGGGTTGCGGGCAGGGTCCCCAGTAGGGGGCACGTGAAAGGCAACCACACATTGATGTTTCTCTCCCTCACTTTCTCCCTCCCTTACCCTCTGTCTAAAAATAAATAAATAAATCCTTTTTAAAAACAAATATATGTGAATTGGTGATCAATTAATATATTCATTGCACCCCAGCACCAAGACCAGTGAATCTGTCCTTGGTTCTCAGAGCACATCCTGCTTCACTGTGTTACTCTGACAGGTGAGAATATGTTAAATCATAGGCAGAGTTACAAGGTGAGAAGCTGAGGTTGGCTTTCTTCCATCTTCTTGAATGGAAATTTTGCATAGTTTTATACTACTGAATAGTGGCTTTTTTTAGGTTTACCATTATGATTGTATTCAAACAATAGAATCATAGAAGACTCTGATGTCTCTTTCTACATGAATTATGCACATGTTGATCATGGAGAAAGAAGGCTTTGTGTTGTAGAAGAAATTAAATTTGAGGTTTTTCTTAAACTTATTGTTAACAAACCTTGTAACATCATCACTATTTAAACATAAGGGTGACCCCTAGTGGATATTCTGCATAACAGACTGGAAGATCAGGAGCCCTCAAACGGAGGCTGGCACTGTCAGTGATAAGCTCTTTCTTTGGATTTCAAGTGCGCTTCGAACTGGAATTTAGCAGTTTTGAAGTATGCTTGATTTGTGAAGTTTGCAGGCTCTTATCCCAGCACTTATCTGTATTTGGTGCCTTATAAGGTTACTTTGATTTTATATAAACTTTCTGTAAACAAAACAATGAAATGGTAAAGAACTCCAGAGTACCTCATCATTACCTTATTTTAGCTACATAGGAACTTTTTGTTTCATCTGATCCTTATAATTGTATATAAATACAAGGGCAGACAAAAGCTGGTTAACAGTTATGAACACACAAAAGTTTATTCTTTACTCATTATATTATTTTCCATATGAACAACTGTAAACCTACTTTTGCTCACCCCTATACTTTCAACATGCACAGTTTTAATCAGAGAGCCTTATTATGTACGTAACATTTTATGTACATGTTTAAAAGAACATGTTTATGTTCTTTTATGACTTAACATCATTTTGGTCAGACCTTTTCACGAGTCTTCATAATCAACATATTTTTCATTTTTTTCATGATATATGATATCTCATTATGTCAATACATACTTTTGGCACCTTACTATGGCAGTGAAATTGTATAAATCTTATTTTAAATAGACAAATCTCTATTTTTTTGCCCCAGGTAATTTCTGAGATCTTAATGGAGTGTGAAACCCTGGCCAGGGAATGATTCATGTTTAAGCGGCATCTTGCCTGTCCCGCTGATGCTGGACATGCTGTTAAATAACATCCCTCTCTGCTCCTGTGTCCTAGACCCTCCCTTCTCTCTCTGATGAGACCCGAGGTGCATTGTCTCCTGCCCCTTCCACGATAAACTGTTGTCCTGGCAAATAAGCTGAGGGGGGGAGTTAGCTTTCTAAAATGATTTTAATCCAGCCAGGACATAGTTTTTTCCTCTTACCTCCAACTATGCATTGATTTGCCAGTTGCTTTTGGGGAAAGAAAAAGGAAACAATTGATTTTAGAAGAGAAAAAAATCCTGCTTATAGTGTCATAATTTATTTAGGAAGCTGAAAACTGAGTACTTTTATAATTTATTTGGTAAGAATCTGCTCTATGTGGTATGACCTTCTAATTAAGAAAATCTAATATCATTTTTATTTTCTTCTTTTAACTATTACTTTGATGTTCTAAAATGAACATATATTATTTTTATAATCCAAATAGAGAACTTTTCTAAATCGTAGAAACCCAGTATAGCCCATGGAAAAATATATGCCATCCAAAATTTCATCACTTAGAGCTAATTGCTATTAACATTGTACTGTATTTGTTTCCAGTTTTTTCAATGCAAAATAAGATATCTTTGTAAATCATATGCACTAAAAAGTAAACTCCAATACATGGGAATAGAAGTTTATAAAGTTGAAAAATAAATTGGAGAGTGATTATTCACATTCAAAAAGATTACAGGGATTCATTATTAACCTCCTTTGTTATATTAAAGTGATTCAATTCCTAGGAATTCAGTTTACTCTTTTCTTCTCTTTTAGATAGGTTCTTTTGAACTTGAAGTGGGTATATCACACATCAAATCAAGATTATTGTGTCAGAAATCCATATTTTTGTGACATTATGTTTCGGGCACCTGAGGAATGGTCACTGAACAAACTTGTCAGCCATGTACTGAAACTGCAATTTGATTTTTTCATTTCATTTCTGGCAAGCTACAAGGAAATGTTTGTCATGAGTTTAGACCTGAAGGAGAGCTGGTCTGCCTGGATGACCAAATCCCTAAGAGAACTGAGATAAACGTTGCAGAGCATCATTCTAATGTTGCTTGGAAATAGCGTGTTGTGTTGTGGAGCTTTTTTAACCAAATCAGTAAATCGCTTGGCTAAGTATCATCTGACTTGGACTGTCAGTTCTCATTGGATGTCTGGATTTATGTTACATTTCCTTGTGGTTCTGTCCCTGACAACCTCTAGATGATCCCAGTGGAAATTTTCAAGTCTCTGTAATTCTTCCTCAGACAAATGTATCAACTCCCAGTTCCCCTGTCAACCCCTGTCATTTTTTCAACTTTTATTTTTTAGCCACCATTGTCTTCTTTCTCCTAATTAATTACATTGAAAAATAAAAAAGCTTTTAAGTGAGAAAGTAATGGTAAAAAATATATGAACCATTTATGTCCATCCTTTGTCAAACACAAATCTATATTTATCTCTTTCATACTTTGGATTACTAATACCTGAGTTAGAAGTAGCATATTTCTTAGCAGTATAGTTTGATCCATCCTAGCAAATCTGTTTATTGAATTAAAAAATAATGGGTGATAGGTAATTTAGTTATATACTCCGTATGGCCCACCAAAAAGTAATGCAAAGCTAGTGTTTTAAATCTGATGTTAAGTCAGACCATTCTCTCTGTGCATATTTGCAAGCGGAGTAGCTTGCGTTTGCTGATGTGGATTTCCTTCCTGTGTATATCACCTGACCATATAAATAAAAATAGCCCCTTTCTATTTTTTGTTCTCTATTTAAATTTTAATGTGTTCACCACTCTGAGTAAAGTCTCCTTCTATCACCATTTATTCCTCCCTGTACTTTCTTCTACCTCCCCCAACCCCAATTGGAATGTTTTAAAGAATTTCTCTAATAGCTGAAAGCTATTGGGAGGGGCTTTTTGCAGAATCTTTCACGTTAAGGCAGGAATTTAATAAAAAAGAAATGATTGTCTAGCTGCTGACTGTAAATCCTGAAGCATTTTGATACTCCCAAACTATATCATTAATTCTGATTGCTTTCCTTTTAAGAGTGTGGGGAGAGTTTTCACAATCTTTTTTAAAAAACTGATTTTATTTATTTATTTCTAGAGAGAGGGGAAGGAAGGGAGAGAAGGAGAGAAACATCAATGTGTGGTTGCCTCTATCACACCCTCAACTGGGGACCTGGCCAGTAACTCAGGCATGTGCCCTGACTGGGAATCGAACCAGTGACCCTTTGGTTCTTGGGCCGGCACACAATTTACTGAGCCAAACTTATCTGGGCTCACAATCTTTTTTTATAATAACCTTTTCTGGTTGAGAACCAGTGGGGTTAGACAGACCTAGATTTGAATCTTGGCTCTATTATTCCCTGGCTCTGTGACTTTGAATAAGATAATACGCATCTCTGAATCTTTTTCTGTAGTAAGTTGATAGTGATAGTGCTGTCTTTGTTAGGTTATTGTGAGCAGTAAAATAAAATGTGAAAAATTTTTAATACGTGCTTCTATATGCACAGTGCCCAGTGCAAGGCAAACACTTAACTGTTAGCTTTTATTGTTATAAGCTGGGGGTGGCAATCTCTTTCTGTGATGCACCAGATAGTAAATATTTTAGGCTTTGAGGACCATGCAGTCTCTGTTATAGCTAACCAGCTCTGCCCGTACAGTGTCCCAACATCCATAGGCAGTGTGTAAATGGATGAGCAGGGCTGTGTTCTGATAAAACAGACTATTTATAAAAACAGACACGCGCTGTAGCTTGCTGACTCCTATTCCAGAGTACAGAAACTAACAAATGAAACAAGGCATGGAAATATTAAGATTTCAGTATAGCTCTTCTGTGAAATTGATTATCAAGAGAATTTAGGTTGATTAGAAACCTGTTTGCAACCCCAGGCATTACCTTTCAAAATCTCAGTGTTAAAACATAGTCTGTTCTGTTATTATATTTTATAGTAAAAATCTCAGCTACTAGGAATCATCAAAAACAAACACTTCTAGATCTATAAATTACTTTTGTGGAGAACATCCTAAAAATATATACTCTTTTGCCTTCTTAAAAACAGTGTATGAAAAATAATATAACCTTTAAAAAAGTAAAAACCTTTGAATTATATCTTATGATTTCATGAGTCAGGACTCTGTTGGGTGATTTTTGTGCTCCACCTTGTGCTAGTTGGGGTCACTAAGTGCTTTTCACCTGGTATGTGTGGGTTCGTCTGGAAGGTCCAAGATGGCTTCACTCACATACATATTTGTTGCCTTGGTAGAAGCAGATGGAAGGCTGGGCTCAGCTGGGACTGTCCACTGGAGCTCTACCTCATGGCCTCCTGGGCATGCTACTCATTTTTTTTTTTTTTAACGATACAATGTTGTGAGTCCCAGTTCCTGTAGAACCGTAATACCCTCAAGCCTCTGCTGGGATGTGCACACCTGTTGCCCTCCCTGGACCGCTGTGCCTGCTGATCTCAGCTGTGGTCTGGAGCAATGCTGGCTGGGTGACATCTTAGGAGGGTGGACGCTTAATTTGCTATGTGCAAGCTGCCTCGCTGGGCACAGTTAAGTGCTAAGAAAGAAACTTAAGATACACCTTAAAAAAGAAGGAAATCCTGCAGTGTGTGACAAAATGATTGAACCTGGAGGTCATGATACTGAGTGAAATAAGCCAGTCACAGAAGAACAAATACTATATGATTCCACATATATGAGGAATCTAAGATAGTCATGCTCATAGAAGCAGAGAGTAGAATGGTGATTGCCTGGGGCTGGAGGGAGGAGAAAATAGGGAGTTGCCACCCTAATGGGTCGAAAGTTTTAGTTATGCAAGATGAGTAAATTACAGCGATCTGCTGTGCAGCACGGTGCCTGTAGTTAACAAGACTGTGCAGTGCACTTAAACATTTGTTAAAAGGCTGTATGTCATGTTCAATGTTCTTACTGTATTAAAAAATTAAGACTTAGGAGCTAATACCATTTGGAAAAAAGGCTACAAAATATCAGAACTCAAGGTGTTTTTCTTCTGTTTATCTTATCTGTTTCCCGCCCCCCCACCCCCCACTTAAACACAGAGCGAGAGGGCGCATTTGTTAGAGCTGGGCAGTGAAACAAGGAAGGCTTAGGACAGAAGTAGCTGTAAGAGAGAGCCTAGGTGGGGCTGCTGTTGGCTCACTGAAAAGTTGGAGAACAAGGGCCTTGGAGACAGTTTCAGTGGTTTTGTTGCCTACTGTTCCCCTGGTTACAAGTCCCCTGGGGACCCCAGAATTTTTTTTTAAGTACATGCCTGAGAGAAGGGCATGGGCATGCTCCAAAGAGAGCATGCCTCCCTTCCCCATATTCTTTAGGAGACAGTACGTGTTGGGAGTGCAGAGTATGCGGACAGACCTGGGATTAGAAAGGACAGATTTCAGGGGTGGCCCCAGTTGGAACAGGGCCTAGTAGATAGGACTTGAATCTGTGTTTACCAGTAAGCACCCTACTTTGCTTAAATGATGTGTTTATTTTGAACAATTTATGTTGGGGAGGCTAAAGCTCCCCAAGTTATTCTTCTCCCACTTGCAGGCTCAGGGGTCATACACCTGCCCCGGCATCCTGACCGACCCGTTCTCGGAACCTCCGGAATGGCTTCTTCACTTTACGCACACCTTTTTATTTCTCTCCTCTCACCTGTTCAAAGTTATGGCTCTAAGATAATATTTTTTTAGCCTGGGTGTCTTGTATCATTTTTCTATATATATATTATAGAGCTCTTTAACAGCTCTTTAACTCTTTGCTATAGATGGGGTAATAATATCTACCTCAGATTGTAGGAATGATGTGAAGTGCTCAGAAAATGTTTAACTGTTACTGTTATCGGATAACCATCTTCCAAACTTCCTTTTTTTTAGAAACTGATTCAGCAGCGCAGAAAGAACATAGAAACCAGACACCTGCTCCATCTGCAGCTCAAACTTCCGCTCCTTCTAAGTACCACCGAACTCGATCTGGGGGAGCCAGGGATGAACGATATCGATCAGGTGAGAAGGAACTGGAAATTATCAGCAGAATAGTTTTTACTGATTTAATATGAACTGTGTGTCCTGAGAGCTTCTAATTTTTGTTTTGTTTTTGTTTGCTTGAAACACAGGTCTATATTGATTCATTTATCAGTCATTTATTGAGTGCCTATTATGTGCCAGGTGTAGTAGATACTCAGTATTCACTGAGCAAACTGTGGTACAGCAGCAAACTGTGCTCAAGGGCACAGGGGGAGCTAGACAAGCACAAAGGCAATGTGAATAAATACATAAGAGAGCAGAGTGCTTGCGTCCGGTATGTAGGGAGAGCTCAGTGGACTCTGTTAGAAGGGGCAGGTCCTTCTGTGTTTGCCTGAGCTGTTAATTAGTCTTGTAACTGATGGAGCGGGAACAAAAACTCACAATGCAACTCTTAAAATTTTATTTTTTCTGACCCAAAACATACCCATGGAAGGGGAAAGGCAACATGCTGTGGCTGGCAATGGGAGCACGGTCCTGTCGTGCCGTGTCTAGGACTGATGAGCAGAGAAGCACATCAGAGACCTTCAGGAGGACATAGTGCAGCGAGTCCACCCCATGCCCTTCTGCTGCCCATAGTAGTCTCTGCAGCACCTTTATTGTACTAGAAGACGAACTGGGATACAAGTTTACTTTCTCTGGATTTTGACTCACTTGTGCTAGCCAACGTTATCTTAACCTTATTTTGAATTGTACATCAGGGTGTATGTTACATCCTCTCAGAAACTGCTTCAGAGAAAACCAGGTAAAGGACATGGATGCAGAGCTATGTCAGCCATTATGTGAGCACCGGAAGGATGGAGACGTGTTCAGTCAAAAAAAAAAAAAAAAAAAATAGAGGTTGCATGCCACACCCGAATTTTCCTTTGTACCTTACCTGGTCTTGAGGTCAGGGGAGGCTTTCTCAGAGAATAAGACTTTTAAATTGAGTCATGGCAGAAAGACAAGAGTTCGTCAGGTAAAAGGGAAATAGCATCAGATAGTAGACCTGAAAATAGTTCATTATGGCTGGAACCTAGAATGCAAGGGCCCAGAAGGAAGTGGGAGGTGAGGCTAGCAAGATTACCAGGGGCAGAACCTTGAGGAGGCTTGAATAGCATGGAAGGATTTTCAGCAGAGCAGTACATAATGAGATTTGTACTGTAGCTCATCCCAGCTGTACACTGTATCTATATCTGTCTGTCTATGTGCTAAATGGATAATTTGAAGAAAGGAAGGAATAAAATAGTTATTGGGCCCTGGCTGGTATGGCTCAGTGGATTGAGTGCAAACCAAAGGGTCTCCGGTTCGATTCCCAGTCAGGGCACATGCCTGGATTGTGGGCCAGGTCCCCAGTAGGGGGTGTGCAGGAGACAACCACACATTGATGTTTCTCTCTCTTTCTCCCTCCCTTCTCTTTCTAAAAATAAATAAATAAAATCTTTTTTAAAAAAGTAGTTATTGATTAAGAATGGATTTGTGGGAGGTAAGGCTGGATGTAGAGAAGTAGTATATCAGGAGCTCTTGTTAGTTGCCAGGCCCCAAGCCCGATTTCCCAGGTACCCAGTGTGGCCTTTTGAGGCTGGTGCCCAGGTTCAGCAGCAGCATCTAAGGGGGTTTATCCTTTGCGCCTGTCATCCCTGGCCTTCTAGGGGTGTTTTGTTTTGTTTTTTATTTCGGTGTTTTTTGTTTGTTTGTTTTCACAACATATAATAAAAGGATTAGTGAAGAACTGAAAGATGATTCTCTGCATCCTGTGTCCAAGCTGATCACATAGTAAAAGACTTCAGTGAACTCATTCAGTAGAGTAAAATTTTGACCTTCACCTAGTAAAAACCAGCTGTGATCTCTAGCCCCTGTCCTTTATACAAGTTTTTGTCGGATATACCCCAAATATCAGAAAGTACAGTTTGTGAATCAGAAACTGGTTAGCAGACTGTTCAGTGTCTTGGGTAGGTGCAAGGGTATTGAAGAGAGTTTAATAGTCTGGTTTTGAATATTTGTCTCACTGGGACTTTTTTCAGGGTAGATGTGAGATGTAGGCTAAGAGAAGATAAAGTAGGGAAGAAAGGGTTATTTAAAAACCCTGAAGAGCCCTGGCTGGTGTAGCTCAGTGGATTGAGCGCGGGCCTGCGAACCAGAGGATCGAGGTTCGATTCCCAGTCAGGGCACATGCCTGGGTTGCAGGCCAGTTCCCAGCAGGGGACACACGAGAGGCAACTGTACATTGATATTTCTCTCCCTCTCCCTTCTACCCTTCCCCTCTAAAGATAAATAAATAAAAAAAATCTTAAAAACAAAACAAAACAAAACAAAAAAAACCCTGAAGAAATCAGAAGTTATGAGAGGACTGCAATGCTGATATGAAGGGGAACAGGAAAAAAGTATACAAGCATGGATTTTTGTGAAAATCACATTTTCAACTAAGTAGCAAAGGAAAGCCCAGCACATGCTGAGAATTGTGGCTTACATGAATAAGGAGCCAACAGTAGTAGCAAAAGCCGAGCAAATTAAGTTACAGAATTTGATGTGAGTTGAACTTTACCTCTTTGCCACTGTCATAGGAAGGGTTACATTTACAAGTCACATGCAAAAATAGCTTAAGACATAGGTTGTATTTAGTGGAAATCACAAGAATTCAGAGTAAAGTGATGGGTGCACAGAAAGGACTTAATATTGATGTCAGTAAGTTCAACAGGAAAATTCTCTGTCTCCTTTTTCAAATTATAAAAGAAAGTTTATTTAGAAAATCACAGAAGTAGCAGAAGTGAGCTGGAGAAGAAATGGCTCAGGAAACAAGTTGCAGCAAAAGAAGGGCCCTTGGAGCTTAGGGAAGAGAGAGAGAGAAACTTGGAGGGATAAAAGAAGGACTGGAAAATTCTCTCTTATTTGGTAGAGGCTTGTTAACACCTATGACATTTCAACCAGTCATAATAAAATCTAAATAGACGTAGTTTCACGTTTCAGACTCATTGGAAAGAGATAATATTTATTTAGAGTTTAGATCATCTGACCTGATTTTTCTTCCTGTGCTTAGCCATGAGGGTCTGGCATGTTAAATACACTCATTTGGTGCCTCTTTTTTCTGCAGATCAAGGTATGATGCACCTTTCTTCACACATGTTATGGTCACAAGTGTAGAAAATACACAGTTAATGCCTGAGATGGCCAGTGATCTGATTGTCATTCTTTTTCTATTTCTTTTTTTATTTGAGAGAGAGAGAGAGAAACATCAATTTGTTATGCCACTTGTTTATGCATTCATCGGTTGATTCTTGTTTGTGTCCTGGCCAGAGATGGAACCGGCAACCTTGGTTTATGGAGGGCTCTAACCAACTGGGCTACCAGGCCAGGACCTGATTGTCATTCTGATAACTCCTTTAATGTTAACCTTTTGAGCAATTAGCCACTGCAAACAAAACAAAAGCAAAAAAGGGACTTTAAAGGACTATTTGTATCACTTTATTCAGCTCAAACATTAGTGCTGGAAAAGGATACCTAGCTCTTAGGTGCTTCTGACAGAGACATCCAAAGGCGGCTGTGTCTGGGGACTGACCTTTTGAAGTGATTTCTTTATCAAAGATCAAGATGAATTGTGTACTGGTAAGTGAGTGGAATCCAGTTAAGACAGAGCAGGCTGTTCTTACTGATAAGAGGCTTTGTTAACACAGTAACTGAACATCTTCTTTTCACATGGGCATATGAGCCAGGGTTTATCATGTTAGAAAATAGTTGGGTGCTTTGATTTGGTCTGTGGTCTGATGCTACAAATTCTTGTGGCAGAGAAGAAAAGACTCTAATTATTAATTATTCAAGTAGGTCATCTAAAGCTTGTTTAATCTGAATAATTCTCTGTTTTTAGCAAGTTTGCTCTCAAATGTTTCATACCTTATGCAAAAATGTACTTTTGGAATGGTATAATTTAATTAAGTGTGAGCATTTGATTTGCTATTGTTCTCTTGTTGAGAAAGTGCTTTTTCTGGGTATAAGCAGTTAATCATTTGTTTTCCAAGGCAGCTAAGAACCATATTTCATCTAATAAAAAAAGGATGCTTTTCCTAGTTAACATATCTGAAATCAAAATATGTTTTATATAAAATGGCATCATAGACACAATTAAATATAGCAGTCTTGATTCAACTAAGTAAACCTCAGAGACACTAAAATAGTGTAATAAATATAAATGCAGTAGAAAATACTTCATTTCAGAGCCAAAAGGAAGTTGGTATTGTGGTCTTAAAAGTGATAGTGCAGCTTAGAGACTTCCGGCAAGATGGAGGCGTAGGTGGACAAACTGTGCTTCCTCTCACAACCAAAATTAAGGACAACAAATATTTAGAAACAAGAAAACAACCAGAACTGATAGAAAATTGAACTGTACGGAAGTCCAACAACCATTCATCAAGACCAGTAAGAGGGGTGGAGTCACAGCAGGAAAAAGTGGAGGTGTGGACCTGGGAACGCAGGCAGCAGTGGCTGGCAGTTCCCATGTGTGCTGGCAGCGGCTGGCAGACCCCAGGCCTACAGGCAGCGGCTGGCGGATCCCGGGCACAGGTGGCAACAGGTGCAGACCCAGTGAGGCTGTGCAGGGCAGCTGGCTGACCAGGTGGTCCCACATTCACGTGCGCACGTATTCCAGGCAAAGGGGAAGCGGCAGAAGGGACTGGAATCCAAGAGAGAACGGAGCAAGCGCCATTGTTCCCTCTCGGACATACAGCATCCCAACTCAGTGACTAGGCTGCCCTGCACTGGGAAACACCTAAGGCTCCACGCCTCACTACGTAACAGCTGCCACCAGACCCAAAAAAAAACAAAAAACAAAAACAAAAAAAAAACAAAATACCAAAGATGGCTCAAATTGGAGAACAAATGAAAGCCCCAAAGCCAATTCCTCTAAGCAACCAAGAGATGGCCAGCCTATCAGATTCACAGTTCAAAGCCCTGGTGATCAGGATGCTCACAGAATTGGTTGATTTTGCTCACAAATTAGATGAAAAAATGCAGGCTATAATATGTGAAATGAAGGAATACGCATGGGAACCAATAGAGGTGGGAGGAAAACTGAGACTCAGATCAATGGAGTGGACCAGAAGGAAGAAACAAACAACCAAACAGAAAAGAAGGAACAAACAAGGATTCAAAAAAATGAGGAGAGGCTTAGGAACCTCCAGGGCATCTTTAAACGTTTCAACATTAGAATTATAGGGGTACCAGAAGGGGAAGACGAAGAGCAACAAGTGGAAAACTTATCTGAACAAATAATAAAGGAGAACTTCCCCAATCTGGCAAAGGAAATAGACTTCCAGAAAGTCCAGGAAGCTCAGAGAGTCCCAAAGAAGTTGGACCCAAGGAGAAACACACCAAGGCACATCATAATTACATTAGCCAAGATGAAAATGAAGGAGAGAATTCTAGAAGCAGCAAGGGATAAGGGCACAGTCACCTACAAAGGAGTTCCCATCAGGCTGTCAGCTGATTTCTCAAAAGAGACCTTCCAGGCAAGAAGTATTTGAAGTCTTGAAAGGCAGGGACCTACATCCAAAATTGCTCTATCCAGCAAAACTTTCATTTAGAATGGAAAGGCAGATAAAGTGCTTCTCAGATAAGGTCAAGTTGAAGGAGTTCATCATCACCAAGCCCTTATATGAAATGTTAGAGGGACTTATCTAAGAAAAAGAAGATAAAAAATATGACAGTGAAAAGACAGCAAACTCACAATTATTAACAAGCACACCTAACAAAACAAAAACAAAGCCAACAGCTAGAACAGGAACAGAATCACAGAAATGGAGATCATATGGAGGGTTAGCAACAGGGGAGTGGGAGGAGGAGAGAGGGGGAAAAGGTACAGAGAATAAGTAGCATAGACAGTGGGTAGAAAATAGAGAGGGGGAGGGCAAAAATAGTGTGGGAAATGTAGAAGCTGAAGAACTTATGACACATGGACATGAACTATAAGGGGGGAATGTGGGTGGGAGGGGGTATGCAGAGTGGAGGGGAATGATGGGGGAGAAATGGGACAACTGTAATAGCATAATCAATAAAATATTTTTTAAAAAGTGATAGTGCAACAGTTTGGCTACATCTTTTAAACTCGAAATATTTATGCACTTTGACCCAGAAGTCGAGCTTCCAGGAGTTTCTTTAAACCACCTACATATGTGCACAAAGATGTGTGTGTGTGTGTTTGTTGTAGTATTGTTTGTAATAATACGGTGATTAAATGTTATAGTATGTCCACACAATGGAATTCTATGACAGCTGGTTTTAAAATTCTATGAAGGCTCATAGAAAAAAATGAGGTAGATCTATTTGTGCAGATATGGAAAGATCTATTTGTGCAGATATGGAAAGATAGCTCAGTGGATTGAGTGCCAGCCTGTGAACCAAAGGGTCACTGGTTTGATTCCCAGTCAGGACACATGCCTGGGTTGCGGGCAGGGTCCCCAGTAGGGGGCATGAGAGAGGCAGCTGATCGATATGTCTCTCTCACATTGAAGTTTCTGTTCCTCCCTTCCCCTCTCTCTAAAAGTAAATAAAAATTTTTTTAAAAAGTACAAAACATTTTTAAGTAACAAATTCAGGATACTATATATTATGAAGTATGACTCAATTTTGTGAATGTTAATAATTTCTATATTAGTATTTACACTGACATAGAAACTGGAAATGTATGTACCAAACTATTGAAGTGAGATTATTTCTGGGAAGTGGTGGATCTAGGAAAAATTTTTTCTTGAGTATTATATTTTTTTTATCTTTTTCCAATATGTATATTTTTTCTAGTTTTTTATTGTGGTAAGATATAAGATACACATAACATAAAATTTATGTATATAATTTTAACAAAAAATAACAAAAGTAGTTTTTAAAGTGATAGCTGTGGATAAATGATTTAAAGCCTTAAATCAATTATCATTCTTCCTGATTCTTATTCTAAGTGTGAGTATACTAACATTATATGTTAGTATACATTCCATTTCCTTACTAAGTTATAGGTCTGTTAAGATTTTTAATTTCTTCATTATTCAGTTTTGATAGGTTGTATCTTCTGTGGAATTTATCCATTCCTTTTAGGTTATCCAATTAGTGGTATATAATTGTAATCTCTCTTTTTTAAAGAAGATTTTATTTCTTTATTTCTAGAGAGAGGGGAAGGAAGGGAGAGAGGGAGAGAAACATCAATGTGTGGTTGCCTCTTGTATACCCCCAACTGGGGACCTGGCCCACAACCCAGGCATGTGCCCTGACTGGGAATCGAACTGGTGACCCTTTGGTTTGTAGGCTGGTACTCAGTCCACTGAGCCACACCATCCAGGGCACAAAATCATAAGCATGTAATTCTGTAATATAATATGATCACACTCAAGCACTCTATATGCCATTTTAGGTGAAATATTAAAATTAAAACTATAAGTTTTTACATCCATATTATTACCCAACCAACCACACTCAAAGCAGGCATTACTTCTGCCGGACCCTGTGTACAGTCATGCACCACTTAACAGCAGGGATGTGTTCGGAGGAAGCTTGTTAGGCAATTTTATCATTGTGCAAATGTCAGAGTGCCCTTAGAGAAACCTGGATGGTATAGCTTATTATACACCTGGCTGTATATGGTCCAGCCTATTGCTCCTGGGCTACAACATGCACAGCATGTTACTGTACAACAACATGAGATTAAATCAAGCATGAGAGACCATAACACAATCAAGAGACATTAAATACAAGATGTATGAGGCTGCTCTTGGTGTAACATGGCATACTGTTTTACACTAAACTTTTTATATAAGTAGAAATTGTGTACTCCAAAATAATGATAAAAAATAGAGTAAATATGTAAACAGTAACATAGTCATTTATTACCATTATCAAATATGTACTATACATTATTGTATGTGCTGTACTTTTATGTGATTGATAGTACAGTAGGTTTGTTTATACCAGCATCACCACAAACATACATAATGTGCTGTGTTATGATGCTAGGCGAGAGGAACTTTTCATCTCCATTATAATATTAAGGAACCACTGTAGTATATGCAGTCTTTAGCTTTTTCTTAGAATACCACCAACTAATAAACACAGAAGAAATGATGAAGTTGTAAAACCACGGTTTTGTAACCGTTATGGAAATAATTGATTCTGCCAAGAATCATCGATGGATGCTGAAATTAGTGGGTGAAAGTTTAATGAAGTATATAACATTTGCATAGTCTAAAAGTATTCATCAATAAATTAATTACACAAAGAAGAATAGTATCTTTACAGTGGATTAACTTAGCAAATACCATCTTAATCAAGTGTACAGCCATGGCTGGTGTAGCTCAGTGGATTGAGCGCGGGCCTGCGAACCAAAGGATCGCGGTTCGATTCCCAGTCAGGGCACATGCCTGGGTTGCCAGGCCAGTTCCCGGCAGGGGACATACAAGAGGCAACCGCACATTGATGTTTCTCTCCCTCTCTCCTTCCCTTCCCCTCTAAAGATAAGTAAACAAAAAAAAAAAAAAAAAAATCAAGTGTACAATTGAAATTACTATCACCAATAATAAGGCAGGTGCATCCTGACATCATCATGTTTCAAGAAGACATTACTTTTGTGATATTCTCCCAAAATGTATAACCTGAATCTAATTGTGAGGAAGTATTAACAAAACCAATATTAGAAGAAAAAAAAAACAGTATTAAGGAGCAGTCTGTAATGTAACTAGTCTGTACAAAGTGTCAGTGCATTGAGCCACAAAGGTTGAGAAACTGTTCTTGGTTATAGGATGCTAAAGAGATATGACAATTAAATGTAATGTGTGATGCTGTATTGGGTCCTGGATCAGGAAAAAGGGCAGAAAAACTCTCAAAGACATTATTGGGACAATTGGCTAACTTGGAATATGGGTTATGGATTAGATGATATCGTATTTTGCCATGTATAATGCACAGTTTTTAGCCCAAATTTCTAAAAAATATATTTTATTGATTATGCTATTACAGTTATCCCATTTTCCCCTCTTCACTGCCCTCCACCCTGCCCACCCCCTCCCATCCACATTCCCCTCTTTAGTTCATGTCCATGTGTCATACTTACAAGTTATTTGGCTTCTACATTTCCCATACTATTCTTAACCTCCCCCTGTCTATTTTCTACCTACCATCTATGCTACTAACTCTCTGTACTTTTTCCCCCTCTCTCCCTTTCCCACTCCCCTTTTGCTAACCCTCCATATGATCTCCATCTCTGTGGTTCTGTTCCTGTTGTAGTTGTTGGCTTAGTTTCTTTTGTTTTTATTTTAGGTGTGGTTGTTAATATCTGTGAGTTTGCTGTCTTTTTACTGTACATGTTTTTTATCTTCTTTTTTCTTGGATAAGTCCCTTTAACATTTCATATAATAAGGGCTTGGTGATGATGAACTCCTTGAACTTGACCTTATCTGAGAAGCACTTTATCTGCCCTTCCATTCTAAATGAAAGCTTTGCTGGATAGAGCCATCGTGGTTGTAGGTCCTTGACTTTCATGACTTGGAATACTTCTTTTCCAGCCCCTTCTTGCCTGGAAGGTCTCTTTTGAGAAATCAGCTGACAGTCTGATGGGAACTCCTTTGTAGGTGACTGTCCCCTTATCCCTTGCTGCTTCTAGAATTCTCTCCTTCATTTTCATCTTGGCTAATGTAATTATGATGTGCCTTGGTGTGTTCCTCCTTGGGTCCAACCTCTTTGGGACTCTGAGCTTCCTGGACTTGCTGGAAGTCTATTTCCTTTGCCAGATTGGGGAAGTTCTCCTTTATTAAATGTTCAAATAAGATTTCCACTTGTTGCTCTTCTTCTTCCCCTTCTGGTACCCCTATAATTCAGATGTTGGAACATTTAAAGATGTTCTGGAGGTTCCTAAGCCTCTCCTCATTTTTTTTTTTTAAATATTTATTTATTTATTTATTTTTAGAGGGGATGGGTAGGAGAGAGGGAGAAGGAGAGAAATATCAATGTATGGTTGCCTCCTATGCGTCCCATGCTGGGAACTGGCCTGCAACCCAGGCATGTGCCCTGACTGGGAATCGAACCGCGATCCTTTGGTTCGCAGGCCCGCGCTCAATCCACTGAGCTACACCAGCCAGAGCTTCTCCTCATTTTTTTGAATTCCTGTTTCTTCCTTGTTTTCTGTTTGGTTGTTAGTTTCTTCCTTCTGGTCCACTCCATTGATTTGAGTCCCAGTTTTCCTCCCATCATTATTGGTTCCCTGTACATTTTCCTTTATTTCCCTTAGCATAGCCTTCATTTTTTCATCTAATTTGCAACCAAATTCAACCAATTCTGTAAGCATCCTGATTACCAGCGTTTTGAACTGTGCATCTGATAGGTTGGCTATCTCTTTGTCACTTAGTTGTATTTTTTCTGGAGCTTTGATCTGTTCTTTCGTTTGGGCTTTTTTTTTTTTTTTGTCTTGGCATGCCTGTTACATAGTGAGGGGTGGAGCCTTAGGTGTTCACCAGGGCAGGGTAACCCACGTTGCTGGGTTGTGACAGTGTATGTGGGGGAGGGGTCCAAGAGGAAACAATGGTGCTTGCTCAGTTCTGTGCAGGATTTCAGTCACTTCCCCTGCTTCCCACAAGCAATTTGGGACCTTCTGGTGCTGATTCCTGGGTGAGTGGGTTTGTGTATGTTCTAGGACCCTGTGGATCTCTCCAACGAACTCTCCTGTGAGTCTGGGAGTCTCTCCCACCACGTCAACCCCCACAGGTGTTTTCATTTGGTGTGTTTTGAGGCTTTATTTCTTGGTGCTGGGACCCTGGGTTGCGCGATCTGGCTCGTTCCCCAGTTTCACCTGGTTTATCTGCATGTGAATATGATACTGCCCAGTCCGCCAGCCACCTTGAGAGCCACACCTTGTTCCACAATCTGCTACTTCGCTGGGTCCACCAGCTGCCCCCAGAGCCCTCTCTGTCCTGACTGCCTGACTCCACCCCTCCTACCAGTCTAGAAGCATGTGTCTTCTTTCCTTGGTTGTTGGACTTCCATATAGTTCAATTTTCTCTAAGTTGTGGTTGTTTTTTGTTTTTAAATTGTTGTTGTTCTTCTTTTGATTGTGGAAGGAGGCACAGTGTGTCTACGTACTCCTCCATCTTGTCCGGAATTCTTTAGCCCAAATTTTTGAGGGAAAAGTAAGGGTACGCATTACACATTGGTAGTACCAATTCCATATCTACATAAATGTTTTCAGTTCTTTTTATTTATGCTTGTGCATTAAAAGCATAACTCTCTGAAGCAATTAACAATATTTATATGTGAAATAATACCCTGGAATATGATCATCTGTTTTGTTCTGAATATAAATAAATAACTATATTAAAAAATTCAAATGATTTTTTTTTCCTCAAAGTTTGGGCCAAAAATGTGGGTCTGCGTTATACATACGAGCACATTATACATGGCAGAATATGGTAGTTTGTATCAATTTTGAATTTCTGGGTTTTGGTAAATGTACTGTGGTTATGTAAGCCATAAATCCTGTATATCTCAGTAATTGTTGGAATTAATTTTAGAGAACTAGGCTTAGACATGTGTGTTAAAGTGAAAATACTGAATTATTCTTCCTGTAAGTAGTTGCTATGAATAGTAGAAAAAAATTGGAAACAAGTTTGCTTAACAAATTATGGCATACAACAGGGAAATACTATGCAGCCCTTAAAATTGTGTTATAGGTCTGTGTTCACACAGAATGATGTCTCTAGTTAAATTAGTGAGGGTTTTTTTGTTCTTATTGAATGAAACTGGTCAACTCAGGCTACCTTAAATATCTGGGATGGATCATAGAAACAAAGGAGCAAATGAGAAATCCCTAGAAAGAGAGAAGTGGCTTTGGGGATGTGAACCTTGAAGTTCAAGAACCTTTCTTCCAAGCAGTGTCATTAAAGTGACTCCAAGCTAGGGCCTGCAGTTTGTGGATTCCGAGTTTAACCCCTCGCCCAACGGATTTGATTGGTCCAGCTTTTTTAAGGGTCACATTTATATACTACAGACAGGCCTTTAAGGATGGTTTGTTTGCATGTGGATTGGGCCCATTTCCTGAGAAGAGGAAGTTGTTGGGAACTAGGAAGTCACTTCAGTTATCTACCTCAGTAGGATTGTGTAAGAGTTAAAAAAAAATCAAAGCAGAATATAAAATACTGTTTACAGTATGATCTGATTTTGTAGAAATGTAGAGTGAGTTTGGGGTGGGAGTGGAGAATCAAGATTTCTGTCTGGTTATGTTAATTTTGAGATCCCAATGACACATTCAAGTGGAGGGCTGGATTCTTTTGTAGCCAAGTGGCAAACAAGTAGCATCAGCCTTTATATTTTAGCACAAATGATAAATAAAAATCACCTAAACATCCCTCTTTCAACAATAAGGCAGCTGTAGGTCAGCCCACAGAAGTAAAATAACTTTAAGAGCCAGGAACTGATAAATGCAAATGTTTAATCTTTCAGATATTCACACAGAAGCAGTTCAAGCTGCTCTGGCGAAGCATAAAGAACAGAAAATGGCTTTGCCCATGCCAACCAAAAGGCGGTCCACGTTTGTTCAGTCTCCTGCGGATGCCTGCACACCTCCTGGTAAGTTTGTCAGAGCCTTTCTCTCACAGTTGCTTCTTTGATGTTCCTGAAATAAGTTCTAGTTTTTTTGTTTTGTTTTTCTGAGGTAGGGGCCAGAACTCTCTCCTCCCCATCAGAGGTGTATCAGTGCACACCGAAGGGCTTGTTTTGGTTGTTGCATCCCAAACAGCACACAAAAAGATGTCTTAAGAGTAAAGCTATTTAAATTTTTTTTTTCATTTGGAATTTCTGGCATATCCTTGCTATACCACCAAAATCATGTAGTCATAAATAAATACAGGCTAAAGCTTAGAGTCTAAAACAATCCTGTCCTGGTTAAATAGCCGTTTTCACTGACATTCAAAATATGATCAGCAGTCACATAGTCTTTTAAACAGTCATACTCCTAAGTCAGATGCTTTGTCTCTGCAGCAGTCATAGGAGTAAGTAGACTTGGGAAAAAATTGTGTCATTAGAGATGATGGGAGAGCAATCAGGCAAAGTTGTAATCAGTCTGAAAACATATATGTGTGTTTGTGTGTGTGTGTTAATATATTTTGTATATACTTACATGTGTTTTAGGAACCACTTTCTATAATAGGCTCATGAGATCAGTGGGATCCAAGTGTCTTCATTTTTATTTCTCAGACAATTCTTAATTCCCCCTAAGATAAATTTAAAAATTTCAACTTCATATTGGAAGAGCAGCTGGAACAACTTTAAGTTGTCTTATCTATTCAGAATTTTTTTTCAAAGTTTAAAAAAAACTTTTTAAAAAGGTTCTTTTTAGATGAAATCCCAGCCAGGATCTCAGTATAGGCTCTCAGACTAAAGATAGGAAATCTATTTCAGAGCTTCAATGTAGTGTCTGTGTCCCTAATGCATGTTACTGGTAATGAAATCTTCCCCATGTTGCTTTGCTCTACACCACTTACTGTGTTTGGGGAGATACCCAGGAAGGTTACATCGTTGTGGTTGACTTTGATTCACAGCTGTGGAGTTGAGCTATTCACGTGGATCCTCTTCCCTTGTGCAGGTTCCTGTTTATAGTTTTCTCCTAGGTTTTGGTTAACTTCTCAGCATCTGGGTGTGCTGTGGGCCCATTAACTTTTTGTGCTTTTTTTCTTACCTGTGGTGTCAATATGTTTGAAAGAGAAATAGCTCTGTGGCTTCAAGTGTTTTCTCAGAATGTAACTCAGCATACCTCTAGCAGCAGACCATCACAGTAAGACATTTTGTGTCTCTAATGGTGCATACTTCCAGCCCACTCAATTAAAAATCTTGGATGGTTTCCCTTCCAATTTGTACAGCAGTTGGGTCCTGGTGGACAAAGGGGGCTCTTAGTTGTTAGCTGTTTCGTGCTGGCAGATTGTGCTACAGCACAGCTGAGGGTTCAGTTGTAGTAAATGGCAAAGGGTAGAGAGCAATGTGACTCAGTTCTTAGAAACAATCCTCTCCAGAACTGTATTAAAGCAGTGTAGTTTCAGAGTAAACAGTCTGCTCTCATGGCCTGGGTTAAATGTGAGAGTGCAGCAAAGGATCTTGAGAATGCTCAGAAGAAATGGAAACCTTTTTTATCCCCTTTTACAAAAGTCATTGCCTGAGGGGAATTTAGCAACCCTAGAAATAAATGGTGGCTGAATGAGACCATAGTCCTTTGCAATTCACGTATTGCTAAACCCAAATGTTCCACTGTCTACAGCTTTAAAGATGTGTATATTCTTGATCACCTTATATGTTTTAATAATTTCACAATTGGGGAGATTCAGTCCTCTCTTCTAAGACCTTTAAAAGATTTTCCATCCATTCATTTACTTTTCTGGGGACTTTTTAATAGTATATTCAGAACCTCGGTGTGCTCTTAGGGATGGACATTGTTACTGGAATCCCCATGTTTTCCCTTGAGTCTGTCTGCCTGTGCTCACTGGCCCAAAGAAATGCACGAGCAGGAGTTTGCAGTATAGAAAGAAAAACAGTTTAATATTGAATTAGCCAGTCCAGAAATAGGCGGCTAATGCTAAAGACCCAACTCCCTGATGGCATGTAGGTTACAGATTGTATAGGGCAAAATCACAAGACATCAGGTTGAGGGCCTGATTGGTTAGGAGTGAGGTAAGGGTAATAAATTATTTCTTCAGGGCTTGAGGACAGCTCCAGGGCTTTGGTCTCATGGAAAGTAGCCAGGTGGTCGTTCTACCTTAGGGCTCTGGAACTGAAACATACTCGAGTCATGTGACCCTGTGACTATTAGTTACGTCTGGGATACTGTCTCCTGCTGCCTACACGGGCTGGGGCAGTGTTGCTGATTATGGGGGAAAGGCTAGGCCTGTGAGGAGTAGAGAGAGAGAGGGAGAGATGACTTCTAGAGTTAGGATTTAAAACTAAATTTAATCAAATTCATAGGACGCTCGGTTTGAACATCAGTGTTGTCAAATAGAAGAGGAATTTTCTCCCATCATGAAGGAACATGAAGAGCAGCACCCTCTGTAGTGATTGCTCACATGGACCCTATATGGAGCCAGATCTGGATGCTCCCCCTTAACAGTGACACATGTGCCCAGGACAGACACTGTGATGGAAGGTGGGGAGAACTGTATGGTGAAGCATTCGTTTAGCACCTTTCAATTTAGAGGACGGGAAAAGCTGTTCTCAGGCTAGGATTCCAAATCCATTCTCTCCAAGCTTCTGAGAGCCACTACTTAGAGACGTGGCTATCTCCTATTCCTATTGCAGTATAAGCGTACATCACTGTCTCTCTTCCAGACTAACCCAGGGATGGCAGGTAGGTTTTCATCTTGCATATTTACTTTGATATTCCCTGAAACAGTGGCATTTAGAAGAATGCCTAGACTTCAGTCAAGGGATGGGGAGGAAGAAGAGAATTGATGTTAACCATTGCCGGTTAAAGGCTGTTTTTTAAAAAACAGGTTCTGGGCAGCTATAAAAAATAAACTTGCGTGAGTTTGTTTCTAGAAAAGTTGTGCCACTCTTGCAAGGAAAAATCGACTTCAAACTTCACAGTATTTTAGTCATGTTTTTCTTTGTGCACTGAGAGGAGGTCACATACACATCACTTGGGTCAAGAACGTTTGAGCGGTCAGGGCCTGCATGCTGCATGTACAGTCCGGGGTGAACCTGGCTTGTGGGGTACCTGCTTGAGCGCACGAGCCAGTTACCTGGTTTAGGGAGCACGCACCACTAAATATTGGAATTACTGAATTGATGACCATTTAGAGCTATTTTTGGAGGGATTTAATAAAAAAGGATTTGAGGAGCAAAATGTCATAAATCTTGGCTTCTTTATGGAAAACACAGTAAATACTTGGCATGGGAAATAATTTGTCTTTTGTGTGTAAATCATTCTCAAATAATAAAGTGTCAGTCAACCTAAAATTTGCTTATTGACATGCACACTGATTTCTGTCTTTGGATTGAAAATTTTAATCCTCCAAGTTGGTGGCAATCTCTGGTTCTTCCAGGGTCCTTTCTCAGAGTCTTTTAGCCTGCTTGAATTACTGCCATCCAGTTCCTTTATGTGCTGAAATCATTTACTAGTGTCATGAGACAATTACCTCAACTCTTTCTTTGTAAGAGTTCTTTGTGTAACAGTATTACTCATTCATACAGATAAACATAATGTAAAAACTGCAGTATATGTTTTTCCCCCTCCAAGCTTTTTCTGCACCTGTGTGGACTTACCCTACACTGCACTGCGGGTACCAGGATGACCAAATAGATCACATAATGACCCAAAAGCACAGTAAACTATTTCAATGGGCTTGGGTAGAAAGAAACTTAAATTTAGAGGTCTGTCTCACTCACGACTTTGCTTGCAGTGACTGTAGTAGTAAATCATAGTGCCAGACAAGGAGAATTTTACCTCTCTGAGTTACTCTGACACCTGTGGACAGGCTGGGGTATTGTTACAGTTTTAACATACTTGAGTGATGCTCTACGGGATTATAGTATGTTACAGTATGTTAAGGACTTTCACATACCCATGGCAGCCCTGCCCCACTTGGTCCTCATAAGTACTTTGTGAAGCAGGATGGGCAGGCTTCTTTAGAGATGAGGAAACAAACAGGTTCATGGTCACTTACTTGAGGTCAGACAACAGTTAAGCCTCAGACTCCAGTCTTCTTGATTTTGTTTTTCACTCTACTAAAGCCTCATGTTTGGGAAATCTTTGTTTACTTAAGAGATACATGTATTCTTTTCTTTTAAAATATATTTTATTAATTATGCTATTATAGTTATCCCAGTTTTGTCCCTTTGCCACCCTGTACCCGAATCCCCTTCCCTCCAGTAATTCCCTCTACCCCCCACCCCTGTAGTTCATGTCCGTGGGTTGTGCACATTAGTTCTTTGCCTTCTCCATTTCCTATACTATTCTTAACATCCCCCTATCTATTTTGTACCTACCAATTATTCTTCCTAATCCCTGTACCGTTTCTCCCATTCTCCCCTTTCCCCCTCCCTACTGATAACTCTCCAAATGATCTCCATGTCTATGATTCTGTTCCTGTTCTCATTGTTTGCTTATTTGTTTTTTTGTTTTTGTTTTTTTTTTTTAGATTTAGTTGTTGGTAATTGTGAATTTGTTGCCATTTTAACATTCATCGTTTTGATCTTCCTTTTCTTAGATGAGTCCCTTTAACATTTCATGTGATAATGGCATGGTGATGATGAGCTCCTTTAACTTCACCTTATCTGGGAAGCACTTTATCTGCCCTTCCATTCTAAATGATAACTTTGCTGGATAGAGTAATGTAGGTTGCAGGTTGCCATTTTTCATCACTCTGAATACTTCTTGCCAATCCCTTCTTGCCTGCAAAGTTTCTTTTGAGAAATCAGCTGACAGTTTTATGGGAACTCCTTTGTAGATAACTGTCTTTTTTTCTCTTGATGCTTTGAAGATTCTCTCTATATCTTTGACCTTTGGCATTTTAATTATGATGTGTCTTGGTGTGGTCCTCTTTGGGTCCAACTTGGTTGGGACTCTCTGTGCTTCCGGGACTTGTGTGTTTATTTCCTTCACCAAATTAGGGAGGGTTTTTTGTTTTTTTTTTTTTTAATTTTTTTTTTTTTCAAATAAGGTTTCAATTTCTTGCTCCTCTTCTTCTGGCATCCTTGTGATTCCAGTGCTGGCACTTTTGGAGATGTCCCAGTGTCTTCTTATTCCCTCTTTGGGGTTTTTTTTTGTTTGTTTTTGTTGTTGTTTTGTTTTTTTGAATTCTTGTTTCCTCATTCTGTTCTGGCTGAATATTTATTTCTTCCTTATGTTCCAAATCGTTGATTTGAACCCAGGCTCCCTGTGGATTTTTCTTTATTTCATTTTATTTCAGCTACAGCCTTCACTTCTTCCATTATGCTTTTGCCATACTCAGTGAGTTCTCTGAGCATCCTTGTCACAAGTGTTTTGAACTCTGCATTTGGTAGGTTGGTTATCTCCATCTTGTTTAGTTCATTTTCTGAGGTTTTGTTCTGTTCTTTCATTTGGGCTGTATTTCTTTGTCTCCTCAATTTGGCAGCCTCCCTGTGTTTATTTCTGTGTATTAGGTAGAGCTGCTTTGACTCCTTGTCTTAGTGTACCTGCTAAATTGTATGGGGTGAAGCCTTAGATATTTGCCAAGGTTGGGCAACTCACTTCGCTGCTTTGTGGCTCTGTATGTGGGGGAGTGATCAGCAAGAGGACAATGCCGCTCTTGGCTGCTGGAGGCTTGCTCGGCACTCACCCCATTTCCACTCACTTCACTGGGATGAATATTATTCTAAAGAAATGGAATAGCTCTTGCCTTTTGAGAATATATAGCACCAAAATCATTCAATTAATTTGAACTTAAAAGAAATTACCTGTCTGAATTACCAACTTGTGGGATTTTTTTTAAAAAACTCTAATTTTATTCAAGCAAGCAAACAGCTGGCAAATCAGACCTCTATAAGTATATTCTAATAGATTTGCATCATTTTCATAGCATACTTTTTATTGTTAGTCTGAGGAACAGTTCACAATTACTTGGAGGGCTAGTAAATAGTCAATATTCTTTCACCCAAAGCACAATAAAAACCCACTCTATTAGATTGAATTAGTTTATTTCAGTAGCTGATTGTAAAATTTAAGGTTCATCAATAAAAGTAATTTTATAGTTACTGTTTATTGAGTACCCTCTGCGTACTGGTCAAAGGGCTAAGTACTTAAAATACATTTTTTTCATTTTTAGTTCTTTCAATAATCCTCTATCCTATTTTACAATTGAGAAAACAGGTGTAGGGAGGCTCAATAACTTGTCCAACTTCTGTTTCTAGCTGTGTAGTCTATTAGATTATCTGTAAACTCCTAGAAAAAGGGGAAAGAAAACTTCCCTTTAGAAATGCTAGATAAAATATAACCAGCATCCTTTTAAATAACATACAGGAACAAGAGAGAGGTGGTCACCAAAACCCAGAGTGGTGACATGGGGCACACTGTGGCTACCCTGGGGCAAGAAGAGGCAGCAAAGTAGGGACCTAAATTTTAGTTACCGTAAGTGTAGAAAAGATAAAACCTTGGACCTATATAAGGTTGGAAGCTGGAATTGAGGTCTCTGGAGAGGCTTATCTTCACCAGAAGAATAAATTTGAAGCTATTAAACTGCCAGCAAAAGAAGATGTCAGGAAAGTTTGTCCCTGACCTTGGGAAAACAGAGGTGGGGACCTTCCTAAGTACTTGTGGTTAGCGGGTACAAGACTTAAATTTTGCTATCGTGCCTGGTAAGAACTAGCATTAAAAAGTGAACTAACAGCCTGACCAGCATGGCTCATGGGTTGGACGTTGTCCTGCAAAGATGGGGTCCCTGGTTTGATTCCCTGCCAGGGCACATGCCTGGGTTGTAGGCCAGGCCCCCAGCTGGGGACATGCGAGTAGCAACCAAGCTAGGTTTCTCTTCTTCCCTTTCTCCCTCCCTTCCCCTCTCTCTGAGAATAAGTAAAATCCCCCCCCCCTTTTTTTTTTTTAAGTGAACTAATATAAAGGTTGATGATAACCCTCTGGCACATGTGTTCTCTGGAAAAATATAACCTCAACCCTGCTCTTGGGATTCCCACAGCTACAGATCCACTGAGTGTGGGCAAACTATCCAAAAGTAGAAAACACTCATTATGTGAGAGAATTCATAGAAAAAGAACAACAGACAGAAGAATTAAGGCCCCTAAAAATAGCTTTCAGTGACAGAGCTAAGACTGAAATCCAGATCAGTCAGACTTCTGAAAGCCCATTCTCTAACCCACTGGCACACTGCCTGTCAGTCTACCATATTGTCAATAAACATTTTCTGGTATTTTGGTGCTCCAACAGTTGTTGAATGTTTGATCTAACTTTTCAAATAGGCAGTAAGTGAAAAAAAGAACTCTTCTCACCCCAGTACTATTTGTAATATTAATTATTTTTGTAAACTGTTTTTTCCCCCATAGATGTGGGAAAATACCTAGAAAAGCAGTGTGTGGAATTCTCTTTTTGTAGAGTGGCCCTGAACTAATTATTTATAGTGAGTGCCCTTCTCTCAGAAGTACTCCCGTTTGGATAGTGATGGTCGGGCAACTCCTGGGACTCCTGCCAATTAGGCTCTTTGTAGTGACTTTCAGTCCTGGCCAGCCCTCAGCGCACAGGGACAAATTATTGTGGGGTGCTGAAAATCTCTTGGGTAGTTCTGAAAGTCTCCCTAGCGCTTGTGGGTGAATCAGTATGCGCCATGGTTGGGTTCGGTGCTAGATTACCATAAGCTGCTCAGAATTGTTGCCCAAAGTAGTTTCAGGTTGGCCTGCTTCCAGAATTAACCTTTTCATCCTCTGTTCCAATATGCTTTTACTCCAAGGCTGTCTCCTTTTGGGTGTCTAACAATTTTTCCCTAGCCTAAAACCTTTTTCTTGCCTACACAGAAACTTTCTTTGCCTCAGGTTACGTAGACTGACTCCCAGGGGTTGCCGTCCTCTCATTACGGTGTCATTTTACCACCACAATTTTTAAAATTAGTTTTTACAGCTTTATTGAATTATAACCAACACAGAGAGCACCTATTTAAAATATATCTTAGCTAAGTTTTGACATAGAAAAACCATGAAACCATCAACACAATTAAGATAAGTAAACTCCCCAATTTCCTCATGATCCTTTTGCAGTCTCACCTCTCCCCATCCTTGTGAGGTATAGCCACCGTCTGTTTTCTGTCAGTGTACATTAGTCTGCATTTTCTAGAATTTCATATAAATAAAACCATACAGTTGTACTTCATTTTGGTGGGTTAGGGTAAAGGTTCGGCTTCTTTCACTCAGTGTAATTATCTTGAGATTCACCCACATTTTGTGTGTTAGTACTGTAGTTCATTCCTTGTTATTGCTGAGTAGTATTCCATCATATGGGTACTCCGCAACTGGTCCTTCAGTTGTTGATGGATGTTTGGGTTTCCTCTTTTTATCTATTACAAATAAAATTCCTGTGAACATTCCCGTACAAGTCCTTATATAGGTGTGCTTTCATTTCTCAGGAGTGGGATAGATATGGTAGGTGTTTAAATTTAATTTATAAATTCAGTTTTTTAATTAGTAAGTGTTTTTAGATATAATAAATATATTTTCCACCAAGAAGAAGGCAGTCATTTCCACACATGGCTAAAGACTGAAAGTGCCATAGTAGTTAAGTAAACTTAGTAAATTCAGGACTTTTCTTTCCTTAAAAATCAACAAGCTATAATTGTGTATGTTTCCTAATTGGTTATAAATGAAGTATAGTTTTCTGGTAATCAGTATTAAATGAAGCTGTGTTAAAATCACAGCAGTTATAGTCCTGGCCAGGTGGCTCAGTTGGTTGGAGCATTATTCTCGTACGCCAAGGTTGCAGGTTCAGTCCCAGTCAGAACCAATGAATGCATCAGTATGTGGAACAACAAATGAATGTCTCTCTCTCTCTGTCTCTCTCTCTCTCTCTCAAATCAATAAATTTTTTAAAAATCACACCAGTTATAAACTGATGGGCAAACCATGTTTTCAAAATTGTTTCTGCTGTGTAGACCTAGAGCTTAGGTAATGTGAGTTCATGTTCAGTCAGAGTAGAATCAGTGGGAAACGATAGCTTTATTTCTATGAATATTAATTTGATCTTGCCCAGATTACTACTAATCCATTGTAATTTTCTTTGTTACAGTTAAATAGACATATAAATATTTAAGGGAACTTGTTATCTTTAAAAAGATACAGTCCTGAAGAAGTGATTACATTTCGTGCACTCTTAACACATGATGAGCTTTAAGCTGTGCCTGGCCAGTTTTGTGTCTTTGAGGTAACACAGGGTGGGTTATTCATTGGGGGCGAAGGGAAGCTGAAGTTTACTGTCCACCTGCCATGTGCTGGCACTGCTGGGGCTGCTTTGCAGACACTGTCTCATTTCATGGTCTCCCACTGCACTTAGCATAAAGGCGAGTTTCCTTAGCGTGTCTTCCGTGGTCCTTAGCAACCCGGTGTTGTCCACTTGCCCAGCCTCATCTTTCATCACTGCCAATTTTGCATCCTGAGCTTCAGCTAGTCTCATTTCTTTCAGATCTTCAACTGTGCCTTGTTTTCTGTCCCTTCCCAGCTTTCTCACATGCTGTTTCCTCTACCTGACTCTTCTCTCTCCCCACATTTATGCTCCTCATAACTAATTTCTACTTACCTTTCTAGCCTGGGTTTAGGTCTCACTTCTTGGGGTGCCTGCCCTGAGTGCCTACTCTAATAAGACTGTGTTCTTGCTCACCATTTTATTTCTATCAAAATAGTGTGGTGCTTAGTAGTATTTGTTGAATGGTTGAACAAACAGCCAGCATTCTCAAACAGGTAATTTTATACCCAAGTCACAAAGCTAGTAAGAGGTGGACCCCAAAGATCAAATAGAAGACATACACTAAAGCCATTTTTTTCCACTGTACACAGCCAAGCCGCCCACAGTTGTGGTCACTAAGCCCTCTGAGGAGGACTGTCAGGCAAATGAGGTAATTGAATTGAAACAATACACCTAATTACATAATTGATTCAATATAGAAACATAATGAAGCCAATTTTCCATAAACCAAATCATGAATATACTGCTTTTACTAACTTTCGAAAATTGGGTTATTCTGATTTTAGACTTACACAGATTAAATAAGTGATTCAATAAAGACAGCTTACAAATCTAGTTGAGTTTATGGGATCCCGTACCAGTCATACCTCGGTACTCATTGGCTTCAGAACTTGTTAAACCCTGTACTCATCTCATTTTTAATGAGAAAAAAACATTTCATCACTCAGCCCTTGCTGGGGACTCGTTGCACTTGCTGGAACTTGTATGAATCACAGTACCACCCTGCAAGAGAAAATGCTTCATCACTCATCTCTTGCTTGGTACTTGTCGGTTTCAGCACTTGTCATGAGTTGTAGAATGGATTAATGACGAGTACCAGGGTATCACTGTACTTTATTCTTAGGGTCAGAGCCCACTGTCCCATGCCCACTGCCTTTCTTTAGCATGTTGCAAAGACAGAAATCTCTGTCTCCCATGGGACAACTGAAATACTAGAATATTCTCTGGAAATTACGCAAAAATGCTTTCCTTTTTAAAAAAATATAATTTATTGATTATGCTGTTACAGTTGTCCCATTTTTTTCTTCCCTTTATTCCCTTTCACCATGCACCCGCCCTCCCACCAGCATTCCCCACTCACTTAGTTCATGTCCATCAGTTGTAAATATAAGTTCTTTGGCTTCTCCATTTCCCATGCTATTCTTAACCTCTCCCTGTCTATTTTGTACCTACCATTTCTGCTTCTTATTCCCTGTAGCTTTTTCCCCCAGTCTCCCTCCTCCCCTCCCCACTGATAACCCTCCATGTGATCTCCATTTCTGTGGTTCTGTTCCTGTTCTAGTTCTTTGCTTAGTTTGTTTTGGTTTTGGTTTTGTTTTTTTAGGTTCAGTTGTTGATAGTTGTGAATTTTTTGTCATTTTACTGTTCATAATTTTGATCCTCTTCTTTTTCTTAGATAAATCCCTTTAACATTTCATATAATAAGGGCTTGGTGATGATGAACTCCTTTAACTTGTCCTTATCTGGGAAGCACTTTATCTGTCCTTCCATTCTAAATGATAGCTTTGCTGGATAGAGTAATCTTGGATGTGGGTCCTTGCCTTTCATTACTTCTAATACTTCTTTCCAGCCCCTTCTTGCCTGGAAGGTTTCTTTTGAGAAATCAGCTGATAGTCTGGGAACTCCTTTGTAGGTAACTGTCTCCTTTTCTCTTGTTGCTTTTAAGATTCTTGCTTTATCTTTGATCTTGAGTAACTTAATTATGATGTATCTTTTTTTTAATATATTTTATTGATTATGCTATTACAGTTGTCCCGTTTCTCCCCCATCATTCCCCCCACCCTGCACACCCTCTCCCACCCACATTCCCCCCTTTAGTTCATGTCCTTGTGTCATAAGTTCTTTAGCTTCTACATTTCCCATACTATTCTTATCCTGCCCCTGTCTATTTTCTACCCACTATCTATGCTACTCATTCTCTGTACCTTCCCCTCCTCCTCCTCCCACGCCCCTGTTGCTAACCCTCCATATGATCTCCATTTCTGTGGTTCTGTTCCTGTTCTAGCTGTTTGCTTAGTTTGCTTTTGTTTTAGGTGTGGTTCTTAATAGCTGTGAGTTTGCTGTCTTTTCACTGTCATATTTCTGATCTTCTTTTTCTTAGATAAGTCCCTTTAGCATTTCATATAATAAGAGCTTGGTGATGATGAACTCCTTGAACTTGACCTTATCTGAGAAGCACTTTATCTGTCCTTCCATTCTAAATGACAGCTTTGCTGGAAAGAGCAATTTTGGATGTAGGTCCCTGCTTTTCGAGATTTCAAATATTTCTTTCCAGCCCCTTCTTGCCTGGAAGGTCTCTTTTGAGAAATCAGCTGACAGTCTGATGGGAACTGCTTTGTAGGTGACTGTCCCCTTATCCCTTGCTGCTTCTAGAATTCTCTGCTTCATTTGAATCTTGGCTAATGTAATTACGATGTGCCTTGATGTGTTCCTCCTTGGGCCCAACTTCTTTGGGACTCTCTGAGCTTCCTGGACATCCTGGTAGTCTGTTTCCTTTGCCATATTGGGGAAGTTCTCCTTTATTATTTGTTCAAATAAGTTTTCTACTTGTTGCTCTTCTTCCCCTTCTGGGACCCCTATAATTCAGATGTTGGGACGTTTAACGATGTCCCGGAGGTTCCTAAGCCTCTCCTCATTTTTCTGAATTCTTGTTTCTTCCTCGTTTTCTGTTTGGTTGTTAATTTCTTCCTTCTGGTCCACTCCATTGATTTGAGTCCCAGTTTTCCTTCCATCTCTATTTATGATGTATCTTAATGTGTTCCTCCTTGGGTCCAACTTCTTTGGGACTCTCTGAGCTTTCTGGACTTCCTGGAAGTCTATTTCCTTTGCCAGATTGGGGAAGTTCCCCTTCATTATTTGTTCAAATAAGTTTTCGATTTCTTGCTCTTCCCCTTCCGGCACCCCTATGATTTGGATGTTGGAACGTTTAAAGTTGTCCCAGAGGCTCCTAAGCCTCTCCTCATATTTTTGAACTCTTGTTTCTTCATTCTGTTCTGGTTAAATGTTTGTTTTTTCCTTCTGTTCCAATCGTTGATTTGAGTCCTGGTTTCTTTCTTGTCACTTTTCCTTGATTTCACTTTGCATAGCCTTCACTTCTTCCTCTGTTTTGCAACCATACTCAGCCGTTTCTGTGACCATCCTGATTACCTATCTGCATCTGATAGGTTGGCTATCTCTTCATTGCAGTTCTATTTCTGGAGCTTTGATCTTCACGTACCTGTTACGTAGTAAGGGGCAGGGCCTTAGGTGTTCACCAAGGCAGGGCAACCACATCACTGCATTGTGCACTGTATGTGGGGGAAAGGTCCGAGAGGGAATAGTGCCGCTTGCTCTGCTCTCTCCTGGCTTTCAGTCACTTTGCCTGCTAACCACAAGGAAATTGGGCCCTTCTGGTCCTGATTCCTAGGTGGGTGGGTTTGTGTATGTTCTAGGACCCTGTAGGTCTCTCCAATGAACTCTCCTGTGAGGCTGGGAGTTTCTCCTACCACTTCAACCCCCACTGGTGTTTTCACTCAGAGGTTTGAGGTTTTATTTCTCAGCGCTGGAACCCTGGGTTGCATGGTCTGTCTCACTCCCTAGTTGTTCTCCCAGTTTATCCACATGCAAATGTGGGACTGCCTGGTCTGCCAGCCGCTGCCTTTCCTGCCCCAACCCCAGTCCTCTGGTCACCACCTTGCCAGGAGTCCTCACTGCCCCAGCTGCCTGTCTTCGCCCCTCCTACCAGTCCGGATGAATGTTTCTTCTTTCACCCCTTGGTTGTTGGACTTCCCATACAGTTCGATCTTCTAGAAGTTCTGGTTATTTTTTGGTTTTTTAATTTGTTGTTACCCTTCTTTTGGTTGTGCGAGGAGGCAAAGTGTATTGTTTTTCAATTTGTTGTTGTTCTTCTTTCGGTTGTATGAGGAGGCAAAGTGTATCTACCAAAAATACTTTCCTTAAAATGTTACAGGTGCTCTTACTTCACATTTTTCTTTAATTACCCTCCTTTTGCATTGTAGATCTCTTTCCCCTTTAAAAAACCTTACTACTTTATCCCTTTGGGGTCTGGTCACTATCAACCGCTCTAGCCTTATCTATTGCCCCTTACCTCCTCAAAGTCTTTGCTCCTTTTACGTAGAAGTACTTGAAATCCCAGCTGGGATTGGTGCCCCTGGAGTTGAAACCCTTTGCTTGTCCTATTTGCTTGTCCTATTTGTTGTATTCCTGGTTCAGCAGCCTAGGGTTGTATGCCTCCTATATTAGACTGTAAGCCTTGTTAGGGCCCTTCCTGTCTCATACAAACTCATACATCTCAGAATCCCTGGAACCTGACATATATTAGTTATGTAGTACATTGTAAAAAAATTTTTTTAAAGTCAGTATTGGATACTTACCTGGCAGGGGAGATACCATGATCATAAAGTCAGTCTTGGGCCGTGTATCTTTTTCACTATGAGATAATAATTTGGAGGTAGTCCAGAGTAGGAAGCAAGGACAAACTTTCTCTCTTGCTCTGGACTTGCAAAATCTGGCTTCTAGATTAAATTAGTCTCTTGTACTTCAAATTTCCATTGATGGGTATTAGCAGTGTTATAGACTTACAGGTTCACCTGAGTTATAGAAAAATACTCTGCAGGACTAACCATAGAATATTAATTTTTAAAAAAATGAGTGATATTCAATCCACAGGCCATAAATTATAACCTCCAAAATCATTTAAAAAGGTTTGTCTCACATCAGATCAAATGCCCCTGAACTTGTGTACCTTGTCAGCTGAGAGCTCTGGAATAAAAACCCTTGACTTCTGCTTCCTTTGGCTATTCTATATTTGGTTGGACTTTTGTTTTTTCTTTTTTGCAGCATGTTTTTTAAATTTAGGCCTCACTATCCTGAAGTCAGAGTCAGGCTAAATACAGACATCAGTGAATTTCTCACAACTCTTCACTGAGAATTAAAAAGGGAAATACCAATCAGTGCCCTCTCCTGGCATGTTTGGAAAGCTTGCCTGTGCCAAGTGAGCAGCTGTCTTTTCCACTAAAACCCTGACTGCCTCCAGGCTAAGCATCGCTTCTCCCATCCAGTTACTAACCAGGTCCCACTCAGCTTAGCTTCCTAGATCAGACGAGATCTAGACCGGGCGAGTTCAGGGTGGTATGGCCGTAGACTAAGCATTGTTTCATACTCCACACCAGTTCCCCAGCCTCTCACTGACACTTAGGTTGTTGTTAATAAAAACAAGCTTTTATCTCCCTATCAAGATTATTTCCTTTTAGGTAACCACTAATTAATAAATACTTGTCAAAGTCAATATAGCAACCTGTCACACAATTCTCTCATTAGGAGATTGAGGATAATATATTAGCACTTCAGAATTACTTGAACATAAGTAAGATAAGTCAGAGAACTTAGATACTGATTAAACTCAGAACAGAAAAACAGTGAATGAAGTTTAAATGTTCTAAAGGGTTTTTAAAAAATAACTTTAAATTACTTGTAGCTTTAGATTGTTTTGTTTTCTCAGGCTTTGGTCCTTAGACCTTCCTTGTAATTCTAGAGAAGCTTGACATAATAGTTTACCTGAAGAATGCGAATGTTTTGCTGGTGTCAAAATTGAATGTGTGATCAATGACCAAGAAGTAAAAGGTCTCTGTTCTAGGCAGGATCGAGAACAACTGTTTTTCTAATTCCACACAGACACGTCTTCAGCCTCCGAGGATGAGGGCTCTCTGAGACGCCAAGCTGCGCTCTCTGCTGCCTTACAACAGAGCTTACAGAATGCTGAGTCCTGGATCAACCGTTCAATTCAGGGATCGTCCACTTCTTCATCTGCATCTTCTACGCTGTCCCATGGAGAGGTCAAAGGAACCAGTGGGTCTCTAGCTGATGTATTTGCCAATACTCGAATAGGTAGGAGCTGGATCTCCCCCAGAAGCCCCAGTTATGTTCCATTTGGCTCCCGGTATCCAGGAAAGAGTTTATGATTTGTATTAGGTTTTTCAGAGTGGCCTAAAAAGTAGAATTAGAAAGAATGTGACAGTTAACAAGGCAAAGAATGACACACCAGCAATACATTTGAAATGGTAGCTATCATCTGCATTTTGGTGCATAGTATTGCCCACCTGAAGCCATAGCTATTTCTGTTAGCAATACTGAAGCTGCAAGATACAACACCAGTCTTAGTGAGGGTTTATTGCAGTTGAAGAACATTCCATCTGTTCAACTGAATTAAAATATTAACATTTTAGATCCTCCCCACCCAGAATTGTTGTCTGCATTCTCTCAAACAAAAAACATTAAACCTGAGCAAATTCTATACTAAGACAATTTCAGTAAGGCCCTTTTGCATACAGCATAAAGACTGGGTTTATTGTCCTTGCTGCTGTGTTATTGCTACAGCTAGAGTGTGAGAATGTTGGTATTCTGTGAGCTGCAACATGCTGGCACCTGTATGGTATGTATGTAGCTTTTGCTTGGCTCTGCTTTATGTTTTTTTTTTTTTTGTGTGTGTGTGTGTGTTTTTTAAGAGGTCATGGCATCTGTAGATAAAGATCCAGCTCAGATCTCTGCTTTTGCTTAATTGGTTGGTACATGCACTGAGTGATGTACATGAACATCATTTCATGTGTCTACTATACTTTTCCTACTTTTCTTGACAATCAGTTGCATTTTGGTGTCTTAATTTTCATATCTGTGACCTTTTTATATCACCATATATATATATATCTTTATTTTATTTTTCTTATTTTTTTCAAACTATAAGAGAAAGTCTATTTAGAAAGTTACAGAGGCAAAAGAAAAGGGCTCTTGAAGCTTAGGAGAGCAAAGAGTAAAGGTATCAGGCCTGCAGGGAAGAGGGAGGGGAGGGGAAAGGTCGAGGCTGTGCTCTTGGAAGGGAGAGTGTGCCTAGATCTTTATTAATCGAAAAGAAAAACTTGGAAAAATTTCAATTCAAGCCAGTAATTTTTAAGAATATAGCTGCCTTGAGGTTATGATTGCCCACATTTAAAAGCCAAGTGCCAGTAGCAGTGGTTTGTCCTGCACTCTTCACTCTGCCCTGTGACTCACTGAACCTCCCAAAGTAGCTACAGGAGAGCACGCTCACCACCCTTCCGTTTGCAAGGGTGGGCAGCACAGCCATGTGGGGTCAGGTCTTACTTTTACAGTGGTCTAAAAGAGAACAGTTTCACTTGTTAAAAATATTGTCCAGATTCCCAGTCAATGTTACCTGAATTTTTGTTCACAAGATGATTTCGTATGACCTTATATTCTTCTATTTCTTCTTCTATTCTGTGGTGATAAAGTTATTTGTTCAAGTACTCCCAGAAACCATTTTATCCAACATTATTGCCTTTGGGGTATTTGTGTCCAAAGAAGTAATTCATGATTCTAATAAAAAAAATTGAAAATACATATAAAAAAGTAAAATAATCTGTAAACCCACTTTCCAGGGGTAACACTTTAGTGTTATCATTTTATTGTATATCCTTCTATATACAGGATATAGAAGGAAGCATATCCTTCTATATCGTTGTAGACTTTATTTGCATATAAATATGTAGATTTTCTTTTTACAAAAATGAAATTGTACTAAACATGACATTCATAATCTGCTTTTCTTAGTGGTGTATCACAAGCATCTGTTATATTATTAATAGTGTGGAATTATACTGTTGGTTTTTATGGTTTCAAAATATGCCACTGTATTATGGCCATGTCCTGGTTTATTTATCCACTCCCCAATTTTGTACATTTAAATATTGCCCATTTGTTTTGCTATTATAAAAACTTCTGGGATGAACATTCTTAAACACAGCTTCGTGCATCTGTCTGATTGTTTCTTTAAGGTGTATTCCTCTAAGTGGAATTGCTGTGTCAAATAAAAATGTCTGTTTTTAATGCTTTGTTACTACAGTATACTACAGAAGCGATATACTGCAGTATCCTTGTGTTAGAACTACATTTATTATTTGTTTAGTTAGTAGTATATTTAAAGCTTTAAAAACTATTAAACTAGTAATTACAAACTTTTGGGACATTGAGTCCTCACTTCCAAATTGATTTTAGAAATTGTTTATATTATGATTTTTTCCTTTTTTATAATTTTGTGTGACTTTTCATTATTCTTGTGAATTGTATATTTTACTTCTAATTTTTTTTTTTTTTTTTTTTTTTTGCTGCTCCAGATGTATTCTTCTAAGTTTTTTTGGTAACACATCCTTGTTAAATGGCTGTCTTCCGATTTATGTCATTCATTTTCTCTGTATAAGAATCCCTCAGTTTGTATCAGTTTCCTTATATTAAGAATCCCTACATGAAGCGCAGAGTACAGTAACACTAATCATGCTTAGAGCAAGGGAAGAACCTTGTCTGTGAAGTAGATCCAAGTTACCTACAGGTCATTTTATAAAAATTCGAAGTAGACCTTATCTGGTTTTATTCATCTGGAAACTCAAGTGATCTGACCATTCCCATGATCATTCCTGTCTTCAATGGAAGAAGAAATGTTATAGATAAACCATCATAAACATGAAGAAATGTTCATCAGACTAGAATATTAGTAGCTATATGATCATACTTGGTTTCATTTTGAAGTCACTTGCAGTTTTTATTTTGTTATGATTAATTTTTATATAACATTGGTTTTCCACCATTCTATTTGGAAAAAAATATTTTTGAGAAACATTTAGTAATACAGGATTTGATCTTGCTAAGGCTACTTAAGTTTTTAAAAAGAATTTTGGAAAACTCATAAGCCCTGGCTTTACCTCTTGCTCTGTCACTACAGCTTGCTAGTAGAATTTGATTTGAAAGGTTGTTTTATAAAAGCTTACACCTTATTTACATAATTTTCTTCCATGTTAAAAAAATAAAATAAAAATTCTTATGTTTACTGCTAATGCCATATAATTCTAAATTTTGTTTTCTCCCCTCTTAGAGAATTTCTCTGCTCCCCCTGATGTCACTACAACTACCTCTTCATCATCATCATCTTCCTCAATACGCCCAGCAAACATTGACCTGCCCCCCTCGGGGATAGTTAAAGGCATGCACAAAGGATCCAACAGGTCCAGCCTTATGGATACAGCTGATGGTAGGGAGTTCTTTTTGGTAGAAATCCAGTAACACACGTCATCTTGAACGCCTTCTTTTCAGCAGCCTGCACTGTGGCGGCACTGACACTGTTCAGACTCAGTCTGTACTTTCAAAAGATACATGAACAAAAAACTGTAGAAAACTAAAAGAATGCTATAAAAGGGATAGTTGATGAAATCTTTAAGCAATATATTAATAATAGCACTATATTTGTTTTCCGTTGTCAGACTTTTGTCATGGACATATTTGTACCTATTTGTCTCAGTTGAAACAGGATGAGACTGTGGGCAAGGGCCAATCATTAGAAATAAAAGTTCCTAAGGGCACTGATAAACTAAAATATCCCCAAAATCAGTTAATTTTAACTTACTGTTTTTCCCTTATAGGTGTTCCTGTCAATAGCAGAGTATCCACAAAAATCCAACAGCTTCTCAACACTCTGAAACGACCCAAAAGGCCTCCCTTAAAAGAATTTTTTGTGGATGACTCTGAAGAAATTGTGGAAGGTAGTAGTAATAGCACAAAAACGTACATTCTGTAAAATTTTCACACAATTACACAGGTCAGGTACTGTAACATTTAAGGATGAGCAAGGCCCTGTTCTGGGTTGAAAGAGTTCAGAGTTCTCCGCTCTTTTTCCCTAAGGATCATTTCTATTTTAGATCTCAGATGAAAGATAAGGAGGGAGGGGGAGAGAGGGAGAGAAAAGCAAAGAGATAACTATGGAGCATTGAACTGTCCTTGAAAATACACTCTTTGAAATTTGGAACTTTCCCAAATATATAATTTTAGAAATTATTTATATTTGGCATTATCCTAGAATACTGAAGTCATGTGCAACCTCAAAAGTTTGTCCAATCTTTTTTGATATAACTTAGACCTTTTGTTAAGTTGGCCAGTCAACACGTGTGTGTGTGTGTGTGTGTGTGTGTGTGTGTGTCTGCTTTCTATAAGATGAGATGGTAGATAGTGAAAAAAGTTCAGTGAAATACAGTCACTTCTTCCTTCATGTTGTTTGTGGTTTAGACTGGTGCCAAAATATATACATGTGAAAACTGAGGTTATCCAATAAATATGTATCAACTAATACAGTCAGTTGGGGAAGGGAAGAAATCACTTCCATCTGTGCGGTTAGCAAAGGTTTCATAGAGGAAGTGGTGATAGTGATGTATTCATTCAGTAATTTAAGGAATGTGTGGATGAAATCATATAATGTCTAGGAAGGATTGGGAGGGGAATAATGTGGGGACATAGATGAAACAAAGGTGACCATTTGATGATCACTGAAGCCAGGTATTGAATACATCTACCTAATGAAAGCTTTTGTCAAAAGAACTAACCCTTGATAGCTTTGTACTCCATTTTTACATCCTGAAACTGTTAGTAGGCTTTGATCACGTTGGACCTGTTACTGGAAATAGGCACATGAGTAGATTTAGACTAGATCCAGTCATAGCTCACTTCATGCAGCAGGAAGCAACTGGCAACCTGATGCATGAGGTTCAGGTGAATTTTTGTTTCTGTGGGAGTTGCGGAACTCCCTGCGCTAAAGGAATCTTCCTTGCTGTACTGATGCTCAAGGTGCTCGTGCCAGTAACGGTCTCAGCAGTCTCTTTAGCTCTATGTGTTGACCAGGCAAATGAGGATCAGGATTTATAGGAATCATACTGGAACAATTTTCATTGGCAGAATAGCAGCTTGTCACTAATTATAAATAGGCAACAGTTACAAAGTAGGTGATCTTGTTTGAATAAGATTACTGTTGGAAAATAGATACCCATATATCTTCGGAAGCCTGAAAGACTGTGCCCCAGGGTCTGCACTGAGGCCTAGTGAGTAGCAATAATAAGTAGACTTCTATGACCAGAAGACTGTGCCTACCATATATACAGTCTGTTTGTAAAACCAAAACCATTTATTTAGAATCACCCATGTTCATTTTTTCTACTTGATTTGGTGGTTTAGGAGGAATAAGAACCATTCCTTCTCTCAAAAAGCTCAGGGGGGAGAAAAACGTGCACAGTAACAGAAATCCTTAAGGATTCTCGGTGTGTTAATAAGATGGACTGCCACACCATGTGGGAGCACTGAGGAGGGCGTGGCCAGAGAGGGCTTCCCAGGGAATGTGCTGGTTGAGCTGCATTCTGAGAGATGAGTACCAGTTCACCAGGAGGCAAAGGGATTGGCTAAATGGGATATGCGCAGGGTACAGAGACATGGAGGGAACATTCGTGCCCATTAGTGGTTGGAGTCTAATACTGACCCTGTGGTGTAATTGTTACTGTTCCCATTTAACAGATGAGGAAAAACAAGACTGAGGGTAACTGAGTTTGCCTGAGGTTTCCTGACTCACAGTCAGTGCTTTTTCACTGCACACAACCTGGTGAAATGGAAGTTGACTCTCCGACATGAGACACAAACTAAAGATTTAAAAACAAGTTCACTAAAAATTGTGAAATTGCTAAAAGGAAATTTATACTTTGTGCTTTTCTTTATGTTCAGTGATTTGCTTTGTCAGGGTCAGGATTTGCTTGTTGCATAAAATACGATTTCACAATTATGTGGGGAAATAAATTAAGCCCTGGTTTATGGATTACCACTTCTAGTGATGTCCGTTCTTTTCTCAGAGTAAAGGGAAAGGGAAATGTGTTTGGGATTGGTGACCTAAGTTGGGTTGGTTGGTACTTGTCCTTACTTTAGATCTTATTTTCATTTTATTTAGATCTTATAACTTACTGGTGTGTTTTGTTTGTGTGTTTCAGTACCTCAGCCAGACCCCAACCAGCCCAAGCCTGAGGGACGGCAGATGACCCCTGTGAAGGGAGAGCCCTTAGGAGTCATCTGTAACTGGCCGCCTGCTCTGGAGTCCGCCCTGCAGCGCTGGGGCACCACTCAGGCAAAGTGCCCCTGTCTGACTGCACTGGATGTAACCGGGAAGCCAGTGTACACTCTCACATACGGTGAGTTTTCCAGGTCCCAGCTCTTCCCTTTTCTCTAAATAATTCTTCAGATTACCATGGGTGGTGGTTTTATCTTGGTATTTAGCACTTACTGGTCATTGTGTTTCAGTAGGTCTTTTATTTTCATAGGATCCTAAGATCTAAGCGCAGCTATTACTGAATGTTTTCATTTGCTAACATGACATTTGCAAGCCAGCTTATATTTAAAAGAGCAAAAAGAAGAAAGAGACTTTGTACATCCACTGATGTTTTAACATTAGGAGAGGATTTTAGGAAGACCTTTGGACAGGATTAATGGTGAAAACTGTATAGTTTTATCCAAAAATTGAAATTGACTACTTTTTTGATCTTTGTCATTTACTTTGTCCTCTTACGATAGGCACAGAATTTTATAATAAACAAAAGTCTATGCTTTTCCATTTAATTTTGCATCTTAGCTAAAGTTTTAATTTTTCTTTTGTAAATACTTTCTAAAGTAACTTATTTTTCTTTTATGAATTCTTAAAAAATAACTTTTTTTAAATAACAAGAAGAGCGCATTTAACCTGGGCTGTGAGATTTTGTACTAGTCCGTTCACAGATTCCTTTTTCCCTTCACAAGTGGAGCACATTGTCCACAGACCTGGATACAGAATAATTTTAGAGGGAAAACCGTTTTTGTTTAAAAAATTGTGCAAATTGACATGAGTTTAAACCTTAGGTGCCCCTCTGAATATGTTCTATGTAATGTTAACATATCTATTGAGAATAACACAATTTCTCTTAACTTGTTTCATAATCTAAAATAAGAATTTCTAGGAGTGGTTGAAGGGAGGCAGCATGAACAGAGTAAGAAGAGGCTTTCTGCCCCCTGCATAGTTTTTGGCATTCATTTCAGAGGTTGTATATTAATTTCATCCATATAACCTTTAAAGAAAGCATTCAGCTGGCCACATCTCTACATGTTTATGTAACATCTTTGAATATATCCACATTTCACATAGTTAATTTCCATTTTATTGTCTCATTTTACTGAAATAACGGTGGTATGGAATGCTTAATTATTTGAGTAACACTTTTGTTTTGCAGTTACTTTTAAGTATCTAATACCATATATGTAAATGGTTCTTCAGAAAAAACTTAAAACGATACAGTCTTCTGATTTTCAGTCTTACAATAAACAATTTTTCTTCCTTTTAAATGTGATCAGCTCACATCAAACCATTTCTAAAGATACTTAGTTTACTTCAGAAAAGAATTCAAAAACTTACCCAAACCAGAATGAAATTCTGGTGATGTTTTCTTTTTGTTTGGGGGCAGCACTGACTTTCCATAAACAAGAGTGAATCTAAAGCATTTTTGTGGGGGAGGGACTCCGTTGAGGGCAGTGCTTGTCGGATGTGTCATTTGGAAGTAGCCGTTGTTGTGTTAGGTAAATGTGCTTGGGGACTGACTGCCCTCTTGCTAAGCTAGGCCACTGTTTTTCTATATGACTTTTCTTTTTTCTCTCCAGGAAAGTTGTGGAGCAGAAGTTTAAAGTTGGCCTACACACTGCTTAATAAACTGGGGACCAAAAATGAACCTGTATTAAAACCTGGAGACAGGGTAATTGGACTTTTGGTTTTAGGGAGGTGATGTTTTATTGCTTTGTAACATGTGCATTCTGGGTTTTAATGTACAACAGCACAGTTTCTATAATTTTTATTCTTAGAAAATGAAAATGGTTTGGTTCCAATACAGGTTGGTCCAATACCAGGTGATAATTCTTGCATTCAGCAATTGAAAGAAATTTGGATGTCCTTTTCTGTAGCGGCTTAATCCGTAATCTGTTGAGGAGCTAATAAAAAGTAGGAAAACCTAAGTCTTTCTGGAAGTAAATATTTTAATATTCAGACAACAAAAATAGCAATAAAGTTTACTTTGATTTTCTATCTTTAAAAGATGTCCCATAAAATGTTTTAAAACATTTTTTTTGTGGTTTTATGTAGAAAGGGAGGGAGATTCACACTACTTCAATGAAGAAACAAATTGACATCATTTAATTTTATCTTTAATTGGAGGTGACTTTAATTTTTTAAATTTTTGAAGTTTTTTTTCCTATTAATAACTTTATTTTATTTTTTATTGATTTTAAAGAGAGAGTGACATCAGTTTGTTTTTCCACCTATCTGGACATTTCATTGATTCTTGTACATGCCCTGACTGGGGAATTGAGCCCATGACCTTGGCGTATTGGGGAATTGCTCTAACAAACTGAGCAACCTGGCCAGGGCCCCTATTAGCAACTTTCTAAATATGATTACTTCTTACCACCAAATACTACTTTTCATTTGGAATTTATAGAATGAAACACCAACTATACAACAGACTTGCTTTCTGGAGGCTCATGATGACAGAATCCCCTCTAAAAATACATTTGCGTTGTGGCAAAGGACAACGGAAGGGTGGGTTCTACTCACAGTGCGACCTATGAGTTTCCCTAGTCCTCACTGCACCCTGAGGAAGTGCTTCTGTGTCTTCCTAGCAGTACTGACGTTTGTGTGCAGAAAGGAAATGGGTGGTTTAAATGTCTTGTGGAGTTTGTATTTTGTTTAGAACTCTTAAAGGTTCAGAATTGAATTTATCAAAAAAATAAAATAATGAAATTTAAAAATAAGGAAAAAACAAGTGAACTCATCTTGGGAGTAAGTTTAGAGAGTTTGAAAGCAAGAGTCCAGTGACATAATTAAGTTTCAAATGGTAATTTATAAATATCCAAGCCAAGTAACTAAACTCCACAATGGTAATGTTTTCAGTAGACTAAGAAGAGTCTGTTTTCCCTGTGAAATATTACAGGTGAGATCACAGGTTTGAACATACAGAAGTTTTACTCTATTTTTTGTAAGTGAATTAACTTCATCTCCGTAATGATTTTTGCCAGTATTGCTTATACCTATTACCAGATGCCTTCCATGCTACAATTATGTGCATTGTTGGTTCAGTGAGGATTAATGCAATGAACTTGATAAAGAGTAAGAAATCTTAGGCTGGCCTTAAGGTGGTAATTGAGTTACTCAACCCTTGTAGGTTGTCTGTCGGAGAATAAGGCTTATTCTTTAATGTACTGCTCTATCTAGAGTGATCCATTATATTTATTTTATTGCTGCAGCCCTGAACCAAAGTAAATTGCCTTAGGTTTCATAGGTAATTAACTTACTACTTAAGGTGAAGTGTTCACTGCTAAATCACTAATAGAATTAAGTGAAAAATTCTTCAGATGATGATGAATTGCATTATAGTTCCCAAAATGTGTCTCCTATAATCATAGGAAAGACAAGAGGTCTTTTTAGATTTGTGCATCCTTCTCAATAACTTAACTTCCTTTAGACTATTAAATACTTTGATTTGTTTTATTCATGATAGATGTTTTATATATAAATGTGTATCTTACAGAGTGACATTGAAAGTGTTAGTCTGTTTTTATTCCCCTGTTATTAAACATCATCGTGCATTTTAGGTAGCCCTGGTTTATCCCAACAATGATCCAGTCATGTTCATGGTGGCTTTCTATGGCTGTCTCCTGGCAGAAGTGATTCCAGTGCCTATAGAGGTACCTCTTACCAGAAAGGTAACCCTGCTAACTTTAAGAAGAATGTGGACCGTTTTGACATGATGGGCATTGGGTTCTTGCATCGATTGGCTTTGTCACCACGTTAGAAACATTCTGCTTTCTTAAGTGCTCAGCTTCACTTGCTAAAAACATGAAAGCTGTAGAAAAGTTATTTACTAATATTTATAACTTTCATGCAAATAACGTGTTTTCAACAGAGATAGAATATTTATAGTATTATGTATCACTTAAAAGTCATGGGGGCATACTTGATTATCATTTATAAAGAGTACCGCCCTTGCTTCAGGGACTACAGATAATTTACATTTACAATAGGTAAGGCCTTTCGTAAAGGGATTTGGTTTAATTGTATCTTCCTATTTAGGATTTCCATTAAGTCCAGGGTTGTGCAGTGATGGCATGTTACTGCTTTGGGGCACAGGGTTTTACTGTGGTCACACATGAGGCCTACTCACATGGAGCATGTGTAGCACATTTTCAAGTTTAACTGAATGATTTCTCCACAAGCTGTTTGACCTTAATTTTCTCATGTTGTTTATTATTGAGAGTTGATGATAAAGACAAATATGGTGGAGACTATGGATTTATAAAGAAAAAAAATTACTTTCTTTTCTCAAAAATTACTTCCTTGAAGGAATAAAAGATAAAATGGTGACATCTCTGAAACTCTGGTCGATGGGATATAATATCTTTAGATTGTTCTGGAAATCATAGGGTTGTTCCTTTTTTGACAGTGTTGTGTGGTTTCATAATGATACTTTTAAGATGACATTTTAATGGAACTCTTTAGACTCTGTCTTTTGTTGTTTGCTGTTGTGAGGTTCAAATCTACTTCTTTTAAAATATAATAATGAGTGTATGGATTTGGTTATAACCATTCATTCACTTTCATCGTAAATGTGGACATTTGATGTTCATTCACATTATTTATTTTATTCTGACCGCTGACTTGCTTTGCTTTTGGATTTAAGGGTGTGGCTAGGTCAAGACAACTTAATTATGTTAGCATTTATTTTACTTGCTTGAATTTAATCAAAAAGAGAAGCATTATCAACCTTTGGGGAAAAATGGTCACATTTGGCCAGTAGAATTCATCATTAGCAATGTCAGATTAATAAAACATTTTATTTGCCCCCAGGAAATCATTATATGGTGGAAGTTATTTGGAAGAACATATTGTCACTAGGTTTTGACAGAGGCCAGTTCTCAGTGGGGTTCCATGAATGTTATCACACAAGTGCCAGAGCATTACTAAGTGTTAGATTTGGGGTATGGTTGTGCTCACGTTCACTCCCTTATGGTGCTTGTTATCTTTTCTCCGTAGGATGCTGGAGGGCAGCAGATTGGCTTCTTGCTAGGAAGCTGTGGTATTGCCTTAGCTCTTACCAGTGAAGTTTGTCTAAAGGGGCTGCCAAAAACACAGAATGGAGAGATTGTACAGTTTAAAGGTTAGTAATATTTGTACCTGAATTATCAGTTAAAAGTTAAAACAGAGTGCTTTAATTAGTGTTTGAGTTTAATAGTATTTAAATACTTAAAATATATTTTCTTATTCTCACAATCTTATGAAGTAGGTACCATTATTATCCCCATTTTACAGGTGAGGAAACCGAGAGGTTAAGTAACTTGCCCAAAGTCACAGCTAATAAATGGCAGAGCAGCGATTTGAACCCAAATCTGTCTGATTCCACAGCCCACACCCTTAACCTTTATGCTGATGGTTGGAAAAAGCTACCACTCTGTTCATTAAAGCTAACTGCTACATGTAGAGACAGAGGACAGACCACTAACCTCAGTGGGCTTCCACTGCCAAATGGACCTCCCAGTTGTTGAGGTAATGTCAGGGTCTGGAATTAGCATGTGGAACAATCGTACTTCTGAAAGAAGGTATAAATGTCTAATGATTTATCACTGAAAAGGATACAATTTATCACTAAAAAGTATTTTACTGATTATAAAATGACCTTGATTTGGTCCGTTGATGTTTAAAATGACTAGTTCGATGTGAATTCCTTCCCTTATGGCTTAGGCAATTCAATTTTTATTTTGGGTTTGATTTAGGTTGGCCCCGGCTCAAATGGGTTGTAACCGATTCCAAGTACCTTTCTAAGCCTCCGAAAGACTGGCAGCCCCACATCTCACCTGCTGGCAGTGAACCAGCATACATCGAGGTAGGTCCTGAGACTAGAACATACATTCTGGCGTTTTCTTTGGCTTCGGATGCTATCTTACAAAATTTATTTTTTTTGTTTTATTTTGTTTTGTTTTTTGCTGTCTTACAAAATTGAAAACTAACTTTTTGCGGTTTTAATGTTAGAAGATTCTCCTAGTTTGTTAGAGCTCCATCCTTTCGCTTGTAAAATGTCTTGTATTGGCTTTCTATTCTAATTATTTTTAACATACTTACACATTCAAGAGAAAGACTTGGAGAAGTACGAAGGTTTAAGAAATGATCCACAGGCAGAGAAACTGGCCCAGTTATTTTTTTGCTGCTTGGGGGCTAGGGGGTGGGATGCAAGAGACTGGAGAAATGATGAGGAAAAATAGCTGTGCTTAAAGAGAACAAATTTAACAAATAGTAAAGAGCAGGAAGAAACAAATGGTGTTGAAGATTAGTGTAGGAGCTTGATTGATATCATGTTTCATTTGAGGGATTTTTAAGCCTTACTGCATTCCAGACACCAGGTTAAGTGCTTTATTTATTTTTTAAAAAAGATTTTATTTATGTATTTTTAGAGAGGGGAAGGGATGGAGAGAAGGAGAGAAACAACAATGTGTGGTTAGCTCTCATGCGCCCCCTACTGAAGCCCTGTCCCGCAACCCAGGCATGTGCCCTGACTGGGATTCAAGCCAGTGACCCTCTGGTTCTCAGGCTGGTGCTCAAGCCACTGAGCCACACCAGCCAGGGCTAAATGCTTGAAATACATTATTTCAATCAGCCCTGTCAAGTCCCCTGTCTCTCAGGTGGGAGCTAGTATTAAACCTGCTTTACACATAAGGAGACTAAGAATTAACAAACTTGAGTAACTGACCAAAGGTGAGATGACTCAAAAATGGCGGAGCTGGGGCTCAGACTCACATCTGTTTCACACTGAAACCTGTGTCCTTGACTACTTTTTCACCTGTAAATGCTCACCAACTGTTTGCTAAATTAGTGAATAAACAAATCAATAATTTAAAAAAAGGGTTTTGGGAAAAAATCCACCTAACCTTGAGCCTAACCTTGAACCTTGATAACTTGATATAAAAAGGAAGAGAGTGGACAGTAGTTTTGAGGCACAACATGGTAACATTGGATACAAGGACGTTTGTTTTTAAAGATGGAAGAAATGGACAGATAAGTAAGCGGGTGATTAAAATACCAAAACAGGTGATCAACTCCTAATCCCTGTCATCTCTCAATGATTCAGTGGTTCATCACTCTGTTCTCCTTACAACTGCTCACTGGCTTCCCTGACTGCTTTCTCAGTTCTCGGGCCTCACTGACCACTGCTTTTGCATCTTCTTCATTGGTTCTTCCTAGCAGGTAAAGGGCCCTGCTTAGCTCTCTGGCTTCAGGCAGAACTACTGCCCTCTACATTTCTAGGCTTGTTCTATTCTGAACTAACTGGCAGTTTTCACTTGGGACCCTCTTATTATCCATAGTACATTGCTGTGAATTTACAGTATCCTGTGGGTAATAGGGAGCTATTAAAGGGTTGTCAGCAGCAAAGTGATATGAACAAATTTGTTAAAAGATTTATGTGGTTGGGTTGTATTAAGAAGGGAAACAGGGAGACCAGCTTTTACAATTACCGAGGTAGACTCAAGGTCATGGTGATAGGGACAGAGAAGTGTGGATGTATCAGTGGTTGAGAGACAGTAAGGAAGTAGAAATGGCAGGACTGAGTGACTGACTCTGGATAGAGATGAGGAGAGACAGACTCAAGTTTCTGCCTTGGGCAACTGGGTAGATCGTGGTCTCCTTTACTAAGATAGAAAATATAGCAAGTGGAGTTTTTCTGGGTGAGGGGTGGGGGTAGAGAATACAGCGTTGGATCCGCTGAGTTTCACAGGACTGTGGGTTTTTCAAGGGAACAATTGACTCTCTGCATCTGGATCTCTGGAGAGAGGTCTGGAAAATTGGGAGTCATAGGCACATGGTACACCGAATAAAGTGAAATGAGAAGAGACCTTTCAGGGAATGCCAGCATTTAAGGGGTAGTCAGAGAAAATGGAGAGGAGAGAGCAAGAGAATATGAATAGGGGAGAAAAGTATCATAAATGCCAAGGAAGAAGAACATGGAGGGGAGAGAGAGAGAATATGAATAGGACAGAGAATTATCACAAATGCGAAGGAAATGTCAAATGTTACAAAAGTTCTGATAAATTATACATTATGTCCTTTTATTTAACAATCAAAAAGTTGCTGATCTTGGTCAAACAAACGAACAAAAAGCAGCTTAAATGGAGCACTGATGTAAAAGCAAAAGTATAGTTGATTGATTTTTTTACGAATGAATAGCCCATTTCTAGGTCTGCTCTGCCCAAACTGGGAGCTCCTGGCAGGCACCAGGACCCTCTCACCTCACCCCTGCAGTGCCCGTGCGTGCCCTGCCCTTGACACTGTGCTTTCTGCAGATACAGCTCAAGCCTCTTGTTTGTTTTACTTCTTGAACAGCTGCTTCACACTGATGACCAATTAAACTTTAAAGAATTTTTCACACATACTTTTGTTGAGGTTTGTCATTCCCCAATCCTGTCTTTGGGGTATTGGAGTTGGAGGCCCAAGGGCACAGCCTCAAATATTCATGTTAAACTGAGCTCATTTTCGTCACTTTATCTTTTTGTTTTAGGGCTCTAGTTTTGTCGTTTGAAATAATCCATTTTATTGTGTTTTTTTTCTTTTCTAGTATAAAACAAGCAAAGAAGGGAGTGTGATGGGAGTTACAGTGTCCCGCCTTGCAATGTTGTCCCACTGCCAAGCGCTGTCCCAGGCCTGCAATTACTCTGAAGGTCAGACTTCGCCCCATAAGCGCCCTTATTGGGAGCCTTGGATGTGCTCAGTGACTGGGTTCTAGCTAATGCCCGAATTCAGAGGGATATGTTTTGTCTTTGTTTTTTATTTCCCAGAGTGAAATGTTTTAAGACACATTCTTGGCTTGCTTTTGCTTTCTTCTTTTTCACAAATATACTGCAATTTAAAGGAACTAAAATACTAGGCAAACCAAGTATGTGAAGTATGATTTCTAGAGTGCAGAAATAGAAAGCTAATTAAAACCATGTGTTTATTATTAGCTGCAGACCGTCAGGTAACTCCATCTTCCCATGTGTGCAGAGCTGCCACCAGCTGCACCTTTGGAGTTAGAGTCAAAGAAATTCAGCTTCCAAAAAGCACAGATCAAAACACAAAAATATATTCTGTAGGATGCTCAGAAGCGTGTGTGTGTGTGTGTGTGTGTGGATATAATACATACCAACAGTTTCTTCTCTAGGAATTAAATTTTTACATGGGTGTGGAACTTCCAAATAATTACGGGAAAAGTATTACCTCTCAGAAGATAGTATCTAAGTCATAAGGAGTTTGGGACTCATTGTCTCTTCTGTGGCCATGACACTGTATGATTGGTCCCCCAGCCCATGTGAGAGGACCCTCAAGTAATCAGAAGACCCAGAGCTTTTAATGACCTCTTTAAAACTATCAAATCAGCTCTTTAATAGAGGCAAGTAACATGATTTTGCTGCCTAACACTAAAGATGATTTCCTTATTTTTCCCCTATTTTTTCTCTTTTAGGAGAAACCGTAGTAAATGTTTTAGACTTTAAGAAGGATGCTGGGCTGTGGCATGGCATGTTTGCGGTAAGCTATTCAGAATTAAGGCCTTTATTGTGAATCTTATGATTCAGGTCAGTACGCATGCTGTGTAACCAGATCATCTTTCTGTGCTTGTTTGAAATTTAAGCCCCAAAAAGATCAATAGTATTTTCCAGAGGAATTTTATTTTATAGTAAAGATGGTAATTTTTCTAAAAGGAGAATGTAATTTTGTTTTTTCTTCACTGTGTGGTTGGGCATACTCCTCACATAATAGTGTATAGAAAAATTTAGGATCTATAATTTTTTGTTTCTTTATTTTTTTAATTTTGTTGTTATTGTTGTGTTACAGTTGTCCCAATTGTTCCCCCTTTGTCTTCCTCCACCCAGCACCCCCCCACTCCCACAGTCCAATTCTCTACACCGTTGTCCATGTCCATGAGTCATACATGTTCTTCGACTAGTCCATTACCCTTCTTTCCAAGGATCTGTGATTTTTAAAGCATCTGCTATGTTGGCTCAAAGTCTAAAAGATTCTACAAATGGCTGTGTATTTATTGTGATTTTAAAAAATATGTTTGAGATGAATCTCATCTCCTTTCTGAAGAAAGGACTACAGAAATATACTTAGAACTTGACAACCATGGGTAACGACATCTAACTTTTCCACTGGACAAAATGTGCTGGACGGTCAGCTGCGTGCTGCAACTAAAGAAGCAAGTGGAGGGGTAGGTCAGGCTGCTTTTCACAGTCGAGGAACAGGGACATGCTGTGAGGGTTAGAGAAAGGTCGAGTTCCTCCCAGCTCTAGTATCAAGGCCCTGTTTATGGAAGAGGTGGCAGTTGAGTTGGACTTTGAAAAATGAGTAATGTCCTGGCCGTGTGGCTCAGTTGTTTAGAGAATCGTCCTGTGCACCAAAAGGTTGCAGGTTCAATTCTCAGTCAGGGCACATGCCTAGGTTGTAGGTTTGATCCCTGGTTGGGGTGCATACAGGAGGCAACCAATTGATGTTTCTCTTTCACATCGATGTCTCTCTCTCTCTAAAAAGAAGGGTAAGATTTAGCCATATAGAGATATTTTTGTGTTTGAAGTAGAGAGGGGGGACATTTCAAGTAGGAAAAGCTACCATATGTAGCTTGGTGATTAGGAGGGAAGAGAGAAGAAATACAGGATCCTAGAGTTCAGAGGACTTCGGGAGTATCTTGTTGAACTTCCTCACATATTGCAGGAGTCTGAGAAAGAGTAGAATGAAACGAAACATGGGGGAAGAGGAGGAGGATCCCTGCTCACGCAGGAACCCCCAAAGTAGGAAGAGAGGAAGAGCCTATTCCTTGAGTGTACATACTTCCCAGCTCCTTCTGAAGTCCTCCCCATTTTGTTTTTTTATCAGAGGTTAAAAAAAAAACCTTGCAAGGTATTAGAGGGACAAGTGTGAAGAATTAGTTATAGACACCATTCTTTTCCTAAAATCCAAAAGTTTGTCACTATAGCTAGAAACATGGGAGAGGAAGAAAAAAGAAGTTAACAATGGTATCTTGGTTTCTTTGGGCCATTTTGATGGTGAGAAAAATGGCCAGCCTGAGTATCAAGACTTAATTATTCTGCCAGGCTGGGTCTTTTTGGGGACAGGAGGTTGTGAGCATATTCATTCATTTGGGTGGCAGCAGACACCAAATTACATGACCCTCTCAACCCACTGAGCTTTATCTCCTCAAATACCCAGTCTGGGCAGGCCCTCCTGTAAGTGACAAGGAGACTTTGATTTCTTGTTTTGTAACACCTAACCCTCTATGGTGTGTGAGAAGCCCGGGCGTGCTGAACGCACTCAGTGGGGTGGGGGGCAGCGTGGCCGTGTCTGTTAGATTTATAAAGCACATATCCTGTGACTCAGCAGTACCACTTTTCTGTCTTTACCCTCGAGAAACACTTGTATACATGCCAGGGGGAGTATAAATGCTCCTTGAAACATTGCAACAGCGAGAGAATGTCAATGATAGGGAAATGCCTGAATACACTGTGGTGCGGTCATGCTGTGGGCTGTGTGCTACAGCTCAGAGAGAGTTGTGTAGAGTTCATGCCAATGTGCGTAGGCTTATCTCTCAAATAATTTAAATGAAAGAGGTGCATTGCAGATATATGAATAGTATGATGCCCTTTATGTCAACAATCCATTCTGTTTCCATGGGGACAAATATATATGTAAATACATAGAAAAAGGAAGGCTGCATGGCAGATTCATAGTAATGATAATCTCTGAGGAGGAGAGGAAGGGACCGGGTTTAAGGGTAGATAGCAAAAGAGACTTCAGCCTTATAGTTAGTATTTCAGATTTTCTTCAAAGAGCATGTATTTGAATATTTATTACATGTATGATTAAAAATGTTAATGAAATATCAGATCAGTCTCAAAATGCTCTGTGTGTATTCAATATTGATTAGTTTTTATCTTTCTTTGCTTTTCAGAACATAATGAGTAAGATGCATACAGTTAGCGTGCCCTACTCCGTTATGAAGACCTGCCCTCTCTCTTGGGTCCAGAGAGTACATGCTCACAAAGGTAGTTACACACAGCACCTAAGCTTTAATTACGTGGCTGCTTGGACTAAGATTCCAGGGATTTTCAAATGCTCTTCTGGAGACATGGCTCTGTGCCTCGGTGGCCTGACAAACGCTAGAGCTCAGTTGCTGAAGCTGGGTGTGTTGTCTGCTCCATCTCACATGACATCCCTTCTTAGGAGCTGAGATTTGCCTGAATTTGAGCCCTGAGTCAGGTTTATTGAGTGCTTGGGAATTCAAAGCTTCTTTGGCAAAGATACACGGCCTGCCCACAGGTCACAGTAAGCAAAACAGCGTGTGTCCACGTGGTCACTGCTGCCTCAGAGCTCCTGGCATAATTTCTTTGAAACCTTTTTTAAGTGAAAATTATGATCCTTAAATAAGTAAAAATTTTTATTATAGTATATTAAATATCTACCAAACTTAGCCTGTATGTGTGTGTTAACTTTATTGCTTTTGAAATTGTAGCCAAAGTAGCTTTAGTAAAATGTCGAGACTTGCACTGGGCTATGATGGCACATCGGGACCAGAGAGACGTGAGCTTGAGTTCTCTCCGGATGTTAATTGTGACTGATGGAGCTAATCCCTGTGAGTACTTCTAGGGTGTGGGTGTGGGACTGTTCTCTCCTTGACATTTGTGCTGAGATGTAGTTCACATGCCGTGAAACTCACCCATTTAAAGTGTACAGTTTAGCAGTTTCTGTGTGTTCGCAGAGCCACGCAGCCATCACCGTGGTCTTGGTTTAGAATGTCATCACCCCAGAAGGAAATGTCATACCTGTTAGTAGTCACTCCCCATTTCTGCCCCACTTCCCCTGCTCCTAGGCTACTGCTCTTCTACTTTTTGTCTTAGAGAGTTGCCTATTCTGGACATTTTATGTAAATGCAATTATACTATGTAGGACTTTAGCGATGGGCTTCTTTCACTTAACATAATGTTTTCAAGGTTCATCCACATTGTAGTATGTGTGCATACCCCATCCCTTTATATCGCATATAATATTCCATTTTATACATGGACCACATTTTATCTGTTCATCATCTGTTGGATCCATACTCTTTTATTTATTTTTTTTAAAGAGTTTATTTATTCATTTTTAGACAGAGGGAAAGAGAAGGAGAGAAACATCAATGAGTGGTTGCCTTTCCAGCTCCTGGGCCTGCAACCCAGGCATGTGCCCTGACTGGGAATCAAACCAGCAACCCTTTGATTCCCAGACCCACACTCAATCCACTGAGCTACGCCAGCCAGGGCTGGATCCATACTCTTTTAGAACCACTCCTTCCTGCTCACTCATGTATATCCTTTTTCTATCCTATAACTCAAAGGAAAGATAAGAAGGTGACTTGATGTAACCAAGTATCTGGACTTTATGTAAATTGCCCCAGCAGGAAATCAAATTTGCAAAAGCTTTCAGAGAGCTATTATGTTCCATACTTTCCCCCACAAGCACAGGCATCCTGAGCTTCCACATAGCAGAATCAGGTGAAACGTTAGGTACTGTATTCTTTGTCATAATGGATTGTTGTCATTTGTCACCTTAATCATCCTGGTGTAATAAAACACAGCCATGGGATTGACCTTAATAAGAAACAGATCAGAGAATATCACAAAGAAGGTGGAACTAGCCAGAGTGTTAGTACTGCGCTGGCTAAAATAGTTACTTCAGGGAGAGTTGCTCGCTCAGTTCCAAACTGGCCACAGTGCATCTCTACATCTCTGCTATTGATTGGGAAGTTTGGTAGGAGCAGCTTTATTCCAAGTTTTAGCTTTAAACAGTGTCCATGATCTTTTCTGGGTGGATGAGAATTCATTTGTCCCAGAAAGGTATCAACCATCTTATAGGCACAATAAAATAATTTGGATGGGATAAATGATATACTGGGTTGGCCAAAAAATCCATATGTTTTTTTCTGTAAAACAAAAGACACATTTTTCAGTTTCACCGATAACTTTATTGATTTGGATATTTTGAGTGTGTCGGCTATGTCCCATGTGGTATAACGTTGATCGTTCCCAATTAATGTCTCTATTTGATTGCTAACAACTTCACCTGGTCTATAGGACCGTGAAGCATCATCCTTCGAGAAACCTCCAGCATGAAACTTCACAAACCACTTTTGACACCTTTGATCAGTCATAGCACCTTCTCCATACACTGCACAAATCTTTTTTTTTTTTTTTGTAGTTTCAGTTGCATTTTTTACCTTGAAATAATAAAACATAATATGCCAAAAATGTGTATTTTCTTCCATCTTCAATATTGAAATGGCTATACAAAAATTCACCCATTTTGATAAGTTTTTTTAAAATTCATGCTGCTATAACAGCTGTCACAGTACATTCTAACAATAGCTTTGAATGACGTTAAAGACAGCTAAGTGCTACTAGAGCCATCATACAGAAAAAAACAAATGAGCTTTTTGCCCAACCCAATACAGTGAGAGTTCTCATGAGAAACAATTGTATTGGCTTTCTGCTCTTTACCAGTTTCCTACAGTAAGGAAAATCACAATTTCAGTTTTCAAGTTGATCTGTTCCAACTCCTCCTAGGGTCCGTGTCGTCCTGCGATGCTTTCCTGAGTCTGTTCCAGAGCCATGGACTGAAACCTGAGGCCATCTGTCCCTGTGCCACTTCTGCTGAAGCCATGACTGTGGCGATCCGCAGGTATCGTGCAGGACGTCGGTGCTCTTGCCGCGTGTTACAGCTTTGGTCAAATGCTCGGTACTTTCCAGTCAGTGGCAGGGGTGTTGGCTAATTTTCTGCTGCTTAAGCCTGAGAGTGAAAATGACTTTGTGAAGCAGTTGGAATCATCTCACTTATTTCTCCCTCTCTTGCACTAAGAGTGACTGGTAAACTGAAAATTTAATTATTCTCATCTCATTTTTGTGAATTAGTTCTTTTTCTGTGTTATTTTGTCTTCAGATTCCTCAGCATCTTAGACTAGAAGTAAGTTATTCTTGACTGTATCTTAAGTATGCAAAGTACATATATAGCATACCCAAGACCATTATATTCTTAACAGTTGATTAAAATGTACATTTTCAACTGGAGTGAAACTTGACCATGCTTTGTACATGTGACTCTGGTTAATTTGGTATGTTTTGGGTAGAGAAAATGAGGATTATGTGCATGTGTCAAGAGGAAATTTGCCTTCCTACATACTCATATTTTTCTCTTGATAGTTCATCTGCCAAATTTGATGAGTTTATTTTGTTTTCAGGCCTGGAGTTCCAGGGGCCCCTTTGCCAGGAAGAGCCATTCTCTCAATGAACGGATTGAGCTATGGCGTAATACGGGTCAATACTGAAGATAAAAATTCAGCACTAACAGTCCAGGACGTAGGACATGTAATGCCTGGTGGTGAGTTCTCAGGAGCACCATTTATTTTTTCCAAAAAGATTTGTCATTAGCGATAGTGGAGACTGATAAAAGTATGGGATCCAAAACCAGGAATCTAAAATTTAGTACTGAGCCACTTAGTTTCTCAAAGCCTCTTAACAGTTGAGTAATTCTAATCATACTTCCTTCCAGCAGTATTGCATGATTTAATGATTGTGAATGCTGATTACACCTGTTCACCTGGAAAGTGAGGCACCGAGTGACAGTGAAGTTGTCTGGCCCTCACTGCAACTGCCAGCTATGGGGCTAGCAGAGAGAGCACCCTGCTTCCGCACGGGAGTGAGCTGGAGCTGGTCAGGGGTCAATTAACTTAACCTGTTTCTTTGGACTTTGCAGTCATTTTTAATATCAGTCTCTTTAAAAGCTTCAGTCTGCATCTGTGATATGGATTGGGGGGGGCTAAATTTAAAAAATTATTTATCATCAGGGTTAAAAGATGGAAATTTCAGATATACCTATGTAGTTTCAGGTCTATTTTTAACATTCTTTCTTGGTATTCTTACTTGATGCCACTGAGTAAACACCAAACTTTCCTGGGTTTGCAAGGATGAAGCAAAGGTTTTCCAGGATCTCTGTGTCTTAACTGAACTTTTTGTTCACCAGGAATGATGTGCATTGTGAGACCTGAAGGACCTCCCCAGCTCTGCAAAACAGATGAGATTGGAGAAATCTGTGTCAGCTCCAGAACAAGAGGCATGATGTACTTCGGGCTCGCTGGTGTGACCAAAAATACATTTGAGGTACGTGATATTAAAGTTTTGCAAGGAAAATTTGATGAGAGTGTCACTAGGGCAAGATGAGCTAGCTGGTGGGAAATGGCGTGATATGGTAGGTTGGAAGCATATACTCTCGAGCTAGAGTGCCCTAGTTTGAATCCCAGCTCTGCCACTCACTAGCACCTTGGGTGAATTGACCTCTTTGTGTGGAGTAATTATAGTACCTAACTCATAGCATAATTGTGAGAACTAAGTGAGTTAATGTTTATAAAATACTTAGAACAAGTACCTGGCACACAGGAAGCAGAACTATTTATCTGATAAATAAATAAATAGCCTCACAAAAGTTCCCCTGGTGAATATTTCATAGTTTGTGCTTTGACAAGCCCCAAATGTGATTTTGAGAGAATATAGTGACAATGGATCCATCTCACAAGTACACATTCAAGTTAACTGAGTCCATAAAGACTGGTGTAAACCAGAATGCGAGGTTACTGATAAAATATGGAGAACTGTTCTGTCACAGGGGCAGATTGCTCCTATCATTCACACTTTCAGTGAGACAAGTATTTACTGAGACCCTTCTATGTGTCTGGCACCATTCTCGGTGTTTTGGGTGTATCAGGAGAAGAAACAGAGCTCCTAATATATATTGCTTATATTCCAGTGTAACTAGCACATTGCTTTCCTGCAGGCAGATGTGAAGCCACATTGTAATGAAAGTTTTCCTGGCGAGCCTGGAAATCAGAACAGGCATAATTAATTGTCTGTATTTTATACTTGGGATTAACCTGCCTCGGTACCTTTTAGGGAACAGAGAACTCCAATTTATGGGCCATGTCCCTTTTTACTAGATAGGGCTTATAGGACCATAGCCAATTTTTAGTTCTTCAAGCTTCCTTTTTCTATAATTTAAACCAGTGTTTCTCAGTATGGGAGGGCATATCTATCTACCAACCCATTTGAAAATCAGGGCATATAATTATGTAGTGATAGTTGTGGCTGGTGGGAGAATGTTATGTTTATAAATGATGTGGTATTTGAAAAAATGTTTAGAATTCCTGAGCGGACCATCATTTGTATTTACACAGCCTGAAACAGCATAATATAAATTATTAAATGTCTGTCTGTTATTACCATCATCGTCATTGTTACTGCTACCTTCTTGCCCTACCACCAGGTGTTAAGACCAAGTCACCTTAATAGGAGTAGATGTTCATAAACTCTTCAAGCATATACCGCCAGGTTTACTTTCGGGTGACTAATTCTAGTGTACGTACATTTAACTAATTTAAATCTTACCCTATTTCTTTTATTTTAAAAGTGCTTGGGGGAAAAATGCTTGGACTGCATGTATTTCTAACACCTGAATTTTTCATTGCATTTTACTTACTATAAACAAGATCCTCAAGCAGTCTTTGAAGATACTCATAATATTTTGTTATGTTGCCTTTCCTACAAGGATACCTGACTAATCAAAATTCTCAGATTTAATACTAAATGGCTAGGTCCATAGTAATGAAGAAATTTTGAAATCTGCAGTATAAATTTAATGATAGTTAAGTAGAATAAAAATCCTTTTAAAAAAAGGAGAAAACTATTGCCTTGATTTTGCAAATTAAAGTTTCTAATATTTTTCTTGATAGATTCTTACATATAAACCCCAAAGAATTTTTCAACATGGTTAACATTTCACTAGGACAAATGTCCTAGTAATAATGACTGGCCAGAAAATAAAAGTGTATTTCAAAAATAAGCTACCAGTGAGAAAAACTTAATACATATGATAGCAAGGAGCTAATTTGCCATCGAATCCCACTATTAGCTGTTTGATTTGAGACAAATGAAACTTTCTGTGTCTCACTTTCTCATCTGCAAAATGGAAATTATAAATCCTGTTTCATAGGGTTGTCTTGAGGATTAACTGTGAAACAACTGGCTGGCACATAATAAGCATTTAATAAATGTTAGCTCTTGTTATAATTGTCCCCTATATGAAAGAGAAATCTTAAAAATTAAAGGGAAAGAACACCAATCAAATAGAGCAAGTAAACAGGAGACAGGAATAGACTATTTATACAAGAAATACAAGTGGCCAGTAAACAAAGGAAAGAAAATTCATCCATAGTGCTAATTAAGAAATGTAGTTAAAATAACAATGGGATATCTTTATTTTCTGTTTTGTTGTTGTTGTTTTTTGTGGGGTTTTTTGCCTATCAGATTTGCAGAGTTTGGAAAAATGGATAACATAGTATGCGTTAGAGTATAGAAAAAAGAGACATTCTGCTATGTTGTTGGAGTGTAACTGATATAACAGGTTGTTGGGGGTTTTTTTAATCCTCACTCAAGCACATGCTCACTGATTTTAGAGAGAGGGAAAGGGAGGGGGAGAGAGAGAGAAACATTGATGTGGGAGAGAAACATCGATTGGTTGCCTCCTATACATGCCCGGACTGGGGATCGAACCCCCAACCGAGGCATGTGCCCTGACTGGGAATTGAATCCGCAACCCTTTGGTCTGTGGGATGACACTCCAACCAACTGTGCCACACTGGCTAGGGCTTATATAACAGTTTTGTAGGGCTGCCTGTTAAAATTCAGAAAATTCATGCTTTTAATACAAATGCACTAAATATGTATAGGAATATTCAGTAAAGTACTGTTTGTAGTAGTGAAAAATTGAAATGACCTACACAGCCATAAAGACCACTACTTTATAATACCTACTAATTCTAATAGTTTCCTGAACTGACTCTGGGCCAGCCACTGCTTGTGTCTGCAAATCTGTTTACATTCTCTTACTCTTTACTCTAAGCCCATGTGTTAGAGGCATTGGGAGTTTCATTTTATGGCAAAAGAAACATAGGTTTCGAGAAGTCCAGGAACTTGCCCAAGGTTCACATTACTAGGTAGTGGCAGAGCCAGAAATTGAACTTACATTTGACTTCAAGGGCTATGCTATACTGACCTCCATGCAATGGCATGTTAGAGAACTATTGTACAGAATGAGCTAGATAGACCGTTACCAACCTGTAAAGGTATCCACGATATATTATGTGAAAAGCAAGTTGCAAAGCAGTATATATAATACGATTCCTTAAAAAAAAAAGTCTTAGCCCGCCTGCATAGCTCAGTTGATTAGAGCATTGTCCCAGTACACCAAGGTTGTAGGTTCATTCCCTGGTCAGGACATATACAAGAATCAACCAATGTATGCAAAAATAAGTGCAACAGTGTCTGTCTGTCTGTCTCTCTCAAATCAAAAACAGAAAATTCTTGATATACTAATATATGTGTGTAAAAAAGTCCAGAGAGATAAACAACAAATTGTAAATGATTGTTATCTCTTAAGGTGGGGTAGGATTCCTGTATTCACTATTTATATAATTCTAGTATGTATTTCTTGTGGCATATAATTTATTTAAGACTTAAAGACTTAAAAAACATCAAATACTTTTTTTTTGCAAGAGAAGGTAGCAAATGTAATACATACATATGTATGGGAACCCTGTATATGTGAGTCAAGAGATCTCACATGCAGGAGAGAATCTCAAATAAGAACAAAATTTGATTGTCACTTTCTTTTTTCTGTCTTTTAGGTGATTCCAGTGAATTCTGCAGGCTCTCCTGTTGGGGATGTGCCATTCATCCGGTCAGGATTGCTGGGGTTTGTAGGGCCAGTAAGTGATGCTTTCATGTTTGTTGTGGTACATCTTATTCAAATATATGGACCTGAGTTCACAGAACAGAACAATTTCTGATTAGTCCGAGTACTACAGGACTGTTTAACTTACATTTAGAGCAGTTCCTATAAGAATGTCACAAATGTGTTAATGTTTATTGCTTCTGTTACCCAAGTTCATTTGACTCTTCCAAACTGAGACATTTTTTATTTTCAAAACTCTTTTCAGTTATTCTTGCTACCTTTCTTTGATTTGATTAATATGTTTCAATAAGTTAGAAGTGTGCTGAAAAAAGCTTCTTTAATAGCAAAAGAAAACCATAATAAATAGGTACAAGCATTTTTATACAAATTATCAGCAACACAATTTGCATGATGGTAAATTCTTTGAATGTTTTTTCAGCAAATTGTCTTTACAATCAAATGGTTTTTACAGTCATTGTTACTATGATATAAATGAAGAAACAGACATGAGACACTAGCAGTGTCTGTCTCATTCTCTTTATTTATTTCCACTGTAGCATTTTTCATACTGTCTTGGAAAGGACTCGTTCTCTTCTGGGGAGGGACCAGTGGCTTCTTGAGACTAGAGGTTATGTGTTCCGTAGCCCAGTGAGTGCATGGCACTGCACTGCGCTCAGTAAGTCACATAGCGACATTCACATGGAGGTAGCTGGATAATGAATATATACACATGGTACAAGAAATTCAGGAATTCTGTAATGAATGGAAAAAAGTTAATTTATTGCAAGTGGGTCCGGGAGAATTATTGACAATAATTAAATAATAATAAAACTATTCATGCGCTGATGCTTTCAGGGCGCTAACAGCATACCTTCCTGAAGCTCTGTTCTCTTACTGGGAAGGGGAGGCTCCCACACTCATCCTGCGACCTTTCTCTGGGAGCCTGCTTATGATCTTGCCAGATGGAAACAGCATCACCCTTATAAACCTGAAACAGTTGTTCTCACATTAAAACTGTTTTATCTCTTCCTAATTCCATTATTAATTGACTTAACATTTCTCTCCTCTGCCTCCATCCCATGAATAAATAGAGAAGATGAACTGATACGTAATCATTGCTGCAGAAATAAACTGTTTGTGTGCCAGCCTAGTTGCTTTCTTCTAAAATTCCTCCCTAAGAATAAATGGGCCCTGACTGGTGTTGTGCAGCCCTGACTGGTTGGGCATTGTCTCGAAAAGCAGAGGGTCACCAGTTCAGTTCTTGGTAAGGCACATGCCTGGGTTGCAGGTTCAGTCCTTGGTCGGGGTGCATACGGGAGACAACCAGTCAGTGTTTCTCTCTCCCTTTCTTTCTTCCTCCCTTCCCCTTTCTCAAAAATAAATACGTAAAATCTTTTTTAAAAAAAGAATAGCCATGGCTGGTGTGGCTCAGTGGCTTGAGGTCCTGCCTGCAAACCAAAGGGTTGCCAGCTCAGTTCCCAGTCAGGGCATGTGCCTGGGTTGCGGGCCCGATCTCAGTAGGAGATGTACTAAAGGCAACCACACATTGATGTTTCTGTCCCACTCTTACTCCCTCTCTTCCCCTCCCTCTAAAAATAAATAAATAAAATCTTTAAAAAAATATGAACAGATTCCCTCCTTATACACTGTAAGATCCCATTAATTAGAAGATGCCACTGATTTTTTTTTTTTACATTGATTTCCAAGATGCTGAGATGTGAAACACTTTCTTAGAACCATAAAGTATGGTACTGTTTTCTTAAATTTTTCATGAGATTTAGTTCACAACAGGAAGTAAAATGTCTGTTTTGCTATTTAAATTATGAAAATCAAGGTAAATCCTTGTTATTTTTCAGGGCAGCTTGGTGTTTGTGGTTGGAAAAATGGATGGGCTACTGATGGTTAGCGGTCGGAGACACAATGCTGATGATATTGTTGCTACTGGACTGGCTGTTGAGTCAATAAAGACTGTTTACAGAGGAAGGTGAGTAGTGTACAGTTCAAATGTTAATATTTTCAGTAGAATCCAAACATCTCTATTGGGTGATTTGAGTTGTATTCTGTAGATTCTTTCAAGTGATTAGGTTATTTTTGGTAAAGCATAGCAGAAAGCAGGCTTTGAACATTTGTCTTGAAATGTCTGATTCTTTGGCCATAATTGAGAGACATAAAACAGTGATATCCTGTATTTCAGCTTTTAATTATTAATATTTGTTGAGTCCTGAGGAGAATCCTAAGGTGTTGAACTTGCTACATTCATTCAGTGCAGTAGTCCCATGCAGTCTAATTAGGTAGATGCTACTCTGTAGGAGTTTTACATCCAAGAATTGTTTCTCTTACTCATCTCTTAACTAAATTATTATATCATTTTAGCACAGACACTTAGTACATAAGTGCTAATTTCAAATTCCATGGATGAAGTCAATTAGATACCCCTTTTTCTTCTCTTATTAATTCAAGAAAAGATATTTGGTTCATACCTGAGTAATTGATATCCTATTTGGTAGTTTACAATCATGGATATATGTTTTTAAAGCAGTCCTGGTGTCCCTTTAGCTTTCGAAGAAGAAAAAGAAATTAAATTAATAGAGAGCCAGTTCCTGAAATGTGTAGTTTTTTGTCATGGTGTAGCTTCCGATGAGATGTAAGCTCCACGGGCACTGGACTTTTCTGTCTTTGGCCCCAGCTGTATCCCCAGCACTCAGCACAGCACCTGGCACACAGTAGGTGTTCAATAAATGTGTGTGGGAGAAAGGAAGGAAGGGACATGGTCACATGCGCAGGTATATTCAGCTGTGCAATGAATTCTTTTATGCATTCATTCAACAAATATTTATTGGGTGCCAACTGTATGCCAGTATTCCAGATGCTCAGGACGTGATATTGAACAAAACAGACCTTATGAAGCTCACATTCTCATTAGGGGAAACAGACGTAACAACAGAGGGAAATAGATAACATATGAGAGGATGACAAATGCTATGCAGAAAAAAACACAGAGGGGTGGGGGTGTGCTTGCCAGTCTGGGAATGCATTTGCTAGTAAGGGGACATTTGAGCGGAGACCTCACTCAAAACATCCCGTGCCCCTTGGCCTACCAGGTCCTCTGTGACCGCCCTGGCCTGGCTCTGACCTCTCCCCACCACTCTCTGCTTCACCACTCTGCTCCAGGCACACTGGCCTTCTTGCTGTTCCTCAACCCTGCCAAGCTCGTTCCTACCTCAGAACCTTTTCGCTTTCTGTTCCTTCCGCCCGGAAACCTCTTCCTCCAGATCTTCGCGTGGCTCACGTCCTCACTGCATTCAGGTCTCTGCTCCAGTGTCTGCTCGTGAGGGCGGTGCTTCCCCAGCCACCTGCCTTCATAGTACACCCCACACACCGCTCCACCCCCCCGCCCCTGCCCTCCCGTAGTTTTCTCCTAGTGTACATTACGTGACATTATTTATATTTATTTGTTTGTCCTGTCTCTTGACATGCAAACCCCACAAAGACAGGGCCTTTGTCTTTTTTTATCACTGAGTCCCAACATTCACAACAGTGGTGCTTAGTACATGTGGTTCAAGTCCTTGTTTTGATAGTAATGATTGTACATTTTCTTTTCTATACTCATTCTTGGCTAGTGCGGTGGGGTTGTCTTTTCTCTGTATTCCGACTGAGCAAAAGCACATAGGACCAGTTGTGAAGGGAGTCCTGATATGTTTGATCTGTCTCTCTTAGAATTGCTGTGTTTTCTGTGTCTGTATTTTATGATGAGCGCATTGTGGTGGTTGCGGAGCAAAGACCCGACGCTACTGAGGAAGACAGTTTCCAGTGGATGAGCCGTGTGCTACAGGTGAGCATACCTTGCGTCTTTGTCCGGGCTGGTGGCTTTGTTGTCAGAGATGGTGGCAATCACTGCTTAGCATTTTCTTCATGGACTAGTTATGCTGCCTAATTTTTTTCTCTTGCCAATCACAAAAATATTCTGGGTACTATTAGCACAATTAGATAATTGATACCGTTTCTCCTTATGGACCATGTAGTATTTTTCTGCTCAGGTTGCTGAAAATAATTATATTACCTTGCCTCAGCAAATTCTTTCCCTTTTTTTCCCTGAGTGTTTACAACTCATGAAGGTGTTAACTGTCCATATGCGGAACACATCTTTGACAGCACCGGTCCGCTTGTCAACAGCTGCAGTCTGACTGCACGTTACAAGCGGCGCCTAGAGTGCAGGGGTCCCAGAAAACAGAGGGTGGCGTTTCTGCTCTGCAGGGGTCTTACCATGGGGTTGGAGACCCAGGAGACATAGACCACTAGAGAAAGAGAAAGATACGGGTTCAGTATGAGGGATATGTTTCTAGAGGGGCCAGGCCCAAGTGATGAAAGGTGCTTACCTGGTCTTCATGTAGAATCACAGTTTGAATCCCAGCTCCACTCCCCACCACATATGTGCCTTTAGGCATGTTACATAACCTCAGTGAGCTTATTTCCTAATCTACAAAGTGGGCATAAAATTATTTATATTATAGAGCTATTAGGAGGATTAAATGATAGTAATTAGATAATTAATTGAAATATTTTAGTGCCTATATTCAGTAAATGATGATTATTTGTTAATAGCAAAAATAATAATCATAAGCATAGTCACCAGTAAGAAGTCTAGAGAGGCCCACTCTGTATTAAATAACATTCCCTTTTACTCTTTGTCCCCACACTCTGCTTTATTTTTCTATTTAGAATTTATCACCATGTGAGTATGTTTATATTTATTGTTTTCTATATCTACTATATTGTAAGCCCCATGAAGTCCAATACTTTATCTCTTTTGTTCCCTGCTTGGTCCCCAGAGCCTGTTAGCTCTGCCAGCCCATCTTCATAGTAGGCTCAGTAAGTGTGTGTTGGATACATGGAGGGTCTAAAGAAAACATGGACTGTCCTTGCCATAGCAGCTGACATGTCATCGGGAGTGTTGTCAACATCTATAGCTTGTCTGCTTGAGGCATTTGGGTTTATTAACTGCCAGCCAGTGGTAATGTTGTAGAAACGGTGCAAGCATGAGACGAGAGCTAGGACTAGATGACTTTTTAGCTTTCTTCCTCAGGGTCTGTGATTCTGCATTACCAGCTGCTATAAAATAGGCTGTTTCTAGTGGATAGTCAGCAAAAAGAAAGAGAGTCTACCGAAGATACACTAGACAGAAAAGATAGTGAAGAAGGTGAGACTGAGTTGATCTCTGAAAGGTGGCTAAGAATCAGGCCTGCGAAGAGAATATTTTTTATGCTGTTCATATTTTCAAACAAATAAATAAACTGCTTATTTCATTCAGAATGAACTTTGGGGCATAATGGTTGAAATTTGTAGTAATAAATTATGTTTTTTGCCATCATAGGAAACTGAAGTTCCTTAAGATGTATGTTTCTCTTCCCTGGAAAACAACTTACAGGAATTAAACGCTGTGTTAATTTACTAATCTGAATTCTTGTAAAAGTCATTTGGGGTCTGATTTGGACATGAAATAAGAGCGCATTATTTTCCCAGTCTCTGTAGCTTCTCAGCTTGGAGCCCTTGGATTCATAGTAGAACAGTATAGGATACCATACGTTCTGGCAGGTAGAGCCCAGAGGTTGTTTCATTCCAGGTCTGCGTATAAGAAACTAAATACCTAACTCAGCACGTTCTAAGGAAGTGGTCAGTAGCAACTTAACCAGATGCTGTCTGTATTCAGTAGGGAATCCAGGCTACTTGTCATTTGCTAACTTTCTGTATACTCTGGGATACCAGAGACTTAGGAACTCTGCCAGACTTGCCATTTCCCAGTTGCTTCAGTCGATTAGTGGGATAGCATGAGGAGTATTGATTTTTAGGTTTATTCGCTTGCCCTTCTAAGTTGTGTCAATGAAAGACCTTGTTGGTCTGTCATGACTGTTGGTGCATTCTCTTTCTAAGGCTGTGTCTCCTTTTCAGTAAGACCTGTGGGTAATACGATAGAACCCTCTTGACTGGTATGTTTGGTTGGTCAGTTAGTTTTAAAAGCTGGTTGAAGCAACCTTCGTGTAATCTTCCTGTATCTTCTGCTTAATTTCAAATGCATAAAAGAAACTGCAGAACTGTTACTCTGTGGAGCTTTTGAGATCTTGCTCCCAGCATATGGTGTCAGTTTGGAATGAATAAACTTATAAAAATTCTCTTTAAGAAAAATAATTAAAAATGTAAGTATTTGAAAAGGCACTGGAACATATAATCCTTTACCTTTTAGGATTCACTTGCCCATACCTATAAACAGTAGTTTTTTAGGAACTCATCTTTAACGAGTCTTTCCGAAGCATAACTCTCTTCTGTTGTTTTGCACTCATATTTTATCAGTTGATTTAATGGTTAATTAAATTATGTGAACAATAACAAGAACAACCGGCATAACAGATGTAGAAGCAAGTGTGGCTGACTCTCAGCAGGCACACAGGTGCGTGACTGGGAACAGAGGCGGACTTGGGGCTGGTGGCCTGCAGTGCTCAGTGTGCGGTGAGCCTTGCCCAGATGTTTTGCAGAGGGGATTCCTGTTCATTTGGTGAACCACTTAAGCAGGGGCCTAAGTACAGAGCTTCTATTGTGTTCATAATAAAAATACTTTTAACTCAGTTTAATTGATCCATATTGGGCAGCTAAAATATTAAAGAGAACCAAAAGAAATTTCTTACATTATCACTCAAGAGGGACCATATTGAGGCTTGCAAGTCATTGTTCACCTCCACCCAGTTAGTTTGCATCTTACCCCTTCTGTTGACCTCTACCATCACTGAAAGGATTGGGTACATTTAGACATATGGGATCTTAATAACCTACCAGATTCTAGACCTAGAATAGAATGGATAGAGAAAGGAAAATCCTGGAGCAGAATAATGAATTATGTTAGGATGATGTCAAATGTAGTATAGTTAATCTCACTGAATACTTTTCTTTTTATTTTTCTAGGCAATCGATAGCATTCATCAAGTGGGGGTTTATTGCCTTGCCCTGGTGCCTGCCAATACATTGCCAAAAACTCCACTAGGAGGGATTCATATATCTCAGACAAAACATCTCTTTCTGGAAGGATCTCTACATCCATGCAATATCCTCATGTGTCCACATACATGCGTGACCAATTTGCCAAAACCCCGGCAAAAGCAACCAGGTAATATGCTGGCTTTGAATATGTAATATTAAAATTATAAATTCAAGAAGCTGAGTTCTTTCAGCATGATTTTATCTCTAGAATTAGTCTTTCCAAAGATAAGTAACATAAGAACAGTTATCAAGTGACTGAAAGCAGGGAGAGCTGGGACTCTGTAGAATAGGCTTCCCTGAGTTTATTATTGGCTCCTTCTTCTGAGCAATTCTTTTTTCTTTTTTAATTTTTTGATTATGCTATTACAGTTGTCCTGATTTTTCCCCCTTTGCCCCCTCCACCCAGCACCCCCCTACTCCCTCAGGCAAGCCCTCTCTCCCATTGTTCATGTTCATGTTCATGGGTCATGCGGATAAATTCTTCGGCTACTCCATTTCCTATCCTGTACTTTATATCCCCAGAGCTATTCTGTACCTACCTGTTTGCACTTCTTCATTCCCTCACCTCTTCAATCTAGCAACCACCAAAATGCTCTCCATATCCATGATTCTGATTCTGTTCTTGTTTGCTTAATTTGTTTTTTAGATTCAATTGTTGATAGGTGTATATTTTTGCCATTTTATTGTTTTGCCACTTTGCCATTTTTTGATCTTCTTCTTTTTCTTAAATATATAATAATGGATTGGTGGTGATGAACTCCTTTAGTTTTTTTCTTGTCTGGGAAGCTCTTTATCTGCCTTTTGATTCTTAGGGTAGCTTTGCTGGGTAGAGCAGTCTTGGCTGTAGTTTTCATCATCACTTTGAATGTTTCTCACCAATTCCTTCTAGCCTGACAATTTTGTGGGAATTCCCCTCTAGGTAACTAACTTTTTTTCTCTTGCTGCTTTTAAGATTCTCTCTTTATCTTTAACCTTTGGCATTTTAATTATAATGTGTCTTGGTGTGGGCCTCTTTGCATCCATCTTGTTTGGGACTCTGTGCTTCCTGGACTTGCATATCTGTTTCCTTCACCAAATTAGGGAAGTTTTCTTTCATTATTTTTTTGAAATACATTCCCAATTTCTTGCTTTTTCTCTCCTTCTGGCACCCCTATGATGTGAATGTTGGACCTCTTGAAGTTGTCCCAGAGGTTGTTTATACTATCCTCATTTTTTTGGATTTATTTTCTTCTTATTTTTCTGCTTGTTTGTTTTTTACTTCCTTTTGTTCCAAATCATTGATCTGATTCTTGGCTTTATCTGCTCTACTGTTGATTCCCTGTAAATTGTTCTGTCTTTCAATTGGTGTATCCTTCGTTTCTGACTGGATCTGCTTTATGGTGCTAAGGTCCTCACTAAGTTCCTTCAGCATCCTTCTAAGCAGTGTTTTGGACTCTGCATGTGATAGATTGCTTATTCCATGTCGTTTAGCTCTTTTTCTGGAGTTTTGATCTGTTCTTTCATTTGGGCCACATTTCTTTGTCTCCTCATTTTGGCAGCCTCCCTGTGTTTGTTTCTGTGTATTAGGTTAGAACTGCTTTGACTCCGTGTCTTGGTAGCGTGACCTAATGTAGTAGGTGTCCTTAGGGTCCAGCAGCACACCCTCTCCTCTCACTCAAGCTGGGTACTCAAGGTGCGCTCTTTGTGTGGCCAGAGTACATCCTCCTCCTGTAGTTGAGCCTTGGTTGCTGTCGTCAGGTCAATGAGAGGGATTTACTCATGTCAGTTCACTGCAAGGATTGGCTGTGACCACTTACCACCAACCTCCACCCTCCGTGGAGGATCAGCTGTGTGGAGGCAGGGTGATGGTGCTCCAGTGTGGTCTGTAGCTGTCCACTGGGTGTGCTGTCCTTGGGGTTTCCCAGGTGGTGTAGGCCAAGGTCAGCCTCACCTTTGTTTTGCCCAGGGCCACCCTGCCTGAGCTATAAAGCAATCTGAGATGGCTGCTACTTGTGCTGGGACTGGGGATTCCCAGGCGAAGCCAAGCTGTGAATCTTGGCTAGTTAATGCTAGGCCTAGGACTCACTGAGGCTGGCTGTTGCTTGTTTTAGAGGATTTAGAGGATTTGTGAAGCCAAGACCAGTCCTTGTATGGAAAAGCAGCTTGGGTGGGCCCATAAGTGGGTGGGTGGAGTCTCAGATGTGGCACCAGCTTGCCAGCTCAGTCTGGATGGATGTGTTTTCTTTAATTCTATAGTTGTTAGACTTCCATTCAACTCTATTTCTAACAGTTCTGAGTGATGGTTGTCCTATATTTTACTTGTAATTTTGATGTGGTTGAACAGAGGCAAGCCATATCTGCCTATGTTGCCATCTTGACGGGGAGTCTCCTGAATAATTCTTAGTATTATTCCTCCATTTTCTCTAGATGTATGATCTGGAGTCAAGATGATCAGAGTCCCACTTGCAAAAGTAGAATATAGTGAGTCCTGTAAGGGAAGGTTCTGATAATAAGAATAGCTAATATTTATTGAGTACCTACTAAAAGCCAAATATTAGCTAATTTTTAAGTTTTATAAATGTGATCCTGAAATTTTGCCCCTAGCTGTGGAAAGTAAAGTTCCAGAAAGTTAAGAATTGTGCAGCTAGCCAGTGGCAGAGATGAGAGTCGCACTAGTTGTGACTCTGAAGTCCACACTCTGAATCACTAAGTTATACTGCCTTTCTGTAGGGGCTCTCTTTTTTTTTTTTTTTTAAGATTTTTATTATTTTTCTTTAGAGGGGAAAGGTAGGAGAGAGGGAGAGGGAGAGAAATATCAATGTATGGTTGCCTCTTGTGTGTCCCATGCTGGGAACTGGCCTGCAACCCAGGCATGTGCCCTGACTAGGAATCGAACCCTGATCCCTTGGTTCGCAGGCCCGCGCTCAATCCACTGAGCTACACCAGCCAGGGCTGTAGGGGCTCTCTTACCTAGAGTCTCCCGCATTCCTTTTTAGCTTTAGAGGTCTGATTTGGGCCTGTAACACTTCTGAGGGGAAAGATCCTTGATTCAGAAATTTGCTGGATTATAAGCATGTATCTCTATCAGTCATGGTAGTTTCTAACTGTTCACTTCCTTGGTGATTAAATTTAACACTTCTTTATTTCAAATAAAAATCTTAATTTTATTAAAAGGAAAGAAATGTGTTGGATTGTAAGCAGAAATAGGTAGCATGTTTGGCATGTGCCATATTCCTATGACCGCAGGATGCAAATAAGAGCATGTGAGTTGCCGTATGGAAAAGAAAAACAAAATGGTCAGTTTTACCCTTTTGCCTAATGTGTTAGCAGTCCTAGGTTATAGCACTGAATTCGGAGGCTAAAGGCAGGAGTAATTGATTGACAGTCAGTCATGTTAAACTGTCGGTTCAATCCAACATGAAATCATTACATTTTATCAATGTTTTTTCGATTAATTGAGAAGTTAATGAGAGGCTCCTGGTTTCCTGTATGCCCCACATGAGAGCCAACATCTGGCCTTTTCAGATCCTGCTGCCGCCACACACACCCGGTATACATCAGCACCTCAGCCTCCAACTGTGTTGGGAAGAGGAGATAAAAATGGGAAGGTTAGGAAGGGAAAGGGAAGCATGGCATGTAATTACATTTTTGTAAGATAGCTTTTACTGAAGAGTAAACATGAATGTACAGTAATAAACTACAGGTAAGCCTCTGACTCTCTAGGATATTTTTATCAGGGTGTTAAAATGTTGATATACTCTGCTCTGCAGTAGTTACTACTTCAGTGGTCTGGTGGCTAAGATCATATCATATCACAGCTGTTTATCTAGATGTTATTGTCAGCTCACCAGCTAACCTTATCTTAGTAATAGTGTGTGTAGAGCTAAAGTATATGTGATATTTATCAGTTTCTGCTAGTGGAAATAAGAGTTTATGGAGCCTAATATTCAAAAGGAACAGTTAAAAGCAAGAGGTCTGTATATTACTAATTAAGAATGTATAAAAAGAAGTATCTTTAAAAAAAAGAAGTATCTTCCTCATTTTACCTGCCTAAGCATCTGACAGATATATAAAATACAGTCCTTCTGCATCTCAAATCCTGTTACCACTGAAGTCCTACATTCATTTTTCATATGATTCTATAAAATCCTAGCATTTAATCTAGGATTTCTTTAACAAAACTTTCATGTCATAGTAGATGCTTAAAAGATGCTACTTAGAGACATAGTAGGTGCTTTGCTTTTGCTAGCCAGATTTCATCTAATTTTATTAAATGATAAAACCTATTTAAAAGATTTATTCCTAAGCCCACATAGGCATATAACATCCACCCATCTGATGAAAGAAAGCATAAGGCTCGGATTCTGTGTTTCTGCAGTCTGTTGTGGTTACCTGCTAGGATCTTAGTGGGGTACATATGGGTCAGACCAGAGCAGCTTGAAAATCATGAGGTGGAGATGATGTGAGGATTGCATGACAGGTTGGGCTTTAAGTAGAATACAGAAAGTGGAGATGGGTAGGCATGAGGTTTTTTTGTTGTTGTTTGTTTGTTTTTTAAGAGGAAGAGAGGGAAAGGAAGGTGGAAAAAGTGTTAAGCCAGTCAAGGGGGAAAAAATCTCATTGAGATACCTGTTGGAGCTATTGTCCAAAGAATGGGAATGTGTTAGGACTGATTCTGGCTTCAAGTTTCAGAAAAACATAACGGCAAGATAAACAAGAGACAATTTATCAATTTCTCAGGTAAAAGAAAGGTAGATCGAGGCAATCCAGGACTAGGATGGCAACCCCTCAGTCATGGTTCTGATTTCCCACCTTTTTGTTCTCGCATTGTATCAGCCAACTGTTATTATAGATATGCTGCATACCAAATAAGTCTAAAGCTCAGGGCTTAAAATAAGAAGCATTTATTTTTCACATATGGGATGTGGATCTGTGGACTTAGCTGGGGTCAGCCAGGCTTTGGCTTGGCTCCAGGCTGTAGGCTGGGTTAGAATCGTTCCCTGTGTCTCCTCATCATGGGACCAGCAACTACCTGGGCTATATTTTTCTCAAAGCAGATGGCAAAATCAAGAAGCCAAGCCAAACCACACAAGCATATATAAAGCTTCTGTTTCTGTCATACCTTCTAATATTTCATTGTCCCAAAGAAGTCAGTGGAGCAGATAGGTATACTCCTCCCCTGTACTCACAGCAAGGACAGGGAGGAAAGGAAAAATTGTAGGAAAATAATGCAGTCGCCCTGACTGGCATGGCTCAGTGGGTTGAGCGCCATCGTTCATAGGTTCCATTCCCAGTCAAGGCATGTGCCTGGGTTGCGGGCTAGGTCCCCGGTTTGGGGGTATGAGAGAGGCAACCAGTTGATGTTTCTCTTTCACATCGATGTTTCTCTCCCTGTCTTTTTTCCTTCCCTTCCCTGTATCTAAAAATAAATACATAAAATCTTTAAATAAAAAAAGAAAAATAATACACTCTGTCACAGCCATCCATAGGACTCTTGACCTCCAGCCATCACTCCAGCTAGCAGATGGGAGAAAAAGGCAAACAAGGGAATACCCTCCCCCCTTAAACATATTTTCTAAAAATTGCATATATTATTTCCTCTTTCATATTATTATCCTTGCTGAAGACTATAGTCTTTATTTCAGGCATTTGCCCAGCTACAAACTGGGGGTTCTGTTTTTTAGGAAGAGGAGAATAGATATTGGGGCTGATGACTGGTGATCTTTGCCACAGGAGACATACAGAGTTTCATGGAAAATACACGTGTTTCCAGGTACAGCAAGGTGTCTGCAAGTGGCCGCCTAGTGTTACTGCTTTCGGTTATTTTTCACGCTTTGTGACCCATGGACTCAGAAATGTGCATAGAAGGACCTGAGGAAGTTGCTGCTGAATTATTTTTGTTGTTTTAAACTACTCTGGGAAATTTACTTTTAAAAATGTAACAGTTTTATTATTTTACAGTGTGAATTCAGGATTGGACAACTTACACAGTCAAATACACAGAGTCTCGCCTGTATAAAAGCCTCTCCAGCATGATATATCTGTAACTTACTATGCAGTTTCTTGGAAAGGAATTTTGCATATTACACTTAAAATTGCAGTAAGGCACTTACTAAACTAAACGTTAGTTCAGCAGTCAGTGTTGGGGTACTTTACCCTTTTTGAATTTTTATTTGATTTTAAAAATTTTAATGTTTTATTTTGAAATAATTTCACACAAAAAGTTGCCAAATAGTGCAAAGAATTCCCTTTGCCTCCTTTACCCAGCTTCCCCAAATTTTTAAAAGTGATTTATGGTTAAATGAGTTTCTTTCAGATGCTTCAATATATGCAAGACCAACAGCTTTTGGCAATAAAAGATATTTAATATTAATTTAAGCATAGCATCAAAATTACTCAAAACTCAGCTGTCAATAAGTATTGTTAGCTTCTTAGTTTGAGTTGGTAGAGTATTAATCATTTTTTAAAGGTTTTATTCACTTATTTTTAGAGAGAGGGGAAGGGAGAAAGAGGGAACGAAACATCAATGTATGGTTGCCTTTTGCATGCCCCCCACTGGGGGACCTGGCCCAAAACCCAGAATGTGCCCTGACTGGGAATTGAACCAGTGGCCTTTCGGTTCAGAGGTCAACACTCAATCCACTGAGCCACACCAGCCAGGGCAGTAGAGTCTTAATCTTTATGTGACCACCAAGAAAGTCATACGGAACACCAGCACTTTTTTTCTTGAGAGAGGGAGAGTTCTTCCTTTTTATTTTGAAATGTCAAACGTATGGAAAAGTTGAAAGAATAGCGTAATGAACACCCATATACTTTCTCCTAGATTCACTAATTGTTAACCTTTTTTTTCCTGAACTCTTTGCAAGTACATTGCAGACATCATGACACTTCACCCCAAAGTATATTTCAGCAATACTGAAATACTATATCTCCAAAGAATAAAAACCATTCTCTTAAAATTATTCGAATCAACCACAATGCCATTAGCCTGTTAAGAAGTATAACCTTAGTGCTCGCTTCGGCAGCACATAAACTAAAAGGGGAACAATACAGAGAAGATTAGTATGGCCCCTGCGAAAGAATGACAAGCAAATTCATGAAGCGTACCATATTTTTACATGTAAAAGGACACATGGACAAAGACAAGTTGGGGAGGCCTGCAGTGGGCAGGTTGGGGAGAGGATTGAATGTGGAAGATGGAGGAGGGGAGGTTGGGGAGAGTAAGGAGGGGAAATGAAGACAGCTTTAACTAAACAACGATTAATAAAAAGAAAAGAAAAAATGCTATGTAGAACTTAAATTGCCATTAATTTACAATAAATTAACTAAAATGGTTGATTCAGAGTTTGAAGAAATAAACACAGAGGAAAATAAAATTGGCTAATATTCCATTCTTCCTTTTCTTTCATTAAAAAAAAAGAAATTTAACCTTAATATAGTGTTTTCATCTAATAGTACACAGGCCAGCCATCTTTGTAATTGTCCACTTGTTTGTTATAGATGATTTTTTCCTTTTTTTAAAAAATATATTTTATTGATTATGCCACTACATAATTGCCCCATTCCCCGCTTCATTCCCCTCCACCCTGCACACCCCTCCCACCATATTCCCCCCCCTTAGTTCATGTCCATGTGTCATAAGTTCTTTAGCTTCTACATTTCCCACACTATTCTTGCCCTCCCCCTGTCTATTTTCTACCCACCATCTATGCTACTTGTTCTCTGTACCTTTCCCCCTCTCTCCTCCTCCCACTCTCCTGTTGCTAATCCTCCATATGATCTCCATTTCTGTGGTTCTGTTCCTGTTCTAGTTGTTGGCTTAGTTTGCTTTTGTTTCCGGTGTGGTTGTTAATAACTGTGAGTTTGTTGTCTTTTTACTGTTCATATTTTTTATCTTGTTTTTCTTAGATAAGTCCCTTTAACATTTCATAGAATAAGGGCTTGGTGATGATGAACTCCTTGAACTTGACCTTATCTGAGAAGCACTTGATCTGCCCTTCCATTCTAAATGACAGCTTTGCTGGATAGAGCAATCTTGGATGTAGGTCCTTGACTTTCATGACTTGGAATACTTCTTTCCAGTCCCTTCTTGCCTGGAAGGTCTCTTTTGAGAAATCAGCTAATAGTCTGATGGGAACTCCTTTGTAAGTGACTGTCCCCTTTTCTCTAGCTGCTTCTAGAATTCTCTCCTTCATTTTAATCTTGGCTAATGTAATTATGATGTGCCTTGGCGTGTTCCTCCTTGGGTCCAACTTCTTAGTTACTCTCTAAGCTTCCTGGACTTCCTGGAAGTCTATTTCCTTTGCCAGATTGGGGAAGTTCTCCTTTATTATTTGTTCAAATAAGTTTTCCACTTATTGCTCTTCTTCTTCCCCTTCTGGTACCCCTATAATTCGGATGTTGGGATGTTTAAAGATGTCCTGGAGGTTCCTAAGCCTCTCCTCATTTTTTTGAATTCTCGTTTCTTCCTTGTTTTCTGTTTGGTTGTTTCTTTCTTCCTTCTGGTCCACTCATTGATTTGAGTCCCAGTTTTCTTCCCATCACTATTGGTTCCCTGTGCATTTTCCTTCATTTCACGTATTGTAGCCTTCATTTGTTCATCTAATTTGCGACCAAAATCAACCAATTCTGTGAGCATCCTGATCACCAGGGCTTTGAACTGTGAATCTGATAGGCTGGCTATCTCTTGGTTACTTAAAAGTATTGGCTCTGGTGGTTTCATTTGTTCTTTCGTTTGAGGTTTTTTTTTTTTTTTTCCTTTTTTTTGGTCTGATTGCGCCTGTTATGCATGAGGGGCGGAGCCTTAGGTGTTCACTAGAGCAGGGCAACCCAGTGGCAGAGTTGTGACACTTTATGTGGGGGCAGGGTCAGAGAGGGAACAATGGGGTTTGCTCTGCTCTCTCTCAGATTTCAGTCCCCTCTGTGAATCTGGGAGTCTCTCCTAGCACTTCAACCCCCACAAGTGTTTCCAATCGGTGCTTTTAGGTTTTATTTCCCAGCGCTGGGGCCCTGGGTTGTGCAGTCTGTCTCGCTGCCTGTTTTTGCCTGGTTTCTGCACGTGCATGCGTGACCGCGGTCAGCCACCTTGTGCTTCTCGCTGGGTCTGCTCATTGCCTCCCCTCACCTAGTAACCACGGCCTGTGCACCTGGGGTGTGCCAACTGCCGCCTGCGCATCTGGGACCACTAGCCACTGCTTTTTCCTGCTGCGATCTCTCTCTGCCAGCCACCAACTCCGCCCCTCTTACCGGTCTGGGTGAATCATTGTCGGACTTCCATACAACTCAGTTTTCTACCTGTTCTGGTTGTTGTTTTGGTTCTAAATTTTTGTCCTTAATTTTGGTTGTGAGAGGAGGCACAGTGTGTCTACTTATGCCTCCATCTCGGCTGGAAGTCCTGAGTTTTTTCGAAAGTTAGTATCCAGCCCTGGCTGGCGTAGCTCAGTGGATTGAGTGTGGGCTGCGAACCAAAGGGTCGCAGGTTCGATTCCCAGTCAGGGCACATGCCTGGGTTGTGGGCTAGGTCCCCAGTGGGGGCCACACGAGAGGCAACCACACATTGATGTTTCTCTCTCTCTTTCTCCCTCCCTTCCCCTCTCTAAAAATAAATAAATAAAATCTTTAAAAATGTAAAATTAAAAAAAAAAGTCCATTTGGTTTAAAAAAATAAAAGTTAGTATTCCATCAAGATCATGATTTCCATTTGGCTGACATGTCCTTTAATTTAGAAGCTCCCAGCCTTATTTTGTCTTCTTCAAGACATGGACGTTTTTGAAGAGTCCAGACTGGTTGTCTTATAGAATGTCCTACAACCTGGATGTCATTATTCACTTTTAATAAAGCACTTCTCACATTTTTGATGAGCTCACTCTCAGTCATTGCAGAAAGCAGATTTCTTCCTGGACCACTGTTAAGCTCAACTTTCGGGTTTGTATTATGATTGGAGCAGATGTAAGCAACCTCCTCACAGTGAAAACTTCCCTATACCCAAGCCATAGGAACCCACCTGCTGCTCTCTACCTCCCATTTTCCATCTTTCCTGTGGTCCTTTGTTTTTGTATTTATTTGTGTATGTGCTTATTGGTTGCCTTTCCCCACTAGAATTCAAACGCTTTGTCTTGTTTGCACCCGTGTTCCTGGTGCCTAGAAGAATGCTCAGTCCGTTCGAGCCAGTTTTGGTCAATCTGAAAACGCTTTCAGGTATATAGCTTGAATTACCATCTCCTGAGAGTTGAATTTTGCCTTTACTTACAGGTGTAGGCCCTGCCTCTGTGATGGTTGGGAACCTGGTTGCTGGAAAGCGGATAGCACAAGCTGCAGGAAGGGATCTCGGGCAAATTGAAGAGAATGATTTGGTAAGGAAGGTAAGTGTTCCAGAAGTGTTGATCTTTACAGACAAGTCAAGGACAGACCTTAAACTTCATGTAGCAGATGGAAGATGTGTTATCCAACTTTTTAAAAGTTGCCAACCCTGATTCATTCTCTCTGCTTTGCGACTTTAGCACCAGTTTCTGGCAGAGATACTACAGTGGCGAGCCCAGGCAACTCCTGACCATGTACTTTTCATGCTGTTAAATGCAAAGGTATGAAAAATTCAGTTGTATATCAGATCAGCTGAATGTTGTGGGAGTATCTTAGACATTCTTGATCTCTTTCTCTCATTAGACAATTTCTGTTGCCAACTCTGAGGAAGGAGTCACTGCTTTCTGATTGTTTTGACATATGAGGATAAATTGGGCAGTTATTCAAGGTTGAAATGAGACCTCCTGCAGTGCTATTTACTGCTGTCTCTTCTTGCGTTACCATCAAGTCATCTTTATTTAGTTCCATTAGGAATGGTGGAGTCAGCAATGCAGTTACATAGATCTACAGATGGATAGAATTCACTATGTCATGCAATTTTTTACCTAGTTTGACTTAATTCTTTGCTTTCTACCAGGAAGAAAGTGGCTTTGGATTAACCTTTCTTTTATTTATTTGTTTATTTATTTTTTATTTTAGAGAGAAGAATGAGTAAAGAGAGAGAGGGAAATACCAATTTGTTATTCCACTCATTTATACATTCATTAGTTGATTCTTGTATGTGCCCTGACCAGGGATCAAACCCACAACCTTAGCACATTGGGACAATGCTCTAACCAACTGAACTACCCGGTCAGGGCTAGATCAACAGTTTAAAAACCGGAGTTATTTTTGGTACACACCTGAATGATTTATTGCTAATAGGTAAAAAGCAAATTAAAAATTATTTAAGAGTGCATTTTTAACTGTCGCTTTCTAATCATGGTTTACGAGAACATCAACTTTTTTAAGTTAGGCGTTCTGTGGGAGTCTGCCAAGATCTGTTTGTTTTAGTGGCCCAGTCGGAGGCTAAAAGTACTATGACCGGGGCATATAATAGTATTTCCCACCCTTGGGGGATTGGCCCTGCCCCCCCCCACTCCAAGATTCTGATGTATTTTACACACACACACACACACACACACACACACACACACTTTTGAGAATTTATGTCAGTGATAGAACTTAATGAGAAAAATATGCTGTGCGTCTTAGTGAAAAGTCATTAAAAACCTTAAGAATCACTGCTGTATAGTGCAAACCTTGGGATATCTTTGCTCCATCTTTACATGTCATGGGCTTCTCTTCAAGCCTGTGATTCATTTGGACCCTTCCATTCCAGTAAATGCCAATTCAGCTCACTTTGCATTCCACTTCTAAGCCTAGCTACAGTTAAAGTTATGGCCCTGTGAAATTCATAGCCTAGATATTTGTTAGTGAATGTAAGTTTAAATTGGTTTCTTGGTTAGAGAAGTAATATACATGGATGGCTAAAGGACATGTAGTTCATTTATTTTTCTGTACATTCTAACATTTTACCCTGGATTCGGCCAGTCTGTCAGAAAGTTTAGTAACCATATAGTGTTGTTCCCTCATGCCTAGAAATTCGTTTTTTACTTACCATGGACCAAAAAGAAGAATGTAAGAAATGGTCTTATGAATTTAACCCAACTTTTGCCAAAGAGATGTTTATTTTAGTGTTAAAACCCTAATGTCCAACAGATAGACAATTAACCAAATAAATTGTGGTATATAAACATGATGAAATACTACATAGCAATCCAAAACATTATTGAAGAAAAATTTGAATATCCAGAAAATATTTATAATATGTAAATAGAAAAAAATTGGATATAAACCTTAATAATAATTGAGTACATATTGAAGACCCTGTTCTGCGTGCTTTATATTTCATAGTTCGTTTCAAGGTTGAGGAAACTAGGCAGAGAGACATAAACTAACTTGCCTCAGGTCACAGAGTTGGTAAGTAGAAGGGTAGGAAATCAGCTCTTTTGGTTGAACACAAATTGTCTTCAGAGCTTGCATTCTTAACTGAGGCACTGCACTGCCTCTGGAAGATAGTATGATGTGGTACTGTTTTTAAATGTTGCTTGTGAATTTATATACAATAGTTATTTTTTAAAAAAGAGGAAAATATATACCAGAATATTAATAGTGGTTACATCTTATATATTCATATTTTTCAAATTTTCTATATGGAACATGTTCTGTTTTATATTACTGAAATTAATAACCTATTTTTAAAAGAAACTGTTCAGTAAAACTTTTTTCATCATGAGATTTTTTTAGATAATACAGTTACAGTGATTAAGACCCTGTGGTATTGGCACGACAAAGAACAGTTTGGCATTACCTACTACGGTTGAAGATGTGCACAAACAATGACCCAGCATTTCCATTTCTAGGTCTATAGTTGGCCAAAGCTTGTACATTCATGCACCAGGGTATTGTACAAGAATGAAGTCTGTCAACAGTAGAATGGATGAAAAACTGGTTGGGTGTTCATACAATTAAATGTACAGTAACAAAAATGAGTGAACTCCATCTAGGCACTGTAGCCTAGAAGTCTCTTAAGATAATATTGAGAGAAAGAAGCAAAGCACAAAAGTATAAACGGTGCAGTTCCCTTTATGTAAAATTCAGAATTTCATCGGTGATTTATGAACAGCAACTAACATTAAAAAGGCAAGATAGTGGTTGCCTGTGGAGGGAAGAGAAGGTTGGCCTGGGGGTGGTTCACAGGGGTGTTTTTGGGTTGTTGGCAGTGGTCTTTTTTCATGTCATGCTTGTTCTTACACAGATGCTTGCTTTACAATTTTTTTAATTAAGGTATACATTTATATTTTATGCACTTTCCCATTTGTAAAAAAATTTTATAGGGGAAAGGGGGTTAAAAAGTCCCAGCTCAGCCCTAGCTGGGTTGCTCAGTTGGTTTGAGCATCATCCCAATACACCAAGGTTGCGGGTTCAATCCCCTTTCAAAGCACATACAACAGTAAACCAGTGATTGCATAAATAAGTGGAACAACAAATCTCTGTCTGTCTGTCTCTCTCCCTCAACCCCACCCTCCCTCCCCCTTCCTCCCTCTCCCTCTCTCTCAAATCAATTAAAAAAAAAAAAAAAAACAGAACAGCTCAGTGAAACTTGAATTGATGATAAGGCTATTTATGAAGACCCACAGGAGAAATTGTTCTCAGGATCAGGAATACTTGGCCATTTTCTAATCTGCTGGTCTTTCTTATTAGCAGATTATCAGTAATTATTACTGTTTTATTTACATCTTTGCTGTCAGAGCCAAATATGTGCTTAATGCCCAGCAAAGGCATGTGACCACATGACCAGCATTTATTTGTCCTGACCTCACTGCTGCCCTCATCCTACTTTTATTTCTTTTATTTTCCCTTTACTCTTATTTCCTCATTTAAATTTTTTTAAATACCTGTGTATTTTAAAAGCTGTTTTAAATAAGAAAGATTGTAAGTACATATGTTTGATTTAAATTAGTGTTGATATTCCCTAAGTACCTTTGAAAAAAGGGTATTTTCACTGGAATTGATAACTAGTTAAAAATGATCTACTAAGGGACAAGCTTTTCAGGTATTGCATAATGTCAAATTGTCTGTAGTTGTTTCTGCTTTACTTTCTTAATGGGCTCTACTTCCTGCTGTTTAAAGGGCACTACAGTGTGCACAGCAAGCTGCCTTCAGCTTCATAAGCGAGCAGAAAGGATTGCATCAGTTCTTGGTGATAAGGGACATCTGAATGCAGGCGACAACGTGGTGTTGCTCTATCCACCTGGTAAGTGCTGAGTTGGCAGACTGGACTTAAGCTCCATTACTAGACTACACACTGTAAGAGGACAGGAGCTCAGGGCCACTGTGTATGACCATGTAGGCTCTGCACCTCCCAGCGCAGGAAGGACCCTGCATGTAGGCTAAGGTGCAAAGCAAGCCTCACCCCTGGAGTTGTGCAGCATGATGGCTCATGTGGGACCCGGTCTGTTGTATTCACTCTTGTATCTCCAAGCATAGTGCTTACCTCGCATATGGTATTACCTAAGCATAGTGCCTAGCCTATGGTAAATATCAAATGAATGAAGACTTCCTAACTTTTGAGATGCTTTGTTTCTGGGAGTGTTCAGGAATGAGACAATTTTACCCAGTTTCCAAAAGAAAGTTGTCCATGAGCTCTTTTGATTTTAAAATTCTTCATATCATGATTGATGTGTAGTATTCCTTGATTATTGCTTCTTTCATCTTCCATGCTCTAATTTAATTCAACAACCTTGTCTTGCCCTGGCTGGTGTAGCTCAGTGGATTGAGCGCGGGCCTGTGAACCAAAGGATCGCGGTTCGATTCCCAGTCAGGGCACATGCCTGGGTTGCAGGCCAGTTCCCAGCATGGGACACATAAGAGGCAACCATACATTGATATTTCTCTCCTTCTCCCTCTCTCCTACCCTTCCCCTCTAAAAATAAATAAATAAATAAATATTTAAAAAAAAAAAAAACCTTGTCTTCACAGTAAGAGGGACTCAGAACTATTTGATAACAGTTTGATGTAAATATTCAAAACTTTAGGTGAAATATTTGAATTGTTCCTGTCTTTATTCTTCCACCACCTAACCCACTCAGATATCCAGCCTTCTTTGATCTCTCATACTCCTTATTTCACTTTGCTCTGTGATTACTATGTTATTTTATTTACATTGATACTAAGATTTCTTAGGCCCTGGCTGGTGTGGCTTGGTTGGTTGGAGTGTCATTCCATATACCTAAAGGTTGTGGGTTTCATTGCCAGTCAACATTTCTCTTTCTCCCTCTCACTCTCTTTCTGTTTTTCATTCTCTCTCCCCCAGCTTTTTCCTCTCTCTTTAAAAGCAATGAAAAAAATAATGTCCTCAGATGAGGATTTTTTAAAAATGTTTTCTTAGAAGGTCATCTGGTAAAGGAATCCCTCCTATGGTGTTCCTGTGATACTGTCTTCTGTCTGTCAGTTTATGACATGGTGATGGGGCAGAACACTTCCTGAGGGGCCACCCACCAAGTCCCAGTTATGTCGTCGTCTTCCTATTGAGACATACTTTGCCTTCCTAAAACTTGTACCCACTGATGGAGCTTCATGTTAGAAGTTGAATCACTCTTCACATATTAGGGGGGACCCCTAGTGGTACAGGCTTTCCTCCCAGTTGCGTGTTCTAGGAATCCGCCTGTGTCACTGTAATAGCTGTCGTTGTGAGAGGCTACATTTGAATTTGGCTTTGGCGAATTTTTTTTTTTTGAAGGCTTGTTTAACACATTTGCCCACTTGATGACAGGTGATTTACGAGCACACCTGCCCACACTGTGCTGAGTGTGAAGCAGTTTTTGACCAAAAACAATGTGACTCCCGTACTCCACCCTCCCTATTCACATGATCTTGCCCCAAGTGACTTTTTTTCGTTTGTTTCCCCGGATGAAAAAAGTCCTCAAAGGGAAAGTTTTGCCAATGTGGAAGAAGTGAAACAAAAAATGGCAGATGCACTAAAAGGCATCAAACTAGTTCTAAAACTGTATTGAGCAGTGGAAAAAACATCCTTATAGATGTAGTGCATCAAATGGAGACTGCTCTAAAGGACACTGAAGTTTAAATGTGTAAGAATGAATGCACAATTTTTTATAAATAAATTCTGGGGTTTTTCGAGTCCCCCCCCCACCCCTGCATAGTGGCCTTCTACGTTTTAGAGAAAGCTCAGGTGTTCCTAATCTGTCCTTTCCCCATTCTTTTATTTGCCAAGTTTAACATCCCTGATTTCCGCAGTTAATTCCCCTAAGTAACTTTGAGAAATGCTTTAAAAATACTTTCTTCAGGTATCTTTCAAGGGTTTTCTTCACTTTTGACTTCCTTTCTTACTGATTTTTGGCTTCTATTTTTTTTTAAAGTTGTTTTATATGCTTCCTCCTTCCCCTTCTATTCCTTCTTAATTTTAAAAATTTCTTCTGCTAGCATCTCTGTTAAGTTATGGTCTAAATAACCCATTTGGCACATGATTTAATAAACTGGTTTGGGAAGACCTGCGTTTCAGTTTTGCAGTGCTGGGCAGCTAAGCAACTCTGTCTTGCAGGCATCGAGTTGATTGCTGCATTCTATGGCTGCCTGTACGCGGGGTGCATACCTGTGACAGTCCGGCCTCCTCACGCTCAGAACCTTACTGCCACATTGCCCACAGTCCGCATGATTGTTGATGTAAGTGCCACGTATATCTTGTCCTCATTTCATAGCATCCAGATTCAGACAACGATGGATCCTTAACTAATTTTCCAGTCCTATTGAGTCGGAAAGTCAAATCTGTCTCCTGAAAACTGCCTGTTTTTCCTCAATCTGACCAAAGTGACTAGCATTATTCAGTGAAGGAATATTGGAAAGTAGTTATTGCTGAGATACAGAATTCTGTGCATTTATTATGACCATTAAACAGTTGAAGCTATCATAATTCTCCATAAAACTTGTTTTCCCCCTTTTTAAAAAAAAGTTCTAATATTTTTTTATACAATAACCAAGGTAGTTTTACATGCCAAACTGAATTCTCCCCACTGTCAAGTCACTTTTATTTTGGTTAACTTTATAAGTTCAGTATGTATACTATTCAGTATAGTGTTAAAAAGTATCCAGATCTTGCTCTGGAAGTAACCGAGGTTGTATAGGACATAAGAATTGAGGAGAATAAAACAAACCTCTTTATGTGAATAAATCTATTATCCTAATGTCCTTTAAAGCAGAGTTACAAAATCGCAATTTATGTAACATTTATTTCTTTTAAGAACTGCTCTGTCAGCAACTGGAGCTTACAGCATAAAACCATGTTTGCCATAGCTGATTTTATTACAAAATTCAGTTCAGCAAAATGCCCTTGTCACGCTCTGGCAAGGCGGGCCAGAGCGGCAGGGAGGGAAGTTTCTGCCCATTGACAGAGTTTACGGGGGAGGTCAGGCATTTTGCGTTTCTGTGTGTGGGTGAGTGGGAAAGCTTAGTTTCTGTGAAAGCGCAGAGTTCCTCACGTGCAAGGTATGTTCTAGGTCTAGTTACTTGTACCAGCCATTCACTAAACTGTTACAAACATTAGCTCCTTCAGGGATGATCATCTGACTTTTCTCATTTCCTGAGCACTACAGAATTCATGTTTTTATTTTACTTTGGTTTTCATGAAACCAAAAGATTGTAGGATCCATACTGAGATTAAAGATACGGGATATTTGAGAATCCCTGTTGTAATAAAGCTTGTGTCATGAGTAGTTCCATCATTCTGAGGCCATCAGGTGTTACACATTACCAGAAGGACAAATGTAAGAGGAACCACTGACCCCCATTGTCCTGTGTGTGTCCTTTGAAAGACTTACACTGCCCTGTCCACTGTGGTGTGCGAGTTGCTTTTAGCAGCAGCCTCTGGTGTTACATGGGGGCTAATCCTCCTGGTGCTTAATTCTGTTCATTTGTTTTTTAGGTCAGCAAAGCCGCCTGCATTCTCACCACGCAGACGCTAATGAGGTTACTGAAGTCCCGAGAGGCTGCAGCAGCTGTGGATGTGAAAACCTGGCCAACCATCATTGACACAGGTGAAGGGGAGATTTCTCCAGAGTTGGAGGAACGACAGCATTTACTCCCTGAAAGTTCCTAAATTCTTATGCCAAAAATGTTTATGTAGCTCTTCTGTCACAACATATTGCCTCTGCCAAGACAGAGGCAAAACTTAATACCCAATCAGCTTGCATTACCAAAAGGCTGGATACTGCAGCGGCCAGTTCCAAAGAAGCAGATCGCAATATGTGAAGGGCTGCTCTAGAAACAGAAAGTGTCTTGCTGTTACTCTCGGCATCATGAAGTGATGGTTAGATTTTTACACTGGATATGACCATGTACACGTAGGGCCGTGTAAAATACCGAGAAGACCTGATAGTCTATGTGTAGGTGTGATGGAGTAGAAACAGCACTACACTAGGAGTCAGAATACCTGGCTCTGGTTTGAGCTTTAGTACTTAACCTCGTCTGAGATTAGCCCTTCCTAAAACACTGCCTACCCTTACCTGACTCACGTATGTACTGAGAATATCCAATACAATATGATATGAATCATAAAGTTCTTTGAAAACCATAAAGTTTGCATGAATTTAGATGGTGTTTCTACTACAGAAGGGAATAAGACACAGAGCTACCTGGAGAATGGTGTAGGGGGAGAGTGTGAGTTATAGAGTCAGGCAGATGGGGTTTAAATCCTAATCCTCTGTTCTTCTCTGAATATGCCCACTACCTTGGGCAAAACTGTCTGTAATAGGGGTTGTAATAACTACTTTATGGTATTGTAAATACTAAAGTGACATAATGTAAAGCATCACACACACAATCATAATATCTTTAATTGAGCCCTTACTGTGTGCCAGACATCTAAATGTGCTGCCTAATTTTATCCTCATTTTACAGTAAGAAAACTGAGGTACAGGGAGGTTAAGAGGTAGTAGCACTGACATTCAAACCCAGTTTGGCTCTATTCCCAGCCTCTTAACCACTAATTTCCTTCCTAACTTGATTTCAGTAAGTACCACATAGTGTTCACCTCACGAACATTTATATGGGCTTAAATTCAGGGAAGGACATGTATTTGTGGTTACTGTGTGCCAGATGCCAAACTAGATTTTTTTTGCATTTGTTACTTAAGGACATAAGCACAGTCATTTATAATAAACAGCACAAATGGATTGTATTGGTGTTAATGATGCAGATAGATCTACTCTGGTTATGGAACTCATTCACGTTTCAGGAAGACCTGAAATATGGACAGTGATACAGACACTGGGAAGGTTTCTTTAGACACATGAATGACCCTACCTTACACAAAGCTGGGTTGAAAGTGATAAAGAAAGCCTTTGGTTTGCCTGGAGGTGGGTGCACCCAATAATATAGAAATGTAAAAGTCAGAGTCAGAATTGTTTCTTGATCTAGAAAGCCAAAGGAGCCATTGAAAAGTCATGGTTGGGGCCAGAGATATCCTCGATGCCCTTGATTTTCACATATCTATAAAACAAATTTGGAGGGAAAGTAAGAAGTATGTACATAAAATTATCATTCTTCAAAATCTGCTAGGGCCCCAGCTCGTGTGTCTGAGTGGATTGAGTGCCTGTGAATCCAAGGGTTGCTGGTTCGATTCCCAGTCAGGACACATGCCTGGATTGCAGGCAAGGTCCCTAGTGGGGGCCACGTGAGAGTCAACCACACATTGATGTTTCTCTCCCTCCCTTCTCCTCTAAAAATAAATAAGTCTTTTTTAAAAACCTACTGTGTTAACTTGGAGGAAAACACCTTTTAAAGCAGTCCAAGGTTAATATAACATGTTCGAAACTGTAACTAATGAATTTTAACTTGGAACCAGCATGATAATAATAAGCTTTTTGAGTATTTAGTCACTTGTCTTCAGATTGCTTGTGTGAATTAACTTCCCAACAATTCTATGAGAGAAGATTATTATTACCATCTTGGAAATAAGGAAACAGATGCAAAGAGGTTAAATAACTTCAAGGTCACATCACTTAAAAATGACAGAGGTGGGATTTGAACATCAGCAGTCTGCTTCCTTATTTTTCAACTACTATGTTATGATACCTTTCATTAACCTAGTAAATACATATGTCTAATATAGACTTGTTCATATTGTCTAGCAGTGTCCTTAACTCCAGCCTGTGTCTAAGAGTGACATATGTAAGCTGCTTGGTTAAATATGAGAAGCCTAAGCTTTAGCAGCAAATCGCAGAAGCTAAATTCAGCCATAGCAAGGGCACAGAAAACCAGTTGAAGAGCAATGATTTTCATGTTCCAACATATCTGATTGACATCAGATTTTTTCTTTTCCTTGCAGATGATTTACCCAGGAAAAGGTTGCCTCAGCTGTATAAACCACCCACTCCTGAGATGCTGGCGTATCTTGATTTTAGTGTCTCTACAACAGGCATGCTTACAGGAGTGAAGGTAGAGTAGTCTGGGTGTATTTACTCACTCACTGGATGCTGGTAAAATGCCAGGCCTGCAAAAAATAGAGATGACCACTGCCCCAGGGACTTCAGATGTAGAGGCCAGCTGGTTGTACCAGAGACCAGCAGGCAGAGGATCAAGGGTCCCTGCTATATTTAAATAAAAGCATCGGCTCTTCCGGAATAAGTTATCCCAAGGAATTTGTGTTATGCCATGTTCTGAACCTAGCATGGAAGCTAACAGATAATAAGAGTTACAGAGAGTATGGAATTCCAGATTCATATTTTATAAAATTCAGTATTAACTAATGAACAGAAATTTGTTACCTTAAATTAGACTTAGATTAAGCTTTTTGAACCAATGAAAACTATACATCATTTTGAAGAGTTTAAGGCGCTTGAAGCTTCACAAAACTGTCGTTGGAGCTGTTTTTCCGCCTGCAGGATGCCTGTTTCATCCTGTCCCGTGTCCCTTACTTTGCAGATGTCCCACTCTGCAGTCAGTGCTCTCTGCAGAGCCATCAAGCTCCAGTGTGAGTTGTATTCTTCTCGGCAGATCGCCATCTGCCTGGACCCCTACTGTGGACTTGGCTTTGCACTCTGGTGTCTCTGCAGGTAAGAATGGAAAAGCAAAGGTGGGGATGTCTGTGGGAGCTCAGACCAACTCATCCTTCCCTTCACTCCTTTAATTTGGGAGTTTCAATAAAATGCTGGTATTTTCCCCCAGAATTACTGCACCTAATGTACCTCTGATGTTGGTTTAGTTGTATTTGTATTCCCCTTTTTTTTCTTTTCTATAGTTTCTGGCCTCATAGAAAAGATCGATAATCTTCTTACCTGCTCCTCTGCTCCATCCTGTAATCCTCATTTCAGCAGTAGAGCCAAGTAGAGATAATACGTGGGTAAAATATGTCATGCTTTGACAGCCAGAACGCACCCCCCAGTCCTGACAGGAAGGAATACACTGGGGTGGGATGACAGCATGTTGCTGGAAAGCAGCACGTCCGCCCTGGCCAGCTTGTTTCTAGTGGGATAGCAAGCATATTCCCACTCCTTCCACTGTCCACCCAGAGAACTTCATCTCCGACCTACATTTTCACCTCCTACGTGGACGTCTCCATGAATCCTTCACAGATGTGTGCAACTCACCGTCCCCTTCTGTGTCCCCATCTTTGTTAGGATGGGGTCATTCACTTTGGGGCCCAGACAAGGAACGCGGGCATTACTGTCAACCTCTGTATCTTTATGTCTCACATCCAGCCAAATGTCATGTCCTTTGGCTCAGCTGTTCCTAAATGTATCTACACAGGGGAATCATATGGGGGTCTAAAAATCATGATAGGCCTCTCCCGGATTTACTAACTTAGATCTCCAAAGGTGGAGACCACAATTCCATTACTTTTAATTATTTTTTATTTCTTTAATCAACATAAATTAAAACTTAATTAATTATACACTCAGGGTATTCCTCTGAAGTGGGTTTAATTAACAAATAACCAGGTTTGGTAATATCTTAGGTGTATGTCTCTGCACCCTTGAGAATGGCCAGTATTTTTTAAATGCAAGATTCTTGGCCTCCTGGTAATTCTGATCTATACTCAGGTTTAGGAAGTTGAGGATTCATGTCTGTAGGCTATATGTATGAATGTGACTGCCGTTCCTTCCGTTTATTAAAAAATATTTTATTTATTTTATTTTTAGAGGGGAAAGGAGGGAGAAAGAGAGAGAGAAACATCAATGTGTGGTTGCCTCTCACATTCCCCCTTCTGGGGACCTGGCCCTTATCCCAGGCATGTGCCCTGACTGGGAATCAAACCCTCGACCCTTTGACTCGCAGGCCAGAATGCAATCCACTGAGCCACCCCAGCCAGCGCCATTCCTTCCTTTTTATTCCGGCTGCACTGTCAGGATTCCTGCCCTCATCATCTCTCACCTAAACTATTACAGTTTCTCCTAAGTGTCTCTCAGCCTTCAGTGTCTTATGTCTCCAATCCCTCCTCCATATTTCTAGTTTTATCCCAACATAAAGGTGCAGTGACTTGCCTGCTGGGTGAAGTCTAAATCTTTCATATGATATAGTTAAGCCCTTTCACAATTTGACCCCAGCCCTTCTGGCCTCACTTCTCACCACTCCCCCATGCATCCTGTGCTCTAGAATTTCACACTGGGATACTATTTCTGTCAACCTTAAACACACCATGGAATTTTATACCTCTGTGCATTTGCATATGCTGTTCCTCTGCCTGGAATACTCTTATCACCATCCTCCCTTCCTCCAGCCCCTGTCGAAATCCTGCTCATTCTTCAGGCTGCAGTTCAAGTGTCATCTACACATCAAAACACCCCCAACCCGACCTTTCCCAATTTGAATGACTTGCTTTTTATTCTGTGATCTTGATGCCCTTTATTCCCATCTCGGTTACTATACACAGCACAGCCTGCTTTATTTTATAGTTGTTGTGTCTTGAGAGTTGCATATGAACAAGGTGGATTCTTAGACCTTTATATCTAATGTCACCCTACGCTGCCCTTCATGCTCAGTAAATATTTGTTGAATTGATGGTGTTCTAAAACATCAAGATATCTAGGAGGATTTGATAATGTCAGCTCTTGTCTTTTTTCATTGCAGTGTCTATTCAGGTCACCAGTCCATCTTAATTCCTCCTATGGAGTTAGAAAACAACCTTTTCCTCTGGCTTTCCACTGTCAACCAATACAAAATAAGAGATACATTCTGCTCCTATTCAGTAATGGAACTCTGCACCAAAGGGCTTGGAAACCAAGTGGAGGTGCTAAAGGTAAGAAGTCATTGCAACAAGTAGCCAGTCCTGGGAAGTTTTTAAAGAAATGGGCTGGGTATGATCCTAAGGAGGGGTTGATAGACGCGTCTGCTTGGCTTCTTCTAGGCAGTCAAACAGGTGTTTTGTAAACCTCAGGAAGTTTATCTCTTCCACTTTCTAATTTACTGCACTCTTTCAGAGTTTAATGTGAGTCTTAATTTGTGGAGAAGAAGGTGAAAGTGGTTGGAAGGGTGACTGGGAATGACTTTCTATAAAGATGAAAAGGAACTGTTACCTCCAGCAGGATTTTTCCCAGTAGAGTTTGCACCCTCAGCATGTTAGAGATTGGGGACTGCCCAGGTACAAAGGGGCAGCTCATGCGTGTGTGTCTCCAGCGATCACAGGTCTGACTGACACATGGAGGTCAGAAACACTGAGCTTTCTTTCATAGAGAAACGTGGCCTTACAAAGGAGAGGAAGAGACGGGAGATCTCATCCCCAGGGTGCCAGATTTCTTTTCCTCTTAGTCCCATCTCTCCAATTTGAAATGGGGAGAAATATAAGGTATAGAAATGGGGAGGGATAAAAATAGATTGCCGAGGGACCTAAGTTTTTAGATAAAAGAGAAAAGAAATAGAGAATGAGCACATTTACCAGTGGGAATGACCTTAGTGGAATGCCTTGGGACTTTTGGAAAACTTGTGTCTTTTCCGGGTGTCTGAGGTGAGAATACACAGTTCCTTGGCTTTTCCTGACCAAAGAGATAGAGCAGTGGCCCTTCCTGTTCAGCTCTTTTATGGCCCTGCTAACTTCAGCTCACATGCATGGTGTCTTACAGACCAGAGGCATCAACCTCTCCTGCATCCGGACGTGTGTGGTGGTGGCCGAGGAGCGGCCCCGAATCGCCCTCCAACAGTCCTTTTCCAAACTCTTTAAAGACATTGGTCTGTCTCCTCGGGCTGTCAGCACCACTTTTGGATCAAGAGTCAATGTAGCAATATGTTTACAGGTAACTATTGTGAACTCAATGCTTGGGAACAAATGGAAGGGGAACGTGTGGTGCCCCGGAGCAGAGGCCTCGGAGACACCCTGCCCGGCGTGAGCCCCAGTTCCACTTACTCGCTATGGGATTGTGGGCTTTTTATTTGGACTTTGCTGTGCCTGATTTTGCTCATCTCTAAGATGAAGATAATAGTATCATTTTACACACGGTTGTTCTGTAGAGTCACTGACTCACTAGGTGCTACACGCTTGGAGCTTTTTCTGGCATTTGGGCACCCTTGTAAATGTTTCCTCTTAGTAGTAGCTTTATGGTCCATAACAATGACTAATAGAAATTTCTTTGTCCTATTTGAATTTTATTTATATCTCACCTTCTGCTTTCCTGTGTCCTCACATTTTATTGCTTCTTTGCAAAAGAAGCACAAATAAGCCCATATTCTTTTCTCCAGCCAGATGGCAACTCTACCATGTTGTTTCTGGTGGGTAAATAACAGAGAAGGACTGAGTCTGAGATTTTATGGGGCTTGGAGACTGATAAGGAAAGTATAGGCATGGACAAGAGTGAGAGTGAAAGAAGGTGGCATGTGTGGGTGGGTCCTTTCAGGTCTTCTATGACCACAGTCAAGTGACTTTTAAGTAGCATCACGACGCTTCAACCTTGGACCCCAGTTGTGGGCCCCTTGTTGTCAGCTTGGGCCAGTGTTCATTTTGAAAACCCCGTGGATGATGCCCTGTCTCGTCCTTGCTTTGAGTCCAGGGAGGAGGACCCTCCTCAGCCTGGTAAACTTGTAGTGCTTCACTAGCCTCTGTGAGAAGGCCCTGGCCCACCCTCCCGGGGAGGAAAAGAAAGAAACGTGAGGAAAAAGCCAGGCCATGAGTCTCTTTTAGGTGTTGACTGCACCCTGCCTTGTCTGCTTGAAGACAGGGTGAGCTTTCACAGTAGAGTTTGGACTTTCTGTGTACATGGCTAACTTATCTATTTCTTAATTTGAAAATATGAAATATGGAAATACAGTCATTTAAATTTTAAATAAACAATACATTGATTTGTTTTTCTTTAGGGAACCTCAGGGCCTGATCCAACTACTGTGTATGTAGATCTGAAATCATTAAGACATGACAGGTACAGTAAATTTATTTTGTTCGTTCCCTGTTAGAGTTCCGAAACATAAAAAATTCTTAGCCTTGCCCTGGCTGTGAACCGAGAGGTCTCTGGTTCGATTCCCAGTCAGGGCACATGCCTGGGTTGCGGGCCAGGTCCCCATTTGGGGTGTGCAAGAGGCAACCAATTATCGATGTTTCTCTCCCTCTCTTTCTCCCTCCCTTCCCCTCTCTCTAAAAATAAAGTCTTAAAAAAATGGATAGACTCCTCTGAAAGTTTAAAAGTAAAAGGTGGGACAGACAAGATAAATGAAGCAGAGTAGGGTTTTTGAAACAGCATTTTATCTAAACCCCAGGGAGAAAAGCTTTCTTCCTCATCAGCTTACGAGGGAATTTTAGCTGCGTCCCAAGGTGAGCACCTGGCTCCTGTACTCTGTGACCCTTTCCCAGGCCCCAGTGGCTCCAGCTGTGTTCGCTGGTGTGCCCCTGGCACTGGCCCAACCCGCACAAGTAGCGCATCTCCCAGTCAATGGCCTCAGCCTCCTGAGGGCATTCGTCAGTGCCTGGGGACAGTTCGGTTGTCACAACAAGCAGGTTACTACTGACATCTAGTGGGCAGAGGCCTGGGGTGTCACTAAGCATCCTCCAGTGCACAGGATAGCCCCTCACAAAAAATTAGAACATGATCAGACCAAAAATGTCAGTAATGCCAACTTTGAGCAACTTACACTAGCAGAAAAAGGGGAGACGAATTAGAGGTCTTGGGAACGCAGTATATAGCTGTAGTCGACACGGTCCAGTCTTTTTTTAAAAGGCTTATATATAGTAAATATTGTTTTTCTGCAGGGTTCGTCTTGTGGAACGGGGTGCCCCCCAGAGTTTGCTCCTCTCAGAGTCTGGAAAGGTAATTTGTTTTGACCGTTGGGAAAATGATCTATATGGAGAAGTTCATTTTAAAGAAACCTGAAGTCATGTAATATATTAGTACCCAGGGCAAGACTTCATTGAAACCTGGAGATAATTCAACATTTCAACTGAACCAATGTTTTTAAATTCATATGGGTACATAGCTAAGAATACGCAATTTGAACTGTCTTAATTCCATAGATTTTTTTTTTATTTGAGTGACATGTTATTCTTATTTGACAAACTAGCAAAATTTAATGTTCATTATATTCAAGGTGGAGAGATGAGCAGCACTTAAAAAGAGCCAGTTCCATCTTTGTAAATGTTACAAGGAGAAAAATAAGGTGGCAGATGGGGAGGGCTGTGGTTTAAGGTCAGGGAAGACGTGCGCATGTTCATAGTTCAAAAAGAAATCAAAATGGGGAAGAGATTAAAAATACTTGAAAGCAATTATCTATGGGGATAAGATTTCTTAGATTAGAATGGGGCTTTAAAATGTTCAAAGAGATTTAATTATTGTCCTAGTTTCTGTGGGCTGCCGTAACAGAACACCAGAGACTGGGTGGCTTATTAACAACAAACATTTCTCATAGTTGTGGAGGCTGGGAAGTCTGAGATCAAGGCGCCAGCAGATTAGGTTCTGGTGAGGGATTTTGGGTTCATAGATGGCCATCTTGTTGCTGTGTCCTCACATGGCGAAAGTAGCGAGGGAAATTTCTGGGCCTCTTTTTCTTATAAGGGCACTAATCCCTTTTGGGAAGGCCCTGCCCTCCTGATTTAGTCATCTCTCAAAGTCCCGTCTCCTAACGCCACCCATCACACTGGGGATCAGGTCTCCCAGTTCTAACTGGGAGCAGTCAATTCTCAGTTCAGAACAATTTATTGAGGGTGGTGCAGCATCAGCATAAGCTTTCAAATACCCCTTTGAAGAGATTGTGGTGATGCCTCAGAATCCCTTCTAAGAATTCTGAAAGGCAGAGGAGAAAATTGGGAAGAGAAAAGGGAGCTAACTTACCCAGGGGTGGATCCACTCCCATGGGGAGCTTACTCCAGTTTCACTCTTCTGTTTAAACTCCTCCAGGTGGGCTTGGGTGGATCGTACCGTGTCAAATCTTCATCCGCCTCAGCCAGCAGCTAGGGCCTCAGGAGCTAAATTGCAATGCCTGGCCCTGACTAGAGGGAGTGGTCTTTTTCTCTTCCTTCCTTGAGGTTTCAGATGTATGAGTCAAAATAGTCATTGTAGGGTTTCTCAAGTAACTGCATCCTCTAGAACCCCAAGATCAAAAGGGAGGTTTGAGAGACAGAATACAGGTAACTAGACAGGCCCTGAGCCAGTCTCGGCCAGCACCTGTTTCTTCCTTTTCCCTCCTCAGGGAGATCCTGGGCACTTGGGTGTCTTTTCTACTCTCCTCTGGAACTGCCACCTTCCCCTCTGGCTCTCCAGGTTCCCCTAACTCTGGCACTCACTGTAGACTGGGGTGGAGTCTCTCAGGCAGTTCCTTCCTGCTGCCTTGTCTGCTTTAAGGGGTTGTAGTGCCATCACTCCAGTGAATAAGAAAGGGCAGTTACATGGTTAAATCAGTCTGCGGATTCTTAGCGGTTACCATTCTGGAGTGCAGTTTCTCATCCCTTTAAAGGAAGGCAGAGCAGTTGGTTCTCGGTTTATTTTTGAGGATGAATCTCATCGTGCCTCTGATCTCCACTGAGCATGGTCCTGTGGGCACCGCCTCAGCTCCTACCTCTGTGCTCTCCCTCACCTCGCCAGAGCGGGGAGAGTGGGTAGCTGCATCTCCTAGGGTCCAGTAGGTTTAACTGAGTCTTCATGTTTTCCCTTTGATTCTTAGATTTTACCTGGAGTAAAAGTGGTTATTGTAAATCCTGAGACCAAGGGGCCTGTTGGAGACTCTCACCTTGGAGAGGTATGTATAATTTTCACCTTTACTGTGAAAAGTCAGCAGAGAAAAACTTTAGGGTTCATAATCCAGAAGTCAGAGCAAATGGAGGTTTAGCTTCTCGCCCACTGTGAATTTTCATCTTTCAAAAGAGTTTTAGTTTTTCTCTGTAAAGCACGAGACTGGAACGGACAGAAGAGGAAGACTGACACCACAGTGGAGAGGAGACTGAGGCCCCCAGACTACAGCTAGTCCCAGATTTGTCCCCTTCCATCCCCTCACCTGAAAAGGAAATTGGGCAAATCCTGCCTCTTCCCCGCTATTTAAGGGTCCACAAATACTAGATTTTTAAAATTCATGCAAATTTTATATTCTATCCCAAAATGCACTTAATTTTTGTATTAATATATTTATATTAGTATTTATAAATGTATTTACATTAGTATTAAAATGATTTTAAAGTCTTAATTTTTCTTCCCCAAAATCTTTGAGAGACACTGATGTTTCATCCCATAGCTCACTGGGAGGGGTGTCGTAGGTACAGGAGCCAGGTGACCTGGGCTCCACCACACGCTAGCTTCTCAATATTGGACAAGTCACTTAACCTCTTTGGGCCTTGGTTTCCTCATCCATAAATAATAATTGTGCTTACCTAGTAGAATTTTGTGACAGTGAAATGCATTAATACTTGTATCTGTAATGCACATATGCAGAGGGACACCCCCCAAAACTGGAATTTATTTGTAAAAAATTGTGTATTCTTACATGTTTAAACTTCAGTCTCCCTCAAAGTACTCTTCCATTTGATGCAATTCACCTATTGAGACATTTTTTCCACTGCCCAAAACAGTTTTAGAACTCATCAATTTTGATGCTTTTTAGTGCTTCTTCTATTTTCTTGTTTTCCCTCTTCCACATTGGCAAAACATTTCCCTCTGAGGACTTTTTTCATCCAGGGAAACAAAAAAAATGTCACTTGGGGCAAGATCACGTGAATAGGGAGGGCAGGGTACAGGGGTCATGCTGTTTTGGGTCAAAAACTGCTGAACACTCAGCACAGCGTGGGCAGGTGTGCTCGTAAATCACTCATCATGAAAATGGGCAAACGTGTTTGGAAGAGTCTTCAATTTTAAAAAAATCACTGAAGCCAAATGCAGCCTCTCAGAACAATACCAGCTGGTACACTGATACAGGTGGGTTCCTAGAACACCTACCTAGTAGGGGGAGCCTGTGCTACAAGGGGCCTGCCATCCAGAAGATAATTCCACGGGGCGTTTTTTGTGTCCCCCCTCATAGAATGGTGCCTGTTAATATAACACGTTCTCAATAAATACTAGTGTTGTTGACCATTGTTATTGCATTGTTCACATGGTAAATTCAAACACCCTGTAGCGTTTCTTTGAGGGCCTTATCCCTTAGTTTCAGAAGCACAGAAGTGATCCCTTGAAGCCTTTGCGGGACTCTGGGACAGGCTGAGAGGTGGGCCCGGGCAGCCGTGTGGTGGGTGATTAAGAGCATGGCCTCTGCCAAACAGGCTTGGGTGTGAGTCTCTGAGTCTCTGCATTTTGGGCGAGTCGGTCTTTGTTCTTTCATATGTAAGATGGGAATAACAATAGTGCAAACTATATTGTTGCATCACATATGTCAGGAATGAGTGAGATAAAGCATGTGATCAAAGTACATACCGTGCTGGTCAGCAACTGGCGAACACTTGAAACGTCAGCTGCCTTTATTGTTGCAGTTGTGTTGAGGCTGTTGATATAAAAATGAGTTTAAAAAATTAAAAATCATGTGTCCCAAGAGAATTGAATTGATACACAGCGCATGTTCCTGGTGAAACATGACCTTTTCTTGTTGTAGATTTGGGTAAACAGTCCCCATACGGCCAGTGGCTATTACACCATCTATGATAGTGAGACTCTTCAAGCTGATCATTTCAACACTCGCCTCAGCTTTGGGGATGCTGCTCAGACGCTCTGGGCTCGGACAGGATACCTGGGCTTTGTCCGCCGGACTGAGCTCACAGCGGCCACTGGAGGTACGTCCCACAGCAGCTCCTCCTCACCGTGCTGCTTTGCATTTCAGCCTGGAGCGCTGGCTGGCCTTCCTCAGCCTTCTTTTGGATTGTGGAGTGTGTGTATTTAATTATTCCCTCCTATGACTCTTGAACCCGTTTTGTGAATTCCTATTTATTTGAAGTCAGACTTGCCCCTGAAAAGCACCTAGGAGGTGAGCCCTCAGGGCACCTCTGCAGTATGGGCCAGCATGGCCTCGGTCACGGTCACGGAGGTGTGCCTGAGGAGGAGCGAACGGCCCTGGCAGAACACAGACCCTCGGCCCTAGGGGCTGACTCTAGCCCCAGAACAAGCCCCTGGGACAGATAGTTCATCTTTCAGTTCTTGCTACTCCTGCATGCAATTTGGGAGCAGGAGGAACTCCCTAATCCCCAACAAGGAGTCAGTGCAGAGGAGCCCCTGCCGCAGTGCTCCTCTGTGCCTCAGTGTCTCGTGTCGGAGTGAAGACTGCTTTGCAAGGCTCCGGTATAAGCAGTCCCCCAGTCATCCTCTGCCCAGTTCATCTTCACGGCTTCACTGCTGTCTGCCTTCGGCCTGTCTTCCTCGTGGCATGAATAGCGGTTTTAAAACATCCAATTCTAATTGTATCAGGCACTTCAAGAACTGATACAGATACCTCACTGGACTTTAAAGGCCTAAATTGAGCCATGACATTTCTCTTCAGCTTCTTGCATCTGTTCCATACCAACCAACATCCATAGTTTTTCCATATTTCATGGGGAGCCAGGAACATACTGGAGAAGAGAGGCGAGAGCCTCCCTCTGCCGTTGTGCTGTGTGACCTTGAGCTGTCACTGAACCCTGTGGCTTCCTATCTGGAAAACCAGGCTGCAGCCACATTGCTAACCAGAAGTAGTCTCTTCCACATTCCATAATCCTGCTCCTTACATCTGGATCCCTTGAAGGGGCCTAGACACAATGACACATGTTCATTTTTTTCTGTCTCAGATCCTCACTCTTACCCCCTCTCCGAGACATCATTGGGCCAATTCCTGCTTACTCGTAACAGCTCGGCCTGGCTTCAGCTTTTCTAGGCCTCCCTTGAACCTTTGAGCAGAGCCTGGCGGGGTATCCCTTCTCCCCTAATGCCTCATGCACACTCCTGTCTCTGGGCTTACTGCATGGTAACGGAATGCCCATTCGTGTGCCTGTTTCCCCTGGTAGCAGCAGCTGTCCAGAGCAGGAATTATGTTTGGGTGTCTTTGTCCCCCAGCACTTGACACAATTCCTGGTGCGTAGTAGTAGTAGTAGTAGTAGTGGTGGTGGTAGTAATAGCTGATTTTTTAGGACTTACAATGTACCAGCATCATCATATAAATGTTACACAGATTATCTCAATCCTTCTAGCAGCCTTTTGTTTTTATCTTGTCTCACAGAAAGGGAAGCAGCACTCAGAGACTTCAGTGATTTGCCCAGGGTTACACGGCTAGCGAGTGATGGAGCCAGGTGACACGGCAGGCAGTCTGAACCCTGCGCTCTTGATCCCCGCATTGTACTGACCTCAGGATGTGTCTGATGAACCACCTTTCTCTCTCTCTTTATATCAGAACGTCATGATGCATTATATGTGGTGGGAGCTCTGGATGAAACGCTGGAGCTGAGAGGATTACGATACCATCCAATTGATATTGAGACCTCAGTGTCTCGGACCCACAGGAGCATTGCTGAATGGTAAATTCCCCCCACGAACAGGCTTCCCACCTCAGCTGTAGCATCAAGTAAAACTGATCTAAGTAATCAGCTGTCTACACCCAATACCGCTTACAGGCGTAGAACTCCAGGGGGGCTAAGAGAATAAACAGACTGATTCTCTCTTGGTGTGCCATCTGCTGCGGTAGATGAGGCCATGGAGACCCTGAGACAGGCTCTAAGAAACCGTTTCGGAGAAGGGCTGAGCCCTCTTTAAGGGTTTAAGACTCTTTCCATTAGAAGGGATCTGGCTGACAACTGCCTCTAGAAAGTTGGTGTGGAATGGTGGAAAGACCATGACTTTAAGGTCAAAAGACCCAGCTTAAGGGCCTAGCTCTCTCCTTAAACGTTGCTTCCCTCCTCCTTAAAACACCTTCGCTGTCACTTCCTGATTATGGGAGGGTCCAGTGAGAATGTGCTTATAAGTTGTGAAATGGTAAGCAGATGGAAAGGATCGTTAACTTTTATCTGATCTAATTTCCCTCTCAATGCAGGAAATTCCCCTACATTATCCCTGACAAGGGATCATCCAACTTTACATTGACTTAAAACTCCTTAAAATTAAAACCTCGGAGTTTTTCATATTGGCTTTTATTCTGGATCCTTGATAGTACCAAATCTGTCTGATTTCCTTTCTACATATTTGTCAACGTGTCCTCACTTTTCTTGTTTCTCTCTTTGCTAAAAAGTCACAGTTCTTTTCATGATTGTTCATGCTTTCCAGATGCTTCTTTGCCTGAAAATGTTCTTCCTTTGGTCAGAGTCTCTCCCCAGACCTAAGCAGTGCCCCTGGGGCATAAGAACGAGGCAGAGAAGCTGTATGCTGTGGTTACCCTCAAATTCTAGACATTCAACTTTGAATGCAGCCAAGTATTGTATACATTTTTCTTTCATGATTGCACTGTGCTTATTAAAGCATAGCAACGGTCAGGTCATACCCTCTAACCCAGCAGTCCCACTCACTGTAAGGTGACTTACTACTTTATGGCACTTTTATGGCATAATAGGAGAGACACTTGTGTGGGACACTAAGCTCAGAGGAGGCCAGGCCAATTCCCTTCCTGTTGGGGATAAAAATATTAGTCAAAGTTCTTAGGTTGCAAGTAACAGAAACTCTTTTCAAAAAAAAATGTAAGCCAAAGAGTTAATAGAAAGAATACTTGGCTATCTCAGGAGTTCCTGAAAGTCTCTAACAGTGGTTCTCGAGAAAGGCGGAAACAAGGCATCGGGAACCACTGTCCTCCTTCTCGTTAGAGCCGCGTGGGTGTCCACATCATTCTTTCTCTTCTCACTGAAGAGCCAGTCTCTGTGACCCCTGCACACCTGGCTGCCCCGGAACTTTCAGGTCCACATGTCCTCAGCTCAAGTGACAGGCTAACAACTTTCAATCCTACTTCCACACTCCCAAGAGATTTTGGATGGCTCAACTAATCAGCTATAATCGTAGGGACAAGGTTATGTATTACAGACCTGTCTACTAAGAGAGAAGACAGTTCTCGGAAATGGGGATAGGTCTTGGGTAGATACTGTCATAGATGACTGATACATGTAATGACGTGTTAACTGAATGTCATTGAAATTTCAGTGCCGTGTTCACATGGACCAACTTGCTTGTGGTGGTTGTGGAACTGTGTGGCTCTGAACAGGAAGCCCTAGATCTGGTTCCTCTAGTGACAAATGTGGTTCTGGAGGAGCATTACCTCATCGTTGGTGTCGTGGTTGTGGTGGACCCAGGCGTCATCCCCATCAACTCCAGAGGAGAGAAGCAAAGGATGCACCTCCGCGACAGTTTCCTAGCTGACCAGTTAGACCCCATCTATGTGGCTTATAACATGTAACCAGCCTTGTGGAGATTGCAGGGGGCCATCCCAAAAAACCACAAGGACCCAAGACCAGTGACTTAGGAGCAAGCTTTCAAATGATGTGAGATAAGCTGAGATGGCTACATTTTGTGTCCTTCATCTCATCCTGTGGGATTCTGCGATCACATGGCACACAGGAAAGGGGAATTCTATGGTGGCAAATGAAAAAAATGTTAACAGTCATGAGCTTTGACATAGCGTGAGCAGCACGTTACTAAAGCAATTACATGCATGTTGCATATTTTTCATCTGTTGTATATACTTGTACTTTTATCTAATGCCATTTTAGAATTTTGTAAGGGAGTTTAATGAATACTCACGAAGGGGTAGTCTGAGTTACACAGTTCCCCGCTCTGTACTGTATTTTGCCTTTTGCTGTAGCTGGACCCTCTGCGGGTGTTGTTAACGCGGAACTGCTCATCTTACTTCCATTCAGCTCTTAAAGCAAATTGGATAACCCACTGAATATGAAAATTACTTTATATATATAATTCTTGACTGTAAAACATTTTGACCACTGTTTTAAACATGTATATAAGAATACATATAATTTAGCTTAAAAAAAAACGAAGAATTGGCTTGCATAGTTATAACAACCAAAGTAGAAACATTTCTACTTTGGAAGAACTTCAAGTATTCTTTTAATGCAGTGTAATTGAATAAGTAACTAAGAAGTGCAAATTGTTGGCAGGTCTCGCTGCACATTGTACTATGTCTCTATCAGCTAGTTAATTTTATAAACTAAAGCTGCCTATGATTGTTTTAAAAGCTTGCATCCCCAGAATCAGCTTAAGCTTTTAAGAATTCAGCCTGTTTCTACAAGCTGAAAAATCTCAGTTTAAAAATCAAAATGTTACAAAACTCAGATTTATTAGCTCCCACCCTATTCTAAGGAACCACAATAACACACTCTGGCCCCCCGTGTTGAAACTGTCTTTCAAATTAAGAGTGACTACATAAGAATTTAGAATTTCCTCTTTTTCCAGGCCCAGTGTAAACTGTGTCTACAGTTTATACATATAGCTTCTCTTTTTGTGAAGACCGAAGAGTGTCCTCTGTTCTTCCAGTTCATGAAGGCCAGGGTTTTGAGGACAAGAATGATAGGTTGGGAAGGCAGCAAGATCAACACCACATGAAACTGTGAGGCTACATAACCGTACATCTCAAAATTGGCCAATTTGAGTTGCCAAAATAGACAGGCTTCTGCTGAAATAGGGGAAGTCTGATGTTGCAAGAAACTCTAGAAGTAACTGTGGTGGTGCCCAGACCAAGCCAACTGAGCTTGGGACTGAGTCTAGCCTCTGGCTCGATTTCCTCTCTTTGGTCTGATACTTCATGTATTTGAATATAGTTGGATTTCTTTATTTTTTTCTTACAGAAATATTTTTAAAAATTAAAAAAAATCAAAGTGAACAGAGTTAACGTGTTAAATCAGAATGGTTCTCTTTGACCCACTCTGGTCTATTGTGTAAATATTTATTTAGACTATTTTAATAATACATATTATTTACCCCACTGTAACATCATGTAAACTAAATATGTTTTTAAACAATTTTTAAGACTTGTAATTACCCTGGAAATAAGGTTTATAATGCAAAGCCCAGACCCTGCGCTGTGGCAGCATTCCTGGGGGCTGCCCTTACAGTCTGTGACTGGAAGCCACTTTACAACCCCCTTTCACATAACCCGCCCTTCCTCCCAGTTCATTCTCTGCTGAGGGCAGACCTCAAGACATTTTCCAGTTCCAGATCTCTTCTCCAGCATTTCAGATGAAACTGATTTACACGTGATAAGAGAGGCTCTAGGACTTACAGAAAAGAAGCACTCACACTGGGGCAGGAAATCCCAGCGACTTAGCGATGGTTTGCTTTGCAAAGAAAACATCCTGCTTACTTGGAAAGTAATTTTCTTAAAACAGTTCTTACTGATTCACTAAACAAAACAAGGGACCCTGAGGAGTAAATAGTTCTATCTCCATAATCCATAAATTCTAAGAAAAAAATATAGGCAGAGTCTGTTTGATGGGCTGCTGTGACCATTCCTTCCTACACAAGTCAGGTAGTCTGCCAGGGGTATCATGTCATTTTAAATTTTCTAGTAACCACATTTTTAAAAATACAAAAGTAACTGGTGATATTGTCTTAATATATTTTATTTAACCCAAAATTGCAAAAAATATTGTCATTTTGATGTGAAATCAATATTAAAAAATTAATAAGATGTTTTACTTTTTTCTTCCTCTTATGTCTTTAGAATCTAATACGTATTAAGCACATCCCTTTTCAGACTAGCCGTATTGCACGTTTTCAGTAGCCACACGTGGGTGGCTACTCGCTATGATATTGGACAGTGCAGATCAATAGTCATTCATTCAAATAAGATAATCCATTAATCTCAAAGTGTGGCTGATTTCCAGATACTTAGGCGCTGATTATCTAGTTTTATAAGGTCCTCGGGCTTCTGATTTATCTTTAATTTTTGCTTTCTGCCATGTGGCTGCTTTATTGATCTTTTGCATATCCCCCAAAGCCAAAATATGCTTGTGGAGGAAAGAAAGCTGAGAGGTGTGTTTGGGAACATCAGCACTAACGCTGGTAAAGTACCTCTGCAGGGGAAGAGAGTGCAGCCATGGGCTTAGTTAGAGGCGTTTGCACCTAGTCTGTTGCCGACTTGAACAAGAAAACTTTCTCTGAATGACCCAATGCTCTTGCTCTTTCCACATTACATACAAATTTTGTGGTAAAACTGACTCGTAAGTCAGGCCCAAAAGGTCATTATTGACGGAAGAGCCTTGCTACAACTCTGGAACACATTCTGTCTGGGTTTTTATGACTGTGAAAAAGAAAACTAAATTAATAGCAAGTCCCCCTTCCCTGTTTCAGTTAAGAGAAATCTATTCATCTGAAAGTTTTTGACCCTCTTTCTGCTTCTCAGCAGAAGTAACTGAGAAGGGGGCTGCCTCAGGAGAAATCCTAGGCCCTGGGGATTCTCAGAGCTGTACAAATGCCCTCTCTTGATTGGGTGAGACCCTGGGAAAGACCAGCATGCTAATGGGCATGAGTGAATCCACAGCCTTTACTTCTTGCCTCATAAAGGTGCCCAATTACCCCAGTATCAGTCTTTTCCTAATGAAGCTGTGCTGCCTCAGGCTGTTTAGGGACCATTACCTATCTGTAGGTCATGTGAGTGTGTCTCCTTAACTTTAGTTTCTGGGCAGTGCTTGCTTAATTAGTGCTTTTGTTGAATCAGCAAAGGGCCCGAGGCCTTAGGTTTTTTGTTTTGTTTTGTTTTTTTATTAAGGTCTCTGCTCCTGGCATGGTGCTCAATATCTTGGCCAAATAAATTACTTTCCTTGAATATAGGAATCTTTTAGACTAAAGCAATGAGGAGTTACCACCTCACCCTCAAACTCCAACATGATCTATGCCTTAGTGTTGTTGTCTGCTTTGATGTAAAAGTAAGAGTATTTGGAGCAAGAAGCTGCAGTACTCCAAATATACAATAGGCCTTTTCTTTGTCATTCATACATGTCTGGTTTAGGTATATGTACATGGGCCATGCTATTTGTCCAGAAAGAGAGAGTGTAAAGATATAAGAATAATTTTGTAGTCCTAAATGCCATTTTGTTTACTTTCTGTCAAGATATTTACCAGTGTCAAATTCAAACTATAGTACTGTGTAATTATGTATAAAGTTTTTTATTTATTTGAAATTAGACTAGATATACATTTTTAAATTTAACATCTGGCTGGACAGTGTTCTATTAACTCATGAATGTGTTTCCTTTGTCTTGTGTTAATAAATATTGATGCCTGGTTGTGTCTGATGCTTCACACAGTGGGAGAATTGATAAATTGATATTTATAATTTTTTTTTTTTTTTTTTTTTGTCTTTAGAGGGGTAGGGGAGAGGGAGAGGGAGAGAAATATCAATGTACGGTTGCCTCTTGTGTGTCCCCTGCTGGGAACTGGCCTGCAACCCAGGCATGTGCCCTGACTGGGAATCGAACCGCGATCCTCTGGTTCGCAGGCCCGAGCTCAATCCACTGAGCTACACCAGCCAGGGCTTGATATTTATAAATTTTAAATCTAACTTCCAATGGTAATACCTGAAGATTGCTAGCCCGGTCTAAGAAGATGAACACAGGGATCACAGTAAATCAGTGCTGTAGAAGGAGGCCACATCAAGAAATGATAGAGTCATTTTGAAAACTAAGAAGCCTTTTGTCAGGAACAATTAATTATAGCTTAGTTTTCCTCCCACTTGTGTGACATTTGCTGGTTTTAAACTTCTTGTGAATTTTAATTTTTTGTACTATGTAATTAAGCTAGATTTCAGCTTTCCCTAACATAATACTTCATTTGCTCTTCTATTTCCTGTTTTCAAGAAACTTGATGGGAGCCCATCAAATTGTGTGTGTTCTCGAACACTAAAAGTTGTCCTTGAACTATGGTCCAAGCTTCTTAGGCAGCTGAGAACATTTTTTCATTCAGCTCATCTTTATTGACTGCCTTCCCATTAGGCACAAGGCTCTAATAAGAACTGAAGCTAGAGAGAAAACTATCAAGTCACTGCCGTCAAGGAAATACAGGAAAACAACATGGTATAATTAAGGGTTACAAGTAAAGGTGGACCGTAGGAGCAGGTAGGATAGGCACCCAATCCAACAATGAGGGAAAATAGGAATACATGCCGGAGAAGGTAACCTCTGAACTGAGTTTTGAAGGATGAGACAGCCAGATAAGATCAAGACGACAAGGGGAAGGCAGACTTGCATGCCCTGGAGACTGCAGTTCATTATTAGGATATGGGGTTTGAAGGGAGAAAAGTAAAAGAGGCTTGAGCTGAGGGATAGATCCCTAAGGTCCTTGTATATCATGCTAATTGTGGGCTTTTATCCAGTAAGTCAAAGAGAGCTGATGAGGGATTTATCACAAGGGAATAAAATGCTCAATTTGCAACATAGAAGATTATTCTGGTAGTCATATAAAAAACAGATTGGTGTGGGTAGGGAAAGGAAGTGAAACCTGAGGCTGGGGGGCCTTTGCAGTAACTGCAGTGATAGAACAAGCGTACTTCTACCAAGGCGGTGAAGGATGGGGACAAGAGGCAATGCATGCAAACTTGGAAGACCAAGATTTCAACTACTGAGTGAGTATTCAGGGTAAGGAAAGAGGAATTCAAAAATGCTTATGACAGAGTTAGATTAGCGTGGGGCCATTTTCCAAGTCGGAACAAAAGAATAGATTGGGCAAAGAAGATTCTGTGTTCCATTTTGCTCCTGCTCATTTGAGGTAGCTGTGGAAGAAGTCCAACAGGCACCTGAATATTTAGGTCTTGGCCTCAGAGGAGCTCCGGTCAAAAACTAGTTATTTAGGCCCTGGCTGGTGAAGCTCAGTGGACTGAGTACCAGCCTGCCAACAGAAAGGTCACTGGTTTGATTCCCAGTCAGGACCCATGGCTGGGTTTCAGGCCAGGTCCCCAGGAGGAGGCATATGAGAGGCAATCACAATGATGTTTCTCTCCCTCTCCTTTTCCCTAAAAATAAATAAAATATATATTTTTTTAAACTAGATATTTGGGAGACACCCATTTAAAAGTAGTTGAAGCCATGGAAGTGGAAGATATTATCAAGTGAGATCATGTAAAGTGAGAAAAATACCAATAATGAGAGCCATGGGGAACAGCAGCATTTAAAGGTTGATGGGGGTAGATGAGTCCACAAAGGAGAAGGAATAACTGGAGAGGTAGGAACAAAAACAAGAAAGAATATGGGCACAGAAATTATAGGAAGTGTTTTAGAGAGGAGGGAAGTGGTTAATGATGCCAAAGGCTATGATGAAGCTGAGTAAAATGGGGACTGGCTAGCATCTGCTAGATCTGGCACTGGTTACCTTGGTCAGCGATTTCAGTTGCAGTTAAGGGAGAAGACAGGAAACTGGTTCAGGTGAGGAGTGAAGAGAAGTGTTACTGAACAAAGACTATTCTTTCCAGAAGCTTTATCTGTACACAGGGAAGAAAGAGGTGGGATAGTAGTTAAAAGAGGGTTGTAGAATTGAGAGGCTGTTCAAAAATGGAAGAAATAAAATATTCTTGTGTTCGGGAAATGGCTGGTGGAGAGGGAAAGTTTCCAAATATAGCAATAAGGGATAATTGACAAAGCACTGAGGAAGCAGGAGGGTTGTGGGTCAAGAGAACAGGTGGAAGGAAGGAAGCACGCTTGTGTTTTTTTTCTTCTTTCCAAATAAAACTGGGTTAGTAGGTACCGTATTTTGCTGTGTATAATGTGCACCCACATTGGCCCAAACTTTCGGGGGGAGGGATCGTTCAATTTCTTAATTCAATTTTTTAATTTATATTTAGAAAAAAAACGGTATCGTATTTCAGGGTATTATTTTGCATACGGATATTGTCATTGCTTTCTAGAGTTACACTTATAACACATAAGCATAAATAAAAGAACTAAAAACGGATATGGAATTAGTACTATTCATGTATAATGCACATCCTTATTTTCCCTCAAAAATTTGGGCAGAAAAGTGTGTGTTATACACAGCAAAAATACGGTAGTTGATAGAAGCCTAGCTGGTGACTTCATTCATTTCTCTGAACCTCCATTCTCAGTTTACAAAGATGAACATTTATTTAGTGCTTGGTTTGCCAGGCATGGTTCTAATTTACATGTGTTAAACTCACTCAATCCACAAAACACTATGGGATAGGTAGTATTGTTAAACCATTTCATTGTACTGTTTCTCCTTACTACAAAAGGCAAAGAGGTGACACCACTGGCTTGACTAGTTTAACACAATTGCCCTGACTCTTGAAAGCTAGACTTGTTTCTCTTTCCTCACTCCTAAAGTCAAAGACCTGTCCATCTGGTTTATAAAACTGTTAGTATTCAGTTGCACACTGTTATATTCAGGTAGAACAGTGTGCAACTGAATAGTAACAGTTAATTTTTTTCATCTACAGTTATTCTTCAAGGTTCAGAAGTGCAAGGTACAGCTTTTGACATTTCATGAGAAAGAAACAAGGATGATGGGAATATTTGTGTTAATTTTTTTCATCTACAGTTATTCTTCAAGGTTCAGAAGTGGCAGGTACAGCTTTTGACATTTCATGAGAAAGAAACAAGGATGGTGGGAATATTTGTGAGTGGCGGTGTTCCAGTATAGTATCTGATTTAGATTTAAGACGTTTTACAGATGGAAGAGGAACTAAAGGGAGCAATCCATGCACATTTTAAGGTTTCAGTAAAATTTAGTCTCTTTTGATTGGTAACATCTTTGTTTCCCCTCCCCTCTTTTCCTGATGAACATTTGTTAAGCATTCTGTGTTCCAAGGAAGAAACAAACAAATACAGAGCAATAAATACGGAACTAGCCTTCCAGCCGCTAATGTTCTGGATTCCAGTGGACATTGTTAATCAGGAAAGGTCGATGTCTGAGAATCTCTTCCCCAATCCTTACCTATAGAGGGCACTTTGCTTTCCTATGATACATGACATTTTTATTGACATTTTGATTCTTGAAATAATGCTGGGGCATGGGCTGAGTATTATCTTTTCCCCACCTTTGTTGTTTTTTTTTTTTAAGATTTTTTTAAGTACTTTTTTTTTCTTTTTTTTTAGATTTTATTTATCTTTAGAGAGGAAGGGAAGGAGAGAGGGAGAGAAACATCAATGTGCGGTTGCCTCTTGTATGTCCCCTGCCGGGAACTGGCCTGGCAACCCAGGCATGTGCCCTGACTGGGAATGGAACCGCGATCCTTCGGTTCGCAGGCCCGCGCTCAATCCACTGAGCTACACCAGCCAGGGCTTTTCCCCAACTTTGATAAGACGACAAGCTGAGGTTGGGCAATTGGCCCAAACAAAAATCTAAAGTAAAAGCAGTTTTAGCTTTCTTTTTTTTTTTTAACAATTGTTTTAGAAAGTGAGAAATGATTTGCTGTTCCACTTATTTATGCGTTCATTGGTTAATTCTTGTATGCGCCCTGACCCAGGGTCAAATCCGAAACCTTGGCGTACAGGGACAAGGCTCTAACCAATGCACTACCCAGCCAGAGCCCATTGTAACTTTCAATAGGTAGACCACGTTTGCTGACTCACGCGGCTAAACGTTTGTGGCTCTTGGAGTCGCACACAGCAATCTGTTTCCCTCATTGACGAGCTCAAACTAGTAAAATTTCAGAAACATTCTGGAACTTTTTGTTAAGAACATATTCAAAGGTTTATCATTTATAATTTACCAGTATAAAGCCTAACATTTTGCAAGGAAATGGGTAAAAAGAAAAATATTCAGAATAACGCATAACTTCCCCAGAAAAGTAGAAACATCAAAAAATGTTTAATACGAGTTTTTGTAATATAATAAAGTAACGGTGTAACATTTTATTTTACTCCATTTTTTTCCTAAATAGTTTAACAGTTGGGATAGATGGCTTCAGCGTGACACACCCTACCCACACCTTGTTGGGTTATTTTTTTTTAAATCAGTCTTTGTAGAAAATCCTTTTGTATAGGATGAAGGATAGAACACTTAAAGCAACTTCATGGGATTAAAAAACCTGGGTGGACTAGGAGAAGCTGAGCAGGACCAGCCTCCTCGCTTCCAGTCACTTCTCTTACACGAAGCGGACAGGTCAGCGAGGGTCAAAACCAGGGACGACAGCTGTGGGCCTGAGCACCCCACAGGGAGCGAGTAGAAACCGAGCTGAGAGCAACGCCGCTAACCTACCGCCCCACAAGGAGCGGCCCTCCCACACCACCGAACTGGTGGTGGCCCCCGAAAAGGGTCGTGAGGAAAGTGTGCAGGCAGAGCTCGTGAAGCGAAAAGGAAACGCACGCAACTTTCACCTCCAACTCTAGCCAAGGAGGGGCAACTCGCCATTCCGAGGAAAGCCGACACAAGATGGAAGTGCAACACGTGAGCAACGTGGTGACGTAGACGTATGACGGCGACCCTTACGGAGGCACCGCCTTAACCTCACCCCCCACGCTCACTCAGTTTTGACCCCCTCCCTTCCCCGCCCCCGGCCTGGTGTAGATCATGCCGCCAGCGGCGGCCCTAACTGCCGAGGAAACGGTAGCCTAGGACAGTTGGCTGTTAAGTGACACTGATTGTCCCCGCCCCGCCAGACGCTAGAAAAAGAGGCACGTCCCCCACCGCGTGACGGGGTGGGGAAATAGGTAGTAAATTCGGATCCACCTGGGAGGGGGGAGTGGAAGTTCCCGCCCCGGAGAACGGCAAGGCGACAGCCACAGGTAAGTGGGGGACGGGGGGTGGGGCGTGTTCCCGAGTCCCCGGGCAGGGGGAGGGTGCGGGGGACGCGGCGCCGCGGGGACGCAGAGCAGGGTAGCACGCCGGGTGGGGGTCGCGCGCCGGCGGCAGTGGTGGGGGAGGGGCGCGGAGGGCGCGCGGCGGAAGGGGGAGGGCTTGCCCGCGGTACCCCGGCCGAGTGCGCTTCCGGTTCTCGCGCTTCGGCCGCGCTTTTCTCCTCTAATTTTCTGTCTGCTCTTCTCCTCCCGGCGTCCCCCAATCAAAATAAAACCGAAGACCTCCTGCCGCGGTGTGGCTTTGGCCTCAGAAACTGCCCCTCCGCGGCTCTAGGCTCTAGTGCCCTCGGTGGAAGGTCTTGTGGTTGGGGCGGGGAATGGGGGGCGGTGGCTTGGTCTTCGCTTCGCGCGTTGGCAGCGGGGCGGGAGACCGGTCTTCTCCTCCAGGGAGCCCACGGGAGCGACCTGGCGCCCTTGCGGTGCCAAGCCCCGGATGGGCTCGCCCGTGCAGGGCAGAAACAGCCCTTCGTGAACTTACGGTCGAGTAGGGAGACAGTAATATAATCACACAGGCACACGAAACAGTAACGGAAAGATGCAGCGATGAGCGAGGAGAGTATGGAATGACAGAGCTCATCTTTTTATCTCTGGACAGACGATCAAACTGAGGAAACTTTCTTTGATTTTATTTCCCCTGCATTGTAAAACTAAGCATGGTATTCATAGCGTCAACTACGCCGTGGAGCATGCAGTGTAATCGCTTTAAAATTATTGTAGATGTTAGGTAATGTCTACTTAGTTAACTTTTGAGGAACAGTGGGCTAATAATAGTAATTGAGACCCTTCTGAGGCTTTTTCAGATTTGGCAGGCGTCTTTGTCAAACTAGCCTCGTTTGTGATAATAATTTGTACACTGTTTGCAAAATGCATTTTATCCTGAGAATTCTGTAACCAACGGAAATATGCAGTTTATTGAAATGCTGTTTTTTCCTTTAGACTTTATAATGTGCAGTTATCTCTGTCTCAGTAAGATTCAACTCTGTCGTTCTAAAGCTGAATGTGTTATCTCTATTATTTGAAGTTATACTTTTGAGGCAGGTATTTTCAACACGTGTGCTGCAAGAATTTTTAAAATATGCAATACCTATTTAGTCAGGGGCACTGACCTCTTTTCCCTTAGATTGCCAAATTTAAAAAATGACAGTAGCACTAGTGCGCATATTGTCATAACAGTAGCTGTCTAATGTGCATGAATCAAGATTATATCTTTTTTTAATTTTAGAGAGAGAAAAATATCGGTCTGTTCCACTTAATTGTGCATTCATTGGTTGAATCTTGTACGTCCCCAACTGGGATGGAACACTCAATCTTGATGTGTCAGGATGTTGCCCTAACAAACTGAGCTATCCAGCTAGGGCTATACCTATTTTTTGTCAGATTGGAAAAATAATATATTTTGTGGTGTACCACAGAATTTTAGCAATTACTTTATGTATGCCACCAGATGAAAAAGGTTGAAAATGGTTTCCTTAAGGTTAAAACTGCCATACTTGTTGCAGTACTGCTGTATCACCAGTGGGCTGTAGCCCCATCTAATGCTTTTATTTTTTCACATCATCCCACTTATTTTTAATGAATTCCCAACTGTAAAGTAGGGTGTTTTTTTGTGCCTGAATTGCCCTGTTTATTTTTAAATTTTTATTTTATATTATTTATTAATTGACCTACTTTGGAGGTAGGAGAAGGGGGTGGGGGACATAGATTTGTTGTTCCATTTATTTATGCATTCATTGGTTGATTCTTGCTTGTGTCCTGATTGGGGGTGGAACCCACAGCCTTAGGGTATGGGGACCAAGGCTCTAACCAACTGAACCACCAGGCCCTGAATTGTCCTAGTTCTAAAGCTGATTGAAGTAACTGTCTAAAGATATTTCTTTAGTCATTATTTCCATCAGTTTTAAGCAGGTAAACCCAACTGAACACCTTTATTTATTCAGCAGTAATAAGTATGTAAGGTATTAGTGTTATATTGGGAACAGGATATGGTCTTTGACTCCCTGGAGCTCGCATTCTGGTGGGGGCAGAAAGTAGACAATTACAAGGGGGGATAAATGCTAATGGGGGAGAAAACAATAAAAGTGAACTATAAAAAATGCAGGCAATTACAATACTGTGGTAGATGCCACCAGAAGAGGGGAACATGTGCGATAGGTATGTATACTGCTAGAGCTTCTACATCAGTCTAGGGGACTTCTGAAAGTTTGCCCTGAAAAATACTTCGTTGGAATAGGCCACATGAAGAGAAGGGCCATAGTGTATCTGACAGAGGGAATAGCATGTGAAAGCCTGAAGATGAGAGACAGCAAGGTAGGCACATTTGAAGATCTGAAAGAAATTCAGTATGACTAATAGGAACAGTTTTGAGGGGAGATCATGAATTCATTTGCAGAAATGGTGAGCAAGAGACTCCTTGACTTAAAGCTTATCATAGTTCAACATCCTCTATAGGCAAGGCAACCAAGAACATCTTCATTCACCAGATAAAAATACTACACTATATTTGTTGATGTTAATTATTTACTGTAAACATGAGGGTCTCTGCTGGGCACAAAGCATACTTGTGATACAAACCTTGCCCTTAGGTGCTTTAAGACTAAGGGAAGCAGACATGCCAATAAACGCAGTTGAGAGTGTTAAGCAACCTCCTTGGAAACATCTGCAAGGCATAGTGGAAGCATTAAGAAAGGAGGGACCTGGACCAACAGGGTATATAATGTTTCAGATGTAACTTGAAAACAGAAGAGAAGTTTACCAGGTGGACAAGTTGGGAATGTGAGAGTACTCCTGGAAGAGAGGCAGGGCAGAATAGAAGAACATGGACTTTGGAATAAAACAGTTCTGGCTCCAGGTCTTACATTCACATCTTACTGTGAGATCCACAGTAAATGACAATTTCTTTGAGCCTCAATTTAGGGAACCCAGATGATATATAAAAAATCTCTTAATGTCTAGCACATTATAGTCATTCCTTTGAAAGTTTTCTCAAAAGTACCAGGCCTTTACTTAAATTTCTCACTGTGTCATCAGCCATATCACAGCATGCTGCTATTGGGTTAGCCAAAAAGTTCATTTATTTTTTTCTTACAATGGCTCTAGTGGTGCTTAGTTGTCTTTAACTTCATTCAAAACAATTTTGTTGGATTGTATTGCGACAGCTGTCATATCAGTGTGCAGTTAAAAATGAAACATCAAAATTGGTGAATTTTTGTGCAGTTGTTTTTATATCAAAGATGGAAGAAATATACATTTTTGGCATGTTATGCTTTATTATTTCAAGCAAGGTAAAAACGCAACTCAAACACAAAAAAAGATTTGTGCAATGTATGGAGAAAGTGCTGTGACTAATAGGATGTGTCAGAAATGATTTGCAAGGTTCCCTTAGTATTGACACTGTCCAAATAACTCTTTGCTGTGGGGCTGTCTTATGCATTGAAAGATGTCTAGCAGCACCCTGGTCTCTACCCACTAGAAGCCAATAGTGGGAGCTAGCCAGCCGACATAATCAAGATAGCCAAATCAATAAAGTTATTAGTGAAAATGAAAAATGTGTCTTTTATCTTATGGAAAAAACATAACAGACTTTTTGGCCCACCCAGTATATTTTTAAGCATGCATTTATCTGTTTGTTTGTTTATTTATAGACGGGACGGGAGGGAGAAAGAGAGGTAGAGAAACATCAATGTGTGGTTGCCTCTTGCGCACCCCACACTGGGGATCTGATCTTGATCTGTCCTGCAGCCGGGGTATGTGCCTTGACAGGGAATCGAACCAGCAACCCTTTGGTTTGCAGGCTGGCGCTTAATCTACTGAGCTACACCAACCAGGACCTAACACAATGTTTTTTAGCTCCCCAAATTCATGGCACTTTTAAAGCTGTTTCACTGCCCCCATTGTGATTCTGCTTTACTTGGTGTTGTCTCCTGTTAAGCTTCCAGCTGCTGCATGGGGCTTACTTTACTTAAGTGCCTTTGTACATGTAAAATTTATTCTGTTGAGCAAGTTTTTAACAGATTGTTTATCTTAGTCTCAGTTTTAGGGATAATAGCTAAAAATAAGTGAACATAAAAGTTACATTCTGATAACATTAAAAATACAGAGTATATATTGTTTATAATGAGATGAAACTATAAAGCTCTCTTCATTTTGGGAGTGGGGGAACTAATTCATCTTTCTAAAAACTACAGAAGATAGGCTATCTTCTTTTCCATAGGGAATGTCGTTGTCCAAAATGTTATTTGCTGACTGTAGCAGCTTTTACTAGGGAATGTGTATTGTTTTGTTGATCATGCTAGTTTCCATTAGATAATAGGATTTGTTAATGATGTTGTTATGGGGGAAAATCAGTGAGTCACAGTGGAACAGAAGAGTACCATTTCCAGTAATTTTAACAAGATTTTAAAAATCTTTTATAGTTTCTTTTGTTGTTTAACATTACATGTTTTTTTCCTTCTTTGCACCATATTCTAACTTATGTCTTCTGAAATGGAGTGTTTAAAAGGCTGTTTCACTAGAGGTAGTACGCAGAAAACACGCAGTTCCATCTTGTGTGCTGTCGTTCACTTTGTCGGGTTACACTTGTAGTGGTGCAGGTGGAAGATCCTGAAGAAGGGACTGTTGTGTAGGCTTAAAAGCAGTTGAAGAAAGAACAAAGGAAACAGTAGATGAATTTGTCAGGATTAAAAGTTTTAAAATAATCATAGTTAAGTCATGTCGGAAAACTGTATCAACACAAAAATTCTATAAGTTTTACAGAAATTAAATGTATATGAAGAACTAATATAGGCTAATAAGAAAAAACACTAAAATCTGGTAGATGGATGGACAAACAATGTGAAAAGATAGCTCCCAGAACTAATGGACAGTTAGAGAAATGTGAAACAGGATACCATTTTTCACCTGTCATCTTCATAGTGACTTTAAAAAAAATTCTTACTGCCCTGGCTGGCGTAGCTCAGTGGATTGAGCGCGGGCTGCGAACCAAAGGGTCGCAGGTTCGATTCCCAGTCAGGGCACATGCCTGGGTTGCAGACCAGGCCCCTAGTGGGGGCCACGTGAGAGGCAACCACACATTGATGTTTCTCTCCCTCTCTTTCTCCCTCCCTTCTCCTCTCTAAAAAATAAATAAATAAATAAATAAATAAATAATCTTAAAAAAAAAAAATTCTTACTGCTTTCTCATGTGCTTCTGATGGGCTATCAGAATACCTCAAATATTCATAGTCCTGAATCAAGCAATTCTTTTTTGGAGTGTATCCTATGGAAATAATTTAATTACAGGAAAAGCTTTATGTACCAAAGATATTAATCACAGTATTGGTTCTTTTGGTTAAGAAAATAATAGGAATTATGTACCATCACTGGGTGGAATATTATGTAGCCATTAATGTGTTTATTTTCTGGAGAAAAGCTTTATCATTTCTACTTGGTCCAGTGCATGGGAGAGGGCTCCGGGGTAGTTAAAAGGCTTCTGGTGGTTTCAGGGAGAGGCTCAGGCACCACAGGGATGCAGAGGGGCCCCCGCAAAGGCCTCTGGGCTTCAAAGGCTCCTGGTCATGCTTGAAGGTGAGCCTTTCGAAGAGATACTTGCCCAGCCCAGCCTAGGGCCAGCCAGCCTGTGGAAGTTAGCCAGGTGGTCTAATTATGTTAACTTAAGACCTAGAAAATACTTGTGTTAAATGGGAAACATGATACAAAATGTGAGGATACAAAATTGTACGTGCAGTATGTTTATGACTTTTTTAAAGTTGTGGAAAGACAAAATAAGTAGATAATACTGTAATTTAAATTCTATCATCCTTTTTTCCTTGTTATATATTGTCCATGTTAGAGGGGAAAAAAAGGCTAGTAACATATTTAAAGGGAAAAAATTAAGAACACTTTATTTTTGAGGTGATTTTATACCCTTTCTCAATGACTAAAAACAATAGCTTCAGTCCAGATGTTAATGAATTTCTGTTTTCTGATCTCAAAAAAAAAAAAAAAAATGGAAGAAGAAAAAATGTGCATGCTTAAATTTCACAATTATTAAGTCATTGATGCTAAGAGGCAAGTGCCTAGGTTTTTTCTCTCCCTCTGTCTCTTTTAAAAAGTGTAAAATTGTGGTAAAACACGCAAAGTGAAAGGTCCCGGCTTCGATTTCCAGTTAGGGAATGTGCTTGGGCTGCAGGTTTGGTCATTATATAGGTTTGACTACTCTATAAGTTACATCATACAGTGTATGTCTTTTTGTGATTGGCTTATTTCACTTAGCTTAATGTCCCCAAGTTTCATTTGTGCTGTAGCATGTGTCACTTGTCACAATTCCCTCCCTATTTAAGGCTGAATAACATCCTATTGTATGCATATATCACATTTTAAAAATCTATTGGGGTGACATTGGTTAGTAAGATTATATAGGCATTGTGTGTACATTTCTGTAATACATGATCTGTACATTGCATTGTGTGTCCACCACCCAAAGTCAAATCACCTTTCATCACCACATATTTGGCCCAGTTGGTGCTCTGTACTCCTCCAGCCCCCTTCCCTCTGGTAACCACCACACTGTTGTCTCTGTGAGTTTCAGTTTTATGTCCCACATATGAATGAAATCATACAGTTCTTGACTTTTTCTGACTTATTTCACTTAGCATAATATTATCACTATCCATCCATGTTGTCACAAATGGCAGTATTTTATCTTTTCTTATGGCTGAGTAGTAGTCCATTGTATATACATGCCACATCTTCTTTATCCAGTCCTCTATCGGAGGACACTTTCATTTTGTCCATGTCTTGGCCACCATGAACAGTGCTGCAGTGAATATAGGGGTACGTATATCTTTGCGAATAAATGTTTTCAAAATTTTCAGGTAGATACCCAGAAAAAGGATTGCTGGGTCATATGGTAACTCTATTCTTAATTTTTTGAGGAACCTTTATACTATTTTCCATAGACTGTACCAATTTACATTCCCCCCAGCAATGAATGAGGGTTCCTTTTTCTCCACAACCTAACACTTGTTATTATTAATGCTTGTCTTGTTGCTAATAGCCATTCTAACAGGTGTAAGGTGGTATCTCGTAGTTTTGATTTGCATTTCCTTAATAACTAGTGAAGTTGAGCATCTTTTTATATCTATCTTGGCCATTTGTATGTCTTCTGGGGAGAAGTATCTGTTCAGGTCCTCTATCCTTTTTTTAATTGGATTGTTTGTTTGTTTGGTGTTGAATTATATGAATTCTTTATATATTTTGTATATTAACCCCCAGTCAGAGCTGTTGTTTTCAGATATCTTCTCCCATTCAGTTGGTTGCCTTTTTGTTTTGTTGGCAGTTTCTTTTGCTGTGCAGAAGCTTTTTAGTCTGATACAGTCCCATCCATTTATTTTTGCCTTTACTTCCCTTCCCTTTGGGGTCAAATCCATAAAATCTTCTCTAAGACCAAGGTTCATAAATTTAGTATTTTTGTTTTCTTCTAGCGAATTTATTGTTTCAGATCTTTTATTTAGATCTTTTATTCATTTGAATTAGTTTTTTGTACATGGGGACAAAATGTAGTCTAGTTTTACCCTTTTGCATGTAGCTTTCTGGTTTTCCCAGCGCTGTTTATTGAAGAAGCTTTTTTTCCTCCACACATTTTGCTTAATCTGTTTGTCCGTCGAGGAATGTTTGAGTTGCTACCACCTTTTGGTTATTGTGAGTAATGCTGATCTGCACGTGGTGCATAAGTGTCTCTTTGAATTTTTTGGATATAAATCCAGAAGTGGGATTGTTGGATCAAATAGTAATTCTACCTTTCATTTTTTGAGGAACCACCATACTGTTTTCTGCAGTGGCTGCACCTTTTACGTCCCCACTATGGTGCACCAGTGTTCCAGTTTCTCCACATCGTCACTAACATATTTTCGTTTATGTTTGCTTTATATTAGCCGTCCTAATGGATGAGAGGCGATATCCCTTTGTAGTTTTGACTCGTTTCCCTAATGTTAGCAATGTTAAGAATCTTTTCATATGTTTGCTGACTAGCCTTCTCTTTAGTTTTTAATTATGTCTTTGCACATAACCATAGAAACCTTAAATTCTACCCATTTTTTAACCAGTCTCTTTCTGAAAGCTCTCCTCCATTTGACATTCCATCTTGCATAACCCATTTATTCTTATTCTTACCCAGCTTACATATCCCTCAGTTGATTATCTAGATCATCTAGATTTTTTTTTAGAACCTCCTTGGGTATAGTTTTATTTATTTATGTAGTTAGTTCAACTTTTACTCAATAAACTCTCTATATACAACTGTATGTGCAATTAGAAACTGTTTCCCAGGCTACAGGAAGGAATGGTGTGTCCATGGAACAGGAAGACTCTCATACTTCTTGAGTGGGGTAACATTTGAAAATTTAGTCCCAATAATTGATTTACATATGTGCCATTTATTAATTTAAACATATTCATGTGGATCAAAATTCAAAATATTTAAAAGACTATATGAGGAGAAGTCTCTTTTCTACCTCTGTACTTTAACTACCAATTCTCTTTTTTTTAATAAGAGAAAGTTTATTTAACAAGTCACAGAGGTAACAAAAAAGGAGCCGTGGAAGAAGTGAGCCAGTGGGGCTATGTGGGCTCAGGAAACAAATTACAGAGGCGAAAGAAGGACCTTGGAGCGTAGGGAAAAGTAAGCAAAGGTATGTGCCTTGAGGGAAGACAAGGAAAAGCACAGGCGTGTTCCAGAGAGAGAGCTATGCCCAGATTCTCTTGAATGGAGACAACCAAGGTACCAATTTTTACACAGTTACACGGTGTACCATACATATTCTGTAGCACCTTTTATTTACCATTTTTACCATTTTATAGTTAGATTGTTACACACCCAGGGCGCAGTGGTGGCAACATACTGAGTCTGGTTAAGTGGAATTCAGCCCGTAGTATAGGAAAGCTTTATCGTGTTCCTCCAAAGCAGTGTGTGTGGGGGGGGGGGAGCGCGCGAGGCAGCGATCCCTGTTTCTCTCACACATCGATGTTTCCCTCCCTCCTTTTTTCCTTCCCTTTCCTTGTCTCTAAAAAATAAATAAAATCTTTTTTAAAAAATGAAAAAGAAAAGAAATGTCTTCAGATTTCTTGAAAATGATTAGAAAGCATCTTTTAACTGACTTTTTCCCCCTTACAGTTGATTATGGAAGATTCCCACAAGAGTAACACTTCAGACACAGCACCTCAGCCTGCTTCAACAGTTCAGGGAGCTCACATTTCTCATATTGCTCAACAGGTAAGGCAAGGACAAGCTGGGATATTGAGCCAGTTGGGAATATTTTATATTCAGATTAGTCGATATTTCAGATCTCTAAAAAGAACCAAGCCAAAAAAAAAGTTGAAATACATGGGAAGTCGATTTTATTTAAATGTCTTGTCTATAGCATTCGGTTTTCTTTTATACAAAGTATATTAAGTGTCAGTTTAATCCTGTGTACCTCTCAAAAACTTGGGAGAAGTAGATTTTATTTTATGTGGTGCATCACGTATCACTATTTAGATTACTTTCAACTGATTTTGTTTCCACATGAGAAAAATGAAAAATTATTTAACTTATTGTACTAATTGAAACAGACTAATAGTTTCAGGAAGTAAATCATTTTTTTTCCTTTTTCATTATATTTTGTTGATTATGCTATAACAGTTGTCCCAATTTTTCCCTCTTTGTCCCCCTCTACCCAGCACCCCCTATTCCCTCAGGCAATTCCCACACCATTGTTCATGTTCATCGGTCATGCACATAAGTTCCTTGGCTACTCCATTTCCTGTGCTGTACTCTACATCCCCATGGCTATTCTGTAACTACCTATTTATACTTCTTAATCCTCTCACCTCTTTACCTACTTCCCCACACACCCCCTCCCATCTGGCAACCATCAAAACGCTCTCCATATCCATGATTCTGTCTCTGTTCTTATTTCCTTAGTTTGTTTTTTAGATTCAATTGTTGACAGGTATGGATTTATTGCCATTTTATTATGCATAGTTTTGATCTTCTTTTAAATAAGTCCCTGTAACATTTCATAAAATAATGGTTTAGTGACGATGAACTCCTTTAGTATTTTCTTGTCTGGGAAGTTCTTTATCTGCCCATTGATTCTAAATGATAGTTTTGCTGGATAGAGCAATCTTGGTTTAGTTCTCTGCTTTTCATGACTTTGAATATTTCTTGCCAGTCCCTTCTAGCCTGTAAAGTTTCTTTTGAGAAATCACCTAATGGTCTGGCTTATGGGAACTCCTCTGCAGGTAACTAACTTCTGTTCTCTTGCTGCTTTTAAGGTTTCCCTCTTTATCTTTAACCTTTGGCATTTCAATTATGCTGTATCTTGAAGTGGTCCTCTTTGCATCCATCTTGTTTGGGACTCCATGCTTCCTGGACTTGCATATCTATTTCCTTCACCAAATTAGGGAATTTTTCTTTCATTATCTTTTCAAATAGATATCCAATTTCTTGCTCTTTCTCTGCTCCTTCTGGCACCCATATGGTGCAAACATTGGAACGCTTGAAGTCCCAGAAGCTGCTTATACTATCCTTGTTTTGGGGTTGTTGTTGTTTTTATTCTTTTTTCTTCTAGTGCTCTGATTGGTGGTTTTTTGCTTCCTTATGTTGCATATCGTTGATTTGATTCTAGGCTTCATCTACTTTACTGTTGTTTCCTTGTAAATTGTACTTTATTTAAATCAGTGTATTGTTCATTTCTGACTGGATCTTTTTTATGCTGCTGAGGTCCTCACTAAATTCTTTCAGTATCCTTCTAAGCAGTGTTTTGAACTCTACATGTGAGAGTTTGCTTATCTCCATTTTGTTCAGTTCTTTTTCTGGAGTTATGATTTGTTCTTTCATTTGGACCATGTTTCTGTCTCCTTATTTTGGCAGCCTCCCTCTGTTTGTTTCAATGTATTAGGTAGAGCTGATATGACTCTGTGTCTTGGTAGTGTGGCCTAATACAGTAGGTGTCCTTAGGGCCCACTGGCAAAGCCTCCCCTATCACCCAAGCTGGATACTCAAGGTGCACCCTTGATGTGAGCTGAGTACACCCTCCTCTTGTAGTTGAGCCTTGGTTGCAGTTGGCAGGTCAATGGGAGAGATTTACCCAGGCCAGTCAGCTGTAAGGACTGACTGTGACCACTGACTACCTCTTTCTACCCTCCGTGGAGGATCAGCTGTGCAGGGGCAGGGTGGTGGTGCTCCAACATCGTCTGTAGCTGTCCACTGGGTGCACAGGCTCTGGGGTTTCCCAGGTGGTTCAGGCCAAGGTCAACCCCAAACTATGTTCTGCCCAGGGCCACCCTGCATGAGCTATAAAGCAATCTGCCAATGGCTGCTACTTGTGCTGGGCATGGAGATTCCCAGGTAAAGCCAAGATGTGATTCTAGGCTGACTGCTACTGATGCCAGGTCTAGAGCCACTTGAAAAGAGGTATGGAGGTTAGGGGCTCCCTGAGGCTGGCTGTCGATTATTTTGAGAGGATTTAGAAAGTTTTGGAACCTGAGCCAAGACCAGCCATTCATATGGAAAAGTCACTGTTAACAGCTTGGGTGGGCCCTTAAGTTGAGTAGGGCCGATCTCCAGGGTGGGATAAATAGTGTTAGCCAGGCTGATGGAGTCTCAGATATGGCACCCTGCCTGCCATTTCTGTGGCTGTGTGGGAGGGGGTTCAGAAAAGGGACAATGACCTTTGCCCACCTTTCTGTCTTGGAGAAAGCTATCCCCCAGCTCTTGCCCTGATGTCAGACACTTCAGTTCCTCCCTGTATGCCACTGGTGCCTTTTCAAGCTGCTACCCCAGTGTTGGGAATGAGTCTGAGTAAGTCTGTGTGTGGGTTCTTTATAACAGGAGTTGCTTGGGACTTCAGAAGTTTCTTCCATTGATTCAGTCTCTGCTGCTTTTTGCAGCCAGAAGTTATGGGGACTTATCTTCCTGGCACTGGAACCCTGGGCTAGGAAGCCTGGTATCAGCCTGGATTCCTTGCTCCCATGATATCCCTCCCAAATTTTTATCCACCATATGTTGGTGTGGGACCAGCCTATTTTACATCTCTTCCCCTCCTGCCCGTCTGGATGGATATGGTTTCTTTAATTCCGTAGTTGTCAGACTTTCTTTCAACTCCATTTCTGACAGTTCTAAGTAATGGCTGTTCTATAGTTTAAAACAGTTTAGTTGTAATTTTGATGTGGTTGTATGAGGTGGCAAGCCGTGCCTATGCTGCCATCTTAACCAGAAGTCCTCAGGAGGTAAATTTCAGTTTAGTAGATTTTGTGGATATACAGAAAATGTTGTTGAACTGGAAAATAGGCATATTTATTAGGGGATTTAAATTAATAGGCATGCATATTGAGGAACAAATTATATTTTTAAAATTTCAAATTGTCTGATCCATGCACCTGACCCAGTTTAAGGAAAATAACTGGCAAGATTTGTTGCCAGTGGTAAGATACGAACATTTAAGCAAAAAATAGAATTTTGGAAAACTTTTATTCACCATCATAAACTTGAGTTTCCCAGAAATTACAGATTTTTAATTACAAAATTGTGTTACAAAGTTACATATGGGTATAAGATCTATTCCAAGTGCAAGACTGACCAGTAGATTTTAACATTAACAGAATATTAACACAAAGTTCAGATTGTACATTGCAAACAAACTTTAAGAGACTACAAACTGTTGAGTATTGATGTGGTATCAAAGAAGAATATCCAAAATTATCTGAAAAGACTATTAAAACACTGCTCCTCAACTAAAACAACATATGGCAACATATTTAATGTGGAAGCAGTAAAAGAATTTAGCCATTTTCCATTAACTCAAACATTAAGGAGATTTGCAACAATGTAAAACAGTGCCATTTCTCTCACAAATTTTGGCAGGGAAATTTAGTTATACTAATGAAAATATGTTATTTATACTAACTTAAAATGGTTTATGGTTATTTTAAAAGGAACTATTAAATATTTTTAATTTGTTTTAATTTTTAAATGTAAGTATTAGTAGGAAAAAAAGTATAAATAAAAGTTCTTTGAGGTTTTCAGTAATTACTGAGAGTGTAAAAGTCTCTTGAGACCAAAAAGTTTGAGAACTAAGAACCTAAAGGGTCAATTCTTTAAGCTTGATGCAGCCTTCTCTATTATTTAGCTATATCTGTGAAGAATGATAGTATCATCTTCAGATGGTACTGGAAAAATAATGATGGAGTCTTTCAGTCACTTTTCTGTTATTAGAATCCTTCAAAGAAATGTTTCAATTCAGTTAGCTTAGTTATATATTTTATTTTTGTTACATGTGAATGTTTTCCAAGTTTCCTCAGAAGCGTATTTACGCTATTAGAATAAGTAACTTCTATAAATAACTACAGTGATTTTTAAAAATACTGTCACCGCCTGTAGCCAAATATCCTTATGGCTTAACTGTTAGGCTTCAAATTCTCTAAGAAAACATTGTGTAATATCTAACTGTATTTATTCAGTCATTCAGTTTAAGCTGGGGATGCAGCAGTGAACAAAAGTCCTAGCTCTCATGGAACTTAATTCTGGCCTTGGGGAGAGAGGCAATAAAACAGATATTAGTAGGCAGGATGTGTGTGGAGACTAGTAAAGCAGGGTAGGAAGGATAGGGAGTTATTGGGGGGGACAGTGGGACTTGCCTTTTTATGTGAGGTCGTCAGAGAAGTCCTGACTCTGGAAACACCTATACAATTACGTGGACCCACAATTGTGAAACTCTGAGACTGACAGGTGCTTGGCATAGTTAAGGAACAGCAAGAAAGCCAGTGTGGGGGAAGAAGGAAGAATGAGGAGAGAGCCACACAAGATAAGGCAGAGAGGGGGTGAAAAGGGAGAATGCCCGATAATGTAGATCTTACATGCTACTGTGAGATTTTTGGCTTGTTTTCTCCTCAGAAAACTGTCTTGTAAGGGAGACCAACAGTAAAGTGATAAATGTTATAATGCGTTATGCATGCAGTGCTATGGAAGCACAGAACTTCTTCAGGGAGGACTTCACAGAGGAGGTGGCATTTGAGGTGTGCCTCCAAGGATGTGTGTACAACCCACTTGTGGAAATCTCACACAAGACCTTCCAAGCTGCATTCAGTTAACATAAATATGTTTCCAGTTGACATATGAAGCTTTTTTAGAAACCTGTGTAAGATTTTTGGTTTTTTGTCTGGGCAAATTGGGGAACTTTTGGAGTATTTTGAGTAAAAACATTGGCTGGCTGATATTTTAATAGGCTCGCTCTGGCTGCTTTGTGGAGTCGAAGCAGGAAAACCGGTTGGGAGGCAGTTCCAGTGAAGTGCCTGAGAAACAGTAGTAGCTGGAACCAGTGTGGTAGCAGCGGCGGTACTGAGATCAGCTTAGAGTCTCCATGTAATTTGGTTGTAAAGCCAGCAGTGTTTGTTTTTGGATTTGATGTGAGTTTTAGAGAAAAGGAGTCATGATTGACTATACAGTTTGTGGTGTGAATACAATTTGTGGTGTGAGAATGGAGTTGCCATTTATTGAGATGGACAGCACTGGAACATGTTTTTCTTTTCTTTTTGAGAAGTTGGCAATTAGGGGGTTTGCTTGTAAAGATTGTGATACTATCTGTATTAGTTTTCTGTGTGGAAAACAAATTACCACAAACTTAGTGGCTTAAAAGACAGATTTATTATCTCACATTTTCCGTGGAGTCAGGCATGTCTTACTTAGCTGGATTTTCTGCCTCAGAGTTTCACTAAGCTACAATCAAGGTGGCTAGGGCTAAGGAGGCTAGACTGAAGAGCACTCCATTTCTAAGTTCACTCACATTGTTGGTAGAATTCATTTTGTTGCAGTTGTAGGACTGGAGGCACAGTTTTTTTGTTGGCTGTTGGCTGGAGGCCACCATCAACACAGAGATTGCCTTCAGTCTGCTGCCATGTGGCCCATCCTTCAGCAGTTCACAGCAGGGCAGCCTGCTTCTGTAAGTCCAGAAGAGTGAGAATGAGTCTGTTAGCAAGACAGAGTCATGCAATATAACATAATCAAGGGAAGGATATTCCCTTCCTTTGCCATAAAACATCATCATCACAGAAATGACATCCCATCATCTTTGCCTTTTTCTTTTTTTAAATATATTTTATTGATTATGCTGTTACAGTTGTCCCATTTCTCCCCTATCATTCCCCTCCACACCCCCTCTCACCCATATTCCCCCCTTTTGGTTCATGTCCATATATCATAAGTTCTTTAGCTTCTACTTTTCCCACACTATTCTTGCCCTTCCCCTATTTTCTACCCACCGTCTATGCTACTTATTCTCTGTATCTTTTCCCCCTCTCTCCTCCTCCCGCTCCCCTGTTGCTAACCCTCCACGTGATCTCCATTTCTGTGGTTCTGTTCCTGTTCTAGCTGTTGGCTTATTTTTGGTTTGTTTTAGGTGTGGTTGCTAATATCTGTGAGTTTGCTGTCTTTTTACTGTCCAATTTTTTATCTTCTTTTCTTAGATAAGTCCCTTTAACATTTCCTATAAGGGCTTGGTGATGATGAACTCCTTGAACTTGACCTTATCTGAGAAGCACTTTATCTTCCCTTCCATTCTAAATGACAGCTTTGCTGGATAGAGCCATCTTGGATGTAGGTCCCTGCCTTTCAAGACTTGGAATACTTCTTTCCAGCCCCTTCTTGCCTGGAAGGTCTCTTTTGAGAAATCAGCTGACAGTTTGATGGGAACTCCTTTGTAGGTGACTGTCCCCTTATCCCTTGCTGCTTCTAGAATTCTCTCCTTCATTTTAATCTTGGCTAATATAATTATGATGTGCCTTGATGTGTTCCTCTTTGGGTCCAACTTCTTTGAGACTCTCTGAGCTTCCTGGACTTGCTGGAAGTCTATGTCCTTTGCCAGATCGGGGAAGTTCTCCTTTATTATTTGTTCAAATAAGTTTTCCACTTGTTGCTCTTCCTCTTCCCCTTCTGGTACCCCTATAATTCGGATGTTGGGATGTTTAAAGATGTCCTGGAGTTTCCTAAGCCCCTCCTTATTTTTTTGAATTCCTGTTTCTTCCTTGTTTTCTGTTTGGTTGTTTGTTTCTTCCTTCTGGTCCACTCCATTGATTTGAGTCCCAGTTTTCCTCCCATCACTATTGGTTCCCTGGGAGTTTTTCTTCATTTCACTTATTGTAGCCTTCATTTGTTCATCTAATTTGTGACCAAAATCAACCAATTCTGTGAGCTTCCTAATCACCAGTGCTTTGAACTGTGCATCTGATAGAGGTTGGCTATCTCTTGGTCGCTTAGATGAATTAGCTCTGGAGCTTTGATCTGTTCTCTCGTTTGAGCCATTTTTAGTTTGGGTTTTTGTTCTTTGTTTATTTTTGTGATCTGGTCGCGGCTGTTATGTAGTGAGGGGTGGAGCGTTAGGTGTTCACCAGGGCAGGGCAGCCTAGTTGCTGGGTTGTGACACTGTATGTGGGGGCCGGGTCCAGAGGGAACAATAGCTCCTGCTCCGCTCTCTCAGATTCCAGTCCCTTCCACAGCTTTCCCCAAGCACATTGGCCCCTTCTGGTGCTGATCGATTTCCATGTGGGTGGGCTTGTGTACATTCTAGGGCCCTGTGGGTCTCTCCAACAAACTCCTGTGAGGCTGGGAGTCTCTCCCAGCACCTCAACCCCCACAAGTGTTTTCAATCGGTGCTTTTAGGCTTTATTTCCCGGCGCTGGGGCTCTGGGTTGTGCAGTCTGTCTCGCTGCCCATTTTCGCCTGTTTTATCTGCGCATGAATGTGGGACCGGGGTCAGTCATCTTATGTGCCTCGCTTGGTCTGCTTGTTGCCTCCCCACGCTCGGTAACTGCTGCCTGTTCACCTGGGGTGTGCCAACCGCCGCCTTCCCTTCCGGGACCACTAGCTGCTGCTTTTTCCTACCGCGACCCCTCTCCACTGGCCGCCAATTCCGCCCCTCTTACTGGTCTGGGTGAATCGTTGTTGGACTTCGGTACAATTCAATTTTCTATCTGTTCTACTTGGGGTTTTTTTGGTTCTAGATTTTTGTTGTCCTTAATTTTGGTTGTGAGAGGAGGCACAGTGTGTCCACCTACGCCTCCATCTTGGCTGGAAGTCCACACATCACCTTTTTCTTTTTTTAAGTATATTTTATTGATTATGCTATTACAGTTGTCCCAATTTTTCTCCCTTTGTCCCCCTCAACCAGGTATCACCTTCCATCCAGCATACTCCCCCTTAGTTCATGTCCATGGGTCATACATATAACTTCTCTGGCTTCATTTCCTGTACTATTCTTAACCTCCTCCTGTCTGTTTTGTACCTACCAATTATGCTTCTTATTCCCTGTACTTTTACCACATTTCCCCCCCTCGGACTCCCTCCATGTCATCTCCATTTCTGTGATTCTGTTCCTATTTGAGTTGTTTGCTTAATTTGTATTTGTCTTTGCTTTTTAGATTCAGTTGTTCACAGTAGTGAATTTTTTGTCATTTTACGTCATGATAAGAAGGTAAACACAGATTAGGCAGGTAGATTCGAGATGACATACCCTAAAGTTTTCTTTTGATAATGTCTTTGTTTTTCAGTGAAATGAAATGCTTTGAGAAGCATTTCAGGAGGAAGGAGAAAGGATAAAATAGTCTGCTAGGACAGCAGGAGACATAAGTGGTTGACTTGAGATTACTGATTGTGGATTTAAAGATTTTATTTATTATAGACAGAGGGGAGGGAGAGAGAGAGAAACATTGACTGGTTGCCTCATGCTCCCAACTGGGGACCTGGCTTACAGCCGAAGCATTTACCCTCACCCAGAATCAAACCTGTAACTTTTCAGTTTGCGGACCGACACTCAATCCACTGAGCCACCCCAGCCAGGGCTGATTGTGGATTTAAAGTGAGATTATTAAGATAAGTTGTGTGTTTTTCTCCAGTCAGATTCAGGTGTGTTGTATTTGCATACCAGTTACAAGCATAGAGTAGGAGAGTTAATGGGGTTGTTATTTAGTCAAAGAACTGCAGAGAAGCAAGAAAATACAAGGACATTAGAGGTGTATGAGATATAATGCTGGACCTTGAGGTTTTGTATATTGAGATATACAACTGGACTTTATAAAGCTGTATAAGAAAGGAGGTGGTGACTTGATAGGGTCAGGAGCAGGAAAAAGATAGTAAGCTCAATGGATAGTAAGCTATAGGTTCTTAGGGAGTCCAAGAATTCTTGAGAGTCCTATTAGAGGTAGTGAGTTGGAAGTAAGTGTTACTCAGAGGGAGGGATACTTGAATTTGAGATTATAGAGGGTTGTGTTTATTTAGTAATGATGAGGTTTAAATAAGTGGTTCTCAACTGGAGTGGTATTGCTCCCCCACTGAGATGTCGAGAAATTTGTGGGTGTGGGTTGCCACTGTCATTTAATGGTCAGGGGCCAGAGATGCTTGATGTTTTGCATTAGCAGGATTAGCATATGGAAGAATTGTTTCTAAACAGACATTTCCCAAACTTTAGAAACCCAGTATGAAGTATGACACTGGGAGTGGATGGCTGAGGAGAGGAATCAAAAACAGGCTTGGGCGTGGAAGGGTACTGGATGTTGCCTATTGAGATCACCACAAATTGTATCAGTAGTATTGGAGAGAATAGAGTGACTAGTGTGTTCAGGTGTTAAAGAAATAAGGGCACATGACCACTACACAGGCAGCCTGCTGTTGTGAGTCTCAAAGATTGGAGTTTTATGGAAGGAAGTTTTCTGATTGGACAGTTTTCTGAAAGTAGCAATGAAAAGCAAAAGAAACACCCACGCTATCTGTAGGGTAATGGTAGAGAAGTGCAGGAGAGAGCTATAGGGAAGGCAGTGTTCTTCAGAGGAGAGCTGAGGTTCAATTATGGCTGGACGGTGAGGGTGGGGACTCAATACTTGCTAAATTTCATTTAGTTACAAAGTATATGTAGATTGAGAGGCAGTGTTGCTTTGTGGAAAGAACAATGGATGCTGTCAGACCTGGTCTGAATCCTGGTTTTGTCACTTAGTGACTCTGAAACACTGACTGTCACTTAACTTACTTGGACTTCACGTTCATCAACTGGAAGTTAAGGGCATGCAACTTGTTGAACTCATAAGGTCTTTTCTAGCTCATAACTTTCAGTGATACTCCTGCTGTAAAGAAATTTGTGTACTTTAACCACGTGCGAATGGGGGAAATGATAGTAACAGCTAACATTTATTGAGTGTCCGTGGTGTGCTAGGTGCATTTCCAAGCATTTTACATGTTTTTAATGCTTTCAAACCTCATATCAACCTACCCACCTTCCTTTTATAATTCCCGTTTTAGAAGTCACACAACCAGTCAGGCTAGAGACATGGTTTGAATTCCATCAGTTTGACTTCTGTCACAGTTTGGGTTTCCCAGGAAGCAGACTATGAGATGGAGACTGGCACGCAGGTTTATTAGGGAATCCTCATCGGATAACCACTTTTGGAGGGGCAAGAAAGAAAGAGAAGGAAGAAGGATTTAATGGAGGGAGAATTTGCATTGTGATTCAGTCTCAATGGATAGAGAGCTTTGAAGCTGAAATAGTTCTTAAGAATTGGGGAAAGGGAAGCAACCAGGCATTTGTATCCCTGCGTGGCACCAGTCATTGGATCTCAGGGAGTGTGTGCAACCTCAAGCAAAGTGACTTGCCAGCCAAGGCAGTCCCAAAGAGAACTGACAACTGAACGGTGGCTGTCCTGCAGCAGCTGGGGAATAAGTCGGACTAGTAAAGAGGATAGGGGGTTACATCACAGTGTCTAGGACAGCGCCGGAGTCTGTAATTACCACAGTCCTTTACTGTCTCCAGGAAGAGGATGAGGATAAATGAGGTTGGCTGAAGAAATTACAGATAGACTTGGCTCCAAAATACTTTTATAACAAATTGATCTTCATTCCATTCATATTTTTGACATGAAAATTTAACCCAAGGTTTATCCAGGGATAAGCTGAGAATGTATATGTCGGCAACAGAGCTTTTGGTAATCCTTTCTTACCTGGAGATTCTCCATCTAATGTCTTTGATGTTCTTGGTCATCTGGGTTTTGCTTTTTGGTAAAGATAGATCCTCCTGTAGAGTAGGTTAGAAATCTAGGCAAATTTATTTGGGTGTTTCCAGCAGGATGGTATGGGGGAGTAGAAGAATGATTTTTCCCTATTTTTGTGACAAGGTCTTTCATAGAACGAGAACTTTTAAATTTTGATTAGGTCCAATTTTTCTTTTTATGGATTTTTAGTATCTCAAAATTCTTTGTCTCATCCTAAATTTCAGAGATTTTTTTTCCCCCAAAAGTTTTGTAGTTTTATATTTTACATTTAAATCCATGGTTCACAAAGCATCGCTGGTTTGATTCCCAGTCAGGGCATATGCCTGGGTTGTAGGCCAGGTCCCCAGTATGGGGTGTGCTAGAGACAACCATCCATTGATGTTTCACTCTCTCTCTTTCTCCCTCCCTTCCCCATATCTCTGAAATAAATAAATAAAATCTTTAAAAAAATAAAATAAATCCATGGTTCATTTTAAGTTAACTTCTGTTTGGATTTCAGGTGTTTTTGTCTTTGTTTTTGCCTATGAATATATAACTACTACAACGCCTTTGCTGAAGAGAGTATCCGTTCTCCTCCACTGAATTGCTTTAACACCTTTGTCAGGAATCAGTTGGGCATGCTTGTAGGTCTGGTCATGGGTTCTTTATTATGTTCAACTAATCTGTATGTCTGTCTTGGTTACTATTTACAGTAAGCCTTTTCAGACAGTGTTTTACTTTCTAATTGTTTCAAAAGTAACTTCAAAACAGTAACAATGTATTGATTGTTATAGCCTATGTAAAATTGAAATATATGGCTAGAATGATACAGGAGATAGGAAGAATGAATTGTTAATATGTAATGCCAAGACCCTTTCACTGAACATGAAATGGTGTGATTATATTTGAAAATGAATTCATATAATTTAATATTGTATGTTGCCTAGGGCAAACAATAAGAAAAGTTTTAACAGGTATAAATAATGTTACATGCAGAAATAAAATGACATCATAAAATATGCTCAATCAATATCAGAGAGGGCAGAATAAAAGGAAACAGAACAATATAAACCTTCACATAAAAAAACAACTAGCAAGATGGTAGTTTTTATTTATTTTTTATTTTTTTTAAAGATTTTATTTATTTATTTTTAGACAGAGAGGAAGGGAGGGAGAAAGGGAGAGAAACATCAATGTGTGGTTGCCTCTTGCATGCCTCCTACTGGGGACCTGGCCTGAAACTCAGGCATGTGCCCTGACTGGAAATTGAACTGGTGACCCTTTGGTTCACAGGCCCACGCTCAATCCACTGAGCCACACCAGCCGCCAGGGCAAGATGGTGGTTTTTGATCCAAATATATGAATAATCAGTTTAAATGTGAATGGTCTAAATATACTAATTAAAAAACACATTGTCAGATTGGATAAGGAGCAATTTTTGTCTTTATGTAGTCTGCAAAAATGTACTTTTTTTATTATATTTTATTGATTATGCTGTTAAAGTTATCCCAATTTTTCCCCCTTTACCCCCCCCATCAGCACCCCCTACTACCCCCACTCCCTCAGGCAGTCCCCACACCATTGTTCATGTCCATGAGTCATGTGTAGAAGTTCTTCAGCTACTTCATTTCCTATACTGTACTTTACATCCCCAGGGCTATTCTGTACCTACCTATTTGCACTTCTTAATCCCCTCACCTCTTCACCCCATTCTCCCACTCCCCCCTTCCTTCTGGCAGCCATCAAAAAGCTTTCCATATCCATGATTCTGTCTCTGTTGTTCTTATTTGCTTAGTTTGTTTTTGAGATTCAATTGTTGACAGGTATTTATTGCCGTTTTATTGTTCATAGTTTTGATCTTCTTTTTCTTAAATAAATCCCTTTAACATTTCATACAATAATGGTTTGGTGATGATGAACTCCTTTAGTATATTCTTGTCTGGGAAGCTCTTTATCTGCCCTTCAATTTTAAATGATAGCTTTGCTGGGTAGAGCAGTCTTGGATGTAGCTCTCTGCTTTTCATCGCTTTGAATGTTTCTTGCTGTTCACTTCTAGCCTGCAAAGTTTCTTCTGAGAAATCAGCTGACAGTCTTATGAGAACTCCTGCAGGTAGCTAACTGCTTTTCTCTTGCTGCTTTTAAAAATCTCTTTATCTTTGACCTTTGGCATTTTATTTATGATATGTCTTAGAGTGGGCGTCTTTGCATCCATCTTGTGTGGGACTTTGTGCTCCCTGGACTTGCATGTCCATTTCCTTCACCAAATTAAGGGAGTTTCCTTTTATTCGTTTTTCATATAGATTTCTAATTTCTTGCTCTTTCTCTGCTCCTTCTGGCAGCCATATGGTGCAAATGTTGGAATGCTTGAAGTTGTACCATACTATGCTTATACTATCCTTGGGGGGTTTGGGGGGGATTTTTTTTTTCTTCTTGTCCTGATTGGTGGTTTTTTGCTTCCTTATGTTGCATATCATTGATTTGATTCTAGGTTTCATCCACTCTACTGGTTTTCCCTCCATAAATTGTACTTTATTTCAATTAGTGTATCCTTCATTTCTGATTGGATCTTTTTTATGCTGCTGAGGTCCTCACTAAGTCCTTGAGCATCCTTCTAAGCAGTATTTTGAACTCTGCATTTGATAGATTGCTTATTCCATGTCGTTTAGCTCTTTTTTGGGGTTTTGATCTCTTTCATTTGGGCCATGTTTCTTTGTGTCCTCATTTTGGCAGCATCCCTGTGTTTGTTTCTACGTATTAGGTAGAGCTGCTGGGACTCCTGTCATGGTGGAGTGGCCTAATGTAGTCCATGTCCTGTAGGGTCCAGTGGCATCCCCTATTACCCAAGCTGGGTACTTGAGGTGTGCCCTTGATGTGGGCTGAGTACACCCTCTTCCTGTAGTTGAGCCTTGGTTGCTGTTGGTGGGTTAGTGACAGGGATTTACCCAGGCCATTCAACTGCAAGAATTGGCTGTGACCACTGACCACCAACCTCCGCCCTCCTCGGAGGAGGATCTGGCTGTGCAGGGGCAGGGTGGTGGTGCTCCAATGTGGGCTGTAGCTGTCTACTGCATGTATAGGCCCTGGGGCTTCCCAGGTGGTGCAGGGCAAGGTCATCCCCCACCCGTGTTTTGCCCAGGGCCACCCTGACTGAATTATAGAGCAGTCTGCTGATGGCTGCCACTTGTGCAGGGCTTGGAGATTCCCAGGGGAAGACAAGTTGTGAATCTAGACTGGCTGCTGCTAATACTGGTCCTGGGGCCATTTAGCAAGAGGTAAGGGTGCTGGAGTCTCCCTGAGGCTGGCTATTGCTTGTTTGAAAGGATTTAGGAAGTAATGAAGTTTGAGCCAAGACCAGCCATTCATGTGCAAAAGCTACTGTTAACAGATGTATGTTGGATGGGACAGAGCCTTAGGGCATTCCATGGCAGGGCCAACAGTGTTAGCCAGGTTGATGGAGTGTCAGATACGGCACTCGCCTACTGGCTCTGAGGATCTACCCACCTTTCTGTCTTGGAGAAAGCTGTCTTTCAGCCCTTGCCTTGATACCAGCCACTTCAGTTCCTCCCTTTATGACACTGGTGCCTTTTTAGCTGCTACTGCGGTGCTGTTAACTCAAAGATTGAATCTGAGTAAGTTCGTGGGTGAGTTCTTTTAGAGGAACTGCTTAGGACTGCAGCAGTTTCTTCCATCAACTCAATCCCTGCTGGTTTTTACAGCCAGAAGTTAAGGAGATTTAACTTCCTGGCATTGAAACCCTGAGCCTGGTGAGCCTGGTGTGTGGCTGGGACTCCTCACTCTTGAGATATCCCTCTCAAATTTTTATCCATCACACGTGTATGTGGGACCTGCCCATTCCACTCTCTGCCCCTCCTACCAGTCTGGATAGATGTGGTTTCTTTAATTCCGTAGTCACCAGACTTCCATTCAACTTAATTTCCACCAGTTCTGAGTGATGGTTCTATAATTTGGTTGCAATTTTGAGGTGATCATGTGCAGAAGCAAGCTATGTCTGCCTAGGCCACCACCTTGACTAGAAGTCAAAATGCACTTTGAATATAAAGACTTAGATTTAAAAATTGAAGGCATGGAGAAAGATAGGCAAATAATTCAGAGACAGCTAGAGTAGCTCTATTAATTTGGGACAGTGTCTCCACAGATGTCAATGGTGTGTTAGAGTCTCCTGCTATAACTATAGGTGATCTCTCTCCCTTCGTGTCTGTCAGTATTTGTGTCATATATTTGGCTGTTCCTATGTTGGTGAATACATGTTCACAGAGGTTATCTTGTTGGATTGATCCTTTATCATTATGAAATGTCCTCATTTGTCTCTTATTATAGCCTGTTTTAAAGTCTCTTTTGTCTGAGGTAAGTATTGCTACCCCAGCTTTTTTTTTTTCTTTTCTTTTCTATTTATATGAGAAATCTTTTTTTATCCCTTTACTTTCTGTGTGTGTCTTTTGATCTGAAACAGATATCTTATACACATCATAGATGTGGGTCTTGTTTTCTTATCCATTTCTTATCCAGCTACTTTTCATTGGATCACTTAATCCAGTTACATTTAAAGTGATAATTGATAGGTATGTAGTTACTGCCATTTTATTATTCATATTTACGCTCCTTTTTATTTTTTTATTCCCGCCCCCCCCCCCAATCTGGGCTTTTGGTTTCTTTTTTTCCTTTCTTTCTTTTTTTTTCTTTTTTTAAAAATATATTTCATTGATTATGCTATTACAGTTGTCCCATTTCTCCCCCATCATTCCCCTCCACCCTGCACACCCTCTCCCACCCACATTCCCCCTCTTTAGTTCATGTCCATGTGTCGTAAGTTCTTTAGCTTCTACATTTCCCACACTATTCTTGCCCTCCCCCTATTTTCTACCCACCGTCTGTGCTACTTATTCTCTGTACCTTTTCCCCCTCTCTCCTCCTCCCACTCCCCTGTTGCTAACCCTCCACGTGATCTCCATTTCTGTGGTTCTGTTCCTGTTCTAGCTGTTGGCTTAGTTTGTTTTGTTTTAGGTGTGGTTCTTAATAGCTATGAGTTTGCTGTCTTTTGACTGTCATATTTTTGATCTTCTTTTTCCTAGATAAGTCCCTTTAACATTTCCTATAATAAGGGCTTGGTGATGATGAACTCCTTGAACTTGACCTTATCTGAGAAGCACTTTATCTTCCCTTCCATTCTAAATGACAGCTTTGCTGGATAGAGCAATTTTGGATGTAGGTCCCTGCCTTTCAAGACTTCAAATACTTCTTTCCAGCCCCTTCTTGCCTGCAAGGTCTCCTTTGAGAAATCAGCTGACAATCTGATGGGAACTCCTTTGTAGGTGACTGTCCCCTTATCCCTTGCTGCTTCTATAATTCTCTTCTTCATTTTAATCTTGGCTAATGTAATTATGATGTGCCTTGATGTGTTCCTCCTTGGCTCCAACTTCTTTGGGACTCTCTGAGCTTCCTGGACTTGCTGGAAGTCTATATCCTTTGCCAGATTGGGGAAGTTCTCCTTTATTATTTGTTCAAATAAGTTTTCTACTTGTTGCTCTTCTTCTTGCCCTTCTGGTACCCCTATAATTCAGATGTTGGGACGTTTAACAATGTTCCAGAGGTTCCTAAGCCTCTCATTTTTTTGAATTCTCATTTCTACCTTGTTTTCTGTTTGGTTGTTTGTTTCTTCCTTCTGGTCCACTCCATTGATTTGAGTCCCAGTTTTCCTCCCATCTCTATTGGTTCCCCATGCGTCTTCCTTCATTTCACATATTGTAGCCTGCATTTTTTCATCTAATTTGTGAGCAAAATCAACCAATTCTGTGAGCATCTTGATGACCAGGGCTTTGAAGTGTACATCTGATAGGTTGGCTATCTCTTCATGGCTTAGAGGAATTGGCTCTGGGGATTTCATTTGTTCTCCGTTTGAGCCATTTTTGGTGGGTTTTTTTTTTTTGTTTGTTTGTTTTGGTTTGGTTTTGGTCTGGTTGTGGCTGTTACTATCGAGGGGTGGAGCCTTAGGTGTTCCCCAGGGCAGGGCAGCCCAGTCGCTGAGTTGTGATGCTGTTTATGGGGGTGGGGTCTGAGAGGGAACAATGGAGCCTGTTCCGCTCTCTTCTGGGTTCCAGTCCCTTCCGCTGCTTCCCCTTCACCTGGACCGTCTGCGTGCGTGAATGTGGGACCCCCTGGTCAGCCAGCCGCCTTGGGCAGCCTCACTGGGTCTGCACAGTTGTCCCCCTGTACCCAGAGTCTGCCAGCTGCCGCCTGTGGGCCCAGAGTCCGCCAGCTGCCTCCTGTGCACCTGGGAACTGCCAGCCGCTGCTGCCTGCGTTCCCGGGTCCGCACCTCCACTTTTTCCTGCCAGGGCGGACCCTCTTACCGGTCTGAATGAATGGTTGTTGAACTTCCGTACAGTTCAACTTTCTATCAGTTCCGGTTGTTTTCTTTTTTCTAAATATTTGTTGTCCTTAATTTTGGCTGTGAGAGGAGCACAGTGTGTCCACCTACGCCTTCATCTTGGCTGGAAGTCCTCTATGCTTCTTCTTTTTAAAGAAGTCCCTTTAACAAGTATAAAGGACTCATGGACAAAAACTATGGGGGGGTGGAAATGGGAGGAAGGTGGGGAGGGCTGGGGTGGTGGGCTGGGGCGGGGTAAAAGACAGAAAACTGTACAATATCAACAATTAAAAAATACTGATTAAAAAAAAAAAAGAAGAAAAAGAAGTCCCTTTAACATTTCTTGTAATGCTGGTTTGATGGTGGTGAACTCCTTAAGCTTTTTCTCGTGTGGGATGTATAGTAAGCTTTAATATCAGGAAGAATGATTCCTCACATTTTATTCCTATTTTTCAAAATTGTTTTGGCTATTTTGGGCCCTTTCCTTTCCATATTAATTTTACAATAAGCTTTTCTATCCACAAAACTTAACAGATGAATTTGGGGATGATTGACATCTTTACTTGCTGACTCTTCCAGTCCTTGAATACAGAAGCTCTTTCCAGTTATTTAATCTCCTTTGATTTCTTTCTATAGCATTCTCTCATTTTCAGCATACAGATCCTGTTTATGTTTTGTTAGACTTATATCTAAGCATTTCATTCTTTGGAGTAATTGTAAATAATATTACGTATTTTCTTTGGATCTGTTGTAGTGATTTTGGACTTTGTTGTTAGTATTTAGAAAGGCGGTTTAGTTTTGTTTATTGATCTTGCAACATTGCTGAACTCACTTATTTTAAGAGAGATGATTTTTTAAAACAACATTCCATAGGATTTTCTATGTAAACAATCATGTTGTCTGCAAATAGAGGTGGTTTTTTTTTTTTGTCTTTTCCAGTCTGTATGCATTCTATTTCTTTTTCTTGCCTGTTGCCCTGACTAGAATTTCCAGAACTATGTTGAATACAGTGTTAAGCATGGACATCTTTTCATTTTTCCCAGTGTTAAAAGGAAAGCATTTATTCTTTCATCATTAAATCTGATGTTAACTGTAGGGGTTTTTTAGATGCTTTTTGTGAGTTTGAATAAGTTCCCTTCTATTCCTAATTTTTATAAGAGGGTTTTTTTTTTTCCATGAAATCGTGTTAGACTTGTCAGATGCTTTTGCTGCATCAATTGGTGTGATCATACAATTTTTGCTTCTTTGACCTGTTCGTGTGGATTGAATTGTTTTTCAGATATTAAACCAGGTTTGCATATGTGAAATAGCACTTGGTTATGGTGTTACATTCTTTTCATACGTTGCTGGATATTCTTTGCTAATATTTTGTTGAGAATTTTTTTGTCTACATTCATTAAAAATAGTGGTCTTTGGTTCTCTTATTTTGTAATGCCTTTGGTCTCATAAAACAAGTTGGAAAGTATTCCTTTCTTTTCTCTTATCTAGAAGAGATTATACAAAATAAGTATTAATTCTCCTTTTAAGTTTTGGTGAAATTCTCCAGTGAAACGTGGGCCCGGAAATTTCTCTTTTGGGAGAGCTATTCAGGCTATTTCATCTTGGCTGAGTTTTGGTAGTTTGTGGTTTTCAAGAAATCAATGCATTTTGTCCTGTTTCAATTACAAATATAGAGCTCTTTTGTAGTGTTCCCTTATTACTCCTTTAATGGCTGTGGGGTCTATAATAATACAATATTCCCTGTTTCTTTACTTATATTGGTGATTTTGCCTTCTCTTTTTTTCTCTTTGTCAGTGTTGTCAGAGGTTTATAGATTTTAATGATCCCCCCCACAGAACTAGCTCTTTTATTGTTTTTTTCCTATTTTCCAGTTTTTAATTTTATTATTCCCTTTCTTCTGCTCTCTTTGGACTTACTTTATGTTTTTCTAGTTTCTTAAGGAAGGAATTTACATTATTGATTTGTGGTCTTTCCTTTTTGTTAATGAAAATATTTGTTATGAATTATTTTTTCAGCACTGTTTTAGATACCTCCAACAAGTTTTTATTTTGTTTTCATATTCACTCATTTCTGTGTATATTTTATATTTCTTTTGACTCTTCCTCTTTGACCAGTTGGTTAATTAGGGGTGTGTTGTTTAGTTTCCACGTGTTTGAAGATGCTTCTATTTGTTACTGATTTCTAGTTTTATTGCATTATGGTCAGAAAACATACTCTCTATTTATAGTTCTTTTAAGTTTGTTAAAATTTAATTAGAATATGGTATCTTGGTGAATATTCTATGGGTGCTCGAAAAGATCATTTTCACTTTGAAAGCAGATTAATAAGAGTTATAAGCAGCTCAAATTTTCTTGTCATCTATTTTGTGGATAGTATGAAATATATTTTGTTGAATGGAATGTCTCTTAGCTTGGGAAAGTATGAGAAAATGTATTTATAAGGAATAGCTAATCTCTTCAGTGGGACCTGAAAGTGAATATTGGCTTGGGAAAGTATGAAAAAATGCGTTTGTAAGGAATGTCTAATTTTTTCATTAGGATCTGAGAGTAGATATGATTTACAAATATTATGCTGTAATAAAATTTTGTAGTAAACATTTTATCATTTTATACTAACTATGTCTATAGTGTTTTAATATATTGGACTTGCCCCATAAAGCTGTTAGACCACAGCCCCAAATTACATATTACAAGTAATATGACTGAACTAACAGACCAAAAAGCCTCATAATTTTTTTTTATAATAGGAGAACATTTATTTAGAAAATCACAGGTGTAAAAGTGACTTGTAAAAGAAATGGGCTCGGTAAACAAGTTAGAGAGGCAAAACAAAGGGCCTTTGGAGCTTAGGAGAGGGAAAAGGAAAGGTAAGGCACCCGGGTGGAGGACAAGGGCGATAGAAAAGGCCCCAGGCATGCTCCTGGGAGGAAGAGTGCCACAGAGGTTCATAATTTAAATCAGCCCGTATATACGAAGGAACTTAACATGAGAGGTCTTGTCTTTACAATCCTTGATAACAAATGAATGTTCCCCAAAATACAGAGTGAATGTTCTAATCTACAACTGAAATGTAGTGGTAGTAAAATTGTATTACAGTGTATAAAGATGGTGTTGGTGAGGTCACTGAAAACGTCTGGCAGTTGGAAGCTGGAGGTCTTGAGAGAGTGTGTGTGTATGAGTTTTTTCAAAGGTAATGAGTACACACAATAGCATTTTTTGTTAATAAAAGAGGCTTTTGTAGTAATAGGATTAAGAACACTTGTAGCTTAGAAGAAAATGTAGTACACTGTATCACTTGTAGCTATTCAGAGGAACTATGAACAGCAAGTTTCTGCCCTTCAAGTTAAGACTCAACATTGCTGAAATCATTAAAAAAATAACTGAGTTTGTATCTCACCTATTTCATAATCAGTGAATTTTTTGTAAATGATATAATTTTTGAGTACTTATTTTACTTGAGAAGCAATTTTGTGGTTCTTTGGTATCTCTTCCCATGAAGTAATAGAATATGTATAATTTGGTCACAAAATGAATGTCAGGAACTAATTTGTAATACAACTATGCTCTCATGGAATCTATGCTAATTTAAAAAAAATGTTTAGTGTGCACTTGAGAAAAAGGCATATTCTGCAACTGTTGGATACAGAGTTTTATATATTTATTAGATCAGCTTTGTTGTTTGGGTTTAAATCTTCTGTATCTCCATCACTTTTGCTTGCTTGTTCTATGACTGAGAGAAATATATTAATTTTCCAGTGTAATTAAGGACTTATTTCTCCCAGTGGTTCTTCATTTTATACTGTGTGATTGTGTGTGTGTTTGGAGGCTATATTATTAATGAAAGTTGATTTTGAAATTATTGTATATTCCTGGAAAATTGTCCCTTTTATCTGTGTCTTTTTTGCTGTTTACCTTAAATTCTGCTTTGATACTAATGTGGATTTAATGGCATCTTTTTTCTGCACTTTGACTTTCAAACTTTCAGTGTCTTTGTTTTAGTTGTATCTCTTGTTAAGAGTACGTAGGTAGATTTTTTAAAAATCTGGTCTCCTAGACTCCCCCACCCCCAGTTTCTAGATGTTGTGTATTGTACTTAATGAACATTCTTACATTGTTCATGTCTGTGCTGCACATGAATTGCTTGGTCAGAGGGTATGCAAATGTTTAGTTATAAAATATACTGCAACAGTTTTACAAATTTCTACCAATTTACAACACCACCAGAAGTGTAGGAGAACACTATTGGTCTATTTAAGTGTTCAAAATTGGTATGTTTAACTTACAACCATTCTGGTGGATATATAACAGTAGCTCATTGTAGTCTGGTTTGGTTTGGTTTTATGGTGGTGTAATTGACATGTTAGTTTCAGGTATATAACAATAATGGTTCAACAATTGTATGCATTGTGAATTAATCACTATAGTTAAGTCTAGTTAACATCTGTCACTATACCTAGTTAAAAAAAATTTCTTGTGGTGAGAACTTCTAAGATTTACTTTCTTAGAAACTTTCAGATACGTAACACAGTATTTTTAACTGTAGTTACCATACTATACATTATATCCCCATGATTTATTTATTTTATAACTGGAAGTTTGTACACATTGACCTCCTTTACTCATTTTACTCACCCCCAACCCCCACCTCCGGCAACCAACAATCTGTTTTTTGTTTGTTTTTAATTTATTGATTTTTAGAGAGGGGGAGGAGAGAGAGAGAGAGAAACATTGATTTGTTGTTCCACTTATTTATGCATTCTTTGGTTGCTTCTTGTATGTGCCCTGATAGGGGATCAAACCTGCAACCTTGGTTTTATTAGGATGGTGCTCTTTTTTTTTTTTTTTAATATATTTTTAAGATTTTTATGTATTTATCTTTAGAGGAGAAGGGTAGGAGAGAGGGAGAGGGAGAGAAATATATATGTATGGTTGCCTCTCATGTGTCCCTTTTTTTTTTGGCTGGGAACTGGCCTGCAACCCAGGCATGTGCCCTGACTGGGAATCGAACCACGATCCCTTAGTTCATAGGCCCATGCTCAATCCACTGAGCTACACCAGCCAGGGCAGGATAGTGCTCTTAACCAGCTGCGCTACCTGGCCAGGGCCAAGATTTCATTCTTTTTATGGCTAAATAGTATTCCTTTATAGTCTTCTAGACTTTTAACAGAGCTTTTGGTCCATACATTTAACATGGTTACATATATATAAAGATACAGATATATAGATATAAATCATATATTCAGTTAACATACATAGATATATAGATACATAGATATATAGATATAAGTCATATAATGGTTTAGAACTACCATTTTCTGCACTTTTCAGCCCACGTGTTCTCTAATTTTTATCTTCTTTTAAATTATTTCTTATTTTATCCCCAAATCATTTGTATCAATTTGGACTGTACATAAACTAGATTACTACTTTTTAACTGATTGTCCCAATTACAGCATGACTGCTTAGTAAAGTTTAAAGTCAGTACTTTTACTGTCCTCTCAGTTTATCCAGTGACCTTAGAACTTTGTAACTTGTTACCATTTTTAGGATTTAATTTTATCTTTTTCTCTTTTAATTCCATAATTATTTTATGAAGTCAGCATTGCTTTTCCCCCCACATATTTGTCACTTTTGTTCCTCTTCATTCATTCTTACCTGTTTTTAAGATTACTCTTCTTTTACCTTAAGTATATGTTTTAGAGAAACCTCAGCACTACAGACATTTGGGGCTGGCTAATTTTTTGGTGTGGGGGGCTGACTGCATGGTGGGATGTCTGGCAGCATTCCTGGCCTCTGCCATTAGATGTCAGGAGCAACCACACCGTGACAACCTAAAATGTCCCCAGATGTTGCCAAATGTGGGGTTGGGGGCAAAAATCATTGCTGTCTGAGAATTACTGCTTTAGAATTTCTTTTGCTGTAAATCTTCCTGTGGTGGTGACTTGACTTTTTGATTCTTGAAAATGCTTATTTTATGTTCATTTTTAAAAGTATTTTCACTGGGCATGGAATTCTAGGTGGTTGTTATTTTTAACATGTTTAAAGTATCATTCTTCTGACTTCTGTTTTTCATTGTTGATTTTGACAGGGCAGTGGACTATTGCTGTTTTAAATATAATCTTGTTGTTTTTCCTTTAGTTGCTTTTATAGTCTTCTCATTAGTTTTACAGCTTCCATTATGTTGTGTTTAGGGATGGACTTTTTCTTTTATTCCACATGGGAATTATTAGTCTTCTTGAATATATGAATTGGTATCTACCATTATTTATTTTCAGCCGTTTTCATTTTGCCCTGATCTACTCTCTCCTTCTCACTCTATCCTGTATTTTTCTCTCCTTTTTAAAAAAAGATTTTATTTATTTATTTTAGAGACAGGGGAAAAGAGGGAGAGAAATAGCAGCGTATGAGAGAAACGTTGATCGGTTGCCTCTTGCATACCCCCCAGTAGGGTACCAGGTTTGCAGCCTAGGCATGTGCCCTGACTGGGAATTGAACCAGTAACTTTTCACTTTGCCACACCAATCAGGGCTCCCCTATGTCTCTTAACCTGTCATATGTTTTCCATCTGTCTCCCTGTGTTGCAGGTAATTTCTTCTTACTTGTCATCCAGCTCATTAATTCCACCATTGGTTTCGTCTAATCTGCTGGTATATCAGAAAATTTCAAGTATTATATCTTCATAGAAAATCTTGTGTGGTTCTTTTTCAAATCCACTATAATTTTATGTTTCCTAAAGATACTTTAAAGCTTTTCTTAAAATAGAATCTACTGTTTCTTTATGAACATAGTAAGCATAATTATTTGTATTGTTTGTGTTTGATGATGTCAGTATCTAAAATCACTCATGTCTAGCCCTGGCCAGTGTGTGGCTCAGTTGTCCCATAAACCAAAAGGTTACATGTTCAATTCCCAGTCAGGGCACGTGCCTAGGTTGTAGGTTTGGTCCCCAGTTGAGTGCATACGAGAGGCAACCGAACTGTTTCTCTCTTGCATCAATGCTTCTCTCCCTCCCTTTCTTTCTCTCTAAAATCTGTAAGCATGTCCTCAGGTGAGGATAAAAAATAAATAAAATAAGTCACTCAGATGTGATTCTGTTGTCTTTGCTTCTTGCTCATGGTGCCTTATGTTAGTGGCTATTTTTTATTCTTTACTGTCTGTTAAGCTGAAAAATTGAAAGGGAATTCTTTGTGGCTAAGGATGAGAGTGCCGTTCTACAAAAATAATTTACTATTGCCAGGTGCCTGGAGAACTACTTTCAGGGTTTGAGGCTCTTGTCTTTTTGGACCTTGGTGATGCTAATTTGGGCTGTAAGTCTGCTGGAGAGTTAGTTACATCCTTTTCAAACCTCCCCTTCTTCACACCCACACAGCTTTCCTTCTGTTACTTTACCCTCCATGTGTGGCCCTTTGGAAGTCCCAGTTTAATAAAGGTCTTCTATCTTCACCTAGAGAAAATCTTGGCCTTTTAGGTCCTCCTTTCTCAAGAGCAATTCATGTCTGCCTCAGTAGGCAATTCTGTTTACTCTTTATTTATTCTTGATCTAGTTCAGCTTTTGGCCTGGTAATTTAGAATCTAGAGTCTAGCTTAGAATATAAATGAAGCAGAGAAGACAGAGAAGTGTCAAGAAATATGAAGCGTCTGAGGCTTTACCCTTCCTCAAAGCTAATAAGCTAGATTGCCTGAGTTTCACAGGTGCTGGCAGAAGACATGAGAACCTGGTTCAGAGAAGAAAGACTTTATAATTTGTGGCACAGAAAACAGCTTGAGCTTCATGTTTGTTCAGTTCCTCTTCCCCCATTCCCAAGTTCCATGGGGTCATGCAGAGTGGCTCCGGTAGACACTGTGCCTGCAGTGGGTTTGCATCCTTGCCGAGTGGAACTCCAAGCTTAGGAAACACCAGACTTTTAAAGAGAGCTCCTAGCAAACCTGTCCAACCTCTGCCCTGGAGGAAGACCTTACCTTTATTATTCTGGACAGCAAACAAATCTGCCCTTTGTCTTCCAAAGCTCTTTGCAGTACAAACATCCTTGAAGAGACAGTCCAGAACAAAAGCTGGCAATCCTCCCGCTCAGAATATTCACAGAAACACAAAACCCATAGAGAATCATCCCTCAACCAGAGGATATAACAATATATCTCCCCGCCACCCCCGCCAACTATCCCCCTGTCTCTATCTTTACATTTTTTTCTAAACAACAGAAAACTAGATGATTTTATTCTTTTACTTTGCCACATATATTCCCCTCTTTCCACACACCCCCCATACACCCTCTTATATGTTCATTTGATGTGAAATTTTGCTTTTCAGACAAGCTTTTAATAATAAATGCCTTATGATAAGGCATATGTGTACTGAAACATTTTTATTTTTTAATATATTTTATTGATTATGCTATTACAGTTGTCCCATTTCCCCCTCTTTATTCTCCTCTACCCCGCACACCCCCTCCCACCCACATTCCCCCCTTTAGTTCATGTCCATGTGTCGTAAGTTCTTTAGCTTCTACATTTCCCACACTATTCTTGTCCTCTCCCTGTCTATTTTCTACCCACCGTCTATGCTACTTATTCTATGTGCCTTTTCCCCCTCTCTCCTCCTCCCACTCCCCTGTTGCTAATCCTCCATGTGATCTCCATTTCTGTGGTTCTGTTCCTGTTCTAGCTGTTGGCTTATTTTTGGTTTGTTTTAGGTGTGGTTGCTAATATCTGTGAGTTTGCTGTCTTTTTACTGTCATATTTTTTATCTTCTTTTTCTTAGATAAGTCCCTTTAACATTTCATATAATAAGGGCTTGGTGATGATGAACTCCTTGAACTTGACCTTATCTGAGAAGCACTTTATCTGCCCTTCCATTCTAAATTAAAGTTTTGCTGGATAGACTAATCTTGGATGTAGTCCCTTGCCTTTCAAGACTTGGAATACTTCTTTCCAGCCCCTTCTTGCCTGGAAGGTCTCTTTTGAGAAATCAGCTGACAGTCTGATGGGAACTCCTTTGTAGGTGACTATCCCCTTATCCCTTGCTGCTTCTAGGATTCTCTCCTTCATTTTAATCTTGGCTAATGTAATTATGATGTGCCTTGGTGTGTTCCTCCTTGAGTCCAAATTCTTTGGGACTCTCTGAGCTTTGTGGACTTCCTGGAAGTCTATTTCCTTTGCCAGATTGGGGAAGTTCTCCTTTATTATTTGTTCAAATAAGTTTTCCACTTGTTGCTCTTCCTCTTCCCCTTCTGGTACCCCTATAATTCGGATGTTGGGATGTTTAAAGATGTCCTGGAGTTTCCTAAGCCCCTCCTTATTTTTTTGAATTCCTGTTTCTTCCTTGTTTTCTGTTTGGTTGTTTGTTTCTTCCTTCTGGTCCACTCCATTGATTTGAGTCCCAGTTTTCCTCCCATCATTATTGGTTCCCTGTGCGTTTTTCTTCATTTCACTTATTGTAGCCTTCATTTGTTCATCTAATTTGTGACCAAATTCAACCAATCCTGTGAGCATCCTGATCACCAGTGCTTTGAACTGTGCATCTGATAGAGGTTGGCTATCTCTTGGTCACTTAGATGTTGGTTCTGGGGCTTTGATCTGTTCTCCCGTTTCAGCCATTTTGGGGTTTTGTTTTGTTGTTTTTTTTTTCATTTGTTTGCTTGGTCTGGTCGCACCTGTTACGTAGTAAGGGGTGGAGCAGCCCAGTCTCTGGGTTGTGACGCTATATGTGGGGGCGGGGTCCAAGAGGAAACAATGGCACTTGCTCCCCTCTCCTATTTCAGTCCCTTCCGCAACCTCCCACAAGCAAATTGGGCCCTTCTGGTGCTGATTTCCATGTAGGTGGGCTTGTGCATGTTCTAGGACCTTGTGGGTCTCTTCAACAAACTCTACTGTGAGGCTGGGAGTCTCTCCTGGCACCTCAACCCCCACAGGTGTTTTCAGTGGTGGTTTGAGGCTTTATTTCCCTGCACTGGGGCCCTGAGTTGTGAGGTGTGTCTTACTCCCTGTTTTCACCTGGATTAACTGCACGTGAATGTGGGACTGCCTGGTCAAGCAGCCGCCTTGCGTGGCCTCACTGGGTTTGTCTGTTGCCACCCCGCACCGAGGGTCCGCTAGCTGCCGCCTGTGCACCTGGTGTCTGCTAGCCTCTGCCTGCGCACCTGGGTCCACCAACTTCCACTTTTTCCTGCCGCCATTCCGCCCCTCTTACCGGTCTGGATGAATGGTGGTCAGACTTCTGTACAGTTCAATCTTCTGTCAGTTCTGATTGTTTTCTTGTTTCTAAATCTTTGTTGTCCTTAATTGTGGTTGTGCGAGGAGGCACAATGTGTCCACCTATGCCTCCATCTTGGCTGGAAGTCCTGAAACACTATTTTTAAAACTCTTTAATTGGTATCTTTGTAATTGGCTCTGAAGGAAGTAAGTGTGGTTGTTGTCTGTTTTGTTATCTTGAAGGTCTTTCATAGCACCTGGCCCATAGGTAACATTTATTGAGTCTCATTATCTGTTCAATCCAGAATCTTAGTCCTGATATTCAAAGGGTAATATTGCCTACATTTGTTTATCTAGCCACCCCACTCCAGTTCTCCAGAGTAGTTTTCTCAAAATGTGGTACACATTCCCCACCACTAGAGGTGTTCCAGATCTGTTTGGGTAATGCATAGATGAACATTTCTGTGTTATTATATTGAATTCAAAGACATCAGATCTCTTATTTGAAAGTTAGGGCATTGGCTGGAACAAGATGGGTTGTCAGCAATGAGAATGGACCACTTCTGCTGGTCATGCTGGCAGGAGGAATCTGAGACTGTGGGCATTATCTCTTGTGCCTTACCACTTGCTGTCTAGCGAAGGAGAGAAGAGATAGGCGAGATAACTCACCAAGATATGAAGCTGTGACCCTGAGATGTGCTGCAAAGGATCGTGCATAGAATACATAGGATAGTACGAGAGACTGTAATAGGGTTTTTGACCTTGTTGGGAATAGGACAGTTTTGCTAAGGAAATGATTGTTGAGATCTGAAGAATGATTAGGTGTTAACTTTTCAGGAAGGAAGAGAAGCAAGACCTTTGTAGGCATGTGAATATCATGCCAAGTCCTTGTAGTGGGAAAGAGCATGAAAATAAACGGAACCCTCACATTCCACTCTGCGCAGAACTAGGGGAATATGGTTTGAGATGAAGCAGGAGAGGTAGAAAAGGCCATTCTGTGCAGGACTTTGTAAACCATGATAAGATTATTTTAGATTATTGGTTCTAAAATAAAAATATAATATTTAATAACATTTTTCATTGTATTTATTTTTATAGTTAACCATATGGTTATAGCAAGTGGTACTGGGTTTTGTTTATCATAGTAAAATAAGGCTTTCTTTTTTAAGTACATTTGAGTTTACAAAAGGACATACTTTAAAGAAAACTAATAAGTAAATAATTGTATAGGAGATACATGTATTTGCTGTTGAGTGTGGATTCTTTACTGAGATCAGTTTTAAGTGTTTACTATGTGTAAATCCTGGCTGTCCAAGGGTCATTTGAATCTTTTGAGACCTAGGCAGAGTGACATTTTGGGCAAGTACAACATAGACTTAACTATGGAAAAAAACTTAGCCCTGGCTGGTGTAGATCAGTGGATTGAGCACGGGCCTGTGAACCAAGGCATCACTGGTTCGATTCCCTGCCAGGGCACATGCCTAGGTTGCAGGCCATGTCCCCAGTAAGGGGTGCGTAAGAGGCAACCACACATCGATGGTTCTCCCCTTCTCCCTCCCTTCCCCTCTCTCTAAAAATAAATAAAATATTTTTTAAAGAAAAAAACTTAAAACCTCATAATTACAGTTAAATTATCTTTACCTTAAACTAAAAGATGTAAGTTTGGTTCATTATATTTTTCATTTGTATTTTGAATTAATAGCTCCAGTCCATTAAGAACTGAGGAGATACTCTGGGCTTCAGGATTTACCCCAGTTAATACTGTAGTAATTAATCATTATTCCAAATGCCATTTTGTACTTTCTTTTTCCTTTAAATGAAAAGGCAGAATAAATATACTTGCTGTGTGGGAGGCAAACTGCAAACATACAGAGTGAGAGGCTGTAAAACTTGATTGGCACCAAAAGAGATGTCTGGGAAAGAGCCCTGGACTCTGAACCAGATAGGACAGGACACTGGTACTCTTCAAAACACTTGCAATGGAAAAGTTCAGACTTATTCAGAAGAAGAGATTACTAAACTGAATGATCATGCTTCCCATTACCCAGTTTCAGCAATGATTAACTCATGGCTGCTTGTCCCTGCCACCCTCACTCCCACCTCCCCCAGTCAACTGGATTTATACTGAAGCAAATCCTAGATATCATTTCAGCCTTCAATATTTTGATATATTGTATCTCTTCAATATAAGGACTCCTTTAAAGAATGTAACCACAATACTGTTATCACACCTAAAAAGATTATTCCTTAATACCATCAAATATTCATCAGTATTTAAAATTTTCCTGACACATTTAACAGCTGAACCAGGATCCAAATAAGAGACATATATGTAGGCTCCTTCTCTTTTCCTTTTTTTCCTACCTTTTGTTTTTTACCTATTACTCATTTAGTCTTCACTATAACTCTGTGAAAAAGAGATCAGCTCTATTTACAAAGGAGAAAACTGAGGTCCCAAAACGTTAAGTAACCTTTGCTCAGCATCACAGAGCTAGTGATTGCCTTTAACTGAAAATCAGCTTAAGCCTGTCTGATTCCAAAGCCTGTGTGCTGTTCTGGAGTTAGAATATTTTGAACTCAAACTCTGGCTAAATAGAGGCCTTCCCCCGGCCCCCCTCACCCGAATGTTTACAGTCCAGGAATCCCCTAATATGGGGGCTAAGGAGCATACTAATTTTTGCCCACTCACCTCTTATAAGAGGAACTTTGGGCTCAATTAATCCCATGGAATGAGAGGAAACCAGAAGGCTTTAATTCCTGCAGCTCCCAGTTTAACCAGAGCAGCTCCAGAAAAATTCTTTTCTCTTTCCTTCTCCTTTTTTTGTAAAGATTTTATTTATTTATATTTAGAGAGGGGAAGGGAGGGAGAAAGAGGGAGAGAAACATCAATGTGTGGTTGCCTCTTGCATGCCCCCTACTGGGGACCTAGCCCATGGCATGTGCCCTGACTGGGAATTGAACCAGTGACCCTTTAGTTCTCAGGCGGGCACTCAATCCACCGAGCTACACCAGCCAGGGATCTTTCCTTATTCTAAAATCTCCAGAGAGGGGTTCTGAGGTTGGAGCCATAGTGTACTCAGGTTCTCTATCTCTAAGATCTAGAACTGCACTATTCACTATGGCAGCCACTAGCCACAAATGGATATTTCAATATTTATTTAAATTACTTAAATAAAAGTAAAAAATCAGTCCCTCAGTCACACTAGCTATATTTAAAATGCTTGATACATCTGGCTGTTGACTGCCATTTTGAATAGTGCAGATAGAGAACATTTCCATCGTTGCAGATAGCTCTGTTACTGCTGAAAAGTAAAGATGGAGGCAGTCATCTGTGTTTCAGATGACTCCTTTTCCTCCTTTAAGAGAGAGCTCAGGATTTTGAAGATCATGTTCGACAGCGGGGATGGGAAGACACCAGGCTTCTCGAGCCTGAGTAATGAGCCTTTTGTATTTCATGAGGTTGGAACAGTAATAATAAGAGGGAGGGACAACTACAAGCTAAAACAAAGTCTGGTGCTTTTTTCCTTTCCACCCATCGGACCCCCGGTCTGCACGAAAATCACTAGGACTCCCAGAAACCATGGAAGAATGGTTGCTTTTATTCTTTTAAGAAATGTGCATTAAGCCCTGGCTGGTGTAGCTCAGTGGATTGAGCGCAGGCCTGCGAACCAGAGGATCGCGGTTCGATTCCCAGTCAGGGCACATGCCTGGGTTGCAGGCCAGTTCCCAGCAGGGGACACACAAGAGGCAACCGTACATTGATGTTTCGCTCCCTCTCCCTCTCCCCTACCCCTCTAAAGACAAATAAAAAAAAAAAAAAAAAGAAATGTGCATTAATCCCATTAAGGGTCCCCTTTAGTTGAGTGATTGGCTTAAGTTGGAATCTGAAAGGTATGAAGACTTTTTATTTTTCTGAGTCTGATGGTAACTCTAGATCTGGATTCTTAAGATTTGTGAATTCTCAGTTCATTTTTACCCTTTAATTTCTGTATCCCCATATCAAAATACTGTCAAAGAGATACAAAGCTGGACACTTGTTAAAGATAGCAAGATGGATTTCATTCAGACAAGTTTAGCAGGGAAGAGAGTCCACCATACATTGAGCTCAACTCTGCTGAATCAAAAGGTGGGACACTGGGGGTATGCTGCAGAAAAGTACTGAAGATGAGGGAGGTTGGTCATTTTGATTAAGCTATCTGTTTTACTAATTGGTGCTTAGCAAAGTTAGGCTCCTACCTTCCCACAGAAGGGGTTGCGGGGTGCGGGGAAACAAGGTCCCTGCCCTTCTTGATTACATTTCAAATTCTGGGTTGTAGAAGAATTACAACTGCAAGTGTTCTAAAGTAAATGCTCTGAGAAAAATGAGGTCAGGGGCCTAGAGTCATCTTTCGGCTGGAACAAACTGAATTCTTTTGGAAGCATTGAACTTTCTTTCTCAGGCAGGCATTTTAAGGGGGCTAGGGTCATCCTAGGGATGTGGCCTTGAGCTGGTAGATGCGGTAGAATTTGGTCATGTCCATATTGCCTATGGGGTGGCGGGGTGGGGGGGGGCGGTGGATGGAGTCCTTTGTGTTGAGAATTTACACTTCTCAGTAGCTGGATAAAAGTTTATATACAAAATTTCGTGACTTGGGCATTTGGGGGAAATTATAGACTGGAATTTAATTCAGTCTTGGGAAAGGGAAAAGAAACTTCAATGAAAGGGACTAAGGCACTGTCTGGGGACTTGATGCAAACAGGGGAGCAGTCAGGAAGGTGACTTTCAGAGCCTGAGAAGCAATTTGGAGTGTGTGTGTGCGCACGCGCATGCGTGTGTGTGATTTAAGTCCAAAGTGAATGGTATGAACTAAAGTAGTCCAGAAGGCAGTGAGAAATCTCCTTTAAAGATATCCAAGAAAGCTTATTGAAAGAGGAATATATCTGAGAAAGCCTTGAGTGATGATGGGTGGGCTTTAAGAAGTCTCTGTGTTTTTGTACACTCAATTCCTCCGCCCAAAATACCACCACCCACCTCCCCTGTACACATCTTTGGGGAATTGCTTATCCTTCAAACCCAGCTGAAGTAGCACCCTTTCTTAGCTCCCACAGTACAGTACTCTTTACTTTTCCTCTTATATTACAGTTCTTACTCTGTTTGTTGTAGTTGGTTTGTACTCTTAACCCCTAGTGCAGTCTCCAGCCCATAGAAGATATCTAATGTTTGGTTAATAGATGTAGTTAAACATAATAAGTTATGAAATATGTTTTCCAGTGTTAAGTAAGACCTTAGCTATCTTACGTGTATAGGTACAATATATATTTTGTTAATTGAATTTTTATTTGTTCTTAGATGTCATTAAGAGGATCTGCGCCAGTGACAATTGTACCTCTTCCTGGAGAGCAAGTACAGGTTCAGGGGGTCATCCAGACAGCTCAGTCTTCTGTAATTCACCCACCACACGTGCAAACGGTACAGAAATTCAAAGACTTAGTGGTTGAGAGAGGGGACTTATAATTATATCCTAAGTCTTCAGACATATTGAAGTTGCTGTAGTTACTATATTGTAAACCAAGATAATAAAGTTGCCATGGAAATTAGACTATAGAATAAACGTGGCAAATAGAAAACTTTTAGAATTTCTACTTTCCCAAGACAATTTTGGGGGAAATTATTGCTTAGAATCTAAGGAAATGACTTCTTATGGGAAAGTACCCTTTTTTATTGCAGCAGTATCTATCCCTGCACAAAAAGAATTCGAAGCAAGGGTGATAATGTGAGTGGCTTAGCAAAGAAAGAAAGTACTTTATGCTTTATGAAGGTCACATAAAAGAAAGTTCTCATAGTTGAGGAGATCTCTCTACCTTCATGTTAACACCTGACAGCACCAGGAAGGAAAGAGCATCCTGGTTCCTTTCCTTTCTGTTCTTTCTCCCTATCTTACCTTTTGGCTTCTGTGAGTATGGTACTGCCCTTGGGCATCTCTCATTTTTAGAAGCGGCTATCCTAGGAAAAGCTGTATACCTCATTTTTCTTCACGAATATGTAGTGTTTGGCAATATTGTCAGCTCTAGAGCTGCATTTTTATTTGGTTTTCCTATATGAAAGGTGGGTGCGGCGTGGATATTTTAGCTTTTGTATGAAGAGTTTACTCTTACTAGTACTGTCATTAAAGAGAAATACTTGATCTTCATGATAAGTAATCTCTTAGTTTTAGAAATTACCTTTTTACTTGAGCTTAGTGGGAGGCTTGGGAGTAAACTTGAGGACAGTGAAAACAGTTAAAAGTTTAATTAGAAATGGTATATCCATGATGCTGAAGGAAACGTAAAAGTAACAGATTTTTCTTAATTATTTATTTTTTGTTACTCTTATTATTTCTTAATTATTATAGGTTGTGACCAATTCTTTCTAATCTGTCCAAAAAAAAATTTAATGTAAGGTATAAATGAGTAGTGTACACTAAACTTGTTTTTTAAGATTACAGAATGTAAAACAGGCTTTTCTGGAAATATAAAACCTAAGTCTAAATAATTCAGGGGAAGACTTTCTATAGCTAGTAATAGTAATGTAGAGAATTGATTTATATCCTTTCTAGAAGCCTGTTGGAATTATTTTTTTTTTAAATGTCATCTTTTTTTAAAGATTTTATTTATTTTTAGAGAGAGGGGAAGGGAGGGAGAAAAAGGGGGAGCGAAACTCTCATACACACACAACCAGGGACCAAACCTACTACCTAGGCACGTGCCCTGCTGGGTAATCAAACTGGTAACCTTTTTCACTTTGCGGGACAACGTCCAGCTCCCTGAGCCACACCAGTCAGGCCTGGATTATTTATTTATTTATTTTTAAATGAAGGTGAAGTCAGGTGTTACAGTGCAAATTTGGTCAAGTGTTGGGAAATTTAATACATTTAAAAAATTGAAAATAACTTGTTTTCTCAAATGTAAGAGATTATTTACAGCTTGAAACTTGTCTATGGTTATTGTGTTGACATAGTTTTAAAGGGTTTGTTATTCATAATAGTTAACATTTAATGTGTGCTTGCTGTGCATATGCCATGCACTGAGTGCATTGCATATATTAACTAATTTAATTGTGAAGTGAGATAAAGTCATTGCAGAGTTTTAAGTAGCATATGTTTATGCCTGCCCTTGCCAGAGACCTCCACTGTGCTAAATATAATGGTCCGTTCCAGCCCTTGTTTTACATCACCTTTAGCACCGTTTGACAGGGTTCGTCACTCTTTTCTTCTCAGGACACCATGTCCTCTGCCTTTGCAAAGGTACTTCACTCATTTGGTATTCTTCTGCCCCACTCACGCCCTGTTCTCAATTTCATTTGCTGGTTCCTCTCCTTCTTCCTAACCTCTTAATGTTAGAATGTTCCTGGGTTTTGTTCTTGTCCTCTTCTCTACATTTTTCCCAGGATTGAGCCTGTCCAGTCTTAACGTCTAAAAAACTATGACTCCCAAATGTATATGTAGCCCAGGCTTTTTTCCCTGACTTACAGACTTGCATACTCAGCAATCTCCTCAATGTCATTATCTAATAATGAGATATTAGTTGGGTATCCAATAGTATTTCAAAGTTAGAATGTCCAAAATCCAAATCAGATAGCATTAGTGATTTTCAAAAAAAAAAAACTTTGAGTAATGTGCATCAGTATAGAAATAGGTGGAGATCAGCAATTGGCTTTTTACACCTCAAGTGAAAAGTATTGCTTATTTTGAGGATAGATTTTCTTCTTAGTTCTGAGTCACTCGTACTGTACATTTCCTTAATTACTTTGGGCTCCTGAAATATACTTTCTCCTTTTTCCATTTCCTTTTGTTTCTTTCTTTTAAGACATTGGATTTAATGACAAGTGAATTTGAGTTGTAAGAGACAGATCATTTTTCTGAGAGTAAAAATTAAATTCTTTTTCCACCTGCATTGTTCATCATAGTAAAACCAGTTCTGTTTTTTAGGTATCGTCTTTATCGGAAAGTGAAGAATCTCAGGACTCATCTGACAGTATAGGCTCCTCACAGAAAGCACACGGGATCCTGGCTCGGCGCCCGTCTTACCGGTGAGTGCTCTGCGTCACACCCTGCGTGTGCTGTGTAAAAACGAACTGCATAGAGACGGAGCATGTGTTTATTCAGGAAGGGGATTGGTAAGACAGACAGGTTCGAACCAGATTATGATGGGCCTGAGTTGCTCTGCTAAAGAGGAATTGAGATTTATCTTTTGGCAAAATATTAGATTTCCACATTTACTTTTACATGGTTAACTTTAACAGCAATATGAAAGAAGGGCTATAGATTTTGTCTTGAATTACTTTGTGTTCTCTTTCTTAACTTCTAACTCTGGGCTTTTCTTCCTTACCTGTCCCTTTGCTGAAACACATTGTTCTACATTCTCTGTAACTCCTGCATATACTTGAAGCCTTACTGCCTCCTGGAAACCTTTCTAATTGCTTTCTCTCCAACCTCCCAAATACCTCCAGGGCCAGATTATGTCTTTTTCTCCTGTGACATCCTTTCACTGACCTGTTGCAGTATTTATCTCATCCTGTTGGAAATCCAGTATATTTAAGGGCATGGCTGATATGTTATTATCTGTGATCCAAGAGCCTAGCAAAGTGACCATACAAGATTAGTATCAATAATTGTTGAATGAATGGAGAGCTGAAAGTAGTACAACTGAGGAAAAACTGTTGAAATAATCTGGGTGATTTCATATGGGTAGTGGGATAGCTCTGGAGTGGGCAGACTTGAGACATTGCTGTGGTAGAATAGACAAATCTGATGACTAGGTAGATGGTAGGGGAAACGGGAAATGAAACCGTCTTTGAAACATAAGCAAACGCAGTAAGCTTTTTGATGTTATGAGAGAACTACTATGTCATTCCTGCCTGGTAGAATGAGTGGGAAAGACTTTATAAGAGATGTGCTTTAGATCACCATCAATCTGATCAATTTTTTTGAGATGGGGACAGGGAGGAGTTTTGCAAAGGCAGGAAAAGAGCTGCTTAGACTGAGGGGACTGGGTAATCAAGGTAGGTTTTATGGTAAGAAGAAGGTTGGCCTCTTCTGGGACTTAGGAATTTAAGGTGTAAGAAGGAAGGGGAGGTTTATCAAGAAAAGGTAAACGGGAGTCAGATTACTCAGAACCTTCTTACAAAGTGGAAGGAAATACAAGAGGCAGAAACATGTACGACAGGAATGATCTGTTAGTTTGCAAATTGGCCCCTATGTACAAAGGGCGAGCAAAGACCAAAGGAAAACGCAGATCACTCCAAACTGGTAGGTGGCAAATTTAATAATAAGCAAGAGAACTTACGAGTGGCTGCAAAATGAGTAGAGCTTCTTCTCCCTGCTCCACCAGAACCTTAAAAGTTTATATAGGGTCCTTAACTGTGTTCAGTCACATATATCATTACATATGAGTGATCACCATCCAACCTGCTCTGACATCAGTTTGTGGCTGCTGCAATTTGGCCCTTTTTCCAGGCATCTCTGTACCAGGCAGGCATCAGCAGGAATTTCCTCACTCCCTCTCTCTGGCCTCGTGGGCCACCACAGGAACAGGGTCAGGAGCGTTTGGAGGATCTACATACTCTACAGAGTAGCGCCTGCATTTCTAGAGACATTGAGCTGGTGGACAGTGCTCCTCTGTTGCAAATAGGTGTGCCACTTAGTCACAGTGGGAGTCTGAGCCCTGGTAGAGGCGAGTCAATGGCAGCTTTGGACTAGATTTTGGGCAAGGAACTTCTACAGCAGTCTGAATTTTAGAAAGCACCCCCCTACACACACCTTTTTTTCCTTCAGTCATTGTGGGCAGTGTTTTAGTTATCTCCTGGGGTGTTTGCATTTCAGACATGATAAGATTTATAACTTCAAGGGACAGAGAAAGAATGTAAGTTTTCTTCTAGGAGTTTTGGGTTATATTTCTTTTATTATCACAAGTCTAGTGTGATTGCTATTTGAAATGTTCCTTTTTATTAAGATGGAGTGCAGCATGGGGCACTCCGTGTTTTTTATTGTCAGTCACCACACATCATCCCCTTTGCTCACTTCTCTTTCCCAGGAATTCTGCCTCTTAGCATCCTAATCAGGCTTTGTCATAGCACTTGGCTCTTTTCTTTTTTTTTTTTTTTTTTTAGGGACAGACCCTGCCTCAGGTTTATTTGCACAAACACCACAGGAGGACCCCAGCCCGAGGGCACACCAGTCCTTCTGTCCTCACGTCGGCAGACAGAGGCCTCTCCTATGGAGCCTTCGCAGGGGCCTGGGCACCTTTGGGAGCCTGAGCTGGAGCCTGAGCCGCGGCTGCATCCGCAGCCGGGGGCTTAGTTTGGGCCTTGGCCTTTGGCCGGCAGAGCCGGAGACCCTTGGCAATGCGGGCACGAGCACACTTCCCGAGCTTGGGGTGAGCAGTGTAGGCAAGGCAACTGAGCTTGCGGCTGCTGCCCTTTGGGATCTTGGGCCTGGGCTCCTTGGCCTTGACCAGGGCCTTGATAGCCTCAGCGCGTGCGCTCATGGCCTTGGCGTTGTTGGCCTGCATCTTCTTCAGGCCCTTCTTGTTGTGCTTCTTGGCAAAGCGCATGTTCCTCAGGAACTTGGGGTCTACCCCCTTGAGAGACTCATATCTTTGGGATCGGGGTTTCTTGATGCCATTTCTGTGCCATTTTCGGGACTGGTTGTGCGTGGTGTGGTTCTTGGACTTGGCCATCTCTGCACCCAAGCCCACGGCTCTCGAAGCGCCTGAGCCTGGAAGAGCAGCACTTGGCTCTTAATCCATGACAGTTTATGACCTCTTAGCTATGCAAAATGACATACAACGGTCTCTAGCTTTTATTCTGCTCTCCCACCTTGTCTGCTAGTCCTGAGGCTGGCAAAGTAGTGAACGTCTGCATATTCTCCTCTCTTCTCAGCCCTTCCTCCAACTTATCAACTCAAGCTTTAGCCTCTAGATGGGCATGGTGGCCAGCCAAACGGCCCACAGTATAGGCCTGCCCACTGCGGCAGCCATTTGTTTCTCTTCTTTGCACAGTGCACTGTGTGCAGTTTTTTTAAAAAGTATTAAAGCAGATAGCATTTTCAGGGTATCCCCATGCTCACTTAGTGGCCCACAAGCATAGCGTCTGACATACAGACCAACCCTTCCCAAGTAGAGGCTGATGGTCAACTGTTAGTTCGAAAACTGGCCCTGGTGCACAGATGTCAAGAGGAGACCAAAGACAGAGGCAGACCACTCCAGATTGGTGAATGACAGGTGTAATAAGCAAGGGAACTTACTTACAAGGCTTGTTGTGGGTGGCTGCAAGATGAGTAAATCTCTGCACCACTGCCAGAATCTTAAAAGTTTACATAGAGGCCTTAACTGCGTTCAGTCACATGTACCATCCAGGTGGTCTCAACAACACCTTGCTCTCTCAAGGCTGTGTCCTTGGGAACAGCTCCCACTATGAGAATAGTAGGCAGAGTGCACATTCCAAGGACTGAGGAGGGGAGGAGGAGGTTTGTTTGTTTGTTTGTTTGTTTGTTTGTTTAAGAGAGGGGAAGGGAGGGAGAGAAACGTTGATCAGTTGCCTCTTGCACTCTCCCCACCTCGAGACCAGACCCACAACCCAGGCATGTGCCCTGACCAGGAATCAAACCTGCAACGTTTTGCTTTGTGGTACGATGCCCTGCCCACACTGGTAAGGGTGGGATGAGGAGCATTTCATTGCCCAGGTTTAGCTTGTGGGTTTCTTCAGATGTATAACCAGAAGTGGAAATTCTGGGTCATAAAGCAGTTCTGTTTTTTTAATTTTTTGAAAAATGTACCTCTATACTTCTTTCATACTGGCTGCACATGTATGCACTCCCACAATATTGCATAAGGGTTCCCTTTTCAGGGAGATGTTATTTAAATGTTCTAACAATTAAGGGTGAAATCTCTTGAAATAAATGGAAAGATAGGAACTCAGCAAAAAACAGAAAAGGAGAGATGTATAGAAATTTTAGAGCTGAGAAATGCAGTAACAGCAATAAAACATAACTGGATGGGTTTGATAGGAGAATGGAGATGAGGACGTCAACTTCAAAAATAGTTCAATAGAAATTATCCAATCAGAACAATAGAGATTGGAAAAATTAACAAGGTTCAGGGTCTTAAGAGACAATACCAAAAGATTTAACATAGTTAAATCACAGGAGAGGAAAATGTATGTTGCAAAAAATATTTGAAGAAGTAATGGCTAAAATGTCCCCAAACTTGGTAAAACCTACAGATTCAAAAAACTCAGCAAATCCTAAATAGGATAAACACAAATTCCTGGCCAAACATATCATAATCAAATTGCTGAAAACTAAAGACAACAATCTCATGAGCATCCAAAGAAAAGGACATGTTAGTGACAAGGGAACTAGTATGTCAATGACTACAGATTTTGCATCAAAATCCATGGAGGCCAGAAGGAATGAAATAACATTTTAAAGTGCTGAAAGAAAAGAACTGTCAATCCAGAATTTTGTATCTAGTGAAAATATGGAGGCGAAATAGTCTCAGATAAAAAGAAAGAAAACAAAGAAAAATCATTGAGAGCAGACCTGCTCTAAAATAATTGCTAAGAAAGTTCTTAAGACAGAAAGAAACTTGGAAGGTTAGGAATGAAGAAACAGCAAGATCTGGGCCAATAAAATGGGCTATTCTATTGAATTCTTTAAAATATATTTAATGGTTAAACAAAATATGACATTGTCTGATGGGGTTTTCAATGAATGCATATGTAACAGAGGACAACTATGTGGTGATCATATTGGAAAGGTATCACTTTGTTGTGCACCTAAAACTAACATAATATTATAGTATGTCAAATATAATTTAAATTTTTCAAAAATATATAACTACAACATAAAGGAGGGGGGAATTAAGAGATTTATTATAATATGGTGATATGGTTTCTAAGGTTTACTTGAAGTGGTGAAATAATCATTCTGAGGAGACCAGGTATCTATGTTGTAACACCCTAGAACAACTGCTAAAAATACTATACAAAGAAATTTGTTCAAATACACATAGATAAATTAAAATGGAGTTCTGAAAAGCCTTCAAATAACCCAAGAGAATGTAGAACTTAAAAGCAAATAATAAAACAGTAGATAACCAATTACGAAGACATGGCTTATACTAATAAAGGACGGATTATAAAATTCTAGACGAATATTCCTCATGAATCTAGACACAAACTCCTCGACAAAATAACAAACCAAATCCAACAACATATAAAAGGTATAATACACTGTGATGAAACAGAAACTATCCAAGTAATGCAAGGTTGGTTTAACATTTGAATACATAATATTCGTAGAAAAAACTAACAATGATTATCTCAGGACACAGAAAAGCATTTGACAAAATCCAATACCTTTAATGATGAAAATGCTCATCAAACAAATAGAAGGGAGGGAGCTTCCTCAAACCTAATGATTAAAGGCATCTACAAAAGCCTACAGCTGACAGCATGTTTATGGTAAGAGACTGAATGTGTACCATATAAGACCAGGGACAAGAAAAGGATATGGGTGTCTACGCCCACTACCTCTATTTAACATTGTACTTAGGCAATTAGACATGAAGATGAAATAAGAGGCACCCAGGTTTGAACGTAAGAAACAAAACAATTAGCAGATGATGTGATCTCATATACAGAAAATTCTAAAGAATTCACTAAAATAAAACCAATGAAAAAGTTCAGCAAGGTTGCAGGTTACAAAGTCAATTTACAAAAGTCAGTTGTATTTCTATACAGCAGCAGTGAACAATCCAAAATGAAATTAAGAAAACAATTTCACTTATAAAAGTGTATACTTAGGTTTGAAAATAAATTTATGAATTTGTTATATTTAGGTGTAAATTTAGCAAAAGAAGTATAATATTTATATATAAAACTACATAAGTTATAAAGTTTCATAAGATCTAATTAGGTGAAAAATTATCATTTCTCAGCCTTTTGGCTAAGATCAAGCAAGAGATCTATAAATAAGTGAAAAGGTATCCCACATCAACAATCAGAAGACTAAACACTGTTAAGACAAATAACCTAATTAAAAAATGAGAAGAGCCTTGGCCGGCGTGGCTCAGTTGGTTGGGTATCATCCAGCAAAGCAAAAGGTTGCCAGTTTGATTCCTGGTTGGGGCACAGGGCTAGCCTCTGGTTGGGTCATGTATGAGGGGCAACAATCAATGTTTCTCTCCCTCTCTTTCTCCCGCACCTCCCCTCCCCTCTAAAAATAATTTTTTAAATCTCTTTTAAAAAGATGACCAGTTGCTGTGTGGAGAACAGACTGTAGCAAGAGAAGGGTAGACACAAAAGAGAACTTACAGAAGCTATTGTGATTTCTGGTCAAGAGGTGGTAGTGGCATGGACTGAATGCAGCAGTGAAGGTGGTGAGGGTGGGTAAGAATCCAGATATATTTTTGAAATAGAGATGATAGAATTTGCTCATGAATTGGCTATAGGTTGTGAGAATTGAGAGAGTATGACTCCAGAATTTTTGGAGAATACAGTTGATAATTACCTAAGTGGGGAAGACTGCCATGGGTGGAAGGATATCTGACATTAGATTTTGGATGCGTTAAGTTTGAGGTGCCTATCAGATGGAAATACCCCGTAGGTAATTGGGTATAGGAGTCTGGAGTTCAGGAGAAAGGGTGGGGAAATACTGTTTGACGGGTCACCAGTGCCCACAAGGTGTTCACACCCAGGACTTGACTATCACCAGAAAGACCAGAGATGGAGAAGTCATCCAAAAAGCTCTCCAAGGTTCAGTCAGAAAGGTGAGGAAAAATACAAAACAATGGGAAATAATATCTCAATGCTATGCAGTAAAAATAAAGCAATAACTCTGCCTGGTGTAGCTTAGTGGATTAAGTGCAGGCCTGAGAATCAAAACGTTGCCAGTTCGATTCCCTATCGGGTCACATGCCTGGGTTGCAGGCCAGTAGGAGGTGCATGAGAGGCTGCCGCACATTGTTGCTTCTCTCCCTCTCTGTCTCCTTCCCTCCCCCCCTCTCTAAAAATAAATAAATAAAATCTTTTAAAAATAAAGTAATATATACAATTTAAATAATGGTATTCTCTGAGTGGTGGGGGAAAAGGGATTGGTGGTGACATTGATATATATATATATGATTTAATTCCCATTAAAATAAGGTATTTGAAGCAAATGGCAACATATTAGCATCTATTGATTCTTCGTATGTGATACATAGGTGTTTTTTATTTTCTGTACTTTATACTCAAAATGTTTCATAACTTGAAAGAGAAATGGGCAGTGTCCCACAGTCTCATGCCAGAGTGGCAGGCAGCTTGTTAAATGAATTTGGGAGCTCTCTCCTGCCTGCTCATGCAATCATTAGGCTGTTAGACAGGAATCTGGGGTCAGTAAAAGCTTCACATGATTCTGAGACGTAGGTTTAAAAGCAACTGTGACTATTCTGTAAATGCCTGACACAGAGTTCGCTAAGGCTGCTGTCTCCCTGCTTCTGTATGGGACTTGTGCTGATACAGCCTATGGCAGGGGTGTCAAACTCATTTTCACTGGGGGCCACATCAGCCTCACGGTTGCCTTCAAAGGACTGAGTGTAAATTTACGACCATATAACATGTAACTACTCCTTAACAGTTAAGTGAGAGCTCAGCACTGCCCCCGGGTAGAAACAAGGTGCTGGCCAGATAAAACAAGGTGGAGGGTCTTGTGTTTGCCCCCTGTAATCTACGGTTTTATTAGGTCCTGATGGGAAGACTGTCTAGAAAGGAGACCAAGCTGGAGAATGCTTTTCAGCATGTTACATAAAAACAGCTGAAAGAGCCCTGGCTGGCATAGCTCAGTGGATTGAGTGTGGCCTGCAAACCAAAGGGTCGCTGGTTCAATTCCCAGTCAGGGCACATGCCTGGGTTATAGGCCAGGTCCCCAATGGGGGCCCCATGAGAGGCAACCACATACTGATGTTTCGCTCCCTCTCTTTCTCTCTCCCTTCCTCTCTCTAAAATTAAATAAAATCTTTTAAAAAATCGGATTGTTAAAAAAAAAAAACTTAAAAAAAACAGCTGAAGGAACTAAAATTACCTGGCCTTGAATAAACAAGATCTTTAACAGTTGTCAAATATTGCAAAGTGGGGCATGGATATAGAATTAGGGTGAAGCTCAAATTTCTCTAGCTTCACTGAGTGGAACGAGCCTCGGGTCTGGTAGGGGCTCCAGCTGTTCAGTAATTGAATGGTTTACCTTTCCGATGCCTTATTCCTGGAGGTAGAGGCTGTTAGTGACTGCAGAGCGGCAGTTCCTTCCTGGGCTGGAAGGATGGCAGAGATTACAGGAGAGGTCCCTTTCAGTACTACAGGGGGTTTTGTGTGTGATTCTGTTTTTGTCACTGTTTTCACACAAGTACATTTTGGTACAGTGAACATGGAATTCTTGAGTAAACATTTTTTCTTTTTTTCCCAGAACAAATAATGCTTGTTTCTCCCTCTCTCGATGTGTTTTGGAAGACCTTTTCAGGAAGGATCTCTTCCCATCCCCTCATTCTCATCATGAGTCCCATTTTACCAAGTCTAAGGGATACCTATGGGATCTTATTTACTTCTTCTTGTTAAAATAAGCAATTTTATTTCTCTCTCATACTCTGCGTTTTACTAGTATTTCTAATCTTGTTTCTTTCTGAAAACAATGGGCTTCTCTTCCACTGTGGAGTTGAAGGTTGAAAAATTAAATTTGATCTTTTTAAAAGAAGGTCTCTGACACTATTCAGAAACTGATTAATGAAATCCCTCATAATGGAGCCCATCCCTCTTGTAAGGGCAGTGACATTGCACACCTACAAGGCCCTTGTGTATTGAAAGGCGTCTGCACGAGTATTTGTTCAGTGTCTCTCTCCAGGTAGCCATAAACTACAATCTAACTAGCCTGCAATAACCACAACAGAAGTAGACAAAAGGATTCTTTGATACATTTTAGGTGTCCAGTAGATTACTGTACTTTTACCCAGAGATTAAAAAGTTTTATTTAGCAATTTCTTTTTATAAAGGCATCCACAATGCCGACATTAATAGAGTTCTGTTTTTCACAGAAAAATTTTGAAAGATCTATCTTCTGAAGACACGCGGGGCAGAAAAGGAGACGGAGAAAATCCTGGAGTCTCTGCCGTCACGTCTATGTCTGTTCCGACCTCCATCTATCAGACGAGCACTGGACAGTACAGTACGTACAGGAAAACTTCCGCCTGCCGGACACACAACACACTAGCCTTTCCATGTGAAGAAAGGGTGTGTGGGAAGGCTGTCGTATGTTCAATAGGGATGATTCTTTTTTAATAGTGATGATTATTAAAGAATAATATTTTGAGCTAGGAATAATGCAAAGTACTTTTTTGGCAACATCTCACTCATTCCTTACAACTTTGTGATGTAGGCAGTTATCAGTTTACAGGGGGACTGAGGTTTATAGAGCCAGATAATGTCCCTAACATCACACAGCTTATAAAATGATCCACTTAGTTTGGGTTAAAATCTGTGAGTTTTGACACATGCATGGAATTATCTAACCACCACAATCAAAATATAGCTCATCACCCCAAGAAATTTACCTGGACTATCCATTTGTAGATAACTCTCCCTCTGCTCCTAACCCTTGTTCTTCAAGTCTACAGTGGAACCTCAGTTCTCGAACTTAATTCATTCCAGAAGGCTGTTCAAGAAGAAATTTGTTCGAAAACCGAATCACGCCTGAGAGACGCGTGACTAATCATACAGGTATGAAAGGGTTGTCAAGTCAAGAACCGAAGTTTTGTTTGATAGCCAAGACATTTCCTCCATGAACAACTTGGTCAAGAACCAAATTGTTCGAGGTGGGAGATGTTTGAGAACTGAGGTTTGACTGTAATTGGCTCTTGCCACAAAAGCTGTGTTCCACCTGCCCACTCCTCACTTCTCCAGTCTCTACGACTACTTTGGTTCACCCTCACCTGAGTACTGCAGGAGGCATCCTGCTGGTCCTCCTGTCCTACAGGCTCTCTTGTACTGCAGGCCAAGCGATTGCCTTAAAATGTCAGAGCACAGCGCTCTTGCTCAGAATCCTCCGGTGATGTTTTGTCACACACAGAGTCAGTCTTACAAAGTACTGCGTTCAGGAGCTGGCCTTGCCTACCACTCTGATTCCATCATCTCCTGCCTTTGTGGCATTCTGGCCACACAGGCTTTCTTGCCGTCCCTTCACTACATGAAACTTGTTTTTCCCTCAGCATCTTTGAGTTGTTGTACTCCCTGCCTGGCATGTGCCTCTGCCAGATCTCCACATGGCTTGTGTCCTCACTGCTGCTCTGTTTAAATGTCACCTTCTCAAAGAGACTACTCTTTTTTAAATATGCTGCTCCTCCCCTTAGTTTTCTTTATTTTTTTAATATTTTTGTTATACTTTAAAAAATACACAGTTCAATTATAGGTTATATTTATTTATTAGCTTATTTATGAAGCTAATGTGGGTAAATTCCTTACAGGAAAAAACTTTCTTGTTCACAGCTGTATCCTTAGCATATAGGGCCTGACACACATGCTTTCAGCAAAATTTGTTATGAATAAATTATTTAAAGAATAAAAATAGAGTACCTCCTGGAGGAAACATAAAAAACTGGGAATAGCGACTGCAAGGAAGGAAGCTTAGGAGCAGAGATTAGAGGCTGGTGCAAGGTTCACTCTCATTTTTAACAAAACAGTGTATATATATATATATATATACACACACACACACACACACATATATCTATTTTTTACTGTATAAATGTATCACTATTTACCTGCCAATTTTTTAAAAAATTAGTTTTCAACTACAGTTGATATTCAGTATTATTTTATATTAGTTTCATGTGTACAGAATAGTGGTTAGACAATTACATAATTTACAAAGTGATGCCCCAATAAGTACCCACCTGGCACTATGCATAATTATTACAATATTATTGAATATTTTTCCTGTGCTGGAACTTTACAGCCTGCTGGCTGTTTTGTAACTACCAAGTTGTTGTTCTTTGGTTTTTGTTTTTTAATTCTCACCTGAGGATACGTTTATTGATTTTAGAGAGGCGGGGGAGAGAGAGGGAAACATTGATGTGAGGCAACATCTGTGGATTGTCTCCCTTACCCGCCCCAACCCAAGGGTCAGACCCGCAGCCTTTCGGTGTACAGGGTGATACTCCAACCAACTGAGCCACCCAGCCAGGGCTACCAAGTTGTATTTCTTAATACCTTCTCCTTTTTCACCCAGTCCCCCAAACCCCTCCCCTCTGGCAACCACAAGTTTGTTTCCTACATCGCCCCAAATTTTTTAAGGCGATATATTAGCAAGTCTGCAGGGAATACGTGCCAAGACCCCAGTGGATGCCTGAAACCATGGATAGTACCAACCCCCATTCCAAGATACTTTTTTCCTGTACATAAAGTAACTAGTGTTTAGGGCAGCATGACCCAGTAGAACTTCTTAATGATGGACATGTTCTGTATCTGCATTGTCCTGGGCGGTAGCTGCTAAGCCACATTTGACTACTGAGCACTTGAAATGTGGCTAGTGAGACTGAGAAACTGAATTTTATTTTGTTTAATCTTAGTTACTTTAAATAGCCACATGTGGTTAATGGCTACAGTGCAGTTTTAGACTAAATACACACGTTAAACAAGAATAAGAAGATAGGTTGCAAAAATGAAAGCAGTCCTGATTTATCACATATATTTAACATCAAAAGATACATATCTATACATCTGTGAGTATAATTTCACATATTTTGATACACATTAATACAGCTGATCCTTCATCAACATGGGGCTTGGGGTACTGATCCCTCATGCAGTCAGAAATCTTGATACAACTTTTGACTCCCCCAAAACTTAATTACTAATAAATAACAGCCTACTGTTCACCAGAAGCCTTAATGGTAACAAACTATTAACATATTTTATATATTATATGGACTATATACTGTATTCTTACAATAAAGTAAGCTTAGAGAAGAAAATGTTAGGAAAATCAAAAGGAAGAGAAAACTCATTAACAGTACTGTATGTATTTATTGGAAAAAAACACAGATAAATAGATCTGCACAGTCCAAACCTGTGTTTTTCAAGGGTCAGTTGTGGACCAGTCTGTGTGAGCACAGGACGAGATTAGGAAGGACGTGCACCAGAAATACTGGCTCCCTCAGGGTCGGGGGTGGCCAGTGAAATAAGTAGGAATAGATAATGGGACATTTACTTTCTATGTTTATACCAGTATATATGTGTAGGGGTGTGTCATGCATGTTGCAGGAAGAAAACTAAAAGTAATTGCTAAATATAAGTTGAAAACAAATCTCTGCATGTAAACAATTTTAATGTCTTTAGTTCTAAAGTTCTATAACTTGAAGTAGTATGTGGCAATATTTGTTGTGTGGTAGTGGGGGACAATAGTTAGAAACTCCTGAAAATTTTACTTTTTTAAAGATATTATTTATTTATTTTTAGAGCGAGTATAAGGGGGAGAGAAACACCAGTGTGTGAGAGACATGTTGATGGCTGCCTCTTGGCCTGCAGCCTAGGCATGTGCCCTGACTGGGAATCAGACTAGCCAGGGCCTGAAAAAATTATTTTTTCTTTTTTTTTTTTTTAATATATTTTATTGATTGTTATTACAGTTGTCCAGTTTCTCCCCCATCATTCCCCCCACCCTGCACACCCTCTCCCACCCACATTCCCCCGTTTAGTTCATGTCCTTGTGTCATAAGTTCTTTAGCTTCTACATTTCCCATACTATTCTTACCCTGCCCCTGTCTATTTTCTACCCACTATCTATGCTACTCATTCTCTGTACCTTCCCCACCCTCCTCCTCCCACGCCTCTGTTGCTAACCCTCCATATGATCTCCATTTCTGTGGTTCTGTTTCTGTTCTAGCTGTTTGCTTAGTTTGCTTTTGTTTTAGGTGTGGTTTTTTAATAGCTGTGAGTTTGCTGTCTTTTCATTGTCATATTTTTTATCTTCTTTTTCTTAGATAAGTCCCTTTAACATTTCATATAATAAGAGCTTGGTGATGATGAACTCCTTGAACTTGACCTTATCTGAGAAGCGCTTTATCTGTCCTTCCATTCTAAATGACAGCTTTGCTGGAAAGAGCAATTTTGGATGTAGGTCCCTGCTTTTCGAGATTTCAAATATTTCTTTCCAGCCCCTTCTTGCCTGTAAGGTCTCTTTGGAGAAATCAGCTGACAGTCTGATGGGAACTCCTTTGTAGGTGACTGTCCCCTTATCCCTTGCTGCTTCTAGAATTCTCTGCTTCATTTTAATCTTGGCTAATGTAATTACAATGTGCTTTGATGTGTTCCTCCTTGGGCCCAACTTCTTTGGGACTCTCTGAGCTTCCTGGACGTCCTGGTAGTCTATTTCCTTTGCCAGATTGGGGAAGTTCTTTTTTATTATTTGTTCAAATAAGTTTTCTACTTGTTGCTCTTCTTCCCCTTCTGGGACCCCTATAATTCGGATGTTGGGACGTTTAACGATGTCCTGGAAGTTCCTAAGCCTCTCCTCATTTTTTTGAATTCTTGTTTCTTCCTCGTTTTCTGTTTGGTTGTTAGTTTCTTCCTTCTGGTCCACTCCATTGATTTGAGTCCCAGTTTTCCTTCCATCTCCATCAGTTCCCCATGCGTCTTCCTTCATTCACGTATTGTAGCCTGCATTTTCTCATCTAATTTATGAGCAAAATCAACCAATTCTGTGAGCATTTTGATGACCAGTGCTTTGAACTGTGCATCTGATAGGTTGGCTATCTCTTCGTTGCTTAGAGGAATTGACTCTGGGGTTTTCATTTTTTCTCCGGTTTGAGCCATTTTTGGTGGGTTTTTTTGTTTTGTTTTGGTTTTAGTCTGGTCGCAGCTATTACGTAGAGGGGTGGAGCCTTAGGTTTTCCTCAGGGCGGGGCAGCCCAGTCGCTGGGTTGTGACGCTATAGGTGGGGGCGGGGTCTGAGAGGGAAGAATGGCGCCTGTTCCGCTCTTTTCTGGACTCCGGTCCCTTCCGCTGCTTCCCCTTCACCTGGATTATCTGCGCACGTGCGCGTGCTGCTACGTAGTGAGGGGTGGAGCCTCAGGCGCTCCCCAGTATGGGGCAGCCCAGTCACTGGGTTGTGACGCTTATGTGGGGGCGGGGTCTGAGAGGGAACAATGGCGCCTGCTCCACTCTCTCCTGAATTCAGTCCCTTCCGCCACTTCCCCTCTGCCTGGACCGTCTGCGTGTGCAAATGCGGGATCCCCTGGCCAGCCAGCCGCCCTGTGCGTCCTCACTGGGTCTGCACAGTTGCCCCTCTGTGCCCGGGGTCCGCCAGCTGCCGCCTGGGCACCCGAGGACTGCCAGCCACCGCCCGTGCACCTGGGAACTGCGAGCCGCTGCTACTTGCGTTCCTGGGTCCGCACCTCCACTTTTTCCTACCGAGACTCCGCCCCTCTTACCGGTCTGGATGAATGGTTGTTGGACTTCCGTACAGTTCAATTTTCTATAAGTTCTGGTTGTTTTCTTGTTTCTAAATATTTGTTGTCCTTAATTTTGGTTGTGAGAGGAGGCACAGTGTGTCCGCCTACCCCTCCATCTTGGCCCTATTTTTTCTTAAAATACACAAACAGCTTTTTTGGCTTCATAGTAGGCAAAGCATAGGGGGTGTGGTTTACATTAATTATCTGAAATGAGCATACAGAGCTGAGATATCAGATTCTGAAGGAGATTTATTATATGGGAGCCACATAATGCTAAGATGTTATCTATTTGGTCGTGCATTATGAGCATCACATTTAAGGTTTCAGGGGAAAGCATTAATGTAAGTATAATTCAGTGCGAGGTGCTTGTGGGGAGCTTAGTAATGTGATCTGTATAGTGGCCTTCTGATGACTTAAATTTACTGGTGAAAAGTGGCTGAATAGATTACATTTTTTAAACATCACTTCGCGACATTTAGTGTCTGACAGCAGTTACCATGAGAGAGTGGAGCTGAGGCACAGTGGGAAGACTTTTTCAATTTGTAACCTTTTATCCTACTTGATTTTTTTCCTATGGGCATGCTTACCTATTAAAAAAATATTTTTGTTACTATCTTTTTTATGCCTCTTTTGAAAAAATTACGAACTGGATGAATGTTTCCTTCCACTTATTTTCCCTTTAAGTTATCCATCAGTGCCCCCTTATGCTCCAGAGCCGCTGTGACATTAGCAATTTGCAGGCAGTGGCCCACAAGAGCCCAAAATGGGTTTTGGTCAGTTATACTGTAGAATATGAGGTTAAGATTAGTGCATCTGAAGTATGAAATTTTGTAAATAAATATTTTATTTCTTTTACATATAGTTCATTCACAGTACTTATCAGCTGTGAAATGGGACCACTTTCAAGCCTGTTTTAATAGTGTTTGTTTTTTGTATGAATCCTTTGCAGTTAATGTATTGTATAGCTTTATAATAGCTATGTTCTCTCTTTGGTTAAAGTTGCCATTGCCCCAAATGGAGCCTTACAGCTGGCCAGTCCAGGCACAGATGGAGTACAGGGACTTCAGACACTAACCATGACAAATTCAGGCAGCACTCAGCAAGGTACAACAATCCTGCAGTATGCACAGACCTCCGATGGACAGCAAATACTTGTGCCCAGCAACCAGGTGGTTGTACAAAGTAAGTATGTTTAAGCGTCTGTAGAAAGCATCCCAGAGTACTTTCAAAGACATTTATGAATTAACTCATTCTTTTGACCACACAGCTGCATCAGGAGACATGCAGACATATCAGATCCGTACCACACCTTCAGCTACTTCACTGCCACAAACTGTGGTGATGACATCTCCTGTGACTCTTACATCTCAGACAACTAAGACAGACGACCCCCAGTTGAAAAGAGAAATAAGGTTGATGAAGAACAGGTGGGTGGCAAACTATAGTGCCAGAATGGTAACGTTTTTGCAAATCTCAGAACATAACCAGATGTTAATTGGAATTGTGTATTAGAAATTAGGAGAGAGGTTTATATCAGCTTTATTTCATGAGTGTTGGATTACATCTAGCTTTATTACCAGTGGATCAGTGAGTCCCATTGCTCACTCTCTATTTAGTATATGACCTAGAGTTCTTCCATTGTTACTGTGTCCTTTGAATAGCACTGCTAAGCAAAGCTTTTCAAACAATGTATTTTGTTCTTGTTGGGCTAAGTTAAATGAAAATAATAGTCTGCTGCTGCCACACAGCAAGAAGATGAAAGAATTAGTGGGATTCTGCCTAATACCTAATTTACTTAACGACACAGAAATACCCTTAAGAATTAATTTTGATCATGAAAATAGATTAGTAATTTAACCCCCAGAAACATTTGCTTTGGTTTTCAGTGTATTTTAAACATTGTTGTATGCACTATACGTACATCAGGCACGATAAACCACTGGTTCTTTGAGGAAAACCAGTGGGTAGCCTCCTACAGCATGTTGAAGGGGGAAATAAAGACACCAATAAACTATATTAGGAACAAAAAAGAGCAAACAACTACAGATACAACAAATTTTTAAAATTACAATAGGATTCACAAATTTTTTAAATTATAATAGGATTCATTTTCAGCTCCTCACCAATAAGGTAAACAATTAGAATAAAAGGATACTTTTTGTAGAGCAATGAAAATTACCATAAAAGGCCAGATGGGTGCATTTTTTCTTTTAATCCTCACCTGAGGATATAGATACACTGATTTGAGAGAGAGAGAGGGAGGGAAGGAGAGAAATATCAGTTGCCTGTCACATGCACCCCAACCAGGAATCAAACCTGCAACCTAGGTATGTACCCTGACTGGGAATTAAACCCACAACCCTTTGATGTACAGGATGATACTCCAGCTACTAAGCAACCCAGCCAGGGCCAGATGGATGCATTTAATTCAAGATAAAATGTTTCTCTACTAAAAACTAAGAGTAAGCATCACTGTAAATGAACTTGGTAAAAAGGCAGAGGCTGTTGTTTTGTAGGTCCCCACAAATGTTGTAAGATAAGGAGATGAAGTTATATAAATATCAGAAATTAAGAATTGTATTTCTTGCTTATGATACGATTGTATACCTAGGCAGTCCAGAAGAGTTGTTAAAAGTTACTAGAATGAGACTTCTCTTTCTGACAATATGACTTCAGTTACATAATATTTTTAAAGCTTGATAAAATATAAAAACTGTATTTTTAAGTGATTGGATAAGCCTGCAGGAAAGTAAGAGAATTCTTTTGAGGTTAGGAATGAACCAGAAGCACAAGACCATGAGGTTAATAAACACTGACACAGCCCCTGTGTAACCTAGGGATAAATTTAGGTCTTTGTGATTGGTATAGCGATAGCATGCAGAGGAAACTAGGGACAGAGCCTGGGACCCCTCTGTGCAAGCGTGGAAACTGGATGGTGGGGTCAAAGCCCAGTAAGTGCTACAACCATAAGCTTAGAATTATAATTTTAAAAAGGGTTCAGGTCCATAGTGCCCTAATTGCTTGAAAGAAAACAGTCTCAACACAGGCTTTAATGAATTCCCATACACTGAGTTCTAACAGATACGAATTGAAAAATCGTAGACTACCCAAGGAATTAGCCCTCCATCAATGACATACGCCAAACCTTTATATGATTTTCACAAAAATCTTTGTAGTATAAATAATATTATTCCACCACCACCCTGCCCCTGCTTTTCGAGATGAGGAAACTAAGGCCTAGAGAGCTTAAGTTACTTGCCCAAGTTTACATTGCTTAGTGGTAGAGGTTGGGTTTAAACTCATGTCCAGGTTTCAGAGTCCAGAGTTTTAGATAATACTACACTGCCTTTCAGGACCAGGGCAGCAGGAAAAGCAAACAACAGAACAAGTGATGTAATATCTTCAGTTATCTAATGGAGAAAGGGAAAGTATGTATATTTAAAGAAAAATATGTCCTTGGAAATCGTGAAAGATCAAGAGACCATAAAGTGATTCTAAAAATTGGAAAAGTAAAATAAAACTATTAATAGCAAAGATACATTCATCTGCTTAGAATATCCAGGAGAATTATCTACAAACTATTCCTTTGAAAGCTTGAAAAAGAACTAGCTTACAATGGAAACTCTTACCAGTTTAGTGAAACAGGAAAAGGGGGGGAAATTACAGGGATTTACATGAAAGAAGTGGCAGCCCCTATGGAGCACAGCCGCCCCTGTCCGCATCCCTTCCCCCAGGAGCAGTTTCCTTGCCTCTCTCTCCCCTGAGCTCCAAGGGCCCTTATTTTTGCCTCTGTAACTTGTTTCCTCAGCCCATTTCTTCTGCAGCTCACGTCTACCTTAGTACCTTTCTAAATAAACTTTCTCTTACAGTTTGAGTCTTGACTCTGAATTCTTTCTTAGCCAGAACTCAAGTACCAGGGTTACTGAACCTACGTACAGTCTTACCCCACTGGTCTTAACACCTGGTGCCATTCCACTGCCAACGCTTCCAACTCCTAGGAATACTTTTCCGATTAGTGGAATGGAGTGCTGTCCAATTAATGAGACATTGAATAAAACCAATTGGCTCTTTTAAAAAAAGAGAAGTAAAACTATTACTATTTTTTTAATATAATTGCCTATCAAAAAACAAACAAACAAAAACAACCCAGCCCTGGCTGGTTTGGCTCAGTGGATTGAGTGCTCGCTCGCCTGCAAATCAAAGGGCTGCTGATTCAGTTCAGTCAGGGCACATGCCTGGGTTTTAGGCCAGGTCCCCAGTTGTGGGGGTGGGGGGGGATGTGTGGGAGGCAGCTACGCATCAATGTGCCTCTCCCTCTCTTTCTCCCTCTCTAAAAATAAATAAATAAAATCTTAAAAAGAAAGGAAGAACCCAGACTGGTGTGGCCTAGTTGGTTGGGCATCATCCCACAAAGGGAAAGGTTGCAGGTTCAGTTCCCAGACAGGGCACTGGGTTGTGGGTTCAGTCCCTGGGAGGGTCATGTATGAGAGAAACAACTAGTGGATATTTCTTTCCCTTACTTTCTCCCTCTCTTCCCCCTCTCCGTAAAGTAAAATCTTTTTAAAAAATAATCCCCATGGACTTACAGGAAAATTATCAGAAGTGATGAGTTTTTAAGGTTTATAGATACAAAATCAGTTTTCAGAAATCATATTTCTTCATATCAGCAATAAAGAGTTCGGTAAGTGTTTAAAAGACATCACTTATGTTATCAACAAATAAAATACCTGAAAATAAATGTAACAAATGATATCCAGGACATTTATGGAAAATACTGTAAAATGTTTTTGAAAGACATTTAAGATCTAAATAAATGGAAAAATACACTGTGTCCATAGATATGGAAAGTCAGTATTATAAAGATGACTATTTTTCCCCCAATTGATCCATAGATTTAATGCAATTCCAATTAAAACCCAAATAGGTTGGTTGAAGAACTTGACCAGTAGATAATAAAATTTATGGAAGAGTAAAAAAGCTAAGAACAGCCAAAATATTCCAGATAAAAATAAGGTGAGGAGATAATCAAGTATTATTTAAAGTTGTGGTAATCAAATGCCATGATACTGGCATTGAGATAAACAAAATGACCAGTGAAATAGCTCAGAAACAGATCTAGGAGCACACGAAATCTTGGTATGACAGGGCAGATTATGAGGAAAGGATGGACACTTCAATAAATGGTGCTAGGATAATTAGTTCTTTATATGTCGAAAAAGTACTGATTTCGTCCTCATAGCATATGCAAAAAAAAAAAAAATCATTCCAGATGTATTAAAAACATTTTAAAAAGATGAAATTTTAAAACTTTTAGGTGAAAATGTAGCATCTCATGGTTTCAGATAATAGGACTGTCAGCTGATTTCTCAAAAGAGACCTTACAGGCAAGAAGGGGCTGGAAAGAAGTATATAGGACAACCATCACTCAGAACTGTTAGAAATAGAGTTGAATGGAAGTCTAACAACTATGGAATTAAAGAAAACACATCCATCCAGACTAAGTGGGCAAGCTGGTGCCACATCTGAGACTCCACCAGACTGGCTAATAACACTGTTAGACCTGCCTTGGAGATTCCCAGAGACTCTGCCCATGCAACTTATGGGCCCACCCAAGCTGCTTTTCCATAAGAATGGCTGGTCTTGGCTCAAGCTTCACAACTTCCTAAATCCTCTCAAACAAGCAACAGCGGACCTCAGTGAGCTCCAGGCCCAGCACTGGCAGCAGCCAGCCCTAGATTCACAGCTTGGCTTCACCTGGGAATCCAATCCCAACAGATGGGGGCTGACCTTGGCCTGCACCACCTGGGAAACTCCAGAGCATGTGCACCCACCCAGGAGGCAGCTACAAACTACCACAGAGCACCACCACCCTGTACCTGCACAGCTGATCCTCCACGGAAGGCAGAGGTTGGTGGTAAGTGGTCATGGACAGTCCTTGCAGCTGACTGGCATAAGTAAATCCCTCCCATTGACCTACCAACAACAACCAAGACTCAACTACAAAAGGAGGGTGTACTTAGTCCACACTACCAAGACAGAGTCAAAGCAGCTCTACCTAATGCATAGAAACAAATATGGAGGCTGCCAAACAAGGAAACAAAGAAACATGGCCCACGTGAAAGAACAGATCAAAACTCCAGAAAAAGAGCTAAATGACATGGAATAAGCAATCTATCTGATGCAGAGTTTGAAATACTGCGTAGAAAGATGGTCAAGGAACTTAGTGAGGACCTCAGAGCAGCATAAAAAAGATTCAGAAATGAAGGATACACTAATTTAAATAAAGAACAATTTATAGGGAAACAACAGTAGAGTGGATGAAGATGAGAATCAAATCAGTGATTTGGAATGTAAGGAAGCAAAAAACAACCAATCAGAACAAGTAGAAAAAAATCCGACTTCCAGCCAAGATGGAGGCGTAGGTGGACACACTGTGCCTCCTCTCACAACCAAAATTAAGGACAACAAATATTTAGAAACAAGAAAACAACCGGAACTGATAGAAAATTGAACTGTACGGAAGTCCAACAACCATTCATCCAGACCGGTAAGAGGGGTGGAGTCGCAGCAGGAAAAAGTGGAGGTGCGGACCTGGGAATGCAGGCAGCGGCGGCTGGCAGTTCCCAGGTGCACAGGCGGCGGCTAGCGGACCCCAGGAACAGGGTGGCAACTGTGCAGACCCAGTGAGGCCACGCAAGGCAGCTAGCTGACCAGGTGGTCCCATATTCGCACGCGCACACAGATGGTCCAGGCAAAGGGGAAGCGACGGAAGGGACTGGAATCCAGGGGAGAGCGGAGCAGGCACCATTCTTCCCTCTCGGACCCCGCCCCCACATACAGCGTCACAACTCAGCGACTGGGCTGCCCCGCTCTGAGGAACACCCAAGGCTCCACCCCTCACTACGGAACAGCCACAACCAGACCAAAACCAAAAAAACTACCAAAAATGGCTCAAACCGGAGAACAAATGAAGCCCCAGAGCCAATTCCTCTAAGTCATGAAGAGATAGCCAACCTATGAGATGCACAGTTCAAAACCCTGGTCATCAGGATGCTCACAGAATTGGTTGATTTTGCTCACAAATTAGATGAAAAAATGCAGGCTACAATATGTGAAATGAAGGAAGACGCATGGGGAACCAATAGAGATGGGAGGAAAACTGGGACTCAGGTCAGTGGAGTGGACCAGAAGGAAGAAACAACCAACCAAACAGAAAACAAGGAAGAAACAAGAATTCAAAAAAAATGAGGAAAGGCTTAGGAACCTCCAGGTCATTGTTAAACGTCCCAACATCTGAATTATAGGGGTACCAGAAGGGGAAGAAGAAGAGCAACAAGTAGAAAACTTACTTGAACAAATAATAAAGGAGAACTTCCCCAATCTGGCCAAGGAAATAGACTTCCAGGAAGTCCAGGAAGCTCAGAGAGTCCCAAAGAAGTTGGACCCAAGGAGGAACACACCAAGGCACATCATAATTACATTAGTCAAGATGAAAATGAGGAACAGAATTCTAGAAGCAGCAAGGGATAAAGGGACAGTCACCTACAAAGGAGTTCCCATCCAACTGTCAGCTGATTTCTCAAAAGAGACCTTCCAGGCAAGAAGGGGCTGGAAAGAAGTATTCCAAGTCATGAAAGGCAAGGACCTACATCAAAAATTGCTCTATCCAGCAAAGCTGTCATTTAGAATGGAAGGGAAGATAAAGTGCTTCTCAGATAAGGTCAAGTTCAAGGAGTTCATCATCACCAAGCCCTTATTCTATGAAATGTTAAAGGGACTTATCTAAGAAAAAGAAGATAAAAATATGACAGTGAAAAGACAGCAAACTCACAGCTATTAAGAACCACACCTAAAACAAAAGCAAACTAAGCAAACAGCTAGAACAGGTACAGAACCACAGAAATGGAGATCATATGGAGGGTTAGCAACAGGGGCATGGGAGGGGGGGGAAGGTACGGAAAATGAGTAGCATAGACAGTGGGTAGAAAATAGAGAGGGGGAGGGCAAGAATAGTGTGGGAAATGTAGAAGCTAAAGAACTTACGACACATGGACATGAACTAAAGGGGGGAATGTGGGTGGGAGAGGGTGTGCAGGGTGGAGGGGACTGATGGAGGAGAAATGGGACAACTGTAATAGCATAATCAATAAAATATATTTAAAAAAAAGAATCCCCCCAAAACTGAGGATAGTGTAAGCAGCTTCTGGGACAACTTCAAGCATTCCAACATTCACACCAATACAGCTGCCTGAAGGGAATAGAAAGAGCAAGAAATTGGAAATCTGTATGAAAATAATGTAAGAAAACTTTCCTAATTTGATGAAGGAAATAGATGTGCAATTCAGGGAGCACAGAGTCCCACACAAGATGGATGCAAATAGGCCCACTCTAAGACATACCATAATTAAAATGCCAAAAGTTAAAGAGAATCTTAAAAGCAGCAAAAGAAGTTAGTTACCTGCAGAGGAGTTCCCATAAGACTGTCAGCTGATTTCTCAGAAGAAACTTTGCAGGCTAGAAGGGAACGGCAAGAAACATTCAAAGTGATGAAAAGCAGGGAGCTACAGCGAAGACTGCTCTACCCAGCAAAGCTATCAAACTAAGAGTTCATCATCACCAAACCAGTATTACATGAAATGTTAAAGGGACTTAAGAAAAGATCAAGACTATGAAAATAAAATGGCAAAAAATACATATCAACAATTGAATCTAAAAAACGAACTAAGCAAACAAGAACAGAGACAGAATGATGGCTATGGAGAGCATTTTGATGATTGCCGGATGGGAGGGTGGTGCGGGGGAATGGGTGAAGAGGTAAGGAGACTAAGAAGTGCAAATAGGTAGTTACAGAATAGCCATGGGGATGTAAAGTACAGTATAGGAAATGAAGTAGCCAAAGAACTTATACGAATGACCCATGGACTTGGACAGTGGTGTGGGGATTGCCTGAGGGAGTGGGGAGTGCTGGGTAGAGGGGGGGCAAAGGGAAAATTCAGGACAACTGTAATAGCATAATCAATACATTATAGTGGAAAAGAGTAAATGATACGTGATTTAGGGTCATACACGTATGTACTAAAACTATAAAGATACCCAAAAGATTGCAGCTAGTCATTGTTTCTGGGTGAGAATCAGGGAAGTGGATGGAATCAGAATAGCACAGCGGGCCCACAGTGTGGGTAACATTGGCTCATGGTCAGCTGGGTATTGGGCTGCATGTGTTCATTTTATTATGCTTTATAACATATCTATACCACACACAATCTTTGGTGTGTACTACTTCATATAAAATTTTAAATTACAGCCCTGGCTGGTGTGGCTCAGTGGATTAAGTGCCTGCCTATGAACCAAAAGGTCACTGGTTCAATTCCCTGTAGGGCACATGCCTGGGGTATGAGCTGGGTCCGCAGTTGAGGGCATGCAGGAGGCAACCATTAACATATCTCTCACACACTGATGTTTCTCTCCCTCTCTCTCCCTTCCCCTCTAAAAATAAATTAAAATCTTTTAAAATTAAAAAAATTAAACTACAGTAATTTATAAGCAAATTTAATAAGGCGTTAAGTAATATTACATTCAGATTAGTGACAAAAGTCTTAAAATACTTAGTAAATATAACAGGAAAGGCATAGGATCCACATTTTAAAGATCTTATTGAGAGGCAAATAGTACCTGAACAAATAGAAAATACTATATTCTTTGATGAGGATAGTTAATAAATATATTCTTCAGAAATCACATAAATTTAATGATACTCAAATTAGAATCTTTGTCATCTTTATAGAATTGGAGACAGTAATCAAAAAGTTTACCTGTAAAAAATAAGTATTTAAAACTAAAAACAGAAAGAGGTTACTTCGTTTTGTTTAGACATTGAAATCTACTCTAAAGCCACTGTAATGAAAACTTGGTGTTAGTAAAGGGGCAATAACTTTAGCAAATAGCATAGAGAGGCCAGAAATAGTTTGCTGTGTTGGTTAAATATATTTGTGAAGGAAGGCTTCTTTAATAAAAGACACACAACTGCACACTTGGAAGGAAAATTACATTGGATTCCCATGTTTTTATACCAGGAATAAAAATAATTCCAGATTGATTAAAAACTGAATTGTGAAAATAAAGGAGAATTTCTGAGATAAAATTTTTTAAAGAGACACACAGTGCATGGTAGTTTACTTTAAGCCAAGAAAAAGAGAGACTAAAGAGCATTTATGACACAAGATACAAAAATATGAGAAGTTGATTAGAAAACTGAAACTAGGCAAAGGATTAATGCAATATGTATAATGCAGAGAAAGTTCCTAAGTTGTTTATCTTTCTAATAATTTCTCATTGTAAAATGGCCAAAAAATACGAAGGGACAAAGGGTATAAATAGGCAATTTACATTAAAGCAGACCCAAAAGACCAATAAAATTTTTGAAAAATGCTCATCTTACTAGTAGCTAGGGCAATGAAAATTGACAACAAAATATCCACATGCCAGAAAGTTACGTACCAACATAGAAACTGTGTGTAAACAAGTTGTAGATAATATCTACAGTACACAGTATACTCAAAATAATTTTTACTTCTATCTACATGTGTATAAAACTTGTATGTGACTTCACAGAAATATTTTAAGAGAATATGTACAAAACTGAGTATCAAGCACTTTTTGAATTTATTGCAATAAATTTCATTGAGAAATTTTATTTTTATTCAATAAATTAAAATTAAAGAATAAAAATTAAAGACTCTGTGGGTCAAAAATTAAGCAGAGGACCCATAAACTTCACTCCTGGGTATTTGTCCAGGAGAAATGGGACGCGTGTTCCCAAAGAGACCAGCGCAAGAACGTGCACGGCAGCCACAGCCAGGAATTGCCCGAGACAATGGATCAGCAGGTTGTGGCGATACTCACACAGCGAGAACGAGGTGCGCCCCCAGATATAAAAGAACAAACCAGTGCACGGCAACAAGAATGAGTCTCAAACATACACCGAAGGAAAGGAGGCCAACACACAAAGTACACATTGTATGACTGTCGTTTGATGTTACAGATTAGGAAAAATTTCATTTATGGTGACAAAATCAGGCAGTTGTTGCTAAGGAAGAGGATTCATCAGGAACAGCCTGAGAGAACCTTCTGGGAAAATAAAAATTTCTTTTTCTTGATGTGTGGGTTAGCAGGTATATGTATTTGCCGAAACTAGTTGAATTCCACATTTAATATCATATATTTGACTTACATAGATGCTACCTTAATATTTTTAATGGAAAAAGGAAAGATGAACAGGTAAAATTGCTACAGTGCATTTACCACTTAAAGAAGGTGAATTTTTCCTAACATTGGTTTTTAATGCTCATATTTAGAGAAGCTGCTCGGGAATGTCGCAGAAAGAAGAAAGAATATGTGAAATGCCTGGAGAATCGAGTTGCGGTCCTGGAAAATCAAAATAAAACTCTAATAGAAGAGTTAAAAACTTTGAAGGATCTTTATTCCCATAAAAGTGTTTGATTCTTAAGAAAGTACTTTGTGGACTTGCCTAAAAATTAGATGGATTTTTCTTTTTAGTAGAGTTTTATAAATTAAAAGGTCAAAGATGAAGCTTTTACTTAGGCTTTTGCAACTCAAAGATAAATGTCTTTTGCAAGAGATCTGGTAACAGGATAAAGAGGAAGGGTTCTCGAGGAAGATGCTGGCTCAACTGGAAGCTCTGTAAAAATTAAACATACTCACGCAGCAGGAAATGAACTTTCAGCAGTTTGAATTTTCTAAATAACGGTAGTGGTCAATAATCCAAAAATGGCAGGTAAGATGAAATTCAGTACATTTTTAAAAATAAATCAATTTATCCTATAGGTTTGCATTTCTTACTGTTTCCTAAAATTTATTTTTTCAATTGTGTGCACGTGTGTATTTTATTTCTGCCAATAAAATCTAAATTACAAATATAAAAGCTAATACATAACTAAATATGCATAATTATGTGTTCGATTATGTATACTTGTTCTATTGTCAAATCTTTTAAAGGGGTGTTTAAGTTTGTTTATTGGACTGGTGAGTGTTTTCAGGGCTGGGTTAAACAGTTTTTGAGTTCTTGTCATAACAAGTATCTAAGGTACAGGAATGGGGCTATGATATTTTTGTAACATTTTTTATCAGAATGGAAAAGAGAGCTGTTTAAAAGTTTGATACTTTTAAATAGTTTGGTTTTGGGTTATCCTGGGAATGCTGATTTTCTACACATATATAACAGATTGTTTTTTGAATCTATTATGCAGTTGAATATACATTACTTACTCTTGTGCTTTAATAGAATGGAATGTTTACAGGCCCTTGAGGTGATGTGAGAGTATTTTTTAAAAACCTTCTGAAGATGCATACCAAAGTTTTCCCAGAGGATTTTATAATCAGTTTAATGCAAGGTTTATCAGATTCTAAAATAGTAGTTATTAAAGCAATTTTATGTTAGAGACTATTTTGTAATGTCGTGAATGGTACATTTATAAAAGTGACTGCCAATATATTTTTATAGCTAATCTTTATAAATTCTAAAGTTGAGTTTTTAATGATAATTTTAAATGTTTATATAGTTTGTTTAGTAAAAAAGATATTTTGCATCTCAAAGTATCATTTTTGTATTATGGGAAGTAAAGTTTCAGTTGGCTAATATCTGGAATCTAAGTTTTGTATGCAGTTTTTCCGAAGTTCACAAATGCTGTCAGTACACCAGTGCTTAACATCTGTTTTCCAGTTTCTGTACACTTTGAAATTGTACTGCAAAACAACTGTGTGCTTCTTATACAATATGTATCATATTGTTGTCTATGAAATTAAAGAACATTTGATAAAATTAAGTTTGCTGAATGTAAAATAGATTGCTTCATATATAAATGACAGGCTTACTGATAGCTTTTGTGTTAATTATACTAAGTATAACGCATTACTAGTTTTAAGATGAGGATAAATTTACAATTCTAGTCTACATAACCTGTTTTAAGAGAGGACATGCTTGTATGTTTTGATTCATACAGAACCAATTACAGCCCTTACTGCTGTGGCTCAGTAGGTTGAGTCATCCTGCAAACCAGAAAAGGTTGGGGGTTCGATTCCCAGTCAGGGTACATGCCTAGGTTGCAGGCCAGGTGCCCGGTTGGGGGTGTGCAAGAGGCAACTGATCAGTGTTTCTCTCCCTCCTTCTCTCTCTCCCTTCTGCTATCTCTAAAAATAGATAAAATTTTTTAAAGAGCCAATTACAGTATACTAATGGTAGTGAGATTTTCTTCTACAAATGTTTAGGGCATGGTTAAGGGAGCCTGTTATGTTGAAATCTTAATCCAATTGATAAATTTGTGATTAATCCTAACGAAATATTTTACTCATGAGGTCTTTTAAATGGGCAGCAGCTTAGAAGAAGGGAAGAAGTTTGCTCACCAGTGGGGTTATTTATATCACTTACTATCTTGTAAAGCCAGTACTAAACTAGTGGCCCATTAGCCTGAAGAATAGGAGGAGGTAAGAGGGTTATATCAAGAGGGGTTTTTTTTTAAAGATAATATACTGGGTAGATGTCACACTTGGCTGAGAAAGAGAGATTCGTCCTTAGTGCCTGAACAGCTGGACACCCACAACTATTTGTACACTGTCCACTCACTGCCTGCAGACTTCTGGTGCTCGGCCTTGCTCACTGTGTCACGTCACCTAGTCTTGCCGTCTGTGACAGACATAGGCAGACCGCTGAGGGTTCCGGAAGGTGCGCACCGCTTCATTCCTAGGTGTTTTTCTAATTTGAGTCCACTGCCAGGCTTATGGAATTTTAAAGGTGATTATAATCCAAACCTGAATTTGACTTCAAAAGTTCAGTAGACCAGTGAAATTATTTTCTTAGCTCAATTTACTATCTTACATAAAGTTATTACCAATTTTTTATGCATTATATTGATGGAAATACATTGCCCATGAACACATCTTGAGCATGTAAGATATGCCTTTAATTTTATTGACCAGAGCATGAAAAATGGGCATGTGTTAGAGCTTCGGAAGTCTCACTGCATTTGTTCTTTCAGCAATTATTATATTGAAGTTTCTGGTTACACCTATGTTTTTCTCTAGTTAAAATATGTGGACATAGAGAAGATATAAAATATGTATTATGGTTTGGAATTAGTTGGCATAATGGCAGCTCATGGTCCCAGAGAAGATGCTATAAATGAAATACAGTGAGTGCAATTTTACTAGGGGCTGGATAACTAACTGAAAGGAAGGTCAGGGTGTAGTGAAACAATGTGAAAGTGTAAAAATCTAACTGTACTAATCATCTAACACTGTTTACTCTTATACAGGTAGGTTCTCATTTTTCATGAATACCATTTGTTTTTACTGTGAAACAAAGTGAAGGAACACAACAATATTGTAGAATTCAGAGGCCTGTTTTAGGGAAAGTTTAGCAGGGATCTTTAAGGGATAGGCATTTGGAGAAGATTTAGCCCAATTAACTTTTTTTAAAAGAGATTCTTGTTAACTTCATCCCCTTTATCAATGTAAAATGTTTTGCATGAACAAATCAAGTCATTGCCATTTCATGTTTGAAATCTTTTCCTCAAAAGTGACAGGATATCTATAGTAGTTTCCTGACTTCCAATAGTATATACAACAATTTTTAACTGGTAAGTTATGCATACACAGGGGTAGGCAAAAGTAGGTTTACAGTTGTAACTCACAAAACAAAGTTTATGCTTGTATTTTTAAGTATATTTTATTATGTTATTGCAGTTGTCCCATTTTTTTCTCCCCTGTATCCCCCTCCGCCCTGCACCATCCCTCCCACCAGGACCGCCCCCCTTAGTTCATGTCCATAGGTCATACATATAAGTTCTTTGGCTTCTCCATTTCCTATACTGTTCCTAACCTCCCCTGTCTGTTTTGTACCCACTATTTATATTTATGCTTCTTACTCCCTGTACCTTTTTCCTTATTCTTCTCCTTTCCCCTCGCCACCGATAACCCTCCATGTGATTCCATTTCTGTGATTCTGTTCCTGTTCTAGCTGTTGGCTTAGTTTTTGGGTTGTTTTAGGTTCAGTTATTGATAGTTGTGAGTTTGTTGTCATTTTACTATTCATAGTTTTGATCTTCTTTTTCTTAGATAAGTCTCTTTAACATTTCATATAATAAGGGCTTGGTGATGATGAACTCCTTTAATTTGACCTTCTCTGGGAAGCACTTTATCAGCCTTCCCATTCTAAATGATAGCTTTGCTGGAGTAATCTTGGATGTAGGTCCTTGCCTTTCATGACTTGGAATACTTCTTTCCAGCCCCTTCTTGCCTGCAAAGTTTCTTGAGAAATCAGCTGATAGTCTTATGGGAACTCCTTTGCAGGTAGCTCTCTCCTTATCTTTAATCTTGGGTAACTTAATTATGATATGCATTGGTGCGTTCCTCCTTGGGTCCAATTTCTTTGGGACTCTCTGAGCCTCCTGGACTTGCAAGTCCATTTCCTTTGCCAGAAAGGTTAAGTTTTCCTTCATTATTTTCTCAAATGAGTTTTCAGTTTCTTGGTCATCTTCTCCTTCTGGCACCCCTATGATTCAGATGTTAGAATGTTACAGTTATCCCAGAGGTTCCTAAACCTCTCATTTTTTTGAACTCTTGTTCCTTCATTCTGTTCCAGTTGAATGTTTATTTCTTCTTTCTGGTCCAAATCGTTAATTTGAGTCCTGGTTTCCTTCCCTTCACTGTTGGTTCCCTATAAATTTTTCTTTATTTCACTTTGCATACCCTTCATTTATTCCTCTATTTTGCATCTATACTCAATCATTTCTGTGAGCATGCTGATTACCAGTGCTTTGAACTCTCCATCTGATAGGTTGGCTACCTCTTCATTGCTTAGTTCTTTTTCTGGAGTTTTCATCTGTTTTTTCATTTGGGCCATATTTCTTTGTTATGGTGCTGTACGTAGGAGAGGAGTCAGCGAGGGAGCATTGCCACTTGCTCAGCTCTCTGCCAATTTTCAGTCACTTCCTCTGCTATTCACATGAAAATTGGGCCCTTCTGGTGCTGATTCCTGGGTGGATCATCTTGTGTATGTTCTAGGGCCCTGTGGGTTTCTCCAACGAACTCTTCTGTGAGTCTGGGAGTCCTTACCACCACCACAACCCTCACAGACTTTTACAGCCAGAGGTTTGGAGTCTTTAGTTTCCCATGCTGGAACCCTGGTTGCTACAGTCTGTCTCACTCCCCAGCTTTTCCTCCTGGCTTACATACACACAAACATGGGACCACCCGGTTCATCAGGTGCTGCCCACCTAGTCCGCCACGTGGCCCAGCTGCCCATCTCCACCCCGCCTACCAAATCTGGATGAATGTTTCTTTAGCTCCTTGGTTGTCAGACATAATACAGTTTAATTTTTCTGGAATTTCTGTTAGTTTTTTTATTTTAAATTTGTTGTTGTCCTTCTTTTAGTTGTGTGAGGAAGCAAAGCATGTCTCTCTATGCCTCTATCTTGGCTGGAAGTCCTATTCTAAATTATTTCTTAACTCTTGTATTTCATACAAACAACTGTTAACCTACTTTTGCCACATCCTATATTGATTTACATTGTTATAAATCCAGGGTTACCTGTATGCATAATATAGTCATACCATTTCCTTAATAACTACTTTTTATTGAATACTAACTATGTACCAGAAACTGTATTAAAGTAATGGTAATCATTCGGCAAATACTAGATGGGTCAAAAGTAGGTTTACAGTTGGGCAGTATGTGAAACAGTTTATTGTATTACTGTTTATTAATTGTATTACCCATATGAATAACTGTAAACCTGCTTTTGCCCCACCCTGTATTTCCTGAAGGCCTTTTATATGCCAGACATTACTAGGAAAAGAGTGATGAACCAGGCAGTGTTATAGCTGCTGTGAAACTTAGATACTGATGTCATTCTGGTGAGACTGGTACTTGCCTAACGTTACATCAGCATTAATTACTAGGGATCTCACAATCCAACAAGAGGTTATAACCCTTGTAAGCATTTATGCTCCCAACATAGGAGCAACTAACTATATAAAGCAAATACTGATGGACAAAGAAGGAGAGACTGTCACTAATCATCAGAGAAATGCAAATTAAAACCACAATGAGTTATCACCTCACACCTGTCAGAATGGCTGTCACCAATAAATCAACAAACAAGTGCTGGTGAGGGTGTGGAGAAAGGGAATCCTAGTGCCCTGTTGGTGGGAATGCAGACTGGTGCAGCCACTGTGGAAAACAGTGTGGAGGGTCCTCAAAAAGTTAAACATGAAACTGCCTTATGACCCAGCACTCCCACTTCTGGGTATATATTCAAAGGAACCTAAAACACTAATTTGAAAGAACATAGGCACCCCTGTGTTCATGGCAACATTATTTACAACAGCCAAGCTATGGAAGCCACCCAAGTGCCCATGAATACACAAGTGGATAAAAAAGTTTTGGGGGGTGTGTGTGGGCTGAGGGAGCATTATGCTAAGTGAAGTTAGAGAAGCAAATACTATATGATTTCACTTACACGTGGAATCTAAAGAACGAAACTGAAGCAGACTCATGGGTACAGAACAGACTAGACTGATGGTTGCAGGGGGAGGAAAGGGGTGGTGAAAAGTGAAAATTAAGTACAAATTGGTGGTTACAAAATAGTCACAGGATGTAAAGTACAGCACAGGAATACTGTCACAACCATGTGCGGTGCCCAGCAGGCCCTGGGAACACCAGGGGGCCACTCTGTAAAGTCAGTGCTTGTCTAACCACTCTGCCGTGCACTTGAAACCAACACAGACTAATATTGGGGGTAAATATAATCAGGGGTGTCCAATCTTTTGGTGTCTCTGGGCCACGCATTGAATACATTGTGACACATAACCACAAGAAAATCTTGATGTGTTAAGTAAATTTAGTTTTGTGTCAGGCTGCATTCATAGCCATCCTGGGCCACATGCGGGTTGCAGCGTGGACACCCCCGTGTGTAATTGAAAACAACTAACTAGGGATCTGGAATTTAAACCTGATCCCTAACCACTCAGCCTAAAATAGTCGTCTCTTCCCCACTCCCACCCTGAACACACTCCTTTATTAAACTCAGCGGGTGACTGTCTCTTCCGCATCCCCGGGCTAGGCAGTGCCTCCCCGGCTCACCGGAGCGCTCCACGTTCATTACATGAATGAGGGCCTGGGGTTCAATACGCTGAGACACAGGTTTGGTACTTTGCCAAGGTCACATAGTAAGTAAAACCAGGGCTCAGATCACCTCCAGAATCTGTGGTCTTAATCACCAGATTGTGCCTTCTTTCTCATCTGTGTTGTTGAAGAGCGAAAAGCTTTGTTCCGGGGTACAATAGATCCTCATTTAATGTCAGTAGGTTCTGTGACTTTAAGGAAAATGGTGTGAAACAAAACCAGTTTTAGTGTAGGTTAATTGATAAGAGTTAAAGACTTCCAGCCCTGGCTGGTGTAGCTCAGTGGATTGAGCGCGGGCCTGTGAACCAAAGGATCGCGGTTCGATTCCCAGTCAGGGCACATGCCTGGGTTGCCGGCCAGTTCCCAGCATGGGACACATAAGAGGCAACCATACATTGATATTTCTCTCCTTCTCACTCTCTCCTACCCTTCCCCTCTAAAGATAAATAAATAAATAAATAAATATTTAAAAAAAAAAAAAGAGTCTCTCTTTATTTAAAAAAAAAAAAAAAAAATTACAGTAAGACTTCCAGCATCTCATCACCATTATAACAAGATGATGTCGAACAAAAAGTTATTCAGGGATCTCCTGTAGCTCTATGCACACACCATGAAAGATTTTTAAAGTTCTATTTAAATATTTCCACTAAATGGCAACCTCCATTTTAAAATCTCAGAAGTTTACAAACAAAAATAAATACACAGAAAACTACAGAAGTTAACATATCAAATCCTAGTACACCCACCATCTAGAATTAATGAGTGTGAACATTTTATCTTTAATTCAGATCATTTTCTGAAGAAAAATGCACAGATGAACTCCCCACCTTTCTCTTCCTAGTCCTATTTCTCTCCCTAAAGAAAACCACTACAGTGAATTTAGTATGGTTCCAGTCCATTTTCTTTGTTTTTATTCTTTTAAGACTTATTTATTTACAGATAGAGGGTAAAGGAAGGATAAAGAGAGGGAGAGAAAGATCAATGTATGGTTGCCTCTCATGTGCCTCCAACTGGGTACCTGGCCCATAACCCAGGCATGCGCCCTGACCGGGTATTGAACCGGCAACCTTTTGCTTTGCTGGACAATGCTCAACCCACTAAGCCACACCAGCCAGGGCTGTTTTTATTTTTATTCTTACTACATGAGTCCTTAAGTAACACATCAGATTACAGTATCTTTATAGAAATTCATAAATGGTCCTATAATAATATACCATTCTCTCGGGGCATCCAACCTTTTGGCGTCTCTGGGCCACACATTAAATACATTGTGATACGTAACCACAAAAAAGTCTCACGACGTTTTAAATGAATTTACGATTTTGTGTCAGGCCACATTCATTTTGTGTCGGACTGTGGGTTGGACACCCCTGCTGGGAATGAAAGGTCAAGCAGATCAAAGAAAATACAATTTTAACTATAGTAATTTAATACTTCATTTTAGGAATAAAACTGAACATTAAAGCATTTTTTGACTGGCAACTTTTAGAATTTAATGTCACTTCTGGAAAAAGTGCTTGCGAAAAAACTCAGCAAACGCTGCAAATAACATTCAGATTAAGTTTACAAAACACAAAAACTGACTTAGACCTTCTAACAATGAATTTTGAAAAAGAAAAAAGGCCACATCGCTTCTTCGCCCACAACCCATTGCCATCATAAATAATCCAATGCAGTGTCTGAGAACCACCGAGCAGAAAGCGCTGTGTGCTGGGCAGGACACCAGGGACACGGGGACACGGTCGCTCACACGCTCAAACTACATGGGGAAGTGGCAAGTAAAAGAGAACAACAGAGCCCTCTCCTTTCCAAGCTAAAACATCTAGAATTCTGTACACCCAATAAAAACACTCCACAGTCCAAAAGAAGACAAGAAAGGTGAGAAAAGGAACGGGCAGGGTAAATTGCCGAAAATAAAATGGCAGAAATCCATAGTTGTCAGTCATCGCAATAAATGTAAATGCACTGGGCTTTGAGTTAAACATCCCAGAGTATCATGTTGAATTAGAAAACAAAACCCAGCTGTATGTTGTTTACAAGAGGAAAATAAATATAAGGATATAACAAGGTTGAAAATAAAAGCATAGGAAATTTATGTCAAATACTAGCCAAAAAAAGTACTAATATAGCTATATTTATATTGAACAAAACTATACTAAACAGAATACTTGGGACAAAAGCAGTCACCATAAAATAATAAAAGATGCAATTCACCTGGGAGACAAAACCTAAACTTTTCTAAAAATATATTTTATTGATTATGCTATTACAGTTGTCCCATTTCTCCCCCATCATTCCCTTCCACCCTGCACACCCCCTCCCACCCACATTCCCCCCTTTAGTTCATGTCCGTGTGTCATAAGTTCTTTAGCTTCTACATTTCCCACACTATTCTTGCCCTCCCCCTGTCTATTTTCTACCCACTGTCTATGCTACTTATTCTCTGTACCTTTTCCCCCATCTCTCCTCCTTCCACTCCTCTGTTGCTAACCCTCCATGTGATCTCCATTTCTGTGATTCTGTTCCTGTTCTAGCTGTTGGCTTAGTTTGTTTTTGTTTTCTTAGGTGTGCTTGTTAATAATTGTGAGTTTGGCCCTGGCTGGTGTAGCTCAGTGGATTGAGCGCGGGCCTGCGAACCGAAGGATCGCGGTTCGATTCCCAGTCAGGGCACATGCCTGGGTTGCCAGGCCAGTTCCCGGCAGGGGACATACAAGAGGCAACCGCACATTGATGTTTCTCTCCCTCTCTCCTTCCCTTCCCCTCTAAAGATAAATAAATAAAATCTAAAAGAAAAAAAAATAATTGTGAGTTTGCTGTCTTTTTACTGTCATATTTTTTATCTTGTTTTTCTTAGATAAGTCCCTTTAACATTTCATAGAATAAGGGCTTGGTGATGATGAACTCCTCAAACTTGACTTTATCTGAGAAGCACTTTATTTTCCCTTGCATTCAAAATGACAGCTTTGCTGGATAGAGCAATTTTGGATGTAGGTCCCTGCCTTTCGTGACTTGGAATACTTCTTTCCAGCCCCTTCTTGCCTGGAAGGTCTCTTTTGAGAAATCAGCTGACAGTCTGATGGGAACTCCTTTGTAGGTTACTGTCTCCTTATCTCTTGCTGCTTCTAGAATTCTCTCCATTTTAATCTTGGCCAATGTAATGATGATGTGCCTTGGTGTGTGCTTCCTTGGGTCCAGCTTCTTTGGGACACTCTGAGCTTCTTGGACTTCTTGGAAGTCTATTTCCTTTGCCAGATTGGGTAAGTTCTCCTTCATTATTCGTTTGAATAACTTTTCCACTTGTTGCTCTTCCTCTTCCCCTTCTGGTACCCCTATAATTCAGATGTTGGGATGTTTAAAGATGTCCTGGATGTTCCTAAGCCTCTCCTCATTTTTCTGAATTCTTGTTTCTTCATTCTTTTCTGTTTGGTTGGTTGTTTCTTTCTTCCTTCTGGTCCACTCCATTGATTTGAGTTCCAGTTTTCTTCCCATCACTATTGGTTCCCTGTACATTTTCCTTCATTTCACTTAGCGTAGCCTTCATTTTTTCATCTAATTTGCAACCAAATTGAACCAATTCTGTGAGCATCCTGATTACCAGTGCTTTGAACTGTGCGTCTGATAGGTTAGCTATCTCTTCGTCACTTAGTTGTATTTTTTCTGGAGCTTTGATCTGTTGTTTCGTTCGGGCCTTTTTTTTTTTTTTGTCTTGGCACACCTGTTATGTAGTGAAGGGCAGAGCCTTAGGTGTTCACCATGGCTGGTCAACCCAATTGCTGGGTTGTGAGGCTTTATATTGGGCAGGGGTCTGAGAGGGAACAATGGCACTTGCTCTGCTCTCTGCTGGATTTCAGTCACTTCCCCTGCTTCCCACAAGCAAACTGCGCCTTTCTAGTGCTGATTCCTGTGTGGGTGGGCCTGTGTACACTCTAGGACCCTGTGGGTCTCTCCAACAAACTCTCCTGTGAGGCTGGGAGTCTCTCCTGGTGCCTCAACCCCCACAGGTGTTTTCAATCGGTGTTTTGAGACTTTATTTCCCCATGCTGGGGCCCTGGATTGCGTGGTCTGTCTTGCTCCCCAGTTTCACCTGGTTTATCTGCATGCGAATATGGGACCACCCGGTCCACCAGCCACCTTGTGTGCTGCACAGTGTGCTGCCTTGCTGGGTCTACCAGCTGCTGCCTTGCATGCCCGGGGTCTGCCAGCCATTGCTCTTTTTGCCTCGACCCCTCTCCACCCAGCTGCCTGACTCTGCCCCTCCTACTGGTCTGGATGCATGTGTCTCCGTCAATTCCTTGGTTGTCAGACTTCCATACAGTTCAATTTTCTGTCAGTACTGGTTCTTTTTTGTTTATAAACTGTTGCTATCCCTATTTTGGTTGTGCAAGAAGGCACAGTGTGTCTACCTATGCCTCCGTCTTGGCCGGAAGTCCAAAACATGTAAACTTGAGTGTACCTAATAATACAGGGTCGGATGTTAAGCAAAATGCAGAAAGAAAATGAGACAGAAAATTCTCAATCTCAGCAGATTTTTAATATTTCTCTCATAATGGATGTAAAAAGGAAGAAAACAGGGATTAAAGACAGATCTGAACAATGTAAAAACTTGGCCTAATCTAAGGAATTTCGTCACTGTGAGCAACCATTGCTGGGAAGGCGCATCAGCATCCCCCCCACACACACTGAGCGAGCGCCGCAGCAGCCATGCTGTGCGTGGCCACACACACTGACTTCAGGGCCATGTGACAGGAAAAACTGTGCCTGACAATGAAATTCGATGTGCAGTACACAGCCGGAAATAGTTCTTGTCAAACACATGAAGTGTTTCTCTCAACAAATTTTCGACAAATTGTAGAACGACTGGTTTCATACAGTCTGTGTTCCATTGATCTCTGCGTGACTAACCTTTCGCCAAACCCACACTCTCTTGATTTACTGTGGTTTTATAAGACATCTTGAAATCAGGTAATACGAAATCTTCAAGTTTAATTTTGTGATTCTGTTCCCCAAAATTATTTTGGCTATTCTAGTTTCTGCCTTTCTGTATAAATTTTAGAATTGGCTTGTCTGTACCTACAAAAAAATAAAAGATCCTGCTGGGGTTTTGATTGGGGTTGTGTTAAACCTGAATAGAGAGCAGTCAGGGTTATTGACATCTTAAAAATACTGAGGCTTCCAATCGATAAACAATATATTTTCCATTTATTTAGGTCTTTGACTTTTTTCTTCAGTGTTTTGTAGTTTCCAGCACAGAGAATATGCACGTATTTTGTTATATTTATATCTAATTACTCTTTTACTTTTTTCTTATACCTAAATGTTTAAATTTCAGTTTCCAATTGTTCCTGGCGACCTTATTAAATTCACTTAGTTCTAGGTTCTCTTTGTAGTTTTTTTTGGTTTTTCTATGTAGATAATGTCATCTCTAAATAGAGACCATTTTATTTTTCTTCAAAATACATATGCCTTTCACACTGACCTGTGTGGCTCAGCTGGTTGGGTGTCATCCCACAAAGCAAAAGGTAGCTGGTTCGATTCCTGGTCAGGGCACATGCCTTGGTGGCGGGTTTGGTCCTGGCTGGGGTGCAAGCAAGAGGCAATCAACTGATAAATAGGTTGATGTTTCTCTCTCACATCAATGTTTTCCCCCTTCTCTTTCTCCCTCTATTCCCTAAGACTAAATAAAATATTTAAAAAATTTGTATATGCCTTTCACTTATCTCGCTTTATTATACTTCCTAGGATTTCTAATACAATGTTAAATAGGATTTGGTTGAGAGCGGACTTTCTTAATTTGTTCCCAATCTTAGGGGCAAACCACTGAGTCTTTAAGTATAATGTTAGGGTGGGGTTTTTTGCTTTGTTTTGTTTTTTGTAGAACACCTTCTGAGTTTAGAGTAGTTTCCTTCTATTCTTAGCTCATGAGATTTTTTAAAAAGATTTTATTTCTTTATTTTTAGAGAGCAGGGAAAAGAGGGAGAAAGAGAGGGAGAGAAACATCAGTGTGCAAGAGATACATCCATCAGTTGCCTCTTGCATGCCCCCAGCTGGCGACCTGGCCCACAACCCAGGCATGTGCCCTGACTGGGAATAAAACCGGCAACCTTTCAGTTTGCAGTCTGGCGCTCAATCCACTGAGCCAAACCAGCCAGGGCATGGGATTTTTTTTTTTTTTTTTAATCAAAGATAGATGTTGAGTTTTATCAAAGGTTTTTTCTGCAGCCATGGATATGTGGCTTTTCATTAGTTTGTTTATATGGTGGATTTTCATAATGGATTTTCTGATGTTGAGCCGGTCTTGCATTCTCAGGATAACCACCACTTGGTCATGATATGTTACCTTTTAAATATAAATCTGGACTTGATCTGCTAATATTTTGTGGAAGATTTTTGTGTCTCTGTTTACAAAGGAAACTGGTCTGCAGTTTTCTGTTCTTGTAATGTCCTCATCTGTTTTTGGTATCAGGGTAATGCTGGCTTCATTCAATGAGTTGCCATTAAAGAGTCATAATTCATATTTTAAGTATGATAATAGTGTTGCAATTATGTTTCAGAATACCTTATATTTTGAAATAAATATTTAAATGTAGATAAAATTATGTAGTTCTTGGAATTTTCTTCAAAATAATTTTGGGAGTAGGAAAAAGTAAGTAGGTATATAAATGTAGCAAGATTGGCCATGAAATGGTAATTGTCAGAGCTGTGTGAGAGGTACATGGAATTTATAATTTTATTCTATTTTGTATGTATTGACATTTTTCACACAAAAATATTTAAAAACTAAATAAATGATGCTGGAACTGTTGGTTATTTACATAGGAAAAAAAGGAAATTGGATTCCTACCTCACACCACATACAAAAATCAATTCCAGGTAGATGTTAAACTTAAATACAAAAGATAAAAACTATAAAATCTTTAGAAGATAAACTTAGCCAAGAGTTTCTTAAACAAGTCACCAAAAAAATACATCCTAAACAAGTCACAAAAAGTACAAAACAAAGGGAAATATTGCTAGATTCAGTTATGTTAATATTAAGAACTTCTATTCATCAGAAGTGAAGCACAAGAAAATAATAAAAATTAAAGCAGAAATCAATGAAATTGAAAACAGGAAATCAATCATGAAAATCAATGAAACCAAAGTCTGGCTCTTTGAAAAGATTAATAATATTGTTAATTCTCTAGCCAGGCTAAGAAAAAAAGAGAGAAGATACAAACTAGTATTAGAACTGAAAGAGGAGACATCATTACAGAGCCCACAGACATTAAAAGAGTCATAAAGGAATATTTTGAACTTCATGCCAACAAATTAATAATCTAGATGAAATAGACCAATCCCTTGAAAAATGCAATCTGACAACACTCACACAAGAACAAACCATCTGAATAGGCTTGTATGTATTAAAGAAAGTGAATCAGTAATTAATGACCTTCTAAAACACAAATCACTAGGTCCGGATGGGTCTTCTGGTGAATTCTACCAAACACTTAAGGAAGATATTATACCAATTCTCTACAATTTCTTTCAGAAGGTATAAACAGAAGGAATATTTCCTAGTTAATTCTATGCTAGCATTACCTAAAAAATACTACAGACCAGTATCTCTCATAAACATAGATGCAAAATCCTCAATAAAATATTAGCAAATAAAATCCAACAATATATAAAAATTATTATACAACATGAACAAATAGTATTTATCCCAGGAACACACAACATTCGAAAATCAATATAACCCATCACAACAGGCTAAAGAAGAAAAATCACATAATCATATAAATAGATGCATATAAAGCACTTGTCAAAAATTTATGAGAGTACACCCTTCAGTAAACAAGGAATAATGGGAACTTCCTCAACTTGATATATTTTGTATATATATATTATATATATAATATATATATAATATATATATATTTATTTATTTAAAAGCCCTTACAACTAACATCATATAGGTGAGAAACTCAAAGCTTTCCTGCTAAAATCAGAACAAGGGAAAGATGTCCCCTCTCACCACAGTTTTTCAACATCATACTGATTATACTGTAAGTCCTAGCTAATACAATATGACAAGAAAAGGAAATAAAATATATACAGATTGAGAAGGCAGAAATAAAATTGTCATTATTCACAGATGACAGGAAAGTCTATGTTGAAAATCCAAAATATTCTACAAACAAACTCCTAGAACTAATAAGTGATTATAGAAGAGTTGAGGATACAAGGATAATATACAAAGTCAACTGCTTTGGGGGGGAGGGATTGAGCAAAAAAGAACTCATTAACACAGGTACCAATGTGGTGACTGCAGGGAGGGAGGGGGGTGGAGGGATGTGGGAGAGGGTATAGGGGGAGAAAATGATGATGGAAAAATATATATCCTAAAAAGTCAGTTGCTTTCATATATATCAGCAATGAAGAATTATAACTTAAAATTTAGAATACAATACCATTTTACATTTGCACCCCCCAAAATAAAATACTTAGATACAAATCTAACACAATAGTATAAGATGCATATGAGGAAAACTGTAAAACCCTGATAAAAAAATAAAGGAACTACATAAAAGGATAGGTATTCCATGTTCGTGTGCACAGGAAGACACTGTCACAACGGCAGTGCTTCCCAACCTGGTCTCCAGGCTTAGTGCGAGCCCAGCAAATCCCAGCAAGCCATCTTTATTAATATCAATAAATTCATTGTAAAGGTTATACAGGGAAGAAAAAGGCCCAGAACAGACAGCACAATATTGAAGGAGAGGAACCAACTTGGAGGACTGAATACTGGACTGCAGCCATACTATGAGGCTATGGTAATCAGGACAGGGTGGTGCTGGCGAATGAACGAATAGGTCAGTGAAAGAGAACAGAGAGTCCAGAAATGGACCCACGTAAATACAGTCGAGTAATCTCCAACAAAGGAATAATGCGACACAATGAAGAGTTGTTTCAACAAGTGGAGCTGTAACAATTGGACATCCTCATGAAAAAAATGAATTTAGACACAGACCTTATGTGCCTCACAAAAATTACCCCAAAATGGACCACAAACTGAAAGGTAAAATACAAAAGTATAAAAATTCTTAGACAATAACACGGGAGAAGATCTGCACGATCTCTGATTTGGCAATACTTTTTAGATACAACACCAAAGGTATGATCCATGAAAGAGTCGATAAACTGATTTTAATTAAAATTGAAAATTTCTGTTCTGCAAAAGACAATGGGGACACAATGAAACCGCAGACTGAGCGAAAATATTCCTGAAAGGCATATCTGAAAAAAAAAAAAAAACTATTATCCAAAATACACAACTCCTAAAATCCAATAATAAGAATACAAACAACCCAATTAAAAATGGGCTAAAGGATAGTTACGGCCAAGATGGAGGCGTAGGTAGACACACTGTGCCTCCTCGCACAACCAAACTAACAACAATTTAGAAACAAAATAACCACCAGAACTTACAGAAAATTGAACTGTATGGAATACCGACAACCAAGGAGTTAAAATAGAAACATTCATCCAGACCGGTAGGAGGGGTGGAGTCAGGCAGCTAGGCAGAGAGGGGTCGCAGCAAAAAAAAAAAAAAAAAAAGCGGTGGCACGGGACGCGCAAGTCGGTGGCTGGCATACCTTGGGCACCGCGTGGCAATGGGCAGACCCAGCGAGGCGGTCATTGTGAAACAGGGCACGGCGCACAAGGCAACTGGCTGACCGGGCGGTCCCACAGTCGTGCGCAGATAAACCAGGTGAAACTGGGGAATGAGACAGATGGCGCAACCCAGGGCCCCAGCACGGGGAAATAAAGCCTCAAAACACCAACTGAAAACACCTGTGGGGGTTAAGGTGCCGGGAAACACTCCCAGACTCACAGGAGAATTCGTTGGAGAGACCCACAGGGTCTTAGAGTGTACACAAGCCCACCCACCTGGGAATCGGCACCAGAAAGACCCAGTTTACTTGGGGGAAGTGGCAGAAGGGACTGAAATCCGAGAAAGAGCAGAACAGGTGCCATTGTTCCCTCTCAGACCCTGCCCCCACCCAGCAACTGGGTTGCCCCGCCCTGAGGAACACCTAAGGCTCCACCCCTCATAGGTAACAGGTGTGACAAGACAAAATTAAAAAAGAATAGCTCAAACAGAAGAACAGATCAAAGCTTCAGAGCAAATACAACTAAGTGACGAAGAGATAGCCAACCTATCAGATGCACAGTTCAAAACGCTGGAGATCAGGATGCTCACAGAATTGGTTGAATTTGATCACAAATTAGATGAACTCTACGCTAAGTGAAATAAAGGAAAATGCACAGGGAACCAATAGTGATGGGAGGAAAACTGGGACTCAAATCAATGGAGTGGACCAGAAGGAAGAAAGAAACAACCAAACAGAAAAGAAGGAAGGAACAAGAATTCAAAAAAATGAGGAGAGGCTTAGGAACCTCTGGGACATCTTTAAATGGTCCAACATCCGAATTATAGGGGTACTAGAAGAGGAAGAGCAACAAGTGGAAAAGTTATTCGAAGAAATAATGAAGGAGAACTTACCCAGTCTGGCAAAGGAAATAGACTTCCAGCAAGTCCAGGAAGCTCAGAGAGTCCCAAAGAAGTTGGACCCAAGGAAGCACACGCCAAGGCACATCATAATTACATTAGCCAAGATTAAAATGAAGGAGAGAATCCTAGAAGCAGCAAGAAATAAGGGGACAGTAACCTACAAAGGAGTTCCCATCAGACTGTCAGCTGATTTCTCAAAAGAGACCTTACAGGCAAGAAGGGGCTGGAAAGAAATATTTGAAATCTTGAAAAGCAGGGACCTACATCCAAAATTGCTCTATCCAGCAAAGCTGTCATTTAGAATGGAAGGACAGATAAAGCGCTTCTCAGATAAGGTCAAGTTCAAGGAGTTCATCATCACCAAGCCCTTATTACATGAAATGTTAAAGGGACTTATCTAAGAAAAAGAAGATAAAAGACATGTATAGTAAAATGACAGCAAACTCACTTTTTAACCAGACTCATCAAAAAAAATAAAGTCCAAATAAATAAAACCAGAAATGAAAGAGGAAAAGTGACAACTGACACCATAGAAATACACACAATTTTAAGGAAATACTCCACAAGTATAAGCCAACAAGTTGGATAACCTGGAAAAAATGGACAAATTCCTAGAAACATACAGTCTTCCAAGACTGAATCATCAAGAAAAAACCCATAGCTACTAACAAAATCAAGTCAGTAATCAAAAGACTCCCAACAAACAAAAATCCTGGCCCAGTGGCTTCACAGGTAAATTTCACCGAAATTCAAAGAATTAACACTTCTCCTTCTTAAACTATTCCAAAAATTTATGAGTTGGAGCTCCCCAACTCATTTTACAAGGCCAGTATTACTGATACCAAAACCATACAAACACACTCCAAAAAACAGAGAATTATAAGTCAATATCCCTGATGAACATACAAGGAGGGTCCAAAAAACCGGAATTATCTTCTGGAGGGCAGGCTTCTTGGAGTACAGGTACCCCCCATTAAGTAAGTGCTCTAGGAACCCATCAGTTTCAATGTACCAGCAGGCATTGTTGTGAGAGGCTGCATTTGGCTTCAGTGAATTATTTTTGGAAGCCTCTTTCGTGCATTTGCCTATTCATGATGGGTGATTTATAACTTTATTTTTTTAATTTTTTTTTCATTTTTTAAGGTTTTTAAAATTTATTTTTAGAGAGAGTGGAAGGGAGAAAGAGAGAAACATTGATGTGTGAGAGAAACATTGATGTATGAGAGAAACATGGGTTGTCTCTCAGCCTGCATCCCAGGCATGTGCCCTGACTGGGAATCAAACTGGCGATCTTTTGGTTCACAGGATGGTGCTCAATCCACTGAGCCACACCAGCCAGGGCTCATGATGATGGATTTAAAAGCACACCTGCTCACACCGTGCTGAGTGTTTAGCAGTTTTTGACCAAAAATGGCATGGCATGATCCCTGCTCCATCCTCCATATTCACCTGATCTCACCCCAAACAACTTTTTTGTTTCCTCAGATGAAAAATTTCCTCAAAGGGAAATGTTCTGCCAATGTGGAAAGGTGAAACAAAAAATAGCAGAAGCTCTAAAAGGCATCAAAATCGACAAGTTTAAAAAACTGTTTTGAAACAAGTGCTGTCGAGGATGTGAAGAAAAGAGAATCCTAGTGCACTGTTGGTGGGAATGCAGACTGGTGCAGCCACTGTGGAAAGCAGTATGGAGTTTCCTCAAAAAAACTAAAACTGGAACTGCCTTTTGACCCAATGATTACACTGCTGGGAATATATCCTAAGAACCCTGAAACACTAATTCAAAAGAACCTATGCACCCCAATGTTCATAGCAGTGCTATTTATAATAGTCAACTGCTGGAAACTGCCTAAGTGCCCATCAGTAAATGAGTGGATTGAAAACTGTGGTACATTTACACAATGGAACACTACGCAGCAGAGAGAAAGAAGGAACTCCTACCTTTCACATTAGCATTGATGGAACTGAAGAATATGCTACGTGAAATAAGCCAGTTGGTGAAAGAAAAATACCATATGATCTCAACTACAAGTGGAACCTAATGAACAAAATAGAACCAGAGGCATAGAAACAGGGAACAGACTGACAGTGACCAGAGGGGAGGGGGAAAAGGGTGAAAAGAAGGGGAAGGGACTAGTCAAGGAACATGTATGAATGACCCATGGACACAGACAACAGGGTGGGAAATAATCATGGGAACAGGAGGTGGGCTGGGCTGAGGAGGGCAAAGGGTAAATTTGCAGATAACATAATACAACATACAGAGAATGCCAAAGATTCCACAGAAAAGCTATTGGAACTGATAGATGAATTCAGTAAAATAGAAGAATACAAAATTAATTTTCAGAAATTGGTTGCATTTTTATATACTAATAATGAACTTTCACAAAGAGAGATTAAGAAAACAGTCCCATTTACAATTGCATCATAACGAATAAAATTCCTAGGAATATATTTAACCAAGGAGATAAAGACCAGTACTTAAAAAACAACATTGAAGAAAGCAATTGAAGAAGATACAAATAAAGGTAATTATGTACTGTGCTCATAGACAGGAAGAACTGACATCGTTAAAATGTCTATATTACCCAAAGCAAGCAACAGATTCAATGTAATCCCTATCAAAATACCAATGGCCTTTTTCACAGAACTAGAACAAACAAACCTAAAATTTATATGGAACCACAAAAGGCCTTAAATAGCAAAGCAATATTGAAAAAGAACAAAGTCAGAGGAATCATGCTACCTGATATCAAACTATACTACAAGGCTATAGTAATCAAAACAGCATGTTAACCTGCATAAAATAAGACACATAGGTCAATGGAACAGGACAGAGAGTCCAGAAATAAACTCACAAATGAAGCAAGAATAAACAGTGGAGTAAAGACAGTCTCTTCAATAATGGTGTTGGGCAAACTAGACAGATGTATACAAAAAGAAAAAAGAAAGAAAGAAAGAAACTAGACCACTTTCTCATACCATATACAAAACTAAATTCAAAAGAGGTTAAAGACTTAAATATAAGACCTGAACCCATAAAACTCCCACAAGAAAACATAGGCAGCAATTAAACTCTGAGACATTACTCTTCATGATATCTTTTTGGATATTTCTGCTCAGGCAAGGGAAACCAAAGGAAAAAAGTAAACAAATGGGACTACATCAAACTAAAAAGTTTGCACAGTGAAGGACCATCAACAAAATGAAAAGGCTACCTACTGAATGGGAGAAGATATTTGCCAATGAGACATCCAATAAAGGGTTAACATCCAAAATATATAAGGAACTCATACAACTTAACACTCAAAAAAGTTTTGATTTAAAAAAGGACAGTGGACCTGAATAGACATTTCTTCAAAAGGAACATATAGATGGCTAACAGGCATATGAAAAGATGATCAACATCACTAACCATCAGGGTAATGCAAATGAAAACCACACTGAGATATCACCTCACACCTGTCAAAATGGCTGTCATGAATAAGTCAACAAACAGTAAGTGTTGGTGAGGATGTGGGGAAAACAGAGCCCTAACACATTGGTGGTGAGATTGTAAGCTGGTACAGCCATTATGGAAAACAGTACGGAGGGTCCTCAAAAATTAAAAATAGAACAACCATATGACCCAGCAATTCCATTTCTGGGTATTTATCTGAGAAAGACAAAAATGCTAATTCAAAAAATATATGCACCCCTATGTTCATTGCACCATTATTTACAATAGCCAAGATATGGAAGCAACCTAAGTGTCCATCCATAGATGAGTAGATAGAAAATACGTGTTACATATACACAATGGAATATTACTCAGCCACAAAAAAGAATAAAACCTTACGATCTGTAACAACATGGATGGACCTAGATGGTATTATGCTAAGTGAAATAAGTCAGGAAGACTTCACTTACATGATTTCACTTATATGTGGAATCTGGAAAACAAAACAAATAAACAAACAAAACAGAAGTTACAGAGAACAACTGATGGTCCCCAGATGGAAAGGGAGCTGGGGAGACTGATAACAAATGTGAAAGGGATTAAGAAATCCAAATTGCCAGGCACAAAAGTAGTCATAGGGATGTAGAGTACAGCCTAGGGAATGGAGTCAACAATATAACTACGCATGGTGTCAGATGGGTGCTGGACTTATTGGGGTGATCACTTCATAAACTATATAAATGTGTAATCACTGTGTTGTACACCTGAAATTAATACAATATTGTATGCCAACTGAAATAAAAATAAAACAATAATAAAATTATACAGACACACATTGCATTATGATTACTTTGACAGTTAATTTTGTGTCAGCCAGACCTGGCTAAGGGATGTCCAGATAACCGATAAAATAATATTTCTAGGTGCATCTGTGTGTTCATTTCTGGAAGAGTAAATAGAGTTTGTAGACTGAGTAAGAAGATATCAGACATGGGCAGGTGTCATGCAATCCAATCAGTGGTGGGTCCAGACAAAAGAAAATGGTCAGGAAAGGGCAAATTCTCCCTTCTTAAGTTGGGACATCTGTCTCTCCTGTCCTCAACTTCAGAGACTTGGTTCTCAGACCTTTGAATTGGGACTGAATAATACCACTGGTTTTCCCAGTTCTCCACCTTGTAGGTGGCATGCTGTGGGACTTCCCAGCCTCCACAATTGCATGAGCCAATTCCCATAATAAATCTCTAGAAACAACTATATTCTATTTGTTCTATTTCTCTGGAGAAACATAGATGGATACACATTACTGACATTAAAAATAAAAGTTGTTCTAGCAAAAATGGATTCATTAAGGAATATGCAGAGAAATGCAATTTAAGACACGCAAGCGATGACAAAACCAAAGTCTAGAGAACAAGGGAGAGGAACTTTCTTGTATGAAGGAAAGGGGAAGTTGGGAGAAGGAGTTCTAAAAAGGGAGTCACCAAACCCCTGGCCGCGGATCAGCACCGGTCCATAGTCCGCTAGGAACCCGGTGCACAGCAGGAGGTGAGCGGCAAAGCTTCCAAGGCATTACCACCCGAGCTCCGCCTCCTGTCTCCCCCACGCCCTGCCCCCATCGGTGGAAAAATTGTCTTCCACAAAAAACTGTTCCTGATGCCAAAAAGTTTGGGGACCACGGCAACAGAGTCCGTTGGAGAAAACTGGGAGTTTAAAGTCTAGCGGCTTTTCATTGGCTGGGTTGTGACAAGGTCTCATTGGCTGGGCAGTTCCTGGGTAGGAGAAAATCCTCCTCCTGGGGTGAGAAACATCTTCCTGTTGGAGATGCAGGGCATATGCCTACCTGTTTGGGGCAACCAATGACGAGTGGTGGGGTACCAGAGTGCCCCTACAGGCCCACCAGACTCCGATTTTGGTTGAGGTCTCCTTTATTAATTTTAACAATTTCATGCCTTCGCTCATGCTGTACCTTAGCCTAGTCTGTCTTTTCCCTACATCTCCTTCCTCTCCTTGAGCTCCCCTCCTTCATCTCGGCCCAGCTAACACCCCAGTCCTGCAGGGGGCCCTCCCAGACTGCCACAGCCCACACCAACCCCTGGTGTTTGAATTGGTGTTAGGCGTGGGCGTCATGGATTATTTCTTTCTTTGTCCCCCAAATGAATTAGACCTGATTTTCTCTGCTAGGCAAGTTACAAAGTTTTCTGATCAGAAGGACAGGTCTTAACACACCTCGCATTACGTGAAACTTACTTCCCTGTACGGCACATAGTGGGGGGTTAATTAACTGGAGACACTTACCTGCACCATCTCCCCACACCGTTTGGAATGTCAAGGGGGCCTCTCACATAGGGGCAAGGAATAATGCGTCCTCCAGCTAGGGACTGAAGGAGGGTGCCGCCACCTTCGGTCAGGCTTTGTCCTCAACTCTGCAGGTCCTTAAATTTGATTTTACTAGCTCACCCTGAAACAAGCTCAAGGCAAACGACTCCAAAATAATAAGATCGATCTGTATTCCCCAAATTGGGTGCCCTCCTTTGCTTAGAAGCCCTTCTGGAAGCCTTCCAGGCCTCGCGGATGTGAGCCAGTAGCGCCCGCGGTCCCAGCCGGTCCCTCGCGGCGCGGCAGCCCTACTCCGCTCCGTCAGCACACGCGCCTGACCAGCTCACGCACCCCCGGGGCCCGGCCCGCTCCGCGTCCATCTGTCCCGCAAGCGCTGGCCGCCTAGAACGCCTCTGGGAGGCCCGGCTCCTCCGGCGACCCGCGTGCCTCCCCCACCCGCCGCCCTGGCACGGCGCGAGCCCCGCGGCCCGCTGGCGGCGCGTGGGAAGGCCGGCCGCCATCTTGCCCCACAGGAGCCTCACCATGGCGCCCGGGCTCCTGAGCGCGGCGCTGCTGTTCGTGGGGGGCGCTGTCCTGTACACGGAGCAGCCCTCGTTCTCGGAAAGGGGCCGGCGCGGCCCCTCGCGGGAGCAAGCCGCAGGTCCCCGGTGGCCGGAGGCCAGGCGTGGGGGGCTCGGGTCGCAGAGAGGGCACCCCGCCCAGGAAAAGAAGAGGCCAGACGCAAAGGGCATATCTGGTGATTCCTTTCTTCGGACCACAGCCTCCCTTGCCTTTCCCCCGCTGCTAGGGGTTCGAGTCTGGGTCCCTCCTTTTCCGTTGCTCCAACTGCCTTTAAAAATTTACAGACCTACGCAGTCTAATTATAACGATGGCAATAGCAGTACCAACAGTAAAAATGCCACACATTTGTGTAGGGCGTCTAAATATGCGCCTCAGGACACGCTGGGGCCTGTCATTCCCATTTTACAGACTAATAGTTCATTGGATTTCAGAGTTGAATTAGGGCTACAGGTGACCTTTTCCTACTGCAATGGAGAAAAATTAACCCAACAAGTTAAATGGCAAGTATTGGAACTTGTAGCTCTTGATTCACCAGTTCCAGGGTCTTAAATTGCCATTTCACATGGGGAAAAAACATAAAGCCTGGCCAGAGAAACATTTCATTTTTATACTTCTGGGGAACAGTTTTAAAATTAATGAATTATGTTGATGTGTTTCTTTTTGCAAGTAATCAATGAAGGCATGTTTATCATAACTCTCTTTTTTCCTCCCTCAAAATAGGGGCGTGCCTTAGGTATCAGTTTTTAAAATAGGAATTTAAAAGATTATATTAATGTATTAACATTAGGACACGCATTATCAGATGTTCAGTCTAAATAACATATCATTTTGTTTTTAGATTGTGGAACGGCACCCCTTGCGGATATGTTGGAAGGGTCTCGAATTGTCGGGGGCACAGATGCTCAGGTTGGCGCCTGGCCGTGGATAGTCAGCTTGCAGATTCAGTCTGGGAAAATCCTTACTCATGTGTGTGGGGGAAGCTTAGTGAGAGACAGGTGGGTCCTCACGGCTGCCCACTGCACCAGGGACACTAGGTACGTATTCAGAACACAACTATTTTATTCTCTTAGGGCATATTTTAAAGTGGTGGCAAAACATCTGTCTTCAGTCATGTTCGTTATGCTGTATGTTTGTAAGGGTCCATTATGCCTTATATGTGCTACACTTAATATCTTTTTGAAATGAATCCTTTAAGTCAGGCCGACAAACATTTTCTGTAAAGACATTTTATGTAAATATTCTAGGCTTTGCAGACCATGTGGTCTCTGTCACAAGCATTCAACTCTGTGACTGTAGAACCAAAGTAGCCACAGACAATACATAATTAAATGAATGTGCTGTGATCCAATAAAACTTTATTTATGAACACTGAAATTTGAACAAAATACTATTTCGTCACTTTGGGTTTTCCCCCAACCATTTATAAGTGCAAAACAACATTCTTTATTAGCTGTGTGAAAATGGGAGGCAGGCCAGATTTGCCTTGTGGGTCGGAGTTTGTTGGACCTGGCTTTAAATAATGAAACTTTCTTTTAGCTTTTAAAATTATTGTAACTATGTCTTTGTCTTTCTCACCATTAGATCATGAGTTATTTGAAGACAAGGACTATATGTTTTATTTTGTATTCTTGGCACTAATATAGGACTAGACCACTTTATAGGAGACAGAGTAAATGCTGATTGAATGTAACGGATGATGTCAATCTTGGGTAACAGGATTTACCACAGTTAGACTAGAATTCATGACCCTCCTAACCATTTAATGTGAAGTCCTAGGATAAATCCTTTGGAACCCATGGTACCTGTCATACAGTCTCCCTTTAGTCTTTAATTTTTAAGACAACAGCTGTCTTAGAAAAGAATGAAAAGTCTTTAAGAGGAACTCACAACTTCAAAATTCAATTGAGGGCAACTGGCCTGACTGCCTAGGTTTTAATAAGTGCACTATATTGTTAAAGCATGGATTTCAGTTCTATCAATTGGCCTTTGGGGAGCAGAGATTAGAAAAATAGGCAGATACTGAAGTATAAATCAAGGGTACAGAAAGAGGTGTAGAGTAAAAGTTTCATAGTTAGGAATCAGTTCTTTCAGGTGTGGGTGTTTTATAACTGTTTTCTAACATGCTATCTTTAAAAACTGCTTTTCTCCAGCTTTCAAACCTTAAACCAAGGGGGGAAAGGTCTGCTTGGTATGGTTTGAAAATTCTTGGAAAAGCTCTTCCTGCTTACAAAGTCCTCACACTGTGCCTCACGGCAGGGAGACCTGTGTCCTAGTCTTCCTCTGACACTGCGGTACAGTGGCTTTAAGATTCCCAAACCTACTAGATGTAGGACCTTGGTCAAATGATACAGCTTTGTTAGAGTGTCAGAGGATCTTAGAGTTCAACGGGCCATTTTAAATGTCTAGTTCTTTACTCTGTCCTGTAAAGGAATCCTTCTTACAATATTGAAGTAAAGAGTTCTCTGGTCTGAAATAATTACCACTTCGCCCCATCAGTGCAGCTCAGTTGGTTGGAGCGTCATCCTGTAGCCAAAAGGTTATGGGTTCAACTCCTGGTCAGAGCACGTGTTTGGGTTGCAGGTTCAGTCTCCAGTCCAGGCACATAGGATCCCCGTACAAGTGCACCGAGGCAGCGGCGGGGCGGGGGGCGCACAACCGATGGATGCTTTTCTTTCGAATCAATGTTTCTCTCTCTCCCTTCCTCTCTCTAAAAGCAATGAAAAAATGTCCTCGGGTGAGGATAAAAAATAGTGTTGCTTCAGTGTACTGAGCCAGGCATTTCCTCATACATAATTTCCACTAATCTTTACAACCACTCCTTGCTGTAGGGAGACCTGGAGAGCCGGCACACGTAAGTGCCTTGCTCACAGTTCCAGGGCTGGAAAGCCACAAAATCAGGGATCAAATCCGGGTGGGTCAGAGTGAAAACCCACCCACATAACCAGAACTGCATCGTGTGGGTCTCTGCCCGAAACACCTGTGTGACGAGGAACCACTCCAGTGGGAGAGTCTTGTTTCAGTTCCCAGCGGCTGTAATTCCTAGAAAGCTTTTCCTTACGTTGGACTAAGCATCTTGGTTTTCTTCGTCTTCCGAAGCCATATATACTAAACCTAATTCCTCTTCCAAGCATTTGAAAATGACGTTCATATTCCACGTAACATTTCCAAAGACTCAAATCCTATTGATGTTTTTACCCCTTTACTCAACATTTACTGAATATACTAGGGACTGGGCTAGGTTCTAAGAAAGTAGACATCGCTGAGGCACAGCCCTACTTTTCTGGAGTTTCCTCCTGTCTCAGAGGACCAATGATGCCCCCTTCTGTTCCTCATCTCCCTTATTTCCTAAACACCGTGCCAACAATTACCCCCTATTCCCTCTTAAAACAACCACTTACCGAAGACCTGCTTTGACATTAGATCCTGTCTAAGGATGTTACATATAATTCTACATTAAAAGCCCTCCCACTAATCTCTGAGATAGCTATTATTATCCCCACTTTACACTAAAGGAATCCAGAAATCAGAGAGAGTTGGTAACTTGTCCAAGATCACACTGCTGTGAAGTGGCAGCCCATGGATTTAAACCCAGGTCTCAGAAACTGTACTGTTTCGTTGTATCTCATTGTCTCTTTAGTATTTTTCAATTTCTTCCTCTTGTTTCTTCCTACAGCCTTCAAACATGTTTGGGTCACCTCACCATTATTTATAAACAAACAACAAAACCTACCTGTTTCTGTCCTTCCCTTCACTGTCAGACTCCTTGAAAGAGAAATGCCAGAGAGATGCCCCTTTGCCTCATCTGCACTGACTCATAAAATCCCCACTGCAGTCTGATTCTATGGCCGAAGCACAGTCTGCCTGAACATCCCCTGCCCCGCTGAACCCGTCGACCTGCTCAGTCCCCACCCTGCTGGGTCTCTGTGACACTCCGCAAAGTTGATTGCTGCTCTCACGACTATCTTTCCTCTCAGTTCCTAAGACACCCTATACCTTTCTTACCTTTTCTCCACTTCCTTAGTAAGTCTTGGTAATCCTTTAAACGGCAATACTGTTTTCTAGAATTCCACCATTCATCCTCTAGCCTTACAATCTGCACTCTTTCCTAGAGAGATCTCATCTACTCTGTTTCTGCCATCGCTGCGCACCGCGGTTCCCGGGTCTCCCTAGCTGAGTCATACTTCCAGCTGCCCGCTACACGTACATACTGGAGTCGCATTCTCAACAAGTCCAGAAATTTAAGAATTTTTAAGTTTCTATTTTAAAATTAAATTTATTGGGGAGACATTAATAAACTTATATAGGTTTCAAGTGCACACTTCTATGATACGTGCTCTGGGTATCGCATCGTGTGCGCTCCACCCAAAGTCAAATACCCGCCCGTCACCACAGGTCCACATCTGACCCCTTATCCTTTCCTGCCCAGCCACCCCCTTCCCTCGTAACCACCACAGGGGGTCTGTGTCTGTGAGTTTTTGTTCGTTTTTCTTGTTTGTTCATTAGTTGCTGAAAATGAATTTTTAAATCTCTCTTTTAATCCTGTCCCTCCTCTCTCTCTCAGATAGCAGCATCACCAACAGCCCCGCGATACAGAGAGTTAGCCGACACTCTCTGTGCAGTAGCTGCAAATTTGTTTCTTCTGTCCCCCCATACTGCCCGCTGATTAGAAGTGGGTTGGACCATCAGTCTCCTTTTCCTTAGTTCATCACTCGCACCACTTCCACTCACCCAGCTGCTGTGACTGCCCTAAGGAGCGTGAAGTCGTGTCTCCTCGTGGTTTCGTTTTGCAGTTCTCTGATCACTAGTGATGTTAAACATCTTTCCACGTGCTTCCTGCCCATTTGTATATCATCTTCGGAGAAATGTCTTTTCAAGTCCTTTGCTCATTATTTAATTGGGCCGTTTGGGTTTTGTTGTTGTTGTTAGGTTGTAGGAGTGTTTTATATATTCTGGCCATTAATCCCTTATCACGTATATGTTTTCTGGATAGTTTCTCTTATTCTGTGGGTTGTTTTTCACTCTCTTGATAGTGGCCTTTGATGCACAAAAATTTTTAATATTTTTAAAAATTGATGTATAAATGACACACAATATTCTGTTAGTTTTAGTTGTATATCATAGTGATTGATATTTATACACATTAAGAAATGATCCCCACAATAAGTCTAGTTACCATCTATTACCGAAGTTATTATGATATTGTTACTGTATTCCTTATTTTGTACATTATATCCCCATGATTTATTTATTTTGTAACTGGAAGTTTGTACCTCTTACTTTTTTTTAATCCTCATCTGAGGACATTTTTTCATTGCTTTTAGAGAGAGAGAGAGAGAGGAAGGAAGAGAAACATTGATGCGAGGGAGAAGCATCAGTTGGTTGCCTCCTGTGCACACCGGGACCAGGGATTGAACCCACAACCTAGGTATGTGCCCTGACTGGGAATTGAACCCATGACCTTTTGGCATGGGACAATGCTCCAACCAACTGAGCCACACTGGCCAGGGCTAAGTTTGGACCTCTTAATCCTGTCCTTCCTGCATGCCCAACCCTCCCCACTCTGGTGACCACCAGTTTGTCTCCTGTGTCTGTAAGTCTGTTTCTGTTTCATTTTGTTTGTTTGTTTTGTTTATAAGTTTTTAATTTTGATGAAGTCCAATTTATCAAATTTTTTTTGTTTCTGTGGTTTTAGTGTCATATCCAAGAAATCACTGCCAAATTCAACATCGTGAAGGTTTTCTCCTGTGTTTTCTTCTAAGAGTTTTTATCATTTCACTCTTATATTTAGGTCATTATCTAGTTTGAGTTCATTTTTGCATACGGTGTAAGGTAAGGGTCCAACTTCATTCTTTTCAACGTAGATATCCAGTTTCCCTGGCACAATTTATTGCAAGCCTGTCCATTCCTCCACTGAACTGTCTTAACACTTTCGTGGAAAGTCAGTTGACCACATGGGCAAAGGTGCATTTCCGGGTTCTCTGTTCTTTTCTGTTGGGATTTATACCTGACCTGTGTCAGCACCACCCTGTTCAGATTACTGAGCTTTGTGTTGAGTTTTGAAATCAGAAAATGTGTGTCCTCCAACTTCATTCTTCTTTTTCAAAATTATTTTGGCTACTAGGGGGTCTCTTGATATTCTACATAAATTTTAGGATAGGTATTTCTACTTCTGCAAAGAACATCGCTGGGATGTTTCCTGGGGATTCCACTGAGTCTGTACAGAGCACTTTGGGTAGCACAGTCACCTTAACAACAGCGAGTCTTTCGAACCATGAATGTGAGGTGTTTCTCCTTTTACTTATGCAGTCTTTAGTCCCTTTCAGCAATATTTTGTAGTTTTCAGTGTATACAATCTTTTTTTAATCTTACAACCTGAATATAAACTGAAGTAGATAATATAAATTAAGTTTGGAAAAGAAAAGAACCATCCTTATTTCAAAGTAGCTTAAAGCAGAGTCAAACACAACACAACTTCTCTAGGCTTCCAAAGCGTACTGCCCAGTGCTCATCTGTCTGTGCTCCACGGCGCACACGAGTGACTCTGTTTCTCTGACTCCTGCCTGTGCTGAGCGTGATCATCACACATGCACACTCGTGTGCACATGCACACTCACACACTTGTCCCATCTGAAGGATGGAAAGGAATTCTATCATTCGTAAACAACCATGTAAGAAGTAAAAGTGCTTCCTTCCCAGTCCAATGACAGGTGTAACAGCTATAAAATGCTTGAGTTTTAATTGTTGATTTTTGACCTACAGAACATCTTTTGGTTTGATTTTTGGGTTTTTTCCCTTTTTGCCTGTTTTTAGTTTTTTGAGACTGTCAAGATCTCTTATAATATATATATTTTATTGGTATATATTAAAATATATATCGATATTTTTATTGAAATATATTAAAATATATTTTTAATTGATTTTTAGAGAGAGAGAAAGTGAGGAGGGAAGGAGGAGGAAAGGGGGGGAAGGGGAGGGGGAGGGGGAAAATGGAGAGAGATTTGTTGTTCCACTTAGTTATGCATTCATTGGTTGGTACTTGTGCTCTGACCAGAAGTCAAACCCACAAACCTGGCGTACTGGGACAACTCTCTAACCAACTGACCTACCTGGCCAGGGCTCCCATTAGTTGCTTCTTGTTTTTATGTTTAGTGTCATGCTTTATAAATCCTTTCTCATGTCAGTGTTATGTATGCACCTATATTTTCTTTCTGATTTCATTTTTATAATTTCCACACTAATTAAATATCCAAATGTTTCATTCCAAAATTTCAAAACTACCCAAGTAAAGGGAATAGTTTAGTGAACTCCCAAATGCCGATGACCCAGTTTCAAGTTATCAACTCATGCCTGATGTTTCATCCTCATCCCCACCAGCTCCCCCTCCAATTATTTTGAAGCAAGTCTCAGACATACTACAATGCACCTCTAAAAGTTAGGAACTTTTATCCAAAATATTTGTGCTTATATATTTAATCCATTTTGAGTTTATTTTAGTGTTTAGTGTTTTTCAAACATTTATTTAACTTCTCAAAGTAGTTAGGTAGTTATCCCAATACCACTTACTGAGTAATCCATGCTGTGTCCACCGGTAAGAAGTGCTGCCTTAGTCACACAAATTCTCTGATTCTCTTGTTGGACCTTTTGTTCTATAGCTCTTTTTCTCTTTCCCTACATCTTGTTATTTAGGTTTTCATTTGATGTGACTTTATGTCACATAAAAGAAAGATTAAATGTTTTGTTATTAATTAACACAAGAAAAACAAAAAGTAGTGGGAGACTAAGAATATTTACGTAAATAAAAATGTTTATTATAAAAACATTTACTTTCTTTTAGAGATCCTTTACTGTGGAGAGTTGTGCTTGGAACTAATAATATAGCTGGGCGTCATCCACACACCAAGATTTTAAAAGTTAAAGCAATCATCGTCCATCCAAACTTTGATGTGCAAACTTACGTAAATGATATTGCACTCTTTCATTTAAAAAAAGAAGTGAGGTATAATAACTATATTCAGCCTATCTGTCTACCTTTTGATGTCTTCCAAAACCTGGATCGAAACACAAAGTGTTTTATAGGTGGCTGGGGAAGAACAAAAGAAGAAGGTAATTATAGTCTGAATTTTATTGATACAATTTTTTTTCTGGTTAGTGAAGAGGGTGAATCCTTTTATACATTTCTTTATCTCTTTGTATTATGAGTTTGGACAATAGGCCTTTACAAACCAGTGAAAAGAAAATGTCTTTTTTTACTTTTTTTATAACTGAACTTATTAAGATGACATTGGTTAATAAAATTGTGTGGGTTTCAGGTGTACGGTTCCATAACACATCATCTGTGTGCTGCACTGTGTGTTCACCACCCCGTCAGGTCTCCTTCCATCACCATTCATCCTCTTTCACCTTTTATCCCCCCCATTTCCTGACCTCTGGCAATCACCACACAGTTGTCTGTGTCCATGAGTCTTTTTTTTCTTTGCCTAGTCCCTTCACAGTTCTCACACAGCCCCCAAGTCCCTCCCCTCTGACAGCTATTAGTTTGTTTTCTGTATTCATGAGTCTGTCTCCACCTTGTTAGTTGATTTTTATATTAGATTCCACATATGAGTGAAATCATGTGGTATTTGTCTTTCTCTGACTGGCTTATTTCACTTAGTATAATGTTCTCCAGGTCCATCCAGGCTGTTAAAATTTCCTTCTTTTTTTACAGCGGAGTAGTATTCCATTGTGTAAATGTACAGCAACTTTTTTATCCACTCATCTACTAATGGGCACTTGGGCTGCTTCCAAATCTTCGCTATTGTAAATAACGCTCCAGTGAACGTAGGGGTGCATCTATTCTTTCAAATTAGTGTTTTCAGGTTCTTTGGATATATTCCCAGAAGTGGACCTGCTGGGTCATAAGGCAGTACCATTTTAAATTTTTTGAGGTAACTCCATATTACACTCCACAGTGGCTGCACCAGTCTGCATTCCCACCAACAGTGCACAAGGGTTCCCTTTTCTCCACATCCTTGTCAGTACCTGTTGTTTGTTGATTTATTAATGACAGTCATTCTGACAGGTGTGAAGTAATATCTCATTGTGGTTTTATTTTGCATTTCTCTGATGATTAGTGACAACGAGCACCCTTTCATATGTCTGTTTGCCAGTGGTATGTCCTCTCTGGAGAAGTGTCTGTTCAGGTCCTTTGCCCATTTCTTAATTGGACTGTTTGGTTTTTTGGTGTTGAGTTTTGTAAGTTCCTTATACATTGTAGATATTAAGCTCTTATCACATGTATTGGCAAATATGTTCTCCCATTTCTGTGGGTTGTCTTTTCATTTTGTTGGTTTCCTTTGCTATGCAAAACTTTTTAGTTTGATGTAGCCCATTTGTTTGTTTTTTTGTTTGTTTCCTTTCCATAAGGCAGTATATCAGAAAAAGTTTTGCTACAAGAAATGTTCAAATGGCCTATGTTTTATCTAGGATTTTTATGGTTTCAAGTCTAACATTTAAGTATTTAATCCATTTTTAGTTTATTCTTGTGTATAGTATAATAGGTGGTCTAGTTTCATTTTTATGCACATATCTGTCAAATTTTCCCAACATCATTTATTGAATAGACTCTTTACCCCATTGTATGTTTTTGCCTCCTTTGTCAAATATTAATTGACTAAAAAGGCATGGGCTTATTTCTGGGCCCTCTATCTGTTCCATTGATCTAGTCTGTATATTTTTCTTCCTTGTGGGAGAGAGAAGTTTATCTTCTGAAGCAGAAATAGAGACGTTCTGTAGTTATATATACCAAACACTTGAACCTTTCTACGTTCTCAGAACGATGGATCTAAGTGTTTCTGTCTCTGCTGAGACTCATAGGTGACAGAGCCAGCCATGTGACAGAATTGCTTATCTTAACTAGTAAGCTTCTGGCTACAAGAAATCAACTTAGTGTTCTTTTAAATTTAATATCCTGTTTAGTATCAAACAGGTTGATTGCCATGTATTTTCTTTAACACAAAAGGGCACTAATTGTTGACTGGCTGAATTAATGGGAGAAATAAAAAAAATGTAGAAAATAGTCTCTGGCTTTGGAAGTAACAACCGCTCTCATTTGGGAGCATTATCCATGTTTCAAGCCCTGTTCTAAATAGAGATTAACCAAAGAACGTATGCGCACATGTGCAGAGCCCATGGACACAGACAACAGTGTGGTGAAGGTGGGGTGGAGGGGGGCAGAAGGGGAGAGAGTAGGGGGCATCTGTAATAGTGTCAACAATAATAAATAAATAAATAACTTTTTTGTTCTTATCCTCCCGATATTCCTATTAGGGAATTAATATTATTATTTCCTTTTAATAGATCAGGAACTGTGGATCTTAAAGGTTGAGAAGCCGGGACTCAAATCCAGGTCTTTTTGATTCTAAAGCCAGAACATTTAAGTACTTCATTAAGTACAAACTGCTCTTGAGGCAATGAAAGTCCAGTCAGCAGTATATGAGATCAAGCGCTGAGGCTTTTTTCTGTTCCTCGCAGAAACCAGCCATTTTAATATTAGTGGGTTATATAGGCAGGACAGAGATAAATGTATGAGAGATTATGCATTATCGGTTCTTTTCCTCTGTTACTATTGTACTTTCCAAGGAAAGCAACATGGTATAGGGAAAGAGCACTCGCTTAAAAATCACAAACCTAAATCTGAATCTCAGCCCTGCTATATACTAGCTGAATGGCCACTGGCAATCACTGAGTCTTTAACAATGAAAAATGATAGGAGCAACTGCTATTTATCCTGGACACGCATTTTAATGCATTTCTTTTTTAAAAAAGATTTTATTTATTATTTTTATTCTTAGAAGGGAAGAGAAGGAGAAAGAGAGGGAGAGAAACATCAATGTGTGGTTGCCTCTTGTGCTCCCCCTAATGAGGGCCTGGTCTGCTACCCAGGCATGTGCCCTGACTGGGAATCAAACTGGTTTCCCTTTGGTTTGCAGGCTGGCACTCAGTGCACTGAGCCATACCAGCCAGGGCATGCATTCCTCATTTAACACCCATAACAATAATATGAGAAATACTATAACATGGATGAATAAACTGAGGTTTAACAAGGTTAGCATGGAGGGCACAGACATCTATGAGCCCACAGGTCCCAAGGCACTGTGGCCGTGCACGTGTCTCAGCTGCGGTTGTGTGGTTGCAGGTCAGCCCCCATGCTGAGGACCCATCTGGAAGCAGCTCCCCCACGCAGCCCAGCCAAGAACCATACAGACTTTCGATGAGTGTTGAGTACCTTTGAGTACCTTGTTGGAAGGAAAAACTGGCATTGTCATTAAAAATGATTGATCAGTCAAAATCATGATGTGTTAACTGCCAACTTTTCTGTAACCAACTGTAGTCAAATAGATAAAATCCCTATATTGACAATACAAAATAGTTCTAAGTATGGTAACTTTGTTAATGAGGATAAATGAAGAATGACCTTTCTCAAACTTTGAAGATGGGATAGGGTTACTTTTGGAATGTTTGAAAGTAAATTCAGAGTGGAGTGTGCGCCTGTGGTTGCATGCTCTTTTTGTTTAGATGTCTCTGGGAAAACCTCTTTAAATCAAGCCCTGTTGCAACTTGGAGGACTTAACCTTAAACAATTGGACAGAAGAATGTACTCATCTTGTCATTATATCAGTTAAAGTTACCACTAAAACATTAATCTGTGGCTATCCAGTTGTAAAAGCAGAATATTTTACTGAATTTCTTAAAGCACTCAGTCCAAGAAACAGCTTCCTCAAATTGGAAGTTTTTACCCACCCATTGATGAGCCAGCTATCGGAAGTAAAAATGCTGATCTGTCAGGGTGACAGGAAAGAAAACAGGTCTTCAAAAGGAAAACATCTGCATTTCTGAATGCCAAGCCCCATAAAAAATTAAGTTTGGCTGTTGCTTTTGGAGGAGGAAGTGCGAGGTTGATAACAGAAGAAAAAGAAGATGATAGTTTCTTATCAGCTCCTGAAAATTGTGTTGATGTAGGAATAACAAATGTATAGGCCTTAATTTCTGACTCTCAGAGAAAACTGATTCACTCAATTATGGATATGGTCCAAAGGCAGGGTCTCAGACCTATTTCAAAAGCAGATGTTGGATTGGCAGTTATTTTCATGACTAGAAAGAGTTACTGTGACCATCAGGGCCAGCCCAGTGTAGGATTCAGGACAATGAATCCAGCACCAAACCTTCCCACGATCATCAGTCAGAGAAGCTCATGCCAAGTGCCCCAGTGAACACTACAGCATTGTAGCCAACACAGTCAGAGCGAGCAGACACATGTGTGGGATTGAGTGAAGGGCCAAAAGAAATAAAAATCTCAGAAAGGAACAAATATTAAGAATGCCTTCACTGGAAACATCCACTGTGAAGGAAATGCCCAAATTAAGCTCTGAATATAATACTGTAATATCAAATATTCTGATTAGGATGAAAATTCCAAACTATCAGCTTTCACCAACTAAGCTCCTGGATATAAGTAGAGGTAGAAATCAAGCTTCCCAGCAGCCGCAAACCCCATCAGAAACTACTTCCAGCTATCCACCAAGAAAAGGGAAAGGGATGAAGAAAATGAAGAAGTTTCTCCCATCTAAATCAGCAAGAATGGAAAGGTTTTGTTCTCATTCAGAATAAACACAACTTGATACACCCTCAATACAGAAAAATAAGGAGCACCATCTATCTCTGAATGAGCCTTTGGGGGAGGAAATCAGATAACTTATTTACCAATATAGATTCAAAATCCACTGTGAAAAATTCTGCCAGTAAATCTCTTTCTACTGAAAAACTAAGATTAGAAAAAAAGGAAATGATGATTTAGCCATAAAAAAAATGAAATATCAGAACAATTATTCAAGAACACAGAGCCAGAGTTAGACATTGAAGTGAAAGTTCAAAAACAAGAGGGGACAGAGCCTTTGGGGATCTCCAAGGCAGGTCAAACAGTGTTAGCCAGGTTGATGGAGTCTCAGATATGACACCAGCTTGCCGACTCTGGGGGGGAGGATTTAGCCAAGGAACAACGGCCTCTGTTTGCCTTGATGCTAGACACTTCAGTTTCTCCCTGTATACCACTGGTGCCTTTGAAGCTGCCACCTCAGTGCTGGAGCTCAGAAGGAGTGAGTCTGAGTAGGAATCTACGTTGTCTACCTGGCAGGAAACACATGGAAAGTTCCAGACTGGCGAAAGCTGAGGTATGAAGGTGTCTGACTCACGCCTCCTGCCACCAAAGTGTCCCCCTCATCAGCCACTTGCCAGGCAACGTCACAAACAGCTTTGTTGACTCTGTTCCCCTAAAATCTCAGGTGTACTAAAAATGCCACCCAGGACTTCCGGCCAAGATGGAGGTATAGGTAGACACACTGTGCCTCCTTGCACAACCAAAATAAGGACAACGACAATTTAAAAACAAAAAACAACCAGAACTCACAGAAAATTGAACCGTATGGAAGTCCAACAACCAAGGAGTTAAAGAAGACACATTCATCCAGATGGTAGGAGGGGCAGAGTCAGGCAGCCGGGGCAGAGAGGACTCATGGCAAGGCGGCGGCTAGCAGACTGGGTTGCACATGGCAGCAGATTGTGGAGCTGGTGGTCCCACATTTGTGCGCAGATACACCGGGAAAAACTACTGGGGAGCAAGACAGACCACGTGGCCCAGAGCTCCAGTGCCGGGAAATAAAGCCTCAAACCACTCATTGAAAACACCTGCAGGGGTTGAGGTGCCAGGAGAAACTCCCAGCCTCATAGGAGAGTTGGTTGGAGGGATCCACAGGGTCCTAGAATGTACACAAGCCCACCCACCAGGAATCAGCACCAGAAGGGCCCGCTTTGATTGTGGGTAGAAGGGGAGGTAACTGAAAACCGGCAGAGAGCAGAATAAGCAGCACTGTTCCCTTTCGGACTCCTCCCCCACATACAGCATCACAACACAGTGACATGGTTGCCCCGCCCTAGTGAACACCTAAGGCTCTGCCCCTCACTACGTAACAGGCATGTCAAGACCAAAAAAAAAAAAAAAAAAAAATGGCCCAAACGAAACAACAGATCAAAGCTCCAGAAAAAATGCAACTAAGTGATGAAGAGATAGCCAACCTATCAGATACACAGTTCAAAACAATGGTAATCAGGATGCTCACAGAATTGGTTGAATTTGGTTGCAAATTAGATGAAAAAATGAAGGCTATGCTAAGGGAAATAATGGAAAATGTACAGGGAACCAACAGCAATGGGAAGGAAATTGGGACTCAAATCAATGGAGTGGACCAGAAGGAAGAAAGAAACAACCAAACAGAAGAGAAGGAAGAAACAAGAATTCAAAAAAATGAGGAGAGGCTTAGGAACCTCCAGGACATCTTTAAACATTCCAACATCCGAATTATAGGGGTACCAGAAGGGGAAGAAGAAGAGCAACAAGAGGAAAACCTATTTGAACAAATAATAAAGGAGAACTTCCCCAATCTGGCCAAGGAAATAGACTTCCAAGAAGTCCAAGAAGCTCAGAGAGTCCCAAAGAAGCTGGACCCAAGGAAGCACACACCAAGGCACATCATCATTACATTAGCCAAGATTAAAATGAAGGAGAGAATTCTAGAAGTAGCAAGAGATAAGGGCACAGTCACCTACATAGGAGTTCCCATCACACTGTCAGCTGATTTCTCAAAAGAGACCTTCCAGGCAAGAAGGGGCTGGAAAGAAGTATTCCAAGTCATGAAAGGCAAGGACCTACATCCAAGATTGCTCTATCCAGCAAAGCTTTCATTTAGAATGGAAGGGCAGATAAAGTGCTTCTCAGATAAGGTCAAGTTCAAGGAGTTCATCATCACCAAGCCCTTATTATATGAAATGTTAAAGGGATTTATCTAAGAAAAAGATAAAAATATGAACAGTAAAATGACAGCAAACTCACAGATATTAACAACCACATCTAAAACTAAAACAAAAACAAACTAAGCAAACAGAACAGGAACAGAACCACAGAAATGGAGATCATATGGAGGGTTAGCAACAGGGGAGTGGGAGGAGGAGAGAGGGGGAAAGGTACAGAGAATAAGTAGCATAGACGGTGGGTAGAAAATAGACAGGGGGAGGGCAAGAATAGTGTGGGAAATGTAGAAGCTAAAGAACTTATGACACACGGACATGAACTAAAGGGGGGGAATGTGGGTGGGAGGGGGTGTGCAGGGTGGAAGGGAATGATGGAGAAGAAATGGGACAACTGTAATAGCATAATCAATAAAATATATTTAAAAAATGCCAAAAAAAATTATGGGAGTAATGATGCCCATCAGATAGTGGTTTGGAGGGTTAAGCTGACTCTCCAGCAACACAGTAGATTCCCTGTACACACCAACCTTCCCACTAAAAATTATTTAAAAGGTAAAATACATAGTCCTCGGACTATGTATTAGTCCAAGGGCACATACGCAGGTTGCGGGTTCGACCTGGTCAGGGTGTGTAAGAGAGGGCAACCAACTGATGTTTCTCTCTCACATCGACATTTCTTTCTCTCAACAATGAAAAAAATGTCCTCAGGTAAGGATAAGAAAAATAAATAAAAAAGAACAAAAAAAAAAAAGCCCAAAATGAATAGAAGTAAGGGAATAATAAAGAGCAGAGTGGAAATAAAAGACTCTAAAAAACATACAATAGAAAAGTCAATAAAACCAAGAGCATACGCCTTGAAAAGACAAACAAAATTGATAAACCTTTAACCAGATTTGTCAAAAGAGAGAGGCACCAAATGAATAAATACAGAAATGAAAGAGGAGTGACAGCTGACACCACAGAAATACAAACAATTATAAGGAAATACTATGAACAATTAAATGCCAACAATTTGGACAACCTAGGAGAAACAGACAAACTCCTAGAAGCATACAGCCTTCAAAGACTGAATCAGAAAGAAACAGAAGATCTGAACAGACCAATAGCTACTACCAAAATTAAGTCAGTAATCACAAACCCCCAACTACCAAAAGCTCTGGACCATCGGGTTTCACAGGTGAATTTTACCAAACATTCAAAGAAGGATTAACACCTGTTCTTCTCAAACTATTCCAAAAAGTGAAGCAAAAGGAAGGCTCCCAAGCTTATTTTATGAGGCCAGCATTACCCTGATTCCAAATAGACCAAGATAACTACAAAAAAGGGGAATTATAGCTCAGTATGACTGATGAACATAGATGCAAAAATCCTCAACAAAATACTAGCAAACCAACTTCAGCAATACATTAAAAAAATCATACATCATGATCAAGGGGGATTTATTCCTGGGATGCAAGGAATAAATGACTTATTGATTGATAAATGATTATAAATGATTTTTTATTTAGTATCCACAAATCTCTTAACCTGATACACTACATAAAAGAAGGATAAAATTCATATGATCCTATCAAAAGATGCAGAAAAAGCATTTGACAAAATCCAGCATCCATTTATGATAAAAACTCAGCAAAGTGAGAACAGAGGGAACATACCTCGACATAATAAAGCACGTATGACAAAACCACAGATAACAGCATACTCAGTGGGAAAAAACTAAAAGTGTTTTCCTTAAAATCAGAAACAAGAAAAGGAAATCTGCTTTCATCACTTCTATTAAACATAGTACTGGAAGTCCTAGACCAGCCAAGAAAAAGAAAGAAAAGGCATCTAAATTGGAAAGTGGAAGTAATATTGTCATCATTTGCAGATGACATGAAACTATATTGAGAACACACTAAAGATTCCACAAAAAAACTATTAGAGCTAATAAACAAGTTAAGCAAAGTAGCAAGATACAAATTTAATAATCAGAAATGGGTTGCATTTCATACATCAATAACAAACTATCAGAAAGAGAAATTAAGAAAACAATTGCATTTTACATTTGCATCAAAAAAGTAAAATACCTAGGAATAAAATTAACCAAGGAGATAAAAGACCTGTGCTCAGAAAATTGAAGAAGGAAACTGAGAAGATATGAATAAATGGAAGTATATACTGTGCTCATGGATAGGAAGAACTAACATTTAAAATGTCCACACTCCCCAAAGGAATCTACAGATTTAATGCTATCCCTATCAAAATACCAATGGCATTTTTGAGAGAACTGGAACAAACAATCCTAAAATTAATATGGAACCACAAAAGACCCTGAGTAACCAAAGCAAACAGGAGAAAGAAAAACAAAGTTGGAGGTATTATGCTACCTGATATCAAACTATATTACAAGACTATAGTTATCAAAACAGCATGGTACTGGCATAAAAACAGACAGATAAATCAATGGAACAGAAGAGAGCCCAGAAATAAACCCATGCCTACTATGTGGCCAATTAACATATAATAAAAGAGGTAAGACTACACAGTGGGGTAAACACAGTAGTCTCTTCAGTAAATGGTGTTGGGCAAACTGGACAGATAGATGGAAAAAATGAAATTGGACGACTTCGTTTCACCATATGCAATAATAAACTCAAAATGGATTAAACACTTGCCCCAACTGGTTTGGCTCAATTGGTTGAACATCATCCTGCAAAGTGATGAAGGGTTGCCAGTTTGATTCCTTGTCAGGGTACATGCCTAGATTGTGGGCCCAGGCCCTGGTTGGGGGTGTGCAAGAAACAACTGATTGATGTTTCTCTCACACATTGATGTCTCTCCCTCTCTTTCTCATTCCCTTCCCCTCTCTCTAAAAATAATTAAATATTTTTTTTAAAAAAAAGGATTAAACACTTAAGTGTAAGCCTGGAAACCATAAAACTCCTAAGAGAAAACATGAGCACTAAATGGCAACACTGCTCTAGTAAATTTTTTACATGTCTCAAGGAAGGGAAACAAAAAAAAAACAAACTGGACGACATCAAACTAAAAGTTTTTACACAGCAAAGAAAACCATCGAAAATGGAAAAACAACCTATTGAATAGGAAGAAATATTCACCAATTACACATACTATAAAGGGTTTATTTCCAAAATATATAAGAAACTCATACAACTTAACCCCAAGAAGGCAAACAATTTAAAACAGGCAGGTAACCTGAATAGATATTTCTCCAACGAGGACCAATAGGCATATGAAAAGATGCTCAATGTCACTAATCATCAGAGAAATGCAAATTAAAACCACAATGAGATATCACCTCACATCTGTTAAAGTGGCTATCATCAATAAATCAACAAACAAGTGTTGGGGAGGTTGTGGAGAAAAGAGAATCCTCGTGCACTGGTGGGAATGCAGACTGGTACAATCACTGTGGAAAACTGTATGGAATTTCCTAAAAAAATCTAAAACTGAAACTGCCTTTTTAGGCAGATCTTTGTGAAGACCCTGACTGGCGACCCTCACCCTCGAGGCTGAGAACCCTGACACCATTAAGAATATCAAAGCTAAAATCCAGGACAGGGAGGGCATCCCGCCTGACCAGCAGCATCTGATTTTTGCAGGCAAACAGCTGGAGGACGGCTGCACTCTCTCAGACTGCAACATTCAGAAAGAGTCCTCACTGCACTTTGTCCCTCCTCTACAGACAGCATCATCGAGCCCTCCCTCCACCAGCTTGCCCAGAACTACAGCTGCGACAGCACCGTCTGGTGCAAGTGTAGCACCGGCTTGCAGTGCAGTGGGCGTATGCACTGTCCACTGCCACAGGAAGTGCAGCCACACCAACAAGCTCCGCCCCCAAGAAGGTTAAATAAGGTCCCTCCACCGCCTCTGGCCTGCAGGGCAGCCTTCTTTCTGAACCCCGTGACCCCAGGGCCTCAATAAAGTTTCCCTTTCAGTGACTGGAACATAAAATAAATAAATAAATGTACGGTTATCACATGACTCAACAATTTCACTCTTAGGAATATATCCAAGAGAAATAAAAATATATGTTCACACAAAACCCATACTTAGCTGTTCACAACGTTATTCGTAACAGCAAAGTACGAAAACATCTAAATGTCCATCAACTGTCATGAATAAACAAATTGCGGTGTATTCATACAGTGGGATGTTATCCTGCCATAAAAGGAAATGAAATACTGATAAAGCAAAACATTATGCTAAATGAAATAAGCCAGACACAAAGCCCATGTATTATATGAATCCATTCATATGATAAAATGTCCAGAATAGACAAATAAAAAGTGGGTCAGTAGTTGGAATTAAACTGTAAAGAATAAGATTAGCCTTGGCTGATGTGGCTCAGTGGATTGAGCACCGGTCTACAAACCAAAGAGTCGCTGGTTTGATTCCCAGTCAGGGCACATGCCTGGGTTTTGGGTCAGGTGCCCAGCAGGGGGCGTGCAAGAGGCAACTACACATTGATGTTTTTCTCCTCTTTCTCCTTCCCTTCCACTCTGTCTAAAAACAAATCAGTAAAATATTGTTTAAAAAAGAAAAGAATACCTAAGCAAATGGAATGGTATACTTTATGCTTGAACAAGAAGACTGAGTATCATAAAGATGTCAGTTCTATCTGAAAAACTGAAATAAAAACAAATCCAGGGAACAATAAACCCTAACATGAGCTCTGAGACCAGTAAAAACTTCAGTCTAAAAGATTCAGGGACAGCCAAGACAAACCTATGGATGAAAATCATGTTGGAGGAGTTGCCACCCAAAAATCAAAGTTTATTCTAAAACTATAATAACTAGTGTTATATTTGTGCAGGGAGATTCTAAGTGACGAGTGGAACAGAACAGAACATCCAGATGTGTGATTTTGGCCCCCTCTTCTACTCGCTCTGAAAATTTCTGGTGTTTTGACTATCACGGCACCAACACCGCACTGGTGTCCGTATTGCTCAGGTTCATAAACTGGGTGGTGGGTTCACAGGTGTTCATTTCATTACTGAATTCTATAACTTACATGTTACATATATTCTTTTATATGTGGCCAGTATTTCTGTAAATTACTCATTTTTAAATAAATGGCAGAAAAATGGTTGGGCTCTAAAAGCCTCAACCCAGGAATCTGAATGCTGCTGGCACACATTTTATTTCTACTTCCTACTCTTATTCTCTCTGTATGTTGACTGCCTGTCCTCAAAAGGCTGGAATGAGGGTAAAAAGTGCTTCTGTGGCAGCCCGGGTTGAAAAAGAATGCTGGAGCAGTATTCCAATTGGTTACACTTATACAAAACAGAGTCATGTCTAAACCAATCAGTGTCACCAGAGGATGGAACTCTGTGAATGAAACAGTTGGGTCATCTGCCCACCTGCAGTCAAAGGGACAATGTCTGTTACTAGAAAAGCTGGAGCAGTATCCGGGCCACACAAAATATTCAGCCGCCGCATGTGACAGCTGCAAGTCTGGGACAGGCTGCTAGGGTCAGATGCTGCTGTTACAGCAGTTCTGCTGTGCATAAATCTTACCGTGGCCTGGCCTCTAGTGGCTCCTGAAGTGCTGTTTTATATTTTCCTATGTTTTTCTGCAGCAAAGAACCACTTTGTGTTCAGGAATTAGCAGAGAAGTTAGGGGAGTACATAGATTAAAATGTGTTTTACTTTTCTGCACACCATCCTCTGAGACTTAGCATCATGGTAAAATTATTCACAACTTAAAAAAAAAATTATTCACAACTTAGAACATAAGAAAGATTGACATGAAAGACTTTACCTCTTCTTTTTTTTTTTTTAAGGATTTTATTTATTTTTAGAGAGAGGGGAAGGGAGGGAGAAAGAGAGGGAGAGAAACATCAATGTGTGGTTGCCTCTCACGTGGCCCCCACTGGGGACCTGGCCTGCAACCCAGGCATGTGCCTTGACTGGGAATCGAACTAACCACCCTTTAGTTCACAGCCTGTGCTCAGTCCACTGAGCTACACCAGCCAGGGCAGACTTTACCTCTTTAGTCCTTGATAATAGCTTTATTACTGATAGATCCTATTGTGAGACCTTCAAGAGTATGAAGACAGCAAAAATAACCTGGAATTCCTATTACCTAGAGATAACTGTCACCAACATTTTGGTAAATGTTCTTCCACAGTCTTCCTGGGCATACCTGCACATGTATATGGATGCAATTTTACATAATTGCTGCATCAGTCACTTTGGAAAGAAAACCTAGTAAACATAAATATTTAATATATCACTGTCAAATGCCTGCTCTCCCAAATAATTTATTGTATTTTTTTGTTAATAGGTAATGCTACAAGTATGTTACAGGAAGCACAAGTGCATTATATTTCTCGAAACGTTTGTAGCTCTGAGACGGATTATGGGTCTATAATCCCTTTAACTTCGTTCTGTGCAGGTGATGAAGATGGAGTCTTTGATACTTGCAGGGTAAGACCAGATATTTTCTGAAGCAAGAGGGAACCCGACCAGAGCCTTTGATTGCTTTCTGGTGAAGATGTGATTATAAAGTCCTACAAAAGTACTACATTATTTTTTCTCATTTGTAACTATACTAACAGTCCAAATCCTCTTGCTTCCCTGATTTGCATTGACTCTTCCTCTTCTTCATTACCACCTTTACTGAGACATAACTAACCTACACACAATTCACCCATTTAAAGTGCACAACTCAATGGGTTTTGGGTATATTTACAGAGCAGTGCAACCATCACCATACTCTAATTTTAGAACTTTTTTTGCCCTCAAAAGAAACCTCTCCCCAGTGTGATCGCTCCCCATTCTCCTCCCACCCACCCCCAGCCTTAGGCAACCACTAATCTTTATAGATTTGCCTATTCTGGAAATTCCATATGAATGGATTCCCAGGCATGTGCCCTGACTGGGAATTGAACCAGCGACCCTTTGGTTCACAGGCCGGCACTCAATCCACTGAGTCACACCAGGCCGGGTGTGCACTTATTGTCTGTCCTTTTTATCACAGCCATCCTTGTGTGAAGTGTTAATCTCATTGTGGTTTTAATTTGTATTGTCCTAATGTATAATAATGTTGAGCATCTTTATATGTGCTTATCAGCCATTTGTATATCTTCTTTGAATAAATGTCTGTTCAGATTCTTTGCCCATTTAAAAATTGAGTTATCTTTTTCCCAGTCAGGGCACATTTCTGGGTTGCAGGCCAGGTCCCCAGTAGGGGCTATGTGAGAGGCAACCACACATTGATGTTTCTCTCCCTCTCGTTCTCCTTCCCTTCCCCTCTCTCTAAAAATAAAAAAAAATAATAAAATATTAAAAAAAAATTGAGTTATCTTTTTATTATTGAGTCATGAGCATTCTTCATAAACTAGGGCTACAATTTTCTCCCATTCTGTGAACTGTCTTTTCATTTCCCTGGTTATCCTTTAGAGCACAAAAGTTTGGAATTTTTACGAAGTCCCATTTATCTACTTTTTGTTTTGAATCTTTCTTTATTCCTCTTTTCTTCAGTGCTTCTAAATCCATCGGCACTTCACTCCTAAGCAGTACCTCATGCTCGGATCTTTTCCTGCTCATTCTGATTTCTAGAAATCCAGAGTTTATCTTTCCTGTGTTCTTTTCCTTAAAAACCTTGCTGAATAAAATAGTAACGAATCCAATCTAACTGAACTGCATTCATAAGCAAAACATTCTCATTGTAAAAAAAAATAATCATTGAAGGCCTACCATATACAGAGAATTTGAAAACACCTTAGAAACAGTCTTTAACTTTCAGGCACCATAATAGGCAGCTCGGTGTCCTCATTGTCTTGAGTGACTAACATTGTTGGTAATCGTGTTTCAGTGAATACGCCGACAGTGTGGCATAAACCACCACGGAGATTTGTTACTTACAATGCTGTTGAGAGGATCCGCCATTTGCTCCTAATATCCTGCACCAGTCAAGGTTGGCACTTAGAAAGATGCCATTTCTCAAAAGATTCAGTTTACTCCTCTTCTCTAGCTAGCAAACCACACAGACCTAAAAGACTCCTTTGTATAAAAGTTGTACCTTTCACAAACCGCATTAAGCAACACAAGTATTCTAATAAACGGTGTTACCATATTCACACACATCCCATATTCTATTTCTCCTAATTGTACTAAAGAATCCAAACAATCATTTCTAGTATTCTGGTTCACAACTATGCAGATGGTACGTTTACCCCCCAGCTGTGTGGCTCCTGTAAACACCAGGCCAGACTGGATGTAACTGAATTCCTGGTGGAGATGGAATGTGAAACTGAAAATCTATCATCTTAATAACTCAGAAGTATATTGAAAATGTGTTTATATAAATGTATGTTTCATGTAATTAATTTATACCAACTTTACTATTATATAAAGACCATTAAAAGTAACTGACACTATTTTGGGACTTTTTTATAGGGCGATAGTGGTGGACCGTTGATGTGCTACCTTCCAGAACACAGACGATTTTTTGTAATGGGAATTACCAGTTATGGATATGGCTGTGGTCGAAAAAATTTTCCTGGTGTCTATAGTGGGCCATTCTTCTACAAAACGTGGCTGACAGATCACTTCAACAAGGCAATCAGTAAAGGCGTATTTAATATAAATATTCTACTTGGACATGCCCTCATTGCCTTATGTTCTGTTATTTTACTAGCAACTCTGTAAAAAAATTCTGAAGAACCTTTATCTTTCATCATGTCCCTTCCCATGTTCTACATAATGAAAGTAATTTATTCTTTGAGCAAGTTATTGCCCACTTTGAGTTCTCATGTGCGCATTTTGGGGGGAATGAAAGACTGACGTTTGAGATGCGTGATTGTAAGTTTGGCACCGAATCACACGCAGCCTTGATGTATCTTGATCGCTTTACTTTATAATCAGTACTTTCCTAGAGTTTGTATGAAATACTCAGTTTAAATACATATACTTTATGTATGTACATGCCAGATAATAAAGAGTTTGTAATTAAGATGGAAGTTGTTCTTACATGCACCACCCATGGACATGAACTAAGTGGGGGGAAACTCCTGGGAGGAAAGGGGGTGCCAGGCAGAGGGGGGACAAGGGAAAAAATTTGGAAAAACTGTAACAGCATAGTCAATAAAATATACTTAAAAAAAGAAAAAATGGAAGTTGTTCTTTCATTAAATTAATCGAGACTCCTTCCTTTAAAAGTTAGATTTTAAGAGTATTTTCTCAAACTGTTAAGACTTTCCTCCCCAGCAATAGTCATCAGTTTGACTCAAATAAACTCATAAAAGAGAAAAAAGAGGCCCCGGCCAGTGTGACTCAGTTGGTTGGAGTATCACCCCATAAACCAAAAGATCACTAGTTCAATTCCCTTTCAGGGCACATGCCTAGGTTGTGGGTTTGGTCCCTGACTGGGGCTCATAAGAGAGGCAACCAATCAATGTTTCTCTCCCTCTCTCACTCCCTTCCCCTCTCTCTAAGATCAATAAGCATATCCTTGGGTAAGGATAAAAAATAAGTAAATAAATGATTTAGATTTTATTTTAAAATGTGTATGATATATTTTTTTAATTATCATCTGGTTCTCAAAAATATTTGGAGAAATACCTATTATTTAAACTCTAATTAAAACTGTTTAATATTAATATTTGCCAAAGACCTTACATGTACAACCCATGGACATGAACTGGGGTGGGGGGAAATGCAGGAGGGTAGGGGGATGCAGGGTGGAGAGGAATAAAGGGGTGAAAAAAATTGGGAAAACTTAATAGCATAATCAATAAAATATACTTAAAAATAAGATGGTAAGTTATGTCTTACGTGTATTTTACCACAATTTAAAATATAAAAATAATTTAAAGCAGTTATTACCACAGTAGGTAAAGAAAAGCAAGAACCCACTGCATGATGTCTACAAGATGGATTTTAAATATAAAGATAAAAATAGGTTGAAATTTAAAAGTTGGAAAAAGTTAAGCATAAGAAGCATAAGGAGGGACTTCCGGCCAAGATGGAGGCGTAGGTGGACACACTGTGCCTCCTCACACACCCAAGATTAAGAACAACAAAGATTTAGCTCGGGCTGCGAACCAAAGTGTCGCAGGTTCGATTCCCAGTCAGGGTACATGCCTAGGTTGTGGGCCAGGTCCCCAGTGGGGGCCATGTGAGAGACAACCACACATTGATGTTTCTCTCTCTTTCTCCCTCCCTTCCCCTCTCTAAAAATAAATAAATAAAATCTTTAAAAAAAAAAAAAAAAAAGAACAACAAAGATTTAGAAACAAAAAAAAAATCAGATCTTCCAGAAAATTGAACTGCAAGGAAGTTCCACAACCATTCATCCAGACCTATAGGAGGGGCAGAGTTGGTGGCCCATGGAGAGGGATCTCAGCAGGAGAAAGCGGTAGTTGGCACTCCTGAGTGTGTAGGCAGCAGCTAGCAGACCCCAGGTGTGCAAGGGGCATGCAAGGCAGCTAGCTGACCACGGACACACATTCACACGCAGATAAACCAGGCGAAAATGGGGAGACAGACCGTGCAACCCAGGGCCCCAGTGCTGGGAAATAAAGCCTAAAAGCACTGATTAAAAAACACTTGTGGGGGTTGAGGTGCCAGGAGAGACTCCCAGCCTCACAACAGATTATGTTGGATTGACCCACAGGGTCCTAGAGCGTACACAGGCCCACCCACCTGGGAAGCAGCACCAGAACAGCCCAATTTGCTTGTGGGAAATGGCTGAAGGGACTTAAATACGAGAGAGGCAAAGCAAGCACCATTGTTTCCTCTCGGACCCCACCCCCATATACGGCATCACAACCCAACAACTGGGTTGCCACACCTTGGTGAACACCTAAGGCTCTGCCCCTTACTACATAACAAGCGCGACCAGACCAAAAAAGAAAAAGAAAAAAAAATGGCTCAAAAAAAAGAACAAATGCCTGGCTGGTGTAGCTCAGTGGATTGAGCACGGGCTGGGAACCAAAGTGTCGTAGGTTCGATTCCCAGTCAGGGCACATGCCTGGGTTGCAGGCCAGGCCCCTAGTGGGGGCCACGTGAGAGGCAACCACACATTGATATTTCTCTCCCTCTCTTTCTCCCTCCCTTCCCCTCTCTAAAAATAAAAATAAATAAATAAAATCTTAAATCCCTCTCTTTCTCCCTCCCTTCCCCTCTCTAAAAATAAAAATAAATAAATAAAATCTTAAAAAAAAAAAAAAGGAACAAATGAAATCACCAGAGCCAATACTTCTAAGTGACCAAGAGATAGCCAACGTATCAGATGCACAGTTCAAAGCCCTGGTGATCACAGAATTGGTTGATTTTGGTCACAAATTAGATGAACAAATGAAGGCTACAATACGTGAAATGAAGGAAAATGCACAGGGAACCAATAGTGATGGGAGGAAAACTGGGACTCAAATCAATGGAGTGGACCAGAAGGAAGAAAGAAACAACCAACCAAACAGAAAAGAATGAAGAAACAAGAATTCAAAAAAATGAGGAGAGGCCCTGGCTGGTGTAGCTCAGTGGATTGAGTGCGGGCCTGCGAACCGAAGGATCGCGGTTCGATTCCCAGTCAGGGCACATGCCTGGGTTGCCAGGCCAGTTCCCGACAGGGGACATACAAGAGGCAACCACACATTGATGTTTCTCTCCCTCTCTCCTTCCCTTCCCCTCTAAAGATAAATAAATAAAATCTAAAAGAAAAAAAAAAGTACTAAAAAAAAAAAATGAGGAGAGGCTTAGGAACCTCCAGGACATCTTTAAACATTCCAACATCCGAATTATAGGGGTACCAGAAGGGGAAGAAGAAGAGCAACAAGAGGAAAACCTATTTGAACAAATAATAAAGGAGAATTTCCCCAATCTGGCCAAGGAAATAGACTTCCAAGAAGTCCAAGAAGCTCAGAGACTCCCAAAGAAGCTGGACCCAAGGAAGCACACACCAAGGCACATCATAATTACATTAGCCAAGATTAAAATGAAGGAGAGAATTTTAGAAGCAGCAAGGGATAAGGGCACAGTCACCTACAAAGGAGTTCCCATCAGACTGTCATCTGATTTCTCAAAAGAGACCTTCCAGGCAAGAAGGGGCTGGAAAAGAAGTATTCCAAGTCATGAAAGGCAGGGACCTACATCCAAAACTGCTCTATCCGGCAAAACTTTCATTTAGAATGGAAGGACAGATAAAGTGCTTCTCAGATAAGGTCAAGTTCAAGGAGTTCATCATCACCAAGCCCTTATTATATGAAATGTTAAAGGGACTTATCTAAGAAAAAGAAGATAAAAAATATGAACAGTAAAAAGACAGCAAACTCACAGTTATTAACAACCACACCTAAAACAAAAGCAAACTAAGCCAACAGCTAGAACAGGAACAGAAATACAGAAATGGAGATCAGATGGAGGGTTAGCAACAGGGGAGTGGGAGGAAGAGAGAGGGGGGAAAGGTACAGAGAATAAGTAGCATAGACAGTAGGTGGAAAATAGACAGGGGGAGGGCAAGAATAGTGTGGGAAATGTAGAAGCTACAGCACTTATGACACATGGACATGAACTAAAGGTGGGGAATGTGGGTGGGAGAGGGTGTGCAGGGTGGAGGGGAATGAAGGGGGGAATGGGACAACTGTAATAGCATAATCGATAAAATCAAATTAAAAAAAAGAAGCATAAGGAGTGACTAAATGCATGTCAAACAATATAAACATCAGAACAAAAAGAAAAACTAAAAACAAAGAGGGACACTTCATAATGAGAAAAGCAAAAATATATCAGGCAGCTATAACTATTATAAATATATTTATGTCTAATAATAGAGCCCCAAAATACATGAAGCAAAAACCGAAATAACTAAAGGGAGAAAAAGTTCACAATCATAATTGTAGGTGTAATACATCTCTCTAAATAATTGATAAAGCAACTAAGTAACAAGGAAACAGAAGATCTGAATGACATTTTAAGCTATGTTAACCTGCCCTGGCTGGTGTGTCTCAGTGGACTGAGTGCCAGCCTGCAAAGCAAGGGGTCGCTGGTTTGATTCCCAGTCTCCCAGTCAGGGCACATGCCTGGGTTGCGGGCCAGGTCTCCAGTAGGGGGCGAGCCAGAAGCAACCACACATTGAAGTTTCTCTCCCTCTTTCTCCCTTCCCCTCTGAAAATTCAAAAACAAAAAAAACTACATTAACTTGACATTCATGGACCGTAAGAAAAAAATGTATAAATTGAACTTTATTAAAATAAAAGACACATCTAAGAAAATGAAAAGGCAAGTTGGCTATGGTCTGGGAGCCAATAGCTGACACACATGCATGCCCTTTATTCTGTGTGTGTTCTCTACGTGTTCTGCATATTGGCCCTCGGTCAGATAACAAAGAACGTGGCTGTTTTGCTAGGTGAGTTGCAGCTAACAAGCTAATATTACAAATCCTTTACATTCACAAATATAGTTTAAATATGGGAATTTTAAGGTAAAGCATATTTGTTCTTCGTAATTACCTTCAGATGTGATTGAGACTACGCTACTACACATAATTAGGTATGCTGTTGTGCCTAATCAATTCCAGTTACCATATTTTACATTTACTGGTCATCAGCAATATTTTGTATGTATTGGTCATTAAGCTCCTAAAGAAATATCAATCCAACAAACTAGATGCATTTAATATTCTTTAAAGACAGATAAGCTGAAGGAACAAGTAGCCTCCCTTGCTATCTTACTCTCAAATTCCTGACAGAACTTTGTCAAAAAAATAACTACCTATCTTGTTAAACATCAAAAAAATCCAGCCCTGGCTAGCGTGGCTGAGTGGTCGAGTGCCGGCCTGAGAATCAAAGGGTCGCCAGTTCGATTCCCAGTCAGGGCACATTCCTGGGTTGTAGGCCAGGTCCCCAATATGGAGCATGTGAGAGGCAACCACACATCAATGTTTCTCTCCCTTTCTTCCCCTCTCTCTAAAAATAAACAGATAAAATCTTTGAAAAAACCCACAAAATGTTTCCAAGATAATGCATTCCTTATTCAAAATCCAAAAATAAATAAAGGCTTTCTAACTGAAAGCACCTATATTCCCAGACTAAGTGAACATTAAAAACACAAAACTTAAGGAAAAAAGTCCTGCTAAATAATCCACTGAGTTACATTAAGTATTTTCTACCTAACACTTTCTCAAATTCAAAAGATATGTATTTCCTCAGAACATGTCAACAAGAGTTCATTTCAAACCGTTTAGCCTGTGTTATGTCAACACAGCAAGATTCCATGGCTACCATAAGTCATAGTAGTTGACTATGAAATTTCTCAATCTTCTTTCCATCTTGAGCTTGGTGGGTCTATATACCAAACAAAGTAAATACATTACTGTTACATTAATACACAGACTCTTATAAGAACACCTACATTTGAGCACCACATGCACTTTCAGAGTCGGCAAGGTAAGGCTTATTAGCTGCATGGCTGAACTTCTCCCAGGCTGGGACTGTGGCATTATGGGCCAGGACGGACAGGAAGTGGGAAAGGCTGCGAGACCAGAGGTGTTAGAGACCGACATGCCTCTTACAACCACCAACAAACTCAATGGAGAAAAGACGGATTAAAAAATGAATGATGTTGGGTCAACTGAGTAGCCAGTTGAGAAAAAGGAAAAACCTGTAATTTCTACTTATTCCAAGGATAAATTCTAAACTGGGATCAAGGATTTAAATGCAAAAAAAATAAAATCACAGCCCTGGCTAGGCGGCTCAGTTGGTTGGAGTGTCATCCCGCACACCAAAAGGCTGTGGGCTCCATCGCTGGTCAGGGCACATGCCTGGGTTTCGAGTTCGATCCTTGGTTGGGGCACCTACAGGAGGCAACCGATCAATGTTTCTCTCTCACATCAGTGTTGTTCTCTCTCTCTCTCTCTCTAAACCTTCCTCTATCTGTAAAACCAATAAACATATCCTTGGGTGAGGATTAAATAAATAAATAAAAATAAAACCACAACCATACTTGAAGGATCAATATTGTTAAAGTGTTCTTACTACCTAAACAACATACTGATTCAATGTAAGCCCTCTTGAAACACCAGTGGCATCTTTTCCAGAACTAGAACTAATTGTGAAATTTATATGGAACTAAAGATTCTAAATAGCCAAAGAAACCTTGAGAAAGAACAAAGTGAGAGGTGTCAGGCTTCCCAATTTCAAACTGTATTACAAAGCTACGCCACATACAAAAACAAACTCAAAAGGGTAAAGACTTAAACGTAAGACCTGGAACTATGAAACTCCGAGAAGAAAACTCAGCCAGTACACCCTTTGACATTGCTCTTAGCAATAGCTTTGTGGATATGTCTCCTTGGGCAATGGCAATAAAAGAAAAATAAACAAATGGGACAACATTGAACTAAAAAGTTTTTACAGAGCAAATGAAACCATCAACAAAACAAAAAGACAACCTGTTGAATGGGAGAAGGTATTCGCCAGTGATAAATTCTATAAGGGGTTAATTTCCAAAATACAAAAGGAACTCATATAACTTAATGCCACAAAGGAAAACAATCGGATTTAAAAATGGGCAGAGGGGACATAAAATACGAAGCAACAAGCTAACAAACAAACAAACAAATAAACACCCTAACAGATACAGAAAATAGTGGTCACCAGAGGGGAAAGAGAGCAGAGGAGGACAAAGCGGGTCAAACATGGGGAACACACAATACAGCAGGGGCGTCGAACTCCTTTTCACCAGGGGCACATCAGCTTCGCGGTTGCCTTCCAAGGGCCAAATGTAATTTTAGGACTGTGTACATGTAACTGCTCCTTAACTAGGGGCAAGGAGTTGGGCGCTGCCGCCGGGCAGAAACAAGGTGCCGGGGCAGATAAAACAAGGAGGAGGGCCGGATTCCACCAGCAGGCCTTGTGTTTGCCACCTGTGCAATAAAGTATACAGATGCCACATTATAAAACTGTACACCTGAAATTTATATACTATTAACTAATGTTACCCCAATAAATTTATTTATTTGTAATGGGCACAGGACCTGAGTAGACATTTCTCCAAAGAGGACATACAGATGGCCAACAGACATATGAAAAGATGCTCTATGTCACTCATCATCAGAAAAATGCAAATTAGCCCTGGCTGGTGTGGCTCAGTGATTGAGTACCAGCCTTGGAATCAAAGGGTCGCCTGTTCAACTCCCAGTCTACGCCTGGGTTGTGGGCCAGGTCCCCAGTAGGGGGCACTCAAGAGGCAACCACACATTGTTGTTTTTCTCCCTCTCTTTCTCCCTCTCTTTCCTTCTAAAAATAAATAAATAAATAAATAAAATCTTTTAAAAAAGAAAAATGCAAATTAAAACCACAACGAGACACCACCTCACACCTGTCAGAATGGCTGTTATAAAAAAAAAAAATCAACCAATAAAATAACAAGTGTTGGCCAGGATGTGGAGAAAAGGGAACGCTTGTGCACTGTTGGTGGGATTATAAATTGGTGCAGCTACTATGAAAAATAGTATGGAGATTCCTCAAAAAGTTAAAAATAGAGCTTCTGGGTGGGGGAAGATTAGAGGGTGGAGGGATCTAGCAAAAAGGAAAAAGGACTCGTGGACATGGACAACAGTGGGGTGACTGCTGGGGGGAGGGGAGTATAAGGGGACTAAAAGGTAATGGGAAAAAACACAATAAAGATTAAATCCAAAAATAGATAAATGAATAAATAAAATAAAATTATAAAATAATCAAAATAAAAATAGAGCTTCCATACCACCCTGTAATTCTACTTCTGGGTATTTATCCAAAGAAAACAAAAAACTAATTTGAAAAGATACATGCACCCCTATATTCATTGTAGCTACCTGCATTCATGGAGGCAACCTAAGTGTCCATCCACAGATGAGTTGATAAAGAATATATGCAATGGAGTATTACTCAGCATAAAAAAATGAAATCTCACCATTTTACGACATGGATGGGCCTTGAGGGCAGTATTCCAAGTGAAATAAGCCAGTCATTTGGAAAGTGATCGACAAATACTGTACGATCTCATTTCTATATATGTGGAATCTAAAGAACAAAGAAGGAACTCATAGACTGATACAGAGAACAGATTGGTAGTGACCAGAGGTGGTGGGTGGGGGATGGGCCAAAGGGGTGGCACTACTCAGGGAATAAAAAGACAAGCCACAGACTAGGAAACAGAATTTGCAAATCACATGGTTGGTAAATGCCTTAGAATGCACAAAGAATTCTTGACAACTTACTCTTAAAATGGGCCAAAGATTTAAATACTTCACCAAATAAGACACACAGATGTCAAATGAACCTATTAAAAGAGACTCAACACGATTAAACATTGGGGAAATGCAAATTAAAAGTACAATGAACCCTGACTGGGTGGCTCACTTGGTTGGGGCATCATCTGGAGCACCAAGAAGGTTGCGGGTTCAATCCCCAGTCACAGTGCATACAAGAGACAACCTATCAATGTTTCTCTCTCACATCAATATTTCTTTCTCTTTCCCTCTCTAAAATTAATTTTAAAAAATATCCTCGGATGAGGACTAAAGAAAAAAAGCTACGAGAGACCTCTATGCACCTCAAAAGTTGCTTAAATTAAAAGGACAGCTGTTCCAAGTGTTGGTGATGACATGAAGCAAATAAATCTCTCATACACTGCAAGTGGAGATATGGAATGGTACAACCACTTTAAAAAAATGTTTGGCAGTTTTTTAAAAAGTTAAATATACAACTATATTCAACTCGTAGGAATTTATCCAGGAGAAATGAAAGCATATGCCCATACAAAGACTTGTATACCTGTTCACAGCAGCTTAATTCGGAACGGCCAAAACCCAGAAACAACCCGAAGGCCCACCAGCAGGTGAGTGGATGAACGAAGTGCCACAGGCCCCTACAGTGGAATACGACTCGGCAGCAAAATCAGTGGGCGCCTGCAACAGCATGTGACCCTCGGAATATGCTGAGTGAAAGAAGCCAGACAAAAATGTCTATATTCTGTGATTCCATTTACATAAAATTCTAGAAAATGCAAACTAATCTCCAGTGACAGAAAGCACATCAATGGTTGGCTCAGGGTGGGGAAGGGAGGAGGAAGGGATCACAAAGGGGCAAGGGGCAACTTTTGGGCACAATGGCTGTGTTCGTTATCTTGATTAAGTGATGGTTTCACAGGTGTGTACATAATGTGTCAAAACTGATTAAACTGTATACTTTAAATAGGTAGTTTATTTTTTCATTTAATCAAAAGTATATATATATATTTTACATTCAATATTATTTTGTGTTAGTTTCAGGCATACAGCATCATGGCTAGACAATCATACACTTTACAAAGTGTTCTCCCTGATGTTTATACCTGGCACCATGCATAGCTACTATAATATTATTTTTTTAAAGATTTTATGTATGTATGTATGTAGAGAAAGGGGAAAGCAGGGAAACATCCATGTGTGGTCACCTCTCACACGGCCCCCACTGGGGACCTGGACCACAACCCAGGCATGTGCCCTGACTGGGAATCAAACCAGCGACTTTTTGGTTTGCAGGCCCGCCCTCAATCCACTGAGCCACACCAACCACGGCTATAATATTATTGACTATATTCCCTATGCTGTATTTTTTATATCCCTGTGACTATTCTGTAACTACCAACTTGTACTTAATCCCCTCCCCTTTCTCACCCTGTCCCCCAACCTCCCTCCCCTCTGGCAACCGTCAATCTGTTCTCTGTATCTATGAGTCTAAATATTCATAGTTTATTACATGTCAGTTCCACCCCAAAAAATGTTGTTAAAATGGAATGGATATAATTATATTTATAAAATACATGTAGCACATTACAAATAATAACAGAACATTCTCTGTATCCATCACCCAGTTTTAAAAAGTAAACATAATAATTATTTTTGAAAATTTCCATATTCCCCTACCAGTCTAAAAGTCAGGTTTTCCTACTAAAAAATGGATGTCAAACTACTTTTTGAATGCTTGAGATTCTCAAACATGAATATTCTGGAGAACTACTTTTAATCTAAATTGACCGAATAATACGGTAGTGCATAATTTGAAGTTCAAACTTGCCCTTTACCGCTGACCAGTGTGCGTCCTCCAGCAAAGCACAGCAAAGCAAAAGGTCACCAGTTGGACTCCTGGTCCGGGCACTTGCCTGTGTTGAGGGGTCAGTCTCTATGAAAAGCAACCAATCGATCTTCTTTCCCTCTCTCCCTTCCCTTCCCCTCTCTCTAAAAAATAATAAATAAGAAAGGAACAAACGAACTTGTCCTTTAAAAATGAGCAGCCCAAAACAGTGACTTAAAAATAATTTTGTCGAGTTAGGGTCTGGAAGTCTTAGAACAGATTGCAAAAGGGAAAAAAAAATCTTGATAACTAGCCAGTAGGCCTGTCTTTTCGATTTCCTTCTCCTCGAAGAACACTGGGGAAGGGGAGGACGAGGGAGCGGGGAGAAGGGCGGAGCCAGAACAGGAGGGGATGTAAAGGATCCCTGGCTGCCTTCTTCTGATTGCAGTTTAACCAGGTCCCGCCCACGGATTCTGTTTTCTTTATAGAAAGCATTGGAAGACCTGGATAGGGAGTAAGTTCACTGTGCATAGAAAACTGCGGTAGCTTCCAAGTCCAGAGAAGGGGGAGCAGGAACAGATTTGGACAAAGGGATTGTAATCGCCTTTCCATCAAGGAAAAACTAGGAACCTCATTTTGCTTCAAGAAAACAAGCTATGAGTCAGCTTTTGCCAAAGGTCTATTAAGTGGGTGAAATGGGCCTTTTGCTGCTAATCTGACCTCAGCTGCAGCTTTCTCTTGTAGCATAGCCTGTTCCCTCCTCTGAAGCTGATAGGCTCTGGACTGGGGCTGAACCTTGCCTCCTGCAGTTAAAGGAGACAGGTTTCCAAACGGGCTTTTTCTCTTCGCAGTGATGGCGCTTACCATCTTTATCCTCCGGCTAGCCGTCTGCATCCTGGTACTTCCCCTGTACTTGCTCAACTTTCTGGGCTTGTGGAGCTGGATCTGCAAAAAATATTTCCCCTACGTCTTGATGAAGCTCAGTGAGACGTACAACAAACAGATGGCCAGCAAGAAGCGCGAGCTCTTTAGCAACCTACGGGACTTCACAGGCCCCTCCGGGAAGCTCTCCCTGCTGGAGTTGGGCTGTGGCACCGGGACCAACTTCAAGTTCTATCCGCCTGGATGCAGAGTGACCTGTGTTGACCCCAACCCCAACTTTGAGAAGTTCTTGATCAAGAGCATTGCTGAGAATCGAGAGCTGCAGTTTGAGCGCTTCTTGGTGGCCGCCGGGGAGGACATGCACCAGGTGGCCGATGGCTCCATGGATGTGGTGGTCTGCACCCTGGTCCTGTGCTCCGTGGGGAGCCAGGAGCGGATTCTTCGGGAGGTGTGCAGAGTGCTGAGGCCGGTGAGTGAGGGGGTGTGAGGAGGGCTGGTTAGTAGCAAACACCATCACCAAAGGCATTCCTATCAATTTCAGCTAAATTCAACAGTCTAAGGTAAAAAGTAAACTAGAGAAGACACTATTGAATTTTTAAAAAATCTTAAGAGTGGGAAAGAAGCTGTAAAGGGAAAGACCGATAACTCTGAATACATAAAATTTTAAAACTGCAGGGAAAAAAACTACTACAAAGTTAAAGTAGAAGAACTTAGAAATTCTAAGTATTTGCCAGGGATGATAGACAAAGGGCTTAACTTCCTTCATATTAAAAGACATTACAAGTCAAAGGTCAATAGGATTTTATAAATCAGTAAGAGAAACAGGAGAGACAGCTGGTGAGTCCAGTGGCCACCGCGGGGAGAGGAGAGCCCAGCGGAGATGGAGGCCCACAGCCTGGCGCCCACTACCACCCCCGGGTTGCAGCGCCGCCTCCCCGCCCTGCCGTCCCCGCCCACTGCCTACGGAGCGGTGGCGGAGGCCGTGTCGCCTGACCGGCGGGAGCAGCTGGGCGCCTGCGTCTGCTCCTTCGGCTTCCACTGCTGTGGCCTCGGCCAGGATCCCGCTGTCCACGACCAAGACCTTAGCCACCTGAACGAGGAGCAGCCGCAGCCCGTGGCCGTGAGCGTGGAGGGCCCCAGCCGGCCCTGGCCCAGTGTGGCGTTGTTTACAAATTCGAGGCAAGACCCCCACCCGCAGAAAGATTATGACTTGTTTTATGTTGTGGCCTGGAACTGAACTCCTAATGTGCTCGAGAAAGGACTCGCACCAGCTGTCCCCGTTCGTTCCAGTAAAGAAGTTCTCGATATGGAAAAAACTAGTGTGGGATTTGACCCTGCACTTGTCGCTGCCATTTCCGTTACCACTGCACCTGAACTGGGTGATGAGGCGTTTTTTGTAGCGGCCTGTGGCAGCGCGCTCCGCCCATTTGACAGTGCTGGCTGGTGTGTGCTGGTCTCGGACTTGGTGACCCGCTCTCAGTTTTGTCTGGCTGTGCCGCCACCGTCATCCCCAGGGTCTACACCTACTATGTCTCCACTGCATTATTTGCCATTTTTGGCTTGGGAAGGCTTAAAGATGGGTCCACTGGAAGGTCAAAAGAAACTGAAAGAAGTTCAAGCAGAATTAAAGAAAAATGGTGAAGAATTTCAATGAACCAAACTCTTAAATGGATCAGTTGAAATGGGTACAAGCGCGGTACCTCAGAAAAAGTGGCCGCATTTGATTTCACCCGTGTCTGTTCAGCCTCTTTCTTACATTAACATTCTGAGCGGAGTGGGGTGATCCCTCTCAACTACGGTTGTTTGGGCAGCGAGAGCGCCCCCTGCGGCGGAGCAGTGGAAGGGACGGGACTGGGCTTACGAGCTGGATCAGCTCTAACCAGAGGAGGAACGAGAGCACAAAAAAGTCTGCCAGAACTGTGACAATCAGAGGAGGAGAAGTATTTTCGGCATTTGCTGCATTATTTATAAGTCCTGATTCTGTTTTTAATAAGCTCTTGACACATCTGTATTTAGTTTAAGATGGGTAACTCTTGTGTTTATGTACATAGTATACATTGAAACTAAAAGTGATGAAAATATTGTAAAAAAAAAAGAAAGAAAAACACCAGAGAAAAGTAGGCAAAAAGCAGGAACCAAAATACAAATAAAAACAGCCAATTAGATGATAAAAATGCTCAACCTTACAATTAAAGGACAAATTAAAACAAGATACCATTTTTACCTGTTATACTGTCAGAGACTTTTAAGGTCAGTATGGTGTTAGGGTGAGTTTGGGAGACTGGACACCCTCATACACATTGGAGAAAGTGCCCTCTTTGGAGGGCAATCTGATAATATCAAATTATTTTATTTTTATTAAATTTCTTGCAGTGACATTGGCTAATAAAATTACATAGGTTTCAAGTGTGCACTTCTATAATACATCATGTATATTGCATAGTGTGCTCACCACCCAAAGTCAAATCTGTCACCACACATTTGACCCTCTTTGCCCTTTACCACCTCCCCGCCCCCTTCCCCTCTGGAAACCACCACACTGTTGTCTGTGTCTATGAGTTTTTGCTTGTTTTGTTTCTTCATTTGTTGTTTTCAGTTTTATATCCTACATATGAGTGAAGTCATATGGTTCTTTACTTTTTCTGAATGACTTATTTCGCTTAGTGTGACATTCTGAAGACCCATCCGTGTTGTCACAAATGGCAGTATTTCATCTTTTCCTTCCGGCTGAGCAGTATTCCGCTGCATGAATGCACCACACCTTCTTCATCCAGGCATCTGTTGAGGGATGCTCCGGTTGTTTCCATGGCTTGACCGCCGTGAATAGTGCTGCGGTGAAAACAGGGGCACATCTATCTTTGCAAATAACTGTTTTCCAATTTTTCTGTAGATACCCAGAAGAGAGGGGGCTGGATGGTATGGTAACTCTATTCTTAATTTTTTGAGAATTTTCTACACTGCTCTCTGTAGTAGCCATCCCAGTTTACATTCCCTCTAGCAGTGGATCGGGGCTCCTTTTTCTCCACAACCTCTCCAACAGACAAGAAAACATAGGTACTAAACTTAAGGACCTTGGTCATAGAGAGGATTTTATAAATTTGACCCCAAAAGAAAGGGAAGCAAAAGCAAAAATATCAAAATCTAAGGTGCACATACATACTCCTTTACCCAGTATGAATTTATCCCACAGCTCTACTGCACAAATGTGAAAAAAACTCATCCATAGGCAAAAATATTCATTACGATTTGTGTAATAGTACAAATTGGAAATAACCTAGAAGTCCATCAATAGGAGGCTATTCAAATAAATTGCCACATAGTATAAAGGACTTCTGTGCAGCTGTTAAAAACGACAAGGACACAAGGAACAGTTATCTATGTTGATATGAAAAAACCCCCAAGAGATAATGTTAAATGAAAAAATCAAAGTGTAGAAAGTGATGTAGAATATAAGCCTATTGGGGGGGCGGGGGGAGTATACCTAAATATGTATCTATGTTAGTGGGAATGACAGACTGGAAACTGTTATTAGTGGCGCCTTTTGGGAATGGGACGGGGGCAGGGGAAGAATGCCTTTCTGCATAGTTTGAAATTCTTAATACGTCTATGTAATTTCCACATATTACCTTTATTGGTTAAAAAGTAGTTTAAGACAGTTTTATTCCGAATATACTTGAACATAAATAAAGCATGGACATCTTAACATTTTAATTTACTTTTCTAGGAGAAAAGGGTGTTCTGCAATCCTGCATTCTATTTTCTAATAGAGGAAGTTCCTCAGAAAGAAAAGGACTTGAAGATAGGATTTACAGGCAATTATATAATTTTGTCTTTGGCTCAAGGATAGGCCAACATCAAAGTAATAAATGAAAAAGGTCTGATTCTTATGCCCAAAAGCTGGGTTCTTGTGTCCTAAGCCTGGACACTAACTGGGCATAGTTAGTAGATGTTTTGTTCATAGTGTTACTAATCTCACAAAACCCCTACAGAGCAAGTAGTTAACTTCTTTGTTTTATAGTACTGATAATACTCTGAAGGAGATCATACTGTTGGTAGACCTCCATTGTTTCTGCAAAGCATCCATTCTCTGCTTAATAAAACCAGTTTTATTACATTCTCATTTAATACAACAGTCCTGTAAAGTAGGTATTGTCTTCATGTTGGGTTGAGGAAACAGATTCAGAGAGGTTAAGAAACTTGCTCAAAGTCACACAGCTAGTAGGTGTTGCTTTAATGCAAACATTCTTACCGCCGCTCCACGTGGTCACTCGGGCTTCTCTCCCTGACTTCCACGTTTCTGCCACCTTCACTAACTGTTCTTCCTCCACCCATACCTAAATACTGGAGTTTCCCTTTGATTCTCATTTCACTCATACACCCCCCGGAGCAATCTCACTGACCCCCAGAGGTTTCAAGTACCAGGCATACTTAGATGTTTCTAAATCAAACGAGGTATCTAGCCCAGGGCTCTCTTCCAAACCCAGACTTGCACGTCCAGCTGTCCGCCTAACGGTCTCCTACATTATCCAGGGGGCAGTATCGACCTCCCAGACCCAGCTCTCCTCCTTTCTCTTCTGTCCTGTTCTGTGGTTGGTTGGTTGGTTGGTTGGTTGGTTTTTATCAGGAAATTTCAAGTTTTCCATTGATGAACATAGATCTTAGACTCACTCAGAGAATTTGGGGGAACTCCATCTCTCAACTCTCTGCCTCAGAGAGCCGAGACTAGGCTAGCTAGAAGAGACTAAGAACAGGGGGGCAGTCACCGCGGGTTTTGGAGGTGACTGTCGGCCCTGTTCCCCCTGCTCACCTCAGAGATGGCAGAAAACGTCTGAGGACCTCCTAGTAACATGGAAGCCTTATTTGTCTAGACTCAACCTGTATTTATAGGACTGTCCTAGATAAAGTAGCACTTTTAAATTCCTACGTGACAGTGATTTACACAGGGCATCCACTGATTGAATAAAATACCAACTGACAAAATGTCAGCATGGACTCTAACGCTTTTAGATGATTCAGTATTGTAGTCCATCACACTCACGTTCTTGCAACAGTGGTACCAAAGTATAGGACATGGTTATTCAGTCTCGGGAGGCACTTGGTGTGGATTCAGACTCTCCCCAAGGCTTGCAAAGCAGAGCCTGAGAACAATTTTCACATGAATTAAAAGATTTTTTAAAATAAAGAAGTAGAGATTTTTAAAAATGTTTTCCTTATTTATTTTTAGAGGGAGGGGAAAAGCGGGAGAGAGAGAGGAAAACGCCAATGTGTGGCTGCCTCTCATGTGCCGCCTACTGGGGACCTGGCCCACAGCCCAGGCATGTGCCCTGACTGGGAATTGAACCAGCAACCCTTTGTCTCACAGCCTGAGTGAGCTCAGTCTACTGAGCCACACCATCCAGGGCAGAAGGAGAGATTTTTTTTTTTAAGAGTAATTAAAAGGCAATTAACAAACTGGTGAAAACATTTGTAGTATAGCCTTATTATACTAAAAGTCCTTACTAATTAGTAAGAAAAAACCCAACGCTATATTAGAAAACTGATGAAGGACATCAACAGGCAAATTAGAAAAGAAAAAAATCCACATAATCAATAAGGGTTAGTAAAAGATGTTATATCTATTAAGAATACTAAAGACATGCATAGTATTGAAAATGAAATACCATTTTACCCATGAAATTAAGAAAGATACAGGGGGGAAAGTACTGATGAGAGATTATTGGCAGTGGGCATTCACATCCGTTGCTAGTATGAATACGAATCCGCTACAACTTTTCCGAAGGGCAGTTGGACAGCTTGTACCAACAGCATTTAAAAGGCACAGACTTTTGACTCAGCAGGTCCGCTTTTTAGCGAGTTACTGATTTGGAAAGAATGAGAGATGGTCACAAAGATTTATGCATAAGGATAAACACGGATAACCAATTTATAGTTATAGAGAAACAACCTAAATGAGAATAGTTAAATAACAGATGGCAGCTTCAGTGGTGTGCAATATTGTGTACAATTTTTTAAATTATGTTTGAGAATACAGTTCAGACACATAAATAAAATTAAGCAGGTTACAAAATAGAACATAGATTCCAATCCTAGTTTTAGGAGAAAAATACATCTTCATATATAAAAGTACACAGAAAACCTTAACAGTAGTTATCACAAGGTGATGGCCTGGTAGTTAATTTTTTTTAATCTTTTCTGTATTTTCTAAATTTCAAAAGAAGTTTTTTAAGTAAACATATTGGTGAGACTGTACTGCCAACCTCTGGAGCTGCCCCACTGAGGCTCCAAACCTCATTCTGACCTTTACCAGCCGGTTACGGAGGCGAGGTGCTTCTTTTCTGTGTGCCTACTTTCTCAGTTCCCTCGTCTGTACAAATAGGAGTGATGACAATAATGCTTACCAAATAAATGTACTGTGGGGACTGCGTTCACAGATGATGGGCATTAAGGATACAGCACCTTGTATGCAGTAACTGCTTTACGTGCTAGCTATCATTATGTATGTATTACGTGTTGCTTTATGATCAGAAAATAAGTGTGAATGACTGCTTTAGACTGGCTGCTCTATGTACAATTCGAGAGAAGATGAAACTATTGACCAAAACGATGCCTTAGTAAGTTTTAACTTATCCATGTCTTCCCGTGGAGTTGACCTTTGGGGCCACTGAAATCTGATGCTTCAGTCATCTTATGAGTCTGTTTTCCCCAAACTAATACCCTTGAAATGTGTTTCCTTTTCTCTTTTTCAGGGAGGGGCTTTTTATTTCATGGAGCATGTAGCAGCTGAGCGTTCAACCTGGAATCACTTCTGGCAACAGGTCCTGGACCCGGCCTGGTACCTTCTGTTTGACGGGTGCAACCTGACCAGAGAGAGCTGGAAGGCCGTGGAGAAGGCCAGCTTCTCCCAGGTGAAGCTGCAGCACATACAGGCCCCGCTGACCTGGGAGCTGCTGCGCCCCCACATCTATGGATACGCTGTGAAATAGCGTGAGTGAGGAGTAAAAAGCAGAATGAATGGCTCAGATAATTTAATTTTCAGTAAAATTGAAGCCTTAATTTTATTCACTTAATTCACTTCATTTTATTCACTTAAAATATTAACTGGGAGAAGAGAAACCCTTTTTGAGATAAAGTTGAATTTCATCCCCAAAAGTTTACATTATACCCTATTCAGCCATTTTCTATTGCCTCCCAAAAAATCAAAAACAAAACAGCTTTGAACTCTCCTTTAGAAGGAAGTAGTGAGCTTTGATCATTGAAGTCTACCATTATCCCCGAACCTTAGTTTATTCACTTCAAAATGTTTCCAACTGTCTTATTTAAGTTGTACTCAACAGATTTGAATTTCACCTTCTCTTTGAGAGCGTGGTGAAATAAACAGTTAAATCATGCAAAAGAAGACTTTGAAAAAGGAGAAATAAAAAGATCTTGCCCTGGCTGGTATAGCTCAGTGGATTGAGTGCAGACTGTGAACCAAAGGGTTGCTGGTTCGATTCCCTGTCAAGGCACATGCCTGGGTTGTGAGCCAGGTCCCCAGGAGGCAGCTTGCAGAGGCAACCACACATTGATGTTTCTCTCCTTCTTTCTCCCTCCCTTCCCCTCTCTCTAAAAATAAATAAAATCTTAAAAAAAAATCTTAATGACTCACAAACTGAATAGATATGCACTAGTTGTAAATCCAAATTTAAATAGCACAGATTTGTTAAAGAAATCTGAATCTAATTGTTTTCTTCGTGTCACTGGGCTGACTTTCAGAACTGATGTACCAGGATGTCACTCCTCGTTCTGCCACCTCTGTTACACCTTTGATAAGAGGTGGCCACCTCTGTCACCTCTGTCCACCCACGTGGTTTTTCTGCATTCCAGTCTTCAGTCCTTAAGATGAAACTCTGTCAGAATTGCATCTGACACTTCAGTATGTCCACAGAACTCCCTGAGGCAATTAAGGTTCTTGGGTTCATTTTCCTTATAACCTTGCATATACTTTGCTGAACGCAGTGAACTGCAGGCGAGGCAGAGACTCACTGTGATTAGGAAATCTTTGTATAATTAGGCGCACTTCGTAAGAGTCCCTGAAACCCAGCAATCTGGGAGTCTGTGAAGACACAGACAGGTATTTTTTTGATTGTTCAGATGAAATTTCCACCCCTCTCCCAAGATGATGTCTTTGTTCCTAGCAACCAAGTGCTTTCAAAACAAGCGTTGAGTTGATCAGTCAGAGGGTTTAAGAGTAGGATTTTCAGCAATAGTTTACATGTATTTTCATAAATATAGTATATTTTCTGAGATGATTTTGTAAAGGGACTACTTTAATTATCAAATCAATCAATAAATTCATATGCATTTTAGGAACGGAAATAAAATAAGTGGTTTATGTACTTGTTGGCTTAGTTTCATTTTTCTTAATGTCTCTGGGAGGGCTTTCCTTCCTCCTGGAAAGTTAAGCTATTTGAACATACAGATTTTTCCTTCTCCAGCCAAGTAGCTATAAACACAGCTAGCACATTAAAAAAAATTTTTTTGGAAGGATCAGAATGCATTTTGAAAGGTTCAAGTCCAAAGGCCCATTTGTGTAATCTGTAGAGCAGCAAGGGAGGAAGCTTACTGTGCTCTTTTGAACGTGATAACAGTTACAGTTGCAGTGAGGTCAGGACACTCACCTAAGGCCTCCTGGGCACTGGAACATGAATCTCCTGCCTCTAGAGTCTCCCCAAAGTAGGAACCTCCTTAACTTGCCCGCCTCGCTACTGTTTAGGTCAATCTAGTGACTGAAAAATACGAAAAGCCACAGGTTGAGCGCTGAACTGTTCGCTTAGTTGGGCATCATCCCGCAAACCAAAGGGTCACTGGTTTGATTCCTGGCCAGGGCACATGCCTGGGCTGTAGGTTCAGTCCCCGGCGGGGCACATCTGAGAGGCAACCAATTGATTTTTCTCTCTCACATTGATGTTTCTCTCCTCCTGTTTCTCCCTCCCTTCCCCCTCTCCATAAATAAATAAATAGCTACAAGTTGACATGATGAAATGTTATTGGCATGTTGGAAGGTACATAATAGTGCAAGGTACTACACACATGCCTACTAATTCCTTCTTGCCTCGAGTGGTTTGGAAAACATTATCCTCAACTTCTACGGACAACACTTAGGTGTAGAGAAATAAATAAATGAAGTTTCTGGCATTCCACAAGTTACAAAGCAAGTCTTATAAGCCCTGATTCCCAAGACCACAAAACCTGTTTTGACTATGATTGCTAATATTACCTTCTCACCGCTTTCCTCCTCTGGCCCAGAAAACACATATTTATGATCACCCCAACAGCCTGAGGAGTGAGTCTCAGTTGGCTCTTACTGACAATGCAGGGTCACAAGCCCTTCCCTGAATCATGTTTAGATGGGCCGGATTATGCTGATTGTATCAAGTACAGGTCACAGCGTTCCATCCCCGGGGCTGTGCACATCCAGACCCTGTGGACTGAGACAAAGAGAGCTGTGGATCATCCAGATGGAAACAGGGCTTCTGGCCCTGGCGGGTGTAGCTCAGCTGGTTGAGCTCTGGCCTGCGAACCACAGGGTCGCTGGGTTATTGCTGGTCTGGGCACACGGCTGGTTTGCAGGCAGGTCCTCAGCTGGGGGTGTGCAGGAGGCAACCAGTCGATACTTCTCTCACACATCAATGTTTCTCTCCCTCTCTTCCTCTCTTTCTCCCTTTCCTCCCCCTCTCTAAAAACAAAATAAATAAAATCTTTTAAAAAAATTGATGAAAATGAAAGCGGGAATGCATGTGGGGAAGGCACACCACAAATGCCCAGTATAAGCTCACCGCTGCGTTTCTGTCAGACCCTCTGTCTGCTCTCCTGGGGTGGAGCACACGGCACTGTGCTCACAACGCTGGCTTGTCAGTGGGATAACCATGCAGTGAGGAAAATAAAAGACAAAATGACACTGGCTTCGGCATCAAAGTGATCTAGGCCAAGTCCTGGCTGTGTCATTCATCGCCTGTGTGACCTTGAGCAAGTCGCTTCGCTAGTCTCACTTTCTTCATCTGTTTTGGGGATAGTATCTACCTCAGGGGCTATCATAAGGCGTTAATGAAGTGAAGCACTTGGTGCTTAATAAACGTTGACCTTCAGCGGTTGTGTGGGTGCCTGCTGCGTGCTCTGCCCTTGGCACTCACCCCTGCTCTCACAGAGCCTGCAGTTGTGACCTGTCTGTGCGGCAGGAGCTGGGGCGCCAGAGAGTGAAAACTGACCCCCCAGGAGGAAGAGGATCAGAGGCCTTCTTGAGGAAGTGGCTTCTGAGCTGAATTCCAGAAGATGAATATAGAGTATTTTGGCTTAATGGAACAGCTTGCCCCACAGACAAATGAAAGGGGGAAGCACAGTCTATTCAAGGAACTGAAAGAAAGTTGGCACAGCTGGGTACCAAAGCCCGCAAGGGGCGTTTGAGGAGGGCTACTATTTCCATCAGTTTCTTGCTAGTTTTTAAGAACCTGGACCCATGAGCCCAACACTTATTTTAAAGGCTAATGAAAAACACATTACAATTTCTTTTATTTACATTATAAAACATTCTCTTCCTAGGTGTTCTCTTTCTTCTAAATTCCTGCATGTTTTACACTTGAGTAGAAACTGAACTGCTGCATAATAGTTCTTTTTGTACTCTTGATCCTAACATAAGCCTTTCCCTTTAGTATTTCTTTGGAAAACACAGAACTTAGCAGAACTGAAATTTAATTCTTGTTTATCTGTTAAGGCAACTGAGAGTATAACCTTCTTTCCCCCTTCTCTCGATTTGCCCCACTAACATACGTGAAAAAAAATAACAGCTCAGCAGATAACTCTCCTGGAGTAGAAAAAAGTGGCTTCCCAGGCAGGCACCAATACCTGCTCCAAATCGTGATCACTCGAACCAGAAAATGCTTTAAACTGCTCTCCACACCTCCATGTCTTCACCACCAGTCTTCATGCTCATAACTTCCAGAACAGTTTATCTTTTTTTATTTATTGTTTTTCAGTTACAGTTGTCCCAATTTTCCCCCCATTGCTGGCCCTTGCCCTGCTCACCCCCTTAGTCTAATTTTTTATTAATGAATTGATTTTGACACAGAGAGAGAGAAACATGGATTTGTTGTTCCATTTATTTATGCATTCATTAGTTGATGTCCGTGCCTTGACCGAGGATCAAACTCACAACCTTGGTGTTCTAAGCAACTGAGCTAGCCAGCCAGAGCCCCAAACAGTTTAATTTGGCCATTCCCACAACTGAAAATCACGACGTGTCTACTCAACATAATACTGAATGTAAGCTGCTCAGCTGTGCATTCAGGATCATCTGTCAACTGACACTTCAACCCTTTTCCCCGCTTTGTAGTCCAGCGGGAAAAGCATGGGGTTTGGAGTAGAAATATTCTAATCCACATCTTCTCACGTATCTTACTAATATTTGATTTCACTTGGTATATGAGGATAACACCTACGTCTCCTAGGGCTCTTGTGAAGATGGACTGAGACAAATACAAAAGGTGCTTTGTGAACTGCGTCATTGTGAACAATGAGCGCTGGCGCTACTCACAAGGCCCTGCCTCCTCAAGCATTTGTGTAACAGAATGAAGTTTGTTTTTCTATCAGAAAAGATATTTCACTTCAATAAATGTGGTCCTGGAATTCCATTTGACTGGATTATTAGACATTATCCTGTTTTCTGAAGGTTCAATATAAAGAAATCTCCCATAAAAAGTAACTGGGCAGCCCTGGCTGGTGTGGCTCAGTGGATTGAGCGTGGGCTGTGAACCAAAGGCTCAGGGTTTGATTCCCAGTCAGGGCACATACCTTGGTTGCGGGCCAGATCCCCAGTGGGGACCATGTAAGAGACAACCACACATTGATGTTTCTCTCCTTCTCTTTCTCCCTCCCTTCCCCTGTCTCTAAAAATAAAGAAATAAAATATTTTTTTAAAAAGTAACTGGGCAACACTCTCCTTTTTTCACCCAACAATACAAAGCCCGACCCCATATGAGATGCACTTACTCCAGTGGCTGCAAGTAACTTCCGTGCAGACTGCTGTGGATACAACGTGATTTTCTGCATCCCTCCCATCTCGGCTCCTGTTTTATCCGTCAAGCTAAGCAGGTGCTACTCAGGCTGTAAAACAAGTAGCACTCAGTTCGAATTCTATCTCGCTTCTGAGGTTAAGAGAACAGATTATCAACTGTGATGCCAGGGGAAGTTTTTTCAAATGTTTTTGTCCACCAAAGCTCAGCAACAAAGAAATCTAAAAACCTTTTTTTAAAAAAGCAAAGGCTGCCTTAAAATATGTATTTATTTATAAATATAAATGATGCCATGTACCACATTGCTTGCCAAGGCACACAACCCCATTTGCCCAGATGTCACAAAGAAACATTGGAGAATGTGGACACTATTAATACACTGTTAACCCAGCAGCCCACATTTTTGCTATTGTGCTTTTATTTTCTTCCCTTCCTCTGGGCAGGAGCCCTCCTGTTATCCTGAGTAAAACTTTCTAAAGAAACATTTGCCTTATGCTCACAGAGCACCTGGATGACACATAGGTCTGAAAATGTGAGAATTAGGTACCAATGGTGCAACCAAATACCAGTTCTTAGTTCTTATGGGGCCATAAGAGACTCCTTACTTATACAAGGTGTAGAGCCTCTCACTAGAAAAGGTATACAAATAAACAGACCATTAGAGAGGAAAACAGGCATGTCGGGCACCTGTCTAGGCATATCGTCACCACCTCAGGAGTGCCACATGTGAAAGGGGAACCTCTGGAGTCCCATTCCTGAAACACAGCCTTCCAGCCTTTCACCCACCCACCCTGCCCACAGACCTGTAACGCCTCCATCCTGGCTTAGTCCCTCTCAGGCTGCCGGCTGACACGGACTCCCTTCTCCTGCCAGGCTGGACCACAGAGGAAATCAAATTCATCATCTTCTCCTACTCATGCCTTCTTTTCCTGTTGCCATACAAATCTGCCAATGTCTTTGTTTAAGAGTTTTTTTTTAAACTTCCGGCCAAGATGGAGGCGTAGGCGGACACACTGTGCCCCCTCTCACAACCAAAATTAAGGACAACAAATATTTAGAAACAAGAAAACAACCGGAACTGGTAGAAAATTGAACTGTACGGAAGTTCAACAACCATTCATCCAGACCGGTAGGAGAGGCGGAGTCACGGCAGGAAAAAGTGGAGGTGCGGACCCGGGAACGCAGGCAGCAGCGGCTGGCAGTTCCCAGGTGCACAGGCGGCAGCTGGCAGACCCTGGGCACAGAGGGGGGCAACTGTGCAGACCCAGTGAGGCTGCACCAGGTGGCTGGCTGACCAGGTGTTCCCACATTCCCACTTGTAGACAATCCAGGTGAAAGGGAAGCGGTAGAAGGGATTGGAATCCGGAAGAGAGCAGAGCAGGCGCCATTGTTCCCTCTCAGACCCCGCCCCCACAAATAGCGTCACAACTCAGCAACTGGGCGGCCCCGCCCTGGGGAACACCTAAGTCTCCACCCCTCGCTACAGAACAGCTGCGACCAGACCAAAACCAAAACAAAACAAAACAACCACCAAAAATGGCTCAAACCGGAGAACAAATGAAAGCCTCAGAGCCAATTCCTCTAAGCCGTGAAGAAATAGCCAACCTATCAGATGCACAGTTCAAAGCACTGGTCATCAGGATGCTCACAGAATTGGTTGATTTTGGTCACAAATTAGATGAAAAAATGCAGGCTACAATACGTGAAATGAAGGAAGACGCATGGGGAACCAATAGAGATGGGAGGAAAACTGGGACTCAAATCAATGGACTGGACCAGAAGGAAGAAACAACCAACCAAACAGAAAACAAGGAAGAAACAAGAATTCAAAAAAATGAGGAGAGGCTTAGAAACCTCCAGGACATCGTTAAATGTCCCAACATCTGAATTTTAGGGGTACCAGAAGGGGAAGAAGAAGAGTAACAAGTGGAAAACTTATTTGAACAAATAATAAAGGAGAACTCCCCCAATCTGGCAAAGGAAATAGACTTCCAGGAAGTCTAGGAAGCTCAGAGAGTCCCAAAGAAGCTGGACCCAAGGAAGCACACACCAAGGCACATCATAATTACATTAGCCAAGATTAAAATGAAGGAGAGAATTCTAGAAGCAGCAAGGGATAAGGGCACAGTCACCTACAAAGGAGTTCCCATCACACTGTCAGCTGATTTCTCAAAAGAGACCTTCCAGGCAAGAAGGGGCTGGAAAGAAGTATTCCAAGTCATGAAAAGCAAGGACCTACATCCAAAACTGCTCTATCCAGCAAAACTTTCATTTAGAATGGAAGGACAGATAAAGTGCTTCTCAGATAAGGTCAAGTTCAAGGAGTTCATCACCAAGCCCTTATTATATGATGTGTTAAAGGAACTTATCTAAGAAAAAGAAGGTAAAAATATGACAGTGAAAAGACAGCAAACTCACAGCTATTAACAACCACACCTAAAACAAAAGCAAACTAAGCAAACAGCTAGAACAGGAACAGAACCACAGAAATGGAGATCATATGGAGGATTAGCAACAGGGGAGTGGGAGGAGGAGAGAGGGGGAAAAGGTACAGAGAATAAGTAGCATAGACAGTAGGTGGAAAATAGACAGGGGGAGGGCAAGAATAGTGTGGGAAATGTAGAAGCTACAGCACTTACGACACATGGACATGAACTAAAGGGGGAGAATGTGGGTGGGAGAGGGTGTGCAGGGTGGAGGGGAATGATGGGGGAGAAATGGGACAACTGTAATAGCATAATCAATACAATATATTAAAAAAAGAGTTTTTTAAAAGATTTTATTTATTTATTTTTTAGAGAGAGGAGAAGGGGGAGGAAAAGAGAGGGAGGGAAACACCAATCAGTTGCATCTCGCACGACCCCAACCAGGGGCATGACCCACAACCCAGGCGTGTGCCCTGACTGGGAACTGAACTGGCGACCTTTCAGTTTGCAGGACAATGCCCAACCAACAGAGCCACACCAGTCCAAGCAAGTCTGCCAGTTTCTGACCATGGGGTCTCTATTACCCCTAACCTGCTTATTATTCTGTATTTTTTCCTTAGCGATTGGCAACATCATTTTTGTCGCTGTCACTCAAGCTGGAAACCAGGACATCTACCTACTTTCTCTCTGACGTCCCACAGTCAGACACCATCCCTTCCTTTCTCCTCCTGTTGCTGCTGTAGCGAATTACAGCCAATTCAATGGTTGAAAGGGGAGGTAGAAGAGGATATGGGCGGAAAGATGGGGATGGACAGAGCCTTGACTTGGGGTGGCGAACGCACAGTATCCGGACAGATGATGTGTTGTAGAATTGTTCACTTGAAACCTATATAACTTTATTAACCAGTCTCACCCCAATAAAGTCAATAAATAAAAATTGTTTAATGGCTTAAAACAATGTGATTTATCATCTTACAGTTCTGGAGGACAAAAGTCCAAAATGGGCCTCACTGGGCTGAACTCAAGGTGTTGGCTGGGCCGTCTGTCCGGGGGGAGGCCTGAGGCAGCCTGCCTTTGCACCCCTAGGGGTCGCCCCGATTCCTTCGCCCGTGGTCCTTTCATCCATCTTCAACCCCTCTCTGAATCTGACCAATCTTGCCTCCCGCTTTCACTTCTAAGGGCCCTTGCGATGACTTTGGCCACACCCTGATAACCCCGAAAAATGTCCCATCTCAGGGTCAGCTGGTTAGCACCCTTAAATCCATCTGCAGCCTTAATTTCCCTTTGCCTGTAGCATAACACATTCGGCACGCGTTGGGGATTAGGATGTCGACATGTCTGGGAACGGGGCGAGGAGCCGTTATTCTGCCTACTATATCAACTAGACCAGAAGAGAAAGAGAAGGTTAGAGAAAATATGCAAATGATAATGGGATCCTTGGTGAGGAACCAAACCCATCTAAACTAACATAGACCAAGGTGAGAACAGTGTGGAATGGCAAAATAGTTCTGGGAAGAATTGTATGAGGGATACAAAGGAACAAAGCCTAGGTTTCCAAAAGAAAGTTAGGCTGCGTTTTATAGGATGGCTCACGGTTATCCCTAAAAAGTCTCCCTATGCTAAAATTATAGTTTCAATTCCTGGAGCCTTCCCACGTGATCCCTTGACTCAGAATCCTTCAATGAATCTGGGGATAACTTCCAACCCTCCCCAAACTCTTCACAACTTTAAAATAATAAAACCTAACACATAATTTTTAAGAATTTTTTTCATGTATTTATCTTTAGAGAGAGGGGAAGGGAAGGAGAAAGACAAGAAGAGAAACATCAATGTGCAAGAAATACCTCGATCAGTTGCCTCTTGCATGCCCCCAACCGGGGACCTGGATCACAACCCAGGCATGTGCCCTGACTGGGAATTGAAACAGCAACGCTTTGGTTCGCAGGCTGGCCCTCAATCCACTGAACCACACCAGCCAGGGCCATAAGTTTTTAAAATATGCAAAAATGGTCCTAAACATGAAGATATGTTCAACTTCACTCACAATACAAGAAATGCTCATGAAAACTACTGTGAAAGGCCAGTTTTGACGTATCAGAGAGGCAAAGACTGCAAAAGCCTGACAACACATGTGCTGGACAGGCCATGGAGACACAGACACTTCTGTCCACTGCTGGTGGGAGTGCAAGCTCGTACAGTTCTTGTGGAGTCTGGCAATACCCAACAAAATTACCTTTGACCCAGCAATCTCAATTCTAGCAATTTACCCTGAAGATTCACTTCCAACAGTATGAAAACACAGATGCACAGGTTGTGCACAGTCGTTTGCAGCGTTTCCAAGCTAGGTGCTTGTGCACACTTCTGCATGACACCCAGCAGCTGTGACGCAGATGAGGAAGTGCTCTGGGGAGAGTTAAGATCTAATCTCAAGGATAAAGTAAGTAAACAAAAGCTATGCTAGCAAAATTACCTATAGCGTGGTACCTTCTCTGTAAAAAAGAAGAAGGTAAATAAGAAAACACATAGGTACCTGTTTATTTTTGCAAATAGGTACTTAGGAAGAATAAGCCAGAAACTAGTAAGAAACAAATAGGTGAGAAAAGAGTAGAAATAAAGGGGAGAGAGGAGTGACACGTGTTTGAATATACCCTTTGTGGAGTTTTGATTTTTGGAACCGTGTTTATGTTTTACACAAAACACATCAAAGAATGTCTTACATAAAATAAAACTTAAAAAGCAGGGAACCCTAAATTGGAAAAATAAAAAAACGCCTAACTGTATTCTAAATGAATAAGCACATTGACACAGACGGTAAAACAATCAACCCAAGTGGCTTTTTTCTGAACAGTTTTATTGAGCTATAATCCACATATCAGAACATTTACCCACAGTATACAATTCGGTAGTTTTTAGTATATTCAGAGTTTTACAACCATCACCAAAATCTATTTTTAACACATTTTTCATCACCCGCCCTTAAAAGACTCCATATCCATTAGTAGTCCCTTCCTATTTTCCCCCACTGCCTCGCAGCCTTCGCCAAACACTAATCTACTGGTTAGCCAAAAAGTCCATATATTTTTTTTCTGTAAAATAAAAGATACATGTGTCTTTTTCACCAATAACTTCATTGATTTGGGTATTTTGAGTATGTTGGCTATCTCCCACATGGTATAGTGTTGATTGTTCTCAATTAATGTCTCAATTTGATCACTATCAACCTCAACTGGTCCACCCAATCATGGATCATCGTCCAATGAGAAATATCCAGCATGAAACTTTGCCAACCACTTCTGACATGTTCGATCAGTAACAGTACCTTCTCCATAACCGCGCTAATTTTTGTGTGTGTTTCAGTTGCATTTTTACCTTTCTTGAAATAATAAAGCATAATATGCTGAAACACTGAGTATTTTCTTCCATCGTCAATATTAAAATGGCTACACAAAAATTCACCTACCAATTTTGGTAAGTTTTTTTAATGCACACTGATATGATAGCTGTCACAACACAATCTAACAAAAGTGTTTCAAATGAAGTTAAAGATAACTAAGAGATGCTAGAGCCATCTTATGGAAAAACCATATGAACTTTTTGGCCAACCCAATGATTTCTGTCTCCATAGGTTTGCCTATTCTGGACATTTCATATCAGTGGAAGCACACGGTCCATGTTCTTTCGTGACAGGCTTCTTTCACTCAGCACGGTGTCCAGCACTCATCTCTGGTGCAGCGAGTACCGGTACTTCAGTTCTTTTTTGGCCAAGCAATATTCCATCATATGGATCCATCACAATTACTTCTCCATTTACACACGATGAACGTTTGGGTTGTTTCCATTTATCGGCAATTGTGAATAACGATATTTACAAATGATACAAATATTGCATATAATATTTGTATACAAGTCTTTCTGCAGACATATGTTTTCATTACAAGTGATTTTTGAAGACGGTATTTTGATGGTATTTCCACTGACAAAAAGAGGTATAAAACTATTTAATAGGTTTGTTTTTCTAACCCACACCTCACAGAAGTGTGGGTTAGAAATTCTGAAACTACTTCTTGTGTACTCTACAACTGAGCAAACACAGTCATGTGCCCCTTCACCACAGGGATACTTTCTGAGAAATGCATTGTTAGGTGATTTCGTCACTGTGAGAACATCACAGAGCTCACTCCCACAAACCTAGACAGTACAGCCTGTGGCTCCTAGACTACAAGCCTGTACAGCATGTTACTATACAAAACAACATGAGATTAAATCAAACACAAGAGAAAATTATACAATAGAAAGACCTGGTGCACACGAGATGTATGAGGCTGTCACCTGCGTAGTGCAGCACACTGTTTTACAGGAAACTTTTTTTGTGAGTAGAGAGAGTACACTCTAAAAGAATGTTAAAATGTACAGTACAGTAAATACATAAACCAGTAACATAGTTGTCATTATCAAGCATTATGTACTACATGTAATTGTATGATTTACACTTTTTTATATGACTGACAACACAGGGTTTTTTTACACCAGCATCACCACAAATATGTGAGTGATGTGTTGCACTATGACCTAGGATGGTTATGATGTCACCACGTAATAGGAGTTTTTGAGCTCCATTTTCATCTTATGGGACCACTGTTATATGTGTGGTCTATCGTTGACCAAAATGTCACTCTGCAAAACATGACTGTAAATAAATATACTGAGGATAGTGAGAGTCAGGTCTCTCACCATCAGAAAAAGGAATTACAAATACGACAAGGAGAAGATCAGAATGAACCCTGCGGAGCTGGAATGAAATTGGAGATATTACTATGAACTCATAGTTTAAATATAGATAGTTATTTAGGAATAGAAATAGATACAGACACAGATATAAATCCTAACTCTTTCTGCTGAGATGGCCTGCAAGTAATGATACTCCAGTAACAATGAGCACTTCTAGTGCCCAGAATTTGGTTTCTAAATATCATTCTACACTAAAATGAATCCAGACTCCTTGAAGAAATAGCTGGTTTCAGGGATGGGGGAGAAAAAGTACAAGTTCAACCTGCAAAAATGTGTTATGTCAGGACATAAAGTGTTCAGTCCTGGTTGGTGTGGCTCAGTGGATTGTGCACCAGCATGTGTACCAAAGGGTCGCTGGTTTGATTCCCAGTCAGGGCATGTGCCTGGGTTGCAGGCCAGGTCCCCAGTTGGGGGCATAGGGAAGGCAACTGATTGATGTTTCTCTCCCTCTTCCTTCCCCTCTCTCTAAAAAATAAATAAAATAATTTTTTAAAAAAAGAAGTGTTTGAAGAATGGTGGCATCATATCAATAACAGCCAGCTTGAAGGGACTCACACTAGCCAAATCTGGGGCAATATGACCATCAAAATAAATAATCATAGTAATGGATAAGTTACTGAATGAAATAGAAATTCATAAATCCAAACTGATATATATATAAATATGAAATAAGGGAAAGCAATTCCTTATAGCAGAATGTCAATGAAATATATAAGGGAAATTATGACTTTAGACAATTACCATTTGTCAAACATAACATTAATTGATTCAGGCAAGGGAGCATCAGTGGATGCTGATATTAATGGATACAAACAACAGGATATTTGTATAACATTAAAATTATCTCCTGACAAAATACTTAATAACTGTAAAGGGGGAAATAGTAACTTTACTAAAAAATTGCACGCACTACCTCTCCAAGTGGCGAAAGCAGCGCTGAGGTAGACAGGGTCGACTCACAGCCACTCGGAAGAGGCGAGCCTCTCCCAGTTCTGTGTCCAGTGACATCATGACCTAACGGGCTCATCTGCACCGCGGAAATCAGCGAATGTTACAAATCACGGCTTTTTACTCCTGGAAAGCCAACTGTTAAGTCATTTATAAGCACGATACTGGATCAAAGTCAGCACCACCAAACACGCTGACTTCATGTGCTTCCTGATATTACACACCAAGGACGACACTACACCACTCCGGTGGTATTCTGCCAGAACTGAAAACTTCATTCTAATGATGAGAAAGCATCAGAAATAACGTGCATTGAGAGACACTCTACAAAATAGCTAGACAGAAGGAAGAAATCACATTTAGAGAAAAATTATAAAGCAAATGTAACTAAATGTTAACCAAGGACAATGTGGGTGCTGGACATGCAGTTACTTCTTTGTACTGTTCTGGAAACTCTTCTGTAAGTCTGGAATCATTTAAATATTAAAAGTTTGTAAGAAAAAAAACCGCGAACGCGCCCTGGTCTTCTGCCCTCCCTACCCTGCGGTCATTGCGGCTGCAGTTGGGAGGAGGCGGTGAACCAGGACTTCGAGGCCTCAAGGTGCCCAGAGGTGCGTGGTCACGACGGGAGCGCAGTAGCGCCCCCCAGCCGCAGGCCCGGGAGCCGCACTAGCGGCGATGCCCCCGCAAGCGCAGGCGCGGGGCAGCGGCTCCCGCGCACCCTGCCGCCCCGCCCACCCGGCCTCGGATTGGCCGCGGGCGCAGGGACACCACCTCCTCCTCCGACGGGCGCGCGTGCAGCTCGAGGCTCTGCATCGGCTGCAGGTGTGAGGGTCCTGCGGCCCGAGGACTCGGGACGAGCTCGCGGAGCGCTGCCCCGCCAGCAAGCGCATATTCCTGAAAGACACACGTCTTAGCCCTCAGATAGCTGACCCCACGCCTAGCCGCAAACCCAGTGTTGCAGCCCCGCGCCCCCTTTCCTCTGGTTTTGAGCCCTGGAGCTGGGTAATAGCAGTCACAGCCACAGAGGGACGTGGGGAGCTCCCTTGTGAAGGCAGAATTAAGTAATGGCATCTTCTTCAAAAACCTTAATGTTTTCTTAATGTCTTCAAAAGCCTAATGTTTGTGGTCCGGGTGCTGCTGTTTCCCAGTGAGGACTGTGACAACCTTGGCCAATACCAGCCGGCCACTCCCCCCGCGGGCGGTGGGGGGGGGGGGGCGGTGCTTATGGCTTTTCCCATTATCTATCAATTAGCTGGAAATTGAGCGAAATGTGTCCCAGCCTCAGCAAAGCCTGTTCTGATCTACTGCTCTCTGCTCAAGGAGCACCAGGAGACAGGCAGCAGGCGGTCGGGGACGTTGAAGGTATGGTGCTTCTGCCATTTATGGGTTATATTTTCTGATGTAAGATGATTCATAGGATGAAGCCATCATATTTGAATTTTGAGGTGAAAAAAGTAAGTTGCACGGGTAACAGACTGAAGTGCTGTTAAACCACGTCGATGGCGATTATAGTTGCTTTTTCCAAGTTTCTTCACTCATCCCGAGTAGACAAGGAAGGTTATTTCCATTGTCTAGCATAGCACCTGGCACCTAGTAGGTGTTTGATGAACGTCAATGACGTTACAGTGCCCTGCACATTCTGCAGGACTGGAGTGCTCATTCTCCCATCACCTGTACATCTGAATGTGTTTTTGCCTTCGTTGGCACTGCTGTCATTCCTTAAAACAATATTTTGTAAAACAAAACTCTGTGTTCTTACTGTTTCTGCAAGAAATTCTGAGGTTCCCAGTGATCTCAAATGCTGAGCAAAGAGACTTAAAAACATGATTATGATGTTTCACTCTGTATTCATGGAATCTGATTGTTTACCTCTCTTTATATATTTTTCTCCCCCCCTCCCCCGCCAAGCAAAGAGAAAGGATCCAGTAATAAAAAGGGCAAAGGAAAGATGACTGTTGATTTCAGTTGAGCAGACAGGCATACCAAGCAAATGAAGACAGAACACATAATAAAAACTGTATTGGGGGAGGGCGAACGGAAACTTTTTAACGATTCACAGCAACCACATTTATCTTCTACTGTTACTAAAGAGAAAAATGTCTTCGGATAACCAGTGGTCAGCAGATGAGGACGAAGGCCAGTTATCTCGACTGATCAGGAAATCTAGAGATTCCCCCTTTGTGCCTGTAGGTAAGTATGAGCTTTGAATGAATACTGGAAAACTGTTTGTAATAGTCTGGTAATGCTTTACCCAGTATCTCTGAGGATTGAAATGTATATGATGGAATTTTTTCAGATAATTGAAGCCAATGCCCCGAGCATGAGTTAAACTTTCAGAACAGTTTCTAGTGTATGGCAAACCCCCAATAACTGTTAGCTATTAATACAGAGCATCAGATTTTGTGCTATTTAACCCATCTTCATTAGAGGTCTGGCTAAAATTATTAGTTCCCAGCCAATGTAAAAGGAATTGATTGGACGGATTTTAACTTTCTGTGGTGACTCAGGATCATCAGCAGCAAACTGAAAGTCTCTCAGGGACTATGGAGATGAATATATGTCTCTTTGTCCTCTAAGAAACTCCAGCCTTTAAGTTTTTGTGTCTGATATTTACAGACTTTTCTATTTCTTCTGTATTGTTGGATAGCATTAAAAACTTCTGCTTCTGGTGTTTTCTGGCACTAGAAGCTAGAAACCCAAGCTTAAAAGAGCAGAGTCAAATCAGAGTAAATAAGCTCTAAATAAGCGCCTGGGCCTCCCTGTACACTGGAGAACATGAACTTTGTGAGGTTCATGCTCAGTGGGCCTCTTTCCTGGCTTCCTGGCCAGATGTTGAGGTTGATACTTAAGTAATCTCTATATTAAAGAAGTGGTATTATAATTATACCTGGAGTCTTGACCTCTCTCTTTCCCAACACACATGTACTATGTTCATATTCTCAGCAAATACTAGATGTATATGGGCTTTAAAAAAAAAAACCTGCAAAACCTAAGCATCAATATAGTTCTTACAATCTAGGCTTCCTCTTTCTTTTCTTCTGGATGGCTCAGCTGCCCTAAGCATGGTTATTATATACTGCACCTGTGACTCTTATGTTAATTTTATCTGGAAACTGTTAAAATAACCTATTTAAATCAGACGTAATCACTCCATGTGATGAATTCCATAAAATCTTCTAAATAGGTTTAAGTCATATGTTTCCATTAAGTTCCCTGCAAATCTAGCAACTGCATGTCATTCACATATGAACAAGAATCAAAATGTTACTTTATAGTAATATTCCGTGCTTAGAGGTTTCATTTAAATTGACTAAGACTTGTAATAGCACCCACAACAAACTGAAGCAAATTATTTTGTAGTGCTTTATTCACTTTCCTTAGCATTTTTACCTAGAGGGACAATTCAAGAACCCAGCGTCTCTTGTCCAGATCACTGTAATGAAGAGATTAATCACTGTGCCTGTTGTAAATTACATTATTTTTCCAGAGACATTTAGGGTGATTAAAGTAGAAAGATAAAAGTGTTCCCAGTTAAATTCAATTATAAACAGAGACACTGTATGGAAAACAGTAAAGGTTCTGACTTTAATCTCTAAAAGAAATAAAACCAATTTAAATACGAACAGAACCTTGATTCGATAAGGGAAGACAACCAAGTTTTTGCTAGACAAATAAATAATGATAAAACTTGGGTATATATTATTAAGCAGTTTGTTTAGCTATTGTTATTTTAACAGTATCTGTGTAGTCCCTGCTGCAGAATGGAGTGTTCTGTGCAGATAGCTTACAAAACATTGTTTCTTTACCTTCAACAGCTTCCATCATTACAATGTATTTATATTGTTTAGTACTGTTAAGACCTGTGCATACGTCTTATGCATTTAAACTATGCACTGATAGATTGTTTTTGCTTCTCTCACTTAACGTTTCATATGTACATTTCTGGGTATTAGTACGTCCTATACTTATAATTTTTTTATAGCTATGGCAGATTTTCCTCTGTTTAGCCATTTGGGTGGTTTAGTTTTTCCTCATACATAGCGTAGCCATCAACATCTTTGTGTAAACTTCTTGAATTTTCTTTTGCTTATTTCCTTGGAGTATGTGCCCTAGGTAGAATTTCCTGGGCAGGAAGCATGTTCAGTTTCATATCACTAACTATGTATTTCCTGCGTTCTTTCCAGAAAGATTTAGCTAAACTTACAGAGCTTTCAGTATTGTACCTGTCTGTCAATGTGCCTACCATCATCATTTTATTGTTTTTGTTGTTTTTTTTAATCCTCAGCAGAGGATGTTTAGTGATTTTAGAGAGAGGAAGGGAGGGAGAGAGAGGGGGAAAATGTCAATATGAAAGAGAAACAACAATCAGTTGCCTCCCGAATGCACCCTTATGGGGGATCGAACCCACAAACTATGGCCAGGTATGTGCCCTGACCAGGGATAGAACCCACAATCTCTTAGTCTACAGGACAATGCTCCAACCAACTGGGCCACTTGGCCAGGCAGTGTTGTTTTTGTATATATTTTTCATTTTTATTTCAATTTAATTTATTGCTAATAAGTCTATAAAATATACATGTTTTACCCTGGTTGGTGTGACTCAGTGAAAATAGTGCCAGCCTGTAAACCAAAGGGTCTGATTCAATTCCCAATCAGGGCACATGCCTGGGTTGTGGGCCAAGGTACCCAGTTGGGGGGTGTGGGAGAGACAACCACACACTGATGTTTCTCTCCCTGACTCCCTCCCTTTCCCTCTCTCTAAAAAAATTAAATAAATAAAATATTTAAACAAATACATGAGTGAAAACAAAATATACATGTTTTTATTTACTCTGATTCTTATTTCCACTTGTCAAGTGGACCCTAAAAGAATAAATATAACTTCGCTCACCTATAGAGACACACATGCGCCAACACAGTTAATCGAAACTTGTGACCCTACACACATACCATTTGAATTCCTGGGTACTAAGCATAAACACATGGAAACTGAAATTAAAAACCTGATATCCTTCCTCAAAGTAGAAGAAATGACATTTTAAAGTATGTAACTTGTGAATTTGCCCATTTTTTTTCCTTAGGTAGTATCTTTTATTTCTTTATTGTTCAATTACAGTTGTTCACCCTACCCACCCCCCACCTTCCACCATCCCCCACCCATTGTCCAGGGGTCCTTTATATATGTTCCTTGACTTGACCCTTCCCCTTCTTTCCCCCATTACCCCCCTCAATTTAAATAGTATCATATAATAAAAGTGGTATTGGAAATAATTTTGTGAAATACAGGCCACTTGGGAATATTTGAGCAATGTCAAAAAAAAAAACAACCCACCTCACAATGCCACTTACAGTCACTCGAAAGAAAGTTGCTTAAGTATGAGCTTAAGAAAACATCTACTGTATCTATATGCTGAAAATTACAAAAGCTAGTGAAAAAATTAAATAAGTCTTAAATAAATGTAGAGACAATTGTGTTCATGGGTTGGAAGACTGAATATAAAGATGTCAGCTCTCCCCAGACTGATCTACAGGTTCAGAGAAATTCCTGTCAGAATTCCAGCCAGATTTTTAGCAGACACTGACAAACACCCTAAAATCCACGCAGAAAGGCCCAGGTCCTAGAGAGGTTAAAATGACACTAGGGCTTACTTGCTGCAGCAGTCGGGACAGCGTGGTGGACGTGGAGGGGCAGATGCAGGGGTCAGCAGGATAAAGGAGCCCAAAATACAGACCTGCACTTGTATTACGCAAGTTTTCTTTATGCTTATGTCAAAATATAGCATCTGTCCTTGTCATTTTAAGTCTACCTTACCCTCTTTTAGCTATTATAAACATGCTATTCTATTTTCTTCTAGTTTTTGTTGATTTTTTTTAAAGCTTTTATTTATTTATTTTTAGAGAGAGGGGAAAGGAGGGAGAAAGAAAGGGAGAGATATACCAGCATGTGGTTGCCTCTTGCATGCCCCCACTGGGGATCTGGCCCACAATGCAGGCATGTGCCCTGACCAGGAATCGAACCAGAGACCCTTTGGTTTGCAGGCCTGCACTCAATCCACTGAGCCACACCAGCCAGGGCATATATTTTTTTTTACATTTAATTCTAATTCACCCAGAATTTTTTTTTGTAGGGTCTAGGGCAAGAGAGAAGTCTAAGTTCTCTATTATCATACTAATAATATTTACCAAATAATTATTACTTTATCTGTTATTTGGTTATTTTGACTTGTCACACATTATCAGTGTTTTAAATCTCTTCCCAGTATGTTTACTATTCAGTTGATCAATTTTCTATTTTACAGCCACTTATATAGGACCTTAGTTATCACAACAGTATTTTCATTAACATTTGTAGGGAATACAGAAATATTTGTATGGGTTTCTGGAATTTTCTAGAATCATAGTTCTTCCTGGAATCACATACTTCCTGCGCATCTCTCCTTAAAGCTTAATGTCTCATTTTTAAAGAAGACTCAAGCTTTTATCACTTTACTTGATCTACTCCTTTTTTGATAACAAGTAGAAAGGAGTAACCTGCCCAAATAAAAGCCTTGCAGCATGCACAATTTGAAATCGTTCCTCAGGAAAACTAGAAATTACTAAGCAAATTACTGTACTGTATGGTTCAGGTTTTCTGGGAAAAGGCTAAACTGCAAACATTGAATCCATGAATGTTATGGGTCCATTTAAAATCTGGAGACTCAAACCCAGCATGGTTCTTCTTCGAGTATTCTTCGGGTTCTGACCCGCTCATCTTCCCAGTACTAACCCTTTGCACAGGACTCCATCCAACTCTCTAAGCTCATGGGAATTCTAGCCTGCTAGTTACGGAACCCCTCCTTTTTAACTCCCAGGGATAGCAGGCTTCATGGCTGTGGTGTCCTACGGTCTTTACACGCTTAAGTCCAGAAGAGACCAGAAAATGTCCATCCATCTGATTCACATGAGAGTTGCTGCCCAAGGATTTGTTGTGGGAGCTGCGACTCTAGGTGAGCTGCTTGATTTGTGTCTTGCGTTCAGCTGTCTTTTAGTATCTTCGGTCATTTTATTCATTCCTATCAGAAGATGAATGTTGGGTCGCGATGATATAATGACGGAGGACTGGTAAGAAAAACGGTGTTCCTCACTTGGCTGATGTTGCTGCCCTGTTATAGGCTTAACTTCTTAAAATTTTAAGCACTGAAAAAAAAAAAAGCACAGGAGGCAGAAGGGACATACACTTCCAGCTATAAAATAAGTCATGGCATATAACAGCATGGCAACTCTGGTTAATAATCCTGTGTTGCATATTTTGAAAGTTGCTAAGAGGGCACATCTTAAAAGTCCTTGTCGCAAGGGAAAAAGTCTAACTGTGGTGACGATGTGAAGTGGATTACTGTGGTGGTCATCTCATAATATACACAAATATCGAATCATTATGTTGTACACCTGAAATTAATATAATGTATGCCAATTAAAAAGAAAAAATATGCCCTGGCTGGTGTAGCTCAGTGGATTGAGCGCGGGGCTACGAACTGAAGGATCGCGGTTCGATTCCCAGCCAGGGCACATGCCTGGGTTGCCAGGCCAGTTCCCGGCAGGGGACATACAAGAGGCAACCGCACATTGATGTTTCTCTCCCTCTCTCCTTCCCTTCCCCTCTGAAGATAAATAAATAAAATCTAAAAGAAAAAAAAAATTAAAAAAAAAAAAAGAAAAAATAATGGAAGCTTTGGCCGGATGCTCAATTGGTTAGAGCATCATCCCGATACACCAAGGTTGCAGGTTTGAGCCCCAGTCAGGGCACATACAAGAATCAACCAATGAATGTATAAATGAGTGGAACAGCAAATCGATGTCTCTTTCTCCCTCCCTCCTCCCCTCCCTCCCCTTTCCTCTCTCTCTCAAATCTTTTTAAAAATTAAGAAAAGAAAAAAAATTTAAGAGGAAAAAGAAAATGACTAGAGATGACTTGCAAAGGAGGGGAGAAAATAAAGACAGATGTGAATTCAGGCAGTAGTAGTGGAAATAGAGAGACGGATTCTAGAAATATTGAGGACTCAGCAACTAAGTGACTAGAAAAAGTAAGGAAACAGGAATCAAGGATGACTCTCAGGTTTCTGATTTGGGCAACCAGATGGAAGGGCTGCCTTTCACTGATATAAGGAGCAAAGAAGAAAGAGCAAGTCTGGTGGGAGGGTGAGTGCATACTGGACAAAGCAACAATACCCAACACTTACCGAGTGTTTATGACGTGCGGGTCACTCTACTGCTTTATATATTGTCTCATTTAATCTAATAAATACTTATTTTGACACCACCTGGTATGCTCCAACACAAATTCAACAGTGACACTAACCAGCTGGAGCTCACATCAGATATAATAGGTTTAGGGACATAGTTCCCCAAAAGATTGCCCTTACTTCAGACACAAGCCTTGGGGGTCCCCAGGCCATCTGCACTTCTGATAAAATGGCTACAAATTCAGGGGTTCCCAAGATCCCCTCAGATTTGATTATTTCACTAGAACAACTTACGGAACTCGGGAAAGCAGCATACTTACAATTACAGCTTTACTATGAAGTATACAGATCAGGACCAGCCAGACAGGGCAAGGTCTGGGGGATCAAAAGCCAAAGCTTCTGTGCCCTCTCCCTACGGAATCAAGGCGTGTCGCCCTCCCAGAGTATCAGTGTGTTTACCAATCGAGCAACTCCGCTGGACTTCAGCGTCCAGAGCTTTAAAGGGGCTTCATTATGTAGGCATGGCCGACTGAATCACTGGCCGCAGGACTGACCTCAGTCTCCAGTCCTACTCCCCTCCCTGGAGACCCAACAACCCTCCAGTCCCACAGTTGGTCTTTCTGGCTGACCAGCCGCATCTTGAAGCTATCTAGGAGCCCATTGTGAGTCACTCATCAGCATAAGTTCAGGTATGATCCAAGGAGCTCATGAATAACAAACACACTCCTGTTACTTGGGAAATTCCAAGCATTTTAGATCTGTACCAGAAACCCTAAACAAAGACCAAGGTCTTTATTAAACAATATCCTGTGAGGTAGGTACTGTTATTATCCCATTTTACAGATAAGGAAACTGAGGCTTAGAGGGGGTGAGTTACTTGTTCACAACCACAGGGGCAATCTACTCCAGAGCCTGAACTCCCTTTTTTTTTTTTTTTTTAATTTGAAAGAGACAGAAACAGTGATTTGTTGTTCCACTTATTTATACATCCATTGGTTGTTTCTGTATGAGCCCTGACTGGGGATTGAACCCGTAACCTTGCTATATTAGCACGATGCTCTAACCAACCGAGCTAGCCAGCCAGGGCCAGAGCCTGAACTCTTAATTTTATATTATACTGACAGAGATGCCTATGGCAGATGCTTCCAAATTGGAGTACTCATACCCTAGTTGATATATAAGGAGATCCATGGGGTTGTGGGAAGAAAATATTTTTATCTTAAAAACAAAAAAATTTTTTATCTTTACTGATATATAGACTGACCATAGGACATTTATACTGTCTATAAATAAATGTGCATCTTGAGGGGCATGCTCAACATACTTATTTAGGCACAATTCAGGTCTGGACACCACCTTCCTATGGGATGTGGAAATGTCACACACGGTACACTGAATGCACGAGTCACATGTACCACATGTGGCTCTCACGCTCAGAACAGAGATCTCACTTCGAGATCTAACTTGCTTACCAGTCAAGCTGCAGGTATGATGTGGTGAGAAAAGTTGAGATCAGAACTCCAGGGAACACCACCACCATTTCAGAGGTAGGCAAGAGGTAAGGATTCTCTGTCTAAAAAGCACAGGGAACAAACAGGGGGAGAGTGCCAAGTGGTGACAGAGGCAGAAACTGGAACGACGAGCGACAAGCCAAGGAACGCCAAGGACCGCGGCAACGGTCAGAAACCAGGGGAGGGGCTTGGGGCAGACCCTCCCTCACGTCCTCCACACAGTACCAAGTCTGCTGATACTGGAACCGGAAAAGGCGGCACTGGGGCTGCCTGTCACTGCCAGAACCAGTCGGTAGAAACAGGATTGAATCTTTATGGGCGCTTGATTCAGATGTTGGTGATCTGAGAAGACTGTACCCTCCAAAACTGTCTTCACATTTCATCTCAAGCTGACATAAGAAGAGGGGATAGGTAAAGGACCTGGAAAAAAGGGTTAATGGGCTAAGAGCTGCAGTCCTGTGGCAGTTTTCCTAGTACTTCTTTATCTGTTGTTGATCAACAGCTCTTCATCAGCATTCCCTCCCTGGAACAGAATGGCTCAGATACCGAGTCCATCCTTGCGGACCCCTGGGGCACAAAGATGGGATTGCTTGTGACCTCCTGGAGTCACAAAGGTCGTGCATTCTAGCTGGAACAACAGCTTTCCACGTGCATTAATCACTTAAGCCTACGAATTGCATCTAAGGCTAAAATCTTCACTCTTCAGTTCCCCTATCAGTACCTCGACTTCAGACTTCCAGTCTCCAGAACCGTGAGACAATACATTTCTGTTATTTTAAACCAAGAAGAAAAAGCAGCAGCAGCACAGGGAAATGAGTCCTATAATTCTCTCTGAATCTGAAGCTGAGAATGTTATTTCCATTGATACCACAATGATTCAAGTTAAAATTGTCTTGAATTTTATTCATCTGTGATAGTAATCACATATTTCATTAGAAAATTATGTAGACAGCTCCTTCACTGTTGAGATAAGAGCAACTAACTTACCCTTCATCCTCTGTGTGCTCTTGGAAGATACTACTAGCAAGCCGTGTCAGAAAGCAAGCAGAAGGAAGCTGAAGGATTTATTTAGACAATCTGCTAGAGAGCCCATGTCTGGATGATCGATATGAGGTGGGGATGAGCTGTAGTTTAAACCCGTGACTCCTTGACTGGTTCCGGGCACAAACATTCGCCGACATCCCCGCAGTGCACTGAAGCAGCCCCTCTGTTCCTCCTTCAGCCTTTCTCCTCGGTCTGGGGACCTCACCTTGTGGGAGGTACGCGCCTGTCCCATCTGCCTGAACTCACAGCTACTTCACCCCATAGACTATAAATCCCTAAGAAGCGGAGATTAAATCTATTCGCCTCTGTTTTCCTCGGGACACTGAGCACAAGTAGACACTGAATAGATGTTGGCTAAATTGAGGTGCCTATTATTTTTAATCTTAATATCTAGCCAAATATTTCCACTTTTCTCACTTTTTCACCAATATTTTAAAACTCAAACTTTAGGGTGGCATAACATCATAAACTAAGATTTATACTGATCTTAAATGGCTCTTAGTTGTTTTTTCTGGAGTCACTTGTGTAATCCAAGCCAAAAATCAGTAAGATGGAAGGTGTTTTTCATTTGTTTGTTTAAAAATTGTGGGCTAGTTTTGGAAAAATGCAAGTGGAAGAAATTTAGTGCTTGTTTCCCATGGATGCCCTACTGATACAAATCTTCCTATTTCTAGGTGTTCTCTATTCTATGTACAAGGATTACATTAGACCTCGATTCTTCAATGTGTCCAAAAAATGAAGCTACATACAAAAAAGACAGGAAGCCTGCTGGAAACTATTATGAAGAATGAATTTTCAGTACACAGCCAGAACTGTACTGCAGAAGTACTAGGGAGAATTTTCACTTACTTGTATAGTAAGTCTCAATTATTTAAGTGGTTCCCCCTAGCAGTGGTCATAGGTGACTCAAAAATATCCTTGTTGATGTCTTTCAGAACCTAGTGCATGATATTCTGACTTTCAAATTTTTATTTTGTAGTTAGTGACATAATAATCTATGTTACAACAAACGAATCGTAAAACTAGGAGTTGACTATACGTAGTGGCTACAAAAACTTTGTCTATATCCATATTAAATATGACAGTCTATTCGTTGCTTCGTTCACCCCACATAGGGCAAGGTAACTAAAGAAGCTTCCATAAACTCATTTTTAGAATGCACAACAATTATATCAGAGAATGGTCCTACTGTTATTTAAATTTAGTTCACCACTGTGCATATCATTCTTACATAGAAACTTGACTATACAACCACAGACATAAATGACTACCATTTAAATAGCTGTGTATTCTTTTTTTTTTTTACTTCTTTAAAGCATTTCTAGGAGTATAAAGGTAAATTGCTAAAAAAACAACAACAACAAAAACAAACAAAACAAAAAAACCCTTCCCCCCAGATGGCAATATTGGGGGGTGAAACGATTTAGCCCAGCTCTGCTGCTGCTAATCTCCCAGGCCGTGAAGAAAGCACAATGCAGAACCAAAGCGGACACGTAGCGTTAGGTGTGCCTCTGGCCTCAGGCTCCTCTGGGGCTGCCCTAGGGTTCTAAAAAACCTACACTTCGTTGACGTAGTAACTGTCACGACTCAGATATACTCCCTAAGACTCCAAGCCTGGAAAAGAAAACAGGAAAACAAACAAAAAAGATTCGCTGAAATAAAATCAAGAATGCATGCATGGTAAGACAATCTGTGGTGGTGATTTCCTCTTCCATGCTGTTCCCTGTAGTGCAGGAAGGTGAGTCCAGTATTTGAGAAAGTGGAAGACGCAGGCATATTTGAAAGTAGGTCTGCCATCTAGGTATTAACCCACTATTCTGTGCTTTATACACACCTTTCCCCACTGGCACAAGTCATTATTTCAAAGGCTGTCATTTGTGTCTATCACGAGGCTCAGCCACCAACAAAAACACAAATTTTAGTCAACAATGTCCTCTTCGGAAAATGGGCAAGGAAAGAATCCAACTACTTTATTCAATTGGAGAAAATATTCCAGCAGCTGATCTAACACGTTCGTGAAGGTCAGGAGACTTGAGGACAGCTGGCACAGAACGCCATCCTACAAAAACCCTCTTAAAAAAAAAAAAGAAATGTTATCCTTGATGTCAATTACACAAGGAAATGATCAGGTTACTTGGAAAGATTCCACCCTCTCAAATTCTCAGTGTTAAAGCAGATTACCTGAAGTGTTTAATTAGAAACAGCTTTTCTTACAAAACCCAATAGGTTCCAGAATTTTCTATTCTTATTGAGAACTAAAGTAATATATGTATTGCTTGAAATAAGCAATGCAAAGTATTTCTTTATTAGAGCAGCTGTGCATTAGGACCCACAAATTATTAGCTCGTTCTCACATTTGGAGAACAGTATGCAGGCCGCTCATTTACCACATGAGCTTAGGCAAAGAGGGAGGGCCACCACAGGAAGGCCCTGTGAACAGCTAACACGCAGTACCTGAATCCGAACAACTCTGCTGGGGCAAAGCTCTGGTGGCTTAATGTCATAATGTTGAAAGTTGAGGAGGCTATTTTCATTAGCTACTATAACCCTCACTTGCTAGTTAAACTGTTTCATGTGTCCAGGTATGCTATGAGTGCCTTTTATATTAGGAGACACACAGTTAAGTGGCGGCAGGTGCTGAGTAACAATGATTTAATTGCATTTTTCTGACACCCTGGGTATACAGTGCCAGAGCGTTCATTTACAAACTGACTCCCTGGTGTTAAACCAGGGACTGAGTGAGTGTATGCATACATGCTACTCTTAAAATTGAATACATTGATACCTATATAGCCACACAATATAGAAATCCAGATTTTTAAATCATAAATTTCAGCATGATTAAATGTTTTTAACTTAGCAAAAAAGTTTACCCAAGACTCACTCTCTAGACATCAAGCTTCTCAACTGGTTTTAGCATGATTCAATTTGTTCATTAACAAATTTTCTGATTGCAGGAGTTGTATGACCTGAAGGGTATGCTTATACATTTTTGTAAACTTTAGTCTGTTTCTAATAACTTACAGTTAAAAGATGGAGCCCTGGCTGCTGTTGCTCAGTGGGTTGGGTGCCAGCCTGTGAACTGAACGGTCACCGGCTGGATTCCCAGTCCGGGCACATGCCTGGGTTGCAGACCAGGTCGTCGGTTGCGGGTGTGTGAGAGGCAACCAGTCGATGTTTCTCTTGCACATAGATGCTTCTCTCCCTCTCTTTCTCCCTCCTTCCCCCTCTCTCTAAAAATAAATAAAATCTTAAAAAAAAAGAGAAGAGCTACAAACATCCCCCAAGTACATAATCTCTGTTTAACAACCACCTCATTTTTTTGAGTTGCAAAACAATTTTTTTTGCCTTTGTTTCCTTTCCCCAAACATTCTGCAGGAATGAAATTACTGGGAAGTGAAATTGTCCAGAGGGGAATAAAAATGCAACATACTGGTTCATCTAGAGTTGCTGTAGGTGTATAAAGAAACCAAAACACTGAAACTCATTTTAAAAGTCTTTTTCAAGTGAAAGCTGCTAATTGATGCTCAGTTTCATTTTTAAAAATCAGAAGGACTCTAACCTTAGTTGCAAGGTGCTGCTGCTCTTTATCAGAAGCTTCCCGGCCCCTCGAGTAGAAATGAAGGAATTTTGAAGTACCGCCTCAGGAATATCCCTGCCGCCAAACGGCCACGCCATAGAAATGAAGAGGGGCAACTGTCTGGGTTTTTTAAAAGTCTTGTTGAAATACAGCAAGTTTTAAAATAAGGCAGGTCAGATATTTCATTTTTATGCTGAAAGAAGAAAATGATGCTCCGAGTCGCACAAACCCCATGGCCGTGGAGCGGGAAGGGAAGGAGTGAAGGGGAGCTCCCACCCTGACGTGGGCTCCATGAAAAATGGGCGGCGCCATCCGTTCCGGCCAACTGCGCTTCCACGCAGGAATGCGACCGCAGAGCTGACACTCTTCTGACTTACCAGGTAGTCATGCAAAAACTCTCCATTTTTAAATATTAAATTTTTATTGTAAAAAATGTATAGAAAAACAATCCTGGTTAGGCAGAGGGCTCAAAACATCTACAACCCCCATGGAGGCAGGCAGCTGAGGACAGCTGGGCCGGTCTTCCAAGTGCAGTGTGGTTCTAATCTCATACCACTGGGTATAAATACCTTGAAATACAACGCTCAGCATTCTCTGGGAGACTGAACATTCGAAATGTAAGCCACTCCTAGAAATATGCTTTGAACCTAGAAATGATGTTGGACTGCTAATGGGAAAAGTGGGAAGAAAAGAAAACCAATCCCTGCATTATGCTCTGTTGGGGCTTGCACAGTTAAATGCTAGACGTTTCTTCTTTTCACACCTAACCCCCGAACGCTAGAATGGGCTGCATCACCCGATGAAGCATGGGGAACTGATCGGTGCTTCAAGTTTAGTTTCTGGATCTTGTTACCAGGTGTTAAGCCCTTTGGAAAATACCATCACATCTCAAAAAAATTTCAAAAAAAGCGACAGAGGATAATAATTATAAAGCACACTGGTAACTAGGATTAAATATGATTGCTAAACGTAGAAATGTTTTCTTTAGAAATGACGTGCTAGTACCGGTAGTTACTGAGGGTCTGGGCAAAACTGAATGAAATGTAACTGGCCATCGTCAAGCACCACTTTACAGGGCCAGTCAGTCTGACCCGTTTACTCTGAAGAAGAGCAGTAACCCCCTTCTTTTTTCACTTGTGATCTGGACAAAACCAGTATCTGATTTGTCTGAGTGAGATGTTTTTTAAAAATACAAAAGACCTATCAATTTTGATCATCTTGAAACTCTACCCAAACTGATACGTTCGGGATTACATCAACACATACACATATATGTTTCTTAAATTCCAGCAGTTGAGACACGAGCCCATGGGGTGTGTGGCCCTCGAAGGCCAGTCAACTAACTCTGGATGTGGCAGGAGTGCTGTGCGTGGGCGGGTCTCTGACCTACACTGAACAGCTGTTAGCTTTTAACACCCTTCCCATGAGGAAATCTTTGCCTTTTGTTCAGAACATTGAACAAGACTCACCTCTGAACTAACAGAGATATGTTAACAGGGCCCTGGGCACAAAGGGACTAAGAGAAAACGGTTCGCACACAGTCTCTCAGGCTGCCAGTCATCTGGACACGAGTGAGTCGGCATCCATGGTGTTCAGAAGGTAGAGTTCAGGCTGAGCTGCCAGTCCCAGGTGGCACTATGGACAAGAAGATGGAAAAGGGTTAGACTGATTCGTCAGTACTTAGATATTTAAACTGGCACTTAAGTATCTATAAGTAGCATATCGATAGAGGCCGTTGTTCAGTACTGCTGCACTGATTTTTCTTTCAGAGAAGAAATGGCTCAGACACACAGTGTACGGCACAGAAAGTCACTAGGAGCTGCAGTAGCTCAGGGTTGAGACAGAGCCAGGCGCCCTTGGCACGATTTGCGCTTTAACTGTTCTCCTAAAACACTTTGCCTTGGGATGGGCAACCTGATCCGGACATTAAGGGTGAATGCATGAACTGCTTTGTACTTCAGTGCTGTGTGTGTGTTAGAATCAGATTTCAGATGATCCAGGTCCTGAGCCACATCACCTTTGGTACCTGAGCAAAGTCTTTCATTAGAAAGGAAGGAAAGAGAAAAAAAGAGAAGAGAAAAAAGAAGAAAGAAAAAGTCCTGACTGGTATGATTCAGTGGATGGGGCATCATCCTGCAAACCCAAAGGTTCAATTCCTGGTCAGGGCACATGCCTGACTTACAAGCCAGGACCCTGGCTGAGGGCGTGCAAAAGGCAACCCATGTTTTTCTCCCTCCCTTCCCTTCTCTCTAAAAAATAAATAAAATCTTTAAGAAAAAAACACACATAAAATGGCATGTGGAAAGAGAGGGAGATGATGACCACTGGGTCCCAAACGTTTGTCAGTCTGAGTCAGAATTGCCTCAGCTGCTTTTTGGACACACGGCAGACCCTGCTCCTGGAGACTGGAATCCGGACGGTTTGTGTTGGGATCTGTGAAGCTGGGTTTAGCGCTTTCTCACTCCTCTGCATACACTCAGTGGGACAATCACCGAGTCTCATTTCAGCCCTACTGTCATTACCCAGGGCTCTGGAAATGTCATCGCCCCTTGGCACTGGCAGTCTGGGAAGGAACTCAGAATACAGACTGAGTTCACAGGAAGACCACGCTCCTGTTACAATGCAGTGGGAAAGGCGCTGGAGCGGAGTTCAAGCTCCCGCTCAGCCACTTTGTACAACCCTGAGTGGGTCATGTATCCTTTTGGAGCCTTATCCTACTTGTTTGTAAAGTGGAAGTAAATGCTACCCTTGCGAACTCCAAGCACATTAACATGCTCTCATGTTAGTGTTCAATAAACATAATTTCTAGCACGTTTCAGATTGTCCTGCACCCCTCACAGGCTTGTGACGGCTGTGTGAAGATGAGTCCAGATGGGGCCCAAGACAGAACCACTCCCAGCCGGTGGGCTTGGAAATACGAGTCCCGCTGGCCTTAGAGCAGAAAGACAGCTCTTTACACTTCAGCCTGCTTACTCACTTTAGGGTTTTCCATCTCAGGTTTTCCTTACCCAGAGCCATGGCCAGGTATACCGGCAACTCACTGCAGTCTTTTCCCAAGGGAGCCAAGGTGGCGGGCTTCCTCATTACACAGTGAGCAAGGGTTAGTCCTGTGGTCCCCACAGCGTATCACTGAGGTGACTTAACAGACAGAACTCCCCCACCAGGGAACTGCATCACATTGCTCTGAGACATTAAGAAATGGGCTAAATGGCAAAGACAGAGGCTAAAACACTTCCCAGGGCAGGGAGGTAATGCAAATGAGTAAACTTACTATTAGTTCTTAGTTATTGCCGAGGTAGGATCACAGAGGGCCCTGCCTATTGTCTACGACTGCCAAAAAAGCAATTTTTTTTTTTTAATTTAGCGCAGGCCAAACAAAATTGGCCTACCAGTTGGCAACTTGAGCTGAAACATATTCTAACACTAATCAGAATATCCAGCCAATGCTTCCGTGTGTTCATGTTTCTGGGGCTGCTGAACACCACAGCTTGGTATCTGAACTCACATGAAGCGTGTACTATGTATTACACAGGATGGTTTTGGCAGTGATAACGTGGGCCCTGCAGTTAAGCTATTCAAGGTCAAATGCCAACTGCCCATTAGCAATATAATTTAGGAGTTATTTTTGGCCTTTCAGTTGCCTTATCTGTACCAAAGTCGATCCTTCTGTTGTAAGAATTAAATGACATCATGAGTGCTTAGATCAGGACTGGCACATGGTAACGTGTGAGCCGCTTTAAACATTTGGAAGGTGTCAAAAAGAAGCTGACACATTTTGATTCACTGGTCCTACCCAATGAAGGAGCAGAAAGAGTTCTAGAGGGCAGGGCTAAAGGGAGTATCTCAAATTGGGATCTTCTAATTATTTTGCAACCTATTTGAGTTCTGGAATTAAAACCACATTAAGAAGAGAGAGATAGCCCTGGCCAGCGTGGCTCTGTAGGTTGGGTGTCATCCCACACACAAAAAAGTTGCCTGTTTGATTCCTGGTCAGGGCACATGCCTGGGTCGTGGGCCAGGTCCCAGGGGTTGGGGGGTGGGGGTGTGTGAGAGGCAACCAATCGGTGTTTCTCTCACACTGACATTTCTCCCTATCTTTTCCCTCTCTCTAAACAAATAAAATCTTTAGGGGAAAAAAAGGGAAGAAGAGGAGAGAGCTAAATGAGGTAGGTAGGACAGAGAACAAAATCCCCGGATTACTTCTGCAGTGTCACGTAGGTACTCAGCTCCTGTGAGACAGGGAAAGCTTGGCACAGAAAAAGGGGAAATGAAGCTCTAGTGACACCCTTGGGACAAATGAAGTGCTTGACTTAGGCTTTCCCATCATGCATCTGCTGACAGGGCTAGGTCAACGTGTCTGAACTTGTCTTTGTTTTTACTGAGTGGTGCCAATACGATTCCCATCTCAATGGTGAAGTAACACTACATGGAGAAAAATGTTCAGTTTAGAGCAGAGAAGGCAGAAAAACACATGTTTTCAAGTTTAAACATGGTGATGATGTGACCATTACTAACAGCAACACCATTCGACTACGTGGTTGAGTGGAAATGAGTGGTGTCTGCACGCCACCAGGCTTCCAAGGACCAAAGCTACTCATTCCTGCCCTTCCCAACAAGGGGACACGACGGTGTGGGCTTGGCGCGCCATTCCAGCTGGCAGTTGATGTTTTAGTATTTCAAAATTGTTGAGGCTCTCATTAATAAAGTATTTTTAAAGTTAAAAAAAATACCCAGGAAGCCAAACTGGAAAAAGAAAAATGTTTTTAATTACAAATCAAGCTTACATATTGTTAAAGGGTCACTAAAGTCTCAGCTGGGACCACCCCTAAAACCACCAGCAGGACCTCACACGAGCCAGACAGCACCTCTGCCCCACCCCTGTGAACTCCTCGTAGGCTGCAGCAGCGCCGTCACTTCATGTCACATTTCTGGAGAGCACGGGCCAATGACTGTGAAGCCCAACTGTATGTCCTTACACGTCCCACACAAAGCCACGGACAAAATGCACTGCACTGGGAGACTTGAGAGGTCTGAACATCGCTCACTGGAGCCGGAGCGCCAGCTGCAGTGCCCTGGCTGAGAGGGCCGAATGGAATCCAGTACGGGAGGTTTTAACACTGTGAAATGCTATGTACATAGTATTGTAAAATGCCACTGAATTGGGAAGAAATTTTCCATCACTCCAAGTCATAAATACAACTTTTAAAAGAAAACTGGCAGTTTTTACCTGGGCTTCTAAATATTTGTGACTTTGAGACTGCCTGGGCCCACCCAGACTTAGGGCAAAGGTTAATGTTTCTGTACCGTCTTTACAAACAATGTTTGGGTCAGACTGGCCTTCACCTTGTTGCCAGACCTACTGCAGCTTAAGGTATTGCTCTCCGAAATCTTCACCGGGGGAAAGGGGCGGACATGAGGAGGAGCAGTGAGGGAAATTTGTCTTTCAAGATCTTGTGCTACATTACTTAAGTACCTAACATAAAGGTATGTCAGTGAAACAGTAGTTCACCCTTAATGACTTACAGAAGATATCTATCCACTCTGCATTTTTGACTATGTGCAAAACATCCACAATAATGCCTTTAGGTGCTCAAATGAACAGAGAACATCAATCCAGCAGGACTCCAGAAGAAAGCCCACCCCAAATGAGAAGTCATTCCACACCAGTCCCATTACTGTCCTCACCAAGTCAACAGCTATACAAGACTTGATTATTTATCTCCATCAGACAAATGTGATTTGATCTGATAATCACATAGTCTCTGGCTCCACTCCTAAAAATGTTGCAAGTGGCTGAAGTGCAGAGGCTTCGGGCTGGAAGGGACCCATTTCCTGACTCCAGAGCTCCACCGTCTGGTCTCAGAGTTTTCCCCTCTGAGGGGAATGGCTGAGGAGAGGCAGCCCAGTGCAACCGTGCTGGGAGAGCTTTGCAACCATTAGTCCACAGCTCCCGAGACTGCCTTGCCAGTCGTCCTGGGCGCACTTCAGGGAATGTGACGGTTCTGGCAGGAGGCGGCTTTTACGAATGTAACAGGTGGCTCTTCTTCTCCTTTGAAGTCTTTTCTCCTTTCCCCAAAGTCTCACGAGAACATCAGCTTGTAAAAGCTACCATCTTTTTCTACCACCCTCCTGGAGGAGGAAGGTGAAGGTTTTGCAACTATATATGCTTGAGACTAAGTATCAGGAAAGTGCTGTGTACAGACATGAAAGTTACTAAAACTGGTACTGCCAAGAAAATCCTGGTAAGCGTTCAATGTCTGAGGAACATCTTCTAAGTGATTTTTTGAGGTGACTGGTAACTCCCACCTACAGGTGAGTTTTGCTATTTGTCGACTTATCACTCCTCTTAACTTCCACTGAGAAATTTAAAGTAGAAATGTAAAGAATTCTGAACCTTATAGAGGTAGATGTCTCATAATTTTATATTTAGTATGGATAAAATGACTCCAGTGGAGATTTAATTTTTTTATAATTAAAATAATTCAAAGGGCATGCATAAGTATTTCTTAGCCTTTTACAATCCATTATCTTTAATAAACAAGTCTGTCTACCCACTCTGCACTTTCATTATGAAATGCATTGCATTTTCCAGATTCTTTTTTTAATGTATAGCCCAGTGAAGAATCAGAGGTTTCACTCTCAAAGGGATAAAATAAGCTGGCCCTTCAGCAGCTCCTGAAGAGTTTAGTGTTAGAACGATAGCAGCAAATCGTCAGCTTTTCAAAGATCCCATCCAATCCAGTTCCCAGGTGAGGAGGTCAGTTAGAAAAAAAATTCCATCTTTCAAACACACGTGAAATAACGTCTTCCACAACCAACAGCTGAGTCCTAGACGCAGTCTGTGCAACAGCACATACTTTTGGCTATGTTCACACAGTAAACCATAGAAACACACTGGCTCTGATGGCTACGTGGATCAGACGGGCCGATCCAGTGTTTACTTAGTATAGTCACCGGTGGCTTCTTCGGTCAGGACTTTAGAGATGCTTACCGTGCGCCCACAATCCAGGAAGGACATGCCCAGTGCAATCAAACATTGCCAAATCTGAAAGACGAAACACACAGCTGTCACCCAGGAGCCCACCGTGACCGCTCACACTGTGCCACTCAGGTGCAAACCTACTCTCCTCCTCGGACATCCGGCTTTGCCCAGCTTCTGTCACCAAGTCACTCTCCCAACCCCACAACCGCTTCAGAGCACCCTGGAAGCTGCCTTCTTCAGCAAAGCTTTGCTATGCTGGTTACAACACTGAGCTCCCTCTGCTCCTACCGCGTTGTGTTTGCAGCTTGTTTCTTTCGTTGGACCCGGAGTTCCCTGAAGACCACTTTTCTTTAGCCCTACCCCCTTCCTCACGGTGAGGGGAAGGAATGACAGACCAATACAACTGAACGTTCCCCTAAGCTGCTCTGCGAGTATGTTTTGGAGCTAAATAACAGTAACCGACTCTGGAATCAGCCCTCAGCCTTAAAAATGGTCTTCAATGACCTGAGGACAATTCAGCACCTCCATTGCCAATTTGCACGAAAGGAGGATTCCCTTAACTTCTACAGTGAATTTTAAAAACGATTCCTGTCAAGGACATAATTCGGTTACTTGGGTTTCCTGGGAGATTATAGGGTCAGCACAATCCTAGTGTCCCCAAGGCCTCCTGGGGAGCAGAAGGGGTGTATAAGTGCAAGACGGAGCTTTGCGACACCCACCGAAGCGGTTTTCTCAGCCACACGGCCGACCTGCGGCAGACACTGCCAGGGGACCGAGTGAGTGTTGCAGAGGTCAGCAGCAGGTTTCCGGCCCCACCCTCCACCGCTCTCGTCAGCAGACATGGTATAAATTCGGTTGTCCCTACTCCTCAACCCTTGTGGTTTTCAGAGAAACCTGTCTAGAACAGGAAGGTGGACTTCTTGTTGTTACTACATTCATTTTCCATTAATATAAGGAATATTACAGAAGATTTGGAAAATAAAGAAAAGAATATAGTCATCATCCCACCATCTTAAGACAAGGACTATTACCATTTTTATATAATTATTCAGAATTTTGAAACTTTTTTGATTATCTGGGTATATCTAAGTCTGCATTCCTTTTCTATGTGGTTGTATAACCATCATATTTTTTAGATAATTCTAAAATAATCCAATGTGAGACTACCACCTTTACTTATCTCCTTACTGGACAGATGTTCAGTGGCAGAGTGAGAAGGGCTTCGAACCTGCACGTGGCCCACTGCAAAGCTCTGGGACCCACCGCGCTGCCCGTCTGCAGCCCCACCGCGCACCACCCCTCCTGTCCGCACGGCTCCTCTTCCTTTAGTTCCTACACTCTCTTTTAGGACAAGGCAGAAGTGACAAAAATAGAAAGATGATAGCTCTTAGGAACCAAATTTTAGGGTTAAAAATATTGTTTAACCCTATGTGTGCGTGTGTGTGTGTGTATGGTTTAACCATAGCTGACTGAACAGTTTCGTGTAAATTACCTCGATAACCTAGAGACAGATCGTCATGTGCTCTTTGGGTGCTTTCTGCATGTCAGCCCCATCTCTGCCGCCCCTGATGCCTATGCCCCATCCCAACAGGACTTACCAGGTAAAACACAAAGCTCAGATAGGCCACGCTGACCACAGCTGCCACCACATACAACAGCATGTGCCCTAGATCCTGGACGTAAGTCACAACAAAGTACATGTTGATGGAACAGATGATAAGGACCAAGATCCCGCCTGCAATCCTCCAGCCTCTGTAAAAGAATCAGCACAGTCACTGGTGGAACAGTCTGACCTGCCCACAAACAGCAAAGGACACTGCGCCTTGTGGAGCACACAGCACAGGAGTAAGAGGCATTCCCATCCCTGGCTGGGCGTGGCTCAGTGGATTGAGCGCCAGCCTGCAAACTGCTGGTTCACTTCCCAGATAAGGGCACACGCCAGGGATGCAGGCCAGGTCCCCAGTAGGGGGCGCAGAAGAGGCAATCACACAATAATGTTTTTCTCCCTCCTTTTTCCTCCCTAAAAAACCAACAAACCAACAAATAAATAAATAATTTTAATAAGAAGCCTTTCCAGAGAGGCATGCTCCCCTTCCTGGGAATATGCCCATGCTTCCCCTTCCCCCTCTCCTCTCTCAGGTGTGCATCTGCTAAAATCTAAGTGACCCCACGAGAGCCATGGGCAACAGCTCCTCCTGGGAGGAGGTTCCCCTGAACCTCTCTCCGAGGCCCCCTTTTCTCTGCCTTTCCAGTGAGCTAAGGCAGGCCCGCCCAGGCTCTCTCCTGTTGCTTCTTCTAGCCTAAGCCCTTCCTTGTTTCACTGTCCCCAGTTTTAATAAATGTACTTTCAAAATAAAGAATAAAAAGAACTGAAAAATGGTTCTTAACACATCCCAGATATGGTTAAATGAGCCAAATTAGACACTGATATGGACAGAGGGAAAAAATGCTATCGAATAACTCCTATTACTTAAGTCCCTAGAAATGCAACCTAAAAGTAGAATAAGTAATGAGTCTCTAGAGATGCATGAAGTCATTTCAACTACCCTCACACCCTTTAAAGATGTATATAAAAGGCATAAGCTTAAACCTTTCTCATTCAGATCATTAACATGGAATTAAGATGCTTTACACTTCCACAGCTGAAGCTAAACAGTTAAAGCCCTAAAAGCTACTTTCTCCCCAAGCAAATAAAAAAGTCCTTGCCTTCCCTCACTACATGCACGGTCTCCATTTTCTAAGCCAGAGATTGAGCAGGCAGCACAAGCAACCACCTCTCAAACCCCTGTGTACCTCTCTCTTCACTGGCCTACTTGACAAAGATCCCCTGCCCCACATAGCTTTGGGGACCTGAGAGGTGTTCACTCACATTCCATTGGCAAAGTCACTCATTACTGGCCGCAGGCTCGTAAAGGTGAGGATGGGTATGAGAGCAAAGGGAAGCTGGAAAAAAAACAAACAAACAAAAAACTAAGATCAGATGGGGCTACTGGCGAGCCTTGTATCACCCCAGAGAGCAGCACTGTTAGTGAAAGGGAAACACAGACCTTGCCTCATCTAGTCTATGAGAAATTATCCTATCACCCCAAATGCTCAAGCATTACATTGAAATCTGTACAGCTACCTAGCATCAACTATGATCATAAGTGTTTTTACAAACATTTGTACCTGCCTTGTCTTATCCTGCTTAGGACCTAAGAGTGTCCTACATGTCATTTAATATTGGCCTGGCTTGCCCTGGCTGGTGTGGCTCAGTGGACTGAGTGCCAGCCTGCAAACCAAAGGGTTTCTGGTTCGATCCCCAGTCAGGGCACATGCCTGGGTTGTGGGCCAGGTCCCCAGTAGGGGCGTTTAAGAGGCAACTGATCGATATATCTCTCACACATTGATGTTTTTCTCCCTCCCTTCCCCTCTCTCTAAAACTAAATAAATAAAATCTTTAAACAAAATACTTGCTTGGCTTGAATAATAATTTTGTATTCTACATATGATTACAGCTTATAATTCCCATTCAACAGGCTTAAAAAAAAACCCAAGACATTTTAGATGCCAGGAACTTCCTATATTGTACATTTACTGCAGACTGAGGCCATGCTTCCTCCTCTAAATTTTCCCCAGCACTTGGCACGAGGCACAGAGCCTCAGGGCAATACCTAGAGCTGCCTGACAAAACGCGACATGAGTTTTCCCTGCTCCCTCCTCACCTGTAAGCTCTGCAGGACGTTGAGGAAGTCATTCATCCCCGTGAGATGTTCTACATCTTGGAAAACAGCAACAAGCAGAGTAGGGATAATGGCAATGGAGCGGGTCAGAATCACTCGGGCAAAGCGTGACCATCTCAGGTTCAGAAATCCCTGGAAGAAAACGCAGAGGCAGGATAAAGGTCTGGAACAGGACACTAAAAGGGTTTGGAGAGGCTCAGGCAGACCTTAGAAGCATGGGATTAATAAGGAACAAAAGGGCAATATCCTCTAGTCTTTACCGGTCAAAACAGCACATACCTCCATGACGAACTGGCCTGAATAGGTTCCTGTCATGGTGGAGCTCTGTCCTGCAGCCAGGATCCCCACCGCCCAGATGTAGAGGGCAGCAGGCCCGAAGAAGCACCCCAGAACAACACCCTGGGAAGGCGAGGGAGAATGTGTGTCAGCGAACTGCCCAGACGACACCAGCGCTGCATTTCTCCCTGCTCTGCGGTGGACCCGGCTCCCAAGTGCAGCGCACTGTCCCAGAAGCTCGACTCGGGTCCTACCCTCATATGTAAAGCTTTCAACCTGAATTTTGTTGGATGGTTCTTCATTCCTCAGCCTAGTCCTTTTTTTTTTTTTTCCAAGGTTTTATTTCTTTATTTTTAGAGAGAGGGGAAGGGAAGGAAAAAAAGGGAAAGAAACTCAATGTGTGGTTGCCTCCTGCACACACCCCATTGAAGACCCGGCCCACAACCCAGGCATGTGCCCTAGACTGGGAATCGAACCAGCAACCCTTTGGTTTCTAGGCCTGTGCTCAATCCACTGAGCCACACCAGCCAAGGCAGCCAAGTCCTTTTCTTACTTCAAGCTCCTAAAGCCTTCATCTTCAACCTATACTTAAATATATATATATATATTTTTTTTTTAAGATTTTATTTATTTTTATTTTTTTAGATTATTTATTTATCTTTAGAGGGGAAGGGTAGGAGAAAGGGAGAGGGAGAGAAATATCAATGTGCGGTTGCCTCTCGTGTGCCTCTCGTGCTGGGAACTGGCCTGCAACCCAGGCATGTGCCCTGACTGAGAATCGAACCTCAATCCTCTGGTTCACAGGCCCGCGCTCAATCCACTGAGCTACACCAGCCAGGGCTAAATATATATTTTTAAAAAGCCTGTACTACATTTCCCAAATTATATTGCTAACACATTATTTTAGAAGGTAACAGGAGCCCTGACCAGTATGGCTTGGTGGGTTGGGCATCGTCCCACACAGCGAAAGGCTGCCAGTTGATTTCCAGTCAGGGCACAAGCCTGGGCTGTGGGTTCACCCCTGGTCAGAGTGCAGATGAATGGCAAGCAATTGAGGTTTCTCTCCCTCTCTTTCTCCCTCCCTTCCTTCCCCTCTCTCTAAAAATAAGGAAAATAAAATCTTAAAAAAAAAAGAAGAAGATAACAGGAGTGAAAAGGTCAGATAATTTTGGGAAATGCTACATATAATTGACTCTTGGAGGTTCAGAATGAAAGGGAGGCCCCAATAAAGAGCACTTTACCAGGTGCACTTTCTATGATCACCCCAATGATCACCCTATAGAACACTGTGCTATCGATACAAGTTTGGGAACTGCTGAACAATTAATTCATTTTGTTTAGCTGATCCTCTATTCCTTCTATGTAGTCCAAAATGCTTGTCTAACACTGGACCTCTGAAATAAATGACACCCCAAAGACTTGCTCGACTCTGAAGTGAACCCACAGAAAAGACCAGGCACTACATGAAGAATATCAACCCAGGGGTGAAGAACACCAGTCTGAACAGGCTCACCCCCTTGTAGATGTCCACAGCCAGTGTCGAGTTGTCCTCGGGGAAGAGGCTGGTGTGGGGACTGCTGCTATTTCTGCAGGCTTCAATCTGGAAAAGAAAGCAGTTTCGGGGCAACTTTTATTTTCAAGGCAAGGACCAGGAGAAAGAGGTCTCCTACATATCCCTCACAAGTCATCCATGAGACTCGGCCGGCAGGTAAGACACTGGATACAGATTGTGATGGGCAAAGACGGCCAGCAGGTACCACTCACACTCCCCGCCATAATCTTTTTGTACCCTCATATCATTAAAGTTATTTACTGCACTAGTGTGCACTGTTGGGTCATTTCAAATGATCACAGAAGAGAGAGCCCTTAGTAAGGCTCCGAGTATGAGAGGACACCAGAACAGGGAGTCCTCAGTCAAAGCAGTGCCAGGTGTCTGAGGCACTATAGGTGGGAAGCAAAGTGGTGATGGAAACTAGACAGGCCCTGGCCAGGTAGCTTAGTTGGTTAGAGCATCATCCTGATACACCAAGGCTGAGAGTTCGATCCCTGGTCTGGGTACATACAAGAATCAACCAAAGAATGATCAACCAAATCAATGTTCCTCTCCCTCTGTCAAATCAATTTTTAAAAAGTTAAAAAAAGAAAAACAAACTAGATAGGCAATCAGGGACTGAGAAGACAGAGACTTGAAAAACAGCACAGTTTGTCCTGGCAACAGTTTCTGTTTTGTTTGTTGACTCCTCCCAACCTGCCCTCATCACTGAATGGCAGACGGCAAGCGAGCAGCTGGCAAGCAGGAAACAGAGGGCCAGGCGGGGGCGTGACGCCGCAGGAGGCAATCTCCAATCTCCGTGATCTCCCTTCTCAGTCCAAAGCAGAGAAAACAGACTGCCGACCCTGCCCCGTGCGGTGACTGAGGGGACAGCACAGAGGCCCCAATCTCTTTCCCCTGCGCCCCACATCACTGCCGTATTTCCCAGCCCATCCCAGCCCATCCCAGCCGTCACAGCGTGCTCACGCTCACTACTACTGGGGACCCCGGCTTACTCACCACCTGCTGGTTGGTTTTCCAATAGAATGCTTCGGCAAAGACTGAGACCACAAAGACATTGATGATGAAGGAAACGAAGAGAGCAATGCAGGACTCAATGAAGAAGTACTTATTGGCTTCTCGGACCTCCTCCTTTTTGGCTCGGTTTACCTGTCTGGACTGGAGAGATAATAGTTGCGGTCAATTTTTTTGACTTTTTGGAACAAGTTTCCTTGTTTAGAGACGACGAAAGACTCAGAGGGCAAACAATGGACCAGAAGAAATGTGAGAGAAACTGCTCACATCCTCATTCACTGAGTAAGAGCTCCATGACCCCTGGACGGCACTGCACATTCCTCAAATGGGCAGGAGTAATTAAGTGACTACTGAGCTCTCAGGTATTGCGGCTGGAAGAACCACAAAGCCTGCCTTAGAAATGTATAACCTTAAGTGTAAAGGTCTTTGAAATCTCCGAGCAAACAACTATGTAAGACTGACTGGTAAAAGGTTGGTTGGGCTCTTCACTCCTGACCTCTTCGGGGTCACTTGGGGTTTTGAGATTAAAACACAAGGGACTTGGTGCACTTTCAGACCTTTTAGGAAGAACTTTAGTCCTAGTGTCTCTCCGGGGGGTTAGTTATCTCTGGTCATAAACCAGAGTCCAAGTGTGTGGAGTTTATAAATGTCCAACCACGGAAAAACAGCTTGCTCCTTTGGGGCTCTAACAGTTGTAAACGAAGTTCTGTGTTCCTTGCAACTAAAGGAAAACATCCCGTGACCCACCCAGGAGGCCACTGAGATAAAGGCCTTGCTCACCTTGACTAAGGCAGAATGCAGGTACATGTTGTGTGGCATGATGACAGCGCCCACGATGCCCACGGCCTGCTGCACCTGCGGGGTGCCACAGCCTGAACAGGACGGCACGAACATGCCCTTGAGGACGTCGCTCTGGTTGGGCTTCACTGTAATATACTACACACCAACACAATGACTATTAGCCTTTACTGGAACCCGACACTAGGGAATAACAGCACTAGGAAATAGGAAACACTCAGTATCCTTTACTGCTTTCCTTACAACCCCATGTTTTTCAACAACTTCCGACAATAATGAGGCGTAAGGAACCATCAAAAACCATGCAGCGTAAGGAGCTTGCTGTCAAGATCAGAGAATTCAACACCGGGATACCTGGATATTTTACGTCATCTTTTAGATACACAAAATAGATATATAGAGAGAATGTAATTAATATTCTGAAGATATAAAATGGTTGCTAAGGGCCTTATCAATATTAATTTCACAGTAACTCCTATGAGACAGACCCAAGACTATAGTCAATTCTTTTTTTTTTTGAAGATTTTTATTTATTTATCTTTAGAGGGGAAGGGCAGGAGAGAGGGGGAGGGAGAAAAATATCAATGTATGGTTGCCTCTCATGTGTCCCATGTTGGGAACTGGCCTGCAACCCAGGCATGTGCCCTGACTGGGAATCGAACCACGATCCTTTGGTTTGCAGGCCCACGCTCAATCCAGCCAAGGCCTATAGTCAATTCTTACTTACTCACATTTACACTCCTGCTCACCTATATTCATCTAAACATCACTGTGTTTGCCTCTAGCACAAGCTGACTCATTCATAAACAGTTTTCCTGGGTCCAGCATTTCTCCTGAAAGCCTTAGACCAAACTGTAATGATCTACCCACAGATTAGATACATTTATAAAAGTCTAGCCAGGCCAATAAACAGAATAAGTTTAGGTGCTATTACTGCACACAATGATGCTGATTCCTGGGAGTGTCGGGGTGAGGCCACAAGCAGGAAGCAGCCACCGTATCCTCCATAGTTCCAACACAGAGCAAGTTCAAGCTGCAGCTGGGACACACCGGAATGAGCAAAGATAGATCCCTCTAAGTTAACAGCCGAGAATCACCCTGTAACACCCTCTCTAACCCTCTCCAAAGCTGCTGTTACTGAGATGGCCAATTTTGAACCAGGGAGTTGTCTGGAAGGTCCTAGAAAGTCTCATCACTTTCCTCACAGAAGTCCCTGCAGATCTTCCTGGATACTACTGTCTTTGCTATAGATAATGTTCCTTCAAAACTGGCCCAAGGCTTAACTGGCTTTTTCTTTCTTTTATCCCCCCTCCTCGCCCCCCCACCCCGCTTTTACTTTCACTAACATTTTTTATTTTATGCTGACTTCACTTCCAGGCCCTAAGTTTTTGTTTCTTCTGGGATATCTTATGCTTCTTGTGCAACCTCCTCTTCTGGTTTAGGAACAACCTGCTTTTTCAGTAGGACCCTCTTAGTGCAGCAGGGAAAGCTCCTGTATGGGTGAATCTGCCCACGGGCTCTGCAAGTTCTGGGCCGCATCTTGGGAGCGTTGTTCACCTGGGTGTGCTCAGCAACCAGAGACTCTACACCTAAACCCTTAAGCTCTGCATGACTCTGCATTTTTAAGCACATGCAGCAAGAAGTCACCACTCTTTTGGGGCCACTGACCCTGGTCCAACCCCTGTTCAGCCTGAACACACGCACCAGCCCCACCACTGTCACAACGGAATGGCACACATCGCTTCTGTCAAGTGACAGCCTTCAGACACTCGACGGCTTTTCTGATCTGCAAACCCCCGATGGCCAGGGCAGCTTCACGAGTGTTCTTATAGTGAACCCGAAGATCGGAACCTCTTTATCTGCATGATTTTGCATAGTTCTGGGTCAAGTGAATGGCAAACTGTTTTCAGAGGTCACCTCGGGCCACTAACAAGGAGAAGAAGCAATTGGCTTTTTCTGAGCACATGCAGTACAATTATACCACCCTAGCATTATTCTCTTTTATAATAAAGGCCAAAAAAATTTTTTTTGTTTTACAAAGCTAATGAATAGCCTGGAACACTTGCCTCGTATCCAAACGTGAGGGCCATAACAGTGATGAGAAAGCCAAAAAATGCTTCCAGCTTCCTCAGGCCTAAAGGGGAAAATGCAACAGTGAGTTCGCAGGAGACAGACTTCCCCGTCAGTCACAGGATGGGAAGGAGCTTCTTCGTCTAACCCCTCCATTTCCGCTCTACTCACCGTATTTGTCCAGAAAGAGAAATACAAAGGTATCTGCAATGGTGATGAGTACTCCACCCCACAGGGGAACCCTGGGTCAGAGATAAGAAATGGACGTTAGAGGAAAGAAAGGAAACATTGAGAAGCACCTTCTTCCCCACAGCCCTCCACATAAGCAACACTGGGAGAAGCAAGGACTTGTGGGAGAGGAGACAGTGCCGGAGGCCAGGCCTTGGGGGGTACAGGCTCACAGCAGCGACTGAGTAACGTTCATTCAAGCCTGACTATCTACTACGCCAGACACTTAGGGTGCAAAGCTGCAAAGAATGGGCCTTACCCCCCACAGAGCTCACTGTCTAGTGGGATAACCTGACATGAAATTAAATAATTGTAATACACAATAATACACAAATAAAACACACACTGCACAACAGAAGCATATATAATCCGACACAAAAACATGGGAATACAGAGCCCACGTCTGCCAGGAGAGAGGAAGGCGGTCCCAGACTGGTTCCACTGGAAATATAATAAACTTGAGCTGAATCTTGAAAACTGAAAACACGTTGGGTTTTTGTTCTTACATTTGCTTTAAAATCTAGCAAAACATTGATTATTTTGTACAGGAAAACCCCCTCACCTTCCTACAGACAGGAGATTGATGGCAATGGCCGAGCCAATGACTTCTTGCATGTCCGAGCCAATGATAGCCAGCTCCACCATCAGCCACAGGATAATTCGTGGGACCTGCACATGAAGCAGAAGAAGGACATGGTTCTAATGAATCATTTCTAAGAACCTCCCCCATGTCTGGAAATCACATTTTGGAATGGACCCATACAAGCCCTCTCTCAGCCTTCAGTCCAGAGATTAAGGGCCAGCACTGGGCTCTGCCTGCCCCATCACTGCACGGTGGGCCCTGGCTAGAGGAGGCGAGGCTGCTTGCACGTGGCCGTGCTTATGCATCAAGGTCTGGGTGGTCGCTGACCCTGATTTCTTCTCTTTTCTTTCCATTCAAGAGAGGAAAAGAATTTCCATTCATTAATTCCCACTTAGTTCCCTGCCTAAAAACAATCCTGAAAGTCAGAAGGGGAAATTGCCCTGGCCAGTGTGGCTCAGTGGACGGAGCGCTACCTGTGAACCGAAAGGCCACCACGCCTGGGCTGCAGGCCAGGTCCCCACTCGGGGGCCTGCAAGAAGCAACCACTGGATGCATCTCTCACCCACTGCTGCTTCTCTCCCTCTCTTTCTGCCTCCCTTCCCCTCTCTCTAAAAATATATAGATAAATAAAATCTTAATTTTAGAAAAAAGGATGATGATACGGTCAAAATATTGTTCAGGAGAGACTTGAAAATGATTACAGAAGAAAATATCCATCCTGACTTCAGCTGAAGAGACAAAACAAATGGGAAAAGGCTGGGGCTATCCTTTTTTTTCTTAATTGATTTTTTGAGAGAGGAAGGCAGAAGAAATGGGGGTGAGGGGGAGACTTGTTGTTCCACTTATTTATGCTTTCATTGTTGACTCTTGTATGTGCCCTGACCACAACCTAGGTGTATCGACGCTCTAACCAACTGTGCTACCTGGCCAGGACTACGGTCCGACCTAATGTAATAGGAAAGCAAGTGAAAAGGGACAGGTATGCAAAGGGACTCAGAGCAAAGCAGTTGGAATCGGTGCCATATAACAAAATAGTAAACTAATCTGGTCGAACAATGCAGGTGAAAGGCAAATCTAGTTCACGCTGGCTCACCGAGGCCAGAACAAGAACACCGCCAGGTATCTACCACCCAAAAATTTGTCACGAAAAACAACAGTTAAGATAAAGAAGCTAAAAGAAATTATAAATTACCAAGGTTCTCTTCTGAGAAGCATATAAGAAAAATAAATAAATAAGGCTACTTTCTTACAACCAGGAAAAGAGAGTAAACACTTAGGCAAAACCAAAGCAGCTCAGCAGGATCTCGCCCAAAGGTGAGGCTCAGCCGGAGCTGCCTTCCAGACACAGGCTCCGTGCCTGCCTGGGGTGGCAGGACGAAGGGCCCGAGTGTCCAGGAGGCAGCTGTACAGCACGGTGTGACATCGGGGTCAGGGTGAACTGAAAAGCAGTCACTAATAAATCCAAAGATCCTGCCACAAATAGTTTGCTATAAGGAAGAAACTTTTTCAAACTGATGGTGAAGTCAAACGAAAAGAAAACGCACAGAATGCAAAGTGTATTCTGTGACGGAGTGACGTGAACGCGTGACTGGGCGTGCTCAGCGGGCAGCCCACCCCCGGACTGGGCACTATGAGATGCCAGGTGGCACAGCGAGTGGTTATGGTCACTCAACAGCATTTGTCTAAGGAAACTTTCTGGGAAAAAAGTGAATCTCGAGTTAGATTTTTAAGGAGCGTAGAAACCTGGCTGGGCAGCAAGAAGGGGCTGGAGAACGTCCCTTGGGACGCCCGGTCTTCGGGGCCGTGGACCCCCACGCGCTCACCGTCTCAGCGCACAGCAGCAGGGCCAGCACACACTGCCTGGCACACAGGCTCCTGTGACGTGAGTGACAGACAAACAGGACGGCACGCCGCTCACCTTGGGATACTGACGGTGACACACTTCGGCAAGGTGCATCCCAGTGACCACTCCCAGCCTCGCCGCCAGGCGCTGCAGCAGGAGCCCCACGATGGTGGCCAGCAGAAGAACCCAGAGCAACTAGAGAAGAACAAACCCCGGCACGGCACTCAGGACACAGCGAGGGGCTGCCTGCGTGCTTGGCGACGTGAACGGGAAACACCGCATCCAGGGAAGAGCCCAGGTCAGGACCAAACGACCCGAGTTCTGTGTCAGGGGCTGCACACAGCCTGGTATGTCTCCTCGTACCTCTCCGAGCCTTGGTTTCTCCCATCTGCGGTTTCTCCTTTATTCAAGGAAATTATGTGGGTGAAATAAAATTAAAAAACAAGTGGGAAAGTGCTTTTACCTAAGTGTCCCTGCCAGTGAAGTCTCCGCATGTAGGTCCAGAGGTCGATATCCGCAGGCAGAGAAGAGGAAAAGGATGTGGAAGTGTGCCGTGTGCGTTTCAAAGGGACACGGGTAGGACCAGGTGTTTACCTTAAACCCAGCCACTGCTCCGGACTGCAGATCAGATTCGATGTTTCCTGGGTCCAGGTAGGCAATGCTCATCAGAAAGCCGGGTCCCGTGAAAGCCCAGAGTTTACGAAAGCTGAAGCAAGAGTACTACAGGAGAGGGGGAGAGAGAGAGAGAGAGAGAGAACTGATTATTACCTCCCAATAATTATCTGTTTTATCACACAGAAAACCCAAAACATCAGCCTCACAAGGACAAAGGATTTAGGATGTTGGAACGTGGCTGTGTCCAAATTTCACTTCCATCTTACCCACTTCTTATCAGTCGGCTGGCTACGTCCCTGCCCAAATAAGAGCCCCTTCCCTGCGCTGCTCCTTTCCATCAGCCTCTCATTTTAAAACCAGACACACAACACCAGTCCCTTTGTGCCCAACCACGACCCAAATGAGACAAAAGCCATCATAAAAAAGGAACATAAAACAAACTTCCTTGATTGAAGAATGCTCACTAAGACAACTTGGCAACTGTTTTCAAGGCCCTCATTTTCCTTAACAGTTTCTAGTTATTCTGATGACAAATATTCAACTATTCAGTCTTCAGCAATGGCTTGCCAAAATTAGACCCAAGGCTGCTGATCTTGGGTGGTGCGGCAGACCTTCCACTCATGTATTCCCTACACAGTAACTTTTTCCTCCAAGGACCTGCCACTAACCTCCTCCACAGGAACAGCAATCTTCTCATCAAAATAGGTGGTGAAGGGCTCGTCTGAGCTCCCGGTGGACTGCGGGAGGGAGGAGTTGCTGTAGGCAGGGTTGATGGCACCGAGATGGGCGGAGTCCCCATGGTCCTCAGAAGCATCATCTAAATAAACAGATTTGAAAAGATTTTTTTTAAAATGAACAAAATACACTAACGGTTCATCTTCAGTAATACCGAAATGAAATCTTTTTAATACCCTAAAGGAACAAGGCCAACCTGACTGTACCTCAACTTATTTCTAATACTTCACTTTAATTTGTATTTTTAATAAATTAATTTTTGACTAAGCTATACATTCACATGATTGAAAATCTGAGAAATATAAAAGAGCTTATGGTAAAAAAAGCTCCCTCTCACCCCCTTCCGCAGTCGCGCAGCCCCCGGTCAGCGTCACCGCTGGTCTCGGCGGTTTTCCTGCTCTCATACTTCTACTCCCACTTGGCTGTTTTAGAGCCATTCCATTTTCTTCCAAAAAACACTAATGTCTAGGGCTCAGAATATAACATCTGCAGACTAGCCTCACTACTAGCCTAAAATCCTAACTTTTAGAAGAAAGCAACCAGGTCAGTCTAGTGACCGCTCCTCCCAGTATTTGGCAGGACTCACGCAAAGAAACATCCCTGGACGTTACCTTCCCTTAGGCCCCTCAAAAAATGTGGAAGTCGCAAAACCCTGCCACACTTCAGGCTAAAATCTGAAGCTGCAGGGAAAACCACCAAACAGGAACCCCGCTGCCACCTGAGTAAGGCCTGCAGTGAGGAGCTTCGGGTCACAGGACAACCCTTGTGACAGGAGGACTCATCTGAGACTGACAAATCAGTGCTTCCCTGAGCCTGGCATTTCCTGGTTAATAGTAAATGAAGGGAAGGGGAGTGGGGTGGGATTGGAAGAAAAGGGCTAATCTGCCAGGAAGATACAAAATCCAGCTTGCTGTAGCCATCAAATGGCTATTTCAAGCCACAAAGCTCTCATCTCAGTATTTCCAAGAAATCCTTACAACCTCCAATTACCAAAAAAAAAAAAAGCAGAAGCTAACCCTCTTTACCTTAAGTGGCCCTGAACTGATTTTTAAAAATTATAAAAAAGGAGTGGAAATCCTACAGGGGAAATTGAGAATTAGGAAGGATTGGTCAAAGCGGTCAAGCTTTAACGGAATACACAGTACAAGGTGCACACTCAGTATTTTACTGCTCCACACATATCTGAAACGCCATCAGCAACCACAGCAGTCTAGAGGTTTTTATGGCAGGTCTGTGAACAGCACTGCCTTTGCAAGCATTACTGCTACAGAAACTAAACTTGCAGCTAATCTTGGTCCATCTCAGAACTTGAACCAAGATGAGGCAGGCTTCTGTGTTTACAAAGCCATTTTCATTTACAGCCTAAGGTGCCAGATGGTGACTCCTGTACTGAGCAGGTCTCCGTAAAGCTTCTGTTGGCTGGGAAAGAGGAAATGGGAACAATTTTTTTGGACTAGACAGCAAGAAGGGAAATATGGTAAATTTCTGTTACTGACTTCAGCCTAATTCCAAATAAAAATTAGATAATAACACAAAAGCTATAAATTACCATCTGGTGTCTTCTGTTCAGGATCCAGCACCATGGTGTTCTTAGAATAGGATTCTGGAAAGTAGAAAAGGGAGGGAGAGGAATTAACAAGAACAAACTAACAAGTTCGAAAATAGCATTTTGAACTCTAACCCGTTACATGAAAAGAATTATTCTTCTACTGAATTAGATAACCTTGAAAATAATTACAGTTTTCATAGTGTAAGAGATATTTAATAAAAAATGTAAGTCTTAATCATGTTTTTGCTGGGAAGGCTTCAAAACCAAGCTGAAGCAAACAGGATTTCAGGGAAGCAGGCAAATGCCTTTTCCTTTAGAAACAGGCGTCTGTGGATGACTTCGCGCCAGGCCTCCACCACCATGCGCTGAGCAGTGGGCACCGCGCAGCCCCCTTTCTGGCCATGCCCAATTCCCCAGTACTAGGACTGTGCACCAAACTGGTTCCAATGTGCAAGGCAAATGCTTTTTTAAAAAAAAGATTTTATTTTTTTCAGAGAGAGGGAGAGAAACATAAATGTGCAAGAGATACATCAGTTGCCTCTTGCACACCCCCTACTGGGGACCTGGCCTGCAACCCAGGCCTGTGCCCTGACCAGGAATCAAAGTGCAACCTTTGGGTTTGCAGGCCGGTGCTCAGTCCGCTGAGCCACACCAGCCAGGGCAAGGCAAATGCTTTTTAATAAGCTCCCACAGAGAGGCTGCTAGGCAATCACCCAATCTCTGCTGTGCCTCCAGATTAACCCAAATTTAAAACCAGACTGATTTCTCCCCATTTTTATGAGTCTTTTTATTTTTATTTCTTTATTGATTTTAGAGAGAAAGAGGAAGGGAAGAGGGAAGGGGGGAGAGAGACAGAGACAGACAGACAGACAGACAGACACACACACACACACCGACTTGTTGTTCCACCCATTCATGCACTCACTGGTTGATTCCTGCATGTGCCCTGACCTGGGATTCAACTCCTTAACGTATCCTTGGCGTATGGGGAGGACTCTCTATCCAACTGAGCTACCCGACCAGGGCTATGAGTTTTTAAGGGCAGAGATCTCTCTTTGGCCTAACAATTTAAGCTTGAGAAACAGAGTGAAGACATAAAAAGGAGTCAGAGGGTCAGAGAGTCAAGCTGCTAAATTATTAACTCCAAGTAGGCTGAGGCATCAAAAAAAAAATTATTCCTGTTTTAACCGATTCCGGGAACTCAGCCTTTTGGAGTTTCCAGCCCTACCTGAACACAGTGTGCACCTTGCCTTTCATGCCTCCAGTTAGCCACCTGAATGACGTTGAAAAGAAAACGTCCCACTATCTAAACCACTGGACGTCTGAAGATTACCATCTTGGACCAAGGTGGGGGCTAAGAATGCAGAACTGATTCTTCTCAAGAATGTGCTTTTTACTATAAAACTCTCAAGACTTTTCTTTCTGCTTGTGAGCACTCTCAGTATTGCCTAATAGTGGGGAGGCTTTGACTAGAAATGAACGACAAAGATTTATGCAAGTGTCTCATGCTTCAATTTTCTGGAAAGGGCGGGTGAGCACCTCACCAGCATACTGGTAGTGGAGAGCCACAACTCCCCAGCCTCACTCACATTCCCCGAGGAGACTTCAGGCATGATGCTTCAGGTCCCATCCCCAGCCCTTCAACAACTGGGAGAGGAAACTGAGCGTGGTCCTCCCCACTCCTGCATGCAGGGGGAGCTAGGCATGGCCTGCAAGGCGCCAGCACTTCTCCTAGTCCTGCGGTAAGCAACCTGTGGGGATGAGGCTGCGTCTGAAATGTCCCGCTTTCTGTTGGGACAGGTTCAGCTGTGGGGGAGGGGATTTAACAAGCCCATTTGGCCACAGATCTATGGTGTATTCTCCAGTCAACCCCACCAATGAGGCTGAATTAAATTTTGATCTACTGATTAAGGAATCTACTTCTCAGTCAATTCCCAGTTCAGATGGGGAAAGATGAGGTAATATTTCTTGTTAACGCCCCCCGCTTAAATCCCAGTAATTACTATCCCACTGAGAACGGTATAAAGCCTCATCCTAGCTATTTTTTACTGCTTAAATGGTCTTTTTCCATTCTTGACCATTTGTTCTTCCTAACTGAACAGTCCTCCACTTCATTTTAGGTAATCTACCCACATATTCTGTACTATACCAGTATTATAGAACTAGAGAATTCAGACCCAAAGGGAGTTTTAGGTTTCATCTATTTTCTGGGATGTAAAACATACAACCACTTGCTAATCTGGAAAACATTTTTCATCTCTGCACTAACCAATACCCAGTATTCTGTTATGATGTACAACCAACCATGTCCCTCCTACCAGGCTCTGGGCCGCCAGAAGGCTGAACAGCAGCCAACACACCCCAGTAACACTGACTCACCCATGCTCTCTGATCAGTTACAACAGCTCCTAACCTGGCTGGGATATAGGTATCTGCTGACTCAGCTGCAGTAGCCACTTCCAATCACAGCACAGACCCTTGGCACCACCCAGAGCCTCCGAACTTTCATTTTACATATAATTCTAAGAAGCCAGGTACTCAGGTTATCCGAACTGACAATAAATTAGAAACCGCAGATCAGACCTGGGACTAAGGCTCCTAAAGGAAAAGGTCTCGGGCCAATTGGTATGAGGTATGAGGAAGAGACCTTCCTTACACGTTGTTATTATTATTAAAAGAATAACATGAGTTATTATTAAGAATAACTCAAGTTTCTTAACTGTGTCCTACTCACCAAGAACTGATTAAATTAAATTACTTTGTAGTGATGCTATCCCATTTAAGAAGACAGAGAAGTGCCTTATACATTTGAGGAAGAGTCCTATCCAAAACAGGCAACTGAACAGATTTAAAAAGCAAACAAATGGCACAGTGGTGTGTTTTCCCCAAGCCTGTGGTCAGTCAAAGTGACAGTTAAATACTGGGTTGGCCAAAAAGCTCATTGAGTTTTTTCTGGACGTTGGCTCTGGTGGCACTTCATTGTCTTGAACTTCGTTCGAAACACTTTTGTTAGACTGTATGTGACAGCCATCATATCAGCATGCAGTTAAAAAAAAAACTTGTCAAAACTGGTGATTTTTGTGCAGCCATTTTAATATTGAGGATGGAAGAAAATATACAATATTTTCGGCGTATTACACTATTATTTCAAGAAAGGTAAAAACGCAACTGAAAGGCAAAAAAAAAAAAAGATTTGTGCAGTGTATGGAGAAGATGCTGTGACTGATCGAACATGTCAAAAATGGTTTGTGAAGTTTCTTGGTACAGTTGACACTCTGGCCAAATAACTCTTTGCTGTGGAGCTGTCTTCTGCATTGGAAGATGTCCAGCAGCACCCTGGTCTCTGCCCACTAGAAGCCAATAGTGGGCAGTAGCCAACATACTCAAAATATCCAAATCAATAAAGTTATTTCTGAAAATAAAAAAATGCGTCCTTTACAGAAAAAAAAAAGCATAACAGACTTTTTGGTCAACCCAATAATAACTTTACACAGAAATATTTTGTTTTAAATTTTTTTCTTGATCTTTTTATAGAGAGAGGAAGGGGGGAGAGTGAGACAGACAGACAGACATCAATTTGTTGTCCAACTTATTTATGCATTCATTATATGTGCCCTGACTGGGGATCAAATCCACAACTTTGGCGTATGGGGACAACACTCTAGCCAGATGAACTACTTGGTCAGGGCCAGAAATATTTCATGATAAAAATTTTATTAATTAGCCTTGCCTGGGGTGGCTTCATTGCTTGGGCATCATCGTACAAACCAAAACATCGCTGGTTCAATCCCCAGTCAGGGCACATGCCTGGGTTGCAGGCCTGGTCCCTGTCAGGGGGCGTGTGAGAAGCAACAGATCAATGTTTCTCTTTCATATTGATGTTTCGCTCCCTCTCCTTCTCCCTCCCTTCCCCCGTCTCTAGAATCAATTTTTTAAAATACTTATTTATCATTGTTAGTGTTCTAACCCATTATTCCCTTATTAATTACATACAGGGCCAATAATATAAAAAGTCTGGTCTTCTCTCTGAAATCTCAGGAATGTATTATCCCAAGAGAAAAGATGGATTCTAGATTCCAACTTTCTCATCAAAACTTTTCATCAACAAATGACAAGCTCCACTGCCCGCGGCACAGTATTTAGGTCTCCTTGAAAATGTAGGACACGTATGGAAGCAGTAAGTTAGACATTGTTAAGAGAAAGTTTATTTAGAAAGTTGTAGAGGTAGTAGAAGTGAGTCCGCCGGGCTGTGCAGGCTCAGGACACAAGGCAGAGGCAGACGAAGGGCCCTCGGAGCTCAGGAGAGAGGAAGGCAAAGGTGATGCCCCTGGGGAAAGAAGGGGGTGCAGGTGCGCTCCCGTGGGAAAGAGTGCCTTAGTTGATACTAACTCTCTAAGGCGCACCACCAGGCCATTAGGGGAAAAGTGACGCTGAGATATAAGCAACCAGAATCCGCTCAGCAGCACCCCGACAGCCGTGATTAACACTGCTCTGGCGCTGCAGGCCGCCCCCGACCCTCAAGCACCACCTTCTCTCACAGCCAGTAAGTTCCACTCTGCCAACAGCGATCAACAGAGAAAACGGCACCTGTGTTTACATGTGATATAACTGTTTTATCCCATCCCTTATCAAAAGTTGTAAGACTGTTTTACCGTGAAACATACTGATAAAGTTACATTTTCTATCTACAATGTCAAAAATCTACATATCCTTTTGCCCAGCAGTTCCACTTCTAAGAATGCACCCTAAAGAAACATTCCAGTGAGGGAGCATGCACAAGGATATGTCCTGTAGCACTGTCTGCAGTATCGAAAGACTGGAGCGTTAGAAACAACCCAGATATTACTAGGGGCCTGGCAAACTATGAATATTCATAGGATGGAATACCATGAGCTATTATAAATAAGGCAGACCTATAGATATTAATAGGAAATAATATCCAAGATATGTTGTCAAGTAAAAAACCCAATTTATAAAACAGTATGTTATCATTTAGGTAGAAAAGAAAGAAAAATACACACAAGTGCACGTACATATTATCTCCACAGGACAACGAAGAAGCAGGGAGCACAAATGAGGTCGGGAAAATGAAGACCTCTCACTGAATATACGCCACAAACCATGTTGTTCTTTAAAAAAATTTTTTTTACTGTGTGCATTTTTTAATGTAAAGAGACAATATGGATTTCCTTCTTTTTTTCAATTACAGTTTACTTTCACTATTATTTTGTACTGACTTCAGGTGCACAGCATAGTGGTTAGACAATCATATACTTCACAAAGTGCCCTGATGTTTCCAATATCCACCTGGACCTGTACACAGTTACTGCAATAATGTTGGAATATTACTGACTATATTCCCTATGCTGTACTTTATATCCCTGACTATTTTGTAACTACCAATTTTTATTTCTTAATCTTGTCAACTTTTCCACCCAGCCCCCCAACCTTCCTCCCCTCTGATGGCTGTTTCTATTCTCTGTATCTATGAGTCTGTTTCAGTTTTGTTTATTTTCTTCTTTAGATTCCACATATAAGTGAAATCATATGGTATTTGTCATTCTCTGACTTATTTCGCTGAGCAAAATACCCTCAGGGTCCACTCATGCTACTGCAAATGGTTGGATTTGCCTCTTTTTGTTTTTTCACAGGTAGAAGTAACAGATTATTTTTAGTTAGCAAAAAAACATGTATAAAACACTTCAAACTTGTATTAATGAATAAGTAACAAATAACCATAAAACCATAATTTCAAGAGTTTTTCTAATAATGCAGTCCTAAGAGAAACACATTTTAAGGAAAAAATTAATAAACATATACTAAAGAATTTTAAGAAAACAAAGACTAAACATTTAAAAAGTAAGAGTTCCACCCTGGCTGGTGTGGCTCAGTGGATTGAGGGCCAGCCTGCAAACCAAAGGGTCCTGGGGTTCAATTCCCAGTCAGGGCATGCCTGGGCTGCAAACCAAACGGTTGTGGGGTTCAATTCCCAGTCAGGGCATGCCTGGGCTGCTGGCCAGGTCCCCAGTGTGCGGTGTGTCAGAGGCAACCATACACTGATACTTCTCTCCCTTTCTTTCTCCCTCCCTTCCCCTCTGTCTAAAAATAAAGAAATAAAATCTTTTTTAAGAAACTGAGAGTTCCCCAGTATCCTGACTGCACATGACTTTCTTGAGATGTTAAGAGCTCAGTACACATCTTCACCCCAGCAGTGTGATCCAGATGGTCCAACCCAACCCCCACTCTCTCCAGTCTAAGACTTGAATGGAATAATTGTCTCCTTGCTCCCAAGGAGGGGAAAGAGGAAAATTGTGGCTTTAGAATCATACTTGCTAAGTCAAGTGACTTCAAGTACCTCATTTAACTTCTCTGGGTCTTGAATTCCTCCTTTAATCAAATTCCTACCTTATTTTCATTCTTATCTGTCATGATCTCCGGGCGCAGGTCTGCATTGCCTGTGCTGAATCTGGGTTCAGTCAAGTACCTGGTCCTGATGCTCTCACCACCCACTGCTCTCTGGATTCGCTTCTTAACAAACACTGGGGACTCCCGCTGATAAAGCTTCTGTATCGGATAATTGGGGATCTGTAGCCTTCCCCTGGCAAGCATATATTGCCTTACGCTTAACTTACTACCACTCTGCCTTAGTGCCCAAGTAGCCATCCTGTGAAGTTCTGATTAGGGAGTTTCATCTGAATGCAAAGAATTAGAAGCCAAATCCTCAGGAAAGCATTTCCTGACTCACTCTTAATTTGGGTTAATCGGCCTTCCTCCATGTTCACCCAAAGCACCAGCTGCTTACCACTCTTACCCAGTAATCTTGAAATCATTTATTCCCTGACGCTATTTACAGCAAAGGCACTCTAAACTATTTCCCTGATATTAGAGCTGTATTCAATGTTGCAAAGGTGCCCCTAAAATAGTAAGGTTTAGAGAGGAATGTTTTTACACAGTTCTCTAATTCCTTCCTTCTTTTTCCTCCCTTTCTCTATGTAAACAGTCAAAGACAGCATTACATAGGACAGTGATTTTCAACTGCTGTGCCACAAGAATTTTTCAAACATGTAACACCTGACTATTTAGTCAGAGGCACTGGCCTCTTTTCCCTTAGCTTGTCAAATAAAAAAATGACAATAGCTGTTTAGTGTGAATGAATCAAAATTACACCTATTTTTTTTGTCGGATTGGCAAAAAATATATTTTTTGGTGTGCCACAGTATTTTAGGAATTAGTTTATGTGGCCTTGAGAGGAACAAGGTTGAAAATTGCTGATGTAGGAAAAGAACTTTCACAGAAGCAAACAGAAAGGTGTTTGTACGCAAGCAATTAAATAAACGTCAATAGGAATGTCTGAAGTTCACTCTCTCTTAAAGCCTCCCTCAGACAATGCTCAGTGCCAGCAACACACTGGTGGCAAAGTAAAAACTGCCAGAGGCACAGATCAAGGTTTTCAAAAGTGACACCTGAGTGTTTTAGAGAGTTATGACATTTTAACATTCATGCTGTGTCCTAAAGAAAATGTAAAGATTTCCAGCCCTGGCTGGTGTAGCTCAGTGGATTGAGCGCGGGCCTGTGAACCAAAGGATCGCGGTTCGATTCCCAGTCAGGGCACATGCCTGGGTTGCAGGCCAGTTCCCAGCATGGGACACATAAGAGGCAACCATACATTGATATTTCTCTCCTTCTCCCTCTCTCCTACCCTTCCCCTCTAAAGATAAATAAATAAATAAATAAATATTTAAAAAAAAAAAAAAAAGATTTCCAGACACTTCTAAAATCCCCTTTTTCATAAAGGTCTACTTTAAGGCGATGGCACTTGATATTCTAGAAAACCATATCCGTCAATCTAACGCCTATGTTGTACAAGGTGCTCTTTAGGAAGGTGAGCTTCTACCCCTTGGTGACTGGGAGTCAACAAAACTGAAATATTCAAGTGGTTCAAACAGAGCTCGTTGTTTTCTGAACCCTCTGCATTTTAATAAGGAAGATTACTAGCCACTTTTTAAAAGATGATAGATGATTAGTCCTCGCCACACGGTTCAGCTGGTTGGAGGGTCATCCCATACACCAAGGAAGGGTGCGGGTTCAATCCCCGGTTGGGGCGTGTCCAGGAGGCAACTGATCAATGTTTTCTCTCTTTCTCTCACATAAATATATCCTCAGGTGAAGATTAAAAAAAAAAAGATAATTACTTCCTCTGTTTTTCCATTCCAGGTCAATAAAAATGCACCATTTTCTGAGTCTCTTCCATCTAGGACATCCATCTACCTAATTAGTTCCAAAAAAATGTGCCCCCACTGGGGGTGAGAGGAAACAGCTCAGAAAAGCCAAGTGAATTTCTAAATTATTCTTGAGGATGTGAAGTTTGGAATTTCTTTTTTTTCACAATTCAGAATTGTCCTATTGTTATGGCAGAAAACTCAGTAATTTTTTTGTAATAATTGAACTTAACAGTACTATAAATCTAACAAACAGGTTAAATCAGGGACCTCTGTGTTTTGGAATCCCAGTATTAACTGCCTACAAATAAATACTAACCCACATCTGTTACCAAGGACCCAGATGTCTCTCTCTAATGAATTGACCATTACATTTCCTAAGCTCTGAAATGGCCAACAGACCATAGAAAGACAATGCTTTAGGCTCCTGCTTGAAACCAGCAGCTTCAGCAAACTGCTGGCCTTGATTCAGGGCCAATGGAATTTTTTTTTTTATTTGGATAAGTGTATCCTATTTTTCTCTTATGAAAATCAATACAAAAAAGAAAAAAAATTTAAAGACAGGTTGCAGACTGATTACATCTACTCCCCGACAGAAAGAACAAAGTGAAAAGCCCTTCTGGTGTTAGCTTAAGAAAAAGGCCTTAGCAACCCTATTCCTCTCTGCCTACGTGAGTAATATCAGAATGCCTTCAGCAGAAAGCCGCATAAGCACGCCCAGTTCATAAAGTACAAACAGTGCTGCTATTGTACAATGTGCTTAATACACATCTGGGCATCGGAATGTCAGTCAGTCTCTCTCTCTGACACAAAGGCCCTTGAAACACCTGCTTAGACTATTCTTCACATTACTGTCTTTGTGTGCTATCGGAATAATCCTGCTTAGTCTATCAGAGAACCACAATTTCAACCCAACATCCAGTTTGCTGTTTCTCAACCACATTGGACTTCTGAGACTCTATTTTATAATTGAAAGAAAAACCTAACATTGAGAACAACTAACGACAAAGAAAGAAAAGAGAAAATTAATTAGCAAAAGGAAAGAAGGAGTAAGATATGGGGAGAAAGAGTGCAGCTGATAATAAAACCAGCTGCTTGGGTGTGAATGACGATAACAGTTGGGAGAAATGTGGGCAGGCTGTCAAGAAGTACAGATCTTCCACACAAAAATACCATTCATCAGCCAGACTTCAGACTCAGCAGGGCCAGATACTTCCTAAACAGAACTCTTCACTGTCTCTGCTCAGTGCTGGGGCTTAACCAGCTTCCAAGCCTTTACCGCTCATTAAAGCCTTACTCCTAGAGACTACAGTTTGGTCTTTGCCCCTCCCAGCTCACCCGGTGCAAGCTCCCTCTGATTCCCTCCAGACCAGAAATTTGCAGCAGTGCACCTCCCTTTGGGAGGCCAACCTGGCCTCCACCCCCCCCCCCCCCCCCCGCCTGACACGCCTGTCCTGGAACACAGCTCCAACTCTGCGAACAATTCCAGAGACCCCTTTAGAGAGAAATAAAAAAGTCCATCAATCAGTTTATATCTATTTCTGGCCTCAGGAAAAAAAAATGTTTTGCCCTTATACCTGGTTAAGTAGTTTTTTGCTCTGGTAAAGATGTAAAAGATTATCAGTAGATTTATTCTAATGACAGCATTGGCCCCCCGATGTAGACTGGCCTTAATTTAACAATTTTAAGTACATATTTACCTCAATGTTTCTTTTCTTTTTAAAAATATTTTATTTCTTTATTTATTTTCAGAGAGAGGGGAAGGGAAGGAGAAAGAGAGGGACAGAAACATCAATGTGTGGTTGCCTTTCTACCTCCTACCAGGGACCTGGGCCGCAACCCAGGCATGTGCCCTGACTGGGAATCGAACTGTGACCCTCTGGTTCACAGCCCACACTCAGTCCACTGAGCCACACCAGTCAGGGCTCAATGTTTCTTTTCTTAAAACAAAAAACCAAATTACCCCAGTCAGGGCACATGCCTGGGTTGCAGGCCAGTTCCTGGCAGGGGACACACGAGAGGCAACCGTACATTGATGTTTCTCTCCTTCTCTCTCTCCTACCCTTCCCCTCTAAAGACAAATAAAAATCTTTAAAAAAAAGAAAAAAAAAACAAACCAAATTACATATAAAGACAGGCAATACATACTGCAAGATTCTTCAACCTCATTTGTGCCTCCTTCTGCTCTTTTTAACTTGTTGCCTTTTCCTTTCATTACCATGGAAGTTTAACAGACACTTGATTATTAGCAATAAATGGGACCACAACCAACAAAAAAAACCCATACAAGATGACCTACTAGCCAACAGGCACAAACACTGAAAGCCTTCTTTTCCAAAATATTTTATTCAAACCACAGAGACTGATATGATAAAGATGACAATATTAAGGCAACAGGCTCCCCTTTCTACCTGAAACACTTTATTTTTTTAAGATTTTATTTATTTATTTTTAGAGAGAGGGGAAGGGAGAGAAACATCCACCAGCTGCCTCTTGTACGTGCACCAACTAGAGACTGAACCTGCAACCCAGGCACGTGCCCTGACCAGGAATTGAACCGACAACCCTTCACACTGCTTCCCTTCTCTTTGTTTTGTGGAACAGTGCCCAACCAACTGAGCCACACTGGTCAGGGCAACTCTTTAAAGATGTCACTCCTGCCCTGGCCAGTGTGGGTCAGTGGATTGAGCTACGTTCTGAAAGGTCACCGGTTCAATTCCCAGTCAGGGCACATGCCTGGGATGCAGGCCAGGTCCCCAGTTGGGGGCATGTGAGAAGCAACTGATTGATGTATCTCTCGCACACTGATGTTTCTCTCCCACTCTTTATGCCTCCCTTCCCCTCTCTCTAAAAATAAATAAATAGTCTTTAAAAAAAAAGATGTCACTCCTTTTCCGCCTTATTCAAGTACAAATAAAGAGGGTTCATTCACAAAGACACTGTCCTCCACACTCACCATGCCAACATCTAATTTTCAACCTTATAGGAGTAGTAAGAAATTGTCTTATTGGGAAGCTAAATAACTAAACTTATACCATCTGCATTTCAGCCACATCAGGCCAGCACACTGCTAGAGTAAGCAATGTTCTTCTTTTTAAATTTAAAAAATTTTTTTCTTCTCCAGAGGACATTTTTTCAGTGTTTTTAGAGAGGAAGGAAAAGAGAGAAACATCATGTGAGAGAGAAACATGGATCAGTTGCCTCCCAAACACACCCAGACCGGGGACCCACAGAGGGACAGAAACTGCAACCCAGGTATGTGCCCTGTCGTGGAATCAAACCCACAGCCTTTCGGTTACAGAAAGGCGCTTGAACCGAGCCAAGCTGGCCAGGGCACGATATTCTTTTTTGTAAATTCAAACTTTCTAATTTTGCAATTAGTTCCCAATAAAGCTACATGTATAAACAGCAGCTTCCTTGAAGGAGAACTAGAAGACATGACAGTCTTCCATTAGAGCATTCCAGAGAGAACTTGAGAGGGACTTTGAAACTCACAGAAAGGGCATGAATCTGTCATCACACATTTGTATTTAGGCACACGGTGAAGAGGCAGGGAATAAAGATGTCTTTGATTCCACAGTACCCACCCAAGCTTTTAGCACTAAAAGTCAAATAGACAAACTATTACTTCCTGGATACCATTCTCTAACCTCTAACCTTCACTTCACTGAGGTAAAATTGAACCAAAACTGACTGGTAGCTCTGTAGAGTAACCAAGGAACATAGCTGATTTCCTAACAGCAGAATAAGATTAGATTCACACCAAGCTTCCCCATTCTTTAACAAGAAGTGCTGCCAGGCTGCCAAGAAATTCCCCTCCCCAGTCCCAACTTGGCCATTCTGCAAACATGAGAAATCAAGTATGCTGCAATCGTGGCCTTTTTGGTATTGGATCTGGTTCCAGAATAAACTGTGCCTAGGCCCCAAGGCTGTAAAGGCTGTACTTTCTGATGAAAAATTAAACAGCTAAGGAAGTTCTCAGGTTTCCTGTACCCAAAACAGGTACCACAGACAGACCTAGTGTAGTGATAGTTTCCAACCTTATTTAATGATAACAATAAACACCCAGCAGGAAGCCTCTAGTCACCGGTAATTTATACTATACACGGAGATCAACGTTAATGACAAGGGTTCATTGGCAATAGGCTAACAGGATTCTGGTCAAAGGTTAAGTTTAGAATCTTTAAAGGGAAAGAAGGTACATGTAGGGAATAGTAAAGAAACAGCGGGGCGGGGGGCGGGGGGGGGGATGCCTCCCACATGCCAGCAACAGTTCTAAGCACTTCATGTGTATTCTGTCATTTAATACTCACCAACAACACTATAAAATTGATATTACTATCAATCCCCATCTCAAGTATGTGGAAACGAAGAGGCTAAGCAACTTATGCAAAAGTTTACACAGCCAAAAACGTGGTGCAAACTTGTAGGGTTTCGGATTCCACAGGAGTCAAGACAAACACGGTGTCCCCCTGGTTTCACCCATAATCACTAAAATTAGGGAAGCAAAAGTTTCTGGAAACCATTGACTCTCCTTCCATCTAATTTTTGCTTTTACTTTCCATTTTAAAGAGATGTCACATTCCTTTAACTTTCTAACACTCCTTTGAAAGCAGTGGGCAATATGAGAATATCTTCATTTCACACACAGGAAACTCAAGCCCAGATTCCTCAACTTCTCTCCTAGTGATGCTCTTTAAAATAGTCTGATATATGAGATGGGGTATTTGGGAAAAACAAAAGTAAAAAGGAATCCAAAGGTGATATAATAAAAAGTAAGCGACAGCTTTAAAATTAGGTACATATGAAACCGAACAAAGGAAGAGCATCCACCCCACTCACATACCATTCCACACCATACGCGGTAATTGCACAAGCAGGCCTAAAACCAATATACACACAAGTACGCAGCTGCCCGCTCCAGCCCTTCGCGGGAAGTCGCTCTTTTTGCTGCTCTAAAATGAACTTTTTGTTGAAGTGGGGAGCCCAGGAAGCGGACTGGGCCCCAGAGCTCCGTAGGTAAGGAGGCCACCAGGACCCTGCCCTGTGCCCGTCGGCCTATTCCGTGGCGTGAAGCGGGTCTCCCACACCACCCTCAATCACGGGTGCTCGCGCGGCAGCAGGTCCAGCCAGGGGTTAGCCATTTCCCCTAGGCCGCGGAAAGAAGGGGTGAGGCCCCGCGAACTCCGGCGTTCGTTCCCCGCCCACCCCCAGACCCCACTCCCCGCGCCCTCTTTTCCCTTCGAATAACACGGCTCCATCTGGACCCCGCGCCTCTGGCCCTCCCCGCCCTCACCGCACCGCACCGCAGTCCCGCATGGAGCCCCGCGTCCCCCTGCGCCTTCTCCCAGGCAGACCCACGAGCCGCCCCGCGCGCTCCCGGCCAGACTGGGACAAACAGAGCGTCCGCTTTACCCCTGATCGCTTGCCTTTGCCTTACCAGCTCCGCAGTCACCAGACAAGCTGTCCCCGCGCCAGCGGCTCCATAGTCCTGGACCCAGCGCCAAGCCATCCAACCCCTACACGCCCCACCATTGGCCGACTGCACAGCAGCAGCGCATTCCTATTGGCTGGATTCCCTGAATTCCCGGTAGCTGCCGGCGCGCGCGTGGCAACTCTACTGCAAGTCCTGAGGCTCCGCCCACCTCGAGGTCTGGCTGGGGGCGAGGCCCCAGCGGCCTAGGCGGAGCTTCATCTTACAGAGCAGGTGCTTACGCTGGTTCAGCCCACGAAGTGTGAATTTGGAAGGCTCGCACTCCGCGGACAGATAAGCTTCGTGCAATAGTTCGTCTGGGCCTCACGTTAGCTAGTGGCAATCTGTCTCGTTTCTTCTGGAGACGTGGCTCGCCGACGTACAACTCCACCCTGTAAAGTACAGCCACCTTGCAGGACCCCTTCCTCTCGCCCCCAGAGCCACATCATAGTATCTGCCCCACCAAGAGCACCCCACACTTGAGAGGAACCGCGAAACATCAGCTACTGCAGCCAGTTCGATTGCATCAGATGCCCTACTCCCAAGCCTTGGTAATGAATCATTTTCCTCCATCCTAGCCATCTGTCTCACTTCTTCCCCCAGGCTTTATCTCCACTTACCCCAAAGTAATCCCATTCCATCCCCAGCCTCAACCTCATATCCTAGAGTCTTTTTCTGAAGATGGCAGCTAGACTAATGGTGCTATAGAGGAGAGAAAACAAATAGTCTAACAAACCACCCTGATTTTCTACAACGTCGTTTAGAGCTATAGAGACATTTCTAGACATACACCCCACACACAAACTTATAATAAAGATAGCCAGGCTTATTTAACTGAGTCGTAAGCTTAGAGAGGAAAATCATAAACCCTTCCAACTTCTTTCTTCAGGTAAGAACTTCTAAGAGAAAACTTCCCTAGTTGGTAAAAGAGTCCAAGAGATGAGAAAAGGAGAGTAAATTGCAAAAAGGAAAATCCAAATAAAATACAAAGTAAAAATCTTGGGGACCCAAAAACTGGGCCAAAAGCATCGTTAACTCGCACAGGCTAATTTGCATACAGACTTTCTCCTGGAGAGAAAAGAAAATGCACAATTAGTTCTGAGAATCTCTCTATAACACATCTGGGGAGTTTGAGAAAGTCCCTCCAGACCAGAACCTTTCCTTTGGGAGCCTCGGCCCAGCCGGGCAACTTCCCTGGGCGGTTCCATACTTGCTAGTTACTTACTTAGCTCACAGTGTGGTGCTGCCTCCATCTTATGCTGCTTCTTCATTGTGCAGAACGGGTTTGACTTCTCCCGGTGCTTGCTCCTGTCTCTATATATGCAGACAAGTGCGCCTCCCTTGGTTAAATAAGGGCACTTTAGGCTGCTCTGGGCAACAGAACACTGATAAAGATACAGCAAGAAATTACGAGAGGCAAACTACATCCTTCAAAGCATAATCAAATTTCATCTTTGACCTGCCATGAAAAGGGAAGCAGCGTATATCAGCCACTCCTGGATATTAATGAACAATTACTTGAGTTTGAAAACTTGTAATCTTAAGATTTCATCTGTTCCATTTGGAAGGAGCTGGAGGCGGTGTATGAAAGGGTGGAGTAAAAGGAATTGCTTTCCTTCATGACACCACTCCTCTTGGGCTGAAGCTGGTTCGGGCACTTGTACCAGGGCTGCAAGTGCAATAGGACTCTGCTCCCCTAAGACGTAAACTGAAACTAATTAACCCCAAGCCTGACAGTTCACAAGTATTTTCCACATAGGTACGTGAGCATCAATGCGATTAGGAGGAGTCTCAGGGTGTGGGTGAAAAGGCCACCTGGCCTATCCCTTGGGATCTTAAGGACCCGCTGGCAGGAGCCCTATCAATCAGCGATCAACAGGCAGAGAACAAAGCCGCACAAACCCAGGACAAGGGGCCTGACAGCAAAGGAAAATAACAACAACAACAACAAACCAACAAAAAAAACAACCTTGAGACTGAAGAAAAAAACAACGAACCTGGAGCAAGCCCAGAATTTCTCAATCTGGGAGAAGTAGAACTAAAAGAATGAGGAAAATTTGCCTCCAGCAGATAAACAGCTTAGTAGGCCAGCTGGAGGCAAAGCTGGAGAGGAGAAGCACTGGAGGGGGGTGGGCTACTTGGAAGAAGGAGGTGCTGCCTTCAGAAAGCGTTCTGGTGGTTTTAAAGAAAATCTCCTTAGGCGTGGAGGATAGATAGAGGAACCCAGAGCAGCCTCAGTGTGTAAGGCCACATGTAGGCAGCTGTGGTGTGGTAAAAGCCCGGGAGCTCGGCCATGTCCTCCTGGTTTTTAGTAACTTGCTGTGGTAACCTGTACTTTCATAATGGTAATGGGAGAGTTGTGTACTTAAGCGGCAAGGGCTTTATTATGGAATGTGGCCCGATTTCCAGGTGTTATAGGTTTCTCTTTTGCAGGCTTATTTTCTCAAGCATCGAGTCTGAAGCTTCTGAGGGCAGACTTCCAAGGCCTAGAGGAATGGTAGATGGCAAGTTTTATGGGTTTTGTTTTTTAACCAATCTGAGGAAAACGAATGCATTTGAGACAGAATTAAGGTAAGTTTTGTAATCAGTTTTTACTTTTAGCTGGGGGTCCTGAAGCATTTTAGTTTGGTGAATAGATGTGAATGTCAATCTCAAAGGCCAATGACTCAAGGTAACAGAAGAAAAGAAAACTCCGTCTCAGGGTTATCAGAACACCACAGGCTTACAGTTTCCAGGGACTACAGCACAAGCAGTTCTCACTTTGAGGTCCATGGGAGAAATGTCTGGTAGTTATTCTTTTTCCCACCAAAATCCGTTAATTGGATTTTTGAAGTATGTAACCCCTTAACTTTACCTGAAGCATTCTGGGGTGGTCTTAACAGGAAAGAGGGTATCTGCTTAGTACCATAAAAATATATGCAAATAAATGTGATAGAAGTAAATACCTTAGAATGGAAAAGAAAAGGAATAATTAATTCACATTAATAAAGGTTGGCTTCCAGCCAGTGGCTCCGGTTCCTGCACAAAACAGCCAGGGAGTCAGGAGAAGAAACTAGGCTGGGATCTTCTGCCCAGGACCCCAGATTCAGGTCTCTCTAGTCAAGGGTTCCCGCAAGCACTAAAAGTCCTATCATTACAACTTGATCTTGTCTTTTTGTCCTTCCTCAGACAAGTGCCCTGAGGCAAAACTGGATTGGCAACCAATTTGTCCTTCCTCACAGGAAAGAAGTTAAATAAAATCACCAACTAAAGTGTTGGAAGGAAAAGCCCTATTTTAGTTTAGGAACTCCAAAAATAGGAATGGATTTGACAACGAGGCTCTACCATAGCCCCACTGCTTCCTTTACTCAGCAGTCTCTCCCAACATACACACTCCGCTCTCGCCTTCTAGGCCCTTAGTTATCACATAGTAATGTGACCAGACTTAAATGCCAGGTTCTTGAGATTCCATAGAAATAAGCAGTGAACTCAGTACAAGTCAAGCAGATAGTTTGTTGCAAAGAGCTTGTGCACTAGGGAGTCGACCAGGAAAGAGAAGTCAAGCTCCCAAGGGGTTCTTGTGGATGGCTTTTACCAGGGTCTCCGGGTGGGCACAGGGCTTGGGAATGAGGATGAAGTCCAATGTCTCACGATTGACATCTGGTGGCAGTTGATCCTGGGGTAGTCATAAGATGTTTTCCATGGTCAGTGGACCACCCAAAGGGCCCTGTAAAATAATGCTTGTGCAAACATTCTAGTTACCATTAATTGATGAAACAACTATTTTGCAGAACCTGGCGTTAAGAAACATGTTATTGTCATACATTCTTTCCTTTAAGGATGTGTTTAGGTTAATTTTAACTATATAATTTGACTGAAAGCAAGGGGTCATAGGCCTCTAAGATGAAGATCTTTTCGTCAAGTTGGAGTGCAGATATTACCCCTTTACTGTCTCAGTTTTTCTCCTGCTAATCTCTCTTCTGTGAGTTTGATTCTTGGTCCAGCCAGAAGAACCTTGAAGAGTAGAAGATAATTTTTCCTCCCCAACGGTATTTAATGTGTCACAAACATGAATTAATCCTCACAATAGGCCCTGGCCAGGTAGCTCAGTTGGTTACGGCATTGTCGAGATAGACCAAGGTTGCAGGTTTGATTCCTTGTCAGGACACATACAAGGATCAACCAAAGAATGCATCAATAAGTGGGACTGCAAAATCAACATTTCTCTCTGTCTCCCCCACCCCCAAAGATCAATAAATCCTCACAATGAATGTGGGAGGTGGGAACCATAATCTTTGTTTTGCAAATTAAGAACCTGAACCATAGGAAAGAAAGTTAACTAATTTATCCAAGGACGCACAGCTAGTTAGTGATAGTGAGACAAGATAGTGAGAAAATAGGAAAATTCCTTGGCAAGTGGAATAGGGAAACTGAGACAGATGGCTGAGCAATTTACAGTCAGAAGCAGATGGTCACCAGAGCAGTAGGCCCCTAGTACCTGGCAGGGGGCAAAACTGGGAAAACAAGGACCTCACCCCCAGGGTAACCTCCTCCCCTGGCCTTTCCTCCCTGGAGATAACATCTAGGTCTCAGCTGTATTTCTGCTCCAGGCCCAGAAAAGTAGCAAAACCAGGTAGGCAAAGACCAGAACCAACTGCAAGGACAAAAGACCCCCTGCCCTGTCACTGACCAATCAGAAGAGACCATGACCCTGAAAGGGCACACCTGGAGAACTGATGAATATTCTGCTGAAACCCTCCCCTGAAACCTCTCCTAGGATTCAGGCCTGCAAAAAAGAGATAAAAGGCTCAAGACAAAGGAGCCAGCCCAGGCGATCTCCTTCCAGGGAGCAGCCTGTGTCATTCCCTTCTCCCCCAGTTCTCTCTTAGCCATACGTTGCAGAAACTGTAAGGCAATGGGCAGCTGGCTGATACCCTGAATCAGTCCTGAAGCCCCCTTCTCTCTGACTTCCCAGTGAGCTGAGGCAGCCCCGCCCAGGCTCTCCTGTTGCTTCTATAAGCCCTTCCTTGTTTCACTGCCCCAGCTTTAATAAATGCACCCTCACAGTCACCTGGACTCATGTTGTGAAATCTTTCCTACGTGACAGGAAAAGCCCACACACTACAGCTGGCTGCAGGCAGACCCGCTCAGGGCCAGGCCCCTGTCTGGTAACAATAGAGCCAGGCTTTTGTAAGGGAGGAAGAGTCTTTCCTTCTACTCCCAAGTTTCTTTCAGGTGGTCTAATAATCAAATAGGCATGAGACAGATTAACAAGAGGAAATAACCTAATCTAATATGTACATACGTGTGGGAACCCCACCCATAATATGATATATGAGTGATTCGGAGACCCCAAGTACACAAGAGGTTCAGAGACAAGGAGAAATTCAGGTAGACGTGATGTCCTGAGCGAGGGATGAGGTAGTGCACCTCGGGGCCTCAGAGGTCATTGCATATTCAGTAACCAGTTTGTCCTGCTGCGGAGACAGTAAAATGCCAGTTCTGTTTTTAACTCTTACTGTGGGCCACGCTCCTGGTTTAAATTCTTCTGGTTAGTTGAGAAGGCCGGGGAAGCAGAAGTTTCTTGAGCCTGCAGGATCTTAGTTGCCTTTAGGTCAAAATAACCCCCATACCACTAAGGTACATCTTGGGGTGGCTCCATCCAAACCCCTGTACTTTGAACATAAATCTATTAGATCTAAAAACCAGCACTCAACTACCATATCAAACGGCCTCTATCTTGTCCACCTCAAACAATATCCTTCCATTCAAATCTAGCTGAAAAATTCTCTCCTCATAAAATCCTATTAATGTAAATTCACTGAACATTCCACATTACCACAAAACCCAACTCTTCTGTATAGATATTAATATGTATCTATATCATACATGCCCTTTATTTAAACAGGAGATTTCTCCTTTCGTCCACTTACTCTCCAAGTACTCTTCTTCATGCTTTTGTTTTCCTTAATGCAACTGCCTAGGGTTGACTGCTACCACCCCTCCCCGTTCCGTACCTGGAAAACTCCTCCTCTGTGACACTTCCCAGAATCCTGCAGGCAGCACCAGGCCTACGGTCTGTCTGCTACCCTACCTGAGCATTTCTCACCCTACTCTAGCACTAACTCATTCTGTGTATATTTATTGAGAACCTACTATGTACCAGGCATAGGCTGGGTGGTACAGATACACAATAAGGAAAACACAGCCCTTTTCAGAAGCGATTTTTACCCAGTGTGCCGCAAAAAATTTTACAACATGCAATACCTGCCTGTTTAGTCAGGAGCACTGACCTTTTCCCTCAGACTGTCAAATAAAAAATGACAACAACCAACACAACAATAGCTGTCTGATGTGAATGCCCTCTCTTAAACCATAAATATATAACTCATATAATTTGTGTTTTATTGCTCACATGGCATAATAAGTTTGCATCTGATTGGTTAATTCTTGGTACCAGAAATCCTTCTATACAAACATAGGCACCTGATATATTTTTTAAAGATTTTATTTATTTATTTTTAGAGAGAGGAGAAGGGAGGGAGAAAGAGAGGGAGAGAAACCTCGATGTGCCAGAGAAACATCAGTCAGTTGCCTTTTGCACACTCCCAAACGGGGACCCAGCCCACAGCCCAGGCCTGTGTTCTGACCAGGAATCCAACTGATTACCTTTTGGTTTGCAGGCTGGCACTCAACCCACTGAGCCTCACCAGCCAGGGCAGATTATCTTATATTTATACAGCTGGTATTACACAGGCTAGATACAGAGATGTTCCATAAATGTATTATTCCATTTTTAAAATTTTTTTAATTGATTTCTAGAGAGAGAGAGAGACATCGATGTGTTGTTCCACTTATTTATGCACTCACTGGTTGATTCTTGTATGTGCCCAGACCAGAGATTGAACCCACAGCCTTAGCATATCAGGATGATGCTGTAACCAATTTAGCTACCCTGCCAGGGCTGTATTAACCCGTTTTTTAAATACTATGGCTGTCATCGGTAAAGAATAATAATTGGGATGTATTCATTTATATTTATGTACCTACTTCCAAAGTTCACCTGTTCTAAAAACCATCCTCCCTCTACCCTGCTAGCCTGAGAAGCTATTCCTGTGACGAAGGCTGCAGTGCACGGGCAGGACCCCCTTTGAAAGTGTGGAATTGATTACCCCGCTGTTTGGTGGGCGCAGGCTGCTGGCAGATGGTCCTCGGCTGTCACGTCATGCCCTTTTCTCAGGCAGCCCACAATGAAGGACTGACCAATCTGTGTGGGAATGTGGAGATTCATCCGTCTCACCCCAACCAGGGAGAGGTCTGAAGGTTGGCTGAGCCTTTGTCCTGTGTCACATCTCGATTTCTCCTGCTCAAACTTCCTTGCTTCCCTTCCCTTAGTGTTCATCCCAAGACCAGTTCCTTATAAACCCACCCCCAGCTCCGTCTCAGAGTCAGCTTCCCTTCTTCTTCCTGTAACCTGAAACCAGTGTTTCTGAAAAAAGTGCTCTGCACTTGCTCTGCTGCCTTAACACTCATTTAATTTTCTACCCTTTGTGATCCACCCTGAAAATTACTTTCTCGTGAGCTGAATGAGGTCATCATCGGCCATCTACAGTCAGAACCCACTAACTTCACCTTTCTCCACGTTTGAAATACTCCATCACTCCTCTTCCAGCTCTCTTTCTTTGGCTTCCATCATACTGGGCTCTCCGGGTAGTTCTCCTGTTGGAATTGCTCCCTCTCTCTCTCTAGTTGCTTCGATTGCTACTTTTCTTCCTCCTACACCCTTTTCTCTTTTATTTTGAGTATGTTTATTAAGCTGAGGAGAGTGAAACAAAGGAAGGGCGTAAGCGAAAAGAAGCAACAGGAGAGAGCCTAGGCGGTGCTGCTTTGCCTCTCTAGAAATGTAGGAAAGAAGTGAGCCACCCCGGGCTGCAGGGACCCACCTGAGAAGTAAAAGTCACAATGACAGAAGTGAGCCAGTGCATGCCCTGGCTGATATAGCGCATTGGATTGAGCGCCGGCCTGAGAGCCAAAGTGTTGCAGGTTTGATTCCCAGTCAGGGTTGTGGGATGGGTCCCCAGTGGAGGGTGCATGAGAGGCAACCACACATTGGTGTTTTTCTCCCTTTCCTTCTCCTCCCTTCCCCACTCTCTAAAAGTAAATAAATAAAATCTTCAAAAACAGAAGAAGTGGGTCAAGGCAGAATTGCTATAAATGTAGTCCTGTGACAGACTTTACTCCATTCACTGTATCCTGCCCTTTCCCGTAGCACTATCCCACTGAAATGCTTTTGCTCTTTATTTATTTGTATCTCTCCTTGAGGGCCAGGACTTTGTCCTGTTCACTATTGTACCCTTAGGGAGGCCTCCAAGGCTGGCAAAATCCCTTCACAGCTATTGCACCTTCTTGACAATGATTCCCAAAGTCCACTTTCTGAGCCTCTTTCCCTGAGCTGTATTGCCCCTTGGACTTTCTCCCTGGATGTCCAGGAAGAAAGTCAGCATTACTATATCCCAAACTATCCTCTTCTCTACTCAAGAAAGTCTGCATGGTTTCCTTACCCTCCCTCACATCAAACACCTGTTCCTACAGCCTACCTGCACCAGGCCAGTTGCCTGCTTCTTTCTATTTCAGCTGCCACCTTCCCGCTCAGGCTTCCACTGCTCCGACCCCCACATCCCCCTGATCAATCTGATCATCTCTCTTCCCCACTTAGAAACTCTCACTGGCTCCCGACTGCCTAGAGAGTAAAGGGGAAGGAAGGGGAAGGGAGCTCACGTTCACTGAGTGCCTACTTCACCCCGAGAGGAGGATGTTTTACACACACCATCGCCATGTCAGCCCTTCATTCCAGTCGAATTTCATTTTCTCTCTTTCCTGAACGTCCCCTGGGCTTACCTGGCCCTGTGCCTGGGCTTCTGCTGTTACCTCCATCCATAATTCTAGCATTGAATTCTTGTCCATTTTTTTCAATCCTTGCCCAAGGATATGTTTGTTGACCTTGAGAGAGAGGGGAAAGGAGGGAGAGAGAAACATTGATCAGTTCCCTCAAATAAGCACCCAAACCAGGGATCAAACCCACCACCTTTTTTGGTGTATGGAAGGACACTCCAACCAACCCACCTACCTGGCAGGGCAGGTCCTGTCCATTTGTCAATACTTAACTCAAATGCCACCTGCTCTGTGAAGCCTTTTCTGATTCTCACAGGACGTGACATCTCTGCTCCTGAATCTCTGTGCATTTTGCAAGAAAAAATTCATATTTTTCCTTTCATTAATTACTTTATTCTCCAAGCCACTAGACTGTGGTCTTCATAAAGGTAGCTATACATTATTTTTATATCATCCACTGAATCTAGCAATATACATAGGACATCATTAGCACTCAGCAAGCATTTGTGGTTTGAACTATAGCTTGGATTTGACTTCATGTATATGTGACCTGTAATGGTGCTTTTCAGATGGGTCTCAACACACATTATTTTAGTATGATATCAACTTATTGGGTCACAATCAGAATTTTAAAAAAATGGAATAGGAGCTCTGGCTGGTGTGGCTCAGCGGATTGAGTGCGGTCCTTTGAACTGAAAGGTCACTGGTGCAATTCTCAGTCAGGGGACATGCCTGGGTTGTGGGCCAGGTCCCCAGTAGAGGGCTCACGAGAGGGAAACACACATTGATGTTTCTCTCCCTTTCTTTCTCCCCCCGCTTAAACATAAATAAATTAAATCTTTTTAAAAAAGAGAGAGAGAGAGAAATAAACTCATGAAGAAATTCTACAAATATTAAGAAAGCAGCTGAAGAGCCATAGAATAGTCCTTGGATTTAGAGCCAGAGGACCTACATTAGAGTTCTCTCTTTGCTATTTATTAGTTGTGTGACATTGGATAAATTACTTGATTCTCTGAGCTTCAGTTCAACTAACCAAAAGAATATCCTGCCTCATGTAATTATGTTAAAATTAAGCGGTACATATATTCAAGATTATTTCATAAACCAAAATGGTTGAAAAGTTTTAGGCGAAAACCTACCTGTTTGCCCTGGCTGGTGTGGCTCAGTGGATTGAACACCAGTCTGCAAACCAAAAGGTCGCCGGTTCACTTCTTGGTCAGGGCACATGCCTGGGTTGTGAGCCAGCCAGGTCCCAGGTTGGGGGTGTGTGAAAGGCAACTGAACAATGTTTCTCTCCCTCTCTTTCTCCCTCCCTTCTACTCTCTCTAAAAATAAATAAATAAAATCTTAAAAAAAAAATCAAAACCCCGACATGTTCACTCAGTTAATAAAGTGAAAATTGATATAGTACAAATTATACAGCTGAATGTGCATTAGGCATGATTTTTTTTTTTTATTGCCAGTGATAGAAACCCAACTCAGACTGATTATGCTCAAGGAGAGTTGAATCACTCACGTACTGGGGAAGCCAGTGGTATGGCTGGTTTGGGCAGCGCTGGGTCTGGGGACTCAGATAATATCACCAGGACACTGTCCACCTGTCATCTCTTTCTTTCTAACTCTCTCACTCCGGGCTCTGCTTCAGTACCAGTGAGGTTTTATTCTCAGACAGGTTTTCCCTGCATGGTGGGATGAGGGCCACCACCTGCTCTGGGATGACGTGATCCTCCCAGCCAGCACATAGAGTATCTCCTTCTCGTTCCAGCAAAACTCCCAAGGAGGGTCCTGTCTGATACCTAGCTTGGGTCATGAGCCAAGCCCCAAACCAAAAACAGTGGTCACGTGTGCCTAGGACCGCAGCTGAACCTTGGAGCTAGGGGGTGCAGTCAGCCCTGCCTGAGATACCTACACTGAAAAAGAGTTTGGGGAGGAGTCTTCTCCAGGGGAGGGGTCAGAGATTCAGAATAACCAAGTTAATAAAGGTGAATACGATTAGTTTAGAAAGATATCTTGGTCTCGTCTATTTAACTTCACCATACGACATTAAATAAGGACACACAAACACACATATTCTATTTCATTTGATTCATTTACTAAACATAGCATTGAGGATCTACTATGTGCCAGGTTCTGTTCTAGGCACTGGAATGTAGCAATAATCAAAGACATACAAAATTCCTGCTCTCAGAGAACGTACATTCTATGGGGGAGACAAATAATAAAGAAGTCAATTAGTATGTCAGAGAGCAATCAGTTTTGTATAAAAATAAATGTAAAAAGCGAAGTAAGGAACAGCAGGAGCCAGAGATGAGAGATAAACACTATTTCAGGAGGGATGGTTAGGAAAGACCTCTCTTGGTGACTTTGACGCACAAATCTGACCAAAGTGAAAGAGCAAGTCACGTGAATCCGTCGTATCGGGGGAAGAAATTCCAGGCAGAGGGAAAAGCAAGTGCAAAGACCCTGAGATGTGGCCCTGGCTGGGAAGTTCAGTGGTTTAGAGCATCATCCTGAAACACCAAGGTTGTAGGTCTGATCCCTGGTCAGGGCACATACAAGAATGAACCAGTGAATGCATAAATAAGTGGAACAACAAATCCGATGTTTCTTTCTGTCCCCTTTCCTCTTTCTACATTAATTAATAAACTAAAAAACAAAACAAAACCCTGAGATAGGGCCAATAACTCCCCCCTGGAGCTATACGTGTACATTTAGAAACATCGAGACTTATGGCAGAGATCCTGCGTGGCCCTGCAAAGCTGGGTGGGGAAAATTCCTCTCCAGGACTTTCCTTACCTCTGTCCTTTTGCTCTAATTGCTGTGGACGTGCCAGACAGCACAAAGTGGCTCTTGAGGGTGGTTCCTGCTGATGCTGGGTAAAGGTCTCCTTCGGCAGAGCCAAAGACAAACGTAAAGTAAAAATTCCTCTGATCTCAAGCCTTAGCAAGGGTTGTTACCTGGAAGAGTAAAAGCTTGGGGTGGGGCATGTGTATGAAGGCTGGAAAGGAGTGGAAAAAGTCAGAAAGCAAGAGACCCGCCCTCCCTAATCAGTTTCCCTGAACTTGGAACCCCTATAACCAATCCCTATTAGACACTGCTCTGCACTCACTGATGCCCTTATCTTTGAATTGCACTGACTTCTGACTTGTTTGATGTTAATTCTTTACTGTCCGCAGTAGCTAGATTGGTCTTGAAACTAGAGGGCAACCGAGTCCAGGACTGGTCTGCCTGTCACCACTTAGCCAGAAAGCAGAGACAAGGACTGGATTATAATTGTGCTTTTATTAATATCAGAGGCCAGCAGTTTGAAAAGGTGGTGGGTTAGAACCCTAACATCCACCTTACCCCGAGCTTTTGGAAGCACGTTTATACAGAGAAACTAGGAATTTGGGAGCAGGAGCTAGAAGGAATTTTGCAGCTTCTTCCCAAGCTGACCCCTTTGTTCTGGTGTTATCCCTCTGTTTGCATTAGAATTCCTCTTCTCTTCCCTGGTACTTGTGGTCGGACTGGGAGGTTTTGTAAACTCTGGTCAGGGAGGAGAGGTATAAACCATTTACTCTCAAGAGTTCTTGGTTAGGGGCGATAAGGTCTTGTGATTCACTAGCTGGCTGTAAATTGCTCAAACTGTTTGGCTTTCTTGTTTCATTTTCTTGTCTCAGTTTCCCCATTCTACTTGCCCAGGAATTTTCCTAGCTTCTTGCTCATGCTCCCTGTCTCAGTCTACCATTTTTATTGTCATATGGGTATGTACTTATCTCTTCATATTAATTTTCATAGACTGTAAGTTCTTAGACCAGGTTCATGAATAGTGCATTCTAAATTTAGCTCAATGTCTACCTTGATTGCCATGGCTGGCAGGCACTGATAAAAGCTTTCTCGGGATGACTACGTCTGCGATGATCACATTAAAATCAAAGGCTATTTCTTGTCCTTAGAATATTGCTCCTCTGAAGATAACCTTCTCCCCTCTTATAGGTCTTCTCTCAAACTGGCTTCAGCTGGCCTCGCCTGAACCCTGTCAGTGTGATGGTCAGGAGACCTGGGTTCTCATTTAGGTTCACCAACTTCTGTAGGACTCTATACACCTCAGTTTTGCAGTCTTCTAGTAAAATTCAGAAGAAGCTCATAGAGCTTGCAGGTAGGACAGAGAAGTAAAATAAAACAGTAGATGTGGAAAGGCTTTAAAAGTAGGACATAAAAATCCTGTCAGAAGTAAAAAACAAACAAACAAAGAAAAAAACAACACAAAAATGCCCTGGCTGGTGTGACTCAGTGGATTGAGCACTGGCCTGTGAACCAAATGGTCGCTATTCAATTCCCAGTCAGGGCACATTCCTGCGTTGCAGGTCAGGTCCCCAGTAGGGGGCGCACAAGGAGCAACCACATGTTGATGTTTCTCTCTTTCTCCTTCCCTTCCTGCTCTCTAAAAATAAATAAATAAAATCTTTTTAAAAAAATCCTGTTAGAAGTCTATACTTCTTTCCTTTCAGGGCCAGCCCTCTGAGGCACTCTTTTTTCTCCACACGAGGATAATGTGCTTCCAGATCCTCAGGTTCCAGTTGTGAAGGATGAGGGACCACTCGCGTGTATCAGCGTTTGCGGAGGTTCCTCCCAATGACTCCCTCTACTCATCTTTGCTGCTTTTCTAAGTCTGGGCCTTATTTATATTCCCATTCTGTTGTTTCTAAGAAAAAGATTTAGAGGGAGGATGTAAGATGCCTAGAATGCCAAAAATAATCTCTAGAGAAAGAAATGTGGTAAAAAGTCAAATAGGGAACCCAGAAATTCAGAAGACAGAAAAGGAACAGGCAAAAATCTACTCCATGTGAATTAAAGACCTAAAGTTATAAAACAAAACAATTTCAAAATTATCTGAAAAAACATAGAAAAATATAGACTATAGAATAAGTATGCTCTTAAGGCAGAATGTCTTCAAGCAAATTATGAAAAAGCAGAAGTCATACTGAACAATTTTGATAAAATTTACTATAACAAATTAAAAACTTCCACATGAAAGACATCTTAAGCAGGGCTAAATTACAAGCGACAGCTGGGGAGACAAGGAGCAGGTATCTTCAACAAACATGTATATCAGAAAAAGATTGGGACCTACTATCTGTGAAGGACTCCTACAAACCAATGACAATAAAGAAGATAAACATCCCCATAGAAAAATGGACAAAATGTAGGACTTATCAAAAGAAATTCAAATAACCAATAACACACATAAAAATCAACTCTCTAGAGTCATCAGAGAAATACAAAGTAAACTGGCAATGAGTTTCATCGTACATCTGCTGGGTCAGCAATAATTTCAAAGTCTGGCCTTTTAAAGCGTCAGTGATGCTCACACAAGAAACGTCCAAACCTGAGTGTATGCGAGCCAAACTGACCACAATTGCCAAGAAGCAAGATCTCGAGTGATCCGGAGAATGCCAGTTTGCAGTTTCTTCTATGCACTTGGCGTTAAGGAGGGATCTTCGGAAAGACTGCAAGAAGGTGAGAGAAAACCAGGCTTGGACAGTTAACAAGATTATGCGCTCCCTTGAGAGCACTTCTGTCTCAGAGGGGTCTGGAAAAGATGATCACTTCTGACTTTTCAAAGGCGTATTAACCTAGATGCACAAGAACAGTGGGCAGGACTTGCTTAAAACTCCTTCACTAAAGAAGTTATAGGCCTGAGGCGAGATGACCCACCAAGACCTGCCCAGTTGGGAACTTATGGTCAGATCACCCTGTGAAGTTACTTTTGGTTAGATTTATTACAGCATCCCTTTTCTTCCATAGTGAGGATGCAGGAAAACTAGAATGATTCTCATATCCTGTAAAAGCTGATACAACTGCTTTGGAGAGCAACTTGATGATATTTGCGCAAGTTGAAAATGCATATATCCTTTGCTCCAGAAAGTCTATTGCCTTAGAGCAGTGTGCTTTTCCACCTATTAGTGGCTCGTGAACACAGTCAAGTGGGTCATGTCCAGCATTTTACCAAAATGAAATAGAATGTAAAATAGATGAACTGGGTTTTGATGTAAAATGTGTTTACTATGAGTTATGGTTAAAAAACACTCTGAAAACACTGCTTAAGTTTCCTAAGAAAAACTCTTATACCTAAGAACAGGTAGACATCTTCAAGTGTGTTCCCTGCAATGCAGTGTCTGTAATAATGAAATGCTGAAAACAATGTAAATGTAGCAAATAAACAAATCAGAGGGTATTCATGTGATGGAACACCAAGCAGCAGCCACAATTATTGAGCTTGGTCTACAGCATCACATGGATGAATTCTGAAAACAAATTTGAGGGAAACAAAACAGAAAAATGCCACGCAAAACCAAATATATATAAAATTTTTTTATTTTGAGAGTACTTTTAGTAAAGCTGAGGGACTGTGAAACAAGGAGGGTCCTAGGACAGGAGAAGCAACAGGAGAGAGCCCAGGCGGGGCTGCTGTCAGCTCACTGGAGAGTCAGAGGAAAGGACGCCTTAGTTCAGGAGATGCATGCCTGCCTGTAGGGGAAGAAGAGGGGGAAGGAAAAGGCGCAGGAGTGCTCCCTGAATTTTCAAAACATTAAAAAAAATACCATAGCCCTTGCAGGTGTGGCTCAATTGGTTGGATCATCGTCCCATAGGCTGAAAGGTTGCATAGGTTCAAGTCCCAGTCAGGGCACATACCCAGGTTGCAGGTTTGATCCCCGATTGGGCAACCAATCAACTTTTTTTTCTTTTCTTTTTTTAAGATTTAATTTATTTTTAGAGAGAGGGAAAGGGAGGGAGAAAGATCAATGTGTGGTTGCCTCTTGCATGCCCCCTACTGGGGTCTTGGCCCACAACACAGGCATGTGCCCTGACTGAGAATCAAATTGACAACTCTTTGGTTCACAGGCCAGCACTCAATCCACTGAGCTACACTAGCCAGGGCCGATCAACATTTCTTTCACATCAATGTTTCTCTCTCTCTCCGTTTCTCTCTCTCTAAAAGGAATGAAAAAATGTCCTCAGATGAGGTTAAAAAATAATTTTTTTTTTAAAGAATTTTTTTTTCCTTTTAGATTTTATTTATTTATCTTTAGAGGGGAAGGGAAGGAGAGAGGGAGAGAAACATCAATGTGTGGTTGCCTCTTGTATGTCCCCTGACGGGGACTGGCCTGGCAACCCAGGCATGTGCCCTGACTGGGAATGGAACCGCGATCTTTCGGTTCGCAGGCCCGCGCTCAATCCACTGAGCTACACCAGCCAGGGAATTTTTTTTTTGATTTTTTATTTATTTATCTTTAGAGGGGAAGGGTAGAAGAGAGGGAGAGGGAGAGAAATATCAATGTAGGGTTGCCTCTTGTTTGTCCCCTGCTGGGAGCTGGCCTGCAACCCAGGCATGTGCCCTGACTGGGAATCGAACCGCGATCCTCTGGTTCGCAGGCCCGCGCTCAATCCACTGAGCTACACCAGCCAGGGCAAAAAATAATTTTTTAAATACCATATACTATTTATTTATACAAGGTCTGTCTGGAAAAAGTCCAGACATTATTAATATAACAAGTATGGTTTGCATGACATCAATGTAACCTGGAAGCCGGGGGAGTGGACTGGAATGCGCGTGCATGAACAATAACAACTTCACTGTCCTAGTTAGTGGGGGCAGTAGATGCTGTTGAGTAAGCATGTGTACTGTGTGGCCGACGCATTCAAAATGACTGAGCAAGTAGAGCAATGAATCTGCATCACATTTTGCATTAAGTTTGAACATTCCTCTGCAGAAACTATTTTGATGTTTCAGAAAGCCATAACTATGGGCAACTGGTGATTGGCAGCCTCATCACAACAATGCGTTCACTTATGCATCATGTCTCATGCACAGTTTCTTTGATGAAACTTTAAATCACCCAGGTGACTCAGGCCCCCTACAACCCAGATTTGGTGCCCTGTGACTTCTGCCTTTTCCCGCAACTAAAATCACCTTTGAAAGGGAAGACTTTTCAGATTGTTAATGGATTCAGGAAAATAAGATGGGGCAGCTGATGGTGATTGGAAGAACTGTGTGAGGTCCCAAAGTGCCTACTTGGAAGGGGACTGAGGTGTCATTGTTCTATACACAATGTTTCTTGTATCTTGTATCTTTTCCAATAAATGTCTCTATTTTTCATATTATATGGCTGGTTAGCTTCTGGACAGACCTCACTTAAATATAAATTATTACATAAAATTCAAAGATATACTTGTGTATATTCAAAGTATCAAATATGGACTGATAAAAAGGGGCTACCTAAAGGAAGAACGGGCAATGGGCTTGGGAGAAAATAGGTATGACATTTATTCATTTTGAGTGGTAGATATGTAGATGAATATTATAATATCCTTTGTTCTTTTTCTTTTAAAACATTTTTAACACATAAGAAAAAAGAAATGCAATTAAGAAGTGTTAATGCAAACCACTGATAATTAAAATTCTTTCAGCCTGGGATTTTTTTTTTCCAGTTCCTTCAGAAGAATAACCTGCCCCAAAACAGCCTGTCAAACTCAGTGAATTAGTATCTAAAAGTGGCAAATCACTGCAGTTATTGTCTGTACTAGCAAGAGGTTTATCTTTCCCTGAATTTTCCAGTCTTTCTTATCTTTGCACATGCCGTTCCCTCTTTCCGAAAAGCCCTTCTCCACAGTACTTGTCTGCCAGTCAGTCTCCAATCTATCCTCCATGATCTGGTTCACACCTGGCTTCTCTTCATCTGGATGCACCACCATAACCACCAGGATTTTTCAATTTACTGCTCCTTTGTTTAACTCTCACTGAACCTTGGACATTTTCCTGTTATAGCACCTATCATATGATAGCGTAATTATTTTTTTTCCTTTTAAAATCTTTTAAAATTAGTTGCTAACCTTTACAAACTTGAATTTCTGGCTTTACCTAAAAACTTGGAGGCTCGGACACAATGTGACGAAGTGCCCAGAGCATCTTCCCTGGAGGGCACGTTCTCTAATTTGATGTGCCCTCAGCACACCCCGTTGCTTTGCTTGTATCTCATCTGCTTCGTGCGTGCTAGCTCTTCTAGGTATTTAGTCCTAAACCCAGGACTAAATACATAATTAAATAAATAAACCCAGGATTGGTATCATTGATTGTGTGGCTCAAACAACTGATATTTATTTTCTCGGTTCAGATGCAGGAAGTCTGAGATCAGGAAGCCACCAGGGCTGGTTTCTGTTGATGGCCCTCTTTCTGGCTTGCTGCCTTCTCTCACTGCCCTCACCTGGTGGAGAGAGCAAGAGAGAGTGAGAGAGAGAGGGGCACCATTATTTTTTAATTTTAATTTATCGATTGATTTTAGAGAAAGGGGGAGAAAAAGAGAGAGAGACATCAATTTGTTGTTCCACTCACTCATGCATTCATTGGTTGATTCTCATACATGCCCTGAGGATCCAACTCAAAACCTTGGTGTGTCGAGACGACGCTCTAACCAAGTGAGCCACCCTGGCCAGTGCTGAAGCATGTCAATCTTCTCTACTAGACCTCTGACCTTTGGAGCAAAAGGCTCTGACATTTTCCTGGAACCTAGCAGAAGGGTGACAGACTGGGCCCTCAAATGTCCGCCAAATGAACAACAGCAAACGCTGACAAGTTGAATGACACGTAGGATTGGGGAGCTCAAATCTGGTTCCCAGTGATTGCAGCACAAATCTGGGACCACTTAAAGATGGTCACCATTTGGGGGCAGTCTGGTGGTTCCTCACTAGGTCTTATTCAGATCTTTATAAAATAACTTTATTGATACCCTGAACCTCCAGTCTCTTCCCACTCTAATCTGTGTTAACTCCAGAGTAATTTTCATAAAACATCGCCTTCATCTTGTCATTCCCTTGGGCAAAATGCATTGTGATTCCCTAGTACCTTTCAAATCAAATCCCTGTCTTTAACCTTTACACCTGAGGTCCGCAAGCAAATCTGATTGTCACATGAGGCCCCGAAGGGTACTGCCTCACTTTAGTATTCCAAACGCTCTCTCACACACTTTATAATGTAAACTATACTAAGTAGGCCTAGGGGAGATGGTCAATAACTGAAATTAGTGAATTAATTAACTATTTATTAGTGAATGAAAGAACACAAACTATAAAGCAATTTCCTTTCTAAGGAATTATTTTGAGAGGAAAAACATTACCTTATATTCCGATATATAAGATATTTATTCAATTAGTAAATACTTAATAAGCACCTCTTTTGCCAGGGACTGTGCTAGGGACCAGAAATACAGTGAGTTTAGAATCAAATGGGGGAAAAAAAAAAAAGAATCAAATGGGGAACACAGTCATTAAATGTATAATGCCACTGTTAATTATGATAATTTTAAGTATTGTGAAGGATAAGTATAGCTAGCTACAAGACAAGTTACAGGGAAACCTAACTCTGCAGTCGTAAGAGTTTCCTGTAACAGTGCTGTTTACACACAAGCAGCAGTAATTCATGTGCCCAGTCTGTCTGGTTCCAACTGCTGACTCAGGTCTTTTTTTTTTTTTTTTTAAGATTATTTTTAGAGAAGGGGGAAGGAGGGAGAAACATTGATGTGCGAGAGAAACATCAATCAGCTGTCTCTCCTATGTGCCCAGACCAGGGACCTGGCCCACAACCCAGGCAAGTGCATCTACTGGGAATTAAACCAGCAACCTTTCAGTCCTCAACCCAGCACTCAATCCACAGAGCCACACCAGGCAGGGCCAAATCTTGAGTAGGCTACTTAAAACCTCCCTTTTCTCACTTACAAAGTGGAGCTAACAATAGGATCCACCTCATAAAGTGAGAGCTAAACAACTTAATACATATTCTTAATACACTAAGAACAACGAAGGCACATAGCACCTGCTCAGTAATGGTAGCTATTATTACCATTTCTAGCTAGAAGACAAGCTAGAAGGAAGGCAAGTAGGGAAAAAGAAACTCCAAGCAAAGAGCAACATGTGCAAAAGCCCAGAGGTATAAAGTTGCTTGGCCTTTGGTAGAACTTAAAGGCCAGTATTTCTTAGCATAGAAAGCTAAAGAGAAAGAGATACCATGAGACATGAGGTGAGGCTGGGAAGGGAGGCCAGGTTAAGGAGCCTGAACTTTATCCTTGGAGTCAGAGGAAACATGGAAGGTTTTATAAAGGAAAGTGACAAGCTTAGATTTGCAATTTCAAGAGCTTTCTCTGGCTACAGTATGGAGAACTGATTGGAGAAAAGCCAGAATAGATGACAGGAAACCAGTAAGGAAGCTGCTCCAGTCATCTAGATTGGTGGCACAGGAGACAGAAGGAAACTGGATGACTGAGGAAACAGAAGACAGAACCAACAAGACTTAGTGTGTGTGTATTGGGCTGAGGGGCACTACACCATAAATATTTGAGGAAGAAATGAATGAATTCCTGTGTTCTCACCATATTGTTTCACTGTATGGAATGCCTTTCCTCTACTCTGTCCTCCCACACACAGTTCCGTTCCTTCCCTTCCCATTTCCTTCCCATTTTAGAACTGAATATTCTTTTTATTTAGAAAGAGAGGAAGGGAAGCAGAGAGGGAGAGAAACATCAATGTGTGGTTGCCTCTCACGCACCCCCTACTGGGGACCTGGCCTGCAACCTACCAACCAGTGATCCCGTGCTTCCCAGGTTCACGCTCAATGCACCGAGCCACACCGAGCCACACCGAGCCAGGGCATAGAACTGAACATTCTTGAGAGATACATAGCAGTTGAAAGGAGTTGGAAATTGCCTGAAGGCAGAGATCATTTTTTAGTCAACTTTGTATCCCACCCATTTAGCACTCGCCGACAGCCGCCCACGCACAGAACTTTTCCGCTGACTGCACGGGTGGTACAATCGCCGCCCACACTGACAGAAAGCTCTGTGACCCAGAAAGCCTCCTACAGCCATCGGAGCTTTCCCAACGACTTTCTTCTTGGATCTTCACAGAACTCTCATAAGATAGGTACTATTATTAAAAAAAACAAAAAACAAAAAAACTCAGAGCTAGAGTGACACATCCAAGGTTACACATACATTAAAGGAAGTGGCAGTGCTAAGATTTGAACCAAGATCTGGTTCTAAATGCGTGCTTGTCAGGATGGTGGAGTGGTCTAAGGCGCCAGACTCCAGCCTCTGCTTCTAAATGGAATGCTCCATTATCCTTCATGGGGAGTAAACATACTTTAGGGTAGGACTAAAGTATGTTTAGTTGTATGTATGTGATAGTGTATTATTGCAGTTATTATTGTTTTCCATACAAACAGCTGTAACCCTGCTTTTGCCCCATTCTGTATTCATATGTACTCAAGAAGACTTAACTCTTGGAGGCAGCTAAGTGCCACTTCTAGGAATCTTTTCCAGTTTCGCTTATTAATTAATTAATTTAAAAGTTTATTATACACCTACTACATGCCAGGTATGGCACCTAGTGTTAGGGGTAGGGTATAGCAGTGAACAAGACAAGATGCTTGCCCTCTATCTAGTTCCGGGAACCTACCAAACAAGGAAACAAATGTATAAACGATGTAAGTGCTAAGTGCTATAAATAACATACACGGGGTGATAGGGGTATAAATGTGTGTACTTTGGTCAGAGAAAGCCTCTCAGGAAAGTGACATTTGAAGCCCAAGTTGGGTCTGCAGGAGGTGCTTAAGGGGAGATATTTTCCCACAAACCTAATCCGGGAAACACAAAAATAGGAAAAACCAGACTTGGTTTGCACAGAGGCCGATACCAGGCCTCCGGCCACCTGACCGTAACTGGAAATGGACAGTTCTCGGAGCAGTCAAACCGCCGCTACTAGAGAATGCCGCGGGTCCTCCCAGCCCCCAGGAGGCGCCGTAGCCTCAGGCACTGCCAAATTGACGTCGGGCACCCAACGCCTTAAGGCCCCAAAGCCTGGGGCACGGACAGAGGGTGCGGACGGCGCTAGGGAATTGAAAGGGGTCACTAGGACCTCAAAGAGACGACGTCCTCAAGATCACAAACCCTACCATTGGCACGACACTCGCTCCCTTTGGGATAGCCCGCTTCCGGCGCCTTTAAACTAGAAAGTACTGGGTGCGTCCAATTCGACCCTTTCTTCCATACTTAGTCTTCGGCTTCCGTAGGAGCTGGATTAGCGCGAGGCGAGCGGTCTACGGTTACCAATCAAGTCCCAGGGAAGGCGCATGCGTCCTCAAACGAACGCTACGTACTGAGAACCACGACCAGAAGAAAAATCTCTTTTGCCCCCTCCCTCGCTGAGAAGATGGCGCTCTCCTGGGTGTGCTGGGCTCGTCCTGCTCTGTGGGGTTCAGCCGTCACCCCCACACCTTATATCACCCGGAGGCTGCAACTTGTTCGCTTTGGACTGGCCTGGGGGGCCCCTCGGTGAGGGACCTGGAGAAGGAAAAGCATTTTTTGATGTACAGGCCCTTCTAGTGTCTCATCCTTCCTTGCATGCTGTCTCTTAGTTGTCAGGGTTCCACTCTCTGACCTCGGGATTTTTATTCTTCTGTTCAGAAATCGCACTCCGATCCCCACTAGTGACCTGGCTTCTTGACGTTCTGAACTGTTATTGTCTTATATAGAATTCCCCGCGCACCGTGAGTTCGTTTTTCGGCTTCCTTTTCCAATTCAGGTTTTACCGCTGTTTACCGCGGTCCCACCTGTCTGGCTTTATCCTGCTGCTCTGGCCATAGATGGGCCTTGCGCTCCCTCCAGACTCATGCCACGACCCCAAATGCTTTCCTGCCTAGCCTCTCATCCGCCTCATTTGTTTTTCTCAGTCTGATTGCTTATCTCCTCGTGATCCCAAGGTCTTCCTTGTATTTCGGAGGTTTTAGTGTACATTCTATGAGGCCCGTGTTTTACATTAGGGACGCCAGGTGTGAAGAGGCTTCTTGGACTGATTCCCAGATAGTCTCTTTGATCCTCCTTGTAGGTCTTCAAAGCTTCACCTTTCTCCAAAGGCAGATGTGAAGAGCTTAATCTCTTCTTTGGTGACTAAGACAAAAGTGATTAGTGGGAAGTACCATCGTTTTTTGGATCGTCATTTCCCCCGCTTCTATGTCCTGTACACAACCTTCATGAAAGGTAAAAACAAAACTGAAATAGAAATCACTAGAATTAGCTCTTGGGCAATGCCAGAGGGTTAGAGTAAGTAAGATAGTTTGCAGGTTTTGTTATGGGAGAGTGAGCTGGGGTCTTATGTTTCATAAATGCTTGAGTGTTAAATCTTTTAAGTTAGCACTTCTTGAGAGGTATTGTGAGAGCAGCCCTAGTGGAATAGCTTAGTTGGTTAGAGCATCATCCCTTTGCAGGTTCAGGTTCAACATGCCCCTCCCCTCAGGGTGCACACAAAAGTCAACCAGTGAATGCACAAATAAGTGGAACAACAAATGATGTCTGTCTCCCTCCCTCTCTCAAATTAATAATTTTTAAAAATTTAAAGAAAAGAAAGGTATTATGAGAAACAACTTCTAACAATATCCAGAGGGAATATAGGTATTTTTGCACTTTTCTTAACCACACACTTAAATATAGTAGAAATTCTTTGCCATGCGCAGCAGCAGGGGTCTATGGCTGCACAGACTTGCCCTGTGATTTATCAGTTGACTTGGCCCATAAGAATGTGGTTTAATGCTTGTTACAAACCTATTCCTAGTTAGCATGTTGTGGAAATAGCTCTGCAATGCTTGGTTTTTGAATGTTTTGGTTCAAATCAGAGCTGTGCTAATTACTAGGAGATGGTATAGTGCCAAGTGTCTACTCTGGAGCCAGAGTGCCTGGGTTCAAATCCCTGCTTGTCACTGGCAGTATGATTGGACTACTTAACCTCTTTGTCATTTGAATTTCTTATCTGTAAATTGGGGATAATAATGAAACCTACCTGTGTGACCTTATGGTTGTGAAGATTAAATTAATACATGTAAAGTAGTTAAGGCCTGATATAGTAAGAGCTCAATAAATGTAGCCATAACTATTATTATACTTACACTTTTATCATAATACCAATTACAATAAATACCACACTGTCAGCTCTGAATATTATCATAATTATTACTAGCTTTGTGGATGTGCAAATTGCTCATCCTTAATTATAAAGTGGAGATAAGAAAGGCTGCTTTGTAAGCAAAGCAGCTCCCAGTTTGTAACTAGGATCAAATAGAAAAGGGTCTGAAAGCATTTTGGCTGTTTTGTTTTTAAGCCTTTCATGGAAAAATTTAAACATATGCAAAAGTAGAGAAAGTAATATAATGAGCTTCTGTGTGCTCAACCTCACTTGAGCAATTAATTCACAACCTGCCATCTTATTTCATTTATACATGTGCTTCTGTATTATTTTGAAGCCAACTTAGTATATTATTTCATTCATAAGTAGGAAAGCATTTAAAAAAACTAATGTTCTAGATAAATGTAAGAATTCTAGAATGAAGAGAAAAATGCAACCTTAGAAATATGTTGCATTACAGTAATTATAAAAGTGTTCTAGAAAGGAGATAAGTTAATTTCTGGTTGGGGAATACACAGAGTTGATTGGACAAGACTTCCTGAGGTTAGGGAGTTTTGACATTTTGCTTTAAAAAGGGAATGAGTAATGAAGCAGAAAAGAGACCATTCCACAGTAGATTACAGAAGGCCCACTTGGCTAGAAGAGAAGTGAGGTGCTGTGGGAAAAAGGATGAGAAAAGACATGTAGGGTGGCCTCACAAGAGCTTCAAGTGACCCAGATGGAAATTTTAATGTCGAGTAGTGCTGGGGCGGGACAAATGTATGTTGTGGGTGGGTTTGGAACAGGAGGCTGTGGTAAGATTCATACTGGGGTAACATCACACTCTGTCCTCTGCTTCAATGAGGCAGGATTGCAGATGAGTTGGGCTGATGCCAAAAAGGCTAAAAGAATAAAGACAAACATGTGGAAGCACAATATAAAGTTTCATCAACTCTCATACCGGGAGATGGAGCATTTGAGACAGGTATGGATGGGCCAGGGGCAGGTACCCAGAAGTTCGTGGTGAGGTAATTAAAGTTAACTAAGATCTCAAGTTTTTTTCTTTTCTATTTTGTTAACCACTGACCAAGCTTTTGCCCTTTGTCATGAGGTTAAAGTATTGAATTAAATGAGAGCAACAGATTAGTTGCCAAAATTGGATTCTTTCAGAGTTGTAGCCCTCCATAGCAGAGCTCTATAGAGTTTCGGGCACACTTTCTGAATAAATATAGACAGTAAAATCTAATTTGTTTCTGAACACAGAAAAATCTGCAAGGATCCAAAAGGCAGCAGGAAACTGATATTTGGTGGTGACTTGATGAGTAGTTTCGAAGCTGAGAGTCAGACTCTAGGACCCGTTCTGCAGATCAGGAAGAATTCACTGAGGGATTTGGTATAATGTCAGGCCTCGTACTCGAGAATATTTGGGATACAAAAGTAAATAAATCAGGGCTTCTGTCCTCAAGGAACCTACCAGCTACAGATAGACAGAAATAACCTTGATTCTTTGCTGGGCTGTAGTAGAAGCTTACTGCACAGCGGGGTGGCGGGGGTGGCCACTGAGTTAAGAATGTGGGCTAAAACTGCATCTGTGTTTATTTCTGCATAGTTCCGTCGAGACGTCACCAAGTGTCTTTTCTTAGGTATTATTTCCATTCCGCCCTTTGCCAACTACCTGGTCTTCTTGCTAATGTGAGTACAGACTTCTCTCTCCCTAGCATATTGAAGGTCTATAGATTTTTAAAATCACATTATTTTAAGGAGAACTTTCCATTCAGAAGCTCAGCAAAAGTTATCAAACTTCCTGCTGCAGTGCTCCAGTCTTTTTATTAGCCCCAGGTTCATAAAAGCCACTCAGAACGCCCGGGTTACTGGGACAGCTGTAAGTGTAGGTGGTCTGGACTCTGCCTGTCTCTGAGCTGCCCCTACATGATGTGAAATAAGACAATGACCTTCTTCATTATCCCTAGAGGCAATAACCCACTCCCCGAGAGACAGTAATTTGGGACACATTTTTTTTCTTCAGGAGAGAAATGCATTTCATATTTTGAAAACGTAAATCTGTATTACTTTATCTCCAAAGATGACACTTTTAGATTATGACCTTGCATGTTGTTCTAGTTGTCTGTTGCTGCACAGCAAACAGCTTCAAAGCTTAATGGCTTAAAACAAGCACCATTTTTATGATTTGCTGGGTCAAGAATTTGGTCAGGTGGGTGATGGACATTTCTCTTCCATGTGGTATTGACAGAGGTCCCTCACTGACAGTTAGCTGGTGAAGGAGGACTAGTCTGGATGGTTTGAGGTCACTCTTATGTCTGGTGCCTTTGCAGGGATGGCCGGGAGACTCAGACTGTCAACCACAGTGCCTACTTGTGGCCTCTTTAACATGGCCTCAGGGTAGTGCGACTTCGCCCGTGGCAGCTCAGGGCTCTAGGAGTCAGTGTGCCAGCAAGTAAGAATCTGCGTGGCCCAGAGAAACTGTTGTAACCCAGGCTTGGAGGCTACAGATGCACTTCTGCTCTCTTCTATTGGCTGAGTCAGTCACCCAGATTTTAAAACGGGACATGGACATCACTTCTCAATGAGAGGAGTGCCAGGGAATTTGCAGCCATGTTTTAAAACCATCACGCAGGTAGAGAAATAAATTAAAAAGCAATTTTGCCCTTTCTACTTTGTATACACATGAGGACTGTTACTGTTTGAGGTTGTCAACATCGCGTACAATGTCCAGCTCTAACTGTCCAGCTGTGTCCAAAATACTCACTAGCATTGGTTCAAAGGAGTCATTTTATCTGGCTGCTGCCTGCACTCCTCTCCCACTGCTACTGCTTTTCACAGAACCTCAGCAGTGTGGCTCAACCTTGTGCTTCACTGTACCTCCAAACCTTGGTCTGAGAGCATTTGCAAAGGAAGAGCAGTGTGGTAGGGAGGCAGCGTCTCCACCTCTTCTTCCTAGTGTTCATGTTTGCCAAAGGCTTTGAAAGATGCTGGTTTCAGCAAGTGACTTTGTGATGCCTTTTCCTTTCAGGTATCTCTTTCCTAGGCAACTACTGATCAAACATTTCTGGACCCCAAAGCAACAAATTGACTTCTTAGAGATCTATCATACTATTCGGAAGCAGTCCCATCCAGAAATCCTTTGTTATTTAGAAAAAATTATCCCTCACATTTCTGATGCAGGACTCCAGTGGCACATGACAGAGCTGTGCACCAAGGTATTCCTCCAGTTAGCCCTTGTTCCAGACGGGGAATCCTGTTAGACCAGTTTGCTACAGCTACCTATCTCTTACCTCCCCCAAGGTGCAGCGTGGTACCCATCCAGCAGTACATGATATCCTGGCTCTGCGGGAGGGTTTCTCTAAGCATCCTCTGGGCATGAACCATCTCCATACTTTGCAGATGGTGAGTACTCGGAGGCTTTCTCTTCCCACAGCTTCGCCTTGCTTCAGGTCTTTGCCTGCAGTGGTGCTATGTTGACTTTCTCTTCCTATATTGTGTCACAGAAAGCCTTGAGTCGAGCCATGCTTCTCACACCTCACCTGCCATCTGTGTTGTTGAGACACCGTTTAAAGACTCACACCACTGTGATTCACCAGCTGGACAAGGCTTTGGCAAAGCTGGGGATTAGCCAGCTGACTGCTCAGGAAGTGAAATCGGTAAGAGCCCGATTGTTGTATCAGCCCTCCACCTTCAGTGGACTTTTGAGTTCATAGGGCTGGGAGCTTAGAAAGAGCTTGTTGCCTTGCTTGTTAAGCAAAATTCAAGCTCTTTATTCTCTCACCTCATTTCTAGGTCTTTTTTCCCCCCTCAGTGAACTTAAGTACTGGGAAGGAATTGCCCATAGTAATTTTGGTTTATGTTTCTTCTGGTCCTTCAAAAGTCAGGGCCATTACACCTTAGATCCACTGTTTTAGCTTCTATATGCCTCTTCGCTTGTCATCTTAGTTCGCACTGCCATGGAGAAAGGTTTCTTGGGATGAGGTTGTAACTTATTTCAAGATGATTTCGGGTTATTTGTGGGCTACACATCTGTGGCCCACTTGCTCTGTGATTATTAAGGACCATCATCTCTCTCCTGAGTGTTGCAGGCTTGTTACCTTCGCGGCTTGAACTCTACCCTTATTGCAGAAGAGAGGTGTCGGGCCTGGCTGGCGGAGTGGCTGCAGATTTCCTGCAGCCTGAAAGGTAAGACAGGCCTCTCTGGCATAACCAAAATCCAAGTCATTTTTGTATTGTATTCTAAGATTATTTTGGGTTTATTTATTTTAGAGATCTTTATTTATTTTTAGAGAGAGGGGAAGAGAAGGAGATAGAGAGGGAGAGAAACATCAGTGTGTGGTTGCCTCTCACATGGCCCCCTACTGGGAACCTGGCCCGCAACCCAGGCATGTGTCCTGACTGGGAATCGAACTGGCAACCCTTTGGTTCGGAGGCTGGCGCTCAATCCACTGAGCCACACTGGCCAGGGCTATTTTGGATTTAATTATTGAGTACTGTGATGCCCTTCTCTCACATATACGTGTAACTAGAAGGCACAAGCTCATTAGCCTACAGGGGCTAAGCAGGTAATGAAACAGACCGTGCAGGACGAGTGAGTGCACAGTGAGGATGGTAGGAGCACAGGTGTGAGTGCACGCCTGTCCGAAGCATTTCTCCACCTCAGCACTATTGGTGCTCTGTTGTGAAGGTTGTCCTGTGCTTTATGGGGTGTTTAGCAACATCTCTAGCCTCTACCCATTACATGCCAGTAGTACCACCCTTCACCCCAGTTCTGACAACCCTAAACATCCTGAGATGTTGCTAAATGCCTGGGTGGGAGGGGAGAGCAGAAGTGTCTGAGTTGAGAAGTACTAGTCTAAAGGTATCCAGACTTAAAACAAAACCACTCAATTGGCTAAACAAAAAGCATCTAAGGTGAGTATTAGGCTGGTGGGTCTCCTGTTCGGAACGTGTGGCTAGGCCTTGATGTTTCCTAAGCCTGTGAATATTAGGTAAGCCTGTGAATATCAGGTAGGCCTGCGAATCCCATTCCAGCTGAGAAATATCCCCAGAGCACTAACTTCTACTAGAAGAATGCCAAGGGTAACAGCGGTGTTTAGTATCATTGCTATCTTTGAATTTTCTGCTGCTGTCGCAGGACAGTCAAGAAACGAGGATGAGCCCTGGCTGGTGCAACTCAGTGGATTGAGCGCTGGCTTGCGAACTGAAAGGTTGCTGGTTCGATTCCCAGTCAGGGCACATGCCTGGGTTACAGTCAGATTCCCAGGTGGGGACCTGCTAGAGGAAATCAATCAACGTTTCTCTCACACATCCATTTCCTCTACCTCCTTTCCCCTCTAAAAAAAAAGACAGGAGGATGAGCGGGTGGGAATCTGGCAGGGAAGGGGAGGAGAGCACCTGAGCAGGGACTGGAGCCCAGCGGGGAGCTGAGAACAGCTGCCGTCACACCCCCCTGCGCTCGGCTTCCTGCCTCTGGCTTCCAGTGCTGTAAACCCAGGCAAGCTGTTCCTTGGCCAAACCATTAACGTTGATGGTGTTTTCAGAAGCTGAGCTGTCCCTTTTGCTACACAACGTGGTCCTGCTGTCCATCAACTACACTGGGACGAGGCGCTGAGGGAACACGGAGCCGATGCCCTTGTCCTGCCATCACAGCACTGCAGCGTGGGACCAAGCAGCACTTGTCAGCACAGTCCATGTGCACTGCTGGGTGTGTGAGAGGCAGAGGAGCGGGTGCCATGGGCTTCAGCGCAGCACCCGTGTGGGAGCTGGAACCGAAACAAACCCTCTTACAGAGGTGGCGTGCGTGAGGTGTCATTCCCAACTCCCTTGGAATTAGCTGGCAATGGAAGCAGCCACTGTACTGGGCTTTTACTGTGACGCGCTTAGTGCAGATCCTAGGAGGTAAGCGTGTGCCCCAGGTGGAAACCCTCCTCTGGCCTAGGGCCTAGCACTGCCGCCTCCTTTGGAGCGGTGTTTTGTTAAAGCCGGTTTCTGGCTGGTGAGGGGACGGTGCCACTTACATGGGAGCGGTTACATGCATGTTCTCTGATGATCCTCTTAACCCTGAGGTGACCAAAAATTGGATTTTTTTTTGTCCCCTTCACTGGGGTAACTAACCTCTCTTTCCTTCTCAAATCCTTTTACCACTGTAACTTTTTTTTATTTTTTAGTGCATAACTTGTGGGAACATTTGAGTAGAAAAGATGAAAGAAAATACAAGTGCTTCTTGACCCCTTCCCCAGGTTTAAAGCCTTCATACCCTTATCTTAATCTCCGGGCTGTGCTACAACCCCTGTGGATCTTAAACTCTTTGCTACCTCCACTGTGCTGCAGCCTTCCCACTGTCACCCATAGTGGCTGCCTTTGGGCCATGGATGAAACCTGTCCCGTACTAGTTACTGCCCAGCCCAGGAGACCAAGAGAGGTGTGCATCAAGCTAGTAAGTTGGGGTTAGCTTTTGTCTCTGTACGTACATCAGTGACCTGTAGTAACTTACTGTGAATGCATGAAGCATTGTTTTTAAACCCAAGTAAAGAAGGTCTGAAATCGATTGCTGGAAGTTACTTATCATACTCTAATCATTTTGCTAAGGCTCCTTTACAAGAGTCATAACCTAACTAATGGGGAGATAACTGGTGGGAATAGAACTTTCTGATGGGATGGCAGTTATGGAGGAACTGATTTTAAATGGTAACTAGGAAAGAAAAACTCATCTACACACACACACACACACACACACACACACACACACACACACACACACACATATTTTCATGAAATTGAGTCCTGGCTGGTGTAGGTCAGTGGATTGAGCGCAGGCTGCAAACCAATAGGTTGCCAGTTCAATTCCCAATCAGGGCACATGCTTGGGTTGCGGGCCAGGTCACCAGTGGGGGCCATGTGAGAAGAAACCACACATGAATGTTTCTTTCCCTCTCTTTCTCCCTCCTTTACCCTCTCTCTAAAAATAAATAAATAAAATCTTTAAAAAAAAAGTAATGAAATTAAAAATGGGCCCCAAGAGTAGGGACTGCAAACAGGGAAAAGCTCCAGCCAGGCAGGATCAGAGCCTGTTCAGCTGATGCTGGGCTAAAGGCATATGATGCAAGTGACGCTCTTGATGCTCCAAAGAGAACGTTCTGTTTTCCCTCCATAAGACTCTTCTATGGTTGACATGAATCCCTAACTGACCTAGTTAGTTTCATATACAATGCTGGAGAAGTATCCTTTCTCTAACAAGTAACTGGATTGTGGCCTGCCAAGATAAAGAGTAACACACCATTCTTTTGTATATTTCTTTAATATTACATTTAAATATTCTCTTTAAATACAGCATTATCACAATGTAAAGGACTTAAAAGGCAAAAAAAAAAAAGTTTTTTTTTTTTTTCAGAGAACCAGACAAGCTTTGGATTCACATTGAAAATACAACCTGTATATAGTATACGAGGAGACTGGAAAATAATGAGTTGCAATAAGAAGTCATTTCTTTTGTCTAGGCCTGGACTGAGCGGGGTCGAAGCTGTCTGCTTCTGTGACCAAAGGCCTAGCTTTTCTAGCAACCATGAGCTCTAATTGTGTCCAGTTCAGGTAGCACCAGAAATGAGATGGACCAGGTTGCAGAAAAGGCCCTTTGCTTAACAACGTAGTTAATGCTAAATGTTAACACTTAGCATTTAAAAGCTTAGGATCAGTGTGAGTCAGAATTATAGAGTTAACGAAGGGTTTAGATGAGGAAAACTAGTTTCTTCAGAAAAATCATCATGGGAGTTGGCAATGACTTTAATAAATTAGAATCAAAATCTTGCTTTGATCCCAAAGGCTAATGCGTCTCTGAGCAACTGGAAACACTTCCTAGATTAGGAACCCTTCCTAAGGAGGGAATGTTTACTGCTCACCCTCCCCTTCGAACACAGACTTTCAGATTCTTCTCCACAGAGTCCAATTCCCAATCAAGCTTCAGTCTTGTATTTCAGGGGACCAGTCTAAGGTGCGGGGTGGAGGGTTGCAGATCAGTTTGGAATAGCTTCTAGATCTCAGGTACCTAAGACTCTCAGCTCTGTATCGTGAGGCTGGAGGATGGGGAGTGTTAAGGACCCATGTACTTAACTAAGAACCCTCCCCACCAGGAACAGGGGAGGCAGGTGGGTTAAAAGATACCTGCGTGTTAAGTACAAGGCCTGTCAGGCTCAGTTCAGCGGTTTTACAGGTGAAGTGCTGCTGTGACACACAGGAGGGCTGCTCCAAGACCCCAGGGTCTCAGTGTCCCATGAGGGAAGGCTTTATGAGCAAGATAAGCAGGAACGGTTATCTCCCCCACCAAGAAAGGTTTTCCACTTTGTTCTGCCCTGCCTAATGAACCATAACCAGCAAAGCATGTTGTAAAGGATGCTAGAGAACAGTGTCTTGCTCCCTACTATCTCCATTTTAAAGCAAAGATAACCTTGCTAATGAGTTCAGTGGCGCGCACCCAGGAACAAAAGCTGGACTTGAGAGGGACAGGAGTCGTCTACCCAGGCAGAGGTAAGAACTGGGTTTGAGGCCTACCCTAGACCTCAGAGGTGGTCAGAACTTGAATTCTTTGGAACGTGGAAGTTGTATGTAGCATTTAAGAATTGATTTGGCTTCTAATTCTTTTTTTTTTTTTGGGGGGGGGGGCTTCCCATTTTTATATATCAAGATGGAGGGGGGTCTAGTAGATATTTGCAGTTCTTGGGGGTGAACTGGAATGGTATAAATCTCCAACCCTGTATATCCAAGAAGGACCACCAGGGTAGGTACAGAAAAAGAAAAAAAAAACCCCAAAACTGGTTGACCTTAGACGGCCACATCCTATACTCCTTTAAAGTTCAGATCTCCCAAGGGGATGCGGGTGGGGCCTGGGTGAAGGCAAGCAGGGCACAAAGAAGTCCACACCTCTGCAGGCTGCTGTCTGCTCCCCGCTGCCTCCTCTGGATACACTTAACGCTCCACGTACGCCTCCGTGGGCCCAGCCTAGAGCCGTCTGATGGAGCTAGTGTTAGACACACACAGAAGACGCGGGCTCTTTGTGCCATGTCCCCAGCCAATCTAGCTCTTAAAGGCAGGCCAAGGGGGTGGGTGGGGCAGGGGGAGACAGACAGACGAGTTAAACTCTAGTACCTAAGAACATGAGAAAGAAACAATTCAAGTTACAAACCAGGAATCCCCAGTGTGGGGAACAAGTCAGAGAACACCAAACATGTCAAATATTAACTTATTTACCAAATGGGGGACCGGGGAGGGCAGGTTAAATTTTTATAAACCCTAGAGGTTTTGTACAGAGGCAGAGCCCCTTCTACCCCCTCCTCTCCAGGTAACATTTCCAACTGTTGTTACCACACACCAAAATGGGATATCGGAGTAGCCACTCAGAAGAATGAGCTTGCACCCCCCTCCTGGAGCTCTGGAGAGAAGGGGCTTTGCCATGCTGTTCAAATTATGTGTTCTGATCCCCACATAAAGAATAGCTGCTTGAATTACCTAGATTCTCCTGTGAGATCCTAGTTCTTTGTTCCAATGGCCCAGAAAGCTCAGTACTGGGCACTGTGCAGCCTCCTCTGCCCCAAGACTATCCCCAGATCAAGCTGGGGCGGTCTCCTTGGTTCTGTTAACCCTTTTAAAAATACTTGTACAAACAATCCTTTCCCACCCATTCCCCAAAGACCCCAATAAAATAACATAGGAGCAGCAGCTGCTTCTACAGTTTGTTCTGAAATGGTGTTAGATAAAATAAGGGAATAAATAGAGAAGGGTAAGAGGCAGAATCCCCATCTGCATGTCACACTGCCAGAGGAAGTTCGAGAGAAGGATCTTCAGGGGGCCGGTCCTCGCCCTGCTGTGAAGTCTCCACTGCACAGCTTTCTTCACTGTCCGTGCTGAAGGGGAGGGTCGAGGGGGACCACGAGGGGCGGAAGTCTTCGTTCTCCGGCTCCTCGGGGTTACAATCTTCGGGCACTAGCGCTTCTAGAGTGGATGTTTTCCCGACCTCTGGTTTACAGAGGGCAGCTGGGTCTGTGGGGCTACAAGCCACCAGTGAGGTAACAGGGAGAGAGAAGACACTGAGATCCTTCTCCTTGGGGAAAGAGGGTGGGGCTTCTCCTGTACTAGGCTCTCCTTTCACCCCCAGGACTGGCCTCTGCTCCACCTGATAATAGACCAGGGGCCCACTGTTCAAATAGGACGGACTGGTCACTGCTGAAGCAGCTGCGTGGTCTGAGTTCTCGGCAAAACACAGGACCGAGGAGCCTGGGGTCAGCTGAGCCTGGATGAGAATGGGGGCTGTCAGGCCTGGGCACAGCTCTTCGGAGACGGCCAGGGGCTCCTCCAGGATACACACACCCAGGCTCTCTATGCTGGAGTCCAGGCTGGCACTAGAGCCGCTGGAGTCTTCCTCTGCCTTGAGCCGCTCCAGCTCCTCCGCACTCTGTAGGTGCATCACTGCCGTCTCGTTCTCAGCAATGAACTCCTGGAAGTCCTGCGTCTCAGATCCCTGCGCCCCGGCCAGGCTGCAGCTGGTGGTGGGTGAGGGCTCCTCATCTGGGGCGGGCGGGCGGCTCACCTGCCGCTTGCTCTCCAGCTCCAGCTTCATGATGGTGTGGAGGTAATGAGTCCGGACCCGGATTGGATTAAATTCAATGCGCCCAGCCATGTTGCCACAGCCATCGCGGGAGCAGCCACACGGAAAGGACATGCGATCCACCTGAGGAGGGCACAAGGAGGTGGAGGCGAGAAGAGACCGACAGATTTAACAAAGGTGACAGGAGACATTAGCTGGCAAAAACAAGGAGCTGGGACTTGTGGTCTCTTTCTAAGAAACAACCGATTCAAAGTAACATGCAGCGTGAGCGAAGACAGCACTAGACGGTAGTTACCATGCCACTTGTGGTTTAATTCCAGTGCAGCTGTGTTTCTCTCTCTAGGGCTTTGTTTCCTCTTCTCAACACAAGGTAGACAGAAGTCATCAGAGGGCCCTTCCAAATTCAAAAGTCCAGATACCTCTCTAAACACCAACAGTTCTCAAAGCAGAAGAAATCTACATGCCTCGGATACTGCTTCAGAAGTTACTGGGTTTACTGAGGAAACCAAAGCCCGGGGCCTGAGCCTCGTCTCCCGCGATGACAGGCACGGGAAAGGGAGCGGGGTTCCTGGCTGGTCAGAGAAATACATTCTGGGGAGACTTGACCTGCTGCACTTCCCCTGACGGTTGATCAGTCTGGTACTGGGGCAATAACCAAGATAACTTTCACACCAGGGATATCTGGAAAAGAGATGCTTTCTACCTCCTCTTAAAATTTTTTTTAAAAGATTTTATTTTTTAGAAAGGGGAAGAGAGGGAGAAAGAGGGGGAGAGAAATATCAATGTGTGGTTGCCTATTGCACGCCCCACACTGGGGACCCGGCCCGCAACTCAGGCTGATGCCCGAGACTGGGAATTGAACTGTTTGCAGGCTGGTGTGAATTCCATGTGGATAAAAGGCAAAAAAAAGTAATAAAAATATTAGAAAAATTATTGGCAACTACAGCTGCAGAGTACCATCAGTTTTTTTTTTTTTTTTTTTTGTGGCAGCCCAAAAGGAAAATAAATATTAGATGGCATATAGGTGATAGAGAATATATTTTTAATTAAAAATTTTTTTTACTGATTTTAGAGAAACATCAATTTGTCGTTCCACTCATTTATGCATTCATTGGTTGTTTCTTTTCAAGATTTTATTTTTCAAGACTGGGGCAGGGAAGAACAGAAGGAGAGAAACATCAATGTGTGGTTGCCTCTTGCACACTGGGGACCTGGCCTGCAACCCAGGCATGTGTCCTGACTGGGAATTGAACTGGCAACCCCTTGGTTCGCAAGCCTGCGCTCAATCCACTGAGCCACATCAGCCAGGGGCCCTTTTCTTCTTTTTGAGTCCCCCCCAAAGAGAAAAAAAAGTAGCAAAAAGAAAATTTAAAACACGAGCAAGCTGGTATATTCAAATACACAATGTCTTTCTATGACATCAGCCTAAAGAGCTTTCCATTTCATTGCTTAGGGACCATCTAATCACCAGGACTGCCCTCAGGGCTGTGGGTAGTAGACTGATTGATTGTGGGACTACAGTCTGAAAAGCAGTATTTGTTTAGATCCAGGATACCTACCCCAAAATAAGGAAAGATCGGTCAGGAGAAGTTCAACTGTAAGGACTCAGCATCCATATCCTCAGTATACAAGCTCCAGATACATTTCACTCTTCGGGATGGTACGGCTGTTTTCAGTTGAAATGTATCTTCCACACTGGCCATCCGAGGGCCAGCTGGAGGCTGATGTGTTCTATCTTTCAGGACACTATGAATTTAAGCTCTGCCAGGCCAAGTGGGATCCTCAATGACAAGATTTAACAACTATTTTGGTTTTTATAAAACTGAAACAGAGGTACGGTGAATAAGTGTCTGCAAGATAAAATCTAAAGGCCTACCTCACTTCTCTGCTTCCTTTTATCTCAACAAACTGGTCATTATTTAGGGAACAGCTACTAAGCGTTACATTTACTAACCCCCATTCCTCCATTTGCTGACAGCTGCTTCTTATCCCCCTGAGATACCGTATAAAACACAGACGAGATAACAGGTGTCTCTCCACTGCTGGAGTCCTGTCACGCTGGTTTTCTTGGTTGGTGGAGGAGGGCTGCGGAACCGGGGAGTGTTCAGTCACGGGAAATCCGCCCTTTGACAGGCAGCCTCCCAGGCTCACTGGCACCCACACCACATCCCTGACTCTAGTGCAGACATACCACCTCGGGCCAACTTGGACTGACCTGGCATTTAATCCCAGCTTGGCTACAAGCACACGCTTCTGGGTCACAGTACAGTCGACAGTCACAACCACACTCTTCCCGTGACAGGCGGATGGCTCGAAGTTCTTGCTTCTCTTCCGCATCAATGCGGTGGACCCCAGATGCCCTCAACAGGGCCCGTCGCCGTTTGGTGGGCAGAGGTTGCAGGAAGAAGTAATCATCGACCTCCACATTTTCCACATCAATGTCTTCATCAGAAACATCATCCAGCGTCAGGCCATCGGCCTCCACCGACTCCACGGTCCCATTCTTGGTCAGCTGCCAAGAGACAGGAAGGAAAGGTTAGCCTCCAGGGCCTTATCAGCTGGAGCTTCCTCACAGGGTAGCGTGGTTCAGAGCAGCATGATCCAACTGAACTTTCTGCATTATGAAATACCCATGCTGTCCAATACAGCTGTAAATGTAGCTAGTACCACTGAGAAACTGAGTTTTAAATTTTATTTGATTTTAGTTCAGTATAAATAGCCACATGTGGCTACCATATTGGACAGTGTAGGTCAAGAGGATAAATCTAGAGCAGGAAAACAGGAAGCCTTACACCCTTCAATTTGCAGCCCAAAGGACACAAAACCACATTTTGGAAAGATGGGTACGTTGAAGGGTAATACAAGGCTACCATGTCCTTGTCATTAAGCCTGCATCCCCACACTGTGAACAATCCTCTATTCATACACAGAAGAGCTTCATTTTCTTGGGAGGAGAAAAATACGCAAATTATTTATGGCTATCAAGCCCTTGCTTCCAGCCCATGGCCTAGAAAAAATGTATGCACATTCTTTCTCCTTTCTAATCTGTTTTCATTTGATTTCTAAGAAAAGTTGTATGTGAGGTACGGTGGCATGTGTGATACTGACTGTACTACCTGCAGGCAGATCTGGGTTCTCCGGGCCAGCCAGGAAAAGGGAATCCTAGCGGAAGGACAAGTTGAAGACAATCCATAGCAGAATGATTTTTGAAAACTTGCTAGAGAATTCAAGTAAAGAAAATGAGGCCTTACAATCCCCAGGGCTCTAGAAGCTACTAGCAGGAAGAAAGCCAAGCTACTGGAGGGTTTGGCTTATTTTGTCAGACAGCCACAGAGTAGTGCTGGTAAAGGAACAAATCCTAGGAGGGATGTGATGCAAGAGAGCTGGGTAATAGTCTACACACCTGTTTTGTTCATTTGCTTGTTAGCAGAGAGCTGGTAGAAAAATGAGGAAAGAGGTCCTTTTGAGAATTCCTTAGTCTATTATTTTTCTTCTCTTTTTCTTTTAAAGATTATATTTATTTATTTATTTTAAAGAGGGGAAGGGAGGGAGAAAAGGAGGGAGAGAAACACCAATGTGTGGTTGCCTCTCATGCACCCCTTGTTGGTGCCCTGACTGGGAATTGAACCGGTGACCCTTTGGTTTGCAGGCTGGTGCTCAATCCACTGAACCACGCCAGCCAGAGCAGTCTATTATTTCTATATCAACTACAGAGGCCTTGTGGCAGACCTTAGGATTGCTCCTGTCTATTTCACCTGGGTTGGCATCCTTCCCAATCACCCTTGCTCCTGCTATCCTGTCAAAGAGATTAGAGATGCAACAGAAAGAAACCCATGTAGCTAAGAATTTAATATGTCATGGTAGAGGTGACTTTCATACCATGTCAGTTTTCTAATAATTTAATGGTATTGGGACAACTGAATATTCTTTAAAAATAAAAAGTTAGATCTCCAATTCATACTATTCATAATAATGAACTCCATGTGGATAAAAGGCAAAAAAAAAAAGTAATAAAAATATTAAAAAATTATTGGCAACTAAAGCTGCAGAGTACCATCAGCCTTTTCTTTTCTTCTTCTTTTTTTTTTTTTGTGGCAGTCCAAAAGGAAAATAAATACTAGATGGCATATAGGTAATACAGAATATATTTTTTAATTTTTAAAAATTTTTACTGATTTTAGAGAGAGAAACATCAATTTGTCATTCCACTCATTTATGCACTCATTGGTTGTTTCTTGGGGAATGAACCCGCAACCTTGGCGTATTGGGATGATGCTCTAGCAAACTGAGCTACCCGGCCAGGGCCAGAATACATATTTTTGAGAGCAACTGCCTCCCCTACAGAGTGCTAAAGATAGAAAAGGTTCTACGAAAAGAGTAAACTGCACTTGGGGAAGGCAAAGGGTTTCCTCTTGACATAGAAAGTCGTATCACATGTCAGCACAGCTGCTGCGCACTAACCTGCTATAAGCAGGAATCCTATACCTTAAGCCTTGGGTTTGTCCGTGGACCTCCTCTGTGGGAGGCCACAGAACATGACTACATCCTGTTTTCACAGGTCATTTGTCTACCACATTAAGGAGAGTGATTCTTCTTGGGCAGAGGGAAGCCTTCACTACAGATGACGAGAACAGTGTATATTTGCCCAGCTGTTGCTATAGCAGCAGGAAGGGGATGGGGTCAGTGATGGAATTCCTTAGACAGAAGAAAGGGAAGCCTGAGTGTCATTCCAGTTAGAAGAGCAGGTGCAGAGCTTTAGGAGCAGGCTGAGGGAAGCGGACGCAGAACTCCCAACGGGAGAAAGGGAGAGATCTAGTTGACCTGCATCCTCTGCCACCAGCCCTCCGACCCTACGACACCGTGGTTGTCTCAAAGTTTCACCCACAACACTGGAAGCAATGCAGCCACTGTTTTAATGTGGGCCCACCAGAAACTTGGCCAGGCCTAAAGCAGTGTTCTCCCAATTTGGAACTAGAAACTCTGGGGGAAATTTTTGCAGACCAGTGGAAACTATGGCTGTAGAGTGCCAAGCAGCGCTAAGGGAGCAAATGGGTAGCTATACAGCGCCATCTGAGACGGGCCTCTTCCAGGCCCGTTCTCCTCCCGCACTGGAGGGTCTGGTACCGCATCGGTGGCAGGCGCAGATTATACGGTCGAAATAGCCATTCGGTAATGCTGTTGTTTATACCTAAAGACTATCACCTAGACATGATGGGGATTACAGAAACAGGAGGATCCTTTCAGACAATGAAAACGATCCAAACCTATCCTGTGCATGCAGGCAACAGATAATCAATTACCAGGAACCAAAACACTGTCCTTCCTCGAGTTCTGGGGGGGCAAACTTGAATGCCTTCAAGTACTCACATTTTAAACCTTTAAAAACTAATGAGGGAGCAAGGGTAGGGAATTCTAGAGAAGTCATTTTGCTATCTCTGGTAGATTCCCTACTAGATACAAAGGAAAGGTGTCTCAGACTGAGATTTGATTCCAAATCTGAGCCTCTTTTCTAGAAAGGTCTGGATGCCAAGGGCAACAGTCAAAAGAAAGAAGGAAGGAAGGAAGGAAGGAAGGAAGGAAGGAAGGGAGGAAGGAAGGAAGGAAGGAAGGAGAGAGAGAGAGAAAGAAAGAAAGAAAGAAAGAGAGAAAGAAAAGATCAATAGACCTAGATGGTTTCCCACTTTATTTTGGCACAAGGGAAGTACCAGATCCCAGACCCCCAAGGCACCTTCATCTTCTTGGCATGGAGTTTCTCCTCCTTCAGATGCTCACGAAGAATCTCCCGATGGTTCACCTCCTGCTCCTGAGCAAACTCACAGAGCGTGTAGCTGCGTACGGAATTATGACGCTGAGCCATGCCCAGAGAGCTACCGCCCTGGCTGGGCACACTGGTGAAACCCTGGCGCCGGGCAAAGTAGTACACAGTCACCTGGTCGAAGCGTACATTCTTCCTCCGCAGCTGCTTCTGTCGCTTCAGGATGGAGGTGGCTGCGAAGGGAGCACAGAGAGCTTTTACTGACCCAGAGATGGCCTGTTTGGGGACCTTTTTCTTTCTCATCCATCTAGGCTCTCAACTCTCATCCAAAGGTGCTCCCTGTACCCAGAGACATTTCTGATTTTCAAGTCAAAAATGCATAGCTGGAAGGGGCCTTGGGCATCAACTAATCCACGGCATGGCCTCCAGAATGACTAGACCCAGAACAGACTGCAAAATCTATTTTTAGACATCAGCTGGGAAGAGGATTTCTAGGTAATCTTCTCAGGATAAAACAACGTATATAGCTTTATTGTCTGATATAGCAGCTACTAGCCACACACATCAATTTAAATAAAAGTTACTGAAAATGAAGTAACACCTACAACTCATCTCCTCAGTTACACTAATTCTCAATCAGGTGCTCAACACTACACATGGGTGATGGCTTCCATAGTGGGCAGTGCAGACACAGAACACTTCTTTCATAACAGAAAATTCTGTTAGATGACGTAGTATCATGAGATAACAAACTTCTGTAACAGGCTAGTGTGTGTTTTAGGCTTTTTTTAAATTTAATTTTATTTATTTTTAGAGAGAGAGGAAGGGAGAGAATCAAACCAGCGACCTTTTGGTTCGCAGGCACTTAATCCCCCGAGCCACACCAGCCAGGGGTAGGTTTTGCTACCCCAGCCAGGGTCATCAGGGCTCTGTTTCAACTACTCAACTCAGCCATTGTATCATGAAAGCAATCAGATAATGGGTGTGGCTGTGTTCCAATAAAACTTTATTTACAAAAGTAGACACTGAGCCAGATTTGGCCCACAGGCAACCCCTGATCTATAGTATCAGAAGTTCTTTCCAAGAAATGAATTGAGAGCCATAAGGATGAAGAAATCTGGAGTCGCCCCGGATGTGCAGGCAGATTTACGTCCTGCTAGAGCTACAGTATCATGGAACTCTACGGGACTTTGGTGGGGAAGGGTAGAATCCTGCACCCCTCTCCTTCAACTTAATTCAGCCCATTCCGGGGACCCACAGACAAGCACAAGTAAAACCAGCTAGAATAAATCAGACTTAAGTCTACAATATTAGAGCAATGACGTCCTCCAAAGCGCAGGCCCGAGCTAAGAATGGGAAAGATTATGACTAAGGGAAACCCCCAAGCTGGTTAGCAGCAGCTGTCTTAAGAGCGGCAATGGGCTCTGAGGCTCGGGGACTGGGTGCAGGGGGTGGGGTGGGGTGGGGTGGGGTGGGGTGGGGTGGAGGAGCGGCTCACTCACGTGCGAAGCTGGCAGTTGTAGGAGGATTGAGGCTGTCGCAGCTGTCAGCACTGTCACTGCTGGAGATCTCATCATCTGAGTTGGACACTGATGAGCCCACATCCACATCATCAAACTTCCTCTTGAGACCCGAGCCCGAGAATGCATCCATTGGTTTCAAAGGGGTTTCCTTGGGGAGCCCACTGCGTCGGCCCCAGAGCCCCCGCTCACCACCAGCTAGCCAGGTGCATTAGGATTCTGCCCAGGGGAAAAGAGGAATCAGCATTCCTGTCCTAAGACAGAACCCTCCGAGTCTATAAATCAAGCTCTCCAACTGAAGACAGAAAGCACCTGAGCTAGCACTGATGTCTGGGCTCTCCAGATTAGGTCATTTCTCCCCTGCTTCCCGCCAACATTCTCCTACTTTTGTTCCCCCTCGGCCCCTCCAGTCTCAGTCACTCTGGGAATAATGAGATGAGTAACCGCAGCACCTTTCCCAGTGGAGTGAAGGCCCTTGGTTCCGAGCCAGCTGGGCTCCAGGCTTCATTAGCTGGGGCCTAACAGGAGCCGCTCCTCTGATCACATGGCAGAGCTCTCCAAGGGGCCAGCAGGAGGGACTGGGGATCGACAGCAGAATTAGGCTGTGCCTAAACCTAGGCTACATCCAATTATTTTTCCTACTGAAGATACAGGCTGGCATTTCCCAAAGTGTACACATGGAATAAACTTATTCAATGGATATTAATAGCTTTTACATGGAAGTAGGACTGCTGTGTTAAACTAGTTTAGAAAACTGCTTATGGGAGGACCTCTTAGAGGCTTTTAATATGCTAATAAGCATGGGGAAGAGTGGGAGCAATCGGGACACAGTGCTTCACGCACCAAAGGATTAGGGAACCCTTTGTTTTCCAGAGTATTTTAGGGGGCAAATGATCCTTGGAACACACTTTGGGAAACACTGCTCTAGGCTCTCAGTTTCAAAGTACAGCAGCAGCCAGGGAAACGCTTTACCCAGATCTTCACAGGTATAAAGTGTCCCTCCAGTCTCCTAAAAAGGTCAAATTTGGTTCTAAAGAATAGACTGAAGATTAGAATCTGCGCTGGCTTCAAAACCCAGAATCTTTCCCAATCTCATACTGCTCCATAAAACAGGGCTCTGCTGGTCTATGATCTTCCTCTGTGCAAGGAAAACTTAGCTTTCCCACCTTTGCCCTCTGCGAAGAAACTGGCAAGGGGGAAACAATAGCAAAAGCAGCGACAATTTACTCTGGTTACATCTATATGGCAGGCAGTGTCTTTAACAAGCTGTCACACAACCAAGGAGTCCAGATACAGCTCTCTCCTCTGTCTTTGGACGTTCCCAAGGAGGTAAATCTGCTTCACAGAAATGCTGTCAGAGCCAGAGACACGTGTGATGATAGAGGCCTCGCCGCTTTGCCTCAGTAATGCCAGAATCTCCCCAGACTATGATCTCACTAGTTGCTAATTATGCAGCAGGAATAACAACACTGCCCAGAAAGACAGAGCTGCATTACTGCAGAGCAGCAGCTACCCAGAATATACTGTGGTGTCAAGAGACGCCTGCGACAGAGCTGTTTTTCTGGACTATGTCTTTTAGATGCAATTTGCCTGCTGGTGGACAAGCTCTGCGTAGTGACCCAGATCTAATAAGTACTTTAGAAATGACACTTCTGAAGCTATCAATCTATCTATCTAGACCTCATCAAAATCCTGCCTTTTTTTTTTTTTTTTTTTAAAGATTTTTTTTTTTTTTTTAAGTACTTTTTTTTTCCTTTTAGATTTTATTTATTTATCTTTTAGAGGGGAAGGGAAGGAGAGAGGGAGAGAAACATCAATGTGCGGTTGCCTCTTGTATGTCCCCTGCTGGGAACTGGCCCGGCAACCCAGGCATGTGCCCTGACTGGGAATCGAACCGCGATCCTTCGGTTCGCAGGCCCGCGCTCAAACCACTGAGCTACACCAGCCAGGGCGAAAATCCTGCCTTTTTAAGTCACAAGAGGGATCTAGGGAACCTCAGCTATACAGGTCTCAGACAAGCGCATTCCTGAAATAAATGTGGCCAGGAAGGGAAAAAAAGTAATCAAGTACTTGAAAGAATCATAATTACATTGAAAAATGAGTCCAAAGTATCATTTTTTTATTTTTTAAAATCATTAAAAATATTTTTCAATTACAGTTGACATACATTACTGTATTAGTTTTCAATTCTGTTTTCCAGGTTACTGATCTTGCCATCAGAGGTCATATTCCTAGAACATGGTAAGAATGGAGACAGCCAAAGGCTTTTTATGGGTTAAGAATACTGCTGTGTTTAAAGATAGCTATTAACAAATTTCTCATTCCATTCTATTATGGGAGGGGGAGGAACCTTTGCAATTTAGTACTTATATGGGTGGGATTAAAAAAAAAAGAGAATAACATTGTCCACTGAGTTTAATTCTTCTTCCGACTTAAAGACCTTATCAATCACATGAAAACTCAAACTGAGCTCCAAATTCTGCTTCCTCGGAAAGGGTGCAAGTCCAGCTTCAGTTTTAACTGAGATCCAGGGGGCGTTGCTACTAGGAAAGTGGTCTTTTCTTCAGCCTGGAATTACTCAAGGATTCATGCCTGGAAGCAAATATGCACTTCTGGTTCTTCCCTGGGTATCTCTTTGCTTCTGGCAGTGTGGATTACCTTTGAGTATTTCTCTTTAAGCTCTATGTGACCTTGGCTTTGCTCCAAAATCATCTTTATTATCAGAATTCTCCCCCATCTTCACCCAGTCGCCCTCAGGGGTATCATTTCTGTTAGGTTAATTTTTGTGCACTCTGCTGCAGCAAGGATTGTTGGCTGCCAGTCCCATTCCCCTCTGCCTTTTTATCTATGTCTTCTGCCCTTCCACTTCTGGAATAGTGGTTTCTGGGCAACGATAGGAGGTAGATGAGGAAGAAAAGATAAAAAGGTGTGAAACGGAGGAGAAAAATATTTTCTTCAAAATGCCTGAGAATAATAATCTATGGCTGTATGTGTAAGTAATGCGTATGTTGACTGAATTCACCTTATGCAGGATCTGTTAGCATCACACTCTCTGACATTAACTCCATTATTAAAAAAAAAAAAAAATCCACCGGTTCTGTCCTAACAACCAATATAAGTTTAAATTTCAACCCAGCTCTCCTTGTCCAACTCTCTAGTGTGAACTTGACTTGTTAGATAGAAATGTTCACTGGGCACCAAGAACAAACCTCCCATCCACTTCCACAGTGGCCTGTGGAGATCTTGCTTTGCAATAGCAACAACTAGAATAGGTTCCACATTTTCCAATTTATCAAATCAGTCTCCTTTCAAACCACAATCAGCAACCAGTCATTCCCACCTCTCACCTGGCATAGGATCAATGCATGTGCTGGAGAAACACTTACAAGTTATCCTCCCAGCACTTGACCCCATACAGAAATAATCGAGGTGAGACTGGCAATGCAGGCCACAACTGACAGTTAACTGTCAAAATGAGCAACTCAAACAACAAATGCTTTTGAGAAAACAATGCAAACCTCTATAAAAGCTTTTAAATGCCAGTGAAAGGAAAGGTCAACTGACACTTTCTGGCTACATGCTTTCCGGTCTTTTCTCAAATGTTTCTAGCTGAACATTTCCCAAAGGTATTCACAGTATGTAGAGGGTATTAGGCTAGCACCAAACAAAACAGATCCACGCATACGTGCATTTTAGTACTAGATCTAAGCGTTTTTCAGGCATATGACGATTCCTTTAACAAACCCCTAAAACCAGAATGCGACCCTGCCAAATTCTGTGGATGCAAAATATATTTGCAAAGTTTAGGTAATAAAAGCCTCTCTCTTAAGTGAATGCAAAATAAGACAAAGTATACATCTCATAGGAGAAAGCCTCTCCGCTCAACTGGAACCCAACCTTCTGCTAAGGGTCAAGGGACCAAAATCTCTATTAAGATCACTAGGGCTACCATTTGTAGCTAGGTCAGAGGAAGGAAAGCTTTCTAAGTGTTATGAGCAACCTGAATAAGGTGACCTGTCCTATTTCTCCTTTTACAATACGTTGTGGTTAATTCTTAAATACTATGAATTTCGTGGCTCTGTGTGTCCTTGTGATTACCAGGATCATGAACTTTTAAAGCACGCAGGTGAAAACACCCTATAAACTAGGCATGTCTAGGAAGCTCCCCAACATTCCCTGATGTTCACCGGTTCACTGACACAAGGTTAGAATTTGGCTTCCTGTGCCTAAAGCGCCATCATAAAGGAGGACACAAGGAAGACCTCTGTGGAAGAATTGGAACATGATGCTGGAGGGACCATTAACTCTCAAGGATATCCAGTCATTTATAACTCTGGCACACACCAGCATCCTCCTGGCTTTGGAGATTTGCAAGACGGAAAGTCAGGGCAGAAAAGGAAAATTTGAATTAACTATGGATTTACCTTGAACTGAAAATTGTAGGACAAGGGGACACTGTGTCTCTTGGGGATAACTTCTAACATTTCATACTGAAGAACGGTTTGAGTGACACAATGCCACTCTAACCCCCCTTAAAACGATGAATCAAGACCATAGCACTAAAAGGGATGAATGGCAGTCGGCTGCGTGTTTGGGCCTGTGAAAAGGATCAAGCTAGCAACCAGGGCAAGTGATGCTTTCGTTTTCCCACACAACGCCAGAAAAATGGGAGACACATCAGGAACCTGAGCTGAAAGGACATGTCAAGTCACCAGTTCCCCTTAATGGAACCCTCGCTGAATCCTTCAGCTCCGGGCCCATTTCTTTCTGATTCCTGTTAACCTTCCCGCTCATTCTTATCTTCTGCAGCCCGTACCCAGTCTTCCCATCCCTTCCTGCCTGCTACTCAAAAATTCCCAACCACTCCTCCCACATTTTCCTCTATCCCCCCTCCCCTTCCTGCACTTCCCTCCATCCTACACCTTCTCCACTCCATTCCGAACTTGACCATCATCCACAATCGTGCCGGCTTCCAAGCTGTCCATCGGTCTCCCTCCAGCTGCCCCCGCAGTCCGGGCCCGCGATCTCCGTGCCGCTGGCTCCCACGCCTCTCCCTACTCTTCCCCTTCCCAACGGCGCCTTAGCTCCCCGCCCCCGACCGCTCTCGTCCGATCCGCCAGCATTTCTGACCCCTCCATCCGCGCGGCTTTGGGGTAACCACTCCTCCACCGCCGTCTGAGGGCCGATCCCCAGAAAGGACAAGGCGGCACCCTCTGCCCCGCACCCCCAGGCCCATTACCGGCCCCGCCGCAGTTGCCTCCTCCTGTGATGGTCTCTGCCACCCCCGCTGCTGCTGCCACTGCCGCTGCCGCTGCCGCCGCCCTAGCCCGCTGGTGAGGAAAGAGGATAGCGCGAGTCCCGGGAATGCAGCGACCGTCGGGAGTTCCTAGGGCCGCAGGACAGGGAGGAGGGTGGGTGGGCAGGTCGGCCGGCAGGCGGCGGAGGACGGACGGCTCCGGCAACTTGGGCGCCCTCGGCAGCAGCCGCCCAGAACCGCCCCGGCTCCGGCTAACAATAGGCTGTGGCCGCAGAGCCCTGGCTCTTATAGGCGCCGGCACGTCTTGACCAGCGCCCGGGGCAGGCTGGGAAATGGAGTCTACGTCCAGGCCCCCGCTCCGCTGCATGCTGGGGGTTGGAGGCGGCGACCAGCGCAAAGCCGAAACTCTCAGGCTCAGGAGGCGGTGTCTGTGCTGCAGCGGATCCTGGGAAAGCGAGTTAGGCGCGGCTGCAGCCTTTTGAAGAGGGGAGACATTCAGCTACAGAGCTTCAATGACTAAACGAATTCTCCTCTAAAACTACCCTTTTCCTTTTGACAGGACCACACTCCCATGCCTACAAAAGAACATAATCCTCCTTTGCTCGTTCATGGGATATCTTAGTCTTAAGCGGCATGACATGCTGCAACCTGCCCAAGGTATGCAGAAAATACAAGCAATATAGTGAGGAATCTCAATATGTATTGACGGATTGTTTTCTTTCAAAATTATTTTTACATGACCATTGATCTTCACAATTTTGCAACCCACTTTTAAGATGGTATAAACGAAGACTCAGAAGTTATGTTATTTGTCAAGGACACCCTGACGTGGTTTCCCATTCATTCAGAATAGTTCATGTCTCTTCCTTGACATAAAAGGCCCTACAAGCCCTGGCTGGTGTAGCTCAGTGGATTGAGCGCGGGCCTGCGAAGCAAAGGATCGCGGTTCGATTCCCAGTCAGGGCACATGCCTGGGTTGCAGGCCAGTTCCCAGCATGGGACACACAAGAGGCAACCGTACATTGATATTTCTCTCCCTCTCCCCCTCTCCTACCCTTCCCCTCTAAAGATAAATAAATAAAAATCTTTAAAAAAAAAAAAAAGAAATATGGTAGAACTATCTTTAAAAAAAAAAAAAAAAAAAAAAGGCCCTACAAGAGATAGGCACCACCTCTCCCCCCAGCACCCCCGGTCCTATGTCCTCTTGTTTCCCTCTACCTTCCCTTACCCTTACTCTGCTGGACCATTGGCCCACTGGCCTCCTTGCAGTTCCTTCAACAGGACAATCACGCTCTCATCTCAGGGCCTTTTTCCTGGAACACTATTTCACCAGCTAGCCACATGCGCCCTCACTTAGTATTTGCTCAAATGCCCCTTTATCAAAGACCTTCTCTAACCATATTTCTAAAATAGTGCTTCTCCTGCCCTGGCCTGGTGGTTCAGTTTGTTAGAGCATCATCCTGTACCCTGAAAGGTTGCAGGCTTGATTCTCCGTCATGGCACATGCCTCCCTTGTGACTTCAATCCCCCTGTGGGGGAGTTTAGGGGAGGGAACCTATGGATGACATCGATGTTTCTCTCTCTCCCTTTCCCTTCCCCTCCCTCTAAAAACCAATAAACATATCATTGGGTGAGGATTATAAATAAACAAACAAATAAAATGGTGCTTCCCCTTAGTCTCTATCCTCTTGCCTTGCATTTCTGAGCATTTACCACCTGACATATATTTATGTTTTCCACTCTTCCCTCACTTGACTAAATTTCATGAAAGGAATTATTCTGTTTACTGTATGGTCAGCACCCACTACAAAGCCTGGTATTTGACATTTAGGAGCTCAGTAAATATTTACCAGATATTGGATTGATGGGTAGCAGGACTTAAACTCAGGTTAGGCTGGTTCCAAAGCCTAACTTTCCACTGCAGCCAAGAACCATGAAGCCAGATCTAGAGGTTGGGTGGCTTGGAAAAAATGCCACAAATTCCATTCCTCCCCCCAGGTGACATTAGAGATTCTAAGAGGCTAAGAAACAATACTGCAAAATGAACAGCAGTGGATCACAGAAAAGCAGTCCTCAGGGTACCAGGTACTGGTCATCTCCCTACCGCCAAAATGAGGCGTGATGCAACATGCGGTTGGTCCCGGAGCCAGATGGCCTGAAAGCAAACCCCAGCTCCCTCACTCACTGGTAGTGTGACCCTTAACAAGGTATGTCACTTCCCTGTGCCACGGCTCATGCATCTGGAAAATGAAGATGACAGTATGACTTAGAGAGTTTTGAGAAGATTAAACAGTTAATAAAGTATCAAATGTTTATAACACAGTCAGTGCTATGTAAATGTTCATGATTGTTTTCCCTGGACACAGAAGACGAAAAGGAAGGGAAGGCCCCAGACCACTCTGTGATTCAGTGGGATGAAGAACAAAAAACAGTCTGAAAGCCATGTGGGTGGACTAAAAAAGGGTTCACACACATAGGCCTATGGCCTACACATTCAGAGTTTGAGCAGTCATGGAGATTTATCGGGGTACCCTCCGCCTCAGCGCCCAAGCTTTGCTGGTTAATGATACCAAACTAGATGACAGCCAAAGCAGTTATTCTTTAAGATAGCAGAAGCTCTAGATCAGTCAGAACACTATCTGGACTGCCCTGGCCAGTGTGGCTCAGTTGGTTAGAGTGCTGTCCCACAAAGCGAAAGGTTGCCAGTTCCATTTCCAGTCAGGGCAGATACCTGCATTGTAGCCTGTCACGGGTGAGAGGCAACCAATCAATGTTTCTCTCCCTCTCTTCCTCTCTCTCAAAAAATAAATAAATAAAATCTTAAAAAATCAATAAACTTATCCTCAGATGAAGATTTTCAATTAGCAATAATTGCACCTCAGATAAACCTCATTGGCTATAGCTCAGGTGAGGATTTTTTTTTTTAATATAAAATAAGGACTGTGTACCTTATCGTATGCAAATATATAAAAACACACATTCACCTAATAGGTAAATGGGTTATTACTCATGTCCCAAAAGATCTCATGCAGTACAAAATAGTATAATAATGCAATAAATAATACACTTTTTTAAATAGCAAGTTCTCTTATAACTGACATTAATCCAATTGAAAATTTTAATTCAGGTATAATCTTTGAATTGGAGAAGGCAAATGTTAGATTTAGTTGCAATTTCCAAGGTGATGTGTTGAACAGGCCTATGTTCATAAGGAACAACACATAAGAGATCTGGAAGTGAATAGGAAAACTGAAAAAAGAAAAAGGAGGAAGTGGAAACAGATGGAAGTTTAAAGTCAAAGGTAAAACACAAGGTCATTAAGTGATTAAACAAACAAAAAAAGAGAAATAATGTATGAACGATACAGAAAACAAAAAGTACCAATGGCATCAATCTCATTTCATCAAGGCCATCTTTTTCAGCTTGTTCTATTTTGCGGTGGTAGTAAGTTCTTCCTCATTTAAGTCTTGCAGTTCATATAATAAAACAAAGACTTAATCATAATATTTAAATATCATAATATTTAAAAATAAATATTCTAGTAGAAAAGCCTTAGCCCACACCAACGAAAATGCAGCATTTTTAAAAGAATGATGTACGATTACTCTACATGAAATGGTGTACAGGGTGGGGCAAAAGTAGGTGTACAGTTCATAGGAAAATAATACAATAATTAATAACTAATAATACAAGAATAAACTGTTTTGAGTACTCACAACTGTATACCTATTTTTGCCCCCCTCTGTATAAATTATGCAGCTAGGTGGGGCATTTGTGCCATTTCTGTTATGGTTGTGCCGTTCTCGTAACAGACCAGTGGAGGCAAACAAACCAAAGGTGTCCAACCTTTCGGCATCTCTGGGCCACACTGGAAAAAGAGTTGTCTTGGGTCACACATTAAATACACTACAACACGTAATCATGAAAAAAATCTCATGTTTTATGTAAATTTATGATTTTGTATTGGGCTGCATCCACAGCCATCCAGGCTGCACGGGTTGGACACCCCTGCCAGAGGAACCATCTGCGGCCAGGGAAACTAATGATTCAGAAAAATGATAAAATGGCTCTAGTGTAGCTCTCTAGTCCCCAACCATATGGAACTGTTAAGTAGTGGCCAGAGAAAAAAACCTATAGGGAAGGAGGGAGAAGCTCAGTCTTGACTTCAAATATTTGCACCCCAAATTTGCATCACTTTCGAAACTGAATGCAGAAGCTTCATTTAATCCTTCACAGTAGTTTGCCAGACAGCCCACATCTCTGCAGCAACCCTACACAAAAGGCCTTTCTCAGAATATTTGGGGATACCAAGAGTTTTCAGAACACTCCTTCATTAGGCATAAATTAGAAATGGCTGGTTCCATTATGCCACACTTTCTTCCCTTGCCATGCCTCTCGGTGCTCCCCCAACTCACAGTGGTGAGATCATGATCCAGCCTCACAACATGTCCAGTGTCTGACGGCCCCTGGCTCCCAGGAGTCAGAACGAATGCCCCTCACGTGGACCTCACTTTCTCAGGGCTTCCAGACTCCAGTGGGCTTGTATTCATTGTACTGTAATCTCTTTCCAGACAGCATGACCATTCCCACTTCTTCTCCCTTAAATGACTTCTTAAAGAAATCTTTTATGTGGACAAACATTGTTCTTGTGCCATAATACTGGAAAACAATCTTAATATTATTCACTGGACACATTTCATGCAGTGACTCGTACTCCATCCTTAGAGTCCTACAATGACTCCCCCTTTGTATTTCCCAGTAGCTCCTTTTCAACTGTCAAGTCTTTACACGGCAGATTCTTCCAGATGAACCTATTACCTCCAAGGGAACAGAACAGAAAATTCGAAGTCAAATAGGACACCACTCTACTCTTAGGAGGGCCTAAAACCTAAACATTCTCCTTCTCATATACTATACCCTCCCTCTAACAGAAATATTAAACTATATATATATTTTAAAGATTTTATTTATTTATTTTTAGAGGGAGAGGAAGGGAAGAGGGAGAGAAACATCAGTGTGTGGTTACTCTCACTCACTCTGCCACTGGGGACCTGGCCTGCTACCCAGGCATGTGCCCTGACTGGGAATTGAACCGGTGACCCTTTGGTTTGCAGGCTGGCATGCAGTCCACTGAGCCACACCAGCAAAGAGCTAACGTATCTATTTTAAATATCTACTGTCACGCTGTTTAAAAGGTAAAAGCCAGCAAATGTTACTTCTAGGAATATCTTAGAAATACCCGCAAAAAATATTACAAAGATGCATGTTCAAATGGACCTAACCTAAAAGACTTCCGCAGGGTATGGCCATTTTTTAGAAAGAATGATGTAGTACAATGAAGTCTAATAGAAAAAGATGTTCAAGCTACGTTACGTAAATACAAAAAGCAAACTGCAGATCATTAGTAAAACATGAGCCCATCAGAGTATTTGTATGTGCGAGACAGACAGACATGGGGGGAGTGATTTTTTTCAATGTTGACCTCTGTAGAGTGAAACTAGGAGTTAAGTAGTAAGTTATAGCCTCCTTTATTGTTTACATTTATCACTTTGTGCATGACTTGCATGATGAAAAAACAAGTTTTAAATTTTCATTAAATTGGAAGGATAGTGAACAGATACAACAATTTTTAAAGGAAGCTGAATAAGCACAATGTTTTAGCACTATACCATTTCTTACCAATTATATAGTATTGGCACTATATAAGCATTTTTGAACCTAAAGAAAGCCTAAGATATTATCTGATTAATTTAAGGATCTGTGACTACAAACTTGTATAAATTTATCTCTATAAATTTGAAGACTACTCTAAAAAACATCCCCTAATGCCAAGTAAAAATAGTAAGTGTGAATTTATAGTAAATATATTAATAGAATTCTCTGCAGCATTTGCAGTCAACAAGAGTCAAGATTCAGAATTAGTAGGGACCTTGAAAGTCCTCTAGTCCAACCCTCCCAGCCTAACCTTATTCAGACACAACAGGAGCCTTCTGAGAGAGCGGCTTCCTCGGAGCTGAGGACCAGTCCCAGAAACGCGGTGGAACTAGAAAGTCCCCCTGAAATGGAGACGAGACACATGGTAATCATGCACTACAAAACTATTTTGGCCTAAGATGTCAAGTTGCTCAGGTCTGTTCTGAACAAGTCAGTTGACTGAATTTTCCAAAGTTTTCAACTTGTTTCCAACCAAAAGAAATTAGACCATGTTGCAGGTTGATTTTAATGAACAAAAACCTCTGTATAAAAACATTTAAACTTTATCAAATGCTTTAAAAACACACACACACAGAGACCCAAATTCAATACATAATCTTTGAACATTATTTTTTTCACTTCAACATAATATGTAAAGGGATTTCTGGATAAAACTTTACATGTGAAAAAGACCCAGATTCTTACACATGTAAACACACATACAGTCATTCTTTAAGGAATAACAAAAATATATGGTAAGAATGTAAATGGGATCAGAATGAATTTTTTGTAAAGTTTAAGTAAAAGAACACTAAACGAATAAAAGAACTTCCTACACCAAGAGAAAATGCAGAAAGGGGAAAGAGAAAGGAGGGGTTAGTCTATCTCATTAATAAATAGTTTGAGAAGGTCATCCAAGAACAGTGAATTTGGGGAGTTACAGAAAATCCCTAGTTTTCACCACCTCAAATGCTATGACCTGATAACTAATGATGCTTACAAAGCACCTATGTTTTTACTTTTTGTACATTTTGATTTGTGCATCATTCTTAAGGTATGGTTTGCCCCTTTCAGTGGTTAAATATTCAGTTCTCACCCAGTGTTCTGTCCTATTCACCAGAAGAGCCACAGTAAGAAATGATGCCAAGCACAAGGACTGCAAAGGTGGCAGCAATGGGTGGCGATCAGTAAGACCCAGACTGCCTGCGTTTGGCTTTCCACGTTGCCACCTGCTAGCTGCTCAGCCGCGATGTGTCTCCATTTCCTCATCTTCAGTGAAGAATCGTTATCACCTACTTCACACAGGATTATTAAGAGGATTTAAACAAGATAATCCATTAAAAGAATTTATCACACTGCCTGACACAAATAAATGCTCCATAAATGCTAGCTAAAATTACTCTTAGTCACAGTATTACAGGGGAACCAAAGGAAAAATTCTAGTCTATCTCAGTATTTCTGTTTGATGAGGTTTTCAGGGGCTATGGTAAAAAGCCAGTACATGTTTGATGCAAAAGAAATTGAGGATCTAGTCTTATGAATATAGATCTTCACTTTTTTATATTAGAAAAAAAAATTACACAGCTCCATATCACAAAATTTAATATCTTTCCATTAAACATCACACAATTCGCATCATCGTTATGCTCTACATACACCCCAAATGCTGTGGAGTTTCCACCGATATTCAACAACAGGGTCCAGAAATTGTAACTCAGAAACAGCTGCAGAAAGGCATGTCGGGAAGTAATCTGTGTGCCACAGAGCCTGGGCCCGCACAGACGGCTGGGCTTCTGCCTCCATGGCCTGCGCTCCCCACAACACAGTCAGATGGGCCAGGTTCCCGCAGACCTTCAAATCTCCATCTGCGACCCCTTCACGGGGGGTTTCCCAGAGGTGAAGGAAGCAGCAGCCACTGAGGACGGAACGCCCCACACCTACTTCAGTATAATATGATAGCTATCATTGGTTTCTGCTGTAAAACAGAAAAGAGGGTAATCTTTAGTCACCTTTAAAACAGTAGGAGAAAAGGAGTACAGTAAGGTCCTTTTGAGAAAGGGAAAAAAGAGCAGGGCAAAGAACAGCATACTTATGAATGATCATAGAATACTTATAATAAATATGCATTATAAAAACAACATGCCTCAATTTCCTCATTTGTCCATGGAAGGTGAAAGGCAATGGCAGAGAGTCATTAGTTACACTTCATCTATTCTGATAATGACAAGAAGCCAATTTATACAAAGGAAGAAACTCTAATAATGTCACTTTCTCTACTTCAAATATGGTGGTTCATACCTTTTTTCTCTACAAAAAAAGTTCTTAAACTCCTTAGAAAATTGTTTGCCTTACTATTTTATTACCTTTCATTGTGTCCAGAATAAAACAGGCTTCTTCCTGAAAGTTCTGTATCATCTGGAAAAAAAACAAAAAAAATTTGCTGATTATTAAAAGCTTTGGTTTGCTGTATTTACTATGCTTATGTGGCTTTTTCTTACATAGATTTAAGTGAAAATTAATCCTTTGCTTTGTTTTGTTTTTAAGTTTTAAAAGCTAAGTAGTCTAGCACTGGCTGGTATGGCTCAGTGGATTAAGCACCAGCCTGTGAACCAAAAGGATGCTGTTTTGATTACCAGTCAGGGCACATGCCTGGGTTGCAGGCCAGGTCCCCAGTGGGTGGGCGGGGGGGCATGCGAGAGGCAAACCACACATTGATGTTTCTCTCCCTCTTTCTCCCCCTTCCCCTCTGTCTACAAATAAATAAATAATCTTAAAAAAAAATAACAAATAAAAACTAAGTAGTCTAGCCCTGACTGCTGTTGCTCAGTTGGTTGGGCATTGTCCTGCAAAGCAAAAGGTAACTGGTTCAATTCCCAGTCAGGGCACATGCCTGGGTTAGAGTTTAGTCCCCAGTCAGGGCATGTACGGGAGGCAACCAATAGATGTTTCTCTCCCTCTCTCCTTCCCTTCCACCCTCTCTCTAAAAATAAATCAATAAAACCTTTCTAAAAAAACTAAGTATTCTAAAACAGTTGTCTTAAAATTGGAGTATGCATTTTCCTGGGTTAACCCCCAGACTTTCCAAGGGGAACACAGACACTGAGAGGCGCATATGAGAAAACTGACTTCTAGTTCTCCAACTTCCATTATCTAATTTCCCCTAAAACTGCCTGAGATTCTTCTCAGTTTTCCTTTCCCACTTTCCCTTCTTAAACTCCCTTTTCCAACCTATACAGTAAAGGCATGAATTTTACCCTCCTGGAATCCTAAAATGCATTGCCCTGGGGTATAAAAGCCTCCAGAGAGTGAGAGAAACATTGGTCAGATTGGCTGCCTCCCATATGCTCTGAGAATGCCCAAGTTTAACGGCAAATATAAACTCTAACGACTAGGCAGCAAATTTTTTGTGGGGGTCACATGGTTACCAATTTCTTCCCTTCACCAGAACTGGAGTGACATAATCACAAACTGTCAAATGATGGATGATTCGAAATAATTTGTGACAACATCATTATGTAATTTTTGGCACATAACTCAGAAGTTCAAAAAAAAAAAAAAAAAGAAAAAAGAAAAAGAAAAAGGATCCAGCAATGATGTCATAGCAAAACTCAGTCCATTGCTATCTGTCAATAAATGTGAATCAGGTTCCACAGCACTTGTATCTGAGGAAAATAACCAGATGGAATTGATCCTGAACTCCTATTTCATTCAGCAGTAATCATTTATAGATGAATTAACTGTGTGCAGGACAGGGGGTAGGGAATCAAACAATCTCACCCATCTCGCTAATAGATGCGCTTCTAATAAATTTTTTCTTAATGTTTAATTATTACTCATCAAAACATATACATTGACATTGTTTTAATCAACGTATAATTATGGTGTTAATTCTAGTCAGAAGAAATAATTTTACTGAAACAAATATTTTTGGTGAAACAAACTTTTGTTTCAATGAAATATAGTAGACTAATTAATAAAAGAAGTTCAAGGATAAAAATGTTACAGGAAGTGAATGGAAATATTAATTCATGGAAACAAAGAAATTCTACAAAATTTCTGGCCCTGACCAGTGTGGCTCAGTTGGTCAAGTGCTGTACCATGAAAGGAAGGGCTGCTGGGCTCAATTTCCGCTCAGGTCTGGTGGCTGGGTTGTGGGTTCTGTCCGCAGTGGGGCATGTTCGAGAGGCAACCAATTGAAGTTTCTCTTATACATCGATGCTTCTCTCCCTCCCTTCCAACCCCTCTCTAAAAATCAATAAATTTAAAAAATTCTGTTAAATCACTCTTGTATTTAGGTTTCACAGAATATAGTTAGAATAGGGAAGCAATCATTTCATTTTTCTTTTTAATCCTCACCTGAGGACATTTTTTTCCATTGCTTTTAGAGAGAGAGGTGGAGGGAGGGGAGAGAGAGATAGAGAAAGAGTAACATCAATCAGCTGCCCCCCATGTGCTCCTGGACATTGGATTGAAACTGCAGCCTAGGTATGTGTCCTGACTGGGAATTGAACCTGCAGCTCCTCAGTCACAGGACCATGCTCCAACCAACTGAGCCATACTGGCCAGTGCAACCATTTCATTTTTAAATGTCATATAATATGCCCAGAAGTAACAACTTTTGCCACTTTATTTGAACTTAGGAAAAAAAATTTTAAGTCCCTAAAAATGTGTAAGGGTACACATATTTTTTTTTTTTAATTTTTTTTTTTTTTTTTAGATTTTATTTATTTATCTTCAGAGGGGAAGGGAAGGAGAGAGGGAGAGAAACATCAATGTGCGGTTGCCTCCTGTATGTCCCCTGCCGGGGACCGGCCTGGCAACCCAGGCATGTGCCCTGACTGGGAATCGAACCGCGATCCTTCGGTTCGCAGGCCCGCGCTCAATCCACTGAGCTACACCAGCCAGGGCTATTTTTAAAAAATTATTTTAGTTGGTAAGCAAGTAGAAATGTTTGAGAACCTCTGCTCTAGAACACAAAGCACTCTGACTCAATAGAACTGCTCTTGCTCCTGTCACATGCCGTGACACATCAACTGTCATGTGACGATTCAGCTGCACGGAAAATCTACCTCATCGCTGATGAGCACATGGATTCCTGTCGGCCCCTGCTTGTAGATCTGGCTGATCTGGCACGGGGAAATGCTGAAGAGCTGAGCAATTTTTTCTGTCAGCTCAACAGCTGTCAATTCTTCTAGGTAGATGGCGTGGTACACTGCAAGAGGGAGAGAACAGCGGCAGTCAGCATGCAGTCTACCTGCTTTTAAAGGCAGTATGATCAATAGAAACGCCCACTTTTCCAAAGGACTCCGAGTCAAATCCTGAGTTCAAAGCCTGATGCAACCGCCTGCTAGTGTGTGTGACCTGAGATAAGTTACTTAACATCCGTAAGCCTCATTTTCCTCACCTAAATGCTAGAGGTAACAATAAAACCTACTAGGACTTCCGGCCAAGATGGAGGCGTAGGTGGACAGACACACTGTGCCTCCTCTCACAACCAAAATTAAGGACAACAAATATTTAGAAACAAGAAAACAATCAGAACTGATAGAAAACTGAACTGTACGGAAGTCCAACAACCATTCATCCAGACTGGTAAGAGGGGTGGAGTCGCGGCAGGAAAAAGTGGAGGTGCGCACCCAGGAATGCAGGTAGCAGCGGCTGGCAGTTCCCAGGCCCACAGGCAGTGGCTGGCGGACCCCGGGCACAGGGGGGCAACTGTGCAGACCCAGTGAGGCCGCACAAGGCGGCTGGCTGACCAGGTGGTCCCACATTCGGGCGCGCAGACAATCCAGGTGAAGGGGAAGCGGTGGAGGGGACCCGAATCCAGGAGAGAGCGGAGCAGGCGCCATTGTTCCCTCTCAGACCCCGCTCCCACCTATAGCGTCACAACCCAGCGACTGGGCTGCCCCGCACTGGGGAACACCTAAGGCTCCACCCCTCATATGTAACAGCTGCGACCAGACCAAAACCAAACCAAAACAAAACAAAACCACCAAAAATGGCTAAAACCAGAGAACAAATGAAAGCCCCAGAGCCAATTCCTCTAAGCCGTGAAGAGATAGCCAACCTATCAGATGCACAGTTCAAAGCCCTGGTGATCAGGATGCTCACAGAATTGGTTGATTTTGCTCACAAATTAGATGAAAAAAATGCAGGCTACAATATGTGAGATGAAGGAAGATGCAGGGGGAACCAATAGAGATGGGAGGAAAACTGGGACTCAAATCAATGGAGTGGACCAGAAGGAAGAAACTAACAACCAAACAAAAAAGAAGGAAGAAACAAGAATTCAAAAAAAATGAGGAGAGGCTTAGGAACCTCCAGGATATCTTTAAACGTCCCAACATCCAAATTATAGGGGTCTCAGAAGGGGAAGAAGAAGAGCAACAAGTGGAAAACTTATTTGAACAAATAATAAAGGAGAACTTCCCCAATCTGGCCAAGGAAATAGACTTCCAGCAAGTCTAGGAAGCTCAGAGAGTCCCAAAGAAGTTGGAGCCAAGGAGGAACACACCAAGGCACATCAGAATTACAGTACCCAAGATTAAAATGAAGGAGAGAATTCTCAAAGCAGCAAGGGATAAGGGGACAGTCTCCTACAAAGGAGTTCCCATCAGACTGTCAGCTGATTTCTCAAAAGAGACCTTCCAGGCAAGAAGCGGCTGGAAAGAAATATTTAGTCTTGAAAGGCAGGGACCTACATCCAAAATTGCTCTATCCAGCAAAGTTGTCATTTAGAATGGAAGGGAAGATAAAGTGCTTCTCAGATAAGGTCAAGTTCAAGGAGTTCATCATCACCAAGCCCTTATTCTATGAAATGTTAAAGGGACTTATCTAAGAAAAAGAAGATAAAAATAGGACAGTGAAAAGACAGCAAACTCACAGCTATTAACAACCACACCTAAAACAAAAGCAAACTAAACAAACAACTAGAACAGGAACAGAAGCACAGAAATGGAGATCACATGGAGGGTTAGCAACAGGGGCGTGGGAGGAGGTGAGAGGGGAAAAGGCACAGAGAATAAGTAGCATAGATGGTGGGTAGAAAATAGACAGGGGGAGGGCAAGAATAGTGTGGGAAATGTAGAAGCTAAAGAACTTATGACACATGGACATGAACTAAATGGGGGAATGTGGGTGGGAGAGGGTGTGCAGGGTGGAGGGGAATGATGGGGGAGAAATGGGACAACTGTAATAGCATAATCAATAAAATATATTAAAAAATAAAAAAATAATAAAAAAACAATAAAACCTACTACAAAGAGGAGACACTAGTCATAAAAACTAAAACATGTAAGAAAGTGCTGAGAATAGTGCTTGGCATATATGAAGAACTCAATAAATGTTAGCTATTACCACTACTTCTAGCAAATTCTAAATCTGTTGTTGGGAAATTCCTATCATACATGCTTGTTAGTCACCTCTTCCCCTTTTTTCACATCTGTCCTGGCCTGTCCAGCATGACCTACCGAAGAAAGTACCATTTGAGTCTCCATCCTCATGCTTCTGCTGCTGCTGCTGCTGCTGCTGCTGCTCCCTCAACTGCAAGGATTCCTGACAAACATAAATGGTTAACCTTGGACGCACCATCCTGAGGAGGAAAAAAAAAAAACAAACCACTGTCAGTCTTACATTTTTCATGGTAAGCTCATTTTAAGGGAGAACTTGTGTACTTACGTCAACACTACAACGCACAGGCTGAAAACTGGCAGCCCATGAGCCAATGCAGCTCACTTGCTACATTTTATTAGCTCCCCATTGGGTGCGTGCATGTGTGTGTACTTAAATGAATTCCTTGCAACAGAAGACATATGAACCTCTGAATTTCTGGCTTTTCTTCAACAATCAGATCTGGCAATACAAAGCCCTCATTCTAGAAGAAAACAATCAGCTATCCCCCTTACATGGGGTATGCATACTTCAGTACACCCTAGACCTGACTGTCGCTCATTTACATGTGTCCTCTATAGTTATCTGAGTTTGCAGCCTTTGATGTACAAGGTTAGAAATACAGATGTTCCTCAACTTACAGTGGGGTTATGTCCTGATAAACCCACTGTAAGTTGAAAATACTGTAAATCACAAACGCTTTAATGCACCTAACCTATCAAACATCATAGCTTAGCCCAGCCTACCTTAAATGTGATCAGAGCACTTACATGAGCCTACAGTTGGGCAAAGTCAGCTCACTGCCACTGCTCCGCATTACAGAGTATTGTACCACTTATCACTAGAGCCCAGGAAAAGACCAAAATTCAAAAACCAAAGTAGTTTCTGACTGCATAGCACTTTGCACCATCATAAGGCTGAATAATCATAACTTGAGAGACATCATAAATCAGGGACCCATCTGTATTCCAAATGTACAAGCCATTGTTCATAAGTCTCATTTGAGATACATCTTTTTATTTATTTATTTTTAAATGTTTTATTTATTTATTTTCAGAGAGGGGAAGGGTGGGAGAAAGAGAGGGAGAGAAACATCAATGTGTGGTTGCCTCTTGGGCACCTCCAACTGCGGACCTGGTACTCAAACCAGGCATGTGCCCTGAGTGGGAATTGAACTGGCAACCTTTTGGTTCGCAGGCCAGCGCTCAATCCACTGAGTCGCACCAGCCAGATTCTTTAAAACAAAACAAAACAAAACAAAACGTTTATTTATTTGAGAAAGTGGTGGGGCTGGGGGAGAGAGGGAGAGAGGGAGAGAGGGGGAGAGAGGGAGAGAGAGAGAGAGAGAGAGAAAGAGGGAGAGAGAGGAATATCAATGTAAGAGAAACACTGATTAGTTGCCTCCCATATGTGCCCCCACCAGAGACTGAACCCACAACCTAGGTATGTCACCAGACTGGGAATCAAACCCTCTAACTTTTGGTATATGGGACAATGTTCCAAACAACTGAGCCACACTGGCCAGGGCTCAAGGTACACCTTTTATTTAAAAGTACCAATATAATAAACTGGAGAATCTTATTTCCCACATTACTTTCTCCTGAATAGCTTAAGCCTTCTTTCTGTTCTTACTTCTTTGATAACCGTATTCAATTACCTCTTGATCTGATTATCTTATTAATCCCTATTACTTTAAGCATATTTTATTGATTATGCTATTACAGTTGTCCCATTTTTTCTCCCCTTTACTCCCCTCCGCCCTGCACCCTGCCTCCCACCAGCATTCCCCCACTTAGTTCATGCCCATGGGTCATACATATAAATTCTTTAGCTTCTCCATTTCCCATACTATTTTTAATTTCCCTCTATTTTATACCACTTATGTTTCTTATTCTCTGTAACTTTTCCCCCTCTCTCCTCTTCCCACTCCCCTATTGCTAACCCTCCATGTGATCTCCGTTTCTGTGGTTTTGTTCCTGTTTTAGTTTTTTGCTTAGTTTGTTGTGTTTTGTTTTTGTTTTAGGTTCAGTTGTTGATAGTTGTGAGTTTGTTGTCATTTTATTGTTCATAGTTTTCATCTTCTTTTTCTTAGATAAGTCCCTTTAATATTTTATATAATAAGGGCTTGGTGATGATGAACTCTTTTAGCTTTACCTTGTCTGGGAAGCACTTTATCTGCCCTTCCATTCTAAATGATAGCTTTGCTGGACAGAGTAATCTCAGATGTAGATCCTTGCCTTTCATGACTTGGAATACTTCTTTCCAACCCCTTCTTGCCTGGAAGGTCTCTTTTGAGAAATCAGCTGATATCCTTATGGGAACTTCTTTGTAGGTAACTGTCTCCTTTTCTCTTGCTGCTTTTAAAATTCTCTAATCTTTAATCTTGAGTAATGTAATTATAATGTGCCTTGGTGTGTGCTTCCTTGGGCCCAACTTCTTTGGGATTCTCTGAGCTTCCTGGACTTCCTGGAAGTCTATTTCCTTTGCCAGACCGGGGAAGTTCTCCTTCATTATGTTTTCAAATAAGTTTTCAATTTCTTGCTCTTCCTCTTATCCTTCTGGCACCCCTAGGATTTGGATGTTGGAACGTTTAATAAAGTTGTCCCGGAGGTTCCTAAGTGCCTCCTCATTTTTCTGAATTCTTGTTTCTTCATTCTGTTCTGATTGAATGTTTATTTCTTCCTTCTGGTTCAAATTATTGATTTGAGTCTCAGTTTCCTTCCCGTCACTGTTGGTTCCCTGTATATTTTTATTTCACCTCACATAGCTTTCACTCTTTCCTGTATTTTGAGACTATACTCAACCATTTCTGTGAGCATCCTGATTACCAGTGTTTTGAACTCCGCATGTGATAGGTTGACTATCTCCTTGTCACTTAGTTCTTTTTCTGGAGTTTTGGTCTATTCTTTCATTTGGGCCATATTTCTCTGTCTTGGCACAGCTGTTATGTTGTAAAGAGTGGAGCCCCAGGTATTTGCCAGGGCAGGGCAACCCACTTCACTGCCTTGTGGCACTGTATGTGGGGGAGGGGTCTGAGAAGGAACAATGCCACTTGCTTGGCTCTTTCCTCCAGGTTAATCCACACACAAATGTGGGACCGCCAGCCATCTGCTCAGTACTCCAGCAGCCGCCTTGCCTGCACATCCGCCCTGCCCTGGCTGCCCGTCCCCACCCCTCCTACCAGTCTGGGTGTATGTTTCTTCTTTAAGTCGTTGGTCATCGGACTTCCATATAGTTTGATTTTCTGACAGTTCTGGTTCTTTTTTTGTTGTTAAATTTGTTGTTGCCTTTCTTTTAGTTCTGTGAGGAGGCAATGTGTATCTACCCACACCTCTATCTTGGCCGGAAGTCCTCATTACTTCCTATTTCTAAATGCTCTTTAGATAATAAATTTTAAAGTGAAAGACGCAGCTCTGGCAATAGCTCAGTGGATTGAGAGCTGGCTTGAGAACCAAAAGGTTGCAGGTTCAATTCCCTGTTAGGGCATGTGTCTGGGTTGCAGGCCAGGTCCCGAGTTGGGGCATGTGAGAGGCAACAGATCAATGTATCTCTCACACATCAATAGTTCTCTCCCTCTTTTTTTCCCACCCTTCCCCTCTCTCTGAAAATAAATAAATAAAATCTAAAAAAAATCCACTCTTTTTCCTTAAACCATTAAACCTTGAATTTCACCTCTTAAAATTTTCCAAGTTTATGGCCCACCTAATAACTCTTGTGATGTTCACAAACACAAACAGTTCACAATCTGTTTCATTATTTAGTCACTGATTTGGTTCTATGGCATCAACCTGTATGTTTTTTCCATCAATACTATTAGTACTTACTAGAAATTGGAAATCAAAAATTGGGACTACAAATTATTCTTTGTATTATAAACAATATTTGTAAGCAGACAGTTAAGCAATTTCTACTTTAAGACAGATCTCTTCTCTAGCTAAAACTGATTCAGGGCCTTTATATCTGTTGTTCCTTCTGCCCAAAAGGCTCTTTCCTGGTACAACCTCACAGATGCCAAGTCTTTTCATAACTCAGTTTAAATAACCACTCCCCAGAAAGATCTCTCCTAACCAAATTCTGGGTACTCCATAGGCCACACCCTTCTTTTTGTTTTCCTTCAAAGCAGTATCACTACCCAAAATACTTACTGTTTATATCTTTATCTCTCTTCCCATTAGAAAGTAGTCTCCATGATAATGGGTACCCTGTCTATTTTGCTCACCAATGTATCCTTTAGTCTAAATGGCTCATAATAATAACGACGAATATTTATTGAATGAAAAAACTATCTGAAAATAAAAAGTGGGATATCATGAGGAATTCCTTGAATCAAGTGTGAGAAAGGATATTGTTCATCTTTGTTTATTTGGTACATAGCTAGCATTCAAAAAGAATGTTTTGACAAGATGTATTTAACTGTGCAATGAGTACTGTGAAGAGTCCCTGAATCCAAATCCATTTGAAATCCAACCTCACTGATATTTTAACACTAATCACATACCGGCCTTTTAATGCATTAAAAAGTCTGATTCCATCTGCAGGGCCACATATTTGGATCACATCATCTCTAGTTAGTTTCAATAAATCTGCCCCTGAAATAAATATAAGAAAATGGGTGATAGAGGCATAGTCTCTCTTTGTTAATGATTGTGAAAATGGGCTCTGTTACAAGGACACTTTACTACTGCTACGTTATAATCCTTTTGCATGTTGAATGAGGTCCTCCACAACCTGGCCCCTACTTCCTCTCCCACCTCAATTCCCATCCAATTACTTCTCCACTTAACCCTGTGCTTTTGTGATACCGATGACATCCAATGAGAAGTTGTTCCTCCTGCCTGAAACATCCTTCCACTCCCTGATCAACAAACTCCTCATCTCTCATGCATCACACATGCTCCTTAACCCCAGGCCCTCCCCTAAATGCCTAAGTTTGCTTCTGCTACATCACAACTACTTGTTTACCCTTTCTTTGGGGGGTGGGGGAGGCAGGAATATTTTGATGTGATTTTTTGGTAATAGATGATAAATGATCAGGAAGTATGCCTTACCCATTTGAGTATTCCTACCATGACTGGTTACCCTGAAGGTGTTAAATAAAAGTGGAATGTGCAAATAAAATACAATATCATGACATCAGGAGAAAATTTCAGACTACATGCAAATGCTCCTGCATAAAATATTATATAATACATTTTTAAAGTGTTGTAAAAAATGGGTATTTTAAAATTAAAATAAGTTTAAACTAAGGTCTTTCTTTTTAAGTATTTCACAACACACACATACAACACCCTCACAGGGATATGAGGAGGCCCTAGAATGTAGAAGAATATCCCAAGCGGGGGAAAACAAAAGGGTAAGCAAATTTAACCTGAGAAGTTTGTAAAAAGCCTTGTGAACGTAGAAAACCGGTTTCGATGCAACCACTGCTGAGCTTCCTGAGGTGTGGTTGTTGGCAAGAGGTTCTGAAAGAGAGAAAGTAATTTTTTTGGTAACTAAATAGATTGAACTTAAAAAAGGTGAATGCTACACTATTAGATAAGAAGTAGTCAAACACACCCACACTCAGACAGGCCTGGTTTGCTGGTAAATTGTTTGTATATTCTTTTTCCTTCTCTAACCATGCAAGATACCCTTGGATTTTTTCATCTTTATCTTCCCCCACTAGATTATAAATTCCTTAAATACAAGGGTCCTATGTTTCTTGTTTTATATATCTGGTCCGTAGTATAGTATCTGGTTCACAGTAAAAATTCAATATTTAATGAACAAATGAACACACCTAGAAGTTGGGCACTTGTACTGAACTGCACAGTCATCAAAGTATTATTAGATATTGCAAATAGCTGAAATTTAACTTTAAACTTACATCTGTGACTGGAGGGGGCGGCTCTGGCTGGTGGTTTGGTGAACCGTTTCTAAAGAAACATTTATAATGAAAGGATGAGTCTATGACACATACTAGGGTTCATCATCTCATTCTTGACTTTCATAAGTCCTAAGCTAGATATTTAAAGGAATCTGTGCTCTCATAAAACATTCTTACTCTTGGACCCAATACGTCTACTATGTATTCATTTACTGTAAAGACTTTTTAGAGGGTGAGAGAGGAGAAACTATGTCATTTACATTTTTTATTGGAGACATTGAAAAAAATCAAGATTCCAGTAAATTGGGACTGATTAGACAAATTATGATGTAAAGACTATTTAACATAAATTTATAAGACTGTAAACTAAATATCAGAATATAAAAGTAATCTTGCCCTGACTGGTGTGGCTCAGTGGATTGAGCACAGGCCTGTGAACCAAGGGGTTGCCTGTTGGATTCCCAGTCAGGGCACATGCCTGGGTTGCAGGCCAGGTCCCCAATAGCGGCACATGAGAGGCAACCACACATTAATGTTTCTCTCCCTCTCTTTCTCCCTCCCTTCCTTTTTCTCTAAAAATCAATCCATCAATCAATTGATCAATCTTGAAGTATCAATATGGCCTATTTGGGGGTACATGCTAAATGCTACGGAGATAAGGTGCTCTTTAGCATTAGCTATCATGTTCAACCTTCTTCCCCTGATTAGCAAAGATTCATGATAACTGGGTGTTAGGATCATTCTCAGTATGTAGCAAACAGGTATCAGTATTTGTACATGTGGGTTTCAGTTCCTGATGACCACTCTGCGGTGAGAATATGATCAGGAAGGGAAAGAACCACAAGTAAGCAGTAACAGGGAGAAGTGAAAAGCCCAGAAAATCAGTCCCTGAATCACTAAAAACTGACAATAAATATGATTTTCTAATGGGAGGGGAAAAAAAGCGAAAGCGTACATAAAACTCTTTCAGTCTCTTGCAAGCAGATGATCAAAATTGTCTGACACAATTTGAGCTTTCTATAGCAACAAAGTCTAACCTATTCTGGTGTTCTCTCCTCTATGAGACAAGTTATACAGACTTAGGCAGCAAAGAAAAAAAAAGAAAGAAAGAAAATACAAAAACAAACAAATAAAACCCTGCTTTCAGTTTCTTATGAAGGTAATCCAAATCTCAGTTACTACATAAATCTATCAAAGATTGACCAAATAGAAGTACTTATTGGTTTGGAAAGATCTTGTTTCTAGAATGATGATTTAAAAATACACATTTAGGACAAACACAAGTCAATTTAACTTCCCACACTTACCCTTCCCCAAGAGAAAAACTGCTGTGGGAACTGTTGAAGCCAGGTGATGGGGAGTTATTGACATATGTGATTTCCGGCCACGGAGAGCACTGAAAACAAAGGACAACTTAGACGCTACAAAGTGTGACTGACTCCAGTGTTCTACCAAAACACTGTCTCTTGAACAGCTCATCTTGATCAGTAAACTTTAATTCCTCAGGTCCCCTCATAACGAAGAGGATAAGTAAGTTTTGACCAGGCGGGAAGCAATTTTTTAAAAATTGAGATATAAACAATGTATGTAAATTAGAACATAATGCCTTGATATATGCATATATTGTAAAATGATTAGGTTTTTCTTAAAAGTAAAAAGTATTGATTGAAACTGTCACCAAAGAAATCCTTTTACCTCTGTGAGTATAGTTGTCTCATAGGAAGGTTGGTATTTCTCCTTTTCATGAGGTGTCCGTTTCTCCATTTTCTCCCTATCTGTTTTTTGCTTTCTGTCTGCACCTTTGGGCTGAAATGAGAAGTACTTTGTTTTAAACTCACCTTTCAACCCAACAATATTACTTCTAAAAACTTAAATAGTCACAAGTGAAACAAAGATATATCACAATGATATAAAGACAAAATGCATCGTCGCATATAAGTCTGGAACTAGGAAATTTAAATGTTTGATGGAGTTAAAAAAGAGTAAGAGATCTATAGCTACAGACGTGGAAAGATCTCTAAAGCACGTAGAAAACAGCAAGCCTCAAAACAGTTCACACAGTATCACCCCATTTACGTTTGAAAGAAAAGAAAGTACGTGCACACCTATCTAGTACACGAGCATACAAAAGCCCAGCAGGGGACTGGAAGGACGCACACACCCTACACTGTGACAGTGGGAGCTGCCTCTGGAGGCGGGGTCAGGGCAAGAGTGGTGGCAGGGAATGGCTGCTTTGTGCTTTGAATACTCTTGTATTCGTGAAACTTTTGCAATGAGAACAAATTTATCCATGTGATGAAAATAAATAAAAACCAAAATAAGGAAAGATCAAGTACAAATGTAACCAAAACTGTCAAGTTTTCATAACTTTGTGAGCTTTTAGAAGAGCTTGTAACTTCAACAGGCTTTGAGGGCATTCCAAGAAAGTCCTTGAATTTTCTTAGTTTTTGTAAAAAGACAAGCTGACTTTCTGACTTGGTGACTGAATGTCACAAGGGAGAGACGAGGAGGGTAGTTTCCGAGGCCACCGCAGTGCCCAGGAATACCTTAAAGACTTTGATCTGGCAGCTGGCTGAGTGCAAGTGCTCAGTGTACTCCCCACTCTCGTTCTCCTTGAAGGTATCGATCTGCACTCTGAACGGCACGCCCTTCTCCCCGCCGTGCTTCCTCATGGTGAACTCCGTGCTGATGCAGTGCACCTGAGGAGGACACAGCGTCCAGGTTTCCGTGCTGCTGCTGGACAAACCCGTCCATGACGTGTTTTGAGCAACTACTAACAGTAAAACCTTTAAAAGGCATAATGAACACCTACCAGAAAAACTTTTACTGTTTTTACCTTGAAGAATTTACACTCTAATGATGGAACTGAGGAAAACTTAAATGATTTACAAATGCAAACAAAGTAAACATACAGATCTAATGTTTACAAAAACTGCTGTGAGGAATTAAATTCATTAACTGCTTCAAAGAATACAAAGTCAACATAAAAGAGAAATGAGTTCTGTTAGTAAAGGTTTCCTGGACTTCTAGATAGATTTGAGAAAGTGGAGGCACCATCCATGCTGGGAAAATGGTAAATAGGAAAGCTGGCAACAAGGGGAAAAAGGTTTGTTTGGCTACTGCATAAAGTCCTAGACCTTGGCGAATGTGAACAGGGGAATCCTGATCCACCAAATACTAGCTTGGGTAAGTTATTATCTTCTTTAAGCCTCAAGAACTACTCCTACTCCACAGGATTAGCTGTGAAAGTCTTAAATAAAATTATGTATACAAAGTGTTATACTTAACACAGTAACCATCTCATGGGAACTACTCAATAAACAAACTAATAGTTCTCCTTATAACAAATAAGAATTTTCAAGGATCTACCTGAAGAAGATAATCAGATATGCAAATCAAACTTTAAGTATAAAGATGTTCAAAATAACTTTATGGATAATAGTGAAAAACTGGGGGCGGGGATACAGACAACTGTAATTGAACAACAATAAAATAATTTAAATTTTAAAAAATAGTGAAAAATTAGGACAATCTCAATGCTAAATCATTGTTAGATAAGTTACAGTCCATCCAGAACAAGATACAGCATGGGGCAAAAGTAGGTTTACAGTTTACAGTATGAAAAACACAGTTTATTCTTGAATTATTAATTTATTAGTTATTGTATTATTTTCCACATGAATAACTGTAAACCTACTTCTGCCTCACCCTATGTTATACAGCTGTCAGTAAGCATTTGGGGAGAAACAAGTAAATAAATTGGGGGAATTAGAAGAGCAATTCAGAAACTCCTTATTGCTTTCAGGAACATGTTGAGGAGTCTGCACCTGTCAAGATTTCCAACTCAACATGTTTTTTCCTTTAAGAAACAAACTGGTAGTGAACTGGAACGCTTTTGTAATGCCTTACCTGAATAAACACAGACGTCCTCTTGGAAGGGTCCCACAGGAACTCCACTGTGTTCAGCTGGTTCGGATTAGCCCTAGGATCGATGATACCCACAGACATCGGGATGTCTGAGAAACAAAGGGTAATCACTCAGCGATTCCAAGTGCCACTGGATAAAAGAGCACTGATTCTTATACAGGTATTATTGGCTCCTAGTTACCCAGATTTTTGTGTAAACCTCTTTTTGCTAGTGAAAAGGGTTTGAAAAGAGCTAAAATTGACGTAAGTACTTTCTTTCCAAGTATCTTTTCTCCACTTGAAAAAGTTTTTTAAAAATGAGACAATTTAAAAAGTTTCTTTCAATTTTCCAAAATTCTACTTAAAGATAGATTTACTCCACACACTAGCTCTAGTGTCATGAAAATTGTAACTTACAGTCTGTTTCACTTAGTTTTAAGATTAATGTTACTGCCAGAAGTACACTACCAGCACTGCTACAGAAGGGTAAAGTATAGTATCTGAACAGAGGCAGAAAGCACAGCATCATGGACAGAAGTGGAAAAGTCATCGAATAACCCTGTAACAGAGTAACACATCTTATACTCAAGAGGTGAGCAAAACTGAATGAGTTTTAGTAGAACTTTGCTTTCCGTTCTGTATAGCACATAACCAAAAAGCATTAAGTGGGTCCTACTCCACTGTGCTAGTTGTTGGGTTCATCCTAAAGCCAACTTTAACTATGGATATCAGGATATCTATATGAGATCCAGTGTTTTCTCAGGTAAAACTAACAGTACCTAGATTTAACTGTGTTTATAAAAGGAGAGAATAACCCATAAGAAATCAAAGGCACAGATGCTGGGATTCCAAGTACCTCTATGAAGAGAGATTATGTACATGTTTGTAAAGACCTTTCTCTTATGTGCCATAATGTAAGAAAAACAAATTCTCTGTGTAGCAAAGTAGAAAAACCTGAACCGCAAACAAAGAGACATAGATTTTAGTCCAGGCCTCTTACTTTAGGTGAGACAAAGGACTAGTCTAGCTCTCAGGTATTAGTAAAGTAAAAGGACTTAAGAAATTTAGGGGGAAAACCTGGTCCCTTTTTATCAGACTCTGAACAGCCAAAACAATCCTGAAAAGTAACAAAATTGGAGGCCTCATACTTTCCGATTTCAAAGCTGTTACAAAGTTACAGCTATTAAAAACAGTGTGGAACTGGCATAAAAATGAACATAAGGACAAACAGAACAGAATACAGAGGCCAGAAACAAATCTTCAAATATATGGTAAAATGATTTGGGACAAGAGTGACAAGGCCATCAATGGTAATGGACAGTGTCTTTTCAACAAATGGTGTTGGAGCCCTCACTGGGTGGCTCAGTGAGTTAGGCACCATCCTACGGACCAAAAGGTCGCTAGCTTGATTAATGGTCGGGGAACATGCGTGGTTTGTAGGCCAGATCCTGGTTGGAGGTATGTAAGAGAAAACCAATACATCAATGTTTCTCTCCCTCTTCCCCTTTCTCTAAAAAATAAGTAAATAAAATCTTTAAAATGAACTTAAAAAAATGGATGTACATCTAAACTTAAAACTATAAAACTCTTACAAAACATACCAGAAAAAAACTTCATGACAATGGATTTTGCAAAGATTTCTTAGATGTGACCCAAAAAGCACAGGCAATTAAAAAAAAACATACACTACGGCTGGCTGACCAGGTAGTCCCCCATTCACGTGCATAATCCAGGTGAAGGGGAAGCAGCCGAGGGGACTGTACTCAAGGAGAGAGTGGAGCAGGCACCATTGTTCCCTCTCAGACCCCGCCCCCACATACAGCATCACAACCCAGCCACTGGGCTACCCCGCACTGGGGAACACCTAAGGCTCCGCCCCTCACAACGTTAACAGCCCTGACCAGACCAAAAACAGCAACAACAACAACAGCAACAACAAAACCCCACCAAAAATGGCTCAAACCAGAGAACAAATGAAAGCCCCGGAGCCAATTCCTCTAAGCCATGAAGAGATAGCCAACCCTATCAAATGCACAGTTCAAAGCCCTGGTTATCAGAATGCTCACAGAATTGGTTGATTTTGCTCACAAATTAGATGAAAAAATGCAGGCTACAATACGTGAAATGAAGGAAGATGCATGGGGAACCAATAGAGATGGGAGGAAAACTGGGACTCAAATCAATGGAGTGGACCAGAAGAAAGAAACTAACAACCAAACAGAAAACAAACAAGAAACAAGAATTCAAAAAAATGAGGAGAGGCTTAGGAATCTCCGGGACATCTTTAAACGTCCCAACATCCAAATTATAGGGGTCCCAGAAGGGGAAGAAGAAGAGCAACAAGTGGAAAACTTATTTGAACAAATAATAAAGGAGAACTTCCCCAATCTGGCAAAGGAAATAGACTTCCAGGAAGTCTAGGAAGCTCAGAGAGTCCCAAAGAAGTTGGACCCAAGGAGGAACACACCAAGGCACATCGTAATTACATTAGTCAAGATTCAAATGAAGGAGAGAATTCTCGAAGCAGCAAGGGATAAGGGGACAGTCACCTACAAAGGAGTTCCCATCACACTGTCAGCTGATTTCTCAAAAGAGACCTTCCAGGCAAGAAAGGGCTGGAAAGAAGTATTTGAAGTCTTGAAAGGCAGGGACCTACATTCAAAATTGCTCTATCCAGCAAAGCTGTCATTTAGAATGGAAGGGAAGATAAAGTGCTTCTCAGATAAGGTCAAGTTCAAGGAGTTCATCATCACCAAGCCTTTATTATATGAAACGTTAAAGGGACTTATCTAAGAAAAAGAAGATAAAAATATGACAGTGAAAAGACAGCAAACTCACAGCTATTAACAACCACACCTAAAACAAAAGCAAACAACTAGAACAGGTACAGAACCACAGAAATGGAGATCACATGGAGGGTTAGCAACAGGGGCGTGGGAGGAGAGAGGGGGAAAAGGTACAGAGAATAAGTAGCATAGACGGTGGGTAGAAAATAGACAGGGGAGGGCAAGAATAGTGTGGGAAATGTAGAAGCTAAAGAACTTATGACACATGGACATGAACTAAAGCGGGGGAATGTGGGTGGGAGGGGGTATGCAGGGTGGAGGGGAATGATGGGGGAGAAATGGGACAACTGTAATAGCATAATCAATAAAATATATTAAATATTAAAAATAAAAATAAAATAAAATGCCTTAATCCACAACAGTTTGGAACCATAAAAAACAAAACAAAACAAAAAACAAAAACAAAACAAAACAAAACAAAAAACCACACACTAGACTACATCAAAATTTAAAACTTCCATCTAACAAAGGACACTATCCGCACGGCGAAAGGACAGCCCACACAGAACGGAAGAAAACGTGCGAACCACACATCGAACGTGGGGCTGACAGCCAGAATATACAAAAACTCCTGCATTCCGACCACCACCACCACCACCACCCAGGTTCAAAAATGGGCAAAGGACTTGAATACACATTTCTCCAAAGAAGATATACAAGTGGCCAATAAGCACATGGGAAGATACCCAATATCACTAATCATTAGAGTAATGTAAATCAAAATCACAGCAAGATACCACTCCATATCCATTCGAGTGGCTAATATTAAAAAAATAAAAAAATAAATGTTGGCATGTACGCAGAATAATTAGAACCCTTGTGCATTCTGGTAGGAACATAAAATGTGCACCTATTGTGGAAAAACAGTACAGTGGTTACTAAAAAAATTGAAAGCAGAAACTGAAATAAGTACTTGTACACCCATGTTCATAACAGCATTATTCATTCACAACAGCCAAAAGGTGGAATCAACCTAAGCATCCACTGAGGGGTGAATGGGAAAACAAAGTGTGGTATCTATACAGAATGGAATATTATTCAGTCATAAACAGGAAAGAAATTCTGACTCATGCAATTATATAAATAAACCTTGAGTATTATGCTAAGTGAAATAAGCCAATCACAAAAAGATAAATACTGGATTATTTAACTTATTAAAAATAGTTAAAATGTTATGTATATTTTACCACACCTAAATTAAAAAAAAAAAAAAAATCACCCAGAAGTGACAGATGTCACTGTTACGAAACCAAAGTGTCCACACTTGCCAACTTTTGGTATCACCATACCAGTAATTTTCTTATCCTTAGGCAACAGCCACTACCAATCCATGCTAACTGAGCGCCTGAAGCATTATGAACCAAGGTAAACATCAAGTAAAGAACATCGATTCTCAGACATTGCCCAGGCAACAGATTCCTGTAACTCACCTATGTCAAGAATTCTATCTCCAGGTCGGTTCCACCTCCAGCCCTCTAGTTGCTGGTGTTCAGTGTATTGTAGCCGTCTGTCATGGAACACTACACGGAATATACTCTAAAAGCAAGCAAAAAACCAAATGATAATAGGATCCCTTAAAAATCAATGCTGACAAACAAAAAATTGCAGTAGTCACCCCCAGTTGGTTTCTAGATACACCTAAAATTGTTTAAGACTTATTTCACTCTATTATTTATTTACTTATTTTTATTAATTTGAGAGAGAGGAAAGGAGGGAGGGAGAGAGAGAGGGAGAGAAAGAGACAGAAACACTGATTTGTTGTTCCACCTATTTATGCACTCATTGGTTGTTTCTTATATGTGCCCTGACCAAGGACTGAACCCACAACGTTGGCGTATTGAGAAAAGGCTCTAATCAACTAAGTTACCCAGCCAGGGCCAGACCTATTTCACTCTAAAACCCATACCATACCAAGCTCTATTATAAGGTAACTTTTATAATTGCCCAAATATAATCTTTATAGTTTGGCTGGTACCATATTTGGCTGAAACATCAGTTCTGATGGTAACTAAACACAAAGGACCCCTATCAGGGCATTTCTGCATGCCCCTACGGTTACCATGCAATCGATATTCAGCTTGGCTCTTCAGATGGACATGAAAACCTCACCTGTGTGCTTGCTAACCCACCATATAAACGAGGGGTGTCAAACCCATCTTCACTGGGGGCCATGTCAGCCTCATGGTTGCCTGCAAAGGGCCGAATGTAATTTCAGCTCCTTAACAGTTAAGGAGTAGTTACATTTATACAGTCTTAAAATTATTTCAGCCCTTTGCAGGCAACCATGAGGCTGATGTGGCCCTGGTGAAAATGAGTTGGACACCCCTGATATAAGCTGTAAACACTGAGAATAGGTAGAGGTTGCGTCTATCAACTTTCCTTTTGTTACTCTTACTTGGTGGAGGTGCCTATTAATATCCTTCTTACCACCTTTTACAGCTGCTGACAACTCCTCTGTCCCAACTGTACTGGGAGTTCATTACCGGCAGTCTAGACAAAGAAAACTGCTATTCATCCACACTAGCTTCTGTTTTCCTTGCTGCTAGACCAGGTACCCAAAAACACACTGGTACTTCTCTAAAGATCTCAAGAAGGTTACTTTATTCCATCCAAAAAGAATTTCACTGAGCCAGGAGACCATCCTGACACTCAGTGATAAGTTTTCTTTTACCTTCACCAACTTGCCATTAATTTCTGGAAGTTCTCCAAGTTTCCTATTGTCTAGCATTCGGATTTCATAAGACTGTCCTAGAAGAAAAAGTAATCATGTATTATATTCATCATAATTAACTTTCAAAATTCAGAAAGGAAAATTTCATTTGGGAGGAGAGTTTCTGTGTGGTTTGTTGTGGCGGCCGGAAGCTGAATTTTATGAGAGCAATGTTCTCTGAGGATTCTGGGTATGGGGCCACCATGCTCTGTCAGGTGGGCTGGCAGGCTGAGGGGTGTGAGTCCTAGGGTGGGGGAAAGAACGAGCAGGCGCATCCAGGCTTCAGACACAGGCAGGCAGCTCAGGGGAAGGGAAGGTGTGCGGTGGGCCCCAGGGCACCCAAGAGGGACCGAAACCTGTGTGCTGTGAGAGGAATAAGATGAGAAAACCCTTACTCCCGTGATACCGCAGGCTGTGGCACGCTTCCCCTCCCCCAACAGTTCACCTGCAGGTGGACTGAGGTGCCCAGAGGCGACACCCGTGCCTAGAATCAGCTTGGAGCTGGGGCAGCTAGAAAATGGTCCGACCACAGATATGTATGTATACCACTGTCCTTGCAGTGCCATGGAAAGTATTCATTTTTCAGACAAAATCATGACTTGGAATTACTGAATGAATAAAGATTCTTCTTTCTCCACATGCCTACCCCCCCCAAAAAGGCATTTTACCTTTTTGGAGCTTTGAAAGTGATGTTAGATTCTGTGTGGAATAAAAGTATATGAGGTCTGTCCAAAAGGTACCCAGCCATGTAATATGAAATATAGAGACATTTACTGGAGAAGACACAAGAAACACTTACACAGGACAATGACACCTCAGTCCCCTTCCAAGTAGGCAACTTGGTACCTCACACAGTTCTCCCAACTGCTACTAGCTGCCCCATCGTATTTGCCTGAATTTCATCAAGGGTCTGAAATCTCTTCCCTTTCAAAGATGATTTTAGTTTTGGGGAAAGCCAAAGTTTGGAGGGCAACAAATCTGGCTGTAGGGGGGCTGAGTCACCTGGGTGATTTGATGCTTTGCTTAAAAACTCTATATGAGACATGATTCGTGAGGAGGCACATTGTTGTGATGAAGCTGCCAGTCACCAGTTGTCCATAACTGTGGTCTTCTGAATCATCTGAATAGTTTCCGCAGAGGAATGCTCAAGCTTAATGCAAAATCTGATGCAGATTTGTTGCTCTACTTGCTCATTTTGAATGCGATGGTCACACAGTACACATGCTCACTCAATGGTGTCTACTGCCCCCACTAACTAGTACAGTGAAGTCATCATTGTTCACACATGAACATTCCAGTCCATTCTCCTTGGCTGGCAGGTTACATTGATGTCACACAAACCATTCTCGTTATATTAACAATGGCTGGACTTTTTCTGGACAGGTGTCATACATAAGCCCTGGTCCTTTTCCTCAGGAATTCAATGTAGCTGGAAGCCAAACTACCCCCTGGATTTAAAACCCAGTTCTGCCCTGACTGGTGTGGTTCAGTGGACTGAGTGCTGGTCTGCGAACCAAAAGATCGCCTGTTTGATTCCCAATCAGGGCACAGGCCTGGGTTTCGGGCCAGGTCCCAGCTGGGGGTATGGGAGAGGCAACCAACTGATGGTTTTCTCTTTCTCTTTCTCCATGCCTTCCCTTCTGTCTAAAAGTAAATAAATAAATGAAATATTTTATAAAACCTGATTCTTCCATGGTGTGACCTTTTCAAGTTTGTTAATCTCTGCCTCAGTTGCCTCATCCACAAAATGGGAATAAGATTCAGTAACCCATCTCATAGGGCTATAAGAGGAATAAATGCCTTAAAACAATGCCTGGCACTCAATTGCTCCATGTGTGTCAGCTGCCATCATTATTGCTACGTTGCCAACATCACCTAGAAGTGATACACTGTAGAAAGTGTTTTTCAAATCACTTAAGGATAGAGTAAAACTTAGTGAAAACCCTATCTTTTTTTTTTTTTAAGATTTTATTTATTTTAGAGGGGAAGGGAAGTAGAGAGGGGGAGAGGGAGAGGGAAAGGGAGAGAAACATCAATGTATGGTTGCCTCTCATGCATCCCCCGCTGGGAACTGGCCTGCAACCCAGGCATGTACCCTGACTGGGAGTTGAACCACGATCCTTGGATTCGCAGGCCCGCGCTCAATCCACTGAGCTACACCAGCCAGGGCGAAAACCCTGTCTATCTTAGAAGAGTAGAGACAGAATCTTAGGAAAGTTTGTATACCCCCACAATATCTTCTTTATGGAGTTATGACAGATAGTTGTTAAATGCAGGAGCATTCATAAATTGCCTTAGAGGCAAGAAAAAAAAGAATAAAATTTAGTTGGTTAAATATACAAGAGTATAATAGTATTAATAACAACAACTATAATCCTTTACTATATGCTAGGCACAGCGCTAGGTGTTTTCATACATTATACCAGATAATTGATACAACCCTCCGAGGTCTTATCAATCTCATTTTTACAGATAAGGAAACTGAAACATAAAGAGTTTAAGCAGCATGTCCAAGGCCACACAACTGATAAGCAATAATGCTGGGTAGGGTAATACTTCTCTGACAGTAACCAGGGAACATGATTGGAAAAAAAGAGGGAGATGGGAATGAAAAATGGGCAGGAAGACAAAAGAAGCCAGTAATATGGTGTATGTCACATATGACATTAAAACTCAAATAACTGAAACAAGCCACTGACTTTGACAGGTCACACTAGAAAGGTGTGCTTTTACATAGAGTGTGCCTGATTAAGCGTCATGAATCCAGCAGGTCTGCACTCACACTAAGGAATAGGAGGCACCTAACCTTGATTGAGATAGGTCAGGGTTTCATCGTGGAGCTTCACCGCTGGAGAGGTGGCAGCACACAGCACATACTGAAAAGGCAGGATTTTATTCTCATTATCAGGAGGCAAACTTGACTCTTCTTGCTTAAAAATGGGCAATGCGAGGACATCACTGAAATAAAACAAATAAATGACTCTCGTTAACATCTGACAAAGGTGCAAGAACAGACTTATTATTGAAGCAATTTAACTGCAATTGGCTTTGTAAAACCATAAACACTACTCACTTTGTGGAGTTGCTTCCCAACCATTCAGTTCAGGTTACCTCCTATGACATCCCCCTGACCATAACACTGTGAGCAAAGACAGATACTCACTACAAAAACTACCTAGGTGCCTGAAGACTGCATTTCTAGGAGACATAAATATCCCTAGAAGAGTTCTGAAAATTGTATCTAGAGTTCCAAAATCTCAATTTAGGACACTTGGTAATATACTTATTCTCAGAAAGGTACCAACTACAGTATCTTTTATTTTTTTTAAATTAAGTTCTCTATTGTTGTTCAAGTACATTTGTCTCCATTTTCACTCCACCACATCCCCCCTGCCCCACCCATCCCTGCCTCCCACCCTCAAACCCACCTCTGGCTTTGTCCATGTGTCCTTCATACATGCTCCTTGATGTCCCCCCAACTACCCTGTTATCCCTCTCCTTCCTCCTCTGATTACTGTCAGATTGTTCTTTATTTCTATTCAACTACAGTATCTTTATAGAACAGTACTCTCCTTATTCATGGTTTCCCCCATGGTTTCACCTGCAGTCTGAAAATATTAAATGGAAAATTGCAGACATAAACAATTCCTAAGTTTTAAGTCGCACACCATTCTGAGTGGCGCGATGAAATATACTGCCCTGCTCTGTCCCACCCAGGGCGTGAATCATCCCTTCGTCCAGCATACACTCCGAATTCCTTACCCACCCGTTAGTCACTTAGCAGCACTGTCAGTTATCAGATATTTAGAGTGAGAGTGAGAGCACACACGCGTGTACACGTGCGCGCGCGCGCACACACACACACCTTTTGCCACAGTGTAATAAAAGACATTGGTCTTTGGGAGACTTTGTTGCCATTCCATTCTTAAGTGTATCACATCTGATGATTTCTTGAAGGATTAGTGAAGATTACCAGGAATCAAGGCAAATCGGATTTTGCAACATAGCAACAGCTCAACGTTTAGGAATGTAGGGTGTTTTTTTCCTTCTCAAATTTCAGTGCCTAGCAAGGTTAATATATAGCAACAGTTTCCAGTCTTTTCAAAAAAATGTGGCATTACACCTAACCCCTCATGACTAAGCAAAAGACTATAATTTGGGGCTGGAATTCTAAAATTGATTCTAAAATTAGCCCTAAAATTAACTCAAAATAGTACAGCCAAACCAAACATGCAAAACTGTATTTTCTCACCAGAGACTGTAAGATCTAAAGACCTCAAATATATCTGAATTACTCATGTTCTTGGTACACTGAATTTCTTTTACTCTGCTGTGAGAACAAGAATACCATTCAGTTCCACATTCCTAGAGATGGAGGCTAAAGGTCACTGGTAACTACCGTTCTAGGCCCCTGCTTATACCAAAACAATAACAAATTCAACCAGAAACAACTTTGGAAATACAGAAAAGTCTGCTCCATCTCAGAGATAAGTTGAGTGCGGATTAGGAAAACTCACTCTGGTGGACTCTAAGTAGTTGCTACCAATATGTAATTTGGCAGTTTATTATATTCTCTAATTGCTTCATGTATTTAATTCATCCACTAAAACATAAGCTATTTGAAGGAATTTCTCTTTTCTGTGTTTAGGATATGTTTTTGGTATGATTTATATGTTCGATTGTTTCCATTCTCCCAAATACTCAGCCCTAATACATTGTGATCATTTTAGAATTCTCAACATCTCATAGTATCTCTGATCAAAGATAAGGATATGGAAAGCTTACCTGTTAAAAATAGTAAGTTGAGTATATTTTTAAAATAGGCATCGCTAAGTAGAAATCAACACCTGAGAGTGGAGGCATACCAGTATCAGAAGTGATCTTCCCTATATATAACTGGGATTCTCTGAAGAGCTGCTTCATGGTCCCCTGGAGTATAAGTTACTGTATTCTGCAGCGTGTAATGTGAACCCACACTTTTGGCCCAAACTTCCAGGAAAAAAAAATTTGTCAATTTTTTAATTCAATTATTTATTTATATTTAGATACTTGTTTTTTATATTATAAAGAAATTTTAGTATTTATTTTTGAACGTATGGTACAAGAAATTTTATGTAAAAAAAAATTACAAAACATAAGAACAGATACAAGGTACCAGAATCTATCTTACTCTGCGGATAACAATACGTCACTCTTTATTTCATTTGGTTGAATTGTTGGCTGAAACTGCTTTAGTTGCGAGTTCATAGTAAGTTGAACAAACCGATTAATGTATTCTGGGGTATTACTTTGTGTACAGATACCATTATTGCTTTCTAGAGTTATGCCTTTAATGCATAAGCATAAATGAAAGAATTCAGAACATTTATATAGAGCCCTGGCTGGTGTAGCTCAGTGGATTGAGCACGGCCTGTTAACCAAAGCATTGCGGGTTAGATTCCCAGTCCGGGCACATGCCCGGGTTGCGGGCCAAGTCCCCAGTAAGAGGTGCACTAGAGGCAACCACACATTGATGTTTCACTCCCTCTCTTTCTCCCTCCCTTCCCCCCCAAAAAATAAATAAATAAAATCTTTAAAATTAAAAAATGAATTTAAAAATTGCTAAAAAAACAAAATAAAACATTTATATAGATATGGGATTAGTACTACCAATGTATAATATGCATCCTTATTTTTCCCTCAAGAAATTGGGCAAAAGTGCACATTACACATGGCAAAATATGGTACCCTTTGATATAAAGCAGCCTCTGAATGATCTCTTGTCAATTCACAACTATGGTTTAACCTTCTCCCTCAGGCCTACCAGCTATTGAATGCCCTTTTTTAGACAGAAGCCTAGATCATAGAGAGGGAGAGGTTTGATGAGCTCTATCTTGTAGAGGAGACAGGCATTTACAGCATCTAAAGAAATTAGAAACTAACTTGGGACAATAAGATGTCATTAGCTTCTAACTTCCCTATTCGTAACCCTCATTTAGACTCCATCATGATAAAAACAAAAAAAAAATTGAAAACCATGCCAATATCCCTATGTTATAAGCATAAATGGGCAATAATTGAAGAGACTACACCCTACTCTGAGGTCAGCTTCAAAAGAAAAAAATATCCAGTGAATAACTGGTCATAACACCAGTTAAAGAGGAGAGAAAAGCAGACTGATTTCCTTGGATTTGGACTGATTTCCTTGGAGCAGATCAGGGAGAACACCTGGCAAAGAGAGGAGATGGCTCTGCAAGTTTTAACATGAAGCCAGTGAGATGTCCTGACTACTGAGTACTGGTGAAATTGTCTTACTTTCTTGTTAGAAACCTTCTGCCTCAAAGTGATAAAAAAGATTCCTGATCATCTAATGAAAAATCTCATTCAACTAAGAAGCAGCCGGTATCAGTTAAAAAAATGCCTTGCTAATTATTCTATTCACCCAGAAGGCATAAGAAATGAGTAGAATTACATTTTAAACCTAATTTGACCAAGAAGAAACTCATCAGAAAAGAGGAAGTGGTGGGAGCTTCAAAAGAAAACAACCAAGCCAAACAGACAAGGAAGAAGAACAAGGAACACATCAGATGTGATTCCTAGACTCTTAAAGAACAGGCTTCACACAGTGAAGACAGACCCAAGCCCAAGGGTCTGAGGTGCTAAAGGGGAACACAAAAAGATTAAGATTCTCAAAAATGAAATTCTGCCAATTTCACATTCCAATTTCACATTATCAGACATAGAGGGGGAAGAAGAGTTGAAGTATCTAGAAAGACTGGACGAAAAGCTCACCCATTAACTCCAAATTAGAAGGATATCCACAAGAAAAATACAGGTAAGAGGAAAGAAACTATTTTTTAAATGTGGCACTAATACATAGAAGCAGCAAGCCTGAGCCGAAGTCCAGAATGTGCTGAGACTTGCAAAAAGGTAAGGGAGGCACAGTTCCACTCTTTGATGTAAATGGCGTCTCACTAATTCGAACAGAGACAAAAAACATCTCAATTCCTGTTTTTCTTCCATCTTTCCTGTAAAGAAAAAACATTTTGAAAGTAGAGAGAGAAGACCAAATACGGGGAAAGGAGATTAACGTCCAAGATAAATAAGGAGACTATCAAAAAGTGAAGGAATGAAATTAATATACCTGGATGAAATTATATACCAGAATTAAAGAATGTACAACTGAGATCCATGAGTGACACTCTGTAAACTCAGACACATTTCATGATTCTGAAAACACCAAACGTCACATCAGCTTTTTATGTCTGCGGTAGCAATTTTCAAAATGAGGAGAGTATATTCTCCATACCTTACACAAGAGTGATCTGACATGAAATCTGGGCAAGACTGTACAGCAGGTTATTAAAAGAATAGTTTGATAAAAAATAAATAAAAATAAAAGAATAGTTTGAGTAGTTAGGGAGGGCATCAGGGATCACTAGGAGCCATAACCAAACTAACTCATTTTCCTTTTTTATATGATTTGAGCATGGAATGCTGGAAGCATCAGTATTTCTGGATTTTAGCAATATATAAAATAAAGTCTCTCTTGATACCCCTGTTCAAGGTGAAAACATGAATTCTGCTACAGTTAAGTGGCTTTACAGATATACAACTGTACCTAAAGAGTACAGGTAAGTCTAGATGATTTAGTGGTATGCCACAGGACTCTGTAGAAACTCGTTCTCTGTAACATTACTCACAAATAAATGACTTGATGAGGACACTGAACAGGATGATGATCAAATATGCAAATCACATAGAATAGCAAATAGAAATTTTTTTTCTATTTGCTAGAAAAAGCAAATATCCTATATGAGAGAATCAACCTTTAAAATCTATTTATTTATTTATTTTTAGAGAGACGGAGGGAGAGAGAGGGAGGGAGAGAGACATCAATGTGCGATTGGTTGCCTATGCACACCCCCAACTGGGGATTTGGCCCGCAACCCAGGCATGTGCCCTGACCGGGAATTGAACCAGCGACTTTTCGGTTTGCAGGACAACTGAGTCACACCAGCAAGGGTAAGAGAATCAACTTTTAAAGTAGTCATACCTTGGTGCTTGTTGGCTTCAGAACTCATCAAACCCTGTATTCATTGTATTTTGATGAGAAAAAATGTTTCAGCACTTAGCGCTTGCTCAGGACTTGCCGCACTTGCTAGAACTTGCATGAGTCACGATGCTGCCATGCAAGAGAAAATGCTTCATCATCCAGTACTCGTTGGTCTTGGCACTCATCAGGAGTTCTGGAATGAATTAACGTGTACCAAGGCACCACTATAATTCTAATTGGCTGGAACGGGAAGCTAAATCTAACGGGATAAGATTTAATAAGGATAAATATTAAGCCATGCACTCAGAACTAAAAACAACAAAATGGCCTAATATACATGAGAAAGACTAGGGCTTTAAGAAAACATCTATATTAATGGGACGAACAGTGTACTATGGCTGCCAAAAATGCTGATATCAGGTTTCATTAAACACAAAGTCTGATGATGGAAATGACATTCGTCTCTTTGCAAATCAGACAACACATGAGTACTGTTCTTAGTTCTGAATAGAGAACTTTAAAAAAGAAGACTTTAAAAATCTGAGAGAGAAATAAGAATTGAGGGGACCTAACATCATTCCATTTGAAGAGTTAAATGAAGGAAATGAGGATGTCCATCTGTAGCAAAGAAATCTTGTTAGATCTACTCTATAAAGAGATTCAATTACCAGTTCAGGGTTGAAAGAGCTGGCCTCTTTAAAATGTCCTCACACTGCCTGGTGTGTCTCAGTGGGTTGGGCATCATCCCATAAACTGAAAGGTCATGGGTTTGATTCCCAGTCAGGGCACATGCCTGGGTTGCAGGCCAGGTCCCCAGGTGGGAGCATGCAAGAGACAACCGATGGATATTTCTCTCTCACACTGATGTTTCTCTCCCTCTCTCCTTCTCTCCCATCTCCTCTCTCTAAAAAAATCAATAAGCACATCCTTAGGTGAGGGTTAAAAAAAAAGCTTCCATCATTCATTCAAATATTTATTGAGTGCCTACTGGTGCCAGATACCACTCTAAGTACTAAAAATCACATACGATACCTTAAATAAATTTCTTTTCCACCCTGGCTGGTGTAGCTCAGTGGATTGAGCATGGGCTACAGACCAAGGGGTTGCCGGTTTGATTTCCAGTCAGGACACATGCCTGGGTTGTGGCCAGGTTCCCAGTGGGAGCCATGTGAGAGGCAACCACACATTGATATTTCTCTCCTTCTCTTTCTCCCTCCCTTCCCCTCTCTCTAAAAATAAAATAAAATAAATAAAAAAAAAAAATAAAATCTTTAAAAATATATAAATTTATTTTCCTTTTTCCTCATTTGTTTTAATTTTACTTTTTATCCTTACCTGAGGACATGCTTACTGATTTTAGAGAGAAAGTTAAGGAGGGAGATATATACTGATGTGAAAAAACATCAATCAAACCCACAACCTAGGCATGTGCCCTGACCAGAATCGAACCCATGACCTTTCAGTTTGCAGGATGACGCTCCAACCAACTGAGCCACATCGTCCAAGGGACTCTTTATTTTTTCTTTCCTTTGGTCTCCCATATTTCAGCAGTAGTGAATAACTGATACCTCTTTTTAGTTCTAACTGTTTAACACAAAGTTTATTGCATCGTCTCTTTCCCATTCTGTACACATTTATCCCTAACCAATTTATATTTACTAAATTCTTTTTCATTTATGCCTAACTTACAGCTAAATAGTTGGTAGACAATTCCTATCTAAGTGTAACAGGACAAATGGTGAAACAGAGCTTAGAAAAAAAATGAAGATAAATAAATCTAGACGATCCAAATATAGTCTTAAGTTTTATATACCAGAAAAATTGCACGAGATTTCATAACTAGGCTGCTAAATGCTACTTTAGTAGCTAATCTCCAAAGAGGGCCAAGGACCATCAGCATCTCCAGGTAGTCACACCTTTACGTGGCCCTCCTTCCACACTGCATCTGGTGAACCTGGGCTGGTAAACTGCTTTTAACAAAGACAATCTGAAGGCAGTAGCAGTGTGCTAGGTCTGGCCTGGAAACTAATCTTTAAGAACTGTCAGCTTGCACTTTCTTTGGGGAACCCTGAGCTTCCAGGTGAGAAGTCTGGCTACCCTGCTGGAGAGACCACCTAGAGCGGCACCATGAAGAGAGAGGCCTGAGGTATATGCAAAGAGAAAGACAGACAGATGCAGGCAAGTGAGCCATCTTGAATGTCCCCCGTAAAGCAAATCTGCACAATCAATCCATGGTCTCACAAGAAGTCATAAATTTTGTTTCAAGCTACTACATTTTAGGGAAGGTTTGTTAAGTTATAAAATAGAGGAATAGGCCTCTGTTCCAGTGTTTCTAAAGAATTCTTTACAACCAAACGTAATAGTAGTGCTGAATACATAAAGGAAGATATTAAATCCCTCACACACAGGAAAAAAACCCAAAAGGGCACGTTCCAAAAGCCACAGTATGGCACTTAAGGAAAAATAAACAACGAAGCACAGAAGCGCTTTACTTATATTACCTTTTGAAACAGCAACTGATGCTACAAAAACTACATTGCCATAAAGCGTACTTATTTTCACTCTTCAGGTATAGAAATGGTAATAAAGAATTTGAACTATGTGGCCAGATTCAAAGAATAAGCAGTTGTATAAAAAACAAATGAAAATATGTTAGAGGACAAAGACGCGCACAGTGATCAGTCTGACCACGAAGTTAGCTGCCTCTTTCCTCTACCTTCTCAATGCTGTCCTATGGCTTTCAAACTTTGGCTACCATTCACATTAATTAAGTCATTTTTAAAAGATTTTATTTATTTATTTTTAGAGAGGGGAAGGGAGGGAGAAAGAGAGGGAGAGAAACATCAATGTGTGGTTGCCTCTGAAACATCCCCCACCAGGGACCTGGCCCACACCCCAGGTGTGTGCCCTGACTGGGAATCAAACTGGACACCCCCTGGTTCACAGTCTGGTGCTCAATCCACTGAGCCACACCAGCCAGGGCTAATTAAGTCATTTTTATATTCAGGCCCAAAAGATACATACATATGTGTCTATTAAAAATGAAACTAGTTTCAAAAATAATACTTATTAATTTTGTTATTTTCTATTTGGCTTTTTTAAATGTAGCCCACGATCTGCAGTTTGAAAACTATTCTAGTTTTTCCCTTAGAACTTTGCAATAAATTTAATCAAGTTTATTTACAGTCCATTTACCAGTATTTAAAAAACTAACACAATAAAAGACAAGCCTTCCATATCGGACTGTAACTCAGCTACTTAAAAACAGAGATATTACCTACTTTAATAAATAACTAAACAAATACAGAGACTCACACAGACAGTAAACACAGATGGTACTCAAATAGAAAAGTGACTCTTCCTCCAACCCACCCTTACGAGGTCCCTTTTGACTCTCTCATTTATAAACTCATATATACCTAACTCTCCACTGCAAAGCAACAAACAATGCTGCTAAACCTAACAGTCAACCTATTCATACCAAAGTCTGTCAAAAACTGCAATCCAAATCCTGCTTTTTAAGTCAGCAAATATTCGGAAATCAAATAGCTTTCAAGTCATCTTTTGTACCTATAGATTGCTTTCCTAAATTGAAGGAGTCAGGTCTGTACGGGAGGCATGTAAATACCAGTGATTCTCAACTGCGGCTGCGTATTAACAATCACCGGGGAAGGTTTTAAATATCCCTTCCAGGCCACATCCCATGCCAATTAAATCAGAACTGGGAGGAAGAGGTTGGTGAGCTTAATTAGAGTGCTGTGTCTTAATAAGTCAAGGTAATGCATTTGATCTCTATGTCATCTACAATGACTACTTTTCTACACCAAGACTTGATTTTACAGAGGTCTTCAGTCAGCCATCTTCAAATGTGACTAGTTAGGGCAAAAGAGTTGTTCCACGACTTCCACTGGGGGAAAACACTGAGCTTGACATTGAATCAGTAAATCCCTTCTAAACCTTTTTATTTTTTCCATTTATTTAGCAAATAGTCTTTGAGCACCTACGGTGTTCCAGGCCAGGCCCTACTGTAGGTAGCAGAAGAGAGCAATAAACAAGTTGTAGATAAGATCCCTTTACAAAGCATAGTATCACTGTCATCTAAATTTCTAACTCTGCACAGCAACAAATCATACAATTCTACAAACACCTACTGTTTCCTACATCCCAGTTTGTTGTCCTTACAGTATTAACTAATACTCAAGGAAGCATAAATCAATTATTTAAAAATATAGTAAAAATGATGTGACTCAAAAGGGCTTAGTGTGCTTCTAGTAGGTATTTTACTCAACTCTGCTCTGAGGAGCTTAACTCCACTCCCCTCCAGCTTCAAACCTGGAACACAGAAAGAACACAGACTGTTGAATATGAAATCAAAACACAAGTGAGCAATAGATGAAAAACACAGTTATCTGGATTTTATGCTGATACTGCCCCTGACAGAGATACTGGTCATCTGATAGTCTTTCTTTAGGAATACTGTTTGTGGAACTTTTCTCCAGATCTCAATATGGACTTAATATTCTTTAAATACTTCAAGCAGATGCTTTTAGGTATAAACCATTCTATTTCTCCAGCACATTATGACAGACCAGAGGTTTGAGTAGTTGTCATCAGGTACCTCTCAAAGTTACCAAACACTGACACTAATTTCTCTTCCTCCCAAGTCTTTGAATCTCCCTCGTTTCTACTCTGCTATTTGCCAATTCACTAATTTACTCCGCTGGGCAATGTGTTTTTTAATTTCCTTTAGCTAAGAAAGTCACTAAAAACTTCTAATTTCAAATTTGTCTGTAAGTATTATTTATTTTGGAAGTGGAAAAGTATCTGACCAATGTCAGATACTTCCAGAGAGCTTGTAAGATATTAAATGTTTAATCAAAGACTTCTGAATCAGCAAAGACCTACCTCAGGAGATTTGCCAGATACAGGCCTCTTTCTCAGATTTTTTTCCTCCTTGAATTACAGGATTAGCTCTTACCAGCCTAAAAATCTCATTAAAACACTGCTAATTACAAACATCACCTGTGGCATCGTTAGTACCAGGCTCTTTTATTAAATTTCTGAAATTACTGACTCATCCTATTAATGGCAAGGTGATGAATGGCAACCTGACACAGTATTTATGGGTTATATATTCAGGAAATCTGACAATTTCGATACAGAAAGTAGAACTGCCGATCAGGCTGGTGTGGCTCAATGGATTGAATGCCAGCCTTCAGCCCAAAAGGTTGCCAGTTCGATTCCCAGTCAGGACACATGCCTGGGTTGTGGCCAGGTTCCCAGTTGGGGGCTCGTGAGAGGAAACCAATTGATGTTTCTCTCCTTCTCTCTCTCTCTCCTTCCCCACCCCCTGTCTCTAAAAATAAATAAATAAAATACTTTAAAGAGAGACAGAGAGAGAGAGAAGCATGACTCCCATTTCAGTATTCAAAGATCTGACATCTACCATCATCATACAACCTAACTGGGGAACAACAGTTTCTGTGTTTGTTTTCCTGTGGATAAGGGAAACCACACTTAGCCCCTGGTAGTGGTAAGCCTCAAAGCCTCTTGCAGGTCCAAAATGTCTGCCAGTTGCTGCTGCTGCTGCCGCCACCACCGCCGCCCCTTTTTCTTCTTCTTTTGCAGTTAAGCTTCTCTCCCTCTTCACTGACAAGAAGTACCACTCATCACCTTTAGGGTTCTTCTGCTTTGCCCATTCCATCCCCACTACCAAACCCAGTTTCAAAGCCACACAATCTCCCCAGCCCCGATTCCTCCCTGCACTGAAAGACAAGCACAGATATTTTTCTGTTTTTTAAGACTTTAACTGATAATGACTTCTGGGGAAATCCTAAAGGTACCAGAACACTAGTCCTGTGAAATGGTAAAAGGCTTCAGATATCTCCTCTCCCTTCATGCTCACAGTACAGGGCTTATAAAAGTCCTCCTCCTTCTCTTCCTTCAGACCACACCTCCGATGGAAGCCCTCTCGTCTAAAACTGCCAACACTTCCAAGATGTCCTCAGCTAGTCCTGATGCTGCAATCAAAGCAGAACTCTTATCTGCTCCCTTCTTTTATAGATAGAGAATCAATTTATATTTCTAAGGACAAGTAAAGCAGAAGATACCCAGTTCAGTTGCTAAGCATCAACCCTTCTTAGCAATGATAACTAACTTTTTATCACTATCCTCCAATCTGCAGCCAGAGTAACCTTTAAAAATGTAAATCTAAAATATCACCACTGTTTATAATGCTTCAGTGGCCTCTCAGTGAAATCATGACAGTTCTCACCAGGGCTCCCAAGTCCTTTCTAAACTGGTTCAGCTTACCTGTCGAGTCTCATCTCTCATACTTTCCACCTCTCCTTTCCCTTTTTTGAAACTTCCAGCTGAATAACTGAAGTGCCTTTTGCTTGCTCTCCCCTCTACTCCACTTCCTCTCAACTATTACCCCAGGAAGTGTAACAGCACCTGCAAAGGCCCTGAGGTGGGTGTGCGCACAGCATGTGTGCAACAGTAAGGCTGCCAGATGCGGCTGGGGCAAAGCGAGCCGGGAGAAGAGCAGATATGGACAGCACGGTCAGAGAGGCAGTCCATGGGATCAGTGCCAGAACTCAGGCTTTTACTCAAAGTGAGATGCAAAATCATTGAAGAGTTTTCTGGAGGAAAGTAACATGATCTGTTATCATATATAATTTGTCATATAGTTCATCACTCAAACAGGGACATTTTGGTGAGCAAAGGAGGATGCTATTAATAGTTAACTCAGGACAATAAGCATCAACAAGACCTTAATTTTAAAAGGTTTCTGCATGGGGCCAGCTAGAAGGAATTTCCTGTGGCCAAATCTGGAACAATTTTATCAAAATATATAGTGATAATAAAAGACTAATTTCCTGGTAATAACCTGTTGCATAAAGTAATCTGAGGCTACTTTGATAAAAATAAATAAATAAGGGAAAGCTCTTTGAAAGCCAACTAACTAATAAATGTAGAAGGAAAGACATGATTAGAAAAATCATCATTTAGCAACCATCATAAAGATAACTGATTAGGTCAAGAAAAATAATCAATAAATGCTAAAACTGGTAGAAGTTTGAAAACAGGATATTTCCATAGTCTCAAAATATCTCCTCAAAAAAAAAAAAAAGTCAATTCTACTAAAAGGTCAACAAAACTGATGAACTTATAGCTAGACTGTCCAGGAAAAAAAAGAGAGAAGATACAAAAAAAATCAGAAATGAAGGTATGCTATTACTACCAACCTTACAGAAATGAAAGGATTATAAGAGAAAACTATGAAAAATTTATACACAAAAAAATTAGATAATCTACATAAAACAGGCAAATTTTTAGAAACACACAAAATACCAAAACTGACTAAAGAATAATAAAAAAGTCTCAATAGATCATTTATAATGAAATTGGATTAGCAACCAAAAACCTCTTGACACTGAAAAGTTCTAGGACCAGATGCCTTCACTGCTGAACTGTATCAAACATTTAAAGAATTAACATCAATCTTACTCAAACTCCTCCAAAAAAGAGATGAGGAGGGAACACTTCCTCACATTCTACGGAACCAGTGTTATTCTGAAACCAAAGCCAGATGGAGAGACCACAAGAAAAGAACACTGTAGACCAAGTCTCTTATGAATAAAGACACAAACGTCCTCAACAAAATACTAGCAAACTGAATCTGACAGTCCATTAAAATGATTATAAACTATGACCAAGTAGGATTTATCCCAGGAATGCAAGGGTAGTTCAACATAAGGAAATCAATCAATGAAATACCTCACATAATCATCTCAACAGACATAGAAAAGACTGTATAAAATTCAACACCCTTTTATGATTAAAAAAACAAACAACTCAGTAAAACCTTGATGACATTATGCTAAGTGAAATAAGGCAACCAAAAAGGACAAATTTACGTGACTCCAATCACGAGAGGTTCCTGGAGTAGTCAGGTTCACACAGACAGAAAGGAGGAGAGTGGTGGCTGCCGGGGCTGGGGAAGTGGAGAGCAGTGGGTACAGGGCTGCCGTTCGGGATGACGAAGAAGCTCTGGGAATGGACGGCGGTGATGATGACAGAACAACATGAATGTGCGGAATGTTACTGAACTGTATGCTTACAAATAGCTAAAATGGTAAATTTTACATTATCTGCATTTTACCATAAACACACACACACAGCGCAAACTAGGAATAGATGAAAATGTCCTTAACATTAACAGGGTATTATGAAAAATCCAAATCTCAATGATCAAAGACTAAAAGGTTTCCCTCTAAGACCAGAAATAAGACTAGGACGCACTACTGCTATTCAACACTGTACTGGAAATCCTAGTTAGAATGATTAGGCAAGAAAAAGAAATAAAAGGTATACAAATTGGAAAAAAAAAAAGAACTAAAACCATCTCTATTTGTAGATGACATAATTCTATGTAAAGAAAATCCCATAGAATCCCCAAAAACTAAAGAGCTAATAAGTGAATTCTGCAAAGTTGCAGGACATGAAATCAACTAAAAAAACCCTGTTGTTTCTATGCATTAGCAATGAATGATCCAAAAAAGAAAGAATCCTATTTTTAATAGCATCCAAAAGAATAAAATATGTAGGAATAAATTAACCAAGAATGTGAAAGATCTGTACACTGAAAACTATAAAACATTGGTGAATAAAATTAAAGATGACCTAAATAAATGGAAAAACCACTGATTGATAAACTTAGTATTTTAAGATGACAATACTTCCAGGAGCACCTTTCTATTTATTAGCTGGGCGGCTGCCCAATTCATGAATTGTTGAATAAAGTCAATTAGATCTTAAAAAAAAAAAAAAAAAAGATGGCAATACTTCCAAAGCTATTTACAGATGTGAAATCACTATCAAAATTCCAATTACATGTTTTGCAGAAACAGAAAAATGAATCCTCAAAAACATATGGAACTACAAGGGGCCCTGAATAGCAAAAACAATATTGAAAAAGAAAAACTAAGTAGGAGGACTCAAACTTCCCAACTTCAGAACTTATTTCAAAGCTACAGTAATCAAAAAAGTGTAGTACTAGCAAAGACTAGACATACCAACCAACTGAATAAACTAAGAGTGCACAAACAAATCTTCTATCTATGGCCACTTGACTCTCAATGAAGGTGCCAAGAAAATTCAATGGAGAAAGAATGAAAAAATGGTAGATGGGATAACTGGGTATCTACATGCAAACAAATGAATTTGGACCCCTACCTCACTCCATATATAAAAACTCAAAAGTAGATCAATGACCTAAATGTAAGAACTTAAACTATAAGATTCTTAGGAGAAATTGCTGAGTAAAACTTCATGGCTTTTGATTTGGCAATAGATTTTTAGAGTTGACATCAGAATCATGAGCAACAAAAGAAAACACAGGTAAACTGCCCCTGCTGGTATGGCCCAGTAGATTGAGTGCTGTCCTGTGAACCAAAAGGTCGCTGGTTCAATTCCCAGTCAGGGCACTTGCCTGGGTTGAGGGCCAGGTCTCCAGTTGGGGACGTGCAAGAAGCAACTGATTGATGTATCTCTCGCACAGCGATGTTTCTCTCTCTTTCTTCTTCCCTCCCTCCCTCTCTCTAAAAAAATAAAAATAAATAAAAAAACAGATAAACTGGACATCATCAAAATTAGACACTTGTAAGTCAAAGAACATTATCGAGAATGTGAAGAGACAACCTACAGAATGGGAGAAAAATATTTGCAAAACATGTACCTGATGATGATCTAGTATCCAGAATATATAAATACCTCTTGCAACATAACAACAAAAAAGACAACAACCCAATTTAAAACTGGGCAAGGCGGGGCTTCTGGTCAAGATAGCGGTGTAGGTGAATGCAGTAGTTGCCTCCTCCCACAAACACATCAAAATTACAGCTAAACTACAGAAACACCATCATTCAGAACCACCAGAAACTGAGCTGAATGGAAGTCCTACAACTATGGAATTAAAGAAGAAACCACACTGAGACTGGTAGGAGGGGCGGAGAAGCTGACCAGGCTGGTCCCACACCCATGTATGGTGGGTAAAAATCAGGAGTGATGTCACAGCTGAGGAACAAGGGTGCCAGCCCTACACCAGGCCCCCACAGCCCAAGGTTCCAATGCCAGGGAGATAAGTCTCCATAACTTCTTGCTGTTAAAAAAAAGCAAGGATCAAGGCCAAGGAAGACAAAAACTTCTGGAGTCCCAGGCAGTTCCTCTTAAAGAATCCACACATGAACTTACTCAGACTCACTCCCTCTGAGCTCAAGCACAGGGCAGCAGCTTGAAAGGCATCAGTGGCATATGGGGAGGAAATGAATTGTTTGACATCAGGGTGAGAGCTGGGAGGCAGCTTTCTCCCAGAAACAAGTGCTAGCAGAGACTGTTGTTCCTTTGATGAGACCACATCTCACAAAGCAGGCAGGCAGGCAGGCAGGCAGGCAGGCAGGCAGGCACCATACCTGAGATCCATCAACCTAACTCAAGCTGTTTGCCCCACCCTGGTGATTCCCCAAGACCCCACCGCACCCAACTTTCAGGCTCTCCCAAGTTGCTTCCAGTGTCTTGGCTCATGCTTCAGATTTCCCTAAATTCTCTCAAGCAAGCAGCATCTATCCTCACCAAGCCCCATTCTCTTGGTAAGTGGCCCCAGGCCCAGCACTAGCAGCAGCCAGCCTTGGTTCACAACTTGGCCTCACCTGGGCACCTCCAAGCCCAGCACAAGTAGCAGCCATCTGCAGACAGTTTATGCCAGGCAGCCCCAGAAAGAATACAGGCCATGACTGACCTTGGCCTGCACCTCCCAGGAGGCCCAGAGCCAGCACACCTAGTAGAGTTACAGACCACATCAGAGTACTACCACCCAACCATCTCCATAAGCAACACCCTCAGGGGGCAGACTCAGCAGGCATTAGAGCCCTGCTGAAGTATGTCCTGCTCTGTGTAGTGGGCCCTGCCCAGCTGATTCTCCACAGTGGTCAGAGGTTGGTGGTTGTAGTCAGTGGTCATAGCCAGTCCTTGCAGCTGACCGGGCTGGGTAAATCCCTCCTATAGATGTGCTAATAGCAATCAAGAACCAACTATAAGAGAAGGGTGTACACAGCCCACAGGGTGGGCACACTTGAGTACTGAGCTTGGGTAATAGGAGGCTTTGCCACTGGACCCTACAGGACACCTATTACATTAGGCCACTCTAACAAGCCAGGGAGACATAGCAGCTCTAGCTAATTCATAGAAACAAATACAGGGAGACTGCCAAAATGAAGAGACAAAGAAATATGGCCCAAATGAAAGCACAGAAAAAAAAAAATCCAGAAAAAGAACTAAACAAAATGGAGACAAGCAATCTAATCTACTAGATGTAGAGTTCAAAACACTGGTTATAAATTTGCTCAATAAACCTAGAAAGAACCTCAACAGCATAAAAAAGATTCAGTTAAAAATGAAGGATACACTAATTGAAATAAAGAATAATTTACAGGGAATCAATAGTAGAATAGATGAAGTAGAGAATCAAACCAGCATTTTAAATATACAGAAGAAAACAATACCAAATTAAAACAGCAAGAAGAGAAAATAATTTTTTTAAAAAAGAGGATAGTGTAAGGAGCCTCTGAGCAACTTCAAGTATAATAACATTTGCGTTTGCATCATGGGGGCGCAGGAAGGAGAGAGAGAGCAAGAAATTAAAAACCTATTTGAAAAAAATGACAGGAAACTTCCCTAACTTGGTGAAGGAAATAGATGTAAAAGTCCAGGAAGTGCAGAGAATCCCAAACAAGATGAACCCAAAGAGGACCACACCAAGATACATCATAATTAAGATGTCAAAGGTTAAAGACAAAGAAAGAATCTCAGAAGCAGCAAGAGAAAGGCAGTTAGTCACCTATACAGTAGTTCCCATAAGACTGTAAGCTGATTTCTCAAAAGAAACTTTTCAGGCCAGAAGGGATTGGCAAGAAATATTTAAAGTGATGAAAAGCAAAGACCAACAACCAAGATTACTCTACCCAGAAAAGCTATCATTTAGAATGAAGGACAGACAAAACAAAATAAACGAACAGGCGGAATAGAAACAAAATCATAGATACAGAGAACGTTTTGATAGTTGTCAGAGGAGAGGGCAGGTTAGGGGAATGGGTGAAACAGGTAAAGGGATTAAGAAATACAAATAGGTTGTTACAGAACAGTCATGAGGATGTAAAGTCCTGAGGAAGTGGGAGGCTGGGTGGAGGGGAGTAAAGAGGGAAAAACCGGGACCACCGTAATGACATGAAAAATAAAATATAATTTAAAAAACACTGGACAAGGGACTGAACAGACACTTCTCCAAAGAAGATACATGAGTCGTACAAATGGTCAACCAGCACATGAAATGATGTTCAACATCATGGCCATTAAGGAAATGGAAAAACAGCCCACAATGAGATACTAGTGCACACTCACTAGCATGGCTTTAATTTAAAACAACAACAAAAACTGACCCATGTGGCTCAGTTGGTTGGGTGTTGTTCCACAAAGCAAAAGGTCCCAGATTCAATTCCCAGTTTGTACATGTGCCTGGGTTGTGGGTTGGGTCCCCTGTTGGGGTGCCTATGAGAGGTAACCGATCCATGTGTCTCTTCCTCTCTTTCTGCCTCCCTAGCCCTCACTCTAAAAATAAGCAAGTAAAATCTTTTTCAAAAAATTGGAAAAAAAGAAAAGAAATGTTGGTGAGAATGTAGAGAAACAAAAACCCTTATACATTTTTGGTGAGAATGTAAAGTGGTTCAACTTCTGTGTAAAACAGCTTGGCGGTTCTTGAAAAAAATTAAGCATACACTACCCACCAAATGGCCAAAACCTGGAACACTGACAACAGCAAATGCTGACAAGGATGTGAAGCAAAAGGAACTCCCACTCATTACTGATGGGAAGAAAAATGGTGCAGCCACTTTGAAGAAGATTTTGGCAGTTTCTTACAAAATTAAACATACTCTTATCATATGACCCAGCAATAACACTCAATGATATTTACCCAAAGCAGTTCAAAACTATCTTCACATAAAAACCTGCACATGGATGTTTATACCAGCTTTACTCATAACTGCCAAAACTTGGAAGAAACTAAGATGTCCTTCAGTCAGTGACTGGATAAAGAAATCCTTCCAGACAATGAAATACTATTCACTGCTAAAAAGAAATGAGTTATGGAGCTATAAAAAGACATGAAGGAATATTAAATGCATATTACTAAGTGAAAGAAAAGTCTACATATTGTACGATTCCAATTATATGACACTCTGGAAAAGACAAAACTATGGAGATAGTAAAAAGGTTAAAAGTTGCCAGCCCTGGCCAGTGTGGCTCAGTCTGTTGGAACACAGTCCTATACGCCGAAAGGTTGGGAGTTCAATTCCTGATCAGGGCAATTATCTAGATTGAGGGTTTACTATCCAATCAGGGTATGTATGGGAGGTAACCAATCAATGTTCCTCTCTCTTCCTCCCACCCCCTCTCTCTAAACTCAATAAACACATTAAAAAAGATTAATAATAGCTGCAAGGGATGGGAGTGGGGAAATGAACAGGCAGAACATGGAAGATTATCAGGGCAGTGAAAATACTCGGTATTGACATGATGGATACATGCCATTATATATTTGTCTAAAACCCTAGAATGGACAACACCAAGAGTGAAGAGTGAGCTCTAAAGTAAACTGCGGACTTTGGGTGATCATGGTATGTCAGTGTCGCTCATCGATGCAGGCCCAATTACCACTCGGGCGGGGGATGTCGATAGCGGCGGGGGGGCTTCACGTGGATGGAGGCAGGAGATACGTGAGACATTTCCGTACCTTCCGCTATTGCGGAACCTAAAACTTTTATGAACCTAAAACTACTCAGAACGATGGTCTTTAAATTACAAAAAAAGTTAATCAAAGAATTAAGAGTTAGTCATAATCACTGATATGACCCATCAATCCCAGTTCTAAATATGTACCCGAGAAAAATGAAGATGTGTCTAGTGCAGCATGGTGACCAGTCAGTGACAATGTATTGCACATCTGAGTGCTGCTGACAGTTCTTCTAACTATGTGCAGTGACAGATGGTAACTAGACTTAACTGTGGTGACTGTTTCACAAATACACCAAATCATTACATTGTACACCTGGAACTAATATAATGTTATATGTCAATTATACCTCAGTAAAAAGAAAAAATGTTTACACAGAAACTTGTACATGAATGTTTATAAACATTTTGTTGTCATAAACACAACACTATGTTACAGTTATTCAAAAAAGTCAAAAAGTAGAAATGAACTACATGTCCATTAACAGATGAATGGATAAACAAATTGTGGTATGTACATACAATGAATGGCATATGACTCAGCCATAAAAAAAGAACGAAGTACTGAAGTATTAATACATGGTGCAATGTGTACAAACCCTGAAAACTTATGCTAAGTGACAGAAGCCAGACACACAAAGTCACCCATCCTATGATTCCATTATGTGAACTACCCAGAACAGATCAATTTAGAGACATGATGCATATTAGTGGTTACTAGGGAGACAGGGGAGGGGGAAATGAGAAGCACTGTTGAATAGGCAGAGGGTTTTCTTTGGGGGCGATAAGCAGAAAACTAGAACTAGAGGGGGTGGTTGCACAACACTGTGAACACATTAACCACCACTGAGGTCTTCGCTTTAAAATGATTACTTGTGTGTAATGTGAATTCCACCCCAACTTAAAAAATGAGAAAAAGGTAAAATCTTAAAACAAAATTTAATCTTTACTTCTTAAATAATTGTCCTATTGAAATACAATTCATATGTCATACAATTCACCCATTTAGAATGTACAATTCTATTGTCTTTAGGTAGTCGTAGGGTTGTGCAACCTTACACCTTTAGAACCTTTTTACTGCCCCTCCCCAAAACAATGGTACCCAGCAGCAGTCACTCCCCATTCCCTCCTCTCTCACAGCTCTAGTCAACCACTGATCTCCTTCCGGTCTCCAGAGATCTGCCTGTTCTGTACCTTCCATAGAAATGGAATCTTATGTCGTGTGGTCTTTTGCAACGGGCTCCTTTCACTCAGCATATTTTCAGGGAATCTCCTTTATTTTAACCATAAAATTTATGCCATGTATTAAAATGTAAGGAAAAAAGTAAGAAGTAAGAAGAATATTAAAGGACTACTTATAAAAAGAACATTACTGAATATAATGGCAAATCAAGAATTAAAAAGAGCCCTGGCTGGTGTAGCTCAGTGGATTGAGTGTGGGCCTGCGAACCAAAGAGTTGCGGTTCGATTCCCAGTCAGGGCACATGCCTGGGTTGCAGGCCAGTTCCCAGCATGGGACACACAAGAGGCAACCATACAGTGATATTTCTCTCTCTCTCCCATCTAAAAAAAAAAAGAATCAAAAAGAATACAGTTAAGATGAATCTTTATAAAATAGAAATCAACAGATTTGAAACAAAATCATTAAAGTAAACAAGCTAGGGTAAAACAAATACATTAGGGAAAGAATTTTACAAAACAAATTGCTTGTCAAAGAGAACATTTTCCCTAATTGAAGGTGTAAAAAATGCAATCACAAGGTCTAATTAAAAGGAGAAACAGGAAGAGCAAAAAACCATGACCTCTATTTATAAAAACTCCTCTAGTCAGTGTTTCTTGAAATGTAGTTCCTGGGCTACCTGAATCAAAATCATCTAAGAACTTGGTTTTAAAAAATATTTCTGGACTGTGTCTCAGATAATCACCAACAATGGGACCCTGGAAACTACATTTAATAAGTACTCCAGATAACTCTCACGAACAGTAAGGTTTGAGAAGTAATAGCTAATTAACACAAATGAATGCAAATGATTAAATGTATGCAAGAGCCAAAAGAATAGTGACAAGAGCAAAAGGCATGAAAAAGGTGAAAAAAACAAAATAATAGTAAAAATTTGGCACATTGTGCTTTTGAGAAAACATAAAATAATGTTTGAAAACTGTTGTGGATTTGATGTTGGAAAAAAATTCTAAATGTGTAAATATACAGGCTAATCTCACTAATTCCTGCGAAGACCACGCAGGGTATGACATAGAAAGCGCTCATCAACAGAAGGTCATACAGCAGAGAGGGTACATAGTGGATATGCAAATGTTTGTTGACAATGTTACCTATTTTTATAACAACTACAGTTACGATTAAGTATCTCCATCCTAAACTCTAATAACCCTGACAAAAAATAAACTTTGCTGTGATAATCTTTGCATGAACGATACCATAAATTGTTGAGCATTGTGTCAGATACCAACATGCAAGGTCAGACATTTACTTTCAGACATAGTTAGTCTCTGTTTTTACTGTCAGACTTATGTAAACAAGGACAGGGAAAACTAGAGTTAAATTTTCAAGAGCATTGCATGACAGAACTCAAATTTCCTTGAAAATCACAAAAATATGTATATACAGATAGCCTTCATTATTCTAACCATAAGCAAAGATTCCTGAAGGTGAAGTATTTACTAAGTTGTAACTCATAATTTTACTTTAACAAGGAAAGTCCATTTTAGTTTTGCAGGGATACAGAGAGGGAATTTACATTACATAACTCTCAAAAGGATCTCAATACCAGAATGCAAAATTTAAATTTTTGCAGTTTCCCCATAAAAAACATCTTTCCCCTGTAAACCCCTAAATCCAATTAAAGTGTTAAGTTCTAAAGTGTCTTAGGGAGGAGGTTGGGGGCTGGGTGAAAAAAGTGAAGGAATCAAGGAAAAAAAAATCTCACAGACAACACTATGGTGACGACCAGAGGAAAAGGAGGGTGGGGGAGGTAGAAGAGGGTAAAAGGGGGATAAATGGTGAGGACAGAAGACTTGGCTTGGGGTGGTGAACATATAATATACAGATAATGTATTACAGAATTATACACCTGAAACATATATAAGTTTATTAACCAAAATCACCCCAATAAATTCCATAAAGTCTCTTTTGACTTATTTAGATTAAGCCTTATAATACATTTGGAGACCCAATTATATTCTATCTAACCCTAAAATGCAGATGTTTCAACATTTCCAGACATGATTCTTGCACATCTTATAAATGAAACTAACCATATTGGGGGAATGAAGGAGCTGATGCACGCAAATAAATTACATGGAAGAGTAATGATGCTTCCAAAGGGTACTTTTATTTATTATCAACATTTGGCTTGATACAGAAAGGTCTAGAAGTATCTACAAGCTCTCTTTGACACTTTTTTTTTTTCATTTCACAGCTATGTTTCAAAACCCCGTAGAATTAAGCAAAGCCTTAAAAGGACGCTAAGATAGAAACGTGCGGACTTCTTCGCCAAGGTCTCACATTTCCTTCCAACCAGCAGTCAACCAATATTCATCATTAAGACCCAGCTTCCAACTCCCCAACTCCCTAGGTGGCCTCTTCTTCGTACAAGTCCAGTCCAACCTACACACGCACACAAGACGAGTCTCCAAGTCTCTCACACAGGCACAACAGCCTCTCAACATTTATCTGGCTGCTAATCAAGGGCCATTCTTCCTCCTTCCACTGACCCTGCAGACTTGACACTGCCTACAATCTCTTGTTCCATTTCTTTCACAACACTCACAACTCAAAGCAACGAAAGAAACGACTACCTTTTCCATAAACGCAGACAGCTTCTTTTAACTCTATACACTACTCTGCCCCCGCCCCGCCCCCCCCCCCCAATCTCTATCCTGCCGTTATTATTCAGAAAGTGCAGGGTCTGGGAAGACCTCACTCACCTCATGCTATAGGCACCAGCACCCAGTTCCTGGCCGATCCCGGACAGACTAGCATCAAAGTCCTGCACCAGCCCGGATTCAATCACTTCATCGGCCAGAGGCAGCTTCAGAGCCCAAGCCATCCTGGCTCCTTCCCTGCCCCAGGCGACACTGTTTCTTGCACAAAGGTGAGCAGTGTGATTCTACCCAAAGGGGGCAAGGACTGTAGGAAACTCCAAACCAAGATCTCCCACGCAGTACCCACCAGCCACTCCCAAGCCCTCCCGCACTAATTTCCCGTACCCTTGGCTTCTTGTTCTGGGCTGCCTCGACTTCCAAAGTCCCTCCCACCCAGCGCTCTGGGGCCGCGTGAGGGCCCTTTTACTTAAGTATTCTAGACTGCCCAGAAGCAGCCCTGGACTTCCACACTCCCACTCTCTGGGCTCTCCCCTTTTGCTCGTGGTGGTTACTCGCTGCTTCCCAAAAAGACCAACAACAGCGACCCACCGCCTACAAGGCGCTCCCAGGTCGCTTTCGCACCTTTTCACCCCGCCCCTCGCCGCTAAGAACCCCCGCCCTCCCGGGACCCACTCTCCCTTTCCCCTCCAGGCCTTGCTTCCGGTCAGCCCCAAGATCACTTCCGGTCAATCCCACGGCTGTTAGAACCAAATCCAGGTTTCCGCTCAGACTACTCCCTGACCTCTGCAGCCCCCCCACGGCCTCGAAACATGGAAGGGGAAAGGCCAGCACGGGTATGAAACCCGGAGTCCTCAGGCTCCTCCACCGCCCGCAACCCCAACGCCAACCAATCATGGCGCCCTCTTCCTAGGCCGGTCCGTCGAACATGACGTCACCCTAACGCTCACCAATGGAAAAGAGACTTCGTTGGCCTCGGCAGTGCTGATAGGCCAGCTACGCCACGGCCTCCCGCCCCGAAAACGGGTGGGGCGATATGAGAGGGGATGTGGCGTGCGTCAAGTGTCTTGTTTAAACGTCTCTCCCTGTCCGTACCTGCGATTTGGTTTTCGCTAGGTACCGAGGCAACTTCTTAAGACATGGGTGGAGCCTTCGCTCTAGTTTTACTGAACCCACACCCACCCCTGACGACTCCGGACCGTTTCCCAGACGCTACCTACCCACGTTCGTTTGCTCCTGGAATACTCTCTCCTTAAACTCACCCCTCTGGAGGTCAGGACTCTGCTTAAGCCCTACTCCCTCCATGGTCTTCCTAACTTCTGCATTCTTCCTAATGCGTTTGAACAGGAAAGCATAAAATAGGTGAAAATGTGGTTTTCAAAAGGTGGTGGCCTAGCCCTGGCTGGTATGGCTCAGTGGATTGAGTGCCTAGCCAGCGAACCGAAAGGTCGCTGGTTTGACTGGCATGGCAAACGGCCTGGGTTGCGGGCCCAGTCCCCAGTTGGGGGCGTGCGATAGGCAACGGAGAGACAGATGTATCATCACATGTCGATGTTTTTCTCCCTTCCCTTCTCTGTAAAAATAAATAAATCTTGAAAAAAGAGAAAAGACTCTGGTCTGAATGAAGATCAGGATTTGGGTTTACATCTTCACCTACTAGTTTGGTGACTTTGGAATAATCGCTTAATCTCACTGAAATTTAATTTCCTTATTTGAAATGGATAACCATGCCTGCTCCACCTTCCTCTTTTGAGGATTAAATAATAATGTTCATAAGTTTTTGAGCAACATCTATATACCGGGAAATTTTGTTACCGTATCAGTAATCCTCAAGATAATCTTGAACTAGAATTATAATTCTAAAGGAAGTATTGTGACCCTCATTTTATCAATAAGGAGTGGAGACTAAGCTCTTAAATTGGCCAGAGCTAAATTGATGTACCAACTTCGGAGCCTGACATTTTTCACTAAAATACATAGGCTACTTGTGAAAGCATTGGCTTGTTGTAGTCCATTATTGAATTTTTTACAATCTGCCTTGAATTAATATTTTGTATATATCTGCCTTTTTCACTAGACTGCCATCTCCTAAAGAATAGAGAAGATGCCTTTTACAGGCTTCTGTTCTAAATATCTTCTAATACAGTTTCTGCATCCAATAGGACTTTTTTAAAAACAAAAATGCTTATTAAGTTATAAAAGGAAAGAGCTAGAGGAAAGACGTTGACATGAAGTCGACAGCATGCCCCCAGTTTCAGCCACTGGCTAATTTTTTTGAGGGCTCTAGGCTTCTCCATCTTTTTCCTTAATAAGCCCTGGCTGTCATCCAAGTCTTGGTTCTTTCTTGTGTCATTCAGTGTCTCTTCGAGCCATATTTTCTTCCCTTAAGTTTGTGTTATCTCAAAACATATGCCTTTGGCTAAAGGAATAGGTCCTGAGCTCAGACACTAAAAGACAAATGCCATAATCAAAACCCTTTGTATTCAAGTATTATGTCCAAAGTATTTTAAACTATTAGGTAGAACCACACATTGTTTGAATAATAGCTCCATCACTAGGTACATAATCTTGGGCAAGTAACTTTACCTCTTTAAGCATTAGTATTTTAATTCATAAATTAGTGAAAATAACACCTTCTCCTATAATTTTTGGGAGGATTAAATGAAGTGCCAAGAGGCCAGTAATTATTATTAAATACAAGTTATTCAATAAATGTTAACTTCAGTCTCCCACTCACCAATTTTTGCTTCTCTGTTAAGATTGGGTCAGTATTATTATCTTATTTAAAAACATTACATGACATTATATGATGTATTATGGTTTTAGTAGCACTTTAACATATATTCTTATTTAATCCTCCTAGAAGTTTTTGTTTTGCATTTCTTTAATATGAAGAAACAGGCTAAGGGAAGGCAGAGTGATTAAGTAGACTACAATCTCTCTAGAAACTATCCTGAAAATTATTTTGTGATTCAGTGACTTCGCTCTATATGTATGCCTCAGAGAAGTCTTGCACATACGAGTACATACCAGGAGACTTGTAAAAGAATGTTCATGGTAGCATTATTTATAGCAACAAGGCATGAATAAATCAATCCTCATTTTCACCGGGGGCTACATCAGCCTCGCAGTTGCCTTCAAAGGGCCAAATGTAATTTTAGGACTGTGTACATGTAACTGCTCCGTAACAGTTGAGTGAGAGCTCCCTGCTGCTGCCAGGTAAAAACAAGGTGGAGGGCCAGATTCAGCCTGCAGGCCTTGTGTTTGCAACCTGTCTGTGCTCTAGATGGTCACTTTAAAGACAAGCAGGGGAATGGACTAGGAAAAGAACTCAAAAATAGCTTCAATAGTGTATAGGTCCTGGCTGGTGCGGCTCAATGGATTGAGTGCTGGCCTATGAACCAAAAGGTTGCTGGTTCGATTCCCAGTCAGAGCACATGCCTAGGTTGCAGGCCAGGTCCCCCAGCTGGGGGCATGTGAGAGACAATCGGTTGATGTTTCTCTCATACATTGATGTTTCTCCCTTCCTTCTCCTCTCTCTAAAAATAAATAAATAAAATCTTCAAAAACATTAGTAGTAATAGTTTACTCAAGTTAAGTGCTAGGTCCATGGGTGATTGTTTCATCATTATGCTTCATAACTTACAAAAAATGTATCGTTGAATAGGTAACAAATGTTACATAAACCAGCAGCTGAGCTAGAAACTACATTCCTGGTCCCTGATTCTTTTAGCTGGGCTTTGTCTACAGCAATGCCTCCCTGCTGCTGGTTCAAGTTCCTAGAAACCACAGAGACATACAGCAAATAGTAGCTAATAATAATGACAGTCTCATATTTACTGACCCCTTCCTAAGTGCCAAGCCTTGACTAGGTGCTTTATATATATAATCTCATTTCATCCTCACATCACCTCTCCAAGGAAAGCACCATTTCTAGATTAATTTTGTAGATAAGGAAACCGAGGCTTAGGAAAGTTAATTGGCTAGTTCATGGTCACCCAGCTTGAGCATTAAAGCCTGACTGACTGAAATTTTGAGCCAGTACAGAAGTCTGGGCATCTATCCATCATGGTACCCTGTCCCTGTGGATAATTCTGACCTAAGAAAGATTTACTTCCTATGTACGCTCTTTAGAGATGAGTTTGAAGCTTGTGGAGGTAAGAATATTGAATTTTCAGAAAAGTGTGCCCATGAAGGAATATTGGACAATACATGTCTTTTCATATGCAGAAAAATAGCTCCTATGAGATGTTTGGAAGAGATGACTAGGCCATATCAAGAAATTTCATGGAGCGCTGTCCTCTGGGAAACATTTCGAAAAAGACAGGCATGTACTTCTTGGAAATGTTTGAGCCTATATTTAAACTCTGAACCAAAATAAAGACTTCACAAAGGTTTTCTTTACTTTAATTCTAATTAATTCTAAAATAATCTGAGGTGAGGAGCCCAAACCTTGGCTTCTCCCAGTTGGAGTGCCAATCAGCCTTGAGATTTATGTCCTGGAGGAGAGAAGGCCCTTGGAATTCTGTGCCTGGGAGGAGTGGACTTTTTCCTTCCTCTCCCTTTCCCAGTGTTGCTGAGAGTGGAATCCAAATACCATGGCTGGAAACAGGGATTTCAGGGGCAACCCTGGGGGTTCTGCCTCCAATAAAAGATCACCAGTGTTCCCCTGGAAATCCAGCAACATCTATCAAGAAACCAAACTTTTGTGCCTATAAATTCATTCCACAACAAAAATCCTGATTCCTGTTAGATGTAACAAATGTGACTAATTAACCAGAGCACCTGTGACACAGAGTTCCAAAATCCTTTTTCTAGATGGTTGGGTGAAGTGAGGACTCATTGCGAAAGGTTCTTTTCCCTAGATTAAATCCTGAAACCAAACTGTTTAGATGGAACTAACAGGTTTTACCCTGGTATGTGGAAATCCTATCAAAAAGGTCAGGACAGATGGGTCCCCAGGTGCCACCCTGAATGGGGTGGGGTTAAGCACACAGACTTCAGAGACAGCTCACCTGGGTTCAAGACTTGGTGCTGCTGCTTGCAAGCAAAGCAACCTCGAGTCAATTTCTCATTTTTTCCCGTGCCTCAGTTTCTTACCTGTAAAATGGGTATCATAATAGTTCTTACTTTATGAAATGACATGAGGATTAGCTGAAATAATGCATGGCAAATACTTAGAAGAGTGCCTAGTACAAGTGATAAGTGAGGGTTAGTTAATTATTGTGATTGACAAAAAGGGGACCCTAGCACCTGTCTTGCCTACCTATTAAGACAAATCAGTCCTCTCAGAGACGCGAGGGCCTCAGCTCCCTGGAGGGGTGCCGAGGCTTCCCTTCTCATTCACTAACTCAAGTTGGCCCCTGTTGCCGGGGTCCCGGGCCAATCACAGGGCGTTTTCCTTTAAGTGCAAGAGGAAACCATTATCCAGGCCGGATTTTTTTTTTTTTACTGTAAAGCTAGACTGAGCATCTAGCTTTATGTTTTTACATCCTCTGACACCCCACACAGATTGTGAGGCCCACCCACAGTCTGTCTTCTCTGAAGGACCCTGCAGTTGGGAGAAAAGGAAATCAAAAGTTTTCTCACCCACACAGTTCCAAACAACATCAGATTCCCTTCAACTCCCATCTCCAGTCCAGAAACTGGCCCATGTCCTCCCTATTTCAGAAAAGGTCAGCTCCTCCTTTACTGTAATGTCCACAGCACATTGGACATCTGTCATGTTGTGGTTTGTAAGAAATATGTATGTTAAATATGGCATTATTAGTACTAAAAGTCCATGATACTGAGGCAGGATAGAAAGACACTAGGAAAATTCCTTGGCAAGTGGAATGGGGAAACTGAGACAGCTGGACAAACCGGCCGAGCAATTTACAGCCAGGTGCAGAAAGCCACAGGTGCCCAGTGATGGGCAAAACTGGTGCCGGACTTTACCCCCAAGGAGACTTTCTGCCCCTGGCATTTAGCTGGCCACGTGATTTATACCCTCTGGCCTTTCCTCCCTGGAGATAACATCGAGGCCTCAGTTACATTTCAGCTCCAGGCCCAGAAAAGCAGCAAAACAAGGGGGAGTGATGCCAGGCCAAAGGCAATGACTAATGACCCTGTGCCCTGGCGCTGACCAATCAGTGGGGACCAAGACGCTGAAAGGACACACCTGGAAAAGCTGATGAACGTTCTGTTGAGATCCTTCCCTAAGAGCTCCCCTAAACTACTAGTCTTTAAAACCTTCAAGAAGGAACCTCCAGGAGCACACCCACACCTTTCCCATCCCCTCTCCTTCCCCCACAGGCACGCATCCCCTAAACTCCAAGGATCCCCGCCCCCCCCCCCCGGGCTTGCAACCCGGGGAGCAGTGGTCAGTGGCAGCTCATCCTAAGCTAAACCGCCCCCCCCCCCCCGCCCCCTGACCCTGTCTCCAATGCTCCCTTTTCTCTGACTCCCTAGTGGCTGACAGCAGTCCTGCCTGGGCTCACTCCCTTTCCAAATGTTTCTACAGAGCCAACGCAGCCCCGCCTAGTCTCTCTCCTGTTGCTTCTTCTATCCTAGGACTGTCCTTGTTTCACAGTCCTCAGCTTTAATAAAAGTCCTCTCAAATCACATGGTCTCGTGTTGTGAAGTCTGGCCCGCATGAAGTCAAGTACCCAGGCACTACTACAGACCGACCCAAGGGGAACCTGCTCTGGCTTGGTCCCTGTTCAGTAACAATACCAAACTTAGATTTAATACCTGATCTAATTGCAGTTTTAAACTTTCCAAGACCTGTAATCTTAATTAACCTTCCCCAGTCTGGAATTTTCTGGTCAAGCACCAGTAAGTTAACCTGTAATACGGGCTCTCTCTATCCCCCAGAAAAAGAAGAGTCAAGATAATCTCCAGGATAAAAACCCTTCTGCTTTCCTTCTTCTAAAGAAAAGATGTCCTGGCCCAGGAATCATCCTCTCTTTACTTTCCCTAATAACTCCCTGCACCCATCTTCCTATAAAATCCCTCCATTTATACAATCCCTGGGAGCACCCTTCCAGGTCCCAATTGGGATGCTGCTCGATTGAGAATCACTTAATAAAGCCAATTAGATCTTCAAATTCACTGAGTTGAAGCTTTGTTTTTTCAACATATATTTTCAGCCACTCGCACCACCAAAATATATTTCTCATATATGCTTGGTCTTCATCCATAGTTCCTGACTCACATCTCCCCAAACCCTTGGAATTTCTGAGCTTAAGAGCATTGGGAGCATCTTCTGTTACGGCATTTGGTCTCTTGTCCTCAGTTCTTGAAAACCTTCAGAGCCATAAAGGTGGAATGGGTCTTGTTTTCATAACAAGCCCCTATCCACCACAACTAAGTTTATGTTAATGAAGGTAACTTTTGGAAAGCATCTAAGGGTGGGGGCTGGTTGCCAGGGGAACCAACTGTGGAAAGAGGGTTGGAAGCCTCAGTCTCACCTCCTGATGTCTGGGAGGAGAGAGTCTGGTTGAGGTTAAATCAATCACCTACGGCAAATGAGTTAATCAATCATGCCTATGTAATAAAGTCCCCATAAAAACCCAAAAGGAAGCGGTTTGGAGTGGTTCCAAGTTGGGGAACCAGAACACTTCCTAGGGCCATTGTGCCAGGCCCCAAGCCCACAAGGACAGAAGCCCCTTTGTTCAGGACCTCACCCTATGTATGTCTAAATCAGGCTGTTGTTCACATCCTAAGTACCCTTTTGTAAGAAGCTGGCAACCGAGTGAGTAAATGGTTTGCCTGAGTTCTATGAGCAATTCTCAAAAACTAATCAAACACAAGGAGGGGGCTATGGGAACCTTTGACTTAGAATCACTTGGTCAGAAGCACAGGTAACAACCCAAACTTGTGATTGGCATCTGGAGTTGGAGGACATAGTCGGAGCCTCCAACGTACAGTAGGTTGGTCTGAAGGACAGGAACTAACCTGGGCTCTCAGCTGGTAACTGAAGTGGAGGGTGGAACTGAGACGCTTATCTGTGGAATCTGATGCTACCTCCAGGTAGATAGTGTCAGAATTGAGCTGGGTTCTTGGACACCCTGCTGGTGTCTGAGAATTGTTTGTTGGTATGGGGAAGCCTAAAACACACACACACACACACACACACACACACACACACACACACAAATACACACGTTGGATTTGGGTCTAGGAACCCAAAAGAACAGCCTAGGAATAGAAAGTGTGGTTTCTCCACAAACCCACCTCTCTTTCCTTAACACCTTCCTGGGCCAACTGCCAAAAACCACACACACTGGTCTGAGCCAGAGCTATCAGCTTCCACTGACTTTTCTGATGGGATCTGCCTCTCTCTAGTCACCGCCAGCTGCTACCCAGATTCCATTCACTCCCGTATCACAGTCTAAACCCTGCACAGCTAAGAAGAATTCTCCCTACCTGCTTTCTCCCAGTAGCCTGAAGTCAACTCTTACCATTTCCTTGAAGGAGAGAATAGGAAATACATTCAGTCATCTATCTGAAATTTATCAAGCACCTACAATGTGCCCCTAACCCGGGTACTACGTCACAGCCTAGTGTGGACAGCTAGCATTAGGGTTGTGAGATCCGGGTGGAGGTAAGTGCTCTAACTTTTTCCTCCATTATTTCACAGCGCTGTAAAGCTCCTCCAATCCTTAAGCCTTACATCAGTAGCCTAGTCATCTGTGGTCCCTTGGGTGGATGTGGGGTGGTAGGGCATGATCTAGAACCCAGTACAGTGTCTGGCTCAGAAATTCTGTTTGGGTCCTGGCTGGGTAGCTCAGTTGGTTGGAGCATCATCCTGTACGCTGAAAGGTTTGGGTTCAATTTCTGATCAGGGCACATACTTAGGTTGTGAGTCCGATCCCCAGCTGAGGCACGTACAGGAGGCAACGGGATCAATGTTTCTCACACTGATGTTTCTCCCTCTCTCTCCACCCTCTCTAAAATCAATAAACATCTCCTGGGGTGAGACAAAAAAAAAAAAAAAAAGAAATTCTGTTTGGGTGGGATCAAAGGTGATGCCTTGCTCTCACTAATTCAGGTTATGGCATCCAGACCACATCAGCACCAGGGAGGCGAGTGGGGAAGAGGGCAGGCTGCAGGGGAGCGTGGCACACACCCTGCCCCTGGGAGGCAGACAAGCACAGAGAGACCCGTATGACAGCTGTGCTCTCCCAGCTCTGAGCTCACGCATCAGGCCTATCCCTCACATTTGCAGGCCTGGGGAAGAGCAAAGTGAAGCCCCGCATACCATATATCTATATTTTATAAAGTATACACCAAGGTAATTGTGAATGATCTAGCGGCTGATGATGAATGATGAGCATACCTTCGTAACAACCTGGAAGACCAGGTTTGAATTTAAACTTTTACGAGTCCTTGAAGTTCTGTGCTAGAATATTTCCCAGCTCTGGCCCCCAGCCTCCGGCCTGCCCTCTCTTCCCCCGTGCAGCCCCCCTCACATTGCAAAGGGCGTTGTGTGTGTGTATACACACTGCAGCCTGCATATCCGAGTTCCCAGTACCCAGGTCTCTGACGAACAGCTGCCTGTTGGTCACTCTGGAGCCTAGGAGCATGCACACGACATGTCTGTCGGGACCCAGAGAAGAGGGGCTGGAAAGCAGGCTTGGCCAGGTCCTAGGTACCAGGAGGGTGGTCTAGAAAGACAAAGGGCACATTCCCTTGACCCTGCTCCCCACAGAGGGGGCATGGCTGCAGGGCCAGCGGCAGGGCCTTCTGAAGTGGGGGTGCAGGGCATGCATGGCCTTCACCCACTTGCAGTGGGATCTCCCAGGCAATAAGCTCTGGCAGCTCACTGATACTTCCCTGGCCTCTGACACGAAGGCCCGTGTGTCCCCACCCTGAGAGGTGAAGGAGAAACATACAGACCAGTACAAAAGAAAAATACTGTTTATTCCACACAACGACATCAAGTGTTTCTGCCCTCCCCACCCCTCCCTCCAGCCCCCAGTAGGTTTGGCCCCATGTCGGGGACAGACAGAACCTCAGCATCAGAGCCTATGAGACAGGATGGGAATCCAACCATAGGAGAATGATTGGATGTCCAAGGACAAAAAAGGTCAGGGATTCTCATTCCAAATTCAAGTGCATTCCCCAATCCATTCGGCCAGATCCTTTCCCTGGACCTCACCCAGATAAAATACCACGCATAACGCAGGTTCGAAGGTCTCAGCTAATTCACCAGGCCATAGAAAATTTTGGTTTTTCTTTTATTTAAAACAAAAACCAACAAACAAAACCACAAGCAAACAGTGAAACCAGAACCTCCCTTTCTCCCTCTTTCCATGGCAAAGGAGACTCTGAGCTCTAGCTTTAAGTCCAGAAAGCTGCTTTCAAAACAAAATTGATATCAACTCCCTTTAGAGTCTGATGCTACCAGAAACAAAACAGAAAACCCACCTCTGGGCCACAGGTGCTTCCCGGGGTAAGGGTGGGGGGTTCCCTACAGGGGGAAAGCAGGAGATTGTAGGCTGGTGAGCTCTGTTTTGGACACATCTCAGGGACACCCTGCGCCCTCCTGCCTGGGGAATTCAGTCTGCAAATATTCTACCCCCGACACTGTTCCTCTGGAAGACCCACCATCCTCCCTGCAGTGGAGAAAATGTTTTAGCTGCAGCCCAGCCTTGGGAAGACGGATTTAGACTCAAGAGGAGCTGAGACAGCATGGCCAGCCCTAATTTAGACCAACAGTTCATTATCTTTTCCTGCTCTGACACCAGACAGTTGGTGTCCTGCATGGCCACTGCCATGGACACACCCTGCATTATCTGTTACTCCCCGGGTACCAGCTGTGACCCACCTGGAAGGAAGCACATCTGAATGCAAGTGTTTGAGGGTGAGAGCCTGTATCTCTCTAATTTATTGGAGGGTAAATCACTGAATCCTTAACAAACTCCAGTACTTTATTACTGAACACTTGTTTACAACACCCCTCCCTTCACCTCATTGAAACAGGTTGATAACCCTGAACTTGAATATGGAACCTCCCTGCTTTGGAGACATTTTCTCCTGGGAGGCTGTGGCAGGCAAGATGCCCACTTGCTTCCTCACTGCCACTGCACTGGGGCCAGCTTGTTGGCCCCAATACAGTGGGGCGGGAGTGTGTGCATGTGGTACTTTGACGCACAGCTGTCTTCCCACTGGCAGGGCTACTGAGAGGGTGGCCATGCTGGCACTGTGGGGCTGGGAGGGGCCAGTTGTAGGCAGGAAAGGAAACAGCTGGGCTAGGAGGTGGCGGCAGTGCTGGTGACAGGCCCTCACCTGGCAGTCACCTCCTCGGGGTGTATCATGTGAGGGGCAGTGGAGCGGAGCTGCTAGAGACTCGGTTCTGTCAGGACAGGAGTAGTGAGGGGGTGGGTGGCGGCTGACCCCTGTGATGCGTGGCCCTGGACGGACGGTCTACACAGCAAGGCTGGGCTCATCTAAGCAAACCTCTCAGTGCTCGCTGACTTCCTGGAGTCCCATGCAGAGTTCCAGGGGTTACCCAGCCACACTGAGGCTGGGAAACTCAGGCGCTCAGGTGAGCTGCCACCCCCCAAAGGGCCATGGTTACCCTCTCTGGAGGCAAAAGCCGTCCTGCTCCAGGGGTCTTCTTGGTTCAGTGGAGCACGGGGGGTGGGGGGGATTGCTTACACAAACACAGGGTCTAAGACTCTGGACAAAGTAAGATTTCTCCTCCAGTATCCAAGGCTTCAAGTGACAGAGAAAGTTAGACTTAAGTCACCTTCCACGAGAGACCTTCCTGAGCTGCCATCTGCTCTTTCTGGATGCTGGCCTTTCTCCCAGGCCTTGCTGTCCAGTTTATCTTTGAATTTGCCCCTTCTGAGAAGGCCCCAATCTGGGGATGGGGAACAATGTGAGGACAAGAGAAAGAGCCAGCACATCTTTCCTCATTTTTCTCCAAAGTGCCTGCTTACTGGGGCTGCGGATTTTCCAGGCTGCAAGTTCTCTTAACCCACACTGTTCTGGGAGGAGACGGTCATGGCCAGAGATTAGATTAAAATCTGGAAGAATGGCCTTATTTACTAAGTTCCTAACCTACCACAGATCCAGGTCAACTCCAGGACAGCTACAGTTCTCTGTTGCTTCCTTCCAACATGGATTAGGAAAGAAAAGGTTCTGTTATAGTGCAATTTTCCTCCATAGGAACCAGGGAGAGGTGGGAAAGGAAGTGCCATGTTCCGGCCCCAGGGCTGTGGAACCTTCTGACCTTGAAGTCAAGGCAGACACCGAGTCTGACCTTCTGAGCAGCACATCACACTTTTCAGAATTGTGTCTCTTAGGTCCTTTCAGGGGATAGAGTGCCTGCAGGCAAAGGGGGGTGAATCTGCAGTTCTACGGACACACCGCCATACCTGCCACACTTACACAGAGGAGAAGAGAAGAGAGGGTGGAAAGAGAATGCCATTGGAAACAAGAGCTAATGACCAGTTCTTACGGGCTGCTACAGCCCTGCCCCAGGGACGGGGCAGAATTCACTCTTTAAAAACCACGTTAGCAAAGTGCTTCTTTAAGTGACACCATGATCCCCTCCCTCGGCAAGGCCAGCTAGAGCCTGGCACGCTCGGTGGGCTCCTCTGCCCCCGCATGGTGTGCAGTATGTGGGGGACGGGAGGGAGGCTGCTGACACGCATGCACACGGTGGAGTCCAAAGACCCAGGACAAGCACAGCCACATGTAGCAGAATGACAGGTGCTGTCACAGCCGTGGCTGCAGCTGTGTGCCAAGGGACAAGTACAAAGTGCTGGAACACAGGGCTGGGGGCTGAGCCCTAAGGGATCTGAAAGACGTTCAGCTTGCTGGTGTTCTTGAGTGTCTGGCGCCGATTGCAGAACCAGACCCGCACGACCTCCCGGTCATAGTTGAGCTCCTTGGCAATCTCGGTTATTTCCTGGCCTGTGGGCAGCGGGTTCTTCTCGAAGTAGGCATTGAGAGCCACTATGGCCTGGGGGGTGAAGGAGGTGCGGCGTTTACGTTTCTTGGAGGGCTCCCCTCCCACAAACTCCATCAGGTTCTGCTGGCCTTCCTGGTTCCGGAGCTCGGCTTCGTTCAGCCACTTCTCCAGCACCGGCTTCAGCTTCTGGGCACTCTTGGGGGTGATGTCCAGCTTCTCAAACCTGTAGGTGACCCAAGCCCAGGAAGTGACAGTGAGAGTGTCTTACCCCCACACTGGGTGGGAGCACTTTCCTCGAGGTGTTGCTCCTCACCACCCCCACCAAAGCCCCCCTGGCTCGGGCACACCCAGACTCTCAGGCTGCCTTGGGTCCCAGGTCATAGCAGAGGGACCGTTCCCATGGCCCCAGTCCAGCAGTGCAGTGGCAACAGTGCAACCGCTACATGAACAACCATTCCAGAACTTCCACCAAGGGAAGGCCTTTCAGGCACTATCTTGCGAGGCCCCCAGAGACAGCGAATGCATGTCATCAGTGCCATCCTCCTCTAATCACCCTCCCCCAGCAGCGTCGCTAAGTCAGACTACTCTTCCCAGCGGAGCCTGGATATGACTCCAGAGGTCCCACCAAGGCACTGAGGCTGAGAGCCACCATAGTCTACCTGCGGAACTGGAAGGCTGATAAGACCTACTGGCCGCCCCTGAGCCATGCCCTCACTCCTGTTTGAAACCCTCTGCTACCCCTCCTATGGCTCCGGCACCGGAACCAGTCTGTGCACTGCACAGAGAAAGCCAGCTGCATCACTTTCCAGTCATGCCTTACAAGAGGAGGAGACAGAAGCATGGTAGGGGGTATGGTGGGGTACAGCTGAGAGCCGAGTCAGAACTGAAGTTTCCACCTTTATGACTAATTGTGTAAGCTGTACTCCTTTCCCTCTAGGATTCCTGAATGGATTGGTGTCTTGGCATCCCAGATAAAGACTGTGTGTTGGGAAAAGCTCAGGATTGGAGGATAAACATCAGAGGCCCCTCAGAAGGAGCTGATCAGTCTTCGGCTCCTCCAAGTATCCACATCTGTGCTTAAAGCAGCCTTTCATGTTTGGAAGAGGGCAGGAGCAAGGCAGAAGAACAAGGTCAGATACCCAGGTAGGCATCTTCGAATACCTAGTGGCACTGGGCACCTGAGCAGGCCCCGACCTTGCCCAGGAGCCTTACTCACCGGCAGATGGCTGACTGGCTGTAGGCCGGGCCTTCTGTTGCAGTCAGAGCCTGCCCCACCTGGGTCTGTGTGAGGCCCAGGGACAGCCGCCGAATCTTAAAGTTCTTGGCAAACTCCCGGATCTCTTCTAAGTTGATCCCGTCCTCATCCAGGCTTGGGGTATGGGGCTCTAGGCCAGAGGAAGGGACCAGGGGTGAGTGCAGAGAGAAGATAATCATCACTGCTTATGTAGCCCATTGGCCTGGCCTGGTGCAGAGGGGTGAGGACATTTGGCAAAACGCCCATGCACCCCTAAGATCTTCATTAACCTTGTCCCCAAGACAAACAAGACTAGGGGAAAAGGGGCCTGGACCAACCTGTCTGGAAGGGGGGGTCTATTTTCAAGTTCTTTCAGCTCTAACTGCTGACCCTCCCCATTCTCCGCACTTCTGGACCCCAAGCACACCCGCTGGCCATCCACATCCCTCAGATACTGGGTTAGGGACCGCGGGAGAGGCAGTCAATGGCTTGGCTACTCAGAGAAACAGCCTCCACTCTCATCACGCCTAGAGTCCAGCTGGACAGGAATGAGAAACGCACTCCCTGGCATCGCACGTCTGCCCTTCCCCTTTAGACTCCAGTAAATTTATATGGAGAGCAGCATCCAAAGAGGTCAGTGTGTCCAAATAAATGCCTCTCCCCTTCTCCACAACCTCCTCTGGGAGCCACTTACTGGACACCAGCTGGCTGACAGTGGGGGTCTCCGAGCAGGTAATTGGGATGGGAGCAGAGGCAGATGGCTTGGCCGCTGGGGCTGGGCTGGTGATGACCACAGCAGGCGGGGGCACAGCTGGCGTAGGCTGGATGGGCTGCACCTGTGAGAAGAGAGCCAACAAGCCATACTGCCCACCTGCCCAGTTCAGGGGGTCGGAGTCCCTGCACGGATCAGAGACAGGGGCAAAAAGAGGCATGATGTCCACACTCCCACCTGTGCTCCATCAAACTGCAAGACTAGAAGCTACTTCTTATCACCTACCCAATGACAATGACCTCCAAAATAAGCACACAGCAACTCGTCCCACCAAGCTGGAGCCTCATGGCCACCTGGGGCACAGGCAGGTCCTCGGCTCCAAAGGTTCAGTACACTTGGTCAAAGCCCCAACAAGCATCCACCCTTGAGATAACTGTCTTGAATTTCCATCCTCAGAGGAGAAACCTAACCTGATTTCAGAGCCCCCCCCAAGCCCAAACATCCGTTAATAGGGAACTGGAAAATGACGCCTGGGACCTCCCTACAAGAAGACACAGGGCAGCCATTCCAAGAGCCAGGTATCTTTCTCCACTGCTGGTGGGAATGAGCTCAGGGTCATAGCGCTAAGTGGAAACAAAAAGGCACGTGAAAACCAGGTTTTATGGAATAATTCTTTTAAAAATACATATGAACCCTGGCTGGTATAGCTCAGTGGATTGAGCACAGGCTGTGAACTAAAGAGTTCCCAGTTTGATTCCCAATCAGGGCACATGCCTGGGTTGTGGGCCAGGTCCCCAATAGGGGACGTGCAAGAGGCAACCACAAATTGATATTTCTCTCCCTCTCTTTCTCCTTCCTGTCCCCTCTCTTTAAAAATAAACAAATAGCACCTTGGCTGGTGCAGCTCAGTGGGTTGAGCAATGGCATTCAAACCTAAAGGCCGCTGGTTCGATTCCTGGTCAGGGCACATGCCTGGGTTGCAGGCCAGGTCCCAAGTAGGGGGTGCGTGAGAGGCAACCACACATCAATGTTTCCTTCCCCCTCTATCTCCCTTCCTTCCTTTTTTCTCTAAAGATAAATAAATAAAATCTTGAATAGGGAAAATCCTAAAGTTTAAAAAAATAAAAATAAACAAATAAAACCTTTAAAAAATACATATGAATTTGCAGGAAATAAATAGAGGTGGAATTAAAAGGGATTTTTACTTTTCTACACTACATATAATCTTGGAATTTTTATAAAAGTCATGTATTATTTATAATAGCAAGAAACTGTAACTATATGAAATTAGTACTTTTAGTATTGTGTTTTTAAAAAGCTTCTGGAAAAGTTCAGATTTTTCTAGGATGGGTCCTGTTCTCTGAATTCTACCTCTTGGTAGCTCTCAGGTCCAGTCCTTCCTGCTTCTAAGGGCCTTAGGCTCAGGTCAAGTCCCTGTCTCTTGCCAGAACTGTTGAAGCTGCTTGCCTCCTAACAGGTGACAAGGACTCAGGTCTCACCACAGCTCAGTTCTTGGCTCTGCCTGCTGACAGGAAATTGTTTAGTGCATGTTTAATCAGCCATTTCCTGCTAAAAACCCTTCCATGAACTCTCACTAGCTAGCTCTTAACAGCAACAACAATAAAAACACTGTTTTTCAAGTTCTCCCTGTGTACTAGAGTGTTAATTGCCTCTGTGCAATATGTCCTTCATACTCATAACCTTCTGCAATTGGTCCTCTTGTAACTTCCATTTTCCAGTTGAGGTGAAGAGGTTATTCACAAAGCTAGGAAGCAGCAACCACGTTTGAGAACCATGGGCCTCAACACCTGAGAACGTGTTATAAAGGGGAATTCCTGGGCCCCACCTGAGACCTACTGAATAAGAAAGTCTGGGACGGGGCCTGGGAGTCTGCATTCTAACAACCACTCCAAGTGGTTCTGATGCACACTCAGTGGTTCTTTGAGAACCCCTGCACCCTATGCTGCTTGCAATTTCCTAATGGTAAAAGACTCTCTCATCCCTTAAGATTAGTTCAATGTCCCTTCTCTGTGAAGCTTTGTAATGAAGTTTACGGTCTGTTGAGAGCGCCCTTCTCTGGGTCTCCTTATAACACCCCCTCATAATCCTTGTCAGGCTGCCTTGTACTTGCCTCCAACGCTGAGCTACCTAAGGCTATGAAGGGCGCCTTATTCATCTCTACATCTTCAGTACCGGAGGTACAGCAGGCACTCAAAAACTGCTCTTAGAATGAACAAATAAACGAATAATCAAAGCCACAGCACAGAGTGGAGGGGTGGAGGGGTGCAGGAGGAAGAGGGAGGGGTGCAGAACTACTCTCCCAGGGCTCTTCCAGCAGTTTGTTCACCCTGGAGCTCGTGAAGGCCCAGCTGACTTTGACCGCTTCCTCCTAGGCCTTCTCAGAATGGCATTAGCCTCTGAGGGCACGCAGACAAGTTGTTGGTGTGTGGGCAGGGGTTGGGGGCGTGTGCAGTTTCCCTGGGCAGAGTATGTATGCCTCGTGTGAGCCTTCTTTCCCAGACCTTCCCTAATTTTGAGGAGGTGCCCCACTTTCCCAGGGGCTTCAGAGAATAACCTTGTCTTGCCTGCAGTCATGCCAGATAGCACTGCCAGCCCCCAGCCCTAACCCCAGCCCCTGTACCTCACTCTTAGCAGGGGACTCAGGCGTGCTTGGCTTCCGGACAGCCACAGGTGGAGGCAGGGGGCTGCTGGCCAAGGTTGCAATCACCTGGCCCTGGGCATTCAACAGCAGCTGGGGGGTCACAGCCTGGACCTGTAGGCTTTGGGCGGGTGCCGAGGCTGCCACGCTGGCCGAGTTCACTACCCACGGGAGTGTTCCAATAACCTGGGAGGAAATAAGGCAGGGACCCTCAGTGCGAGGGCAGTATCCAGCTCCACCCTGCACCCAAATCCCCACACTGGCTGGGGAAGGGACTTAGACAAATCACTTAAACCCCACGGGCCTCCGTTTCTTCCTCAGTCAGGTGCAGGACTCAGTGTGGGGCTGTTCCCACCATCCTGTCTGCAGAGCTGTGATGGAGCAGGAACGAGTCTGTGTGTGGGGTCGGACAGACCCAGATGCGAGCCCCGCTCTGCCACAGTTTAGCTGTGTGGCTCCATCTCTCTGAACCTCAGCCTTCTTCCCTGTGAGATGCAAATAAAAGTCTCTACCTAGTACACCTACACCCAAGACGAAGTGAGATGATGTATAAGAAAGGACCTAGCACAGACCCTGGCCACAAAGTAGGCGCTCCATAAATGAAGTAGGTATTCATTTCAACTACAGTGGGCACCTCTAAGGTGAGGTAGCGGCTCTGCCCCTGCCTGGTCTCAGCATCAGCACAGAGATGCCACACGGGAGATGGGAACAGCACTCCGACACCCCGTTTGAGATTCCGTGACCTTCAGCCCGAGTCCTGGTCCTCTAGCCAGCTTCTCCCCAGCCCCCAGCCCCCAGCCCTGGCTTTGACCACTTGCCTGTCCCTGAGCACTGGTGAGGATCTGACTGCTGATCCCTGGCATGCTGGGAATGGCGTTGGCAATGACCGGAGTTGTAGTGAGGGAGCCCAGGATCTGGGTCTGTCCCCCGAGGGACGCAGCACTGATCTGTGGGTGGAGGAAGAGCCTTGCTCAGGGGCCAAGGGGACAGAAAGAGCCCAAGGCAGAGGGAAGAGGGCTCAAGGCACTGGGGTGGGGAGGTAGGGATGTGGGGCAGGTATGTAGGAACGTGGGCTGCAGGCCCATATCCTCCAGCTGAACAGCATCCAGGGCTAGGGATGGCAGGGGGTTGGCCAGGAAGGATGGGGTCAAAGCCATGGAAGAGTAACTCTGGCTAATCTTCCAGGCCAGGCCTGGGAGGGTGGAAGGGCCAGGCTGGGGTGGTTGACATGATTCTAGTCACATCGAACAGCTCCACTGCCAAACTAGAAGCCACGGTGGATGACACTGACAGTGGGCTGCGAGCCTCTAGCTCCACCTTAGTGACAGCTCACAGGTTTGCAATCCCCAGACATCATCCCACCCTCCAAGGCTGGTCCAGTGGTTCAGGCTCTGGAGAATTTGCCCAGCCCTCTTGGCAGAGGTTGTCTGCTCTCGTCTGGAATGGACGGGCTGGCAGGTGCAAGGAGAAGGCTTCAGAGGGTACCCATCTCTGCTGATGTGTTGGAAAAGAGCCACACTCAGGGGATTGGTACTCCACCTCCTTCCTCCCCTGTCAGTTCTACCCTTGGCCCAAGATTCGGTCCATCCCTGGTCAGCCCTGGGTGAGGGCAGCAGCTTACGATTCCTGGGCTAAATGCAAAGCCTGCGGGCTGGAGGGTGATCTGTTGGGGTGTGTCCACTGGCTTGGGGGTGGGGGCAGCGGCGGTGGCAGCAGTGGGCTGTGGTAGAATGGCAGGCGTGGTCTGCAGCAGCGGCGGGGTCTGGAACAGCGTCTGGGGCTGAGCTGGTGGCCGGGGCTGGGCGGGCGAGGAGGCCTGTACCGGTGGGGCAGCTTGCACAGGTGCCGGGAGAGCGGTGTTCAGCACGGCAGCTGCTATGGAGCAAGGCAGAGACAGAGGTGCTCAAATGCCTAGCCGCGGCCCAAAGCAGCTCCAATCCCAAGGGCTGGCACAGGAACGAGAGGGGGTTGGGGCGGTGGGGCAGGGGGACAGGCAGCTGTGACTCCCTTGATCCTTGCAGGGGGCAGCACAGGCCAACATCTCTCATCCCCCCTCCCTTGGGCCTGGAGATGTGTAGATTCAAAACCAGAAGTTGCATCTTCCTGCAGTCCTTCTCAGGAGGCTGGTCATGGGGTGAATTCTGGCGTGGGGGGAGAGGGGCAGTCTTAGACAGTTGGCTGAAGTAAGGCAGGCCTGTTGGGCCAGCATGGTGTCACGGCCTAGAGTCCCAAGGTGCTGAAGCAACTCTATGGCTGGGTGCCTGGGACACCGGATCCAGACTCCAGGGCTGTCGTCCTGGGCGGGCTGTGGGTTCTGAGTCCAACGTGGCAAGCGCACATGTGCAAATGGTGGTGGTGAGTGGTGGGGGGCCAGGTGCAGTCCTGGGGAGAGTTGCCGTTACCTTGAAGACTGGCTAAAGGTGGCTTGAAAATTCCCCCCGTAGGAGAAGCAGCGGTCAGTCCTGGGAGGGCAGCCACGGTTGCTGTAGGAATTGTCCACACGGCCAGCCCCTGCTGACCAGCCACTTGACCTGCAATACTGATGGGGATAAGAAGAGGTTGAGTAACTGCCCCTGCTGGAACCATAACTCCTGTCAGAACTGTGGCTAAGTTTTCCTGAGTCAAGACCTGCAAAAGCAAACAAGATTTCAAAAAGAAAAGAAAAAATAAAAAGAAAAATCAACATTGACAGCGCAAACACTGGGTCTCTCAGACCCAGCCGAGCACAAACAAAGCATTCTGAGGGCAGTGGGGGAAAGGCCGCGTGAGGGCAGGGAAGAGACAAGCCCTGGCCCTAGCCAGAGGCTGGACCTAGAGCGGGGTGCCTGACCAGAATACCTGCCTTCAGAGAAGCTGCCAAATCAAGGACAGGACCCGGCCCTGCTCACAGGACAGCCAAGGGTGCACAGGCCTCTGTCACCTTAGAGTGCTGCCTCCCAGGCTTCCCTGGGCCCTCACCCACAGGACCAATGTTTTATGGCCAGAAAGCCAGGGGCTGATGGAACCAAATGGTCAAGGGCCCACAGAGGCTTCCAAGAAGCTCTGATGGAGGCTACCCTTGATGCATGCCTTGGAAATCTGTGCGTATGGTGGAAGGTCCCAGGGAGCTCTGCACTCCCGGAGGATCCTGGAGGCAGCTCACTGTGCTGTGGGGCAGCCCCAGCCTCCGTAGGAGGACTGTGAGCAATGCGTTAAGTCTTCCAGGCAACCCCCGGGAGGAACTGACAAGGGTACTCACTCATCCCGTCATTAGATAGACGGATGGCCTGGGGCATGAAAGAGTTAATGTAACTCTGCAACCCTTGCTGGACCCAAGGAGATAGCCTGGCAAACGCAGACCTGCTTTTCCCAGTGGGCCTCATCTGGGACAGGGGCAAGGCCAGGGGTGCCTAACGGGGGTGCCCCTCCCTCCCTTAAGCCACAGCCCCTTCCTTATCCTGCCTTGTGAAGTTGCCAGATCCCATGCCTTGCTTCTGCCCACTGCCCTCTTTCCAGGTCCCAGGGGTGGCTCTTACCTGGGGGGCAGCTTGTACAGCCAGTGGCGTCAGGGTCTGCGATGCCTGAGGCTGGCTTGGGGCTTGGCTGAAGGTGGCGACAGCAGGAACAGGGCTTGAAGGGATCGCTGGGAGTGACTTTACTTCACGTGGCATTGAGAGAAAGGACAAAGAGTGAGCCTGGTGTGAGCAGAGGGGTTACCAGACTAGAATGTCTTGTCTACAGCTTGAAGTGGCAACTCTCAGCCTCACATTGTATTTTTGCACAACCCAAGACCTAGCACTGGCTTTCCCTGGGCCAGAAGGCAGCCTCCCAAATGCTGCTGGTAGTGACACTAGGAGACTGGAGAGCCTTGTGCCAGGCCTAGAATGTAGGCCCTCTCCTTCCCACACTTAGATGAAGAAAATGCAGGCCTATGCATAGCTGGGTATCAGTCCCTCATTTCCTGGTTCCACAGAGCACTGTAACCTATTACATAATCAGTAGAGGGGCCTGAAGGGAACGTGTCTGGGAGGGAAGAGCTAGACGGAATCAGTAGGAGCAGCTTTCCTCAGCTCATCCGGCAACTGGACCACTGCTCAGCCCATCTTCAGGCTCCTTTTCGGACGCAGGTGCTGGCCCAGGGAAGGGGCAAGGCCTCTGCAGGGTGCAGCCCTTAAAATGACAGTCCCTGAAAACTGGACATGCGTTCGCCGCACTCAGGATCATCGTGGCTCTCTGGGCCAGGTGGCTTTTCTCTGCCAGTCCCTGAGGTTTGAAGTCTGGATTAGCTGCTTTAATGAGCTTCTAAAGGAACTTCCCGTGAACCAGAGCTTTTCATCCAGCTTATAGCTTCCTCTTGCAGCCCTGATTTGTCAGGTATTGGGGAGCTCCACCAGGAAATCTCTTCAAAGCCACACAACGAGGAAAAGGGTTATTATTTTATATGTGGTGAGACATTAAAAGGAGGCTAGGTATTGGGTGATGGGTATTAGAGCAGATCAGTGGCCTCTTAGTACTGGCTGGGCATAGATTTCCAGGCCCTAATGAATCAGAATGTCTGGGAGTGGAGGCCAGTCACCTCTCCTCTCTTTTATTTTTTTATTTTTTCAATTACAGCTGACATTCCATATTATATTAGTTTCAAGTGTACATCATAGTGATTAGACATTTATATAACTCATGAAGTGATCACCCCTGGAAGTGTAGTACCCCTCTGACATCACACATAGTTACTACGATATCAACTATATTCCCTATGCTGCCCTTTACTTCCCCGAGGCTGTCTTCATAACCAGCAACTGGTACTTCTCAGCGTCTTCTAAGCTCCCTTGTGCCACAGCACTCGGCCACAGTGGGAACCACTGAATGAGATCACCTTCCAGCCCTGCGTTCCCAGCCCGTATTTTACTCCAGAAAGGCACCACGCTAACTCAGGACTATGCTGCTCATAGTACATTATAAAAAAATTCAGACTGTTTGAGGAATTAAAGAGACAAGCAAGCAGCAACAAAAGCCTCATCAAATACTAAGAGAAAACAAAATGGTAGATTTCTCTCCCCCATGGAAGGGAGATACTTCTCTAACTGCTACTAAAAAAAATCAAAGAAGATAAGGATAATCTGAACCTAGAAAATTAAAAAAAAACATTTTGCGTGACAAATAATAATGAGTTATAAAAAGGACGGTGAAAAGCAGGAATATGATAAACATGAGTGATAAAAGCTTACAATCCAAAGAAATGAACTATTTGTTTTATTAGAATATATTTCCAGCCCTGGCCATGTGGCTCAGTTGATTGGGTGTCACCCTGCAGGCTGAAGGGTCACCAGTTGGATTCCTGGTCAGGGCACACGCCCGGGTTGCGAGTTCAGTCCCCAGTGGGTGCACGTATGAGAGGCAACCAACCAATGTTTCTTTTTCACATCAGTGTTTCTCTACCTCTCTTTCTCCCTCCCTTCTCCTCTCTCTAGAAATAAATAAATTAAATATTTAAAAAATAAATATGTTTCCAAAGTGAGACTGAGGAATCAGAGTTTGGCTACGCTTAGAGCTTTGGTCACTTCCTGCTAGACAGCTTTTCAGAAAGACTGGCGCACAGAAACACGGGCAATGCACCTGCTCCTGCGCCGCGGCCCCCAGTGTGGCGTTCACCACCATTGATTTTTTCCAGCTTAACCGGCATGCAGTAGCTCATAGCCAATTGCTTTCCCTCTCTTTGATAGCAAGATTTTGTACTTTCTCATGTGATGACTTCTTCCTACCTAAATAATTAATTTCTCTTCAAAAGGAATTTGAGTGGACTACACCTCACAGGAAAAGATTTTTCAAAGGACCAATACAAAGACACTCAAAGCAGCACTGGTCATGACAAGAGAAAACCAGACAGTCTGACGATGGCCAAAACCACCAGCGCAGGTTTGGGAATCCGTGCCAAAAAGGAAGAGGACACCTGAAGCAATGTGGTGGCCAGCGGCGCCACACTCCACAGTCTGCCCTGGGTGGCCACAACGATGAAAATGTGTGTGTGTGTGTGTGTGTGTGTGTGTGTGTGTGAGAGAGAGAGAGAGAGAGTGACAAGGACGATGAGGTAATTTAGAGTGCCCGAAATCACTAGACTTTTTTTTCATCCTGAAAAAGATTTCTACTACTTCACTTTGTTTTGTTTTAAGAGGAAACGCTTCTTCGAATTGCATATCTAGAAATGTCCCATGAAGTCTGAAATCTAAGCCGGCAGCTTCTTAAGGAAGTACCATCAAAATACTTCCCTTGTCTGTGTGACAATAATTAAAATTCCTTTACAGAGAAAAATTTCGTGAAACACCAACCTCTGGAAGAAGATGCATGCTACCATAAACGCTCATGCTAAGGTGTAAATAATTGACTTAGGATCTGTTTCCAAGAGTAGGTTTGGATAAGGAGTAGAATTAAGACACCAGAAGAAATGAGATATGGAACATCCTTAAAAGGGTAAAGAGGGAAGTTAAGACACTGTGGATGAACCTGGTAAACCTCTCAAATTTTCTGAAAAAGGGCTTCATCCCCACAATGAAAGGAATAAAAGGTTGTCAAGAGACAGAATCCTTGTCTTTCCTGCCTGCTCTGCAGGGCGCTGGCCCCCGGGAACTCAGGTGATGCCCCATTCTGGCCTCAACATGGACTCAGTGCATTTCCAGGCAAGGGGAAAACGGTCGTATTACTAGGAGGGGAAATAAGCCAAGTTACTAGGGCCCCAAGGGAGTCTGCACACTAATTTGCAGATAGAGCAATGGATGTGAGGTCTAGCAGTTTCTTGGTTGAGAAGTTGCTATTTCCCTGAAACCTGTCTATTCTCATTTGTTATCTTCTTGGCTCCCTCTCTTAGCCCACCCCCACCAGCCCAGATCTTTAATCTATGGAAGGGAAGAAAAGCAGAAGACAAGGGGTGATGAATCCTGATATTCTGGTGGAACTGGCAAGGGAGGCCCTAGGCTTCTTGCAAAAGGAGGTGTCTATTCTGCAAGGTGTTAATGAGGAAAGTCCCTCATTGAAATGGTGTCCTCATTGAAATGGCCAGAAGGCAGTGCCTGGGACCAGCCCCAAGCTCTAGAACAGCCCTCCTGCAGGTAATTAGGGAAGACAGTGTGGGTGGATCAGCCACATCCATTCCCATGTAGGAGAATCAAGCTCATGCCCTCAACTCATCCTCAGAGGACAGCAGAAGCCAGCCCACCAAGCTTGACTCACACCAGCCCAGCTGGCATTCTGCAAGGTCCTACCTAACCTACATCCTTAGTCCCAAGTAGGTAAGATGCCCTCCCATCCTCAGCTTCTGGGACTTCCCAGCTTCAGCACAGCAGGTACGAAGTTGGATGGGCTGGCAGGATCCTGTCGGAAGGTCTAGTCCTCTCTGCACAGGGCCCAAGGGTCTGGTTTAGACCTAGGAGCCCTCTCTGAGATTTGTTCAATCCTCTCAGCTGACCCATCCCAGTTCAGGTCTGGAAGTGACTGAAACCAGAACTAAAACTCTAGGGACAAGGAGTGCAGGGCAGCCCTAGTAGCTGGCCTGAAGTACAGGCCATCATGGTCAAAAGCTGTCCAGTGGGGAGGAAGACAACAAGACCCTAAAGCCATCTAGGTGCCAGGGAACCACAAGAAGGGACCCAAGTGGAACCCAGCCAGATGGGGGCAATGGCCTCGTACCAGTTGCCTCTGCAGAGGAGTCTGGGTTGTCTGGCCCAGCTTTACCAGCAGGTTCGCTGGCTTCAGCAGGCCCTCTGCTCTGGCAGCCCTCGGTGGCCACAGCTTCCAGTCCTTTGCCCTCCTCTTCAGCAGGGATCTGGGCATCCACGCCAACTTCCAGCACTCGGATGGTCTCATGGCCTGACATCACGATGACCTGCAAAGAGAGGACAGGACACTGCTGGAGGAGGGGCTGATATAGACCCCACCCCCCTTGGGGACTGGAGCTCTGGTATGGTTGGGGTTAGAGAGGAAAGGAGACCTGAGGATGCAGATTTCCTGTCCCAAGGACTGTGTGTTCTGTGACAGTTCCAGAGCTTGGTGCAAGCTGCAGGCTAGGAGAAAGTAGGCCCCAGGGCATGGGGGAAGGGCCTGCCACTAGCTGGAAAAAGTCCCATGAAGCCAAACCATTTGGGGATATTTCCATTTGCTCTCTTTCTTGGACTCAGTTCAGGGAGTGGTAAAAGATCTATCCCACAGCCTTGCAAGGATGTCCTCTGGCTGCTAGGATATCGGTGTATGCCTACAAGGGATCTCCAGCTTAAGCTGGGCGGAGAAGCGAATTCTGCCTCATGACCCTTGAAACCTTACAGAAGTTCCCTCAAAGGTAAAGCAGTGGAAAATGAATGCTACACAATGTTGAGCAAATTTTTCAGCTCATGATTCCTTTATTTCCAAACTCTGGGGTAAAGGCCAAGATTTCCCTACAAGCTAACTGAAGACATAGCCTCTTACCCCATGCCCCTGGACTGAAGCTTGTACCCATGGGCCTGTGGCGACCATTGTGCCATCTGCTGTGGGCCTGCTCTGACCTTGAAGGGAGCCTCCACGCCCCAGCGATGCACGAGGCCCCTGGGCCTCCTCAGAACACAACCTTTTTCCCCTGCTCAAACAACCAGCACTCGCTCTTTACCTCCGGCACTGAAATGCTTCCAATCGGGCCATTCAAACATCAGGGACACACTCAGTACATTGAAAGCTCTGTGTCCGGCCTCCCTGCATTTACCCTGTGCCTGAAGCCACCCCCACAACACTCTCCTTAAGCCTGAAAACTGGATTCAGCCAGAGACTCTGCTGGAAAAAGTGACAATGGGGAGTAAAATAACCCCCCAGAAGCAATTGCCTTTCTGACTCAAACTTGACTCATGAGGGATTTCACTCCCATTACATTCTTTTTTTTTTTTTTTTTTTAAGATTTTACTTATTTATTTTTAGAGAAGGGAGAGAGAGGGGGAGAGAAACATTAATGTGTGGTTGCCTCTCACATACTCTCTACTAGAGACCTGGCCCACAACCCAGGATGTGCCCTGACTGGGAATCGAACTGGCAATCTTTTGGTTTGCAGGCTGGCACTCAATCCACTGATCCACACCAGCCAGGGCCCATTACATTCTAAGAGCTGTTAATCTTTTTGCTTCTTTTAAAAATTATATAAGTAGTAAATGGTCATTGAAGGAAAATTAGAGAACATATATAAACAAGAAGAAAAATCAGGAGCAAATTACCCAACATTCAAAATTTTCCCCACGTAAACTTATACATGTTTGTATATTTCAATTTTACTTTTTAAAGTCACAGCTTAAATCCCCAAATGTAGCCCCTGAGAAATCCTACCTGGCAAGTACACCTGGACAGGTGAAGTGACCATGAACTTTGGTAAGAAGTAGACAATGAGAGGCTCTGTGGGGTCTTCCTACTTTCTGACACCCCTTGGTCCCTCCCCTCATTCCCCCACCTCTTCCTGCCCCAGAAAGTACCTGCTCATTGACAGTCAGAGATGACTCTGGGCCAGCTCCTGGATCCATGGTCACGTGTCAGGGTGGGGTGGGGGTCGGCCCACACCTAGCACGTCCTGTGGAGGGAAATGGGATGGGAAAAGCAAAGGCTGATATGACACAGTAATACAATTTCCATACAATCTCAAAAAGTCAGAAGTAGAATGGTAGAAAGCAAGAGAAGCTAGGTTCTCTCAAGAATTTGTAGACAGAAAGGATTCTAAGGGCTTTAAAACTAAAATGTCTTGCATCCTACAGCAACCCAGGAGAACCTACACTCAGAAGAACCAGGGTGACAAGAGGAAAGAGGGGCAGGCATCTGTCCCTGGGAGTTCTCCCTTCTACTGGCAGAGAAAATACTCAGCAGAACCCAAGGAAACTCCGACCCAGACACTCAGAAGCTCAGACATGGATAAGAAGTGCTCTGGGTGTCAAAGTGCTTCTCAGGGGAGGAGTTTGAGCAGACTTCCTGGAAGAGCTGGTAAAGATGGCATTAAGTTAAAACAGCCTCAGACTTGAATGTGTACGATCATCACCTGGAGCACTTATTAAACTACACAGAGCCCCAGGTTCGTCCTGAATCAACATTCCTGGAGCACCTGATTCAGCAGGTGGGTCCCACAGAGTCAGCGCTCAGGTGGTTTCGTGGCAGTGGCCTAAGGCCCGCACTGGCCTTTTGCACTGGATGCAGAACAACATGCAGGTGGCAGAGCAGCCTGTCGAATGCAGTCAGGGGTGGGAAAAACCCGTGTAAGGACAGGCTGGCTGGCTGGAGTCACAAACCATAGCCATAAGAAATAAAAGGAATAAAGGGGACAAATAGGTTTGGACACGTAAAAAAGTAGGCAATTAACTTTTATTTTGAGTGCCTACTGTGCTAAGCATTTTCTGTAACTAATTCACGTATTACTCATGCCAGCTGGGGGCCGGGGGCATTATTATCATCACGTAGATGAGGAAACTAGGCACAGAGAAGTGACCTGGATTCCTCACCTTTCCCTACCTCCTCAATCCTGCATTGTTTTATTTTTTCATGTGTGTTTCTATTGAATGAGATAAAACCCATGTAACATACAAACTCAGTAGATGTTAACACATTCACAATGTTGTACAACCATCACCACTCTTTAGTTCTAGAATATTTTCATCATTCCCCCTACCCCACCCCAAAATCCTGTTCCCTGCCACGCCCCCCCCTCCCCCCACAGTTCCTGGCTACTACTAATCTGCTTATTACCTATGGGTTTTCCTAGTCTCCATATTTCCTATAAATGGAATCTTACAATATATGGCCCTTTGTGTCTGGCTTCTTAGCAGAATGTTTTTAAGGTTCATCCATGTTGTAACATGTGCCGGTATTTCGTCCCTTTTTATAGCTGGATAATACTCCCTCGTGTGGGTTTGCTGTGCTCTCTGAGGCTGGCTCAGAGACAGGTGAACCCAGACTTGATTTCCAAGATGGACAGTCCATCAGACTCAGCTGTGACTTTACCTAACTCACAGGCCCATGCTAGTCCACCGCCTCCCCATATAAGCAGGTCAAGAAAACAACCTATGAATTCAACACTTAGAGAATGATTAAGGAAAATACGAACTTCATTTAATCCCTGTTACAGAGTGGTACAACATCTTAAAGTAGAGAATGAAGAAAACAATCTGAACTTTTCAGATAAACCAGCATTTTCAACAACAACAACAACAACAACAAAAAAGTGTTAAATTTAAGAAAATTTTAAACATATAGGCAGTGAATTTGAAAAAATATATATATTTGAAAAATACCTTCCAGAATATCAAATGCTGTGAATCTCAGTCACTTGATACTGTGTCATGCAGTGGTCTCCAAACAGATTTTGTGAGTCAGAATCTTTACAAACAAGAATCAAATGAGGAAAAGGCAAAACTGGTGCAGCAGGTTCAGGAGAAAGACCTTCTTCAGAGGTTAAAGCTACCATGGTCAGAATGCAGAGACCACAGAGCTGCTGCTGAGGTGGGTGGTGTGCGGCCGGAGCCAGGACTGGGGATGGAAAGTGCAGTTCTGCTCAGGCCACTAGGGTTGATCGACACGACAGAAATGAAGGGAAACTCAATGGTGTTTAAGTCATAATTTTTTCTCTGGAATATCTTTGACAATCACAATGTAATAAAGAAGATGCTTATACATTTTAAAGAGATGATTAAAAAAACACTAAGGCTTAGAGTGGTGATTTTCAACCTTTTTCATCTCATGGCACATGTAAACGAATTTCTAAAATTCTGTAGTACACCAAAAAATATATTTTTTGCCAATCTGACAAAAAAACTTAAGTATAATTTTGATTCATTCACACTCAATGGCTATTGTGTTGGCTGTTGTCATTTTTTTTATTCGACAATCTAAGGGAAAAGAGGTCAGTGCCCCCAACTAAATAGTCATATGTTTCATGTTTCAAAAATTCTTGCAGCACACGGGTTGAAAGTCATTAGCTTAGAGAAAGGCATCCTGATGATCATCAGTTTAGGGATTGGTTCTATAAACCAAGTTCTAAAGTGAAAATTTTGTATTTTGAATAAATACAACAAATAAAATAACATTTAAAGAAATATTTAAAAATGTAAATAATGATAAAAACAATTTGGACAATTCTGGTGAAAGCTGGGGGCTGGGGAGCCAGAGCCTACCTAGAGCCTCCTATTTGGCCTTCTTTCTCCAGTGAGTTGAGTTTGAAAAACACCTGAGACAAACTTGGCAAGGTACCTTGCTTGGCTAACAGCTGGCTCACTTATCCCTGGCTTTCCTGTGCTAACATCTAAAGATGCAGGCAATCTCAGGGGGGAATGAATGGCAGGTGCTGAGGCATTTGCCAAAACCTAAAAGTCCAGAGGCCCAGGACCATCCAGGTCTTTTAGTGGAGGGGACCTAGATGAGTTAGGGGACCTGGTTCTATTTACCATTCTCCTTTAGGAATTGCTTTAGGCTAAGGGCTACATTCTAAGACACCCAGAGGAACACTGGGAAATCTCAAACAAATCAGAACCCCCTAAGATAGCCCAAGATCAGATAAGAAAAATCTGAAATGCTTTGTCCTTCATTTATTCAACAAACATTTCAGGGGACACTATATGCTGAGTGTTGGGAATACAATAGGGGACAAACACATTCCCCAGCTTTGTCAAGAAGTCTATAGCCTTGCATGAGAGTCAAGGAAATAAAATCATAAGGGCAATACAGTGTGTTAAGGGTCATGGTAGATGCATACAGAGTGGTAGAAGATGTCCAGAACAATGCCCAATGAAGTTTGGTGTTGTCCTTTTCCCTCTGTTCTAAAATGGCACGTGTTTCAGACATGAAATTTTATGTATGAAGAATCTTATGCCATGTAGAGGAAAATGGCACTTATATGGGATTCAGACTTTTAACTCAGACTCATTTCTGTGGTTTTACTCCCTTACCATTTCATGTGGCTAAGGTTTTCAAGGTATGAAACACCTTTTCAATATACAGTCATTTTGGGGGGTGGAGGGTACTCTGTGTGAAGTTAGTCTACTCCAAGGAATGGCTGCTTGAGCTGAAATTAGTTTTACTGATGTCCAGTTGATAGAAAGTCACATTTTTTTTTTAGGGGAAATTACATTTCACCTTTTTTATATAATTCTCACAGGCAAGTTTGCTTGCAGACATCAGCATCTTCAGCTCTACACCACTTTCATATTTAAATTGCGCACCCACTCACCTTCTGCAGAGTTGCCACTCAAACAGGCCACAAGCACAGGAAGTAAGTAGGAGACAGGTACAGACCGGTAGCTGGGGCTGAGCAAAATGGGGCAGACAATTCACTCTTCCCCTCCGCCCCACACTGACACCCACCAAATCTAAATCTTGCTTGGACCTCACCTGGGAACTTTAGATTCATATATCCAATGGCCTACGGGTTGCTTACATTATCTCATACCCAACAAATTGAAAGCAAAACTCCTGATTTCCACCCCAAATCTGCTCCACCTGCACGCAGCTTTCCCCATGGCAGCAAATGAAAGCTTTATCCTTCCAGATGCTCAGGCCAACAACCTGGCAGTCATCCTTGCCTTCTCTCTTATCTCAAGTTTACTCCTTTAGCAAATCTTGTTAGCTCTCCCTCCCATCCCCATCTGGGGCTGCCCAGAATCCACCTCTTCTTATCACCATTACCCTGGCCCATGCAGCTTTAGTACCTAGTGTGAAGGAACACCACTGCCCTTCCACACGCAAGTATCCTTCCACACACAAGTATTACTTGCCCCGTTCTTTTTTCCTTTTTAAAGATTTTATTTATTTAATTTTAGACAGAGGGGAAGGGAGAGAGGAAGAGAGGGACAGAAACATCAATGTGTGGTTGCCTCTCTACCTCCTACTGGGGACCTGGGCCGCAACCCAGGCATGTGCCCTGACTGGGAATCAAACCAGCGACCCTTTGGTTCACAGGCCGGCACTCAATCCACTGAGCTACACCAGCCAGGGCTACTTGACCTGTTCTTAAATGGCCAGACTCCAGGCAGTCCGCCACCTCTCTCTAGCTGTCATTGTCTGATGGACTTTCTGTATGTCCTCCCGCCCCTCTCCACTTCTGCCCCCAGGACACAGATTTCCCTTCCCACCCAGGGAAGAATAATAATTACTGCCAGTTTATGGGGACCCAGGCCCTTTACACATAGTATCACAAGTGAGGACCCTCTAGAGACAGCTTTCTTTCATGATCTCAGCTTTGGTATTTACTAGCTTTGGGACTTGGAACAAACGATTTAATGCCTCAGTTTTTCCATCTGTAATAATGAGAGTGATAGCACCTACTAATAAATTAATGCATATAAAAATTTAGATCAATGCCTGACACTTAATAAGTGCTCAGAAAATGGTAGTTATTATAAAATTTACATACATTATCTCATTTCAATTAAGCATAGCAGTTAAGAACCTAGGTTCATCTCTCAGTTTCACTATTTCTTAGCTGGGAAAGTTTGAGTAAAGGCCTGACCTCTCTATGCCTCCCTCGCCATATCTGAAATGTGGATGGTGCTGTAGTAAGTTGCATAAGGACTCAATAAATGCGAACTATTATTATTCAGTTCTGACAGCAGCCGCATGAGACCACAGAGCAAACACAAACTGAAGCTTGACCAATAGTGTGACTGTCCACAGCTGGGCAGTTACCTCTCTGTTTTCTCAGGGATCAGTAATAAGAGAGCTTGCCTTAGAATTATTGTACAGAGCACTAAGGACAATTAGCTATTATTACCCCCATTTTCACAGATGAGAAGGTTGAGGATCAAAGAGAGGTAAGGGTATAGGCTTCAAATCCCAGCTTGGCCATGAAATAGCTGTGTGATCTCGGGTGGCTGATTTAATCTCTCTGAAGTGTAATTTCCTTATTTTTAAATGGTGATTAAATGGGCAAGCCTGATGGGGTTGTTATAATGATGGTATAAGATCATGTAACTAAAATGCTTAGCATGGTGTTCTTATTACGATTGCCATTTTTATCTGCAGGGAAATGGAGACAGAGAAAGGTCAAGTGACTTTCCCAAGGGCATAGGAGAGGCAGTGGCCAATTCAAACTTCAACAGGTGTTCACCTGCCCCAGACCCCTACCCTCCTCACACCACACCATGCCTCCTCTCGGAAAGTGGAATGAAGGCCAATAGGGGCTATTCTGGCACCCAAAAACTGGGACACCTGGAAAAAGGTAGCTCATAGACCTCCCGCCTCAGACCCTGGAGCCCTGGGCAGAGACGGTGGCTTGCCAAGCTGGTGGCAGGCTGGCTAAGCACACACAGGGGCTGGGAGGACAGGAAAGGGAAAGTGATAGGGAAGGAGTGAACAACTTTATTTCCCCTCCTCCAGCATACCATTTGTAATCTTAGACATTTAGAGTCAAACAGTAATCACTAGTTTTATACGGACAAAGTTCGGGTTAGTTTATCCCTCTGCCCCCTTTCCCTTGTGCCCAAACTTGATTCATCCCAGGCAAGGTGAAGGGAGGGGGCAAATAAAACGTGAAAAATAAAAAGTAGCTGTGTTCCCTCACCAGGCTGTAAGTTCCAAGAGGGTGTGTTTACTTATCCTCATAGCCCAGTGTCCAGTGTACACTACCTACTGTATACCTGGTACACACCAGGGAGCTGATGAATATAACACAGTGTAGAAATCAGATCATATTGCTTAGCCTCCTCATATTTCCTATGCTCCCCCTCAAACACATGTCCTATTTCATATCTTTTGCCCCTATCTCCAGTTCTAGGGCTACCTAAAATGATTTCAAAGTAGGACTGGGTTCTGGAGAACCCTGGTCACACTTACCCCATCCTAACGTGCCTGTCCTGCTCCTCATTCCCAAGCCCTCCTTCCCCTGGCCGGTTTCTCCTAAGGTATCACTCCATCTTTCGCCTCACTGTCCCTCATTTTGACACAGAAAGAGCTTGGTGTTTAAAGGCAGAAGACCCAAACTGAGTACTGCTTCTACCCCTAGTAACGCCCTCTAAGCCTCAGTTTCCTTATCTGTAAAATGGGACTGAATCACACTACCCATCTCATGGATAATTGTGAGGATTCAATTGATGACATTCATGGGAGGCACTTAGAACAGGGCCTGGCACACAGCAAACATTATATAATTGGTACTGCTGCCATTATTTGTAATTGAAATAAGCATGCATAAAAATGTTTTTAATTATAAAGTGCTATAAAAATGGAAAAGATTATTATTATGACTTTATAGTGAGTAAATCTTGGGGAGTGGCAAATGATCTAATCTTGTATTCCTTAATAATGCAGAAAACCCTTAGAGAAGCAATTTTTTTCTGACTTTTTAATTGTCAGGTAGTACCTCCAAAAGAAGAAATAGTCCATCACACACACACGGCACATCACATGATATTATCTTGTCTGTTTCCGTGATTATGATCTGCCTATCCCCCAAACTGAAATGAAAACTCCATGAAAGAGGAAGTTCTATCTTTATTGTTTAGAATGTGGCACACAGTAGGTATTTCTGTGGGACCAGTGAACAAATGAAGGAAGTTCTACTGCAGATAGCAAAGTGCCAGGTGACAGAAACATCACACGAGCCCCTGGACTTCAATCCAAATGGAACCCTCCACGGAATCACTCCTCAGAAGGCACTGCTTGTCCCTCAATGTCGGCTGCCTTAGAGACCAAGATCAGGGTGGGAGGGGTAAGTGTCCATGAACAACCGAAGACCAGCCCTCTGCTTTTGGAACAAGGATGCAGAAAGAGCAGATGAAGCTAAAATCTCTGCAAAGAACTTCTTTTATTTGCCCAGGAGGCTTCCTGACTGCATTTGATTTCCCCTGCCCAGCAGCTGAGGCTATTTTGTGTAGGTTTTAAGCTTCCAATCATATCTGAACGATTCCAACGCTAAAGTGGAGGTTACTAGGCACCGTGGAGCTCCCTTGGCCTTGCCAGGTGAGAGTGCCCAGGGAGCATATATAGGGCCCATTATTATGACGATTTATTAATAATAATATTGTTATTAAATATTTATGAAGTACTCATGCTCTGCTTGATGGTGACCCTCCAACCTTTCCAGCAACGCCAGGTCCCTAACCCTGAGTCCCACCAACCCTCCTGGTGTATTGTGATCAGATAGAACTGTGACAGGTCGCCTTGGCCGCCTCAGCTGACCTTAACCGCCGGGAACCCAGGCGTCCGGGTTCTCCCGTGGGGCAAGAATCCGCTCCTGGTCGCCACGGGGTCTGTGTGCAGAATGTGCTCTACGGAGTGTACCCTACCTGGGCTCCAGGAGCAGAAACGGGGAGGGGCCAGGTGCAAGCTTCCTACGGGGTCCACCTGGAGGCCGCCCCCGCCCCTCCCGGGGTCTCCGCTAGTCCGAGGACGGGCTTGGGCGCGGCCCGGGGCTCTCTGGCCCCGAGCGGGCCACCGCGCGCTGTCCCACTCCCAGAGCTCCTGGCCGCCCGGCCCAGCAACCTGGAGCCCCGGCCCCGCAGCATTTTTTTTCTCTTTATCATAAATATATAAATTATGCTAATTACGGGCATTGCATATTAACCAAACCCGAAACCTCCCCTGCCCGGCCCCCTCCCCCTCCGTGCAAACCCCTCCCCGCCCCGGACCCCGCTACTTACCGGAGCCCGAGCCCGAGCCGCCTTCGCCCCGGGTGCCTGGTGGCTACCGATTAGAGATTCATCTCACAGCCCGGGCCGGGAGGCCGGGGCCCGGGGCGGCCGCCGCCTGTAGACAAAGAAGCCAGTACGGCTTGGCTCGGCTCCGCTCGGCCCGGGAACCGGTCGGGACCCGCCGCCGCCCCCGGGCCCCCAGCCGGGGATGGACGGAGCCGGAGGGGACTCCGCGGGCTGCGCTGGGCGGGGGCGGGACGGCAGGGAAGCGGGCCGGGGAAGCTGGGGCGGGGGGTGGTCAGGTATATATATTTTCCTTCTTTTTCCCCTTCCACGGCCCCCCCTTTTTCCCTCCCCCCTTTTTTCCCTCCTTCTGCTACTTGGATTTTTTTAGCTGCTGCGTCATGAGCATAATTTATGCAAAGAGCTTTGCCGCATGCTGCACCGCGCTCGCCAGCCGCCGGGGGCGGGCGGGGAAGGGAGGGGATCGCGGAGCCAGAAACCCGGGGTGGGGGCGGGGAGGGGACCCTCGGCCTCCGGCCCCGTCGGGAGGCCCCAGAGACTCTCCCCCGAGGCCGGAATGGAGGGCCGGCGGGGCAGGTCCTGCAGCCCCCTGCGAGGCACCGCTGGAGGCCGTTTCCTTTCGGAAGGTGCGAGAGTGGAGCGGGAGCGCGGGCGTGCGGACAGGGACCCTGAGCCACGGCTCCTCCAGCCTGGGATCGGGGCGGTGACGGCCGCCACTCCCGGCAGGCACCTTTCCCTCCCTGCGTTAGTCATCTGCCCCTCTCCGCGCTGAAAGTCAAGTTCGTGTCCTTTCCCAAGCCTCTGGCTGGGACGCCACTGCGAGAACGGAGAGGGAACTCGGACGTCGCTCCGCCCGCGTCTAGCCGGGAGCAGCTGTGCCCGGTCTTCATCTCGGGGCGGTGACCCGGGGCCGCAGGGCTCGCTGCCGCCCTAGAGGCGGCGGCGGGCCGTGCTGTCTGAAGACAGCTGGCCTGCGTTCTTGACCAAGACGACAAGGGAATGTAGAAAATAGACGAAAGTTCTGTGCAATGGAGAAAACACGATGTCCGCCTTGGGGTGGTGGTGGTGGTGGTGGTGGTGGGAAGGGTTTGGCTCGTCTGGAGGCTCTGGAAGGTAGGGGAGGGGACAGGGGTCAGAGGCAGAGTTCGGGACGGAGGGAAAGCAGCCTGGGGAGATAGTTGACACACGGGAGGCGGAGGGGTTGGGAGAACCCAGAGGAAGAGGAGGGAGGGGCGCAGAACCGCGGAGGATGAACTCTGCACCCCGGGCGAACGTGGACCCGAGTTGAGGCAGGCGTGCGCTGCCCCAAGCCACCCCCCTCGGGGGCCTGTGGTGAGGTGGGCACGCGTGAGCTAGAGGAAGTGGAGCCGCAGCGCTCCCCAGACAGCGCCGCCAGCGGCGGGTGGAGGAGCCCTGTGGGGGAGGGGCGGAGGGGCGCAGCGCCAGGTGACTCCAGACCGTCGCACCCTTCGCAGAAAGTTCCTTGCAGCTCGCTCACACCCGGGGGCCTCCTCACAGACGTTTGCCTCTTGAGGCCCTGCGCCGTCGTCATTCGCCCATCCCGCAGAGCTCCGGTTCCGTCAGCTTGCTGTTTCCACCTGGGGGTGGGGAGGCACCCTGGTGTCAGATTTATGAGAACCGATGAATTAGGAGGAGAATATTTAGGTTTTAGTTCCAGCTCTTTCACTAGCAGTCCAGGCAAGTCATTCACCTTCTTAATTACTTAAAAAGGAGGGTCCCTGACTGGTTTGGGCACCCTCTTGATGCTTCTCTCCCTCTTTTTCTCCCTCCCTCCGTCTCTCTCTAAAAATCCATAAATCTTTAAAAAAGAATAAAATGAGAATAATATCTGTAATTACTACTTCTCATGGTTGAGACTTTTTAAAAAAGATTTTGTTTGTTTGTTTGTTTGTTTATTTATAGAGAGGAGAAGGCCCTGGCTGGTGTGGCTCAGTGGATTGAGTGCCTGCCTACGAACCAAAGGGTTGCTGGTTGGATTCCCAATCGCTCTGGGTTGCAGGCCAGGGGCGCATGAGAGTCAACCACACATTGATGTTTCTCTCCCTCTCTTCCCCCATCTAAAATAAATAAATCTAGAAAGGAAGGTAGGAAGAGAGAGAGAGAAAGAGGGAGAGAAACATCCATCTGTAAGAGAAAACGTTGACCAGTTGCCTCTCCCATGCCCCCCAATGGGGGACCTAGCTGGCACCCCACCCAGGCATGTGCCCTGATCCTGAATAGAGCTGGCGTAGAACTGGCATCAAACCATTGACCCTTTGCTTTGCAGTACAACTTTCAACCAACTGAGCCAGGCCACCAGGCCAGTCAGGGTGGGGTAGAAGCTCCTTAGTTTAATCATGAGCCTATATGTGAGCTCCATACAATTGTTTCATTACTTGTACAATAATTGGAATCACTTTAATGGCCTAGTGAAACTAATACGTGTGGTAGTATAGCTCTTGGGGGTTTTGTTTGGTCTGTGGGCCCTGTGGTCCTCCCCCTCACACTGTAAATTCCTCGACAGCATGGGTTGTGACAACTCAGTTTTGTAAGTCTTGTGTTTCCTACCACTCTTTATGTGACCTGGGGTAGTACTGTCACCATGAAGACAGAAACTCTTAGGCTATGTGACTTGGTTTGTTGCTATGCGCAGATCCAATGCTGTGGATAACATGGATGTCAGGGATCATGTGAAGAAAGAGATGGATATGATCAAAGGGGTTCAGGTAGACATACATCAAAATGTTAATTGTGGTTTTCTTTTGGAAAAGGAAACCTTCAATTTATAGGGTATACATTTCTGTGTTGCTTGAATGTTACTTTTTTAATTTTTTGGGGGGTATGACATGCACACAGTAAAGCGCACAAATCTTAAATGTATATACCTTGATGACTCTATACATTGTATATGTCATCACCACCCACAATAACATACAAAGCATTTCCAACACCTGGGAAAGCTCCCTTGTGCCGCTTTAGAGCTGATAAACTCCCAGTGACCAATATTCCAGTTTCGATCACCTCCGATTGGTGTGCTGGTTCTTGAACTTCATGTAAATGGAGTCAGACAGCATGTTCTCTTTTGTGTCTGGTTTCTGTCATTCAACAGATGTTTCTCAGATTTATCCATGTTGTAGAGTCTAGCAGTATTGTTCTTTGTTATTGTTATATATATTTCATTGCATAATTATACTACAGTTTATTCATTCTACTATTGTTGGGCATTGGATTGTTCCTGTTTTTGTCTTTTATTAATAAAACTGCTGTGAACATTCCTTTACAAGTCTTTTGGTGAATATATGGACTTGTTTCTACTGGGTAAATACTGAGGAGTGGCACTGCTAGATTTGGGGTATGTGTTTAACTTTAGCTACTGCTAAATAATTTTCCAAAATGTTTGAACCAATTTATGTCCTTACTAGTAACGTATGAGAGTTCTAGTTGTTCTGTATCCTCACCAATATTTGCAATACAGTCTCTTTTTTGGGGGTGCAAGTTTGCAATATAATCTTTTTGGAATAGTGTATATTTTATAATCAGAAAAGCATCAACAATATAAATATTTCCAAGGGTGGATAGGGAGATGTCACTCACTAGTGGCTTCCTTCTGCTTCTCATGCCAAATAAAACTCTTCAGCAGAATCCTCAGCCAAGCACTTTTTTTCTTCACTCCCACTTCCCACGCCTTCTGAGCCTACATTCATTTAAAAAATACTTATTATTTTTTATCCACCATGGGCCAGATACCTGGGCTGGCTGCTAAGTGTCCAGTGGAATTTATAGTTTGCTGGGAAAACAGATATTAAACAAAAAATAAACACATAAATATATCATTATACATGATAATTAAGAACATAAGAAGGTGATTTAACACCCCGGGGGCAGGGATGACACTTCTAAAGAAGTCATACATACTGTGTGTAGGGCAAAGTTTGGAAGACAGAATAAGTAGGAAGCAAAAGGAACAGCAGAAAAGGCGATGAGGCAGGAAAGAACTTGGTGTTCAAGAACCAGAGGCTGGCACAATGTGGCTGGAACACAGCAAGTGACAGCACAGAATGAGGTTGGAAATATAGGCAGCGCCAGATCCAGAAGGCCTGGCTAGATATACCCCCTAATCTTTCTATTTAATTGGGTCCCTTCTTTCTTTACAAAGTCTATCAAGATTTATCTCCTCCAAGAAGCCTTCTTGAATAATACATTATTCTAATTAATATTATTATTTTAATTACATCATTGTTCCAATAACTTCATTGTATAATTTGTCATTCATAGGCCGTTCATTCTGTTTCCTGAGAATACTTTGCTTTACCCCACAGATGTGGGACAGAGCCTCCTGCTTCCTCTTTTGCTTGCTCTCCAAGCACCCAGCTTATCATAGTTGCTCTATTCATAATAAGAGTCTCCCTTGGCACATACTTTATTCCTAGAAAACTCTAGTAATGTAAGCAGATAATCTGTGGGGTCCTTATTTCCTTGACTGGAGAACTGATCCTGTTCCTAGTCTTCAAAAGTTGTGGAGCAACCAAATTTCCCCAGGTTCGTGCATATTTTTCCAAACACCTTCCTTACCTCCATAGTCAATCTTGCCCCTCCCCCTCTCAGTGGCCAGACTAAAGGCACCACCGCTGTTGCTAAGGGACTGAGGCTTGGGCAGCTGGGAGTGAGCTGAAGGATGATTCAGCAGGGAGTCAGGTTGGTCAGCACGAAAACAACCTCTCAGCTGTGAGAGCAACTCATTTCCCAGTGCTCCTCCAGCCAGTTTTTTTTTTAACCCCCCTGTGTCTTTGTTACTTGTGTGTTATGTCTGAAAGCATTTAGGATTAAAAGTAAAAATAAAAAAAATCCCTGGAGACTTAAATGTTATAATGTTATGACTTGTTGTGGTTGGACAATTTTATTAAAACAAGGAAGCTGTAGTCCATCTCAACTGGTCGCATCAAAGTCCTTGTGAGGAGAATGGGCCGTGAAGGAGGAGGTCCCAAGTGCTGTTAACCCAGGGATATTTTAAGATGAGAAGCCAGGGTTTTTGAGAACTTGGACGTGACAATGAGTGTGGCTGTGCATGCCCCATTTTTTACAGACCTCCCACCCTGAAATGCACATACAGTATTTTATTGTATTTACTTTAATTTTAGCAATGATGTAAAACTCTATTTCTGGGCTGTTGTCACTCTGACAGATCACCCTACCAGCTCAAAGGGTAAATATGGGTTTTCCCCCCATAATTTTTGTACAGTAACAAGGTGAGGAACATTTCAGCTCATAAATTATTTACCAAACCTCACAGGCATAATAGGCTGTGTGCATATTCATCAGGCTATCATCCATTATTCATAAGAAGTTCACTTCAACTGTTAGAAGAAAATGAGGTTGTTGATTGAAATGCTGAGGAAATGTGGGCTTTTGTCCTCCCCCCTCCTTTCTCCCATCTGAGTTGGTCTGGAAGTTTCCATCAAAAAATGATACTGTAGGGAAAAAAATTTATTCCTCACATGCAGATGTGTTGATTAGAGGGAAGGAAAGCTCGGAGTAGGAAATAAATTGGCAGAATCAACCACCATCCATTTAACTTGGCTAAAGGCCACACTGACTCCTGCTTCCACAAATATTGTGGCCAGGAAGTGGCCAAAGGGGGTCCCCTTGCTTGCAACAAAGGACAGCTTCAGCACGTATGATAGAGTTAATACTTACTTACATTAATTAAGATACAGGTTGCAGCCCCGACTGATGTGGCTCAGTGGGCTGGGCCGTCATCCAGCAAAGCAAAAGGTCATTGGTTGGGTTCTAGGTCAGGACATGTGCCTGGGTTGCTGGCCAGGTCCCTGGTTAGGGGTGTATTAGAGGCAACCTATCGATGTTTCTCTTCCTCTTTCTCCTACCCTTTCCCTCTCTCTAAAAACAAATAAATAAAATCTTTTTCTTTAAAGATACAGGTTGCATTCTATAGCCAAAGAAGTATTTAGATTTATCTCCTTATTTGACCTTCACAAGTCTGTGAGGTAGGAATAATTTTCAAGATGAGAAAACTAAGGCTCAGAGAGGTTGACTGACTTGTCTAAGGCTGAACAGCTGGTGAGAAACAGACCAGGACTAGAGCCTAAATTTTCTTCCACATTCCATGTTCTTTATATTCTGGATGATAATAAAACCCACCTTGCCCAAAGTAGAAGCATTTTGGAATGTTTTCCATTAACCACTGATTTCATTGTTTTCCCTTTTTTATATCTTTATTATTTCCACGAACTACAGAGGCAGTATAGGCTTGACAGCATCAAATAATACGAAGTTCTATAGAACAGAGAATACCAAGTGTCCCTGGTGCACAGACAGGCTGTTAAGTGCCACGTCTGCCAGCCTCCATCGCCACAGGGAGCAGTAGGAGACAACATGACCAGTCGGATCCAGAGATCTGGGTTAAGATCTGGTCATGGTCACACACTAGCTGTGTGACCTTGAGCAACTTAGCCTCTTTAAAGCGCATTTATAAAATGGGGACAACATGTCTCGGGTGTTTTGTGCTAAATAAGATACTATATGAAACCCAAGTGTCAGCATTTTCCTTACCTCCCTCTAGTTTGTATAGTTGGGGTAGAGGAACGGTTAACAAGGTTCCTCTCATGCCCGCACCCACGTCCTCTGCTTGACCGTCAGTGTCATCCTATCCTGGGCCACTCACTTGGCTGCTAGCCACAGCCGAGAGCTCCTGGTGTGGGTCCCCTGAATAAAACGCAACTGTATGCGCAGTGGGACACAGCTGTGAATTCTCCCTGACATGTGACTACACAAGGTTATACTTGATTGCGGTGTCAGAGGAAAACTAAAAAGAAATTCAGTGAATAAAGGAAAACATTACAATTTTGGATTTTGCCCTGGTCATTTAGCTACGTTGTTTGGAGCACTGTCCTGGACACCAAAAGGTTGCAGGTTCGATCCCTGGTCAAGGCACATATCTGGTTTGGGGATCAATCACATATAGTAGGCAACTGATCCATGTTTCTCTCTCACATGGATGTCTCTCTCTCTGTCCCTTCCTCTGTATCTAAAATCAATAAAAACATATCCTCAAGTGAGGGTTAAAAAAAAAACTTTGATTTTTAACTTTCTCTATAATCCAAGTGTAAAACAGCTAAGAAATTCAGTCTTTATTAAGGGGTCAGGTCCTTTCATGGATGAATCCCAGCCACTAACCTGGCTCCCAGCCCGGAGGTCCCCTTCCCTCCCTGGAAACTCCTCCTTCAAACCTCCGCCTCTTTCTGGGAAGCCCCAGGTCTTCCTCCCTCTGGTTTCTCAGCTATCCTCAGAAGTACATGTTACTAAATCTGACATATTCAGTCTGGAAGAGGTGAGAGTGTGGAGGGGAGGAACAGGGAAAAGGCGCCCAACTGCCCGTGTTCCAGTAAGCCTGGGCACACAGCCATCCAGCAGAATCATCTGGGGAAGGCTGACAGGCCAAGTCCAGACTCTTTCCAGTCTCCTGAGATGCAAATGAGGCTTCGGTCATCTGAGTGCCCTTTGGAAAGTAAGTGACCTTTGGAACACACACACACACACACACACACACACACACACTCACTCACCTCAAAGAATAAAATGACATCTCAATCCCCAAACCAGTGAATGTTGGTGTGTGTTAGTATCAATCCGCTACTTCGCATTTTAATAAGCACTTAATGATTCTGATGCAGTGATGCAGGTGGTTTGGGATTTCACATTGAGAAAAACTAATCAAACCTCAAAAGAAGAGACACTGCCCTAGGATGTCCTAGGCTGCCCAGCGACAGTGGAGTTAGCCCTGTACATTATTATTCAGAGTGGTGTTAGTGCCTCTCCTACAAAGGCTTGCCAGGAATAAGAAAGGAGGGTCCATTTCTGAGTCATATATCTTATAATCCTTGTTCCCTTCGTTACACAAAACCAGACAAAGCTTTAAAATACTGCTTCAAAGAGCCTGGTTAGATTCTCCCACAGATCTCCACCCTCCCTCTTTGGGGTGGGAAAGAGTTTGCTTTGTTTTTTCTAGTTGCATAAGTGAAGAGCACGACACATAGTAGGTGTTCAATAAAGGCACATTAAAAAGCTCCAACCAGTGTAATGAACTGGGAGCAGGGGGCTGAGCAGGAAGAGGCAGAGTTGTTCTCTGAGCCCTGTGGAGCAAGTGCAGCTTCCCCATCTCCTCTGCAGCACTTACCGCATCACGCTGTAGTTTCCCTTTCAACGTCTGTCTCGCCCACGCACGTTAAAGGAGTTCATTAGCCACCATCCTTGGCTTTTCCCTCTTCTTCATCCCAACACTATTTCTAAACATCTCTATGAGATATAACTGACATGCAATGAACTTGCACATTGAAAATGTGCAATTTTGTAAGTTTTGACATATGCACACACACCTGAAACCATCACAGTCAAGATTATAAACATATCCATCACCCCCAAGAGTTTCCCAGTATCCACCTCTCCCTCCAGCCCCTTCCCCTCCTTTACACAGGCAGCCGCTGATTTGTTCTTTATCACTGTAGATTACTCTGTATTTTCCAAAATTGTGTATAAATGAAATTGTGCAGTATGAACACTTTAAAAAATCCAGCCTCCCCCTCAGCATTGTCAAGGTTACTTGTGTCGTGTGGATCCACAGTCCACTCCTTCAGCTGCACGGTAATGCCGCAGTTTGCTTATCCATTGGCCTGCTCGTGGACATGCAACTTGTTTCCAGTTTGTGACTCTTACAAACAAAGCTGCTATAAACATCCACGTGTGAGTCTTTGTGTGCCACTCGAAACTAGTACACAGTAATATTGAGTGTAAACTGCAACCGAAAAATTTTAACAAGATTTCGTGTGCCCACATGCCTTCATTTCTCTTGGGTTAGCAGAGTGGAATGGCTGGATCACACAGTGGGTATAGGTTTAACTTTTAAAGACCCCGCCATACTGTTTTCAAAGTAGTTGTGCCATTTTCTCACTCTTACCAGCAGTGTATGAGAATTTCAGTAGCTCCACATCCTCACCAACACTTGAGATGGCCAGTCTTTTTCATATTCGGCATTTTAATAGGTGTGCCAACATTGTTTCAACCTTTTGAATTGGTTAGCACCCATATGGTTCAAAAGTTTTTAAAAATTAAAAGTATATAATGAAAAGCCTCACTTCCATCCCTGTCTCCCCACACCACCACTTTTATAGCTATGTTGTGTATTGTTCTAGAATTCTTTAATCAAATACTAATGAATACCCTTGGTTTTCCTGTTCTTCTACACAAAAGGCACCACGCTAAGCACACTGTTCTGAACCTTTTCTTATTTTTCATTTAAAAAATATTTTGGCCTTGGCTGGTGTGGCTCAGTTTGTTGGCTGTCATCCTGGAAACTGAAAAGTCACTGGTTCGATTCCCCATCAGGGCACATGCCTGGGTTGCGGGTTCTGTTCCAGGTCAGGGCGCATGCAGGAGGCAACCAGTTGATGTTTCTCTCTCACATCAATGATTCTCTCCCTCTTTTCTTCCCCCTTCCCTGCCTCTAGAATCAGTAAGAGAAAAAAAATATTTTGGAGCGCTTTCTCATTCTTTGTTACAGCCACACAGTATTGTGCAGATGTACTAAAATTTATGCTCCCAATTCTCTATTGATGAACATATGGGTTACTTCTAATCTTTTCCTTTTATGAACAACGCTGCAGTGAACAGACTTATACAGTGTTTCTCATGAGTGCAAATTTATCTGTAGGAGTCATCCCTAGAAGTGGGAATGGTAATTTTTAATTTTGATGCTATTGACAAATGAACCCTATAGGAATTATACCAATTTATACCCTCATAATCAATAAATTAGTGTTTGCTTCTCCACAGCCCCACACATAGAGTAAAATTAGCAAATGTTTGGAGTTCTGCCAATCTGAAAGTTTTATCTGTGTAGCTATTTTTTTAAAGAAGATTTTATTTATTTATTTATTTACAGAGAGGGAGGGAGGGAGAAAGAGAAGGAGAGAAACACCAAACGGTTGCTGCAAGTCCCCAACCCAGGACCTGGCCCCCAACCCAGGTCATGACCCGCAACCCAGGCATGTGCTCTGACTGGGAATTGAACTGGCGACCCTTTGGTTCACAGGCCTGTGCTCAATCCACTGAGCTACACCAGCCAGGGCTGAACTGTTTTTATATCCTCCTTGTCTGTAAGCTCTCTCACCTCTAGGCCTTTGCATAAGCTGTTCCCTCTTTGAGGAACGCTCTTCACTTGCTTATCTTCCACTCACCCTTCGGATTTCATCGCAGACATCACTGCCAGCAGAAGCCTTCCCTGACCACAGCAGAGGAGACTAGGTGTTTTCATAACACCCCATACCGCCCTAGTATTAGCACTAAGCACGCTATGATTATCTGTTTACTCTTCTGTTGTTCCTACCGGGTAGACTAAGTTCCATGAGGGGAGGAATTAAACTTGCTTCTCCACTATTGTTTCCCTAATGCCTGTCACATAGCCTGGCACATAATAGGTGCTCAATAAATAGTTGTTGAATTGATTCAGGAAAGGATGTTTGGTAAATGACTAAACGAACATCTCACCTCATTGGGAGACCCAGGAGAGTGAAGAGAACAGAAAGGCTCCTGATTCCTATCCCAAAAAGTGGGCTAGTTGCTAATTAATACCACCTGCCAGAGAAAGCAGTGAGTTGCAACCCCTTCCATTTCTGTTGTTAATCCCAGGTCCTGGGGGAATAAGCAAACTATCTAACATCTTGTAGAGGAGGTACTGACCAATCTGAGGGCAGCTTGCCTTAGCTAGGTCCTAAAGAATTGCTGGGTGTTAGGAGTTAATTAACCCTTTAGTCACTGAACCATGGAGAGATCCTGAGGGAGTGGGGGATTCCAGTGGAGGGTCAGAGCAGAGGGGCAGATACCTGGGGAGAGGTTTTGGGTCAATGGCTTTTTACCATCCAGTATAAGTATTTGAATATTTAATGCCTGACAGGGCCTGAGTAGAAGTTACAATTTCATTATCAGCTCTGCCCCACTTCCCCTCGACCTTCCCAGGCTCCCTTTGCTCTTTCCTCCCTCAGAGAGAGTCTAGGTTTAGAGCTGGAGGTGACACAGGATTGTGCGATCTTGGGGGCAGATGATGAAATGGAGACCCTTGGGAGGCAACTGATTAAAACACCATAAAGAGATTAAACAATGTAAACCGATTTTTCAAAAAAAAATGCTTGTAAAGTCAAGCAAATCTGAGTTTGAATACTGGCTGTGCAGCTGTGTGATTTAGTTCAGCTCCTTAACCTCTCTGAAACACAGTTCCCTTACCTGCACCTTTCCTCAGAGTCTGCTAGGGACATTAAATAAAAATATCTGTAAGGTCACTGGCACAGTATCAGATCCATACATAGAAGGGAATACAGGGGAACTGAATCAATGAGAACCAAAGTCAGTTAGCTGGTGACAGAGTGGGATCAGAGGTAGGACCAATCTCCCATACTCTCATTGACATGGGCTGCGAGAGTCAGTGCAGTTCCAGGGTCCCTACCTGAGGGATCAGGAGGACAAGTGATGGAAATTCCTTTCTCAGTTTCACTCCTTCACATTCCAAGGCCCTAAGCACAGGGTAAGGGTGGGGAGAGATCAGTGACCTCTCTCTCCATTTTCAGGCTTTACCCTGAAATTAGCTTAAGATCTGATTTGGAAAAGTTAGGATACAGGGAAAAAGATTTACCTGATCTGATCTCCAAAGATTTATTCACTCATTTATTCACCAATTGCTGATTGCAAAGGCCCTGGGGATAGAAGTCCAAACAAACAAACAAATAAACAAACAAACAACAAAACCCCAAAACAGAACTTTCCCAAACTATGGGTCCTGACTTGTTAGTGAGATGTGGAATCACAACCAGAATTGAAAAAGAAAGAAAGAAATAGGAGAGAACAGAAAATACTACAGTGCATTCATTGTATATAGAAGGATAAGTACTAGTTTATACAAGTTTGTTTCAGTTACATATGTTTATAAATGTGTATATGCTGGGTAATGATTTAGAGTGAATTACTGTGGATTCTGCTGAAAAATTTTTACAAGCTCCTACCCTAGCAGGTAAGCTTCAGGAGAGCAATGGCTTTATTTTCTTTTAGGACAGTGCCTGGTGTTGGTAAGTAATCTACAAATAAATGTTGAATGAATGAATGTCTAACCCTGTGCCTGCCTTCAAGAAGAATAGAGTCGAACTTCCCGTCAAGATGGAGGTGTAGGTAAACACACTTCATCTCATCACACAACCACAGAAAGAATTACAACTAGACCTCAAAATGAATAACAGCCAGAACCACCAGAAAATCGAGTTGTATGGAAGTCCAACAACCAAAGATCTAAAGAAGCTACATTCATCTAGATGGTGTCTTTTCTACAATAGGCCACACTACTAAGAGAAGACAGGAAGTCACAGCAGCTCTACCTAATACACAGAAACAAATACAGACTGCCAAATTGAGAGACACAGAAATATGGCTCAAATGAAAAAACAGAATAGAACCCCAGAAACAGAACTGAATGAAACAAAGATAACCAACCTATCAGAGGCAGAGTTCAAAACACTGGTGATCAGCATGCTCAAAGAACTCGCTGAGTGCAGCAACAAAATAAAAAAGACCCAGGAAGAAATGAAGGTTACAGTAAGTGAAATAAAAAAAAATCTACAGGGAACCTACAGTGGAGGGGGTGAAGCTGGAATTCAAATTAACAATTTGGAACATGAGGAAGAAATAAGCCTTCAACCAAAATAGCAATAAGAAAAAATAACTAAAAAAATTGAGGAGAGTATAAGAAACCTCTGGAACATCTCCAAATGCACTAACATCCAAATCATAGGGATGTCAGAAGAGGAAGAGCAAGAAATCAAAAATTTATTTGAAAAAATAATGAAAGAAAACTTCCCTAATTTGGTGAAGGACATAGACATAAAAGTCCAGGAAGCAAAGAGAGTCCCAAACAAGTTGGACTGAAAGAGGACCATACCAAGACACATCATAATTAAAATGCCAAAGGTTAAAGAGAGCATGTTAAAAGCAGCAAGAGAAAATTAGAGAGTTACCTACAAAGGTGTTCCTATAAGACTGTCAGTTGATTTCTCAAAAGGAAGTTTGCAGGCAAGAAAGGGCTGGCAAGAAGTATTCAAAGTGATGAAAAGCAGGGACCTACAACCAAGATTACTCTATCCAGCAAAACTATCATTTAGAAATGAAAGGCAGATAAAGTATTTCCCAGACAAGGTAATCATCATCACCGAGCCATTATTACATGAAATGTTGAAGGGACTTATCTAAGAAAAAGAAAAAGATCGAAACTATGAACTTAAAATGGCAACAAATTCACAACAGTCAACAACTGAATCTAAAAAAAAAAAAACAAAAAAAAAAAACCCACCCCAAAACAAAACAAAAAACTAAGCAACAGTAGAACAGGAACAGAATCACAGAAATAGAGATCACACAGAGGGTTATCAGCTGGGAGGTGAAGGGGGAGAATGAAGGAAAAGGTGCAGGCATTAAGAAGCATAAATGGTAGGTACAAAATAATCAGAGGGAGGTTAAGAACAGTAGAGGAAATGGAAAAGCCAAATAACTTATATGTATGACCCATGGACATGAACTAAGGGGAAGGGAGGTTTGCTGGAGGGATTGGGGTTATCAGGCAGAGGAGGACAAAGGGGGAAAAATTGGGATGACTGTAATAGCATAATAAGTAAAATATTTTAAAAAAGAAGAACAGCCCTTCCTGGTATAGCTCAGTGGATTGAGCATGGGCCTGAGAACCAAAGGGTTGCTGGTTCTATTCCCAATCAGAGGACATGCCATGGTTGTGGGCCAGGTCCACAAGAGGCAACCACACACTCATATTTCTCTCCCTCTCTTTCTCCTTCCCTTCCCCTCTCTCTAAAAATAAATAAATAAAATATTTTAAAAAAGAAATTAAAAAATAAAAAAGAACAGAGTCCGAAATACAGGAAAAGGTAAATATCAGAGGCTGTAAAATACAAGTATTAGCCTGAACCAAATTAATAATGCAAATATACTGAAAAGAGAAAAAATACCTAAAAGACGTTAAAAAACAAAAACTCTTGGAAATTGGACTTTTAGAATATTTTAGTCATGATAGGCAGTATGGTGTGTAAGAAAAACAAACCAACCCCGGAGCAAAACAAAAACACCAGGTTGGGAGCTTGGGCGTCAGGACACAAGACCTGCTTTTGAAACCAGTTCACCGTGTGACTTAGGATGATCTCGTTCCTTATTTCTCCTATTTGAAAAACAGGACTGCTCAGACAAGACTTGCCTGACGGCTGTTGTGAAAACCCCTTGAAACCATGCATTTTAAGGGTGCTCATACAAGACTGGAGACAAAAGTGAGAGTTGAAGTCAGTAGGGGTCTTTTTAGTGGTTTAATTACTTAATTAATCAACAAATATTTATCAGGTTTCTAAAGTTTACTGAGGGCTTTTCTTCCCAAAGCCTTCCCTTTTCCGATCCTTTTCTAACACTATTATCATATACAATATAGAAGGTAAACTCCATCAGAAAATAGTGTTGAGCTGTCTTGTTCTGCTTTCTCTCTGTATTTGCGCATAGCAAGCTCTCAGTAGCTATTTTTTTTTTAACAAACTTGTCCATTTTATTTTATTATTATTATTTTTTTTTAGATTTTTTTTCCTTTTTTAGATTTTTATTTATTTATCCTTAGAGGGGAAGGGAAGGAGAGAGGGAGATAAACATCAATGTGTGGTTGCCTCTTGTATGTCCCCTGACGGGAACTGGCCTGGCAACCCAGGCATGTGCCCTGACTGGGAATCGAACCGCGATCTTTCGGTTCGCAGGCCCGCGCTCAATCCACTGAGCTACACCAGCCAGGGCCTCAGTAGCTATTTTAAAATGAAGGATGGAAGGAAAAAACTTATTTGCTGCCCTAAAGGATACCATCTTTGCCCTAAAGGGCAATTAAGTTAGAGGCAAAATGATACAAAGAGAAACTATACACAAGGCACTGTACAGGTCACGTGTAAGGAGCGCCAAAGGAAGGGCAGGGCCACAGGCACTCCTTGGGTACCACGAGCGTGCCACTTCTAGTGCTAGCTCGTGTGGGGCACACAGCACAGTGCGCCCTTGGTTTTGGTGAGGAAGACAAGCAACACAAATAAATACTGACAGCCTGCGTGTGGAACAGACAAGCCAGAGAAGATTTGAGTGGTGGTCTAATTCAGAAAAGGATAGATGTGAGCTGAACTGGCAAATATTTACGGAGCTGAGGCTTAAGCTGGGTTTCGTAGCAATGAGGGACAGATCAAGGTTTAAGGACCACATTCCAGGTAGTTAGATAAATCATTGAAATCTACGCCCCTCGTGGAAAGGCTGTCAAGGTAAGGTGACCTTGAGCTGATGCGTGTAGGTGGAAAAGATTCGGGGGAATAGTTTAATGGTTCTGCTTCAGAGCGTCCCAGAGAAAAGGTCCAGTTCTCAACAATACCTGTATGCGTACTTATTTGGTTTTCCGCTAGTCGAAGGACAGGGGTGGGGGTTACAGGGCAACACCGAGCGGGTGGAGCCAAGGCGAGTGGGCGGAATCACGCGGGCCCTCCCTTTAGCTACTGGAGGCCTGGCAAAGGGGCGGGGTTTCCGGCGGCAGCGGCATTTGGGCGTGGGGTGACGCTAGAGGACAAATCGGCACGTGACACGGAAGTGACTACGAACAGGAAGAGGACGAAAAAAATAACCGTCCGCGACGCCGAGCCGAACCGGACCCGCAGCCACCATGAACAGCAAAGGCAAGGACAGGGATGGGCTGAGGCCGACGGGGGGAAGTAGTGCTGCCCGGAGCGAGCGGGCCTGGAGCCCAGGGATCCCTAACGCCAAGCTTGGGGCAAGCTTCGCCGTCCTACTTGGCCGGCTGCAGCCCCAGGGGCTGCGCCGGACGCCTTCGTCACCCCCAAATTACGGCTGCTCGCTCCCTCCCGGCCCTTTCCCCCTTCAACTCTGTGGCGCAGTTTGGCGCTGTGGGCTTGGGCGGGGAGGGGGGGGTTGCAGTGGGGGGAGGTTTGTTATGATGGGCATCTGCAGAAGCAAATAGGAAGCTGGAGCAAGGATTTGGGTAGGCCAATGGAGAGCCGGCAGAGGCGGGGCTCCGCGCTCCGTAACCTTAAGCAAGCCCCGGGCTTAACTAGTAAGGTGCGGGTGCTGGTGGGCGGGCCAGGGCCTGAAGGGTCACGTTCCCCTTCCTTCGCTGGCCGCAGAACACGTTCTGCCTTTTACAGTCAAGACTTGACCCTTCACCCTCTGTGCGGTTGCAGAACTCACTTCCACCGTTCACTCATTCTTTTAATTCGAAGTCGACCTTGGGTGGACATCTTTGAGACAGCCACCGTTACTCACGAGGGCTTGGCTGGTTACAGCCAGGCTTGTGGAGACTATACAGAGCAGAGGCAGGGTGCACCCATGAAACATGGGCTCGAACTTGTGCATTCTGGAAGGAACTTGGGCCCAGCAAGACTTTCCACTTTCACCAATGTACTAGTGGGAAGAGCGACTTTGGTGTCCAGTTGGAATCTAGCATTTTCAGCGATAAGGGCACAGTGAGAATGCTTATTTTCTTGGCTCCTCCAGGGCAGTCTGTTTCCCTTCTGCTTACTCCCTCTAAGTTAACTATCCAATATGCTCTCCTCCATTTTGGTGGCTCTGTATGGTAGGCAGCATGCATTTATTCTTGTCTTCCAGGTCAATATCCAACACAGCCAACCTACCCTGTGCAGCCTCCTGGGAATCCAGTGTACCCTCAGACCTTGCATCTTCCTCAGGCTCCACCCTATACTGATGCTCCACCTGCCTACTCAGAGGTGCTTCCAGTTTACTAGACTTGAACTTGTTGAGAATAAGTTGGATCGCATTTTCAGTCCTTAGCTAAGTCTGACTAGATAGATTCATGAATTGAAGAAAGTACTCACATGAATAATTTAAAACAGTATATAGTTCCTCAATTTCTGTTGGGTTCAGAATGCACTGTCTGACAATTTTTACATTATTTGGCACAGGCTGAGGTTAAAATGAATTTGTATTCCTTGAGTCTGACGTAAGCTGTAGCAGGAAGGGATTTAGGACAATATTGAACAGTAGGGGAAAGGCAACTTATATAATTCATAGATTGTAATCTGCACAGAGAGATTTAAGAATGACTCATTAAAGAGGAAACAGGAATGAAGTCTAAAATAGAAATGTCATCAAGTAACATTTTGCCTCTCCTGCCTTTTCTAGCTCTATCGTCCGAGCTTTGTGCACCCAGGGGCTGCCACAGTCCCCACCATGTCAGCTGCGTTTCCAGGCGCCTCACTGTATCTCCCCATGGCCCAGTCCGTGGCTGTTGGACCTTTAGGTTCCACAATCCCTATGGCTTATTATCCAGTTGGCCCCATTTATCCGCCTGGTTCCACAGTGCTGGTGGAAGGAGGGTATGATCCAGGTGCCAGGTTTGGAGCTGGGGCTACTGCTGGCAACATTCCTGTGAGTATGACTTTGTCAGAAAAAAACTGAGCCCTTGCACCTTTAAACTTTCTGAAATGACTATATATTCATCCTTTCACCATCCTTGGATAATAGTTGCTGATTTTAGTGCAACCAATGGCATCCACTAGTCAGGCAGAAAGCAGCTGAGAGGGCATGTGAACTGTGGCAGGATAGTAGCATCTGGAACCTTCACTAGGGTCTGAGTTAACCAGATTCCTTTGTTTTCCTGTCCTCGGTGTCTTGCCTGCTGCTTTTTCAATTCACTTTGGTACAGAGCATTGGTCTGGTAACATTCATTCCATAGCATTGACTTAATATTTGCCATTAGCATGCATTGTATTAGGAGCTATGATGATTAAAAAGTAAGATGCATAATCTCTTTTAAGTAGTATTTAGGAAGATACTAGGAATTTTATGTCTCCTGCTTAGTTTCCCTGTGCATGGAGTTTAGAGCCCAAACAGTCCTTGCTGAGCTTTAAGGCCTGTCTGGTTACCATCTGTCAGAGATGAAGCGGGAACGGTGTAGCTAGGTAGACCCCTTTGGTTATCCCATAGTCATCCGAATACTACTGAGGGACCCTGTGGTATAGGGCTGTGGACCTGGCACTTGATCCGTTTTTGGAATGCGGGCTGGAAATCACTGAAGATGCCAATGGGTCTAGACTACCCAAATTCAGAAGGTATCTATAGGCTTTATCTTGGAACTGGAACCCTTTGAATAAGTGGTGTTCCCTTTTCTCTTTGTATCTCTGGGTTCATAGATCTGCTTTAGAACCCAGATTGCTGGCAGACTGTCTCCTAAAGATGCTGCTGGTCAGCACATTGCCATCTTCCTTACAGAGAGCCTCTGTTTGTACAGGGGACCTTCCTTACAAGGTCCTCTGTTTCACCTGAATCTGCTTCCCTCTAATCAGCTGCTTTGTGCCCAATCAATCTTGTCTTTTCCTTTTAGCCTCCACCCCCGGGATGTCCTCCGAATGCTGCTCAGCTTGCAGTCATGCAGGGAGCCAATGTCCTCATAACTCAGCGGAAGGGGAACTTCTTCATGGGTGGCACAGATGGTGGCTATACCATCTGGTGAAGAACCAAGGCCACTTCTGTGCCGGGAAAGACATCACATACCTTCAGCACTTCTCACAATGTAACTGCTTTAGTCATATTAACCTGAAGTTGCAGTTTAAGACACATGTTGTTGGGGTGTCTTTCTGGTGCCCACACTTTCAGGCACTTTTCAAACTTAATAAGGAACCATGTAATGGTAGCAGTACCTCCCGAAAGCATTTTGAGGTAGGGGAGGTATCCATTCATAAAATGAATGTGGGTGAAGCAGCCCTAAGGATCTTCCTTTAATTCCTCTGGAGTAATACTGTACCATACTGGTCTTTGCTTTTAGTAATAAAACATCAAATTAGGTTTGGAGGGAACTTTGATCTTCCTAAGAATTAAAGTTGCCAAATTATTCTGATTGGTCTTTAATCTTTAAGTCTTTGATTTATATTACTTGTTATAAATGCATTAGTTGTCTGCCTTTTGTTTTCCATCCTTTGTCCCACATCCCACCCTCAGCCTGTCTTCCATTCCCTCCCACCATCTCCATTGAATCAATGGTGCAGGACAGAAAGCCAGTCAGACTAATTTCCTTCTCTCCTTGCACTTCTCCCCACTGGTCATCTTTTAACTAGTCTTTCGCAAGGATCCTCTGAAACCCCCTCTGTGCCCAAGCACAGACCCCATTACTTCTGCTTATGCATCTCCTCAGGCAAAAGACAAGGGTACCTTTGGACCCTCCTCCTAGGTTGTCTCTTCATACATGAACCAAATCCAAATTTGCTTTGGTGCCAGAAAAACTGAGCTTGTTTGAACAACACATAGTAACACAAACTGTAGTTAACAACAGTTTGTTTACACTGTGTGCGTGGGCAGGGGGCAATGAGGAGGATACATTTCACAAGCCTGATGACTTTAGAGCCAAAATTAAGGGGAGTTTTCAGATCAAAGATTGGTCACTATTTATTGTCCGAGTGTCCAATGTAGCCAGCCACTCACAGCTCCCAGGAATTCCTCAGCTGGGTTAATGGGGTCCTATTGTGAACGCCTCACTGCAAAATGACTCGAGTCCAGTGAAATCTCATTAGGGTTAAGACTTATTTCAGGGATCCTTAATATTTTAATTTTTCAGCAATTGGAGTTTATTTTATTTTATAATTTCAGTTCATCTAAATTGTGTTCCGTACATGTGATGTTTGACTGTACCATTGACTGTTATGGAAGTTCAGCGTTGTATGTCTCTCTCTACACTGTGGTGCACTTAACTTGTGGATTTTTTTATACTAAAAATGTAGAATAAAGACTATTTTGAAGATTTGAATAAAGTGATGAAGTTGCATTACACCTCACTTCAAGGATTCTTTAATCAGCTTGTTTTCAGATTTATTGTTTATATCTTTTATATCTCACCAAGAATTCAGATTGGTGGTGCTGCCATTTTAAAAAAAATGAAGCCTTTGAAATAAATGCAGGAGACAAGGCTAAGACTGGATCATTGTTAGTTCCACCCAAGATATTTAACTTTTCTTTCCTTCAGTTCCTAAGCTCTTTCAGATTTTTAAAAATTTATTTTTAAAAATTGAGTTTAGGGGGAGAGAAAGAGAAACATTGATTTGTTGTCCCACTTATTTATACATTCGTTGGTTGATCCTTGTATGTGCCCTGATGCGGTATCAAACCTACAGCCTTGGTGTATTGGGATGACTCTAACCAACTGTGCTACCTGGCCAGGGCAGATTCTTAAAAGTCTATTATGCCAGAGGAATTCAGAATATATACTTAGAAATAAGGGCATGAGCCCTGGCCAGGTGGCTCGGTTGGAGCATTGCCTTGTACACCAAAGGCTGAGGCTTCAATTCCTGGTTACAACACATACCTAGATTGTGGGTTTGTTTTCCATTTGGGGCACACATGGGAGGTAACCAACCTACATGTCTCTCTCAGCGTCAATGTTTCTCTGACTTTGAAATTAATTAAAAAAAAAAAAAAAAAAAAACTGATTCTCCTAACTTGCCCTAAAGTTTGACTTGAAGAAAATGTTTTTAGTATAATAGTTCATGTGAGTTCAGGATGACCTTCAGTTCCTTCAAAATTCCATGTGAAGAAATACTGAAAACTGGAAGCTAGCTTGCCAGATTGATTTCCTGAACTCTTGAAGTTTTACTTCGGGTGGGCTTGGGGAGCTGATGATTTCTACCAAAACAATTGCACCTTTTAAACATATCTCATTTTGAGATATAAGTTAAATCCAAGAAGCTTCTCGGCTCGATTCAAGGACATTGGTGGGAAAAGTGGTGAGAAGATTGCTCCTGGTTCCCTCTGTGCATACAGAGGATAGATTCTGGGAAACTGCTTCTTGCCAGGGTGGAGAGGAAATCAATCCATCTCCCAGGGTATGTTTGTGATGACACCCCTCTGGGACCAGCTTCCCAGGACCAGCTTCGTTTCAACTTCTAAAATTTCCCTAGGATTCTTGCTTGGATGAGAATGTGCAAAGGAGTTAAATAAGGGGAAAAAAAAACAAGTTTAAGCAGGAATAAGTCAAAATGAAAAGGTGGTTATATCTTAAGAGAATCTGATTTCTGAGTCAATGAAAAATTTTAATTCTGATAAAAATAGCATTAAGTACGACGTTAGGGAATACCGAAAGGACGGGCTCAGATGAAGGGATACTGCACGTTGACCAGGAGGTAAGTTCTCTATATAGTCTTCTGTCCCTCCTGGCCTGGCCTCTCCCTGTGGCATGCAGCCTCTGGGAAGGAGTATGGATGCTATCTCCACTTGGGCTATCACTAGGTGACCAGGCAGGGGACAGAGGAGCAGCCAGTGACCCTAACGCTCTTCTCTTTGACCTGTGGAAAAAACTGAAGATGACTGAGCACATACTCAAATGTTGCCTGGTATGGCTCCACCTTGTCCATCAGTCACAAACACTGCAGTGTTACAAAGGCCTGGCTAAAGATATAAGTAGCTTTCTCCATGTCCCTGGTTCCTGGTGTCAGTGATGCTGGATTCGGGTCTCCTGGAAGGAGCTCAGGTTTGCCCATATCAATCAATGCTTGTCACTGGTTTCAGATAAGTTTCACCTAATAAATAGTGTGTTAGCACTGGAGCCTGGATAAGCTCCTCGGGGCCTGGGAATCACTAGATGAAATATTCCTCCTTCTCCCTGCCCTTGGCTGAGTCACTCTCCATCTGAAGGATGGTGCTGGGCTCTCCTTCTGCAGGTTCGTAGGTGACGTAGCTGCCTTTGTTCTTGTACAGGTAAAAGAAGATCAAGATCACGACTGAGAGCAGGGTGAGGAAGACCACGGTGATAACAACTTGGAAAGGAGAGGGAAAATGTAGAGATGTTTCAGGATTGAGTATGTCTCAGTTATTCACACGGTCCCCTGAGTTGGACAATTCCCTCACTTTTCATAAGGATCCTTCTGGTTTAGTTAACTAGTGTCCACCTCCAAATCCATATTCCCCAACCAAGCCCAACTCCCGTGGGACACAATCCCTGAGGTCTGGGGGCTCAAGCTAAGGACCACAAGGCTTTTGATTTCTCATGAAACTGAACTCTCTGTCAACCAGTTTCTGATGAGTATAATAGAAACAGGAAGGAGGCAAACAGGAAATAGCTTATCCCAACAGGAAGGGTTGTTTAAATCCAGAGCCTCCTGTTGGGGGTTCTCTGCTCCCTCCCATCCTCTTCCTCACCCACTGGACAAACCACACACATCCTCCTCCCGATCCACATTCTGGAGTGTTGAGCGCAGATGCATCTATATATCTGTTTGTGGCCACCTCCCAACCTCTCCCAACCTATCATTTACTGGCAGCGCCCCTCACAGAAGCCTCGAAGAGTCTCTCAGAGCTGTGTGTGTGTGTGTAAGACAACCTATGCGCCAAAATGAGTCCATTCGTGGATTTGGTCTCTCATTTGTAGTGCTTTCCTATATAGGGAAATCCTAGTTCATCATACTGGGGTCCTGGCTGCCTGGAACGAGAAGGCCCCTGAACTCAGAGGTCCGTTGGTTTTGGCTTAGAGCCTCTGTTACCTGCAATGAGTGCTGTGCTGGCTTCCGCATCTGGGGGCAGAGTCTCCGTGACCCGCTGAATCGGGGTGGTCAGTTCTGGAAAATAAAGAAAAGTACAAAAGGAAATGGGTGAATTTTTTGTTCTAAAATATATGTTTGTCCTTCAAATTTCATCACCCCACCTTCTTCCCTATTCAAAAATTTATCATTCAGCTTCTATAGTAAATCCACACAGAACACCTGGGGAATGGATTTAAAAAATAACCCACCACCCACAGACAGTGCACATTTTCATGGACTTCCCTCTGCCCAGTGCAGTAGTTAAGGGCTTTAGTGTCTGACCGACAGGGTGCAAATCTGAGCTGCGGTTTCCTGGCTGTAGAGACTTGGGAAAATGACCTAACCCCTCTGTGCCTCAGCGTCCTCATCTGCCAAATGGAGATAACAGTGCCTACCTTACAGGGCTGTTGTGACATATAGTAACTCAATGAGGCAAAGCCATTATTAGAAATGCATATCTTTGCATAAATGAAATCAAACAATGAGTGCGTATGTATTTACGTTATATAGTATATGCTTTTCTTCATGTTCTTACAAACTCTCTGTAAACATTATTTTTTAAAAAAGATTTTATTTCCTTGTTTTTAGAGAGGGGCAGGGAGGGAGAAAGAGGGAGAGAAACATCAATTAGTTGCATCTTGCACATCCCAGGCACGTGCCTTGGCCAGGAATCAAACCAGCAAGGACTGTGAACACTTTTTTTAAGATTTGATTTATTTATTTTTAGAGAGAGGATAAGGGAAGGAGAAATAGAGGGAAAGAAACATCAGTGTGTGGTCCTGTACATCCCCACTGGGGACCTGGCCCGCAACCCAGGCATGTGCCCTGACTGGGAATCAAACCAGCGACCCTCTGGTTCACAGGTCAGTACTCAATCCACTGAGCCACACCAACCAGGGCTGAACATTATTTTTAAATAATGAGATAAGGCTCCTCCCTTATTAAAAACCTCTGTCTACATTCACTAGAGTAGGCCCTGCAATTTGAAAGGTTCTGAAATAAGGCCTCTCCTATCTTAAAAGAGACCCTGCACTCCATCCTGCTCTTGGTCTATCTATCCCTCAGAGCTGAAGGTCCTTCCCCTTAAGTATCACCCGGGGTGGGAACACTACAGAACTAGTTGTCTCTAGAAGTCCCTGCCCAGATGTTTACATGGGAAGTCAGGAAGCCCTTCAGTTCTCCCCTAGTTAGCATTTTAGTATAAAAGTTTGACAAGGGAACAATTAACATTACTACAGGACAGAGGCACCCTGGGGAAAACAGGGTGGCTGATTCTGGAATGACCTATAGGAGGCATCTCAATATTCATTTAATAGATGATAATACCAGCACTCATTAACTGCCTACTGTTTGCCAGGTATTGTGCTGGACATGATGGGGATCGAATGGTGAGCAAAACAGACAGGGCCTGCCTTCACAGGGCGTACCGTCCACCACACTGTGGTAATGGCTATGAACTTCGATACATGCAGCAAAAGGAATGTCCAGGTGCTTAGCATGTGGCAGAGGGGCCTGATCCAATCTTCCAGCAGGGACAGGAGTCGATAGGAGGGACAGGAGTGGGAGGTGGGGCACATTTTATGCAGAGAGAGGGGCCAGGGTCAAGCTCTGAGACAGGAGGACTTAAAGGCCAGTGTGGCTGGAGCATAGGGCATGAGTGCAATTCTTGTCCAGTACTCGACACCCTCAGGTTTCCAGCCAGAGCAAGTGAAATCAAGTGACCAGCTGTGGTCTGGCGAGCCTGGGAGCAGTGCTACGAGGGGCAATGGTGTTGAGGGGTCTTTCCACATGGGCTAAGGGGAGACCGGACGGCCTGTCCTCGTTCTGCAACAGAGAAAGCAGAGGCAGGCTGCCTAGAGCACCTCCCTGCCAAGGTCAGGCTACACCCTTCCCCACTGTTCTCCACTCTTTCTTTAGGAATGGGGATATACTCAGCTAATTTGTGGACTTGGGCAAATGGTTCTGTCTCTTGATTCATTCATGGAGTCTTATCTATTACAGATGGGCACTATGTTAAAACTAACTTTGTGGGGCTACTGCGAAGATAAAATTAGAAAACATATAAGCATCACATAATAGCAACTACGTAAAATATTATTAAGGTGACCTAGTTTATATGCTTAGTGATTAAAAGAAAAAACTTCTGTTTGACTCCCACCCCAGCGTAGAACAAGGTGACTCTGAGGAAGTAACTAAACCCTTCCGAGCCTCAGTCTGTTATGTGTGAGTGTGGCAGGAAGCTTCTACGGTGGCTCCCAATGATTCTGGCCTCCTGGTAGTCACACCCTTGTGTAAGCCCCTCTACCTGTGTGCGGGCTGGACCGAGAGACTTGATTCTCATACACCGAATACTACAAAAGTGATGAGACGTCACTTGTGAGATTATACTGTGACTTCCATTTTTTAAAAAAGCACCGAAGTTTATCTACCTGATCACTGCCCCAAGCACACAGTCCCTCCCCCAAATCTCCCACGGATGTACTCTTCTGGATCTTCTCATCGTAGACCCAGAGTT